>CP110204.1:6065188-7278226 GCA_026958235.1 Clonostachys rosea
GCGCTCGCGGTTGTACACGGTCATCAGTGTTGTGTTTAGTTTCTGAATTTCCTCGGCCTGGTTGGTACAATTTGCCAAGGTTAAATCAATTATTAGGACGGTTTAAAGGCTGATGAGGCCCGAGGATTTGTCGGAGACCATTTTCTTGGCGACTACATGATATTCATTGAATTGGGAAATGAGTTTCTGGATGTAAGAGAAGAAGTACAGACCATTCGGGAGGGGGAAACCCTAGAGCCTGAAGAGATGTTAAATGCACACAACATCACGAATCTCAGAGTTTGGGCCACTAGTAAGACCAAGTCTAGTCTGTCACAGCAGTGGCTTGTCTAGTTCAAAGTGAGCCAGTCGTGATGCAAAAAGTTCTAGATGCCGTGGGGTTCTGTGTCCTTGAGAGGAGGGTTTCCCTGTATAATTGTGATTCCACTCCTGTCTGCAGCGGGCAAAGAGAGATGGTTCACACTCAACAAACATAGGTTAGTGCGCGTTCGTATTCAATAATGTCAGTCCATCTTTGCATTTGAGACGAGGATACAACTGCCAATATTGCCCCTGCAGCAAGCCACGTGCCCACGTTGATATTGAGGAATGTAATTGAGCTGCCAAAACCGCTGCAGACATATTTTTGCATCCATAAACATCACGGACGTTGATTCGTCAATTCGGATGGACAGCCATGCATTGAGGTCGTATTCAATCTCAATATGCAGGATGGGGTCAAGATTCATGCCTAATCGACCCATCCACATGGCAGAGATATTTCGGGGTGCGTATCTGGGCAAAAGGCGTTATTTTCTCGCCATGTGGCGCGTTTTATGCATTCAGCTGCAGAAACTGTGCAGGCGAGGCAACCTCGAGTTCTATCCCTCAACTCGACGTATGTGCGGCGGGTGTCCTGCGCAGACACAGCTGCAGAGGGCTCATCTGACTCAACCATGGATATCTAGGTACATATGAAAATATCCATCCAAGACTCCAACTATGCACGATCTGGCCAGATGCTCTTTGAGTCGTACACCATTGCCAGAATGCCACAGAAAGCCACAAGCCAGCCACATATCGGCCGTAGATCCCGGCAATCCGGCGCAAGCCCCGTAATATCGGGATTCTGTATCCACCACACTTCCGTCACACTTGGCCCCTTCCGTCTTTATCCAGGACCTCACCTTGCTCCTGTATACACTCGAAAGTAAAATAACCGTCACGGATCCATGGGTGACGCAGACTTAGTAGGTCTAGAACCCCGCCATTGCCTTCTCCTGGTTGATGACTTAGGGTAGGCTCAAGGTAGATGGCAGTGGTCTATGCCAATGTTGAAGTGGTCTCGTGTCCGCTAAATGATCACATGTTGAAGCTGTGTGGATTTGAATCATCCCTATGCCCTCCATTAGGAGACTTCATATCAGATTTGCCACCTCCTTGGAGAGCTACCTATAGTATACGCCATATCAAGCCTCCAAGGAAAGGGCCGAAGCATCAGGGTATCTGAGGTCTGCATTTTCTTCTAAGAACTCCATCCACCGTTTCAAAAAATTTCCTCCCCTTTCGATTAAACGTCAATATAGGAGCAACACGCGAGACTACAACAAGTAAGATGCTTACCTCTTGATTGTGTCCGAGTCCCCAATGACTGTCAGAGATCGCTTGGGGCGGGTCATTGCCACTGTTTCACACATATTCCGTTAGTGATCTGTCGTCCAAGCGACACCGATAGATCGCCATTCACCAGGAACTTCATATTATTTAACTTACCGTTGAGCCGCCGCTTCTCCGACAGGAAGCCCACCTCTCCCTCTGTGTTACTCCTGACGAGGGTAACAATTACTGCTTCTTTCTCACGGCCTTGGAAACCGTCGACACTGCCGAGTTCGATGCCAGGGAATTTCTCTTTGAGGGGAGCCAATACAGCCAGCTATCGAGAGCGTGTGGGATTAGTACAATTGTCGATCTTCATTGTTGTACATGTGAAGGAGCTGAATAAACATACCTGGGCATTATATGGGGTAACGATTGCAATATCCTCCGCTTTGACGCCAGCTTCGACCAGTTCCTTGACGTGTTGCCGGACCAGAGCAGCCTCCATCTCATTGCTTCTACTATCCCCAAGCAAACTTCCCCTACCTTTCTTCGGGCCATCCTTACTGTCCTCTTCAGTCCGTTCCGGGAAGTCTCCTCCCTGTGTGTCAATGAATATAAGAGGCTCTGTGGTGTTTTCTCCCTCCTCCACATCGTACTCGAGGCCGCTCAGAAGGCGATCCTTGACAGCGTCCGCAGCCACAAGTTTCGACTCGTATAGCTCGTCAGACGCAAAACGCATAATTTTCTCATGCATTCGGTACTGCGTCGTCAGCATACGCTTTATGGAAGGACCGTGCAGTTTGAGCAGTCTATCGAAGAGGGTCGTCTCGAGGGTCATGCCCCGGATCGGCTTTGCCGCATCTTTTCCTCCCGACTTGTCCTTCGAATTGATCGACTTGATCGTAGGTGGTAACTGCAAATGGTCGCCGGCGCACACAACCTTCTTGGCAGAGAGCAACGGAACCCAGCACTGCGCCTCCAGAGCCTGGCTGGCCTCGTCGATGATCACCACGTCGAACTCTTGGTTCCGCAGCTGGGAGCCCCCGGCGCCGTGGAGGGTGGCGAGGACAACTTTGCTCCCGCCGACGAGGGTAGTGGCACACTTCCTCTCCCTCTCGCGGAACTCCTTCCGCAGCTCTTTCAGCTCACCGTAGATGGCTCTTCGCTCCCGCCCGCTCTTGGTCTTTTTTATGGATGCCTGCTTAGCGTCCATCTCTGCCCTCACGTCCTTCACAATAGCCCCGGCCTCGGAGGTCTGGGTAAGGACATCCATAGAGTGGTTGAGAACCGACGGGAGGAGGCGGGCAGGATGACCAAGTCGAAGGATAGGGACCTTGTGTGGGGACAGGCGCTCAACGATGTTGTCAACGGAGATGTTGGACGGCCCACAGACCAGAATCCTCTGCCCTCGCTTGACCATTTGTAGAATCAGCTCGATCAGAGTATGAGTTTTCCCAGTCTAAGCTCATCGGTTAGTCGATGCCTTTGTCTCCTTCTGGTATATAGAGGTGTACGAATGCTCACCCCTGGAGGTCCGTGGATCAGCGCCACCTCGCGAGAGGCCAGCGCGAACTGAATGGCCTCTTTTTGGGAATCATTCAGCTGTGGGTTGATCCATTCGATCTTCCCGAGATCGCCATCGCTAGAATAGTCTTTAGGGACGGGCGAGGGAGTAGACAGGCCGAAAAGCACCCTAACAAAACTCGAGTATTCCGGCTCGGTCATGTTTTGCAATTTCTCCATAGTCTGCTTCATTCTAGTCATTGTTCGAAAAGGCGATCAAATAATGCCTCCCAGCATAGGAGGAGAAATCAAATCGTGGCATGGCTCACCTTCTATATGTCACCTCATCTGCCAGCTTAACAATCCACACTCGACCATTGAACACAACCTCATCCTTGCCCTCGTCCAGAGCAAGGGCAACTATTCCCTTCTGGACCCTGATGACAACACCTCTGGCCCCCTTGCTCTCGAGATCCTTGATCTCTCGCTTCTTGGCACTGCCTGCTGGCTGCTCCGCCACGAGGACAATGTCACCCGTCCGGATGCCATGCTCGGGCAGGTCGCCAGTGGTAGATGTCGCCGCATCCGGGCCGAGATCGAGCACCGTCCTGCCTCCGAGGCCGGTTCGCTGCGAAGACACTGTGAGGTTGGTGATGGCCAGGCCCGCCCGCTGCAGAGCCGTGGGTGTATGGCTAGAGACCAGCGTGCCAGTTTCTTGAATCTCAATCTGCAGCTCCTGGTCAAGCAGCGCAAGTTGGGTCGCTGCGAACGAGGAGACATCCACAGGCTCTCCCCGGGCCATGATTGCGGGTTGAATGACCGTGGGTCAGACGAGACGTGAAAAAAAAAAAGAAAGTCAAATGAGAAGTATCACCAATCGAGTTGGTGGGGTATCTTGTGTAACATAGAGTCTTTGGCAAAACCATATGGCAGCCTGATGAGATGTGATGGAGGTGGAACAGATACTGAGGTACCGCAACCCCGCCTACAAATGGGTTGAGCCTGAAGGTACGTCACTAACAAGCAAGTAAGGTGGCCGCAGGTACATTTGTGGAGCTATTTACAACAGACGGCTGTCATCATATTGCAACATTGAACTGATATGCACACGAGTGATTTGTATTGTAAACCTAGCCAAGTCAAATCAAACCACCAGCGGTAGCCATGCAAATTAAGTGCTCCTAGATCTCTAATTTATCGTGCTTGCAGAAAAAACATGTATATAACCAGATGGTCTCCCGAGATTAGACTCCAGTTGGCTGAAAACCCACGCCATAATAAGAAACACCGACATAATACCTACCTCACCCAAACAAATGGAAGCCATCTAGCTCGTTCAATCTTCCGAAGGGTGAATCACAATCACCACGACCAATGATAATATCATGATAGCAAGTGCCACGAGGGACACGACGATGATGGTGCCTCTGCTGGCCGGGAACTTGCCCAATATAATCCACTTCTGCCCCTGGGTGTACCGTCTATAACCGAGCAGAAGTATGATAATACTGATGACTAGGAAGGCGGCGCCCAGGGGTCTGCCGATATGCCGTAGGGTATCCTGGTTGATCACACTCCCGGAATCAGGGAGGGACGTCTGGAGGCGAAATAGCTGTGTAATAGCGATGCCAATGGATGCGAAAGCCAACGAGGTTCGAAGCCATGCGAGAAATGTGCGTTCTATACGGGCCCCGCGAATATCGCGCTGGTTAGCTGACGTGCTATGATCCTCCCCCAAAACGGCGGGGATGGATGGTAAGGTAAGACAGAATGTAAATACTACGCACCCAGTGCCAGATGATCACGAGCCACACTCCCCTTGTTCTCTAGCTCAATTGAGCGGAAGGGGGCGGTAAGAGTCTGCCACCAGTTACCATCTGTATCTGAGGATCCACCCCCATCCGAATCATCGCTCGAATCTCTCAGAGGGTGGTTGCTCTCGCCCAGCAGCGTGGACTGCGACGCGGCCAGGGCAGAGCCTCTTTTGCGTGGACCCCCATCACTGGGACCCTGCAGAGTTGTACTGTAAATGCTGCCCCTCAATCGCTCCGAGAGGAAAGCGGTCGTCTCGTCGGCGTCAACACCGTCGTCATCTAGCTGCTGAGGCGAGTGGCTGCGGTTGTTTCGCGGAGAATCGAGGTGGGCACTCGAGGCCATTGACTCGGCAACTATGCTATCGGCTCGCTCGCGGGCATTCTATCCGGAGGGTCAATGCCATCGGCCGGGCAGCGTGGGGTCCAATGGAGAGGGGGCGCTCACCTCGAGAATCTCCTCGATCCGCTCGCTGGTAGACCCTCGCCGTTGCCGTTGGCGTGGCGGCGTCCGAGTCGTGGCGGCGCGGAGGCCCGAAGACTGTGGACCATCGGATGGGTCAGTGTTGGAGCTCATGCCGACGGGGGTGTTCAATATGCTCTCGGTGGAAGCGGCAGTGAAGGATTGCTTGACCTTACAGACCTTCTGACGATTCAGGCTGGCCATAACTGGGGTTTCACCCTTGCTCGTCTCTTAATTCTGTCGTGGGTGAAACAAGCATCTCTCATCACGCCATAGCCAGGGAGAAAGGCGTCAACCAGAGAGGGCGCGATAGGGCGAGCGGAGTTGGTGGGAGTAGAGGAGTCGGTGTAATCGTACCTACATGTAAGGCAATTAGACATGCAGAGCCACCAGATGGCTGCAGTAAATCATTACCTAGGTTCCGCCTCTTGGCACTGCCGAATCAATTGATGAGCATGGTTGGCAAAACTGTTCACAAGAACAACTGGTCCGAGCTCACATGAGCGGCAAGCACACGTTACTGTTTCGGCTCCAATTTATTACGTAGCTCAGCCTCATCACCGTATTGGGCCACACCGCGACGGCACCCCACCATCTGGCATCTGTGATCCCTTCCCATGATTCCCATGATCGGGGCCGGGTCAGGTGCTGGCACAGAGATCCAGGAACACATTGCTGTAGCAGCTCGTCGAGTAACGGGAACAAATACCGCCGAGACTTTCTTGCAACCTTCGGTCCAACTCCAAAAGGTTGTGACGGTCGGAGCGTGCTACAGGGCGCTACACAAGGCACTATAATCAAGTTGTCCTGCAACGAAGATCCGGGGATTAATTGTTGCCGGAATGGGAAGGCGGGTCTGAATACATGCTTATAATTCGCCCTTGCGCCGAAGAGGCACCCAAGCACTTTGGTTGGTGGCTCGTGTCTGTACGCTGGAGGTGATGCTTACACTATCTAATGGGTATAATCCGGGGGAGGGCGACTTGGCTCGCAGTGTATTCAACTTCGGTGCACTTCAAGGGGCTTTGAAAAATACACTTAATTAATCACAATGGTTGAGATTGAGCCCGTCATTCTGCACAGAGCACACCCGCCAACCGTCTGCTTGATACTTGTGCTTGACATTCCAGTGCCAGCCCGCCTGCAGATTTATCACCACGCCTCAGAATGGCTATTCCTAGAGCGAGATGCAAAGGAGTGGTCACGAGGATGAATATGCTCCGTCAGCACCTTCAAATGGGTATGTGCCATTAAAATCCCCAGTCAGAAGACACATGCCGTAACCAGACACGCAACATGCCTCCCTTCCAAGGAAATAGCACTTGCGCGAGTGTTAATCTCAACAAGGATTGCCAGTGCATCAGTCTGAAGCAAGGCCTATAGTTTCAGAATCCAGGCTGTCAACCGACGGCCGTACCTTTCGGAGCAGCTAGGAATTTCTTCTGGCCATTTCGGTTTTGCCCTCCTTCCCGAACAGGATCAATGGATGTACACCCATCTGGTAAGTAGTGACAGATGATTAACCCATCTTCAAGTCTTCGTGCCTTCATGGGACAAACACCCGGGTTTTAGGCTGCCTTAGGCGCATCAAGCGCATATTCGAAGGCCCGCTCGCTATGCAAGCAGCTGAATCCTGGCTGTGAATTCTCGAACAGAGCATGTCGGTAATCAATACTATTTGGTAGATTATGTTGATATCACTGTTCGATAAAGGGATATCGCTCCTAGGCGGCTACCCTTAGAGGACCAAACAGTGCGGCAGGGTATAAGAGGATACTGCAGAGAGTTGGATGCACCGTTCCATGGAGCCTCAATGGCCCCAACATCCATATATGTAAGGTACGGCGTTTCCAAAGTCCCAGATGACTTGTCTATACGCAGACGTCCAAGTGCCTCTTCATAAACCGAAGCGAGTTCCTGTTCGAAAGAAGCGTACGCCAGCAACTCGCCCGAAGCTGGGAGATCCCGAGCCACAACGGTGTGGAGAAAGGCACACCCGGATGTCTTCACAACCGTATGCCACGTCCTCCACGGCGTAGATATCTCAGATTTTCCGAGACTTATCGTTTCAACCGTGCCCTCTGCAACTTGAGCAAGACCGATGTGTGCATGCCATTCCACCTGAGACTGCCTAGGCAGTTCCTCGACCTCGACCGCGAAACAGGGGGGGATACTGGCCTCTGGCTCGTTTTTTTGACGCAGTGTCAGAACCTCTAAGTCGGGTAGGTGCGGCTTGGCATTCTGCGATTGCTCTCCACCAAGAGACATAAACTGCGGGTTGTATTTAAGATCCCATGGATCTGGTCCTCCGGATTCAGTCTCCTCGTCGTCGTCGGGAGATCCATGAGCCACCTTCCAAGCCTGCCCAGCCAGTTTCGAGTTTGTCATCATCTTGCTGTTTGAGGAGTCCTGCTGAGCACAGAAGAAGGCGACAGCACTCGTCCAGAATTGTATCTTCAAGTCTAACGCTATCCTCCATAGGTGCTGCAACGATAAAGCAACTTGTATCTGGGATGAGAGAGGGCCGTCGGTTGGAAGTACCATAGAACTAGGAATGAGGGGAATCTGGCCAGCAACAGACCATGTCCTCAAACTGGTGGATTCACCTTGGGCGGTGACACGAATACTTACGGCTTGACTGTAAGGTCCAATATTGGCGGGCGCCCAGTACGACCGTGACTGAACGTGGAGTCCTTGACGGTCTGCCAGCTCAGGCTGGCTGGAGCTAACGGATAGATAAACCGCAATATTCGAGCCATCGGGGAGCAGATCACCGCAAGAGATGGTGACACGGGCTGGTGGGTTTGGTTTCGTGAAGAGTTTCGCGTACACAGCATTGACCCTGGGGAAGTCGGACATACGGCGGATGACAACGATAGTGTTTGAAATCTGGCCTGCATCCAAGTTGTGGACAACAAGCCGTTGACGAACCACATCAATGACCTGAGCGGTCTCGGCATCTATAGAAAGATCACCATCTGCTCCATGCTGACTCCCCACCACGTGCCAGTGGAGTAGTTGGGTTTCTTCACTCGGCAACTTGGGAGCATTTCCAAGAAGGGGCGAGGATTTATGTTGAGATGGACAGTTTTCCTGTGCCCAGGCCTCCAGCTTCGATGAGTCCGAGATGTCAGCGAGCACAGCCTGGAACTTGGCCTCGAACAAGTCCGGTTTTGATACCGTCACCTCACTCTGGTCTTCTGGCTTGTCTTCCAAGCCAGCCCCTCGTAGTAGGAGCCATGTAGAGCCGCCACCCTCGCGAACTACTTTCTTAGACGTTTCGGGGACGACAATTCTCTTTTTGAAGAGCGCCGAGGGGCCATCCACTACAATCGTCTCGAACTCACCACCCTCACCCAGAACCGCGCCTCCGGCAGCACCGAACTTGCGTAGGGCTCGCTTAACCTGCTCCGCGCCCTCGGTACTCGTCACCCGATGCCAAAGGTTGTCTTCATCCAGCCCAGCACTGGCCACCTTGATAATGCGGGCTTCAAGCCCAGATTTCGCCATGTGTTTTAAGAGGAGGGCATCGTCATCCGCCTGGCCCGGGAAAGGCAGGATCGGGTACTTCCACAGGTACGCCAAAGGAGTGAGGCCGAGCCGCAGAGCAACCGACTCAACTCTTGTCCGCTGGTACGTGGACAAGATAGCGCCTGCGCACAGGGCATTGGCTTCGGGATGGCGCTGCATCACGCCCTTGAGCAGAGGAACCATGGATTCGGTCTCGTCCGAGGCGGTCTCGGCCGGGCCGCAGTCATAGTCGCGCTCATGACGCACCAAGCCGCCCGTTATGGGCTGGCGATACAAGGGCAGTCCGGTCGCAGATGCATATAAAGGAATGATTTCGTGACCAACTGTCTGATACATGAAGCTATTGAGATCCCCAGACACGTCCTCTCCTCCCGCCTGTGCCGAGGATCCAAGAGAACCGGCAGGATCGATGGCTTGGAATCCTTGGGAGGAGCCATCGGCAGTCTCAGGGAACAAGTTGGCGAGGGCCACGATCCGATGGCCATTCTGCAGGCAGTGGAGCAGGCTGAAGAAGCTGTCCTTGCCGCCGGATATCAGAGCGATGACATTGAGGCGATCAGACGACATGACGAGTTTCTGTTTCGCATGCGCTCTTATCTTTGGATTCTGCCTATGCCATGCATGCGGATATTGGTGATATTGATGTGAATCCCATTTGGTGGGTTTCAAGGTCATGTGACCTCGAGTGTTGCGGAAAGTTGCATGATCAAGACCCAGATGCTCCACAGAGAGAAGCAACCTCAGACATGTCATTTACATCTATTGTGCTTGATGCATGCAGTAGACATCACGAGAAATGGTGCCAGTTGTGCTTTCTTTCACATATATCCATAATGAAAGGAAACACAATACTCCCAATGGCACAATCTGAACAACTACCCACCCGCCCACCGAGCCCAGGCAATTCATCCAAGAGTGTCACCGGTCTTACCGAGCTACCCGTCAATATCAGAATACGAGTAAGATTCACATGATATCGGCTACGAACATCCCATCATGTCGGCTCCATCAAGGTAATGAATGGCCCCCGCCCGAAACCTGTGACATTTGTTTCATGTGGGACGTCCATACAGTGTGCAAAGATGAGGGAACCAACCACAACAGCCTGGGCAGATTCATGGCATTGAACAGAGGCCTACACGGTTCTATTCTCATCCCCCGTCAATAAAGCCGGGAGCCGGGAAAATGCCTGCCACGAGCTCACTCTTGCGTCTTGACAGGCCAGCCCCGACGATGTGCTCCTATGTGTCACTTTCCGCTTTGGAACCATTCCTCTGGGGTCGAAGGGCCCTGCTCCAATATAAGACATGGAACATTCTATTATTGCGTCCGCGTATTCAACGACAAACTCCCCTCCAATTCACGCCCGCCAGGGTCCAGATCCTCCAAGATGGTCTGATAAGATCGACTTTTTTGGGAAAAACTGTGTCGTAACCGACTCAATCCCTTCGCCACTGAAAGGGCTCCTTCGGAGAAAAAGATCAGGACACATGATACGGCAGCTGTCAGAGTGAGACTAGCCTGCGAAGCGACCGAGACCTAGGGTCCAAGAACGTGGCCGACCTGACATCCAAACCAATTCCAGGTCCGTCCGCGCAGGCGGGTCGTTTTATTTCCTTTGGCACCCGGTAATACCAGGTAGGGGAGGGGGGGTGGGCGTGGCAGCTTGGATATGGAGATTGGTTGATCTTCGATACCTCCGACTAGGCGGTGAAAACCAAGAAACGATAGCAAGGGGAGCCCAGCCTGGCGGGAGAGAAGATGCGCATTTGGCGTTCTGCATATGCAGCCAGCGCCAACCTTGGTGATCCTGCCTGCCAATGCCGCTCTACACCGTTCACCTCCAGCGCACTCCGCCTCTCTCTCTAAGGTATTACAAGGAAGAGCCGGTCAACTGAGGGAGACCACTATGTATAATGATTTGCAACTATAAAACGCCCCGTGCTTTCTAGTCATCAGACTTGGAGCACGGGCGGTCCGTACCGTAGAAAGCCATGCTCCCGCCCATGATTTCTTCTGCGAAAACAAAAAGGCAGAAAAGCGAGATGAGGAAAGAGGCGGGAGACCAGAAGGCTACCTCACCTCACCGTATTCCCAGAGAGGCCGAGCCAGGAACGAAGAAAAATTCTCCCAACCTTCGCCATCATCACCCAATCAATGCGCCCCGGAGGCTTTACGCGGTCAGTCCTCTAAACGCAGGAAATTGGGCCACGGCCATCCCCCCCCTCCCATGGCATCGTGGCCCAAGCGTCTCTTCCCAGCATCCTGGTCCAGCAAGGGTAGGGGAGAAGGAGAAAGATGGGCAAGCAAGCAGGGACATGGGTGTCTTGCCATCCCCGGTCCGTCGGACGGGAATTCCCAAAAGCCAAGTTGAGGCCAGAACCCCTAATCCCTGCCTGGATCAACCACCGCTCTTCCCTCCCGCGCTCCAGCTTTGCTCGTCCCAAGAAAGCCCTGCATCCCTGATAGTGAAGCGACGAGCGATGGCTTAAATCACACAATCTCGGCTGATGGGGGATGGGGCCTGCCGGGGCCTCCAGACGAGCTGAGCTCGAAGCAACAGGGCCATCTACCCAAGATGGGACCAACCCGCCACACCGTCCTGGGAACATGAATCGTAGTAGTTCGGGCGGCGAAGCGATAGACAGTTCATTTACTAGATCCGAACTTGCCAAAAGGTTCGGGGCAAGGTGCACATCATGACTAGTGAGTGCTTGGCAGTGGGAGGACTCCGTCCGGTGTATGTCAATTGTTTATTCGGATTCACACGAGTATTGGGTCACACGAGTCAGGTAGGAATCAATATTGGAAGCAATAGAGTCTTTATTCTGTAGCAATTTACATCAAAGTAGGGTCAAGTGGGTTTCCTGTTCCCAGCTGTGACCGGCACAGCCGGGAACCATTATCGGCATTCCCAAGACCTCGACGATGGGTAGACTGTAAAAGAAGAAGAGAAAACACAAGAACTGGAGGTCGAAGCTGGATCGACCCTCCGAAAATAACAAGCTCCGTGTTGCCAGGAAGAGTGTTGAATCAACAACTCCAGATCCGATGGCATTAAAAACGAAAGTAAAGAAAAAGAAAACAAATACCAAAAAATTCCAAGTTCCATATACTTTGCTGTGGCCTGCCGGATTGTCTCGGGTGCCAATTCCAAAAGTTCGTCTTTTCAGTCGTTAATAAAAATGATGATGCTGAACCGCCCAAAAGCACGCCCTGGTGTGTCCCATTTCCTAGCCCTTGCAAACGACTCTGCCTTGCGGTCATGATTGGAAGACTCTCATCTTCCTCGGATTGATCTCGCGGGAGAGATCTCGAAGGGCTTGCCAAACAGAAATACATGAATCGAAGTTGTAAATGCAAGTCATGATCGCTGCCCTGATAACACTATCGTTTTTTTATGCTCCTCTACCCAACAAATTGCTCCCCAGAAAACAAAGGATGTGACCCTTACCACCACGCTCCGTATCAGAAGCGGGAGCCGGTCAAAGTAATAAAGGTCGTTGACGTCGTATCAAATTTCAGATCTCAAATGGAGAATTCAGACCCTGGGTGCGAAGTTGTCTTAGATTTAATCGGCACGCTTGCGCTTCTTCTTGCTGTCGCCCTCCTCGGAGGAGAGATCGCTGGAGCTTCCGGGAACCTCGGAGGCGATCTGGAAGAGAACCTTGCCGTATTGCGAGTAGTCTTCGGCCCCAGGTGCAGGCATCACACCTGCATCGAAGGCAGAGACCTCGCCCTCCTCGACAAGGTTCATGACAATGGCACCGCTCCCGTGAGTGCGAGCGTGCTGCGCGAGGTTGTCGCTCCTGGAGAACTTCTTGCCGCACTCATTGCACTCAAAGGGCTTCTCCTGGGTGTGCAGAGATCTATAGTGACGCTTAAGATGCTCCTGGCGACGGAATCGCCTGTTGCAGAGATCGCAAACAAAGGTCTTTGAAGGGTCCTCAGTCAGAGACTGCTTGCGGCCACGGCGGTTGGCAGGAGCGGGAGCGGGAGCAGCATCATCGGAGCCGGACGAGTTGTTGCTCTCATCTGAAGCCATGTCGTCATCCTTGATGGGAGTAGATGGCTGCTCAGTGCTAGACTGGGATTCAGTGGCAGCAGCAGTCATGATGGGAATGGCGGGGACGGTTTCGCTGCTGCTGGTCTTCCTGGCACGCTTGTCGCGGTGGCTGTCCTCGTCAAAGGAAACGTTTGCGGAAGAGGGTGGGCTGGGCAGAGCAGGGAACTGGAAGTTGTCGTCTTCAAAGCTGAGATCATCACCAATGAAGCTGCCGTGACCGAGAGAAACCACTGACGATCCAGTGCAGGCGCGAGGTCGGCCAGTGTCGATTGTCTCTTGGCCGCTCAAGTGAACCAAGCTGTTGACAAAGTCTTCCTCAGACTCAATGTAGGAAAGCTCCTCGAATGAGGGAAGACCGTCAGGAATATCCGGGTTGAAATCAAATGCTGGCTGCGAGGTGACAGGCTTGATCTGCTCACGACGGATCAGATCGTCGGCCAGAGTTGTGGTGACGGGAGCCTCTGGGGCCAAGGTAGAGTTGACAGTGGCGGCAGACACAGTCAGGTTGCGAGGGTCACAGAAATCAATGTCAAGCTCAGAGGTTACAGAGCGAGCATATGGTGCAGGCGAGGGCGACAGCGAGGGGCAGGCACCAGTGGGAACAGAGTTGGCAGAGACGTTGAGGGGAGTTTTGCCAAGGTGAGACTCCAGGTAGACTGCCAAGACAAAAACGCATTAGCCACAAATGCCCCGCCACAATGTGGGTGAGATTGTACATAGCGGCAGGTACCCGCACATCCGCATGCTTCGAGGAATTACACCGCCAAACCGCCCATTCCAAACAGCGGTACGGGTACGCAAAGGAAAAATCAATTATCAATCTTTACTCACCAGGTGTCATTGGGGGAGACCCGCAGCTTGACCAGTCCAGAATAGTCAGGTCGATGGGCTCGAGCTTCTCCTTGACCATCTCAGACTCATCGATGCCCGAGAACATGGGGTTCATGGGGGTCTGAAGGGCATCGAAGCTCTTGGGGCTGCCAACAGTGCTGCCCGAGGTCGACAAGGGCGGTGTGGACGGGTAGTAGGTGTTGTCGAAGTCAGTATCCAGCAGAACTGTGGGCTTCTGTGTAGCAGGTCGTGGGGAACCAGTGGGCGTCATCACTGCAGGGCCATTGCTGTAGAGGGTGGGAGCTTGCGCAGGATATAAGCCGTGGGGCATGACGGTGTAGGCGCCCATCTGTGCTGGTTGGGGGTAGAGACCAAAGTAGGCGTTTTGCCTGTTGTTCTGAGGCAACATTGTGGTGTCCATTGCTGTTATATACTTGTTAGCTTGACCGACCCGGCATAGACAACCGCCAGACCGCCACATACCTCTGCAAGTTTGGAACTTGGTGTGTGAAGGTATTAATTATATATTGGAAGTGCTTCCGTTAGTTTAAATGTAATGTACAGTCGTGCGTGTTTGTCGTAGGCACGATAGCCAAAAGATTGTGAGCCCCGTTCTTCGAATCTCCGTTGCAGAAAGAATGGACAGCGGGCATTCGGCGAGCGAAGACCGTCTGATATATGGTCGAATCAACAGGGTTGATCGTGTTGTACAGGGACGATTAGTGTCTGTTGCTCCAAGTGAGAGGGCGCAACAACTGGACCGCGTCGTCTGGTAGCTATGTAAAAAAGAGAGGCAGGAAACTCGAGGGTTCCGGGAAGTGCAAGCCACTTAAAGAAGGAAGAACCGGGAGGGCATGTATAAAAGACAATTACCACACAGTGAAGTAGAGAAGACGACAAGGATGCCGATCATAAAATTGAAGAATAGAAACAACCCAAGGGAAGAGTGACGGGGTCCTGGGGAGGATAAGTAGCACGACGAACCAGGCGATCAACGCGCACACACAGTACGGACCGGAAAGTAGGTCAATAGCTGGTCAATGGGAAATCATCCGCCATTGCCTCCAGGCCTGTCTCACTTTACAGGCAAGCCTGGGTGGACCCTAATGCCAGACCAGGGATCCATCCGGCGGGCGAGACGGCTCAAGGGACCCCCTCCACCCCTCCAACTTACACCCCTGTCGCTGGATTGTCTGGGGCAAAAGGAAACCCTCAGATGCGTTTGGCTGGTGGACACGCCGGGTCCATCAGCCTGGGTGTGTGGTGTACGGTGATAACTGGCAGTGGTGGAGTGAAGCCAGTGGTGAATCTGGTCATTCTTAGTACCAATAAGACCACTCATAACTAAGAGTCCACCAAGGCCTCCAGCCCGGGGTGCTAAATCAGGAAGCGGCGAGAAGAGATATCGCCTCGTATGTGTATGCTTTGTGTTATTTTCTTATTTCTGTGGCCGTGACGCTCCGAGTCGTGGCCGGCAGACTAGGACAGAAAACACGACAGTTTGCATCATCGTGCGTGTCCGTTGCCTTGTTCCTCTTTTTTTTTTTCCTGCTCCTCCTTACACGAGCCCTGGGAGGTGTGTGTAGTGGAAAGACTCTGGCTCAGCCACCTGGGCTTCTAATTCTGGGTTGGTTGTGGACACCAACACGCACCGCTCTGTCCGAGGTGATGCCAGATCAGTACCCAAGGTACCGCTGGAGAGGTACCTGGCATGAGGCCGCCGCCCATCCATGAGCATAAGATACATAAAAACAATACATGGTGTACATGGCATATGCAGATGGCATTCCCACGACGGGCCCACACCCTTTCCTTGCCCAAGGACCGAGCACATTGCAACGCGTTGCAGTAGGATGAATGGCACATCGTCTGCGAATGGCACGCACCTGCACAAATTGGCGTTCATTACGCGCCTTTATGCCGAGGTGGAACGCAGGCAGCGTCACAAGCAATGCATAATCCCGCACAGTGATAGGATGGAGCCCACACAACCAGCTTGCACAAGACAGTCTTGTTCCTCCATCAGCGGGGCATGCACCAGGTTGTGCACACTCATTCGCTGGAGCTGCGTCGTGTCACATTTCCAAGCGCGACTATCTCGTCGTATCGCTCCTTCATGTTTGAAGCCATACATCATAGTATCCATAATGCTCTGGCCGATCACTGAGGCGTAGAGAGGCAGTTGCGCCAGTTGACTCGTCACCCGCCTGCTCGCTCTCGAGCATCAGCTGAGCCGTGGCGGCAGTGCCTGTGCCCGCACGCAACCCCAGAGCTGGCAACTATCACGCAGCTAGGCGCAAGAGGCGCTTATACCCGTGGCCAGATGGGCGAATCACGGGTCCCTTCACAGCGCGAGGTTGACGGGCGGGCACACTGGCACATTGGAGGTGAGCAGCGAGCGTACCACGGGCCTATTATCCCACATTTTGTGCACAAGTGCTTGGCTACATGGCATCATTGATTCAGGATTCAAGACTAGTGCAGTCTTATGCAGGCTTTATGAAAGTGGATGGTCGTAATTAATCCATGCATATTTTTAGCCAGGATGTAATCCGCTGACAGTGACCCCAATGTAAGAATACGGGGAATTACCTAAGGTCTTCCAACCCAACAGAAGGGTGTGCATCATCTAGACCTACCTTATCCAGGTAGCAGAAGGGCATGGATAAAACGCGCGCGGATTGTTTTTATGCGGCAAGCCCGTCTCCAGTAGTGCCTCGCGGCGGTGTTGGCTACCCACTATCAGTTGGTAGTTATGTTGCGAGCGGTGGTGGCGCCCTCGCTCGTACACTGGGTCCAGTTGTGCATGGGTAATGACGAATGGATACGAGCGTCTGGCTGGGCTTTTTATGCAGCCATTCGCGGCTCGCTGGCCAGCTCCCCCGACATAACTACACGCACAAGCGTCCCCCGTTGCTCGCCTTCCATTCGCCGGGGCTCGCGGGCTAGTATCAGCACTGCCATTCACCCTCTGTCCAAACATATGCTAACCACGACCCGCCAGGAGGGTGCTGGATATCTTTGATTGATCCATGATTCCCCAGACATGGTTCCAAGGCCACTACTGAAGCGCCGGTTCTCTGTCTACTGTGCATTCTAGCGAGTCAGATCCCGACAGTAGCATCGGCTTTCCAGCAATCCTTGATGGGCTGGCAAGGCGTTTCCTCGTCACATCATCGCTATCGGCGTTGAGGCGAAAAACCATGTAGTCGTAGCACGTCTGATGAATGGAGCTGAGATGGAAGCCACTTGTTGCGGGCCCACCCGAAGCCCAA
The DNA here is from genome assembly GCA_026958235.1 of Clonostachys rosea. Lineage (NCBI taxonomy): Eukaryota > Fungi > Ascomycota > Sordariomycetes > Hypocreales > Bionectriaceae > Clonostachys > Clonostachys rosea. Next base: position 6,082,247 of record CP110204.1, read on the forward strand.
TAGTCGTTGATCTAAAGCAGCTGCCTACAAAAATTCGCCTGCACGGAGTACACTATCAAGTTGAATGACATATGTACATGTGCTGTTGAGCAAACTCAAAAGACGTCTGAAACAGTAGGCCCGAGTGTGGGAAAAGAGAAATGCATCTCCGCTGCTACTATCTCAATCAGGACATTCAGTTGCAGTCAGTCTCAGGCCGCCCAGAGAGACAGGCTCAGAGCCACAGTCACGTGATGTGCTCGGATGTTGTCTGTCCGGATCAATTCCCCCACGAAGAGCACGCACAGCGGCGCTGCGTGTTCACAACACCAATATTCTCCTCTGAGAAAACCACTGGCACATTCACAGTCCAGCCACGGGCCAGGTATTGGCTCGATTGAGAGCGATCGCCAGAACCATGCCAAAGCACCCAAAACACACAGACCACAACCGCCATTGCCAATGGCAGCGAGGGCCGCGACTCGTCTGGGGCGCACCATGCCGCTGGTTGACTTCCCATTGGCCCCGACTTTATCCAACCTGAAACCCTAGCGCTGCATAAAAAGAACAGACGACAAGACTTGCGCACGCATATCACCTTGCACCGGCAGCTACTGCAGCGTAGCGTCGGCCTCCAGCTCGCACAAGCCCGGATGGCAGGGCACAAAAGGGGCACAAGTCGCCGCTCGCTCTGCACAAACCACAGCACAACCAGCATGTACAGTCGCAGGCGGTGGGGCACAATGGGCTCATCATCATTAGATCAAGTGGGGTGGTAGTGTAACAAAATTCATTAAAATCCATTTAGCGAGATGCACCTTCATTTCCGTCGACTTTATGACGTGGGCAGGGATTAATGCTCAGTCGGCAGGATGCACAACCAGGCAGAGGTGAGAGTCAGTCAGTCTGGATCTATTATTATTCCTCTGGAAACAGAAAGTCGCCATGGCTGCCGCCTCTATTGGTAGGTAGCGACCTTAAACGGTGTATTATTGCTACTCGAGTGCATGGTACACTAAGCCGGCATCAGCACTTTGATGCTTCCAGTAGGTCCGATGCACATTGATCCAGGTCTTTCACAATGCGACCTTGCCGTCCCGTCAGACGTCCTGCTCCTCTCGTTGGTGCATTCTCAGCGGCAGCCTCACTGGAGAAGAGGTGGTGGTGGGGGTGCCGGTGGGCATATGCATCCATCGGCACAGTTACACTTGCTGACCACTCAGTTGCATATGCACTCGCACATGTCCTCGCACGCAGCAGAAGGATGGCACCAGATGTGATGGTTAGTCATGGCTCTGCATTGGCTTATGCAGGAACATCCACCGTCCAAAGCCACTTTATGCAGGAACCGACTCAACGTCTCAGGTGGATCCCTCGCCCTCTCCCACGCACCACCCACTTGGCCTTATCTCGCGCTTCTCATCCGATATTGTGCCTCCATTCCATCCTGCCGGACCGTCGTCACATCATCTCGCGCCCAAAGCCACCTGCACTTGGGCCAGTGGTTTACGTACCCAGCTCTGCTAGTCCCGTCCTTAGGCGCTCCAGAGGCCCTTGTCTAGACCCTGAACCCCCATCGCCAGCCATCTCTGCCTCTTGGGACGGACGACGTCCGTAGTCTCAGGCGCTATAGCCATGGCCAAGCTCCACTGATCCACGCTCTAGCCCTGCTGAGAGAAGCACCAACGCCAAGCGAGCATCAGAACGTGCCCTCCCTCTGAAGCTATTCGAAACCACCGAAATGGAGTGACCATACGGCCCCAGAGCCGGACCTCAAGTACGGTGGGCGGTGGAACTACTAGGCCAGGCATCTATCAATGCCTACTACCTACCTTGAAGATCCTCGCTTCAGGCGCCAACAGCACGGACCCTAATCAAGTCCCTGCTTGCCTGTCAACCAACCACCATGAACGGGCCAACCAGCCAGCCAACACCAGCCAATTCTCGGACTCTGAGATTATCTCACCCAGCAGCTAAGCTTTATGTGCCCTCAGCTTGAAATCACCCAATTCAATGGGACCCACGCTGCCTCCCCGTCCCATTGTTCTTCACGTCTTATCACCCACCAGCTAGCATGGCATGGGTCATGCATGAACGATTCCTTGCCAGTACCCTCATTGATGAGAGTGCTTTTGCCACCGTGATCCCAGACCGTCAAGCACGTCTCTCAATGCCGTATTATTCAAGCTTTTCGACCCCATATTCGTAAGTTGACGCTGACGAGTCACTCAGTCAGTCGGTCCCGCCCCTCCTCTTGCCTATTCCACGACAACAGGTACAGTCAGACACGTACTTTTGTACGTATGCAGACTGCGCTAGATGGCTGCGGCCATGCAGCAACCCCAAAGGCCACCATCTTTTGGCATCTGTGGGGCATCCAGACTTCCAAGTTCCGCGTCCATGGTTATGGCATGGCACCCGACATCGTGGGCTTGCTAGTCCTAAACCTGGGAGGCATGCCCCGACTAGAGCTGAAGCCGTCACTCGCCTCGGGCTAGCACCCCAAGCAGGTATGGGCCATAATCTCAATATTCCTAGTCCGGCATTTGCGACCTGTAGGGGTTTCATCCGGAATCCTTGCTCCAGGCTGCAAGGTTGCAGGCTCCTGAAACTTTCTCTTTCCATTCTAGGAAGACCATGAAGGGAATGAGATCTACGACGTTCTTTCCAACGGGCCGGGTAAAGACCCGTCCCGCCTCGCCAACCAGCCAATCTTGTCCTGGTCGGCGGTCATCACGGTGAGCCCCCAAACAGGATCCAAGGTCCGGCCTAAAGTGGCATGCCACATGCCTCATATGCACCACCCTGGCCCATCCGTGATGCCGGTTGCCACCTGGGACATAACCAGCTTCCTATCTGAGCTCCCTCACCCACGAGGCACCGACAAGCTTGGCGTCTTCTCGAAGGCACCGAGAATGCTTCCAAACTGGGCCCCAAGGCCACGGTTTGATTGCATCACTTCGCTTCTTGTGTTTCGGTGGGACGATTCAGTACCTGTTGCGGGCTGAGAGTCGCTGTAACGCACCCCAGTTTCCCGTCCTCGTACGCTGTCCAGATAGCCCTGTATGTGTCTCCCAGCTGGCATCCAGAGATTTTCTTTTTCGGTACGTTTTCACCAGTAAACTAGTAGCTAGTAGCTGTATGGCGCAACCGGGTGGCTTCCGCTTCGCAACCCCCAGCTAGCCTGCCAAACAGGCCGGGGCGAAAGTCCTGGTGCAGAAGCTATTCCCAAGTCCCGCTAGACGATGGACACCAATTATAGGCCCCCACCGTTTCCCAATCTCTAATCCGTTCACCAACCTTGATACTAGTTTGATAGTCTGGCCAGCGCCCGATAGAGCGTGATAATGTATCCAGCTGGTCAACACCGGCCAATCACGCAATGGTGCCGTGTTCTAGGACTGTCAATCAGGTGGCGAACCCAGTAGGCTCGGCTGAGAATTTTGTCCCGCACCCACGTCCTGGTCTAGCCTGTTGCCTTATCGATAATCATCTCGAGATACTACGGAGTACAGCCGACACCATTAATGTTAATCCAGACGACAGCTTTCGCTGACGCCTCCAAAGTTCCCCGCCGAGGCAAACCGCAATCCGGACGGTAACGCGGGTTGGAAGGACCGGCTTCTCCTCCAAAGGTACCGGCCATCTCTCTCTTTGCCTGGATGGCCGGCCAGACATGGTCTTGCCACGTAGTCGGTGGTTGTCAGGCAAGTCTCTTGATGCAACCTGCTGCCTGAGCGTGAGTTGTCAGTCATGTCTTTGCACTATACTGCATCTACTCTTTTGTTGTCAGTTGAATTTTTACTTTCTTTTTGGAAAAATTTTCCTTCCGATCCTCTGGAGGCTCTCCAATGGGTGAAGCTGTTTGCCGCAAAACATGGTGAGACACGGAGTGGCTGAGGTTGGGACGGCCGGCAATGCGCACCGTTACGACATGAATTCTGGCAATGCCATACCATCTCAGCCTCAAGAATCTATTCATGCTGGAGGGACTCTTTGGGTCTGATCGGTGCGTGCTCAAGACAGCTTACGCTTGGCTCACGTGTTAGCCATTTGCGAAGCGTCTACATCTCAACTCCAGAGCTACGGCTCTGCCCGGCGCCTGTTTCGCGGACAAAGGATTCTGAACAATTCTTGTGCGCTTTCTTCTTAGGGCTTTGCATCTGGATCGCTTCCCTCCGCCAAGGTCTCTCTTCCTGCTTCTCTGAGGCCCTGGGCTGTGCGGGTAGAGTTCAAAGCACATCATCCGAACACTGTCTCAGGACTGTGTCTTGGTACACACACCTACCACGTACTCACATGTAGGGCATCCGAGGCGTGGGCATGTGTTTCAGGCATAACACACGGCAAGAGGACCTCCGCGATGAGGTGTTTGAGATCACGCGCCAGCCAAGTTTTTTTGGCCGCGTCATTTCCTGTCTGTTTGGAATCTCATCGTCCGCGTATAGTGGGCTTCGGGGAAACAGTTAAGCTTCTGACTGAACTTCATCTTGGCAAGTTCTGCCCCCCAGTGGGAGGGTAAAAGGGCTTGAGCACAGAGTTGTTCCAAAAACGTACCTTCTCCGCCCAGCGGACCGGCCGCCTGACTAGGGCCGATTAACATACAATTCACATGCTCCCTTTTGGTGTTTGTGTTCATGCATGATGATTTAACGCCCCCCCGGCAGTTGCGATGCGGAATGGGACTGCCGGTGGCCTTCCTCCGGACAATACCTACAGGGTGGGCCGATGGTGGTGGTGGTATATACTCGCACACCCCCTTCTCTATTTTTGGTGTTTCAAGGACGTTTCGTCGCAGCCTGGCCTTCGTAGATGAGAAGGATGTCCAAGCACGGCTGGATACTGGGACCAGTCATGCACGAGCTTATGCGATACTGGTGTGTGTGGAAACGTTCTGCCAGCTGTCAAAGACGGTTTTAACATGGTCCGCAGGGACACTAGCGAGATTCATGCCTGGCCGGCACGGCTTGCTTGCTTGCTTGGTTGGTCCCCTCAGGGCCTGTGCGTGCCTGTATCAGTCCTGGGATCGCTTCGTCACTCGACGGGGAAAAAAACAATCGTAATTTCGGATGCACCTCGAGCATGTTGTAGCAGTATCCGGTATACCAAACTGCGCACCAACTTCGCTTGGACCTGGTTCTCAATGCGTGCGGTCCCGAGGGTGGCCGTCGTCGTGGGCCTCGCCCGTTATTCTCCTCGTCTTGGCTGCATGTTAATTATGCCTTGGATCTGTATAGAATCTGCGGGGGGGGTCCCTCTTTGATTATGCTCTGTGAAGTGATGTGCCTATCTAGTATGTATGTTGTGCATCTCGCTTCAGTGAGGCCTTTCCAGTGACGACATGAAGCTCGTCCACGTCGGGGGAATTCTTCGGCTGCCTTTGCATATTCATGCGGTGGTATTCTCGATGTGTTCTGCTGCGTGATCATGTTTCCTTCTGTGCAGCACGCACACTCCCTGTTGTGTTTGCTGGTAATGGGCCGATTATCACCGTTCTGTATTGGAGGCATTGTTGTATGCAAGCAGAAACCGGCTCATATAGGCTTTCGTGTCCCAATAACGAGACACATCAACGCCCCGGCATGCAGGAAATCTCCATAGTGCGCCACCTGACCGGAGATATCATTATTTTCTATCCGAGCCATTGCCACATGATCTGCAAACTTGCGGAATCACAAAAGCGAGATTGGAGATGAGGCACAACGCTCGATTGACGAACGAATCAATGGTATAGGGTAGATCTACTAGCTTTGAGGCTTGCGTGGGTCGTGGTCCGCGGCTTTCGTGGCACCCGAGTTGTCCTCAGCCACCCACTTTTTCGCCCGTACCAGCCACCCGAATTCCACCAGCCACCCGCCCGGCGACGTCAACGGGCCCCATCCCCTTGCACCGGACGACGCCCAATGGCGCCGTTCTGGCGGCGCCCAAGGGTCTTCCCAGTAACAGAGAGAAGAGAACTATACGAAATTTCCTGTTCCTGGCGCCAAGAGCTAGATCGATGACGAACCTGGCACCGCAGCAATTGTAGGTGGTTGGGAGGGGGGGGAGGGGTCTTGTGTTTCCTTCCCTGATATATGCTTCCCTTGCATCTGGACATACATCTCACCTGCATCATCTTCCAAACTCTTCGCCAGCCCAACCACACACCACCTACATTCCTGCCGTGTGCGACAACAAACAACCGCCACCCGAGGGATTATACTTTGGCCTTTTCCCCATTGCACCCCATCGGTAGCAAAGCTTCCCTCCCTTCTGTGCGAGCAAACACACACCCCTCGTTGGGATCGCCCGTACGCCACCACCACCACACACCGACACACCTCGACGATGCGGTGTCTCTGGCAGAACAGCCTCGTGGCCCTCGGGTCACTGGCGGCGACGGCAGTAGAGGCACAGACATACAGCTCATGCAACCCTCTAAACTCAAGTACGTATACTCACTGCAATACACACAGCACACCTTGCTGACCTGGCGATTTGTAGATTCGTGCCCCGCCGATACCGCCCTGGGCATGACTATCAACGTCGATTTCACACAGGGGGCGGTCAACTCGTTCGCCGCCTCGGGCTCGCCCACGTACGACAAGACCAACGGGGTGTCCTTCACCGTGGCCAAGGGCGGCGACGCGCCCCAGCTCATGTCGCTCTTCTACATCATGTTCGGCCGGGTCGAGGTGACGATGAAGGCGGCCCCCGGAGCGGGGATCGTGTCCTCGCTCGTGCTCGAGTCGGACGTCCTCGACGAGATCGACATCGAGTGGCTCGGCTCCGACGCCGACGAGGTCCAGTCCAACTACTTCGGCAAGGGCCAGGTGACGTCGTACAACCGCGGGCAGTTCCACGACCTCACGGGCACGCAGTCCAAGTGGATCACCTACACCGTCGACTGGACAAAGGACAAGATCGTCTGGATGGCCGACGGCACCATCCTGCGCTCCATGACGGAGAGCCAGGCCGAGAGCGGGCAGTACCCCCAGACGCCCATGCGGGTCAAGCTCGGCGCCTGGGCCGGCGGCGACCCGAACTACAACGCCGCGGGCACCGTCAAGTGGGCGAGGGGCCCGACCGACTACACCAAGGGGCCCTTCAGCATGATGGTCAAGAAGCTCGTCGTCACCGACTACTCGACCGGCAAGCAGTACAAGTACGGCGACACCTCGGGCGACTGGGAGTCCATCCAGGCCGTCGACGGCAAGGTCAACGGGAACATCAACAACAAGAACGCCGTGACCGCCACGGCGACGGCCGTTGGGAGCGTCTCGACCGGCGTCGGCATCCCCGTGGGCGGTATCGGCACCGACAAGGCTGCCACCGCTACACAGACTGGCTGGCCTTGGGCTGGCACCGCCAACCCCACGGCCGGCGCCATCCCTTCCGGCTGGTACATGACCTCGGAGGGCAAGATTATGCGCGAGTCAACTGGTGGCTCCTCATCAGTCAAGCCGCCGGCGTTCTTCTGCGTGCTCTTCGCCCCAACTCTCGGAGCACTCCTCCTCGCCATGCGGTTGCTGTAGTTAGCATCAGCGTGGCCCTTTTACACATACATACAACAAACAACTACAATATATGGGAACCACGGCGCAACTGGATTTTATTAATAGAGAGGCATGGAACCTCAATATGGAAATGCCAAACATATTGAAGGGAAGACATGCTAGGCATATCACGATCATCGGACACAATGAACTTTGCGGGCATGAGCACCACAGAATGGGCTTCGGAAATGCATCTTTTGGCGTTGGAACAGGGGGAAGAATTCCCACACGGTACTAAATGATTGAAAAGCGTATTGAGTCGGATTTTAGACTATTGGGATAGATTTTAGTATATATTAGCAATATTATTGGACAAAGCTGATCATATTACACATTTACCACATTCAATCCAACCCTGGTGTAGACATCATGCCTCAGCCCCTTTATCTGTAGGGATAGCATATCTACGAGACCAACTATACTCTTCCCACAGTGACTTTCACCATAGAATCATACCTGGTTGCAATGACACGTGTGGTAGTGGATTCGGTTATTGGAGCTGAAATTTGATTCTTTGAATGCGAAACTAGGTTACTAATGAACAAGAGATGCTGATCTAGCAAAAGAGACGTATGCCTTCCCCGTGATTTCCTATGACTTTCCAACTGTCATCGTCTATGAGTTGCCATGTTGCCATGGCGTCGTAGATTTTTGTTGAATGGGCCAGTGTGACGGGCCAACCCTGTAGTTGTTGATTGCTCTACACCATTGTCAATACTTTTCCCCGCTGTGGCCCCCAGGGCTCTGCCATGCCACCACCCAAATGATGCCCCCAACGCTTTCCTGTCCTAACTTTTATAAGCAATGTTTGTTATTACTGTACTTTGGCGATTCATTGATCAAAAGGGTGAATTCATCGGAATCCACAGCCAACTTTTACCCGAAAGATTGATCAAAGCGAGTTTGCAGCTTAGAATGTCCAGTCTTCCGCATCCTCAACAGACTTGATAGCCCACCGGAACTTGTCTCGTAGGGTCTTGGAGAAGAACTTCTCGATGGGGACATCGAACTTCTTCGAAAAGACCACGGTCAACCGGGGGTCGATATAGTTCTGTGCTGGTCAGTACTAGGCCACGTATGATTAGATGACCAGATGACGACTTACAATCTTTGAGGTGCCCAGCGCAACCTCTTTGTTCCCATCACGATCCTCAGCCTGAGTTTCAAGAGTTCTTACGCGTTCGTCGAGCTTCTCAATGGCCTTGAGGAACTTGTCAACCGTAGCCCCCCTGCCTTCAGCCTCGACCTTTCCAGACTTGTTTTCTTTCTTGAACTTGGCCTCGAGCTCCTTGACAACTTGAAGTCGCTCCTTGAGATCCTTCTCAGGCATAGGCCTTTCCTTGTTTGCCTTGAGCTTCTCGTTGTCCTTCTCAAACTTCTTCGTGATCTTGGTTCGCTGTTCCTCGATGAGGAACTGCTGGTGCTCTTGGATCCATTCCTGGTCGAGATCCTCATCCAATTCAAACCAAGAAGCGCCCTTCTTCTTCTTGTATGAAGGATCAACGTCGAGGATCATCTTCTTTGTTCGCCATTTTTGATACCTGAGCCCCTTGATCTGTGCGCATGTGTTAGCTGCTGTGTATCTTGCTGAAGCACTATGCTTCACTTACCCTATCGCCGAGTTTCTGCATCTGTGCGTCGTGACCTGCGCCGACTGTACGCTTGTGATTACAGAGAATAGCAACCTTTCTGTTGCAATCGTTGTACAGCTTCACCTTCTCGGCGACACTTCCACGAGAGCGAGGATCACTTTCAAGCTCATTGAGAAGTTTTGCCATGGTGAACGAGGCATTGTAGGTACGGAAAACTTTCGCAGTCAGGCCTTGCATATAGCTGTTCAAATGCTTGTTCAACTGTGAGGTCTGTATATAATAGTTAGCTCAAGATGGTCTTTTAGAAAGGTCAGGGTTCAGTCCAAACTCACATTCAGTCGGTCGAATAGGTCATCTCCATCAGTCTTGGGTGGCTTCTTGAACAGTTTGAGATTCTTGAAGACCTGGGGATCGACATGGACTGTCTCGTTATACCTGATACTGTCTTTACCGAGGAAGTCAAATGTGACCTGATTCGGGGGCTGAAGAGTGATGTGCTCAAACTTGAGCGAGCAACAGCCCACAGTATCTGCTTCGTTTTCTGTATCCTTCTCGTTTCCGGCTCTCAGGGCGAACTGGTCAATAAAGTACATGGCAGTTGCACGCTGACGATCCGCCATCACCTCGCTCTTGAGCTCCTTGCGGTATTCCTTACGAATCTTGTCAATGTGCTTCTTGAGCTCGCGTGCTTTTTCAAACTTCTTGAAATCACTCTGGCCCTTGACATCACTAGCCGCACCCAACATAACGTACTTGTAAGCCCCGTTGATGTTTTCCTGCCACATAGCAAGCCAAGTGGCTTTCTGGTCATGCTGAACGGCTTTCCACTTATGACCCTTAGGTGGCTCTGGTATTTTGGCGTCCTTGCCAATGTTGATGGTGATTTGCTCAGGCAACACTCGAACCTTTACCCGACCAGTTTTGGGATGCTCACCACGCCCCCTGAACAGACCAGGAGGTTCGACTCTGAAGTTACCAACTTTCTGTTTGCGGCCGTCCCACATACAGTGGAGATATGGCGCCTCAAGGGCCTCCTTCTTCGCCTTAGCAGCCTCCTTCTCCTCCTTTGAGAGGTTCTTGGTTTTGGTGGCCTCCGTTTTGGCTGTCCACCACTCGGCCATCTTGGTGAAGTCGCACTTATCAAAGTCCTTGATCAACACCTTCTTGCCCTGGGCGTCTGTGGCACCATACTTCTTGACATACTCCGAAAAGTCATTGACAAAGTTTTCTCGGAATTTGGGGTTTTCCAAGTGGTGGGCAGAGCCAGGAGTCATCATTGACACCCAGAATGTGGCGACTTCTTCCGCTTCCACGCTAAGAGTGACAGGACTTCCATCGTAGAGCATCTTGATGTTTTTGGGTAAGGGTTCATACTCAGGAGCAAAGAGAACGCCGTTGTGCTCAAGCGTTTGCCACTTGATGCTGTCATCCTCGGGCTTCGGCGCATTCCACCATTCGTACTCTTCCTCTTCCCCGTCACTGGCCTCTTTCTTCTCCTTCTTGCTGGCTGGTGCGCCCTTCCCCTTCTTCGCAGCAGGCGTGGCCTTACCTCTCTTCGCGATGGGCGCGTCGGAATCGGACTCCTCCTTTTTGACGCCGTTAGACTTTCTTTTCGCCGCGGTTCCATTTGACTGACGCCTGATGGCGGATGACTTGGCGATCGGAGCATCATCATCGGATTCATCCTTGATGGATTTTCGCTTGGCCTCCTTTGCCCGAATAACCTTGGCCTCTTTCTCAGCCTGCTTCCCTATCGAGGCCTTCTTCTTCGCGAGTTTAGCACCAAGAGGGATGTCATCATCAGAGGAGTCGGGTAGAGCAGTCTCATCGTAGGATGGAGGCAGCTTCCTTGCCCTGGACTTGATGGGCTCGTCGTCCGAATCCGCCTCGGGCTTTTGCTTTTGACGCTTTGCCTAGATAGAAACATTAGTCACGTCTCGTTCTGCCTTGCGGTGAGCCCTAAGGCGCCTTACAAATGGCGCATCGCTATCGGAGTCGTCCTTGTATGCAGGCTTCGAGATCGACGTCCGTGATTTTCGCTTCCCGTTGGTCGTAGGCGCATCGACGTCCATCGAGTCGTCGTCCCTAACTGGGCCATTACGGACGGAGAGTCCAGCAAGGACAGCGTTCTTTTGGGGGACCGCGCGATCTAGGGCCTTGTCCTGGGCTGCTGACACGGTGGATGCGGATACTGCCATGGTGGTAAGGAATCCTCTGGTCAGCGATGACTTGGTGTATTGATGAAGGGTTGAAAGAGAGGCGAAAATTCCTGGATGAGAGAAAGAGGGAGAAGGGAAGTGGGAAGGATGCGAGAGTGTGGCGGGTGTGCGGTATTGTATTGAGTGTTGTGTGAATGGCAGGCGCGCGCAACAATAAGGTTGCTCATTGTGTTTGGCACCAAAGATTCAAAGTTTGCGCCGAGGCACATAGTGAGTGATGGCGACGGTAGGGACAGAGAAGGGTGAAATTGAATTTACTCACGATGTCCATTAGTCCTAGCCAGAGGCTGGTCGTCATCAGAACTGTCGTAGGTCATCTTGGATAGTCGGGTTGGGAGTGGTAGAGGCCTGGCGTGCCTGGCCGATCCTGCTGCTCGATTGCTGAGGAAGAAGCGATGGACAAAAAAAGGCAGTCTTGTAAGAGAGAATGAAACCGGGATGGGAGTACGAAAGGGTGGTTTGAGGTGGGAAAACCACCCCAAGCGAGCCAAATTTGGAGATGCGGAGGCAATCGGAGCCTTGGAAATGTCGGAGAGAGGGATAAAAAAGAGGGAAGGAAGAGTGAGAGAAGGAAGAAGAAGCGAGGAATGTACCAAGGAAAGTCAGTGAGGCTTGTTTCTACCCGGCGCGAACTTCCGCAGCTCTTGCCCATAATAAAATGTTATTAGTGCGACTGGGTTGGTACTTGGCCGCAACACCGCCGAGTACCTCAGGAGCAGCGCGGGAGGTACGTACCAGCGCGGGTGGAGCGCTGACTGGTGGCCTGGTAACACTGGTGCCAGGTGGTAGGTACTGCGCAACGTACCCGGTACCAGGACGGGCGGAATCTCCATGTTCACGTGACCCTGCTAGCTCCGCCCGTGTTCCGGGAAAATAGCGACATGAGCAAAACGAGAGGTATTCCACCCTCCACCCGAACTCCTATCACCCCAATCAATTGAATCCTATCGCCGGAATCAATTGAGCCACCGTTGGCAGAGGCTCGATCCGACTCTTCTAATCCGTCAAGATGCTGTCTCGCGCCGCCCGCCCGGCACTCCGTGCTGCTGTGGCAGCTCCCGCACGGTAAGTCGACCGAAATTGTAACCGAGGGCATATCAGCAGTCGAGGTGGATGGACTCATTGGCGCGACCACGACGGGGAATTGCCATTGGAAACCACCTGGCCGAGCTCTTTTGGTTGAAGGAGGATGGGATAGAGGAATTTGTAAATGCTGATTCGTTTCTTATTGCCTCTGTTCAGGGTTGCCGCCGCCCCCAGCACCGCTGCTGGCTATGCGACACTCCGAGAGATCGAGGGCCGCCTCAAGTCCATCCGCAACATCGAGAAGATCACCAACACCATGAAGGTCGTCGCCTCTACCAAGCTCACCCGTGCTCAGCGAGCCATGGACACCTCCCGCAACTACGGCCAGACCTCCAACGAGGTCTTCGAGGCTGCCGAGACCAAGGTTCCCGAGACCGAGCAGAAGAAGTCCCTCCTCATCGTCTGCTCCTCCGACAAGGGTCTTTGCGGTGGTATTCACTCCGGTCTGAGCCGTCGCACCCGCAGACTCATCGCCGAGGAGGGTGACCACGACCTCGTCATCGTTGGCGAGAAGGCCAAGGCTCAGCTGTCCCGTTCAAACGCCAGCAGCATCCAGCTCTCCTTCGCTGGTATCGGCAAGGACGTCCCTACCTTCGCCGACGCCCAGGCCATTGCCGACCAGATCTCTCTCCTCCCTACCGAGTACACCGACGTCAAGATTCTGTACAACAAGTTCATCAACGCCACCAGCTACGAGGCCACCTTCATTGAGGCATTTTCCGAGGAGGCTATCCTTGCTTCCCGTAAGTATTTGATGGATATCAGGCACTATTGAGCGTATTACTGACGCCTTCTTTTCTCTGTACAGCCAACTTCTCCGCCTTCGAGGTTGAGGATGAGGTCATTGGCAACCTCCGCGAGTACTCCCTCGCCAACTCCCTGTACTGGGCTCTTGCCGAGGGCCACGCCTGCGAGCAGTCCGCCCGACGCAACGCTATGGACGTAAGTTTTAAAATATCATTTTGGCAGCTCCAATTGTTACCGAACGAAGTCTAACGTGGGGAACCCTTGTAGAACGCCTCCAAGAACGCTGGTGAGATGATTGGCAAGTACCAGATTCTCTACAACCGAACTCGCCAGGCCGTCATTACCGGAGAACTGGTTGAAATTATTACCGGTGCCACCGCTTCAGCGGACATGTAAACATCGAAAGTGGTTGCAGGGTAGCTGCAGGAATAGACAGAAAACCCTTTCCTTTGTATCAAAGCCATCGGGTGCCCGGCAGCGGCAACCTCAAATGTATCAGATCTCAAATATATTCTCTAGTAAAAGTACCGATGTGAATGAACAGGGGGATAAATTAATTTTTTTTGTTTAATCCTCATATGTTACAACCCATAATGCCTCCCCACCCCGCTCATGCGCAACCTTTTCCCATAAATTTGACTACCTCTATTGAACTTTTTGTACTACCCATTGATTGAGTCCCAATACCGCAATGACTACCAACAATTTTCTAAGCAGGAAGAGAGCTCCATCGCAGAGTATTCCCAGGAGTCGATGGAGAACACCCGTTCCCCCCCAAGAGCAGACATGATAGATATTTGTTTGAATGTAAACGCTTAGAACCAATGACGAACAAAAACAATCAGGGTGTAAATGGACGGGTAGATGTAACAGTTAGATGGACCAGGATAATAAGGTGAGCTCAACGGCAAAACAACTCAATTACGGTCCTCATCGCGGTCCTCGGCATAGCTCACGGGTCTGACTCGACGATGCTTGGGGCCTGGCCCTTCGTCTGGGGTGAGTTTCTCATCGCCGACCGGTTTTGGGTTTTCTTTCTCGTATGCTGCCCGCAGTGCGATAGCCTGGCGGTCCCACTTCTCGGACTCCTCTGTGTGCCGCAGTAAAGCTTCTGCGTAGGCCTTCTTGTTTTCGGCGGCCTGGTTTTCATAGGGTTTGCGCTCATCTGGTGAGGCGTTCTTCCACATCTTAGAAGTCATCACTCGGACCTCATTCGGTGCTGATTTAGTTCTACCGGGCTTTCGATTTCCTTCACACAGCTTTCGTGCCTCCTCAAACTTGTCCCTGCTGAACAGCATGTAAGCGTTACCAGGCGGCTTGCTGGGCCGGGCTGGGCGATGTCCAATATGTGATTGCAAATGGTGCCAAACTTCCAACTCATAGGCTTCTAGGAGAGCTTTACGAGGGTCTTTTGCCGATTCTTGGCGTTTCTGAAGCAATAGCGAATCCTTCGGCAGAACGAGCGGTGTCGGGACCTCGATCGGGCCCAACATCGCTTCCAACACCTCCGAGGCTGCTCGCAACCCTGACATGTATGCGCCATGAACCGTCGCTGGATGCGTGCCGATCGTGTGCTCCCCGGCGAAGAAGAGATTTCCTATTGGCCGTGCCATCACATCGTAATCATCCGGCTGCATTTCGGGGGATGCGGATGAATAACTTCCTCTTGCAAACCGGTCGGAGCCCCATCTGGTAACCATAGCCTCAACAGGATACGGAACATCACTTCCGAACACGCTTCGTAGAATCTCAGTAGCCTCTGCAACCAGAACATCATTGCTGGAATGCTCAGTTTCGAAGCCTGCGTCGCCTGCCATTAGAGCAATCAGGCAAGGGACGCCCGTCGTGTTGGACACATTGAACCATTGGAAAAAGCGGCCGCGATTCACTCCATAGTCCTTTTGGTTTGTGCTATGGCGGTTTGGAGGATCCCTTAAGACCCCAAAGATGTGCCTATCAGGCTCCCAGAAGATTTTGTCGTAGATTAAAACAACCTTGTTCAGGATGCCGAAGCCGAGACGGCCCACAACGCCTGTCTTCCAAGTTGGAAGCGGAGGATCGAAAGTGATGCTGTTCTGCTTGAGCACGCCCAAAGGAATCGTGCAGACAACAGTGTCAGCCTCTACCACGGTGCCATCCTCACATTCAATGATAGCAGGGCCGTTGTTTGAAGCCTCAGCTCTGTATTTGATACTTTTGACGGGAAAGTTCGTCCTAACATCCAGTGGCTCTGGGCAGTGGACAAGGCCTCGGGCTACGCTTTGATATCCCCCCACAATCATGGTATGATGCCCCTCCCATTCGTTTCCAGCATCAATGTCCCAAAGTGGCAGGCTGAGTCGATGGAGGTTGGTGGCATTGCTGTATTCTAAATTGGCAACGTGCCAATTGAAGAGCCGAAAATCTTGAGGTGTCAAATCAATGAGATGTTTGTACTGCGATACTGCATAGTCCAGAACCGAGCCGAGTGTAGCCCCCTCCTGATTGACAGCATGGTTCAGATCAACGTTATCACTGTCGGTAGAACCCGCTTTTACGTCCCATCCCATGAGCTTGGCCTTTTCGGACGCCTTGAGCGTGGCAGGAACCCCAGGCTGAGTGTGTACACGACCAGTCACTTTGTCCGATGAGACTGGGACCATATTTACCTGTTCTGGGACACTCTGTAGCGAGACTGGAGGGGCATGAGGCAAAGCTGCAGTGGCTTCTTCTGCCTGCATGATGGTTTTGCTGCCATCTCCGGGAGCGTCGCGGCCATCCTCAATGAGATCGCGCTTTCCTTCGATTAATTTGGATGGTTGTGACTTGTGCTTAAATTCACTCACCCGATCCAAGCAATCGTTGTAGAGTTTTTCTACCAGCAGATCTCGGACCATATCCACCGGCTTGCCATTATTATCGTAGATGGTGGTATCGGCTGTCAAGGCGTGGTAGGGGATCCCAAGCTGTGCCCGTACAAGAATATTCATGGGGTTTCCACGATCGAAGCCAGTGATGATCATACCGCCCATCTCGGCTGAGAGTCTCTTGCCTTCAAACTGAGGGTTCTTCTCAGAAGACTGCGTGTTCAGTTCGCGAGAATACACTCTACCCCCCACACGGCTCCGGCCCTCCAGAACTATGACCCTGGGAGGATCCTCCCCTTGATCGTGGAATTGGCTAGCGTATTGGGTCCCGAGGCCATCCAGTTGCCGAGCACATCCTAAGCCTGAAATACCGGCACCGAGGACGACAATTGTCCTTCGTTTTCTTTGAACATCTTGTTGGTCCCCATTTGTAGCCGTTTTCGAGCCGGCGAATTGAACGCAACCGAAGTTGATGTATCCGCGCCGTACCAACCAGTCATAGCACACGCTTGCTGCATCAAACCAACGAGCATTGGCACAGCCGATAGCTGCCTGACGTGTTACATTGATAGAAGGCCGAGTCATCCATTGACGTAGAATACCGTTTCGGATATTAAGATACGTTGTGACTTGAGCATGTGAGATATGATGTCGGAATAGTAGGTATTCCTCAGGATGCAGCGCAAAAGGGTTCAGCCTGGAGGATTCTGCAGCCCATATACACTCGGCAGCATACCTCTGAGACGATATATTCCTTGGAATCGAGGCCTTGGGGCGCACATTGAAGGTTAGGCGTTCCACTTCATTCTGGTAGAATGAAGTTTGGTGTACCGGAACCGTCATGGGCGCGGGTTGATCTGCAGATGTACCTCTGGAAGCATCTGCGTCGAAAGGTGTCGTGGCCTTGCTTGATACATTTGAAGATAAGGAGGACAGTTCGGAAAGTTCGGTCAAGGCTGATGGCGAGGAGACAGATCGCACTGCTTCACCCCCTGCCGGGACAGCCAGAACTTCCTTGGCTTCATTGGTGACTTCAAGTGCTTCTTCAACGTCTTGAAGTGTTTGATTAGCATCTTCGGGCGCTCTATCGGCGTCTTCAAGGGTGCTATTGACTTCGGACACTTCATTGGCATCTTCAAACATCCCATCAGCGTCTTTGAGTTCACCATCAACTTCCTCAGGCGCCTCATCAACATCCTTGAGCAGTTCATCATCGTCCTCGGATGGTTCGTCGACATCACCGAGTGCTGCCTCATCCTCGGATGTTTCGTGGGTCTCCCTTAGTGCAGCATTAACGCTCCCCGATGCCACATCGACCTCCCCGAGCAATGCATCACCAAGCCCGGATGCTTCGTCGCCATCTTCGGGGACTTCACCGCCCTCTTCGGATGCCTCATTATCCTCATCGGATTCTTCATCAGCCTGTCTGGACAGTCCATAAAAGTCGGGTGCTTCGTCACTATGTCGTGGCGGTCAGGATACAACATGCTTAACCATGGATACAAGGGAGCGATAGGGCTGTGCCGCCTGATGATGAACTCTTAGTTGATAGGTGCATGATGTTTCATCTTACCTGCTCATATCCAGGTCCGACAGGATATCGGAGTCATCTTGACTTGGACTGTCAAGATCCATATCCTCAGTCCACACGACTATTTCCGGAGCAACCTCGGACGACAGGTTCGAAGACGAACTCTGCCGCGAGAGGTCGGGCGCTATGAGTTCATTGGGACTGTGGCTAGTAGATATCTGATGACTGGACTTTGGTGTCACTGGCTGGCGCCTTGATACTGAGCGAGAGGCGCCCCTTTTCGGACGCGTTGGGCCCTCCGCCGCGTCCCTCTTGGCCGTCCTGCGAAACCGAAGAGCTGGACTCATGGCACGCCCAATTGGGAGACGTATTGATGATCAATCGCTGTGGTATAAGGCAGGATGGAGGAGAGGGCGCTCGGCGAGGGACGATATAGTCGATGTCTCGGAAAGCGCTATGAGATACGGCCATTCAAACAACGCGAATGCATAATATAACAAGCCAAGAAGACACACCCCGAGCTGCTATAGCCAGTCAGCATTCCTGAGGTCGGGCCAAGTCCATCGGGTTGGTTATACTGACCAGGACGTCGACGATGAGGGTACTAAAGTGGGCCTCGACTTTTCTGGCGAGCGGGATTAAGGATAAGAATGGTACGATGAGGAGGAAAAGAAAAGAAAATAGATATGAAGAAGTTACGGCTCATACATGAAGAATTTTTTCCAAACAGATTAATGGCGGGCAGGGAAAGGAAAAAGGCCTGACGTGCTCGCAGTGAAAGGCAATTACACGTTAGCTTTTTTCCCTTGTACCATGGGGATATGGCAAGTTAACGCCATCGTGCGAACAGCGACATTCCTTCCCTCCCCAGGAGCCCAGCTGGCCGCTAATTCCTCGACCTCGACACTGGGGCGACCGCCAGTGTGGCCGGTCACGTGCGACGACGCATCTCGGGCCCACCGAATTGCCGTGCGAGTGTGGAGCGAACTTGGCTTCTCCCTTTGAACCTCGAAGGTATTGAGGCAAACATATCTATCGTTGTCATTTGACGAGAATACTCAATCTTAATTATTTGCCAATTCTTTAAGCTATTGCCTCTGAATATCGTGGCTTTTTTCGGCCCCTGTTTTCCTGACACCTGCTCGGGTCAAGGGTTCAACCATATGTCCAAGTATCGAATTGGCGTGTTTACGATCGGAAACGAAACGCTTGCTATCATTCCTTCTTTCTCTATTACTGCCTTGGGACATGCTGGTCCTTCATCCTGCCTGTGATAACCCTAGCTGCGATCGGGCAGCCGGATGAGCCACCAGGAGCCTCTCCGATCAAGTTTTCTTCTCATCCGGGACCGTGTGCAAGGCTAGCACGTATGCTTGATGAGCCAGATGAAACTTTCAAGTCGAGCTTGAGGCTTCCCCTCCCAGCGCAAAAGAATCCGTCTCAATTGCTGCATCCATGATTCTATTTCCACTGATGATTGATGTAGTGCATATTACGATCCGTTTTCGGCCTGGGAATATGGATGTTAGCATGATGTTGCCACCTGCGGGCTCGTGCATTGGATGAAGACTCACTCTCTTCTTGCTTGGCTATAAATCGAAGTGCCGCAATCTCCGTAAACGTAATGCCGCCAACGAACACGACAAAGACCGTTTGCCTATTCCCACTTCCGGAAAGGAGGGCTCTTGCTTTCACAGCCTTGTCCTCTCCTTTTTGGAGCTCATAGAACGTTTGACCCCGCACGTGTTTTACAGCATCGTCGAAGCCATGCCAGCCTTGGGTAGCGGCACCGGACGAGAGAGCCGCATTGGCGGCGTTTGCGCCACCGCCTTTGGTTACGCTCAATAGGTACTGCTTTTGCAGGATGCATTGGACGAGACGGATAGAAAGTGGCGCATAACCGCTGTACACATAAGCAATATCGTTCGGGTCGTCCTCTTGAACCTCGTCCACGATTAGACGCAATTGCTTTCGCAGGTATGTATAATTCGTCTTCGCCCCGCCGCTCGGCCCGGCGTTGCCCGTCATTGGTATCATCCCTGCTAGAGGCGAAGAGCGCGATAGAAAGAGTTGTAGTTTTTCCAAGCTGTTCAAAGTGAGGATATGTTGGTGGCCGTAACCTTGGAGTATCAGGCGTTTGAAGTGGTCAAATTCCTTTGGCTTGATGCCACCTGATATGCATGAGTAAATGCACAGTAATCTCAAAACCTCTCGTATCGGTGTATCCCGGGCCACGAGCTCTTCGATTCTGTCGGCTTGGGTCGAGGGGTCGGCGCCAGCGGCGATATTCTGCTGCACCTCTAGTAATCCCTTGAATTGATCCGACCGGGTGTGCTTAATTATCTCCTCCGCTAGTCCTGTGTGTATCCTAGCGCTTTGGTGCTCTTGCTGGTAGCCAGGAAGCTGGCCCACGAACTCTTTGAGCTCTGCAATCGTCTTGGTCTTGTGCTTGGTCTCGTAATCGGATTGGACTTGCTGTAACCGGCGGGCGACCTTGTTGAGAAGGCTTCCTACGATAGCAAAGTTCGCATCGCGAAGCTGGTCGTAGAGTTTGTCACTCGAGTCGAGCTGGATTGTTCGTTTTCGACTCTGTGGTGTCGCTGCCGAGGACTGAGATTGAGCGGGGGCACCAACGATTGCAGTATCGACCTTCGTCTGATTATTCTGTATCTCGAACACCTCATCGATGAGACCTTCGTACGTAAGCTGGGTAAGAAGAGGCGTGACGAAGTCAACCTCGCGATCGATAATGATAACACCGTCATTTGTCGTGCTTGGTGTTAGGCCCGCGCGGTTCGCTTCGCTGGAGTCCCCGCCTGCCAGCAGTTCTTGTCGCATCCGTCCCAGAAGATCGGCAACCTTTTTGGCGTTATCTCCCTTTCCAATGATCCGGGGGAACAGCCCGTGATTCTGCTGGATTTCCATAAGAGCCTTGGCCAATAAAAAATTTGGAGTGATGTCCTTTGATAGATATAGGTCCCGGAAAGAGTCGTTTAGCTCGAGAGAGAGTACATCGTTCTCCAGAGGAAAGAACGATAACGGTAATTCTGCAACGTTCACGTCGCCCAAAACACCTGATTCCTCCAGTATTTGATCGGATAGTAGTGTCCGGCGGGGCACCCAGAAGATGTGAAATTCATGGCCGGTCTGGCTCTCACGTTGAACTCGTTTGATTTGGGCTAACAAACAGTAGATATTAGCATCTAGACACCTCGATATACCTCAAGCGACCCCATTGGTCTGACTTGAGTCTCATTGATAGCGTCGCAACGACAGCGGAGAGCTCTGCGATTCGACGAGAAGCGACAGACGGTGGTATTGGATGGCCGGGGAATCTCAATGCAGCGTCGATAAAGGGCTGGACTGACCTGCGACTGCCTCGGCATGCCTGCCGGACTCGCCTCTCACGATGAAAACGACATTGCGCTGGCTCGTATCGACATTGTTGTTTTCAAGTACAAAGAACTTATCAACCCCGTATTCCTGAAGCGTGGTAGCCTTTACAATAGTGCCGATCGGGCCGACCAAACTGCGATCAAAGACAACATTCTTCTTCCCTCGAACCTACTCAAGCAAGGAACCAACGTCAGCTTGCTACGCTTCCTCCCATAGCCTACTCGCGTCCAGAGTCAATGCGGTCTTACGTACACCCTCAAGCATGTATAGCAGGTCCTTCCGGGCCTTGTTGCGCACTTGTTCAGTGCTAAATTCCGTGCGAGGAGCCATAGCGGCTCATCGCAAGTGGTGTGGTTTGGAGAGATCGGAGGGTTGGAGGTTGCGCTTTATCGGCATGTGGAATTGGAGCTGTGTTGGGGGGCTGGAGGTTGTCGTCCATTCATCTTAGGCGGTGAAATGGAGGACCCACGGGAGCGGGACCCGGGGAGCTTACGGGGCTTGCCAGGCAGAGAGAGGCCATGATCGCCAGCGAAGCTTTTGGCTACCTCCACAGCTGCTTCATGGTGAAATTATTGAGGTCCTTTATTTCCGGGTCGCATATTCAGATGTTATTCGGAGACCTGTGACGTGGCATTTGAAATGGCTAGCCCTGAGGCGCGATATACCGGGCATGGTTTACTCTGACAGCTACAGGTAGCTCTAAGCCGACTGATGGCAGCACCCCACTGTGAGCTAGAGGCTCGACGTCATCAAGCGTAGAAGCTAAGGTGTTGCTTGCTCCTGGCTCGTGAAGCGCATCTACCTAGGTACCGAGAAACAAACTCGTCCTCCAAGAGGACGGCTTTTACGTACGAATATAAACCAAGTGGTATAATTTCATCATTTAGAAACCTCGAGTATTTGCATTCACTTCCATAACGCCTCTGTGTTCTTGAAAATCTCATTGATGCTCGTGAGCAACCCATCTCGCTCTCTAGCCGCCTCTAGCCGCCCAACGCCGGCGAAGGTCATTTTCCAATCGCAACCACCAGCGCCCAAGGTATAGTGACAGAAAACCGAAGATTTTCCAAAAGACTTTACGGCCTCCCCCCCTTGTAGACCCTCGAATGCGGAGGAGAATAAGCCGCCAAGCCCTCTCTTCACTCTGCTTGATGCCCATGTGAGAAGAGCTTTCCACCAGAACAATCTTGGAAGGGGACCTGGAACCATCTACTGGTTGCGAAAGGACCTAAATTCAGCCGTCTGGTTTATGATATTTTGAGCACACCACCGCTGCAATATACAAGTGAAAGCGCATCGTGATAGATGGGGTAGCGCGAAAAGCTGTGTTGTTGCATGGGTCTCGACCATGGTGGAGGCCTATACTGTATTGTCGTGATACAAGAATTCGATATCGCGTGGTCGTAAGGTGTTCCCTCGAACGAACTCCTCATCGCCCGGTGGGCGCTCGTTCTTGGTGTTGCTGGTGAGCATGCTCTGTATGCTCATGCAGACGCTTTGGGCGCTCTGGACAGGGCTCCATCCCTGACTGCCCAGCAGATCCAGGCAAATGATGCCGTTTGAATATATGTGCGGGTGGATAGGGATCGGTCGGTCGGCTTGTTTTTCGAATGTCACCTCTGGTGGTTCTGTGGCGTGTGAGATTGGAAACGTGAAAGGAGGGGGAGGAAACTGGATCGTTGGCGGGGCTGCGCACCTATGGGATACGATTTGGAGAAGCGAAACTTCAACCGGTACACCCCATCCTTGTAAATGGGGTTTTCATCGAGGACCCGGATGTCGAAAAGCCAGTCGCTCAGCTCCGAGCCTGCTGAACCCGACTGAACAAGTTCTATGCCTGGGGGGAGGCCATCGTTGTTGATCTGCGTGGGGCAGACGGCCTTCTGGTGAGATTTCTGATGCGCCCCTGGAAGCGGAAAGGGGACTTGCTTACCTTCCCAAGCTCCTTCATGAGCCGCTTGGCGCTCATATTCGTTGCCATGGTGGGCCACAGTTGCGCCGATGATGGATGCGCACAGGATGCGGTGGTGAGAGTGATGAGGTGGAACGGGTTGGAGCGTAGGTAGCCTCAAGGGCCTGTTGGTGCAAGTGGCTGGGCGGCTGTTCTCGAGTCCTGCGACGAGCTGCCGTCTCCGTCAACGCCTGGCCAGGCCTCAGAGGGGCAAGCAATGCCAAGCAAGATGAGCCCCCAAAACAAGGCATTCGTCAAGGAAAAAGAGTAGGTTTAGAGGGCATAGAAAAGGATACTGCCCCGGACAGCTGAATAGGTAGTATTGAGCGCGCGATGGTTTGCTTAGAGGCGCTATCAGTAAAAACCAGCGCTTCCATCACGGGAAACTGCTGGCTCCATTTCTAGGTGCAATTACGTACCAATGACAAGGAGGCCAGGAAAGCTGTTACACCAGTCTCTCACAACGCTTGTCTGCTTTGGTTGAACGTAATGGGCAAACTAACACAGCCGATGATTGAGTAAGGTTGGCAGTTTATTAATAGACGTGCGCAATCAGCGATCAAGAGTGGCCGCTCTGCATGTATTCAACTAAGATGCGCAATCCCGATCTCCTATCTCGTACGCCCGTAGCCCCAAGCACATGTTTCAACCAGCCCGGCGGAGCTTACGTGTAGATAGTTGCCAGAGTTCAGCACCAACTCTAGCCCCTGGAGGTGGTTCAGGGCTGGGTTGTCTGATAACGAAGAGGCGCTGGTGGACGAAGCTAATTCGACTGAATCCATAGACGCGCACTACGTAATAAATTGGGATGACATGGCTCAGCCATCAGCAAAGCAAGTGCCAATGGCAGCGCCACAGAGGCCATAGCGATCGGAGACCCCATGCCGCAACATATGTGAGCTTTCGGCAGGTTGACGAGCAGCAGTGTGGCTCAAGAGCGAGACGGTGCAACATTCCTTCCTTCAATCAGCCCCTCCCAGCCCTGCAGACATTACCAGAGACTAGCATGCTTTGTCGCTGCCCGGTTACTCCTACGAGAAACACGGCCGTCGCTAGTACCGCTACCCGTACAGGGGAAGCCGATACCCAACCCACCAGCTTGTTTCTGAGCATTCAGTGAGTGGACAGCTTGGCTCTGGCGCGTCAGTGGGCTATGGGTACCGCCTCTGCAAGCTGAGGTACTTGGCCAGTACCTTCCCGGGAGGTAGCCCACCGCTTGTGGCAGTAAGCCTGCATGGCCTGTCCTCCCCCGCCACTCCCCTTGATCCTTTTTAGTCTCTACTACCAATCCATATAACTTCGCCCAACTCCGCCTATCTTTCGCTTCGTCACGTTCGCTGCAAGCGTCCTCCCTTCTCTGCACCCTCCCATCGTCGTGGCCGCTGCTGCACACGACGCCCTCGAGCCGGAAGGAAGCGCAAAAGCCGCTTCCCTTTTACCCCGCCAGACGCCGCGTCACTTGTGAAACCCTTCTTTACCCCGCGGAAAACCACACTATCACAGCTATGAGTTGTAAGTCAACAGCAGAGCATGTGCCCACCGAAGACTGGGGATTGGCTCCATGACGAGATGATATCGATATCGAAGAGCTAGAGTGTCTCTAGTGTTTCAATGGATTCAGGCTAACATTTATTGCCTACCACCAGTCTCAGGCATTATGAGCCGCCTGCAGGGGCAACCGGAAAGCTACGACAAGAAGTACGCATGGAATCTACATCGATAGCCCCGACATGGAGAGGAAACATGAAGCTGATGCAAACATTTATAATTAGGGCAAAATACAAATTCGGCCGAACCCTTGGTGCTGGCACTTACGGCGTGGTGCGCGAGGCTGAGGGCCCGACTGGCAAGGTCGCCGTCAAGATCATCTTGAAGAAGAATGTAAAGGGCAACGAGAGGATGGTCTATGACGAGCTTCAGATGCTCCAGAGATTGAAGCACCCGCATATTGTCAAGTTTGTCGATTGGTTTGAGTCTAGGGTTCGTTCATCCAGCTTCGTCCCTCCACTTGGTCACCACTACCCCTTCCGTGCTCTGAGGCTGACTGAAGCTCCCTGTGTAGGACAAGTTCTATATTGTTACCGAGCTCGCCACCGGCGGAGAGCTCTTCGAGAGAATTTGCGAACAAGGGAAGTTTACCGAAAAGGATGCTTCCCAAACGATTAAGCAGGTCCTTCACGCCGTCGACTACCTCCACAAGAACGAGGTTGTCCACAGAGGTACGCAACTTTGACCGTGGCACTGCATTCGCATGTCGCATATAGTAGGGATTTATGAAGCTAACACTTATAACCTTGAACTTAGATCTCAAGCCCGAGAATCTGCTCTACGTGACTCGAGACCCCGATTCTGAAGTCGTCCTGGCCGATTTTGGTATCGCTAAGACGCTGGACAAAAAGGAGGAATCTCTCCAAACAATGGCTGGATCATTTGGATATGCTGCCCCCGAGATCATGGACCGCAAGGGCCACGGAAAACCTGCGGACATGTGGTCCATGGGCGTCATCACTTATACCCTTCTCTGCGGCTACTCTCCTTTCCGAAGTGAGAACCTCCGAGACTTGCTCGAGGAGTGTACCACTGGCTCGGTTGTATTCCACGAGAGATACTGGAAGGACGTCAGCAATGATGCCAAAGACTTCATCATGCATCTTATCCTCCCCGATCCAGACAAACGCTGGACCAGTGAGGTATGTACACCAATCTTCAGATGACCCCCTGACCAAGTCTGAATTGCCAATTTCCCGTTCACTAACTTGTCATTCCTCGAATAGGAAGCCTTGGGTCACATTTGGCTCAGCGGCAAGACCGCTACCGACCACGACTTGCTGCCCGAGATCCGCCGTGCTCGTGAAGCACGTGCGAAGCTCAAGCACGCCATTTTGGCAGTCAGTCTGAAGAAGAGAATCGCGGCTCTCAAGGCAGATGAGTCTGACTCAGATGAGATGGGTGATGCTGAGGAGAGTATTCCTTCTGTTGGTGGTGAGAAGAAGCTGAATGTGCTCAGAGAGAAGGTCAAGGATGGCGCCGTGTTCCGCGAGGTGGTTCTGGGCGCAGTTCGAGACAAGAGAGCAAAGGAAGAGGCAGCCGCAGCCGAGGAGCAAGAGCTGGAGGAGGCAAGGAAACGCAGCCAGAGCCAGAGCCATCAGTGAGGACCCTGTATGGTGGGAGATGACGGTGGTCGCTTGGAAAAGTTGGATGAGAACCCCAAAGCGTCGGGCCCTCGTTGGCGCTTAGATGAACTGAAATGAGGTATAATGCGAAGCTCCATCTCTCTTTTTTTTCTGTGGTTTGTTTTGTTTTAAGGGATCAAAGCTTTGAGGATGTTAGGCGAGAGAGTACAACGGCACAATTGCAGAGCTGTACCATCCATCCGATTGGGATGTTTTTCAATGTCATTGAATCAAGTAAATTTTCTGTCATTGTAGATCAAGGTCATGACCGCGCCTGATCAAAGCCCAACGAAGGCAAAAATATGTAAAGGAATAGAAGACCTGATGACTGATTTCATATCATACACCAAGCATCTTTTCAGCATCCCATGGCGCCAAAATAGCAATCCCTAACAGTCCCCCATAGGGAAGACACGAAGTCATTCGCATCAGATATCTCCAAATCTCATTGTCATCATCAATACGCCGCGCTAGTAGATAAACAGCCAAAACGACAACCCCAAATTGTCCTACCACTCTAATACTCCCAAAAAAAAGAAGCCCAATATCATCAACATGTCGAGGGGAAAATTTACATATATTACATCCGAAACAGCCTCGAGATTTAAACGCAATCAGTCCGCAAGATCGGCTAGGGCGGCCTCGCAAAGAGCATCGTAGCGTCTCGGATCAAATCTCTTGCGTTGCCAGCCCTCAGCGCGGAGCCTTGAGATCCTGGCCTTGAGATCCAACGCTCGCATCTCTTCGTTTGAAGGCGCGGGAGGTGATGGGGTTTCCTTGCTGGTCAGGACATGATGAGCGATTTGGCGGCGAATAAACGTAATAGCAGAGGCATAGCGATGAAGAGCTTGGGCCCTATTAAAAGTTTCGTCGTCGCAGATGAGGGAAGGCGAGAGGAGTTGGTCTGCTGATTCGGTAGGAGAAACGGTCCATGATCTCAATGCGTCGGTCGGTTCCTCAACTAGTTCGCGAGCGCTAGGTTCGGGAGATGTGCTAGGAGAAAATATGCTAACGGGCCCTAACGTGGGAGAGTCTGGGCGCACATAGGGTTCGGTAGGTGTTGAGTGGTTGGTGATACTGAGGGGCTTCTCAATGTCTTCAGACTCAAAAGTTGGTGAGGGTGAAGACATTCGGGTTGATAGCGAGTCCCGGGAGCTCACGAATGAATATTGCGAATTGGTCAAAGATGACGCGGCAGAGCTTCTCAGTAAGTATCCAACGTTCTCCAGCTCGGCCTCGGCGAGTACTGAGGCGCGATAGTAGTGGTCTTGAGCCTGTTTGAGAAGTTCCATTCGAAATTCAGAAGCTTGGTGAAGACAGCGGAGCTGAGATTCAAGGGTGCTAGCCGCGTAGAAGTGAAGATAGATGAGGTGCACAGCTTGCGCAGTTCGCTGATACCCTCAATGAGCGTCGAAGTTGGCGAAGGGGGGTGGTGAGGACTTACAGCTACTTTGGCGCCATCCAACAGGTCAAGGCATTGCTTTAGACAGGAACGGTATTTTCTCTCCAGATAATCCTTCTTGATGGCTATCAGAGCCTTCTTCCACTCCGCAGACGTCTGCGGGACTCGCACCATATTGAAACCGACTTTTCGTTCTGAACCAGAACAGATATGTTGTGTCCGAGTCCGTACGAGACTGTGCGACGGATGAACGTGTCGGTTGGCGACCAAATTCGGCGAGGGAACTCGAAATGAAATGGCGGGTCGAGTTGAAGGTGGAGGTAGCCCCAATATAGCACTTTTGACAGTTCGCAGCAAGAGGGGGAAATTGAGACGGATGCAGGTCCCAGGCGTAGGGGGCAATAGAAATGGAGCAGTTCCTCCTCCTCCAGCCTCTGGCTCAAGGATGTAAAGTGGAAAGGTGGAGGGCGACCAATGGACAATTCCTGCTTCCTTGTTGGGAATTTCCCAAACGCAGTAGCAGCG
This sequence comes from Clonostachys rosea, assembly GCA_026958235.1. Taxonomy (NCBI): domain Eukaryota; kingdom Fungi; phylum Ascomycota; class Sordariomycetes; order Hypocreales; family Bionectriaceae; genus Clonostachys; species Clonostachys rosea. The sequence goes on from CP110204.1 coordinate 6,110,229, forward strand.
CAACCCTGTAAGCGTGGGATGTCACCCTGTGAAACCCGATGCTCAGCTTCCTTGCTGATGCTGTACAGCGTAATACCACTGAGGGCTCATATGAGTCGGAACGTCTTCTCAGCTTCAATAAAGGGAAGAACCAAATAAATAAGCAAGTAAACACACAAATGGGCCCTGCTGGATCCCAGGTCATGCGGCTTAGCTTAATGACGACGAAGCAGGCGGCGCGCAGAACAGCGCGGTGCTTATTCGTGGCGACGACAACCTTGGGCACCGAGGCAGGGGTTGTTGCTTGCTCCGAACGGAAGGCTTTGTATATGAATGGCACGTCGGCTGCAGGGCCTGTTGCTTTTATCTCTTGAAGCCAATGCAAGGAGATCGAGTGGGCTATCGAGGGAAAGGAAAGGAGGGAGAAGAAAAAGAAAGAAAAGGTGAATTGACAAGAAGCTGTTCGTCTGTGATGTCCGGTTGCGTTACATTGACTCGCCCTGCGCTTTCCCAAGCGTCCCTCGGTGTGGTGCACGGTCCAGTTGGAATTGAAGGCAAGCGGGGCGCGATGCTCTTGGTGGTTGCAGGCTGCAGGGCTTCCAGTGGCTGGGCTGCGTTCAGAGCGCTCCGAGCTGGCACCTACGCGAGAACCCCCCGGCAAGTCAGGGCGAGGGAGAAGGTGCAAGGGCCATTGTCAAGCTTCGTTTCAGTCCACCTTTAGCCAGGCGGGAGGAGCCTCGATTGAATCGTCAACATTGACCGGACCGGAGTAGGGCGCCGGGCTGAGGGTGGATGACACATCGTGAGACTTTTGAATGTGTGTGCAAAAGTACAAATATCTAGAGGCCGCTGACAGAAAATCGCAACAAAACTAGGTAGCTAATAGAGGGCTCGCCAAACATGCCCCTTCCGCATCTTTTCCTTTCATAATTTTCTTTTTCGCTACTTACTCCTTGCATAACATTCAGCTCCAGCGCCGTTCTCCAGCCCTGGGTGGTAGGTCATGCATGCAACTGCAGCTTTCCCCTCCTGTTAGTGCAATCTTCTATTGGATTCAGCCTTGATCAGGAGGGGGGGTAGCTAGAACGATATGTGAGAAGAAGAGGGACAGAATGGAACGAAAGAAACAGAGATAGGGCAAGAGAATGAAAAACAAAGCATGGCGAAAACAAGTGAATCAAAAAGAGACCAAACAAGAAATCCACGGTAAATCCGTACCTAGCTTGACTGACTTCCTTCTTGATCTATACAAAGTCCACTCCAAAACACACGAGACAGACTCACCAGCATAGTCATGGACGTTCATCTTGATACACACGGGAATGAGTTGAATCACCAGCCTCACAGACACAGACGAGCTTCCCGTCTCAGACCAAGACGCGAGCGGCTCAGCGCTGGCCCTCAGCCGGGCTTGCTGGGCACAGAAAGCCCCGAGCACATGGTTCACCCCTGTTTTCCGCTCTCACTTTCTTTCCGAAGTGGAGATTGCAGTCGACAAACTGGCAGCTCAGGATCGCGCTAGCCTGAGAAGGGCAATGGGAAGAAAACAAACAAAAGACGACCTGTGGTTCTTTTTACGCCCTAATTTGCTAATGTCCAGAGGATCCCGAATATTCCAAAAGTTCATGTGGCGTCAACGTAGGCAAACCGGGCTGGTACTTCTACAATAGACACCATGCGTCGGCTGCGAGTTCTAGGACCCCTTGACCTTGTCAGCTAATGGTAGGTTTGATTGCTATGTAGCATTGCGACATCTACAATGCAGTAGCGACGCAAACTCCTCGATTCTCAGGGTACAGGGGCTCAGTTTGTTCGACATCTCTCTTGGATCCCCACGATTCGCACAGCAGTACGTTAGCATTGACCAGCATATTCATCCAAAGAGGGAAGAGAAAGTGGTCCCCCAGCGCACGTTCGTGTCTGGTGCTGAAACGGTTGTCTTCGGTCAACACGGACCAAGCCTTCGTCATGCATCATCACCGATCATTGGTCGCGACAACTTTTGGGCGATTTCATAGCCCTTTCCAATTTGTCCGTGTGATTTTCCATGTTGCATAATATGACTTGTTTTCTTTTTGATATTTTTGGTTTATGCTATTTAATTACGAAGCTGGAGCTGGAGTTTCGGGTGTTGTTTCTTCAGCTTTGATTCCATCCACTACTTTCAGGCCCTCAGCCTGGGAAGTGACTTGATCTAGTTGCTTCTTGCGCTCAAGCCTCACCTTGACCTCGGCGACCATATCTTTCAGGTCGACTAGAATGCCTTCCTTCTCGGGATGTCCCTCTTGCAAGCCCATCTCCTTCACCTTAACCTTGCCAGCTGCAACTTCATCGTCTCCGAGGAAAATCGCAAATGGGACGCCATTGACCTCGGCAGCCTTGAACTGTGCGGGGACCTTGGGCTTGATCTTGTAAAGGAATTCGGCCTATGCGTTGTTAGCAATTTGTATTGCGTTAAAAGCGAGACGGAAATTGAAAGGGAAATGCGTACCTTGATACCTGCTTCCCATAGCTGAGCACAAATGGCCATGCGCTCCTTGAGAAAGCCCTTTCCTCCAAATGCCATGACATAGACATCGACCTCATTATTGCGGACTAGAGATGTACTGGTAGCCGCAGCCATGCGGGCCTTCGTAATCGAGAAAATTCTGTCGACACCGAACGAAATACCAACACAGGGAATTTGAGTCTTGCCAGAGAACATGCCAACAAGATTATCATAGCGACCACCAGCCGCCACACTGCCAACTCCAACAGTAGGGTCGTTTGACCGATCATCGTCTTCGGCATCAGGGCCCTTGCCCTTCTTCTTCTTGGCAGGTTTTGGTGCCTCCGCTTGCTCGGCACTAGGAGTTGTAGAGGGAGCAGATCCTTCCGTTACCACTTCGTAGATAATACCTGTGTAGTAATCCAGACCACGGGCTAAGCTCAGGTCGAAAGAGACTCTGTCTAGGACATTGAAAGCCTCGAGGTATTCGAAAAGGAGACCGAGGTCGGTCATGCCTTGCTTCATGAACTCGTTGGCAGAAAGCTTCTCGTCACTTCGGAGGCGCTCGAGGAGATCGTTCTGTCCCTTCAGCACAACCCACTCCCCAATGCGATCAGCGACTTCACCATCGAGTCCCTTCTCCTCTGTCATTTCCTTGCGCACGTCAGCCCATGGGAGCTTGTCGAGCTTGTCTACCGCAGATGAAATGGTGCGAATCTTGTCTTCGGGCACTCCACAGACCTGAAAGATGCCATCCAGAATCTTTCTGTGGTTCAACTTGATAGTGTACGTCTTGTTCCAGCCCAGTCCCTCAAAAACTTCACAGATGATTCTGATAATCTCGGCATCGGGTAACATAGGGTCGTAGGTACCGGCAACATCGAAATCGCATTGATAGAACTCCCTCATTCTTCCCTTGGTCATGGCAGGTTGATCTCTTCGGTAGACCTTGGCGATGTGATAGCGCTTGATATTTTGGATGTCCTTGTTCATGGCAAGGAAACGAGCGAATGGGACGGTCAAATCGTAACGCAGGGAGCAGATCTCACCACCCTGGTCCGCGAGGTCGTAAATGAGCTTGCTATCCTCGCCATATTTCCCGGCCAGGATGTCTCTGAGCTCGAAGACGGGCGTGTCGATGGTGACGCCACCGTGGCGCTTGAAGACTTCTGTGATGGTGCTGAAGATTTTGTCACGAATAACCATATCCTGGCCACCCCCTACACGCGACGGTCAGACAGCTGATAATGAATTGGTCATTGGGTTCAGCTCGCTTGCGCATATTCGGATCCGTAGACGTGACGGCGTGGTTCGCGTGTGTTTGCCCACTTACAATCTTTGGTGCCCTTTGGGGTCTTGAGCTCGAACTTAGGCTTAGCCATCTCGATGGGTTCTGCGGGAGGTGTGTGGGAGGAAGAGTAGCTACGAGGCGAGGCAGGTAATGCGAGAGCAGCAGACAACAAAATCTGGTTATTTCTGCAGGTTGTGAGAGTCGGTTGCCAGGGCCTTGGACGCAGCTGTGACTCAAGGAGGGGTTGGAATAATGGTCTGGCAGACCTAAATCTGCCTGCAAGTGTCTTCATCCACACAGATGGAGGGGTAAAACACTGCCCGGGTCTACTGACTGGTGCTAAGTGGATGAGGAGAGTCACATAACTCCTGCCCAAAAAACTTTCCACTGCAGGCACCTTTCGCGTCCACCAATAGCAGCTGCTATTTGCGCCGGGTTACGTCGCTGATGCCCCGCCTTAAGCTGCTGGCGGATGGAGGGGTTGAGGGGCAGCCGAGCCCGTCCAGTGCTAGAAGCACGCTCGAAGCTATGACGACCCAGGTAGTTAATTTAATTACTTCAGGCTAAAAATATAAACAAATACACAGACAATACATACAGTCTATCATCTAACCAAAGATGCTATTTTATCGTTACATCATTCAGGTTCAGAAGGATGTATCTGGTGGACCCGCCTCGGTGCCTAGAGATCAACACGCAAATGGCCCCGGAGAACCTTGGAGCATCAACGTGTTTGGTTCGTTTATTGGGGCGTCTTTGCTCTTCGATCATCTAATAGCTCGGAGTTGTGAACTATGATCGATGTGTCAGAAGCCCTGCTTCGTTTACTGACCTAACACACACAGCCGGGGCAGCAGTGGACCTTATCGCGTGAGTCATAGGCGTCTTGCTGCGCATTCAGTCTTTGGAGTCACCCTAAGCTTGACAGGAATTTTCCTCGGCCGCTTCAAATACCGTTGATTCTTGGAAAGACAGTCAATCCAATCGCTAAACATGACACTCGCACTTATCTCATCGCTGCCATCTGGGGTGGGCGCTTTACATTGGCGACCGAGCTATTGAAATGCGTGCGCTATACTTACTCACCTCATGTATAGTGGGCTGTATAAACCCCATTTTGTTTAAGTATAACGCGAATATTTCGTGCGATAAGCTTCTACTATCGTTGTCCGGAGATGAGAGTATAGATTGGGGCTTCTCAACGATGCTTATTGTTCGGTGTTAGGGTTCGAGGCTTGTAGTCTAGGTCCGCAGTACCGTCATTCCTCCTAATATCTGTCTAAGCATTGACGAAGAGATTCGGAACTTTAGGGAAGAAACATTACATCCTGGCTTGCAATGCGGAATTCTTGAGGGATTTCCTGTCCCAAGTGAAGCATTAGATTGACCATTTGCCCCAAGAGGGGTCCTTTCGACAGCCCACCCCAGCCGGATGGGAGGGAATGTCGTTGCTTTTAGGTATAAAAAGAAGAGATTATCAGCAGTAATGCCTTTGACCGTGAAATGTAAGAATTAGTATCATGTCTGATAACCAGCTCGCCGAATTAAATAAGGCTGTCGGAAGGCTCTGAAGCATATAATCCTCATGACAAGGGTCATAGAGCTATTGCGGGTATTTCATTCACTTACAGATGAACAGGTAATTCACTGCAAATCATCGAATTATATTGTTTCTACTGTTATGGCATTATGATTATGTAACTTGTGCTCTACTCATATTTGCTCGTCAATTTGGTTTCTGATTTCTTCTGTCAACTAGATCGTAGGTTCGTTCAAGTTGTTGCCTGTGCCTTTCGCACTGTGGCTCAAATAACCAGCACCAGTTTTACGGGACTCGCTGAATATGCCATCTTATTAATTGAGATGTTCGGTTGTAGACGGTTCGTGAATCTATGATGATCTGCTGGTTCTTTGGTTGAATGAGACACTGAACCATGGACGAGACTTGCGGCTAACTTTATGAACTGGCTACCCGAGTCGCTACTCTGAAATTCCAATAATAACAATATCTAAAGCGAATGGCGACGCATATCTACCAGATATCTGGTTCCAAATGAAGCAATTGAATTTGATCCATATTTATCTTGGGTATCTGATGCCCAACGGTGATGAACTGTGACAGAGGCTTGTGCAGGTGGATAGCCGGTGCGTGAACGTATGATAGCAGGCTATATATCCATTCCAACACGGTGTAATAAACCTACATTTCAAGGCGAGTAACATATTGAACGATTGAGCTTTGAATGCGAGGGGCAAAACACACACAGAGCTCACTTGAGCAAATATAAGCGATGAACCAGCCTATACGTATCGTGGTTATGCTTTGCCTTTGTCTGTAGGGAGCTTGGTTGGGTTTCAATAACGCGATGCTAAATATCAAGCTTAGAATATGAAGTACAATGAAATCGGGATCTAGGTCTTTAGGTTGTTCGAGCAACACAAGTGGCACTTTCACCCAGCAGATCTCATTTCTCTCTCATCTCTCAAGCTGATCAGCTTGGGCAGGCCTACCGGAGGACAGGTTTTCACCCAGATTTTAGATCTATAGTGGACTCTGCATGTATTTTAGAGAATATTTAGACGGCAAACACGTGGAACACTGCACGGATTCTAGTATAATAAACAGCCTCATCTGTTTAGCCTCACATACCCCTAGTCAACCCTCCTCGACATCGCACAATGCTGCATCTAGTGAAACCTAAATCTCTTCTAGGCGTATCACATATAATTACTGGTAGTCTGCTATTTCTATGGGCAATTTGCCTGAGATTGGGTCTCTAGGCAAGGGACGAATCTGCCTTGGGTTCGGTAGGCAGAGGCCGATAGCATATCCGACAACATCTACAACAGACAAGCTTGGAACATATATCTCGTATAGCTTGGTGTAGTCAGGCGACTTTCACCGAGAAACGAGGCATCAATCCATCATCGCGCGTTCATACCACTTGAAGCTTTCGCTCATAGAAGCATTGGCGTAAGTGGATATGGGGTAAACGGATCTACTTGTCATAATATTGCAATGAAACAAATGAGGATTGAGATCTGAGTTTGCTGGAATCTTATCATGGTGCTCTTGCAAAATTAAATTAGCCAACGAATTAACAATGCTTATTGTATTATGTATTGGGTATCTCTTATCGGCCCTCGATGATCACAGACTCGAAATAAGCAGGATAGTGTTTGAGTGTCTCAAATTTAACATCACTTGGCTGCTGCGCTCTTGAAGGTAGGGAGTTTCAGCTATAATTGAACTGTTACTGGCATCTCGGGGTGGAAGATGACACCGACCGGCCGAGCCATCACAGTGACTCGGAGCGGGTGCGGGGACTCGATACAATTGGGGCACCACAACGCGACGAACACGAGAAGCTGGATCGAGCAAAACCACCCGAGCTTGATGTTCGCATTTGCAAAAGCTTCCGAAGGCACATAACGGCTTGCTCATTTCGGTCGAGATAAACAATACATCATGAAGCCAGAATTGTGTGATTTGATTACTATGCAGCATTTTTCTTCTGCCTGCTGAATGTAAGTTCTCGACAAGACAAGATATCTTACTCATTGTCCAGGCTGGTCGACATGCATTGGGAAAGTCCACAGACAGGGATCCGAATTACTTGCGTGCGTCTAGACCCAGCCGCTAATCTTATCATTTACAGACCTGTTAACAACGTCCAACGCTTGTCAAACTGGCTTTATAGTGTGAGTGGATAGAGCAAATAGTTATGGTACGCAACAAGCAGCATGTGACGATTTACAGTCGGGCAATTGTTTAGTTTCTCAACATGTATTGCGACATGTAATGTAGGAACGACCGTTTAAACTTCAACGCATGACTGTTCTGGTGCCAAGCCTTGGTAGTGGCAAGGGTGGGCCCCCCGGGAGATCTCAGCGAAAGCCGACCTCCTGATGCCAAAAAGCGGACCCCCTATTGGACCGATCGCTAAGGTTGGAGCACTTGTAATTCGCATGCGTGCACGCTACCGAGTACTTGCACGGTACCGATACAATTAAAGGCCAAGCAGCTTCAGCCGCTCTCTTGCGTAGTGATGGTTTCTGTCGTATTTCGGGTTCGCCTTCTTATCCGAGCACCACTCCACCCACCTATGCTTACCTGCTGCGCGAGAAGATGACTGCCTGAGATGGCTAGAGGCTACCTTAACCGGAGCTACCTTCTGGCATGAGGTACCGCCAAAGTACCAATGGTTGCCTAAGGCATGGGGGTCAGCTCCAACGCCACAGCTTCAATCACAGGTGCAGGGTCCAAACCGTCGCGATCCTTTTATTAAGACAGGCTGACTGTCCTGCCATGTCTGTCCCTTTTCTCTGTCTACTGTCTTCTGGATAGTCAACCTCAGTTTCGCCAACCAGCTGCCGACCTGGCCATTTGTGTTCTACCCCCTATTTCACCCCAGACTAGTTTTCGAGGTAGATGGGCGGAGAATCATAACGCGCAATGGCTGACGAGAAGAGCCAACAGCCGGAGGCCGTCAGTTCAACGGCGGATCAGAGCCCATCAACTGAAAAGGCTACTCAAGGGGCGGTTGTCACAAGTGTTCCAGATGCTGAAGAAGACAAGGAGAAGCATGCGCGGCCTGAACGGACAGCCACTTTCCAGGATTATATGGTTGGTACAAGAACGCCATTCAACGCAATTCCAGAAGCTTACTCCGCCTTTTCTTTTATATTGTTTGTAGCGCATCTTCCGATATGCAACGAAATGGGACTTGGCGGCCTATGCTGCCGGACTCATTGCTGCCATCGGGTCGGGAGTGACCTTGCCGTTGATGAATGTGATTTTTGGTATATTAACCTCTCATGCCTATGACTGCCGGGCTACGGAACCGTCCTTCAACGCGGGGCTGACACTTTTAAAGGCAGATTCGTGGGAAAGTTCAGTGAATTCTCTACGGGTAAAGTCGACGGCTTCGACAAGGACATTAATCAACTTTCGTAAGTAGAACAGAGCACCCAGTCTGACCTACGGCTATAAGCTGATACTCTCAATTTAGACTGACCATGTTTGGTCTTTTTCTCGCCCGATTTGGTCTTGGGAGCATCAACAAGGTAAGTGCGCTGTCCAAGTCCTGCTTTGTTCCATCTTGGAAGAGTCCCAACTAACTGATGTCAAGTTTGCATTCCGAATGATTGGGATCCGACTTTCTGCCGCAATTCGACTACACTATCTGAAGTCTTTGTTTAATCAGACCGTCCACGTAACAGGTAAATAAACCTGTGAGCTTATTCTTCCATCCGGGATCTAACATGAACGAGATATCTTGCCCCCTGGGTATGCTGTCGGAACCATTACCTCAACAAGCAACATTCTCCAACTTGGAATCTCCGAAAAGCTAGGCGTTTTTGTCGAGTACAACTCCTTGATTATCGCCTCCATCATTGTCTCCTTTACTTGGAGCTGGGAGCTCACCCTGGTCACGTTCTCGGGTGTCGTCTTCATACTTCTTGCCGTGTCTATCATCCTACCACTTGTCCTCAAAGGCCACGCACGGATGGGCAAAGCCGAAGCCGGATCAGCAGCCGTTGCCAGCGAGGCCCTTGCTAGTGTTAGGATGATCATGGCCTGTGGCGCCGAGAAGCGAACGGTGGAACGATACGCTGCTTTTGTCGAAGAAGCCAAGAAACATGCTCAAGTCTGAGTTGTCCGTGTGTCCCGCGTATACTATTGTTGCTAATCGTTTACTCTCAGTTCATGTCGCCTCTAATTTCACTTCAGTTTTCTCTCGTGTTTTTTGGCGCATTTGCTTCTTTCGGCCTGGCCTTCTGGTACGGAACGAGGGCTTTCACCCAAGGCAGAATTGATAACGTGGGTGTCATTACTGTGGTCCTCCTTTCCGTCATGATGACGGTCTTCTCGTTGGAGCGTGTGTCTACACCCCTGCTGGCTGTTGGCAAGGCATCAGTCGCGGCCTGTGAGTTTTGGACTGTAAGTTTGTATTCATATACTAAGGAATCATTGAGTTTCTTACCCCTATTTTCCAACCCCCAACATTCCAAGGCTAACCTCGGATCAGGTAATTGATGCCCCCCAGCCAAACAACGGGCACCTCAGAGATCCCGAAGTCTCTGCAACTCAGGATATTGTGTTTGACAAGGTGACATTCGCGTATCCTAGTCGGCCACATGTCAAGATCCTCGACAACTTGGATCTGAACATCGAGGCAGGGAAAATCACTGCTATTGTTGGGCCATCTGGGAGTGGCAAGAGTACAATTGTAGGGCTCATTGAAAAATGGTACAGTCTCCAAGGCCAGTATGTTATTGCTAAAGCGGTGGAGAAAAAGAAGGACAAGAAGAAAGATGACGGTGACGAGGAACCGGCTGAGCGAGTCGAGCCTGAGGAAACCGGACCTATGATTCCGCTCAGCGGTTCTGTCACCACTGGCGGTCATTCTCTCGATGATATCGAGTCAAAATGGTGGAGATCGCAGATTGGCCTTGTGCAACAGGAGCCTTTCTTGTTCAACGATACCATTTTCAAGAATGTTGCTAACGGACTTGTGGGTTCACCATGGGAAAATGAGACTGAGGAGCGCAAGCGAGAGTTAGTCAAGGAGGCTTGTGTCGAAGCCTTTGCCGACGAGTTTATTGACAAGCTCCCGGCGGTAAGTCTACACAGCTCATGTGATTACTCTTGTGTAAATATGGATTTCTAACCGCTGCTGGCAACACTAGAGATACGACACCGTGGTCGGAGATGCTGGAAACCGGCTCTCGGGCGGTCAGAAACAACGCATTGCCATCGCTCGATCCATCATCAAGAAGCCCTCCATACTAATCCTCGACGAAGCAACCAGTGCGATCGATGTCCGTGGAGAAAAGATTGTTCAAGCCGCCCTCGATAAGGTGGCTCAAGGACGAACCACCATCACCATTGCTCATCGTCTGTCCACGATCAAGAAGGCCGATAAGATTATTGTGCTGAAGAAGGGAAAGGTGGTCGAGACCGGAACCCACGAGACTCTCATGAACAATGATGGTGGCGTGTATCATGGTCTTGTCCAAGCCCAGGCACTTTCTCTTGGGGAGCCGACCAGCACAAACATTGACTCCGACCTCAGTTTGGACGAGGCTGACTCTCTGACTCGTGAGAAGAGCCAAGCGAAATCGGAGCGTGAGGTTGGAAAAGGCAGCCCTGAGAAGCCTGACCAGAACAAGAGAAACCTATTCAAGTCGTTCGGATTGTTCTTCTATGAAACAAGTTCACACTGGTATTTGATGTTTTTGGCAGTGGCTTTTGCTGCTGGAGCTGGCGCGGGTTGTATGTCAAGCACCATTCTTTCGTTTTGGGGACATCTTTCTAACCATTTTTAATCAGTGCCGATCCAGGCTTTCTTATTTGCTTCTTCGATCGATTTGTTCAAATACGCGGGCGATCCGCCCAAACTCATGTCCGAAGCCGAATTTTGGTCTCTGATGTGGACTGTTCTCGCTATCGGCGTGGGAATCGTCTATTTTGGGGGCTTCCTCTCGTCGACTAGCATGGCTACTGTCGTTCGCGCCAAATATCAGAAGCAATACTTTGAGACAATTCTTTTCCAAAAGGCATCCTTCTTTGACGAAGAAGACCATTCCCACGGCACCATGACATCTCGCACCAAGGATGACCCCCAGAAATTGGAGGAGCTGATGGGAGTGAACATGACCATGGTATACATTGCCATCTTCAGCATCCTCGGATCCGTTATAATTGCTCTCTGTTTTACATGGAAGCTGGCTCTCGTTGCAATCTGTGTCGTGTTGCCCATCACAGCAGCAGGTTCGTATTTCCGTCTGCGATATGAGCTTCAGTTCGAGAAGATGAATAATGCAGTCTTTGCAGAGAGCTCCCAGTTTGCCTCTGAGTCTTTTGGCGCTTTCCGGACTGTCACGTCTCTGACTCTTGAGGACTCGATAACTGAACGGTTTGAAAAGCTCTGCCAAGGCCATGTTGTCACGGCTTATAAGAAGGCCCGCTGGGTCAGCATCATCTTTGGATTCGCCGACAGCTCCACCATGGCTTGTCAAACACTCATCTTTTATTATGGTGGTCGACTTTTGGCCAGAGGCGAACTTGATGTGATGGATTTCTTCGTCTGTCTCATGGCTATCATGAACGCTGGCGAGTCGTCCGGGCAGAGCTTGAGTTTTGGGCCTAATGCTGCACAGGTAACAGCTGCATCTAATCGCATACTGGACGCCAGAGAGTCCCGATTGCATGATCAAGTCGACGACAAACCGGCTTTTGAGCATGTCGAAGGTGGTATGAAGATCGAACTGAAGGACGTTGGGTTCAAATACCAAACTCGCGAGACCCCTGTTTTCAAGAATTTAAATCTCACAATAGAGAAGGGTCAATTCGCTGCCCTGGTAGGCGCATCCGGGTGCGGCAAGACGAGTATTATCTCTCTCCTGGAGAGATTCTATGACCTTGATCGCGGACAAATTCTTTGCAACGACAAGGACATCTCCGAGCTGAATATCTACTCTTACCGCAAGCACTTGTCGCTTGTAGCTCAAGAGGCCACTCTTTTCCAAGGTACGAACGTCCCAGGGCGGTCAACAAAAGTAAACAAGTTATAGGCATTGACAGATCTATAGGAACCCTCAAAGAAAACATCCTGCTGGGAGTGGATCCAGAATCCATCACAGAGGACAAGTTACACGCAGCTTGCCGCGACGCCTCCATTCACGACTTTATCGTCTCCTTACCCGAAGGCTACAATACTAACATTGGCAGCCGGGGCGTGTCCCTCAGCGGTGGACAGAAGCAGCGCATCGCCATCGCGCGCGCCCTCATCCGAGACCCCGATATTCTTCTGCTGGACGAGGCGACGAGCTCCCTGGACTCGGAGAGCGAGAAGCTCGTGCAAGCGGCGTTCGAGCGGGCCGGAAAGGGCAGGACTATGGTTGTCGTGGCTCACCGGCTGGCCACTGTGCAGAATGCCGATGTCATCTTTGTCTTGGGCGAGGGCAAACTGTTAGAAAAGGGTTCTCACGTGGAGCTTCTGAAGAAGCAGGGTGTTTATTATCAGATGGTATGTTTCGCAGCTGTGGGACTTGAAATCTTTTCGCCTTCTCCCCTGGATACGCAGACTGGTCGATTTGCTAACCTTGATTTTTCTTTGTAGTGCCAAAGCCAAGCTCTTGACAGGTAGTTGAGAAGCAACTCGAATCCAACAAAGCAACCTGATATATTTGTGGCTTAGAATACATATGAAGCATCCGTTTTGTGTATAGTGTTGTATCTTCATATGACATCCACCCTTGCGCGTTTTTGGCATGAGACTACTCTGCTCTGTTGACTTTGGATTTCCTTTTTTTTTTCAGGATACAACTCTCCCTTCGCCTTGCTATAGTTCGCCGTTTTCAGGATAGACATCATTCTTGAGATGGAAAAAATTATTCGATACTCTCAAAAATGTACACAAGAAGAACTCCTATGTAATATACTCTATTTCTCATTAAAGCTGGTCTGTGAGGAGTGAAGTAACAGTCTTTCTGCATGTCTTTATTCTACCACCATCGCGCCGATATTCCTACCCAAAGAAGAAAAGGTATAGAGTAGGGAGGAAAGTGCAGAGAGCCAGCGATGGAAGAGAACAACGCCTACCAAGTAGCTTCGCCCTGCGGAAGAACTCCAATATATCGAAAAGCAAACACCATCCCAAATCATAACCGTACCCTTTAATTCTAGATGAGCCTTATCAGGCTTTAGGAAGAGGAGTTGGGATACCAAAATTCGTCAAGGACCTCGAGGATGTCCCGAGCATGTGTCATGACGAAGTCGTGGCCGCCCTCAAGTTCTCGCCACAAAACATTCTCCTTGCCGCCGATCAATGAAGGGCCCTGGCGATTGTAGTCGTCGATGTCGATGATCTCATCACTCTTGGCGAGGATGATGGCGGTGCTCCCGGGTCTCCGGTCAGCAAGGCGGCGCCAGCTGTCGTGCTGGTCTGTCAAGGGAGAGTGCCGAACGCTGGACATGAAGGATGGGACGAATCCAACGTGGTTTAGGACCATCCAACGAACGTACATCAGGACGCGGTGCTCCAGGGGACTTACATCCTCGCCAGTTGGAGGGTCAGCCGCTTCAGCCTTGGCGATGGTCTCGAGTCTGGCGGGCAAGCTGTGGCGTGGAGACTTGGAGGCGGCAATGGGCTGCTGTAGTCGGCTCCGGGTCAAGACGGCCAGGATGCGCTCCGGGATTAAACCAGAAGAGAAGACGAAGCGAGAAACGACGCCAAAGCTCCGGGCGTCAATAAGGCCAGAAGGAGCAAGTAGGACGAGGGAGTCTACCAGATGAGGCAGATGGTTGGCCAGGTGAACGGCGATGCCGCCACCAAGGGAGTACCCGACGACACGGAGACGAGCATCCTTGCCGGTCCAGGCGAGAGGGCTAGAGGCGAGCACAAAGAGGATTTGAGAGAGGTAGAGGCGTTCATCATAGGGGAGGTCGCCAACACCATCAGAAAAGCCACGGCCGAATAGATCCTATTAAGAAGAAAAGTGGTTTTCGTCAGCTGATTTGAGATTCCCTCGAAGAGAATATATGCCGTCGTATGATAGGCAATAGGCCATAAGCCAGAGGAAACCGCTTACAAACAACATCACACGGCAGCCATGCTTCTCAACGAGGCCTTCAGCAATGCGGCAGAGGGTGACACAAGAGGTGCTAATGCCGTGGATGAAAAGGACCTTCTCGCCATCCTCTGGGCCAAATTCATAGACACGGGTAGAGCCATACTATGCACGCAGAAGAACATCGTCCCAATTAGCCTTCCAGGTCAAATGATATAAAGCTAAGCTTGTAATACGGCCCCCTCTCCCACCTCTCACCACACTCCACGAGGAAATGGGAATGCAGACTCACCGGAGTGTCGACATCCCTTGCGCCGGGGAACTGGTCAGGTTGGTAGACGAGGTCGTTGAACGTATCGGACGAGGCGACGGCAGCTGGGGACAGCGTCTTGAGCGGGCTGGGCAGGATCTTCTCTTTCCGAGGCCAAAGAGAAACCTTGCCAAAGGCGATGAAGGCTGTGGTGGCTATGGCCGTAGCGGTGATGATGGCAGTTGTGGATGACGGCCAGGCGCTGGCTGGTTCGAACGCGGACCCCATTGTGTCGGCGGGCGAGCGGGGGACACGATCCGACGATGATGCTGACAACGGCGCGGGATGATCGAGGACGGGAGAGAGAAGAGAGAGGTATTATCGAAGCTCGCGAAGGATGTCGTCGGAGGGGTAGCAGCTGCTGTTGATCCGCATGGAGCTTGCCGGAAGCTGCGGCATAAAGAATGACTGAGCTGGCTGAGACGGTTTAATCATTTGCCCACCGTTCCGGGCTTCGTTCGCGTAGGACGGGGCGGGATGCAGGCAATGCAAGAATGTTGTGTCTAGGAAAGCTGTGAGATGACCAGGCCTCCTGATGAAGGCTGCAGGTCGGAGCTCTGGTTAGCAGCTCTGGTGGATGGGCTGGAGGCAGAAGCGCTCCCACGTGGTAGGTCGGGATCAATCATCTGCTACAGCTCCCCGATGGTTTTTCGATGCGTCATAGCTGCTACCACCGTCGAATCAACGGACCAGGGTCTGCCCGTTTGGTAATCGCTGCCGGGGGCCCTGGCAAAGGGTGACAAAATAAACGAGACATCAAACTGAAGGGCGACCAGGTCCTTGTATCATTCAACGATATAATTACAATATTTCATATACGACCTTTTACCATTCATTACTAGCACTCAATAATATAACAGTACTAATCGTAGGCTCGAGAATAGGTAAGCAGCATAACGCTTGAGTGTCTTAAATCCAATGTCTTCCCAAGTAAGCCATAGCCAAAGTCCTGCTACAGAGGCACTTTTATATCCTGGGGCGTCATCGGAATGCATAAATCAGGCTAGAATTCCAGACAAGAATTGTTTCGACGCTAGCTTGTTCTCTCTCGAAATAGGTAAGCGAGGCTCCAGCAGACCGAATCTATCGAGTCAATTCAGACAATGGTTGCTCGGGTAGACATTGGCTTAAGACAAGTCTATGACACCTTAGCCACCACCTCAGGCCATTGGATACGAGCAATCCGCTCCTGGGACGCATCGATACTATGCAAGCCTTTATCTTAGCAATTGAGAAGCAATTAACACTGCCTGGGCCACTGACGGAGCACTGCACCATTGACAGGTGCAACCATTGCAAGAAGTAGATAATCCTTCCAATAAAAGCGGCGTACAGCCTAATTCTGAATTGGTCAATCTTCGACAAGAACTGAAGGACATCCGTGCGCGTTACAGGGCGTTACTTGCGGAGATTCAACAGTTCAAGGAGGAGCATGAAGACTTGTATGTGTATCTCACCAAGAGCGTGCACAACATCCACACACTTCAAACACAGGCGATATACCAGAATACAGTCAACGACATGCTCCTCGAGGAGCTGGCAGCGATCAGGGAGACGTGCTCACCTGAAGCAAACCTACCCGAATGCTATGAAAGGGTATCGGGGGCAACTGCGAATATCAACGCTCAACTTCCTCCGCCCCCAAGCCAGGTCTGTAAACACGGTGGCAAGGATGTTTAAAGATGAGAATCTCATCAACTTTATCCTTAACTTGAGTAAATCTGACCATAATTTGCCTTCTTGCGTGCTAAACAGTAGTTGGGTACGACGTACGCTTGTATAAAATAGCGAACCAGTGTATGTCTGGGCGGACGGGCTTTGAATTGCCATCTAATCATAGTTAAACTGGCCGAACTGTACAAAGCAGGTACGATATGGAGGATCACTCCTCAAAGTTGAGACGTGAAACATATGGTATCTCCTATGAACAATAAACCTGACCACTGGATAAACAGCTTGGTTATTTTTAAGAGTTTGATGCCATTCATCAATCTTGCGGCAAACAATGAAGAGGAGCCAGAATCCTAATCCTACAGAAGGTTACTCATGTATAAGGCTACATCTTAAACCAGTCAATCTCAACTCTACCTCAGTCAATCTCACTTTTCTCTCAGTCTAACTAACACCTGTTAGACCTACTGGATGTTGAAATTTCACCAGGCCCCTAAAATTTGCAGTGGGTGTAACATTAATTTCGGAGAAGAGTTAAACGGCAAACTCCCTATATAGTTCACACCGCGTAATAAAGTAATCCCATCTGTTCTTGATCTCGCAACCCCAAGAATACATCCTTAACATCACACAAGGCTACACCCAGAGTCACCTCAGATTTTCTCCTCGCAACGTTCTCGGAACGCTGGTACTCCTAGAAGTACCGACATTTGTACCGCTTCCTGCGAGTACATAACCGAAGGCTACTGCTAATATGGACAACTTACCACCAATCGGGTCACTGGGCCCTCCCCAGAACACCAATCTGCCTTGGGTTCGGTGGGCAGAGATCGATGCCGCAAACGACAACGCCCGCAACAGAAACACAGCTTGGAAGATATACCTCGTGTATCTACGTGAAGGCTCTTCCTGGGAAGCTGATAGCCATCGAGAAATAGGGCACTATTTTCTCGTCGCACGTCTTTATCGTCAACCACGAGTTTCATGGAGTAGTCCCAGCGCGGCCCAACTCTGGCGGGCTGCAAATCTATGCGAGGAGAACTGGACTGTCGCTCTAGGCCACTTTCTTATAACACAATATCCCACACATGGACGATTATTGTTCTGGGCCTTCAACCGCCGAGTCTACCCAGCAGTCCACGGGGGTGTTCGTAGGCCCAGGCCGAATGACACGATAAATAGAACGAGTGGGCCTGGTCCTCCGACGGCCGATGACACGGACAACCTTGTCTCGTTATCTGAAAGCTTGGGCGTGGAATCATACTACTCGGGGATTCCGCCTATGGTCGTCCGAGTGGGGGTTTCAGAGAATGCCTCCCAGTCCCTGGCACTTATGGACGACGACACGAAGGGGGTTTCACAGGAATCAGAGAGCGGAAGTTTGTCTGATGACATCTCACCTGACGGAAACTCTGCAAATACAACGGTACTAGAGTCATCCCCAGAGCCAGAGCTAGAGCCAGAAGCAGAGCTAGAAGAGGATGGGCAACGGCCGCTGGTAGCAACAACACACTCGGGACAACATGACATATCTAGCCGGAATGAGAGCCTTTCAACATCATATTTCAGAGCATACTCACCGGCGTCAGTTCTCAACAACGCCTTAAGAGGCTTAGAGCCTGAATTCGAAGAATATGATACCAGGACAGGCATTAGTCCCCGACTGCCCACCCCGGGGCTACCTCACCATGAGCCTCAACCCATGCACATGGGCGGTGAATTGACCGGACATTCTGATGTCCAGCTTCGCCAGACTATCTCAGAACTGATTCACATCGTCAAGGGCGACGTTGACAAGCTGTCACATGAGCTATTAGTGCACAAGCGAGCAGCAGCAAATCGACGAGCAGACATCCGAGACGATGCAGCAAGGTTGGGGGGGGAATTCGACAATTTTAGGACGAATACTTTAGATACCCTCGAAGGTATTACGAAAAGAGTTATTTTGGTCGAGCAATCAGTTACACGCCTTTGTCAGAACTACGGTTCTATGGACAGCCTCGAAGAGGCCAATACTGGCGATACTTCTCCAATCCCGAGCCATACAGAGATGTTTACTATGATATCGGGCATTAAAGAGCAGATTACGGGATTACTGGCCGTGGACAGAGCGCCTGATCCGAGAGTGGCGCAAATCCAGCGATCTCTCAACACCACCCAAGGGTACTTTGGACAGTGCTTACAGGATATGGAGAAGGACATCTGGGATTTAGAAAGGAAACATGAGGCAGACGCACTCACTATTAATAATCTAAAGCGGCACATAACAACACAGTTCCAGATTAACGCAACATTGATGGAGGCGCTGCAGTCCATGGAGAAACGAGTGGACCATCAGCTACGTGCCTTGGACGCTAGGCTCGAGGTGCGACAGGGCGAATAATCCTGGACAAGCAAGCTCATCCCTTGTGGAAATCTCTTTACGAAGGACCAGACCATGGAATTGCGATGAGACGGGGGTTCGCTCCATTGGAAACGGACGACATATTTGACTCGCTGAAGCATATCGACAGAGCACCACTACACTTGATTCTTGGTTCACCAACTCTACCATGTATCGACTCTCGCCAGAGGATTGGCATACCATTCCCCAGATTCTGTCTTTCGTGCCAATATCACCAAATACCACTCTCTATGGAGGGTCGACATTGCACTAGACGACGCCATCTTGGGTAGCAAGAGTGATGAGATCATTGTACTCAAACGCCCAGAGCCCACAGTCGATATGACTCTTTTGCCTATTGGCAAATGGATTCCGGATATTAATGAGAGAGGTAGGGCCATAGGGAAACTCCATTGTGTTAAATATATCTAGAAGCATTCGAGAGCATTGGTATCCTCCTACGCCACTGCCATACTCTACATTCCAACAACTCACGGCGGCCATACGACGACATTAATGATGGCCAGCTTGAATAAGAAACACTGGAGGAAGAAAAAAAAAAGAAGGACAGACCTTTCGCATGCCCACAATGTGGTGCGAGGTCAAGCTCCAACGGAGTTTAAAAGCCACATGAAATATCATTCAGATAAGAGACCTTTTATCTGTGAGATTTGTTGGAAGGCCTGGAAAACTTCACCTAACTTCAAAGCCCAGATGGCATCTTACTTAGATGAAAAACCGTTTACCTGTGAGATCTACAGGAAGGCCTGTAAAGCTTCGTCTAATCTTAAAAGCCATGTGCTATGCCATGCGGATGGGAAACCTTTGATTTGTGAGATCTCCGATGGAAGATTTAAACATAAGAATACTCTTGCTGAACATATTAAGAGGCAGCATAAGTAAGAAAAAAATGAGGCCATTGAGCTCAGAGACACCTGGCTGGTGACGGAAATTAAATCCACTCAGAACACATCCTACTGCACATATTTTTGAGGCTGATATTGTCACGTTGGTGAGAGCCAATGATCACTATTTGAAATACAATACACTACACACTATCAATTTATATCGGTTTGTCTTGCCGTATTGTTCTCGTTATTGCAGCAAATATTCTGCTCTTCAGTTTGATGTCTCGTTTCTTCTACCACAAAGCTGGTACCGAAGCTCCCAAAGAAAAGCATAATCACTCTGGAGGTAGTCGTCTGTTGAAACTGTGCACGCTTCCAGCATGGTCTTCATCAAGATCTTGTGATTAAACAAATAAGATTAAGATAAGTATACACTTGCGCCCAGGTATCCAAAGTACCATTCGCTATTAAATTACATGGCCCGGCAAATTGGCCTAGATCATCATCCAGGCGGCCTAGAAATTGGGCTGCGCGTAACTGTCAAGCAGGATCATCACTGCTTCTATGTCGAACTTTTACACCTTCATCATATCATTGTATATACCTTTTTCTCTGGTAGATTAGATAGACTGTCCTCCTACCCAGGATGCATCTCCCACCTGCTTTAGCAAATGACAGAGATTCTCTACCACTGTGGGTATCGCTTCATTATACTTGAAATTGGACCGCAACACCTCTTGAACGATGCTCATGCATCCCCATGGTTCGTCGACGAGCGACTCTGACACAACAACACTCCCCTGGAGGTTGCGAATCACCGGCCGCCCACTACCAATACCAATGAAATTTTGAATGGTCACGCTGTCCCCATCATCCAGGGAGAGCAGGTCTTGAGAATGATGGGGTGAGAGTGATCGCTGTCTTCGACCCGCTCTCGTCATCACCCCATATGCCCACAGTACAACTGCCGCGTGTTGGACTGCCACGGCATAAAAGTCTTTGAGCTGTCCTGGAGCAAACAGCCTCGCATATCGAATGACTTGACCAGCATACCAAATGCTAGACCGGGCCTCCGAGGTTGTGCTCCATTGCTGAAGAACTGGGTAGATACGTCGCGCCTCCTCCTCGCCATCCTTTCCTGTGAACAGCTGAATGTCATCTAGAGAAGCATGGAGGTTCATCAACAACAGATTGAGCACCATGTGATCTTGGCAGGTCATCTCAAGCCACTCTGCAGATACCATCTGGAAGGTCTGTAGGTCCTTCACCAGTTCTTGGTGTCTAGAGCTCAGCAGCAAGTTTTGGTTTCCGCTCATTGAGCTACCGCCCAAATTGGACCTGGACCGATGGATTGCGCTCAACTGACGATGTTCAAGGATAAGCGCCCAGAAAGCGTGCATGAATATCGACAGTGAAAAGGGCACGTCCAGTTGCCGATATGCCGAACGCAGGAGCTGGCAGTCTTGGATAACGTCACCGACGGTTGGCGCCTTGACATTCCGATCAGTATAACTTTGAAGGCAGGCCGTCTTCCACTCCAGCGCTGTAGTCGCAGCCCAGAGTTCTCCAGATTCGGGTAGAGGCAATGTGAGTTCAGCATAGGATATTGTCGGGTTTGTGAGCGTCGCCATGGAACACTGTGCATCCCTGACGAAGCAATGGAATACCAATCTGTGCAGGTGTCAGTCTCCCATATTCCAGCAGATGAAAGTGTTCAGAACCGCAACTAACCGTTTCCATTTCTCTCTGTCGACCCATCTTCGCCATTTATCTTCGAGCACAGCACCTTCGTCTGCGGCGTCGGCCAACATTGAGGGGTAATGAGAGCCCTGGAATTTTCGCCGGTGTCGCATCATCTATAGAATAATTAGCTGGCTTGAAAGGAATTTGGCATTATCAGCCATGATCTTGGTATAACTAACCTGAACAGGGGTCGCCAGATAGCACTCTGCAATGTCCATTTTGCGTCTGTTCCCACTCCAAAGACCAACGTCCTGCACCATGATCAATGATTGAAGAAGGGCCATATCCTGGATTGCCAGGTTATTTTCTTCCAGCTTTTTCGTTTTTTTATTAGCACACTTCTTCAAGAGGATAAACGCTGCTGGATGCTGGCTGTTTCGATTCAGCAGTGGGGAGTAAGCTCACCTGAGTCGTAATTGAGGTTCCTAAAGCTTTGTTAGCACACTATCGTTTTGGAGGGGTTGAATGCAGACTTCACTTACGAACTGCTTCTTGAAGAACAAAGCCGAATTTCCGGAGGCATAGGATGGGCGAGGATACGGCCCCTGCTGCTGCTGCGATAGCTATCCACTCCGGCAATTGGGATGCGGGCCTCAGAGTTGGGAAATGGATCCAATCGTATGGCTGGCGTGCCATCGAGGCCAAGAACTGCTGAACCAGGAAGTCCATGACCTCAAGAGAAGGAAAAGATCCCACAATCCGATTCAGGCTTGGATTTTGGCGGCTTGCATTGAGCAGGATCGCAAGAACCCGGTCCCGACCAGATTGCACGAGAGTTTCTGGAACAGTTCGCTCGAACGACTCTTCGCGACCATATGTGCTGTCCTGGCTGCCCGATTCCCAGGTCCTGGGTGGGTTCCCCCATGCTCTCGCAAGGGCTTGGCGACTATGTAGGGCATCTAAAGATTATGGTCAGCTAATCTCGTCCACGCCCCATCTGATATGGCCTCCATCCAGAGGGAGGTAGCCCATGCGTACCTTCTAAGTTTGCCAAATCCTCGACGGTGAGCTCTAAATTCTCATGATCACAAAAATCAAGCACGGTGAGGCCCTGGATATGGGATCCACGGCCGGAGTCTGCTGAGCCATCGAGAAGAATATCGCGCAAAAAATCAGCATAAGGGAGGCGATTGGGGTCCATTGCACTGGCGGAGGGCTCAAGCTCAATTGGCGGCAGCAAGAACTCGGAGCTCCCTATATTTGATGGCTGTTAGCTGATGTTTTGTGGGCTAGGATGGACAGAGCTTCAGCCTCGCAATTGGACGGTGGCGCAGGCATGGAGGACGGATTCGGGCGAAACTAACTTGGCTCTTGGAAGGGCAGTTTTGCAAGTGAATGAGGTAGATTCACATTGCTGCGGTCTTGGGCTGCATCAAGCACAATCGAGTGAGGCGCAGGCAGAGTGACGGAGCGGGGTTGGTGGGAACTGGTTGTAAAGGGCGCCGGGGAATTAGAATCCCTGGTCGACGTCGCCGAATGGGAAGAGTGGGTGGCCGCGACCGACTTATCACCATCATTATTCAGATTTCCACTGTTATTTGGGCTGGGGGCACCAGAGTGCGCATTGGCTGACAAGTGCATGAGGTGCATGGCGGCCGTTGAAGGAGTCTCGGTGGAGACGCAATTGAGGTTTCTACTAACACAGCGCTTGCACGGCTTGGTGTCGTCACACTTGACTCTCGCAACAGCACAGGACCGACACGCATGCGATACTCGCCCGGCACCTGGCGATGTCGTCGTGCGCCGGCGCTTTTTGGGCGAGTCGTTGTCATGGTTCGCAACATGTCGCCGCAGCAGGTCCTTGCGCGCAAACGACTTTTGGCAAATGTCGCAGACAAACCGCCGACCCAGCGTGTGCGTCTGCACATGGCGGACAAGATGCTCGGGCCTGGAGTAGGACCGGCCGCAATCTCGGCAGGCATACAGATTATTCCCACGATGGTTGGACTGCGAAGTGGGCGTAGCTACCTGCGCTGCCTCGGATGCGCCAGCGACCGCTGCTGGAGGAGACGTCTGCGAAGCCTGGAGCGTTGCACCTGGCTGGACAGGCACATTATCGTGGCTGAGACTCTGGGAGTGAGACGGGGCGTGATCAAAGTTGCTAGACAGCGTCTGGTGGCTATATGCCGAAGTGGTTGTCGGGGAGGCTGTAAGAGGCGCCGGAAGCAGAGCTGGTGCAGACGTGTGTGGTGTTGGTGCTGAAGTGGACTCGATTGCGATGGCCAATCCTGGCGCTGGTCGCACTGGCACTGTCGACGTTGTTATTGTCGAATGCTGCGAGAGTGGTGATGTCGATGACACAACAGGTCCAAGTTTGGAATGCGACGGAGCTGTCGAAATTGGCGTGCTATTGGGGTAGCCATGGCTGTGGTGGTGATGGTGGTGGTGGTGGTGGAGTTGTTGATGGTGGGGGAGGTGGTGGTTTGGGGGACTGTCGTTCCTCGTCGCAATGGAGGGTAGTGTCGTCGAGAATCGATCGAGTCCTGAGGTCGGCTGGGGAGACTCGAGGATGTGGGACAGCGACGGACCGGCCATGGCTCTCTCGCTCCCGTTCCAAACTTTGTTCCTTCTTTTCTCCTGGCTCCCTCTCTTTTTTTGCCTGGCTGGAGCGTAGATCCAGCTCGAAAAGGCTGGACGCGCGTACTCTGCAAATCCCCAGCGCAACACCTACGTACCTGACCTAACCTACAATGCCCTACCTCACTGTCCAGTCCATATAGCAGTGGAACTGGAGACAGCCAGGTACAGCACAGTAGGAACGGCACCGGTATTGGTACAGTTGGATCTGGTACTATCTACAGGGCAGTGGGCCCAGAGGCACCGAGTGCGGGCCGGACATGGGCGGCGTCGTGGTTGAGGGAGGCTGTGCCTGGGAGCGACGAGATTCGCCAGCGATCAACGGGACGGGTTGGCGAGGAGTAAAGGTTGTTAAAGGCAGATGTAAAACAACAACCACGGACTTGTCTGGCTGTAGTACTAAAAGGCAAGGAAGGACCCGACCCCCAGAGGCCGAGGGGGGCCAGCCAGTGCATACTTGAGGCGCCCAAGGTGGGTTGTCGTCGTAAGCTCTTTTTCTCTTCTACGCTGCACCGCACCACTTATCTAATTGGGGGGGCCATCCCGCCCCGAGAAGAGGTACCCTCCCGCTCCCGGGGGCGTCCCGCCGCTGTAATGCCCAGCTCCAGGGCCCAGGTACAGCTGAAGCGAACCCGGACCACCACCACACGCCTGCCTTACACGCCTGCTCTGGCAGCACCTATATCTTGCCTACATCCAGCCTACCTCTCCAATCTGCTAGAATCCAACCTACCTTTTACCTTCAATACCTACCTTGATACTGTAGGCATCTCGGTGGGAACGGCTGAGCTGCATGCCTAGCTGAGTGTGCTGAACTCACGTCTGCCGCCCCGGCACAGCAATGACACCTCTCGCTCTTGGCGCTGCTTTCCCTGGCCAATTGCCTCTATCCTGGCTCTCTTGCTACTGAGAAACCGTGTGCAGGCAGGGTGCAGGCCATCGTCAATCTCCATATTATTATGGTCTTGGCTGGGCTTGGTACCTTCCATCGTCCTGCATCAGCTACTGCTACCACCTCTGCTCCTCCCAAGTAGCTCCGTACTATTTATGAGATGGCCTCGTCATCTTTATCTCTCGTCTTGGGGCCATCTCTCGGCAGTACTATTGAAGCACGATTGGAGCGTGGACTTGGAACTTTCAACCTTGCCCATGCGCTGACCACCAGCACCTCCCCCGCCAGCCGACCTGCTACTGCTGCTAACGTCACCACTAGCCCACTGCTACGCGCATCATTCAGGCAGTACCTGAGCAATCGACGTTGAGCCATGAATGACGGATGAGAAACAGAGTTCAATCCAGGAACAGAGCGAGGGACGATTAAGCTTATTATACCAGCCCGTTTTTGAGCCACTTTCACTTGAAGCCGATCTTGCCCGTTTCGTACGGCCCTGTCGTCCCCAATACACAAACCCTCTTCTCTTCGGAGTCGCATGCCATACACAGCAATCAGGAATGTGCAACTGATCTGAGCATGTCGGCACAAGCACGCTTAATCGGCAAGCCTGTCGAGAGGCATTCGCTGAGCCGCACGGCGTTTGGGCCAATTGGAGACGAGCAGGCGGTCCATTAGCTCATGTGCTTATTAGCCAAGAAGTCAAAGAAGGAAGATGAAACTGGTTGCGTGTACGATCTTGGCATTCCGGCCAATTTGGTGCCGAGCGAAGAGTTTTTTTTGGCCTTGGTCATAATATGATCAATTCCACTCCTTGCAGGCCAGCTCTCAATCTCGTTGGCTGCTGCTGCTCCCAATCGCATCCATGATTCCTCAAACATGGAATTGCCCGATTGCACTGTTCCTTGCTGAGGATTTCCTTGATGCCCATTTGCTGGTCGTCCTCAGCCAGGAGCAAGCGTGCAGCCGCTTCGAGTGCCTCCTTTTCGGCTTTCCGGTACCGCTGGCTGATTCCGAACTTGTGGACTGCCAAGACAAACGAGCACTGAGACAATAGATATAATTATTCCTCCTGCCACGCGTCCACCTACCTATATTAGCGACATTGTACTAACCCCCCACTCTCCGTCTGTCGCGGCTGATAGACTGGCCTTTGGACGTTCTGGACCCAATCCGCGGGGGCATCTTCTCTTGAAGCTCACAGGCCCGATCCATGTCCTCGCAGCCTCGTCATGACGCTTTTACTTGGCAATCTTGAATATACTGGATTAGTCACAATGATACAACCAGCTGCGATTGGACGGCCAAGTGCAAAGGCTCCAACTAGCCAAGAACACAAATAAAAAATCTCCATTGTTGAAGAAGTCGGGCCAGGAGAGGCAACACGCGTCAGCTGTCCTGGCCTCAGCCCTATCGCGTACTGGCACATCTGGGTACGCGCAGGGCAGTGTCCACTCTCGACTTCGAGCCAGGTGGGTAGCTCTTGAGCCTGGGCCTAGACGCCAAGGGCCAATGGGCCATCCGTATGATATCCGCGGCGCGCCTATCACAATGCCATGTTCGGGCACTCGATACAGCACGCGGCTGGTCTCCTCGTTGTTCGAATTGGGGATACGCCGTCCCCTTGCTTGCTGCCTGCGAGCTAGCTATCCGTGCACTGGCCCCAATTTTCGACCCTGGAGCAAAGGATTCTAGCTATGGAGTCCATCAAATTGACCGGATGGACGGCCTCCTACGGCCAAAACATGGCGAGTACCGGGATCGCCCTAAAGGGTGGAAACCCTCCGGGATAGGGAGTGCGGCGTGCCTCCGGTGCCAAGTGCCAAATGAATTTATTCGTGATACAACCTCTAAATTATAGGTTAATCCACAACGCTTGCATCTCCAATTGATTCGTCTTTCCAGAGAATGACGGGACCGAAACCGATCACGGATGTGTGGGGTCCTCCTAGCAGCGGATCGGGTCATGCGGGGTAATTAATAATTAAGTAACGGTTTCTGGAGTCTTGAAAGCGAAAAGGTCCAAACCACAAACTTGGATAGTAATATTTGTGGAGGATAGTTGACGACTTTATCTAAAAGCTGACAAGAACAGCTTACGAATGATTAATTTCCAATTGATTACCTCTTGACATGGTGAACGCAGGCAAGTTGGTACAAGTATGATAAACTCATTTCATCAATTCTTGCCTCATCTTAGATATCTATCACAGGTATCTATCAGGTCTATCCATCAACCACCAACTCCAAGCTACACAGCACACGACCATCTATCTTTCTGTACAATTTTTTTTTTTCATCTCAGTTAGTTTTTATCCTTGAGCGAGAGATCTGCCACCTCCTTGGCGACTGACTCTGCCGGGGCAGGAGCCGGAGCCGGACCTCCCGCCTCCTTCTCCTTGTCCTTCTTCTCCTTAGACTTCTGCTTCTTGGCCTTCTTAGCAGCCGCCTTTGCAGCTGCCTTTTCTGCCTGGAGAGCCTTCTGTCGCTTCAGCTCCTCTCCGCCATATGCGAGTTGCCATTCCTCAATCTTGGAGGATGGGATGATGGAGAAGAGGGGCTTGGGTGTGCCAATCTTGTGGCCGGCCGCAATCGAATTGAAATCCCAAACGTCAGGGATACTGGTGGTGGGCTCAAGTCCCAGCTGGCTGAAGATGGCCTCACCAATGCCGGGCATGTAAGGAGTCACGAGGTTAGCCAGGAGCTGGATGTGGCTGATGGCGACGCGGATGACAGCCTTGCAGCGCTCGGGTTCCTCGGTTAGCAGTCTGCTATCGAGCTTGTTGGCCTGCAGAAACTTGTTTCCAAGCTGGGAAATGTCAAGAATATCAGTGACACCAGCACGGAGTCTTGTACCCTCAAGATGCTCAATATAGAGGGTGAGGGCCTGGTTAGTCGCCTTCTTATGCTCGTCAATGACATCGTCACTATAGCTAGATTCGGGGACGACTCCATCCAACTTGGCGACGCAGAACTTGAGAACACGGTTGATGAAATTGCCGAGGTTCTTCAGTAGCTCGTTATTGTTGGTGTCGAGGAACTCTTCCCACTTGAACTCGGTGTCGGCAGTCTCAGGTCGGCGCGAGAGGAGATAGAATCGCCAAATATCAGAGTCGACACCAGTATCCTTGGCATTGTGGCCAAAAACACCAACACCCCGGGACTTGCTGAATTTGCCACCCTCATAGTTGAGATACTCAGTCGCAGAGATTTTGTGAACCTTTGTCCATTCTTGGTTTGTTCCCACCTGTGATGATGGGAATACAATACTGTGGAATGTCACATTGTCCTTGCCCATGAATTGCATAAGCGTCACATTCTCGGGGTTCTTCCACCACTGCTCCCACTTGGTGCCCGCCAGGTCGTCACCGTCCGTGTAGGTCTTGGTGATAGAGACATATCCAATGCAGGCGTCGAACCAGACATAGAATACCTTGTTGAGATATTCCTCTACATTGAGACCCTCAACTGCAGGGATGGGTACACCCCAACGAAGATCTCGAGTAATAGCACGGGGTTGGAGACCCTTGTCGATCCATGCCTGAGCAATGGCCAGCGCATTGGTGCTCCAGTTTCCGTTCTTGGTCGCCGATTTATACCACTCAACGACCCGCTCTTGAAGAGCGTCTAGCTTCAGGTAGAGATGCTTTGTCGTCCGTCTTTCGGGAGTCGCACCGTCGACCTTGCAGCGAGGGTTGATGAGCCAACCGGTAGCCTTAGCCTCGTCTGCTTGGCCATCTGCGTTGTTTGCATCTTGCTCGGGCTTGAGAGGGTCTAGCATGGCACCACAGGCGTCACACTGGTCTCCTCTGGCTCCTTTGTCGTGGCAGATAGAACACTCGCCCTCAACAAAGCGATCGGCGAGGAAGGTGTTATGTGATTCTACAGGGCAGAAGGGCTGAGCACTCTCTCGCTCCTCAATGTATCCGTTCTTATACAGGTCGGTGAATATTTCCTGGACAATAGCAGTTTGATGCTTGGTCGGGGTGCGATCGAATATGTCGAAACCGATGCCAAACCAGTCATAGACGGATTTGTGGAGGGCTCGATACTTGGCGCAAAGCGTCTCTGGGTCAACTCCCTCCTCGAGAGCCTTCGTTTCCGTCGCGGTTCCGTACTCATCCTATGATTGCGCCTCCTCGTCAGCTACATTCAGCTTGGTGAGAAATGTGGGTGTTGCTACTCACAGAACCGCAGATGTAGAGGGTTTGGTACCCACGTGCTCTGCAATAGCGAGCATAAACATCGGCCGACAAGACACTTCCAATCAGGTTACCCAGGTGCGGGTATGCGTTCACATATGGCAGAGCACTTGTAATCAAGATATTCCTTTTGCCAGACTCGGGCAGCACAGGCTGCGAAGCCGCCTGGGTGGACGCCATTGGTGGCAGTTTTGCGACGCTAAGGTAGGCGAAATAGCCCGCTGATAGATGTATTGAGTGCCAATAGAAATAAAATTGTGTTCTGAAGATCGCAGCTCAAGAAAGCACCAGGTGTGGTTCCGGAAGAAAAACTGGAGTGTGTCTGGTGAGGAATTGAGTCGCGCACAGCAAGAAGCGTTTAGAAGCAGCAATGGAGGGGCAAGAGGGGTGAGTCACTTGGAAAAAGCATCGGAGTTCTATAAAAGTGGAACCCACCTCAGGCTCTTATGCGACTCTGCCTCGCATGCAGCACGACACTTGTTGCAGAATTTTCGTATTGAGCATATCACTGCTTCTATTTATATTCATTCTAGTCTGTAAACCCGTGGTCATGCCAGCCAGTACATTTACAAAACCATCATACTGTATTGAAATATGTCCTCAAAGTCACGCAAGGTCCTGGAACCATTGCGAATATGGCGGGGCTTCGTTCTACATGAATGTCTATGAATCACGTGAGTAAAAAGAAAGACTTCTTGCAGTGCCAGTTAGGTGCTTGGGGTTCGTGTGAGATCATTGTGTCATATGCCATGTATTCACTGTGTAACGTATCCATCTTCTCTAGGAGAAGACTGGAAATCTATCGGCGATAATACTCATATGTCCAAAGTACTGGTCCACGGTGACATGCTACCCTACCTAGACATCCAGTCATTCCCTCTCCAGAGAGATAATTAGAGCGTCAATAAGACTTTTGATAGGGGTATTTGAGCCCCCTGGTCGCACAGTCAGCATACTACAGATACCACCTACCAGTGGTAACTCGCGCAGCTTTGTGGTCATGAGAGATGATTACCCTAGAGACTTATGGGTAAAGTCGATTGCAGGTACTCTCTTGGTCCAGTATGGTGACTTCCATGCGATAACAGCCAGTTCTGGATGCTTCTCTCCGAATACCTGTGTGATTATGTAGTTCGTGCAGGGTAATGTCAACAGATATCCGAGTTCGCCTCATCCTCGTCTGATTCTGTAGGCATGCTCCATTACATATTCCGCATAACAGTCTTGAGATTGCGCCTAGGAAGAGCAACTGGCAGCGCCAAAATAATCTACCGGCAATGCTACGTCCCCTTGTCAATGTTTATTTTTCATCTTACTAGACGGGATAATGGCAAGGTTTGGCAAGGTGATCCTCTCAATGTAGTGATTGCCGTAGCCGGATACACCAGCCCTCAGGCAAGCAACGGCCCCCATTAATTCCAATCGATTAGCCACATCTGACGCAAGGGCCTCATCAAGGGTTCGTCTCCACCGCTACCTGGTCACGGCACTTTAGGCATAGCGTCTTGCCCCTTTAGTGACAATGTCTAGTCTTATCGCTGCATAAATCCTTATCACCACACAAAATGTGCTCAACGTATGCTCACCGTGAGCCTCACCCTAAAAGCGGCCTTATCGACAACCCCTGCCATCATGGTGTCGCATGCTCAGGCAAACCCACAGGGGGGGGCTCCTGCCTACATTATATCTTCCCCTCAGCCAACAGGTGTTGATATCATATTGCCCCATCTCATCCAAATACTTTAGAATTGTTTCAGTTATCGATACTCGGTTTTCCCCTCTATGCGTATTTTCGCCATGGCATAGAATGGCTCTTCCCCAGTGAGCCTACCCGTCCTCGACATCAAACGGCATTCAAGTCTTGACCAGACTTGCTTGACGACGAGGCTCCCTTGCCGACCGACCGACCGACTCGACGAGGCTTGATTCCGCCCATCGCCATACATCGCCACACATCGAACTCAAGCATCCAAGTCGACCGTTACTTTGACTTAATTCTCCTTTCAAAAGGCGAGGCAAATCGAGGTGGAACGGCAACCACACGGCTTTCGAGGCGCTTCTATTAGTAACACCTCTGATGTATCACTATGGCCAGTCCTGCAGTTCCATCGACCTCTAGCCCCGCCCACGAGAGCTTAGTAGATGAGGCTAGTAACCGTGCTTTTACTAGCCATCGTCCAGCTGAGGAACAGAATGATGAATCTTCTTGCCCCTGGAGAACATCGCTTTACTACGACGAGGAATGTTCTAGATACTTCGACTGTCCTTCGCATGGCATCGAGCGACGACTTTCAGTGGACGAACAGCCCACCAGCGCAGATATCGAACCTAGAAATCACAGCGGCGTTCATGCTAGCTCTACAGAAACTGGAGGTGCAGGGTTAACGAGCGGCGAAAGGCGGCCGGGTGAACAGTCTGCTCTGAATTCCGGAAGTCATCAGCACCAAGACACCACCAGTGCCGCCCGTTCTCGATTGAACATGGAAATTAGTGGACTCAGCAGCTCAGCGCCGACGGCGAGTCTTCTCCACGTTGGTGCAGAGTTCGGGGAGCCCAGTGGAAGTCAGTCTGGGGGGGCTCACGATGCGAACGCATCATTAGCCTCACAACACATACCCAGGGATCACAGCGGAGAACATGGTCATGGCCATTCAGACCTTGACAGATTTCGAGCGCTCGATATTAATGCAGTCCTCAATATGCCATTGCCGGAAACCCAGCGGGGCGAGCCATCTATTCCCCTACCCATTCAAAACGAGGAAATCGATGCACAACACGGTGGGGGCGAGAGCGTCTCATCGGATTTTGCTTTGCCTAGGTGGCAGCCAGATGCAGAAGTAACATACTGTCCTATCTGTCAAACGCAGTTCAGCATCTTTGTTCGCAAGCACCATTGCAGGTAGGTCATATCCTTATTCTTAATTGAGCTGTATCAAAGTGCTTACACCATATTAGAAAATGTGGCCGGGTCGTTTGCAACTCTTGCTCCCCACACAGGATCATCATACCGCACCAATATATCGTCAGGCCCCCGGGATCAGAGATACCTATACCACCGCAGACCCTGCTCACAGACCAGCTTGGGCTTGGGTACTTTGATGTCAACGGGATACCTGGAGGGGAAAGAGTCCGGTTATGCAACCCTTGCGTCCCTGACCCAAATATAGCCCCCCCGCAAGGCTTGTCCTCCTCTTCTTCAACGCCCCCAGTAGCGAACTTTCGCGGTTCGCATTCAAGATCAAGAAGCAGCATAGGAAATGCCTACGAGGCCGCCATGTCCTCAAACAGTCGTCATGGAATTGCATTCAATGCTGGCCAACTCCAAGATCCTTTCTCGTCCTTATCCAGCCGTGCCTACCGGGCGAGAAGTGTGACGCTGGTAAGTGCCCTTTCAGTTACATGACATTGGATCAGACTATTGACCCACGGCCGCCTCTATCTAGAGTCCTGGAACGCATTCAAGAGTCAGCAACTCCAGCCGGAGGATCTCACATGCGTCTTCTATTCGGTTCCCAGAAAGCAGTCTGTCTGGAGCTACATCATCCAATATGCCACATCGGTACAGTTCATTTGGAGAAGCTCGAGCATCATCTCGGCACCATCGACAGCTGCCCCCACCCCCTCAAATTGCAGAAGAAGATGAATGCCCGATCTGCCATCTTGAACTCCCATCTCGAAGCCTAGAAAACTTTGAGTCTCTCCGCGAGTCTCACATTACATCATGCATTCAATCGCACAGTACTTTCGGGAGCCCCCGGACAGGGGAAGGAGGTGAACCACAAGCAGCTCCTCGCTTGACCGGAATGTACACATACCCAGCAACAGAGAAGGATTGTGTGGATGATGCCGAGTGCACGATTTGCTTAGAAGAGTTCGTTGTGGGAGTTCCTATGGCACGTCTGGAGTGCCTTTGTCGATTCCACCGATCTTGCATTGTTGCCTGGTTTGTCAACCACCCTGGACGCTGCCCGGTTCATCAACACGATGGTTTTGGGTATTAAGAACGATCCCCCATATATTTTTCTTCTTCTCAGCGATATTGATTTTCTGATTTGCACATGGATCTTTATCTTACGATACGATGATGTACTACATATCTGGTAGCCTGCTCCTTTTTTTTTTCGCTCTTTGGGTGGGCTCAATACCACCAGTTACTGGCTTGATGATAAACGGCTTCACATACAATATGGCGTCTGCAGGCGAAACTAAGAGGCTTGGCTTGACTAACGCCTCGTCGGTGTCAGGGCGTTTGGCTTTTCTTACTCAATTTGCTCACTTGCTCTCTTCTCCCCGATTTCCTATATCTGGCCAATAGAAGATTTAGGATATGCGCAAGGCGCATAATTTCACAATTTCCACTCTGCGTGCATATGATTCAATCCTTTGTGGTTCAAAGACTTTTGTTTCTTGGCTTGATCTAGTGCTATTTCTACGTTGTTGGCACACAATTGGAAAGGGAAACGAACGTTGTCCCTCCTGGGACACGCAGAACGAAGTACACCAATGTAGTGGATGGATGTAGTAGGTATGATGAAAAGAGAACACGCTCTAGACCATTGATACGTCTCTTTCAGTTCGTTGGGTTCCAATGCCTCGTGGAACACCTTCATCGAGATTCTTCTAATCTGGGGCCCGGGTGGAAGCTGTTTTCCTGTATAAACTTGTGAAAAGGAATATGAGAACCTGGGACGTGGCTATAGCTCTGAGGCGATGATCTGTGATACTTGGGTCTGAATGATTCGTGAGCGATGTTTCAAATCATGTACTCTGGCATAAATCCGGCATTGTCAGAGATGGTGTTAGGGGAAAATTAAAGAAAAAGAGGGCCTGATGTGATACATGTCTTCCACACAAGCTCCACAAACTTGGAAATGTGAGGTTGGAGCTCGTGAAAAAAAGAAGAATGAAAATCAAGGAAAATGCCCGCATCATATCCTGGATTCTCCCTGCAGAGTAGCATACCTTAGTCCTTGCGCTGGGTCCCAGCAAGTGAACCTGATTTACGAACAAACGCACGTCACACCCAGGGCTCCATTGGAAACACCTTACCCTCCGGTTAAACTGCTATGATATCTGTTTGACTGGTGCTGATGGGGAGGGAGCCAGGGGATGGGGTGGGACGTCGCACGACAAACCACAGAGACCAGTGATTAACCCAGGTCCAGCTTCCAGACATGAAAGCACCTGTACCGGTGGGTTGGGCTCGGCGCTGGCGGTGGTGGAGATCCTTTGCTTTCTTGGTGGGAGGCCACCGCCCTGTATTGGCATTTGGGGAACCCACCCCGGCCGCGTAGGCCCGGGGGTCGTAAACCCATCGCCCTGCTTGACGGCCATTTGCTAATTTGGATTTTCAATCTTGGATAAAATCCTAATAACCCAAGACAGGAGTCACCGCAGCAGGAGCACTCGAGCCTAGCGCATAATCAGATGCCCGACGGGGTGGCTGGCCGGTCGGTGAGGGAGAGCACAAGAGCTACTATCTGCAATAGCTGATGCGTGCATGGAGGTTTGACTGGTTTCGATGCATGTCTTGAGTAGCGCCGGCACGAGCGACCGCGGCCCCAATTTTACACAGCTGATATGGTGGTTGTTCACACGTCACTGCTCCCGGTTGAGCGATATGGGGGATGCAATTAACCACCCGGTAATACCCCCCTCTAAGGTACCTGGTTCCAATGGACAGGTACAGCAGAAATGAGTGATGTAAGCCATGAAGATTTGGGCGTCTATTAATAAGTAAGGGCCAGGCTTGTGCAGCATGACCGCACTGTAATAAAATATAGTAGGCAGATCTGCTCCCAAGTCCCACCTGCGTTCCTGTGCCGCTTGAACGAGCCAAACCGCGAACAGCAGGATATTCAGCATCTGGGCTAGCTTCAGCTCTGTTGACCACCAGCGCGAAAGCTCCATCTCCAAAACCAGATTGGCGTGACGGGCTTGACCTCATCGACGAGGGGGCACGTTAGTGCTCCTCCTACATATTCTTAGCGCCACGAGCTGCCTCAGTGGGCCCTGCCCGCTTTTCGCACTAATCTTGCCAGCCCAGCCCGACAGGGTTGCCGGAGGTCTAGAAGGGCAGCCTCTACGCAAACAGTAGTAGCTGGTACCTCACATCGCGACCAGCGCTGCCGCCAAGAGACAGGTCCAGGGAACCCCCAATGTTCCAGCAGCGGGCAAGATACCACCCATTAGCAGCGCAATCCCAGCCACCTGTGGCCACTATTACGTGCCTCCACTGGTGCGCCCAAGTACCCTACCTACCTGACCTACCCGACATTAATTACGTCGACCCTGCAGCGTTGCGTAGCTTGGCTTGAGCAACCCAGCATCAGATCAGGTTGTCTCCTGCTGCCATTTCATCACCAGCTCGTAGACAGACAGATTTCCTCCACCGTCGACCTGCATAGAGCTGCATTGCTCACCTGTGCCTCCCAGCCGCAGACCCATCTTGCTGAGCGTGGTCGTCAGCTCCATTCTCTCGTTTCTATTTCCCATGTTTTCTTCCCATCCAGCTAGTATTCTACTATTCCTAGCTACCTTCCGACGGGATTGGGCCCATTCCCCAGCTTGAGCTAGCTCGTCTACAACTACCTATCATCCCCACGCCGTCCACCCCTCTCAGCTCAGGTCTTGCACTCTCACTCCTTTGAGTTTTTTTTCTCTGAGCAGGTAGACGGCAGATAGTTTCTCTTGTCGCTCGTCTTGGTATTCCCTCGAGCCGCCAATTTTCATGCGCCAACGGTGCTCGAGTCTGGAGCAGCATTCCTCACCCGCCCAAACGACTCAATTGAACCCCGGTGATTGGCGACATTAGCTCGGTGCGGAGCGCCAACCCCGGCGAGATGAGCGAGGCTCCTGAGGTTAAGCAGGAGGCGACGATCGAGGCCGCCGTCAATACACAAACCAGAGCCGCCGCAGAGGCAGCGGAACAGAATATTGTCGAGGCCTCCAAGAATGCGGGTGTCACGGCCTTCAATTTCGATGCTGACGCCAGCGTAGAGGAGAAGCGAGCGGCCACCAGAGCTGTAAGTAGCCACCTATGTATCTTGGCGGAGCGGGCGCACACTCGAATGGGTCGGTTTCTCGGTCATCATGGCTAACAATTGCTCTCCTGCCTCATAGGCGATCCCGGCCGAATTAAAGAAGAGGCCCAAAGGCGTCGCCATTGTCACCGACGTTGACGATGGTACCGGCCCGGACGAGGACCTCCCGGAGGCAAGCAAGGCCGGCGCTATCGATGTCGCGAAAGATGCAAATGGAAGGCCCGTCGTTGATGCCGACCCGGAAGCTGGAGAGGTGCCATTTTCGCGAACTGGATGGGCGCCAATGTTTGGGCCACTTGGCGGCAAGGACGAAGAGCAGGAAAGCTTGCTTGATCACCAGACGTGGCTCGAGCAGAAGATCCCCGATATCTTGTACGGCGGTATGTTTTGAGGCGCGAATTCTCACCAATTGGGACCACCGTTCCCCTTTGCAAACAAGGTTAAGCTAATGCGACGCGCAGACTGGTACCATAACGCAGCTATCATTGTCTTTGCTTGTCTGACGTCCTGGCTCATTGCCGTGCTTGGCGGTGGTCTAGCATGGGTAATGATCGTCATGGCCATTTGCTCTACATATTATCGAACTTCGCTTCGACGAGTCCGGCGCAACTTTCGCGACGACATTCGACGTGAAATGGCACTCAAGAAGCTGGAAGACGACAATGAGTCCGTGGAATGGATCAACTCATTTCTTGTCAAGTTTTGGCCCATCTATCAGCCCGTGCTCGCCGACACTGTCGTCAAGTCTGTTGATCAGGTCCTGAGCGGCGCCACCCCTTCGTTTCTCGATAGTCTAAGATTGAAGACCTTCACTCTGGGCAGCAAGCCTCCCCGAATGGAACATGTCAAAACTTATCCCAAGACAGAGGATGATGTCGTTCTTATGGACTGGAAATTTAGCTTCACACCAAACGACAAAACGGACATGACTTACCGGCAGCTTAGCAATAAAGTCAACCCAAAAATCGTTCTGGAGATTCGTGTTGGTAAAGCCATGATCAGTAAGGGTCTTGATGTCATTGTCGAGGATATGGCATTTTCCGGTCTCATGCGCCTCAAAGTCAAACTCCAGATTCCCTTCCCTCACGTTGACCGAGTTGAGATGTGTTTCCTAGAGCGTCCAACTATTGATTATGTCTGCAAGCCTTTGGGTGGAGAGACTCTGGGTTTTGATATCAATTTCATCCCCGGACTGGAGAGTTTCATCCTGGAACAGATCCATGGAAATCTTGCCCCCATGATGTATGCTCCCAAGGTCTTCCCGATCGAGGTTGCCAAGATGCTTGCCGGCACACAACTGGATCAAGCTGTTGGTGTTGTCGCCGTTACTATCTACAGTGCCCACGGCCTGAAGAACAGCGACAATTTCGGCGGCACCATCGACCCGTACGCATCCATCTCACTGAGCCAACGCAAGGAGCTTGCCAGAACCAAGGTTGTTGAGGATAATCC
Source organism: Clonostachys rosea (assembly GCA_026958235.1). Lineage (NCBI taxonomy): Eukaryota > Fungi > Ascomycota > Sordariomycetes > Hypocreales > Bionectriaceae > Clonostachys > Clonostachys rosea. The sequence continues at coordinate 6,147,686 of CP110204.1, forward strand.
CAATCCACGATGGAATGAGACACACTATATCATTGTTTCGTCATTTTCCGAGTCCTTGGATATCCAGATCTTTGACCACAACGATTTCCGCAAGCATAAACAACTGGGTGTGGCATCATTTCCTCTTGAGAACCTCGAGGAGTTGTACGAGCATGAGAATGAGCGCCTGGAAGTCATCCATAGCGGCAAGCCCCATGGTACGGTGACGTGCGACTTTCGCTTTTTCCCGGTCCTGGAAGCCACCAAGGACGATGAAGGGGTTGAGCAACCACCACCTGAATCGAACCAAGGTATTTTGCGCTTTACGGTCCAGCGTGCCGCCGAACTTGATGGTACGAAGAGCATGATTGGGCAGCTCAACCCGTATGCTGTTTTATTCTTGAATGGCAAGGAAATTCACCAGACGAAGAAGCAAAAGCGCATCAATGACCCCATTTGGGATAACGGATCCAAAGAAATCCTCATCACCGACCGTAAGAAGGCAAAACTTGGCGTTACAATCAAAGACGATCGTGATATCGCTGGTGACCAAACCATTGGAAAGTATCAGATCAAGCTTGATGACATCCTTGAAATGATGGCCCAGGGCAAAGAATGGTACCATCTCTCGGGTGCTACCACAGGTCGTGTTCAGTTGACGGCCAAGTGGAAGCCTGTTGCCATTAGTGGCGTTGTTGGTACTGGTGGCTATGTGACTCCCATCGGAATCATGCGCTTCCATTTCAAGAGAGCCGAGAACTTGCGTAATCTGGAGGCCTTTGGAAAATCGGACCCCTACACACGCGTGTTGCTCTCGGGTATTGAAAAGGCTCGCACAGTAACGTTCAGGAATGACCTGAACCCAGCCTGGGACGAGGTGCTGTATGTTCCAATCCATTCAGCAAGGGACAAGCTTACCCTCGAAGTCATGGACACTGAAAAGGTGGGTAAGGATCGCAGTCTGGGACTTGTCGAATTATTTGCTGGCGACTATATTCAACAGGAGGATGGCGAGTACCTCATCCATGAAGAGAAGAAAGAGCGGCAGGAAGGCCTTCGTCTCCACGGAAGGGGAGTTGCCAAGGGTACTTTGGTGTTCAATTGTGCTTTCTACCCTTGCCTCAATATTGCCGATCCGGAAGAGGAGGAAGAGGAGGCTGCAAATGGAGATGCCACCAAGCCCAGAGTGTCAACCGACCAGTCTACCGTGGAGTCAAAGGGGAGGTCCTCTCTTGATCGATCAGGCGAAGCCGGGAAGTTCAAGGCAAGCCTTGATACCTCAGTCGGCAAGGACAAAGAAGGCGACGAGCAGCCACCCCTTACACCCATTACTCCCACGTCCACTGTCGGCAGACCCTCAGTTGAGTCAAGGCCTAAAATCAGACTTAGTCCCGAGGAGCTTCTTCGATATGAGAGCGGTCTGCTCATTTTCCATCTGATGGAATCGGAGATGGCTGAAAGCAATTGCCGACTTGAGGTCTTCGTGGATGATTACATGTATCCCTCATACACGTCTGCTACGTCCAGGCAGAAGTCCTACAAGTTTGATGAAATCGGCGACTGTGTGATTCGTGAACTGGATTTCTCTCGCCTTACGATCAAATTGAAGAAGAAGGGGGATGATGACGACGACACGCTGGCCTATCTCACGGGAAACACCGTTGATACACTGAAGCAATGCTTGGTAAGTTTTGTCCACCTATCCTAATTCTAAAAAAAGAAACACCCGGAAACTAATCAGCGGGTCTACTATAGAACAACCCAACAAAACTCATGCTCAAGAGCGAGGATGGTAAGTCGGGTTGGGTGAAGGTCAGTCTCAAGTACGTTCCCTTCAAGATGCAGCTCGACCCAAGTGAGAGCATCAACAACATGGGTCGCCTGCGGGTAGACGTTCTGGATGCTGTAGATTTGCCGGCTGCCGATCGCAACGGAAAGAGCGACCCCTATTGTAAATTCGAGCTCAATGGGGCCGAAATTTACAAGACGAAGACGATCAAGAAGACGCTCGCGCCCGTGTGGAATGAAAATTTCGAGGTGGATGTTCCTTCTAGAACAGCGGCCAACCTGGTGGTCAACGTCTATGACTATGACTTTGCCGACAAGCCCGATTTCTTGGGCGCTGCCAGCATCAATTTGGAGTCCCTCGATCCGTTCAAGGCCTCTGAAAGTCGTTATATTCTGGATGGGAAATCTGGAAGCGTCCGTATCAGGCTCCTGTTCCGACCAGATTACATTCGCCGGGCAAGACAGGGAACTTCAACCTTTGCTGGAACATTCGCTTCCACCCCAGGACGCATTGTCACCGGTGTGGCAGGTGCCCCCTTCAAGGGTGGTGCCGCTGTTGCAGGCGTGGTGGGATCGGGTGTCGGAAGAAGCGCAACATTCCTCAGGAAAGGCCTCTTTGGTAAGAAGGATGAGGAAGCGAAAACAAATGGACACACTCTTCCAACTATCATGGCTACCGAGGAGCCTGTCCTGTCACCGAACGCTGTATCGGACTCTCCCATAGACCGTCCCGTGACAAGCAACGGACAAACTCCTCATTCCCGCACTAAGAGCTTCGGGGGTGCTTCTGTTCGCAGCTCGATGATCCCTGGTGCGGGGAGCGGTACCGCTACATTCACCGTTGTCAGCGCCTCCGACTATCCTCCGTCAGCTGACCTGTATGTCTCAATCACTCAAATCTTGCCCAAGGAGAAGAGTGTGGGCAAGACCAAGCATTTCAAATCTCCCGGTGGACACTGGGTTTTCGACGAATCCTTCAAAATTGTCTGTGCACCAGACGCCCAATTCAAGATTGAGGTCAAGGGTGAGCACTTGTTCGGCAGTGATGATGACCTGGGCGAGCACATCTATTTTGTGGACGAGAGCGGTGCCGGTCTTGCTAAGGATCTTACTGTGGGCAGTGGCACGGTTACGCTGAAGAGCGCTTTCCAACCAGCTGAGACGTCCAATCTATTGGGTGAGAGTCCCAAGCCTTTGCGACGCGGCCTCTTGAGCAAGCGAGATGCGGGCCGCAGCAGCCGGGAGACTACTCCTAACCCCTAGTCGGGAACAGCCGCATTTGATGATGCATGGCTGGCTGCCCGGCTCTCATCAGATTCTCCAGCGATGAATCACCGTTGAGCACTATTGCGATGCCTTCGTTTGAAACAAAAAATTATCTCACGCCTCATTCTTTGGTCTTTCGGTTTATTTTATTGTGTTTTATTTTCTATAAGCCTATTTTCGGTATGTTCGGTTCCAAGCTGCATTTTGGAGTATCACGGGGATTGGATGGGTATGACGAGGAGAAATTAATAATGGGTTTCCTTTCTTCCTTCTTTTTTCTGTTTTCTGTCCAACTTTTACTTCCACCTCTAGGCTCAGTGGTATGGTACATACTTATTTTGGGCTCTGGGATATCAATGATTGCTAGTCGAGCCGTATTCTGTTTGGCTGAACGGAGGGGCTTGTTGCCGGGGAGGTGTTGGAAAGTGGTGTGTAGGATTTCTCGTCGAAGCAGCGTGTTCAAAGCTCATTACGAATGCCATGTCTGCAAAGAACATGAGCGGCTCTCAGGCTGTATGTATCTAGAAATAACAGCTATCGCATTCGTCCTCTTAATTCTCTTAGTGCAAGTGCGAGTTGCCTGTTCAGACTGTGTTATGCCTAGAAGTGCTCTGTATAAGGTCGAGATCAACCAGCTAAGGAATCCACCATAGCATAGAGGTGACTTTCAGAGCATCATGAATACTAATATGTTATTTTGATCACAAGAAGGTGGTTGTGATGTTAGTCCTAGAGAAGTGCTGACTGAGCCGTATCTCGATGCCTTATAAGATAGGCAGCAATTACTTGTAGAAGTGGGGAATAGAATGTGGTGGGATGTACCTTCCACAGCTACCAGAGCACCACCCACTATCAGCAGCAGGCACACTGAGTGACGCGCGATCCAGAAGCTGCCTGACCTACTTACCTTGAGCGAGCACTGTGACCCTTCAGCTACCAGCTCCCTCGCCCAACCTCAACGCCCACCACCCATCTATCCATCCTTTCAATACGCCCTCCATCGATCTCGCATTTGAGACGTATTGATATTTAGCCAAGCCCGGCGGTGAACCGATTGCCAGCAGCCCAGAGGTCCCGACAGTCGGCATAGCAGCGACGAGCTCGACCAGCACCCGCAATGGATACTCTAGTTGCCAAATACAGCCGACCGGCTTTCCACAATGAGGACTTCAAGGATGAGACCGAGGAGCTGATGAACACAGAGACCCCATTGTCTCTGAAGTTTGCCATGCCCCCCGTCGCCCATGTCAGTAACCCGATGCATATGCATAAGCTCCAGACGGTGTCCGGACAAATAGCTGACCATGATTGATGATGATAACAGCCCTCACAATGGCTCCGAGCCGCTACCGATGACAGATCCAACCCCGACTGCCCCATCAAGATTGCACACGGAACAACGACCCTAGCCTTCCGATTCCAGGGCGGCATCATCGTCGCTACCGACTCTCGTGCCACGGCCGGTGACTGGATTGCCTCGCAGACCGTCAAGAAGGTCATCGAGATCAACAGCGTCCTGCTCGGAACCCTTGCTGGTGGCGCTGCAGACTGCCAGTACTGGCTCGGCTGGCTGGGCATGCAGTGCCGCCTCCACGAGCTCCGCCACAAGCGCCGTATCAGCGTCGCCGCTGCCTCCAAGATCCTCGCCAACCTCGTCTACAGCTACAAGGGCATGGGCCTCAGCATGGGCACCATGTGTGCCGGCGTCACCCCCGAGGAGGGACCTGCGCTGTACTACGTCGACAGCGACGGCACCCGTGTGGCCGGCAACCTCTTCTGCGTCGGCAGTGGTCAGACATTTGCCTACGGTGTGCTGGACACCGAGTACGACTACGAGCTGGGCGTCGAGGACGCTCTCGAGCTGGGAAGGAGGAGTATTCTTGCTGCAACTCACCGTGATGCGTTCTCTGGTGGTTATATCAACCTGTACCACATTGAGGAGAAGGGCTGGACGCACCACGGCTTCAACGACACAAACCCCATCTTCTGGAAGACCAAGCTGGAGAAGGGAGAGTTCTCAAATGTTACAAGCGCTCTGGAGTAGGAAGTTTTATTGTGCGAGTGGGGTTGGATGGCTTGGGGCTTATCGTAGACAGCGTGGCATAGATCCGTCCTTGAAAGAACTGATTGGACCAGATAATCGGAGGACTCTTGACCATGTATTATATACGACCTTCACAATAAAACAAATCTACTTGCTTGGCGTAAACGAATTTATTCTTTAATTTCTTCCATCAAGTCCCATAAATCCTTTCTTCTCGATCATACTGTTTTGGCGTATTGTACAGTTAGTTCTACAGGTAGTTATACATCACAGTGGCATCCTTCATGTTCTGAAGCTGCAGTTCGGTAAGGCGTCTCATCTATCTCTTCAGCCACCCAGGGGCACCCATAATGCCCTCCCCCCGGTCCGGGTCCATGGGCCACTTGCTGATGGCCAGGACGTCCAGGTCGGTGTGCCACCCCGCCGTGTACATCTCCATGCCGGCCCAGGCGATCATGGCGGCGTTGTCGGTGCAGAGGGCGGGAGGGGGCACGACGATGCGCATGCGCCCGTACCCGCGGGCGGCGAGGGTGCTGCGCAGGACGTGCATGAGAAAACGGTTGCAGGCGACGCCTCCCGCGACGACGAGCGTTGAGGGGAGGGAGTCTCGGAGGTCCCGGCGGTCCTCGAGGGCGATGACGATGCGGCCGACGAGGTGGCGGAATGCGGCGGCGAAGGTGTGGCGGGCGAGGGCGCGGCGCTCCTCGACCTCTTCCCTCTCGGAAGAGTGATGAGTGGAGGAGATCTGGGCGACGATGTTGGAGGCGGAGGAGCCGAGGCCCGAGAAGGACCAGGCGAGCTTGCGGTCCTTGGCCATGGGCGCCGGGAGGAACCAGTCGTAGCCGGTGTCGAGGCTGGCGAGCTCGTAGGCGCGGGCGGTGGGGATCGGGTAGAAGGCGTACTCGTCTTGGGTGCCGCCGTCGGGGAAGGCGAAGGCCTCGAGGTGGCGGCCGTACTTCACGTCCGGGACGGTGGCCAGGACGTCGGCGGGGAGGATGTCGCGGGCGGCGTGGTCGAGGAGGTTCCCCAAGGCGACGTCGAGGGTGGATGCGACGATTCGGTGGTCGGTCAGGGACTTGGAGAAGACGAGCTGGGTGTGGCCGCCGGAGACGAGAAGGGAGAGGAAGGGGAATTCTGGTGATGTGCTGCTGTTGGAGGTCTGCTGCTTGTTGGTCCCCTTTAAGCCGCGGGCCGGTCTGTTGCTGCCGGTGTCGGCGGCCGGCTTCATCCCCAGCGCGCTCACCAGTCTGGGTGTCAGGGCGTGGGCTTGCATGTGGTGCACGCCGACGAGGGGGACGTCCCAGGCGACGGCGAGGCCCTTCGCCGTGTTGAGGCCGACGGACAGGTTGGACATGTTCCCGGGTCCCCGCGTCACGGACACGAAGTCGGGGACCTTCTTCGGCCTGCCATCCTCCGCCCAGCATATCTTACTGCTCTTCGAGCCTTCCCTTGAGTTTGCGACGTCCACGTCCGTGGCGTCGGGGAGGTGGTGTATGGCTCTGCGCAGAAGCGGCGCGAGCGAGCTGGTGTGGCCCTTCACGGCGACCATGGGCTCAATGCCTCGGAATTCGCGGTGGTCGGAGGATATGAACTCGTTGAAGAGCAGGGAGTGTGTAGGGCCCTTGCTCTCGCGGCTCCCGTCATGGTTGCGGGTGAGGATGGCGACGCCCGTGTCGTCACAGGATGATTCTATCGCGAGGGTCGTGAGTGGCCTGTGGCGGGAGGACCGTGCCGTGCGGTGGGCTTGGGTGGTGTATCTAGCCAGGGCCCTCCACCTAGCGGGATTGCGAGAGGAGGAGAGCATCGTGGGACATGGCCTCGCCGTTGTCGAGCTTGTGAAGCTTGGAAGCTTGGTGGTGTGTCGTTGGATTTTCGTAGAACATGCCCCACTTTGTCCTCTCATACACCACACCATATTCATGACTTTTCCACGACTCGTTGTCTAAAAAGGCATTTCTTGATTAAATATCAGAATTAGCTAATAATGAAAACCACGTAGGTATCGTTCTGCCGTTTACTTCTTAGTTATGTCGTATTGACGATGCTGCGATGGAACGATGGTCTCTTAACTTACAACCCCCTTAGAGAAACTGATACTGGAGTGCGTAGGTTTCACAAAATATTACTAGCAGGTTAAATCTGAAATGATCCAGTCTATTCGACAAGATTTGATTTTTTCTAAATATTATTATGTATGATCCAAAAGGCCAATATGCTATCGCTTTCATATGTTCATAAAACCATGCACCCATCTATGAATTCCAATTTTTCCATTCGCACTTGCATCCGCCAGATCCTCCATCGAAGCCACCCAGGGCTGCATCTCCTCCGCTTCTATGATTAATGACAGTCCCTGCATAGTCGAGATTGTTGCTCATCAACTTCGGGCTGTCTGTGTCGAGTTTTTGTCTCGCATCCATGGGCCACATCCACACGAACTTCTCCGTACGGTTTCCACCATGCGTATCCAATGTGACGGTGACAGGATACGGCATTGTCCCAGGACGACTGAGACCATCCGAGTCCTCGTTGTCGCTGCGGCTGCCATTGCCAAGTAGTTTGACGTTGTTTTGGTCCAATCGCTTTGTCCAGATCTGCACAAGCATACGCGTCTGCGACCAAGTGGCCAAGTAGTTGGCTTCTGTCTTGGCGCACCCTCCATCTTCGTCAAGGGGAACGGGTTCTTCGGTTCTGTTGTTCGCTGCGGTAGACTTGAGATAGATGGTCCTCTTGAAGTATGTGTAAAATGCATAGCGTTCAGTAGGAAGCCCTCTGTCATACAGTCTCACGGGCTGCTGAACAGGTTTGGGGAACAATACCGCCGGAGCAGGCGTGCCATCCTCGAGCAGGTCAGGTGCCGAGATGTAGTTCTTGATGAAATTTCCATCGCCGATTGTTGTCTGTCTTTTGCTAAGCACTGGGTTTTCTACCGGCTTGCTCGCGTCATCGAGGATACTGATATAGAAAGGCGCGGGTTCCCCGGCCTTCTCCGTTGCAGTAACATTGTCCGTAGTTTCGCCCAAAAACCACATTTCCTTGTAGTCAGGAGCTTCGGGGCTAGGGTTGAATTTGTTCGTCTCTCGTGTCCGGAGCACGCTGGCCGCATGAGCCGGTCCTCCCAAGGCTCTCCTTGCAACAGATTTGGGGGCATCACCGTTGGGGACGTTCCAGGACTTCTGAGTGCTATTATCCCATTGGATTTGCATGATGATTGTAGGTTGGTTTGGCTTGTAAGGAGAAACTGAATCATGCTGTTCTTTGGGCAGCGAGCAACTCCAGAGCGTAGAAGGCTCGGTGCACCCACTCCTGGAAACCGTATTATCAGGCCCCTCGAAAGTCAGAACACCAGTCGGCATCGGCGGGAAGTCTGTGAGGTTGACCCAAATCGAATGGACCTCTTGACTGTGAGGGCGAGTGAGCATCACCGAGAGCACAATAATGAGGATCAGAGCGAGTATAGCAGCAATGATGACGCCGAGCCATGTCCTGCGTCTCTTACGGCCTTCTGCGCCTGTTCGGCCAAAGCACCCGCTCTTGGGTACGCAACCCCGTCCTCTCCAGCATCCACCTACACGCCTAGCTACCACCTCCTCCTTCTCATGACGGCGACGCTGGCGCTCAACCTTATTTTCCGAACCAGTAGCCCCCAGAGAGTGCTCCTGAGGAACAAATGTTCCTGCAGGTCGGTTTGGCAAGGGCATCGAAGGGGCTTCCGGCATGTCCCGTGGCACCGTTGGCGTGATGGGGACGTCCAACATTGGAGTGGCGCCCTGCGAGGTCATTGTGGCTCCGAGACCCGCCGATCCGGGAGTCTGGGGTCTTGGTGATGGCGGAAACTGAGCATGAAGAAAGTGGCCAGGTGGGAAAACAGCCCGGTATCTGATAGGTGCTGGTGCGTTCTTCTTAGGAGGTGAATAGGGGGGTGGCTGGTCGGCAAGACTGGGGTTTGGCGAATCGAACAAAGCCTTTTGTACGGAGCCCAACGCGCTATCAGCAGAGACGGGGCTTGTCTGAGCTGAAGATTCGCCAGGACTCTCATCTCGGATGTCGACCAGGCGGGGTGATGGGCTTCGCCTAGGAGTTGGCACCTTGATGCTGGGTGGCTTGCCAGCGGAAGGAACCGGCACAGCTAGGAAGTCTGAGATGATTCGCTTCTCATCCATATCCATCTCCCTGACGGGCGTACTGGGGCTGTGTTCGGAAGGGGAATCGAATCTAGGAGAGTCGGCCTTCACCATCTGGTTCGAGAAGGTAAATCTCTTGCTATCCATGAATGGAGTGACGACATGATCCCACCAGCCACGAGATTTTGAAGCGGCGCTATCCGGGGTGAGTGTTGAAGTGTAAGCTTTCAGGGTAAGGATGGGTGATTTCTGCTGAGCGGCTTGTTTCTTTGGAGCTGGGCTTGCATCCTCCTCAAAGAGGGTGCAAGGGGTTCCGGCATCATCTTCTTCAGGAGTGCTCGGGGTAGCCTCCATGCTCTTCACCCTTTGCACAGACATGTGCTTGTAAGTCTTCGGGAGAACGGGAACCGGGGGTGCTTCAGGATCAACTGATGGCACTATGCGGGCCTGGTTCGGGACCTGCGAGTACACACTTGATACTGCACGGAAAGTGTGAGAGGAGGTGGTGTCTGGAGTTGGAGTATCTGGGGACCAGACAGAGATCAGGTGCTCCGTTGAGGTCATGCCTGAGGATGGGCCGCGAATATCGGGTGTTTGGGCTGTTGTAGTCGTGCTGTTATTGTTATTGTTTGCATACATCTGCTGATCATTCTGGTCAATGGAAAGACCAATCATGATGTGTTGGCCGTCTGGAGAGACGCCATTGCCTAGAGTCAGGGCTGAAGCAGGAGGGGCTGCTGATTGGGGACTTCTTCCCTTGTCCTTCTTGAACCAGTTCCAATTTCCAACCGACGCCGAGGTTGGTTCACCCTCCAATGCTCTCAGAGCAGCAGCATCAACGAACTTGGGAGGCCTGCTATCCGGTGTCCATACTGTACCCCGGTTCTGACGTCCCAGAGTGGCCATGTCGGTGATCAGCTTGATTCCAGCCTTGGCATTTTGAGCCTTCTGGCGATGCCGTGATTTTAATCTCTTGACTTTGACCACTGGCTGTCTTGATGCTCGGCTGTTTGATTTTGAGCCAGGGGTAGCAGCCTGAGTTTCCATCTGGACTTGTTCTACCGGCTCGATCGGTGTAGTGACGTCGTCATCCTCCCATTCTTCCCAATCTTCAGTCTCTTTGCGAAGGGACGGGGGTGCGAGATGTGTACTAGTCATCGTTTGCGGTGCCATGACTAGGTAGTCGATGTTTGTGTTTTTCGATTGGGGTGGTTAAAGAGAGGTCGAGCCGGCTGGTTGGAAATATGAAGATAAAATATCAGGAAGAAAAACTCTGGCTGTATTTATATCCAATGCTCCTTCAAACCACACACTATACCAATGACTCAGATGTAAGAATACAATGGTGACATGCTTGAACGAATAGACTGGTAAGAATATATTGTCTTGTCCGTAATGAGGGGCGGCGTGTAAGGACAGGCAATAGAATAGCGTTGTCGGTATTCACTTGTCCAGTGTGGTGTTGACAGACAATAGACAAAGGACAATAGTACAGAGAGTCAATGGGCGCAGCGAATGAATGAGTGTGACCAGTCTCTCAGCTGAACCTGTCACCAGCAGCTGAAAAAAAAAAGTGAGAGGAAATAAGATCGACGATGACTGAGCACAAGAGAGACAGTATGAGAGAAAAACAAAAGGAAAAGGACTAGCTTGGTCTGGAATCAAAGAAAAGGACGAGAGAAGGATGATTCACGACGATATTTGGCGGCATGCCGAAGAAAAGGGCGGCCAGGACTAGAATGGACATGGTCTTGACGCCTGCTACGCAAGCTGCTACACCACATGGCGGCTAGTAACATTGCGACGGCGGAGGAAGTGGCTAGGAAAGCCGATCCAATGGCGCGGTGCTAGGCAGGGCCAATGCCATGGGCCAGAGTTGACGTTGCGACGATGATTTGGTGGTTGATATCAAACGATGCTGTATCAAATAGGCGCCCGGGGTGGTGGAGCAGCGTCGTGATTGGCGGTGCTGCTGCACTGCAGATGACACAAGGCCGTGATTGGCTTCAGCGTGCCAAGTCGCCCTGCTGCCGAGAAGTCACCAGCGCTTGCGCGACCAAGGGGTAGGGATGTGGTGCAGCAGCCGCAGTCCACGACAGCCAATCGATATCGGGCCACGGAGAAGGGAGCCATCGCAATCTGCTGATCGGTGGTCTTCTTCCTTTCGTTTGGGCAGCAAAGTCTCGGTCTAGTTCCACCCGTTGATTTGGGAGCCCGTCGTCCGGCTCTTGCCTTTGGCTTAGCTTGGCTCGGCATGTAACTCTTGCCCTGGTCCCGGTCCGCTCCTTCCCTGCCCACAGCTAAGCGCTGTTGTTGTTACAGACTTGGCAGGCACCACCACGTATTCCTGCATTAACTAGGCCACTGCTTAGTCACTAGTCCCGTGAGAGACCAACAGTCCACAGTGAGGTTTCATCTCCACTTTTTATCCTGTCCTGAACAAAGCAAGTACCGAAATGATTCCCTGCACAAGTCTGAGTTCTTTTGCATCGTGTGGATGAATGAACATTCTAAGCGAGCCTTAACCGAGGCCGTGAGATTTGGACTTGGATATTTGCTCATCGGCAAGTTTATCCCGTCCTGGCAAACACATCCGTGGAAGAGTGCCCAATGTCCGAGTGTAGAATAAGTGACTGAATGGAGGAAGCTGAGTCAAGCCGGAACCAAGGAGTTATTGAGATTTCAATGTGAGAGCGGTATGAAGCTCAATTCACATCAGGAAACAAGTCCAAGGAGTGCATCATTGCGATTTCAGCTGAAATCTTCAAGAATAAAGAAGAGGAAATGGAATGCTCACTCCAAAAACTGATCATAAAGAACAGTAGGATTCACTACAATGGGTATCCATTCCCGTTAACCTTCGACTACCTAACCAACAAAGATCAAACATGGTTTTGCTCAGTTCCCAATCTTTTGCGACACAGGTTTTGAAAAGCCTCATCGGCAAATATTCCTCCACATAAAGCTTTCATATGGTCATATTGATCATCGTGATGTACTCATAGAACATATTCAGAGTCTCTCGGAGCTGGAGATACATCTTCTTCTTTAGAGCAACAGCTTGAACCATCATATTGGATCGGCTTCGTGAGAAGTGCCATATCCCCAAAGAGTCCAATTATCGTCACAGTAGATCTAAATCTCGATTGGGTCGTTTGCCTTCTTCGGGGCCGTGTTCTAGCCATGTAGTGATGAGGTTCACTTGCTCATCGGCAACGTCGCCAGCTGCAGGTCACTCCTCCTAAGAATCTAGATGGGACAAGAAAAGACTAAATTAAATTCTGGACCGGGAAAGGGACTCACGTTGTCTCGACATCTATCCCAATAACAAAGAAGTTCTCAACATCAACATCGTTTTTTTCACCTTCAGCTGGCCCACTAAATGCTTCAGGGACGAGTCGTCCATTTTCTAACCTTTGAAAGCCTAGGTTCAGAAAAATTGATAGTAAAAGAAGAAGACAGTTCAGAAACAGCTTGAAGAGTATGGATACAACAATCTGTGCTGAGTTGTCCAAGGAACCTGCCACTTGGATTTAAAGCCCCATAGATGAGCCTGATTCAGAGCTTTTCAGCCTTGGGGTAAAGAAGACCTGATGAAAGCCCTAAGCCATCTCTCAGCTAAACCATCCTTACGCTAAGACAATAGACAATCAGCCGTGGGAGTGCATGACTCTTTACTATTTTTAAGTTCTTGCACTTTAAAATCAATAATATTAGAGCTGACACAATAGGACAGAGCCTTGTTCCGGGCGGACTGGCCAAGAACGAAACGTCATGCATAGGTACATGCAGGCGTCAATGGTCTCGGCCGAGCCGAATGCCATCGCATGTGTTCTTGGCGGGGCATTCTCTGCCATAGACAACCACAGCCTGATGTAGGTCACACAATATACTCTTGACCCCTTTTTCTACTTCTCTAAGCCATCTAAAACTCGGCGCCTTCTCGTATATGCAGAATGATCAGCCTCGGATTAATGCAGAAAAAAGATCAGCATCATATTATTTCCCCTTTGCGTTAACATCGGTGAGTTGGAAGGATTGAAACACAATAACGGGCTGAAGCAAGGCTGACAACTAGGCCCTGATGGTGTTATCAATATGCAGGTTTGACGCCTCAGCCTCAGCCGGCCAGAGGATTGTCGCGTTCATATCATTTTTTATATGACGCCAAGATTTCGAGTTGACCTAAACAGGAGACCAAGATTATAGGTGGCTGCATGGCTTAACGGAGATGCATGACCTTCATACTAAGCTGACAGAAGGATCAGTGTGTGATTGGCTGCGCCATTCGTGGCGTTCGTTGCCTTGTCTGAGTCCCAGAAAGAAACGACGAAATTAAATGACACGCCGTTGGGAATATGTAGGAATAAAGAGGTCAGGAATTCGGGTTCTTCTTCTTCTCATCCAATAGACTAATATATATCTTCCAGGCACTTCAGAAGCAGATACTCTCGCTGCTATCTCTCCCCTCCCACCGGCAATGCCTCTTGTCCATTTGAACCAACTATCACCGGAGGTAACTCAAATCATATCACCATTTACCTTTATTATATCTTACTTACTTGAGATCTTTTGGCAGGGCCAGCAAAGGATTGAAAATGCCTACAAGGCAGTTGTTGAAGCCTGCGCTGGTGAAGTTCAACCAATCTCACGTGTGGGTTTCGACTACGGTATCCTGTTTATCAGGGAACTCGTGAGCGAACAGCCAGTTCATAGGTTCGCCGGAGAAGCCCCTCAAGTTCCACAGAATGCGGAAACCTACTCCTTCGAGACTCGTGCCGGCCCTTCTGCCCAAAAGGCTCCTGAGGCTAGTCCCGTAACCGAGGCTAAGGTTGTAGAAGCCTTTGAAAGACTCGCGTCCAGTACATCCAGTGAAGTAGGAAAACTGCGTCAAGAGCTGACAGAGACTCGAAACGAGCTGGCGGGGGAGAAGGCCCAGCACAACAAGGCAAAGGACCTTGCCAAGGGTTACAAGGAGAAGGTCGACAAGTTACGGAAAGTGAACAACGAAATGGCGGCCGAATTGGACGAAAACGCACGACAAGGCAAGGTCCCTGATCAATTGACTGATAATGAAATTATTGAGATGGTCAATCAGCTACGCTCGAACATCCCAAATTTCACAACACAGTACTTCGGGGAGAAGCTCAAGCTGGACAGCAGGTCTAACTTGGCAAGCGCCAAGATGGACTTGCAAGGTTCGATATCAATCCTCATCCCAATAAAGACAGTGCATCACTGTGTGTCCAATCCTGGACTACGCCCTGTGATCATTCAAGACTTCATCTGGAGATGGCTTATATCCAATGTGTTCTCGGCTTACTGCTGGAGTCCCGGGGATACGAGCAGTGCCATTATTCATCTTGAGAAGTTATTCTGTAAGCATCTATAAAATCATGATGACTTTTCAACTTTATACTAATCAACCCAATGGCTACACAGTCAACCATCTCCAAAAGGGAGAGATCAACCAAAGTGGCGACCCAGAGCGAGAGTTCCACACGTGGAGAGCAAACACGTCCAAAATGGTGCATGAAGCAACAGAGACGAGCTCCGATACAAGAGAACGCATGGACTTTGGGAATATATCCAATCAACTGAAAGATGACTTGATGAAGAGAATTAAAACCTGGCTGCCGAGAAAGAAGGCGCTCCCCATTGAGCAAATGGTCGACATCATCAGACAAAGCATCGTGCTGGACATGCATCTTAGCAAACAGGTTTCCAAGCTTCAGTGGAAGCTTTTTGATGACAATGCTCGACGTGTGAACAAGTTTGACGGGAACTCGATGGAGCCGGGACCTGGGCAGTCTCAACTCGAGGAGGGTAAGTCCTTTGACTTGGTTCTGGCTCCTGGTCTAATTCGATATGGGAGGCCCTCGGGCAACGAATATCATATGCCGCTGCTATTGATGAAGTCACAAGTAGCTAAGATTTTCATTTGAGGGGTTGTTTGTCCTCGGATCGGGCTGCTCTCTGAGATGTATCTAGCCTTTGTTTCTTATTCTTGTAGAATTTGGCTTTTACAATGCAAATGAGGTATACCGCTACCACATCAATATCAAGTGCCATACAACACTTATTCTCAGCCACTATCCTAAATGATTGTACGTCACAAATATCACCTAAGAAGGGTGGCAAACAGTTGCATTTTGGTAGATAAAGCGAATCCCGGAGGTACATTGTTTCAACTCCCATAAAACAGCATCTTCACACAGAAATAGCTGATAGAAAAATGAGGCTCTCTTCTCCTTCATCCTGTAGCTTAACTCAAGAGTTCCTTCTTGAGACCGACCGGAACGACAAATCCCCGGGAGTGGAGACTTCCGGCCGGCATTACGGGCCGCCAAAAGGCTGCAACCCCACATGGCTTCCCCCGCGGCTCGTTACTGTAACACAGGCTTACCAGTGCCTTATGTATGTCGGTGTAAGAATCTTAGAAATTGCCAAGTAGCTACTTCTTGGGACTTCCGGAGCTCGGGGAAGTGTAGACCCTGGTAGTAGCGGCATTATTTAGCCTGAAAAATGCCTTGGATCGTGCATTGATGCTTCACACTCTTTCCTCTGCTTCGTCTGCAGGATTAGTGACAATATACTGCATACTGCGGGCGCTCTGGACAACAACTACACCCTTTGTAGACACAAATCGCCTTCCTTTCCGAGCTGCTACTTCATCATGTTGCACCCCACTGATAATGGCCGCCGCTACGAGCTGACCAGCCCAACCGCGATGCCGGTGGCTGGGGGGTTCCTCTGGAACCGGAGGATGATGATACAGGCAACCTGCCGCGGGTACGCAACCGCGCAGTTCATGCAGCCCGAGCCGGCCAAATACTCCCATTCGCCCAACATCGAGGCCAAGACGTTCATGCAGCCCGAGCAGAACTACTACGCCCACCACCCCGGCCGGTTCGTCTACGTCAAGGACGAGGAGACCAATGAGATATTCTCCGCCCCCTACGAGCCTGTCCGCGCCAAACTCGACAGCTTCAGCTTCTCCCAGGGCCAGAGCGACATCACGTGGACTGTGGAATGCCTCGGGATCCGTGTACTTATGAAACTGAGCCTCCCAACTGACGATGTGGCTGAGCTGTGGACTGTCAAGGTGACCAACCTGTCTGACCGGGAGAGGAAAATCAGCGTTTACCCGTACTTTGTTGTTGGCTACAAATCATGGATGAACCAATCGGCTGTTTACCGAGAAGATCTTGGTGGTGTGGTCGCCAGCTGCATTGCTCCCTACCAGAAGGTGGAGGATTATCCCAAGCAAAAGTACTTCAAGGACAAGACCTTTTTCCTCTGCGAGAAGCCGCCAGTGTCTTGGGAAACTCGACAACAGTCGCTCGAGGGCGAGGGTGGGTTGCACGCCCCATCAGCGATACTTGAAAGGGATGAGCTGAGTGGCAGTGACGCCATCTACGAGACGCCGGCCGCTGCAGTCCAGTACCGGGAAACCCTGGCCGCGTCAGAGGAACGCGAATACCGATTCCTTTTCGGCCCAGCCTTTGATGATGCTGAAATTAAAGGGATAAAGGAGAAATATCTCTCTGCAAAGGCTTTTGAGACAACGGCCCAGGAGTACGCGGCATATGTCGCCAGCGGGTCTGGTGTTCTGCGAATAGAAACACCAGACAAGGACCTGGATAACTTTATCAACAACTGGATTGCCCGGCAGACCTTCTATCATGGGGACGTCAACCGATTGTCCACAGACCCCCAAACTAGGAACTATCTGCAGGACAACATGGGCATGTCGTACATCCGGCCTGCCACGGCACGGGATGCGTTCATCACCGCGCTAAAGCAGCAGGAGCCCAACGGCTCCATGCCAGACGGGATCATCCTGATCGAGGGAGGAACGCTCAAGTACATCAACCAGATCCCGCATACCGACCACTGCGTCTGGCTTCCGGTGGCTCTAGAGACTTACCTCGCCGAGACAGGCGACTACGACCTTCTCCAGGAGAGCTTGACCAGCAAGCACGGCGACACCTACACCATTTTCGACCGCTTCAGCCGCGCCGTGGACTGGCTGCTGGGTGCCAAGGACGAGTACGGGATCAGCTACCTCGCGCAGGGCGACTGGTGCGACCCGCTCAACATGGCCGGATACAAGGGCAAGGGAGTCTCCGGCTGGCTGACCGTCGCCACTGCGTTCGCCGCGAAGCTGTGGGCGGACGTCTGCGAGCAGGTAGGGAACAAGGAAGCAGCAGAGCACTTCAGGGCGGGGGCCAAGGAGTTCAACGATGCGGCGAACAAGCACCTCTGGGAGGGTGACTGGTACCTCCGCGGCATCACCGACGACGGTGTGCTCTTTGGTGTCTCTTCGGACGTCGAGGGGCGCATCTGGCTCAACCCGCAAGCCTGGGCCATTCTCAGCGGTGCGGCATCGCCAGAGCGGACAGCCAAGATCCTGAAGGAGATTGAGGAGCAGCTGGAGACGCCGTACGGAGCCGCCATGTTCGCACCGCCCTACACGAAGATGCGCGAGGATATTGGACGAGTAACCCAGAAGTTCCCCGGGTCCGCCGAGAATGGGTCGGTGTACAATCATGCCAGTGCCTTCTACATCCACAGTCTGTACAGCATTGGGGAGAGCGATCGGGCGTACCGGCTGCTCCGAAAGATGATCCCAGGCCCGACGGAGGAGGACTATCTACAGAGAGGGCAGATGCCAGTGTTCATCCCCAACTATTACCGGGGCGCGTACCACCAGTATCCTCGCACGGCTGGCCGGTCGAGCCAGCTGTTCAACACGGGCACGATTCCTTGGGTCTACCGAAGCTTCATTGAAGGGCTGTGCGGCCTCAGAGGCGACGCCGAGGGCTTGCGTGTGAATCCACAACTGCCATCGCATTGGGACGGCATCAAGGCTACACGGGTGTTCCGCGGTGCCACGTTCAACGTGGACATCCAGCGTGCAGACGTCGAGTCCGTGACTCTTTCCATAGATGGTGCTACTCTTCCAGAACCTCGGGTGACCGGAATCAGAGAGGGTGCGACATATCAACTGTCAGTGTCCGTCCCTCTCAAAAGCGCCGCTTGATCGTGATACGAAGTCTCGTGAGTGGGTGCTTCGTGTTGGTCAGGGCTGACAGGCGGTGGTGGTTGGCCGGTGCTCCATTTCTTAGAGCAGGGGTTGAATAAAAGTTTGGGCCTGGCTCGCATCTGGCTGACTTGAGATTGGCTCCAGGGCATCTTCTCGGCTCCAGATGCCATACTTTCCTTGTAACCTCACCTCCTCTTCGCTTCAAAAGCAACGGGCTCGCTTCCAGCCCGTGATAGACCACCGCATATAGTATAGCTTGCTGAGCATCGTGATCTCAACAAATTAAGTATTCTCCCAGGCATGTGATGAATCTATCAAGGATCGAGATGTTCCGTGCGATAAACGGCGGTGATCGCAATCTTTGGAATGCTCGTCCCATTCCTCAGAAAGTGCGCATGCCCAAAAAGGGAAGAAGAAACCCGACTATGCGTGCGATGAGGCTATTGCCGCACTAGTGGACGCTCCAGGCAAGCTCGTAGATAAGTAAAGGCAATTTGGTGCCGGCCGGGAACATATACGAGCCATGCCAAGGCAAACCATGTGCTCCAGAGCTGAGAGACATGAGGTGCCAGATTGACAACAGTGGTACGAATAAAGCTGCCCAGTATCCATACAGGCGTTAAGGCAGGGGTGTTTATATCAGTGAGATGGTGCAATGGGCAATTAGAATCCCATGTGGAGAATAAGACATCTCCATTCTTTCCAGCTCTTTCTCCCACCCTAGAGCCATGACGGATGGCCAGCAGTGCTCGAGTTCAGAGACGTCAATCTGAAGACTAAAACATGTGGGTGCAATGATTCATCACTTAGCATCGAATATCGGCTCTGTAATGTGATTGAGCACCACCGACCCATCTTATACGAGGTCGAAGGCCGGAATTGCTCATGCACGTCCGTTATGAAGCACTTTGGAGGGGATCCAATTCTAGTAGTTCGTTATCGGGTAAAGCTTATCTAGATGCGTTCTGATTGGTAGGATTGGGCGCAATTAACTCTCTTGCCAACGGCAGAACATGTATCAGCACTGTCAGTAAATAATTTCAATGCAAGTTTCAATGGCGATTATCGCTCCAAAAAAGGAGAACCATCAGCTGTACACACTGCAGATGCTGGTAGAGCACCGGCAGTCATCTCAGGCGACTTTGATGTGTCAAGTTTTGACTCCGCTCAGGCAGTTTGACCTTCTGTGGGATAGGCGCAGGGCAGTTGGAGTTCAATGTGACAGCCCCTGTTCAATGTAACATTAACCAGCAAGACCCTTTTTTTTTTCCTGTGGCAGTCTGCAGACCAGATTAATCTTGACGGTCGCATGCAGATGCAAGAGTAGCATCGCTCATTGCCGATCAATCACAATCTGCTTAATTCAGTCCAGGGGTTCGTCCTATGCGCAAAGCCAGTCAGAGATATTCGTCTCTTGACTCTCCGCTTGTTGGCGGGTCATCAGCGACTGAATCTGTCAAGTGCCCTAGTTTAGCGGACTACCTTGAACTGGCGCACTCAGTGTGATAGAGTTGACGTCCTGAGTTGAGTGGAAGATGCAGTAGCACTGGGTCGCGGGCGCAGAGATCATTGATAAATGGTGAGCTGGCAACAGCATCTTTGACCGCCTCAAGATACGAGGAGCTCGTGAGTTTAGATGCAGTCATCAGCGGGCCCTAGAGGAATTTCCTGATGGTTCTCATATAGCCCAATATAATCTAATAATGATCAATTAGTAGATGTGTTAATGGCTTACTCTCTAAGAAACGAGCATGTCCCCGAGGATTACTTAATAGAGCAACATTATTTACTTTTGCTGGCTAATTATACTCGTCATTAGAGTATGCCGGTCGGTCAGGGGTCGCCCCTCAATTCCATGAAATGTAGCCTCCAACCCGCGCGCGACCAACCAAATCGCCGAGCTGACATTGCTACGTAGCAGATCGCCAACTTTTAACCTCTTGTCTTGCCTCGCACCACGCACATAGGGCCGAGCCCATCCGAGAGCATAACCACAAGCGGGCAATCACCTCGATGCCGCTGCGAGCCCGAGCCCGACTTGTTTTTCCCAGTGTCTGAGATCCCGCCAATCAGCCCGCCGTCGTTAATCGATAAGATCCCGTCCCGTACCGTGGCATCATCGAAACCAATCCAGCGCCTCAGACTGGAAACTCTCAACGACAAAACCCGATCCCGCGTGTCGCACTGTCTCGCTCCGCTCGCCCAACCTGGCTTCTTCCGGCCAGACACCGTTGGCCGGCGGCTCTTCGAGCTCTCTGAGTCGCCCACAGCATCATCGGAGGCGCTCCTCAGCCGGCCAGACACTTAGCGAGCAACGCTCCGGCAAGAGCTTGTTCCTCGCCCCCGAAAAGTCAAAGTCCCGAGCCTCCTCGCCGCACGGCTCCCTCTCTCCCATTCCAGGTAAATAAAAACGGCGTCCCTCTTTGCTCCCCCCTCACCATGCCACCGGGCGCCAGAGGTTACAGTTGGGACGGTTCTCTCCCCTTGCAATTGCCACCCTCTACTGCCTGCCAAAACCCTCTATTTTCGGCTTTGTGTGGTGTAGGCGCACCAGATTTGTGTCCGTGTGCCACGAGCTGGCCCTTCAGTTTGCCTCGATCCTGCATTGATACTGACCGTCCACCATTTAGGCACCCCAGCCCCCGGAATGTCTCTCTCGCGCAGTCCCTCGCCTGTCCCCGGCGGAGGGTGGTCGAGCCCAGGGTTGAACATCCACAGCGGTCGAACGAGTCCTGTAAATCTCAGCGGCGGCCCGGTCGCCTGGGACTCAGCCAAGATGAGGAACCACAACATCAATGGCTACCCGTCATTCGCGCCACAGCAGAAGACCGGCTTCTTCGCCCGCCACATGCGACGCTTGTCCAGCAACCTCCCGCGCTTCGCCGGCTCGAGTGGCCCGTACGGCCAGAAGGGGAAGCACGCTCGCGGGCCCTGGTACGGTCCGAATGGTTCCCTGGCTCGGAGGATACGATCTGTGTTTGGGCGCATGGGCAGGAAGTTCAAGATAAGGCTGCTGATCGCTGCCATTGTGTTGTTTTGCGTTATCATATTCTTTAATTCTCGTATGTGTCCCTGGAGCCTTTGCAGCCCGTTCTTTCCCTTCTTGTTTGGACTAACCATCCCCTCACTGCAATTGTGTTGATTTGTGGGCTGGGATGATTTGACTGACACGCATGGTATAGCTCTTATAACCTATTGGAGACGAGCGTCGTGGGGTTACGGTGGTGAGAAGTTCGTCATCATTCTGGGCGCTAATGTTGGTGGAGGCGTGATGGACTGGAAGGGAGCCCGTGAATGGGCCATTGAGCGTGACAGCGTGAGGAACAAGAAAAAATACGCGGCGAAATGGGGTTACGAGCTGGAGATTGTCGATATGAGCACGAAGAAACGATACGCACACGAGTGGAGAGAGAGCTGGGAGAAGGTCGACTACGTTCGAAAGACTATGCGCAAATACCCTAATGCTGAATGGTAAGTACACGGCAGCAGTTACTCGCGTTAGGGATCCTGGGCGACTTTGGCGATGGCTAATGTGGTAAATCTACCTTGCAGGTTCTGGTGGCTCGATCTGAATACATTCATAATGGAGCCATCCTACCCCCTCCAGCGCCACCTCTTCGAAGATCTCAACAAGCATGTCTACAGAGACATCAACGAATACAATCCTTTGAACATTACCCATCCATTGACAGATATCTACCTCGACAATGAGGCGCAGAGTCCTGTTGGAGACAACAAGGCCAACTCCTTAAATCTGCTACTCACACAAGACTGCTCTGGGTTCAACCTGGGCTCATTCTTCATGCGACGCAGCGCCTGGACCGAAAGAATCCTCGACATGTGGTGGGACCCCGTTCTGTACGAACAGAAACACATGGAATGGGAGCACAAGGAGCAGGATGCGCTGGAGCAGATGTACACGAGTCTGCCTTGGGTCCGTCAGCATACCGGATTCCTGCCGCAGCGCATGATCAACAGCTTCCCCCCAGCAGCATGTGACGAGGGCACTGGGAAGGTCAGCACCCGTCACCATTACAATGGCGATGAGCGTGACTTTCTTGTCAACATGGCTGGGTGCGAATGGGGTCGCGACTGCTGGGGAGAGATGTACCACTACCGGGAATTCAGCTACTGGCTCAACCGGAATCCGTGGGAGCGTTTCAAAGAGGATCTGGTGGCCGAGATATGGTTCAAGATCACCGGAAATCGTGTCAAGTTATAACACCAAGCATCCATGTGGGGGGGAAATGTACTGTCCATTGTTTTGGACGCTGCTATGTTGCTATCATGTCTGTACGATATTTTGCATCGTGATTCTTTCTTGTTTCAGATTTTCACAATTAGGGATGTGCGGGTGTACCTACTACGGTTTCATGTCTTGTTTCTTTCGTCTTTCATCTTTTGGGGGCGTATTCATTTCGTTTAGATGGCCTGGCGCTTGCTCACTTTTGTTTCATGATCCGGGAAAACGACTTAAAAGGGGGGGAGAGCTACCTTCTCGCGGACACACTCGGGCTCGTTTTCCTTGCAAGCACGAGGAGAGAATAGTGTGGTCCGGGGATAGGATGATTTCGATTTCAGAGAAACCTGAGGTGCCTGGCTTTCTGGGCCTCAGCATTGCTAGAGAACAGACGGCATTAGGAGGAGTATCAAGCCAAGATTAATTTACACAACAAGCCAAAAATCATACAGTGCGCCTCGTGAGAGAATCAGATTCATCTGTGTTACAACCGGGGACTCAGCCGACGACATGAATAACGATGCAAATAACATGCCAAAGTCTATATCAACTTCCTTAAACCCCCATCGGTAGAGAGGGACACAGTCGACACTTATGACACCTAAAAGCGTCCACCATCATGTTCAACTGCCCAAATTGGTCCATCAAGGCCATGTCGGTCAAAGATCTCCTTGGCCTCGCGCAGAGACCACTTGGTCCAGTCCGCATCGGCATGGCGACCATACCACTCTGCAGCGAAATCCCAGATCTGCTGAATAGGCCGTACGTCTCCCTTGGGAACGCCCCTTACAGCACACCACTCATCCACCTCGGCCTCATCGCGGAAGAGAAGCTGGACCGAGCAGGTGTAGACAACGTTGTCCCAACAACTGGACATGGGCACCGGAAAGTGTATCACAAAGTCCTTGTCCACCAGCTGTCCGTCCCGGGCCGTGACCGATACCTCGTCCCCGATGGCACCTGTCCTGGTCTTCAGAACCGCCGTCCCCCCTGCGAGCTTCATCACGCCGAGCGAGCACCAGGCGCAGTTGCCCCACCATTTTCGGTCACCCACCGATACGACACAGG
The DNA here is from genome assembly GCA_026958235.1 of Clonostachys rosea. Classification (NCBI taxonomy): domain Eukaryota; kingdom Fungi; phylum Ascomycota; class Sordariomycetes; order Hypocreales; family Bionectriaceae; genus Clonostachys; species Clonostachys rosea. The sequence goes on from CP110204.1 coordinate 6,171,244, forward strand.
TTGTGGGCGACGCTGAGAACGGGTGGGCGACCCAGACCTCGTCGGACTTGGGGTGCAGCACGACCCCGTGGTAGTCGGCCAGGGACCGCAGGCCGTTGCGTGCCGTGCCGGTGTCTGTTTTGAAATGGGCGGCGACCTCACTGACGGTCGGGGGCCGTTGGATGTTGAGGAACGAGGAGATGATGTATTCGTGCAAACTTGAATGATCCATGACTACAAACCCCTCGTACGTCTTGTGGGCGTGTTCGAAATGACCCAACTTGGTTCTTGGGAAGAGGGGGCTGCCGCAACTCAAGACATAACCCACGCTGGTATAGCTACATTTTGATGTTTATATCAACTCCAATATGTCAGTGTGGGTCATGCGAAGGGCGCACCTTTGGTGAAGCCGTAGAGAGATTTGCATTTTGAGGAGTGAGGGTTTCGGCGTATTCGGAGAGTTTCGATTTTACTCCTATTATTGGGACGGCTACATGAGCAATTTGGGGTTTCTTCAGCCTTCATCAATATATTTCGCGATTGTTCCTGGCGATATATCTACAATTGAGTTTGCAAGAGTTTAACGATGCCCTAGGCCCGTGCCGTCAAGAATTCCTCTTATCCAGGCTGTGTACATGCTGTTCATAAAATGAAACTCCTCATCCCCTAGCTGTGGTGTACTACCATAACTATCCAAAGATCCAAACCGCAAAAGTACGCGGAGGTCTAATATCCGCTACTGCCACGGATATACCAAGACAAAGCAGTTACCACAATTCAGTGACTGGTGATGGCAGCGAGGTTGTTATTTGTTTGGGTTGCTGGCGGAGGTGCCGCAGCTGGAGTCGCGGCAATCAAGTTTGCGCTTCTCCCAAGCTCCTTTGTCATTCTTGTAGTCGTAGAATCCGCACATGATGAGAGATTATGTTGGAAAGGTTCTTATGTATTGATTGGATTTGGGTGTGAGATAAGAGGAGGTGAGGATATTGTTGAGTAGGGATGAGTGGTGTCTAATAAATGTCAAAGTGAGCTCTCAAAGATCTGCCTGTCTGAATGACTCGCCCTGTCGATTTCGTAATTAGGCAAATGACTACTTCACACGTGTTTTGAGCTCCAGGCAGAAGTGCATTTATCGAATACCATGATTGGACTCACATATAGGCAGAAGTGTAACAATTGTGAGATTACAGAGATGCCTGACCAATGAGGATTGGCGTATGCTGACAGGATTGACACAAGACAGTAATATGAGAGGTTAGATGCTATATAATTGGGATGATATATTCTGGGTTATTTGGGAGTTATAGAAAAGCTTAAGGGGTATGCCTCCAGAGTCGGGACTCAACGCATGAGAGTGAAATTTCTACAACGGCAAGAGCTGTGTATACACCAGGTAGAAAAGATCGAACATCGCTTAAGGCTATTCAAACTATAGTGGAAGATATGTGCTGCGGCAATGCTACCGAATTCGTTGGGAACTAGTCCTTTCAGCTCTATATCAAATGGCCAGCTCTGCCCTGCACTGGATCGACGCTTTAGGAGTGACGAGGCTAGTGCCCACATATTAACGATGGCAACCAGGCGCAAGATTGTCATGATAATGATGGAGATGGCCGGGCTTTGAATTAAGGGGCGTCCTCTAGTGTCTACAATCCTCACTACTCCGCTGGATACTGGCTGGGAGATCCTTTGGCGGCCGAAGTTCCTGTGAGATTCAGAGGGTGTTCCTTGGTCGCAAGCTGAGCGATGACAAAGCCGTAATTAAAATTTAACGCACCAAGTATAGAAGACTCTTGGCTCAGACCCACGAAATCTTCGTCTTTTGTTGGGCCGGCAGGCTTCAGAATTGAGGCAAAGTGAGGACTAAAGTCATTCACGGTTCGTACTGGGACCTCATGAGGAAAGACCCTCCTCTCTTGCACGGAGTGCTGAACATCGTTCTCTAGCGGCAAAAGTCTTGGGACATCAACGGCGGATACCACATCACGAGGCTTTCAGGTTGGATCTTCGTAGGTCCCGGTGTAGAGTTGATCTGTTTTTCCTATTTACTTGGAGCAAAACCTGGGCCTAGAGATAATTACATTTCCAGACAGTGATACGCTCCAGTGAACCTAGTCGATTGAGCGGCAAAGCTTCCCCAGGGGTATGTTCAGAAGCTGAGAACCATGTGAGCATGCTTCTATGATAAGGTGCCTATTTTTACGGTCGCTTGCTCATTGTTCTCGACGCGATGTCTACCTACACATTGTTGGATCCCGGCCACAAGGGCTCCAGGACAATCAGATTGTGCAGAAGCGGTTAAAGGAGTCAAGCAGAGGGGTATTCTGCTCAATTTATTTGGCGACCGTCTCACGATAAGCTTGCAGGCCATCAACTACTCTGAGCTTCATGTACGGAGTAGCGGTATTGACTTATACTGCATAAAATGATCACACTAAGCCTTGTCAATTGGGTTCCTCTGAGATTGTCTCACCTTTCTTTTCTTGGCCATTTGGGAATAGCCCATCATGATCAATCCAGCCCTCTATGCATCTGTACCTACCGGAGCGTGGAATAGAGACTCGTGCAGCCGTACTCTCCATCCTCCCCTCTTCCTGGGCTTAGGGGTATAAAGGGGCTCTTGGCTTATTCTACTCTATTAACATGAAGTCAACCTGCTTGATCACATGGGAAGCTAAAAGGGAAAATCAAAGAAGACAAGAAAGCCCCTGATCCCGGGTGATGTTTAAATTTCAGTGCATGAATCTCGGACGAACCGTGGACAATTAATTGTGTTGATAAGGGTCTGCTTGTAAAGCCGTGGAATGCTGGACGAGCTCAATGCCCATTTGCCCATTGCGCTGACAGTCAGCAGCTTTTGTGATCAATCTATCCCCAGGTTGGGAGGTAGCAATAATTAGCCCATCTGGGAGGCCATTAAAAAGCTTAATCCAGGCAGGTGGGCGGTTGATCGACAGGGACAGGACTGATGAGCCGCATCTGGCTTCCGTCTTTGTCCATCTGAGCTCAATAGACTCTGGCCGGGATGTGATGGATGTGATGGATGGCGGCCAGGGTCTGAATCACCAGCGTTGCATTGGTCTTGGGCACTCGGCCAATTCTGATCCATGATCCACGCCACGGGAGACGGACAGTGTTTGAGACTTTGGGGAATTGGATCAGCTCAAACCCATCCTCCTGGCCCCGATTGGGAGCATCACGAGATTGTGGTTAGTGCGTGTTGGCGAACTGGCCCCTTTCATCAGCAATGCGCGTTTCATGAACTGTACCTCCCTATTGCATCTGCCGGACGTCCCCTGGGCCCTGTCCTGCAGTGCTGATCGCTGCTGGTGATGGCTTTCTTGCGTTATCACCACATCGGACCAAACCGCCAGCACGGTCGCATGGGCCGCTCTCCAATGCCGCCCCCATCCCTGTGCGCCAGAGACAGTTAATTTTGGTTGGCAGCCCGTGATTCATGCGTGCTCTCTCGCTGTGGCAAGCCGAGTCAGCGCTGTCCTACCGCCGCCTGTGGCGTTTGTGGTCTTCGGTCTCTCCAACTGGCACTTGTGTGAGGAGGCGCCTTGGGGGCCCCTCTGGTTGGTGGTCAGCGCAAATGGCTCCTCAATGTCTCCATCACCAGATGCGTGTCGGGCGCCAATGGTGCAGAATCGCAAACCGATCATGCTGGCAATCCCCAACCGGCAATCCATGACCAACCAGAGATGCCGCGATCCCAGGCGCCGGGGCTAGCTGCCCGTAGCGCCTCACACACATGAGACATCTCACGCCTTGATTAGAAACAGGCCAGGGTCTCCCCTGTAGCGGGAGCCTCGCGGACATGGGACAGATCTTGCCACTTACCCAGTCGGGCAAGTAAAGGCCCTGGGAGTTGCGAAGAGTCTGGACGACACCTCCTACGCGCCATAGAAGGAAGACCGCGCAGACTGGACGAGTTTCAGCTTCGACTTAGGCAGGAGGTCCAACACGTGTTGGCAGACTGAAGACCGAACAAGATGCTACCTGAGCTGTTCGGGGCCGAGTGGGCGAGCGAGAGACAGGAGTGAAGGCGAAAAACCAAAGTTCATCCAGGTGTATATATTGTCGGGGCTGCCTCTTCCAATTGTTGACAACCGTCAACAGCTCCCCCATTCATCCCCCCTTCCATTCATTCACCAGTCCATCCATTCATTCGGACAACGTCCATTGTTTTTCTGGTTCGAGACAGATTCTTTGATCTCACCTTCTCAATCTTTTGCTCTGATCTGCACCTCGACGGTTTCGCAGCATCTTCCATCTCTCATCACAACTGGACTGCTTGATTCTCTTGTCTGGACAAGAAATCTGTTACACTTCTTCTTTGAACACCCAAACCTCAATTTCATTTATCGAAACATCTTCAAAATGCTCTACTCCACCACCGCTAAGCTTGCCCTTGCAGCCATGACCGCCGGCATTGCCCAGGCCAAGTACACCATCGAATCCACCTTCGATGCCTCCAACTTCTTCGACGAGATGAACTTCTTCTCTGCCTCTGACCCAACCAACGGCCACGTCAACTACGTGGACCGGGCTACTGCTGAGAGTCTCGGCCTTGCCGCCATCCAGAACGGCGCCGTCTACATGGGCGCTGATTACGCCGAGACCAACCCATCCGGTGGACGCAAGTCCGTCCGCGTCGCCACGAAGAAGTCGTGGACTCACGGTCTCTTCATTGGAGACTTTGCTCACATGCCTGCTGCATCGTGTGGCACGTGGCCTGCCTTCTGGAGCACGTTAGGTAAAAATTTGTAAATATATACATATTCATACGAAGAAGAAAACTAATGTTGACGATAGAGGCTGACTGGCCCAACTCTGGCGAGATCGACATCTTGGAGGGTGTCTCCACCCAGGAGTCGACCGCGGTTACCCTACACACCAGCCAGGGCTGCACAATCAACAACGACGGCACTGACTCTACCACCACCCTCAAGGGGACCGACTGTGGCGCCTCCGGGGCCTCTGTCGGCTGCTCCCAGATGACCTCCAACACCCAGAACTACGGAGACGGCTTCAACGCCATCGGCGGCGGCATCTACGCCATGGAGTGGAACAGCGACTTCATCGCCGTGTGGTTCTTCCCCCGCAGCGCCATCCCGGCCGACATCACTGCTGGCAGCCCCGACCCTACTACCTGGGCTAAGCCCGCCGCCAAGTTCAACGGCGGCAGCGGCTGCAACATCGACAGCTACTTCAAGGAGCACAACGTCATCTTCACCAACACCTTCTGCGGCGACTGGGCCGGCGCTGTCTGGAACGAGAACGCAGAGTGCTCCGCCCTCGCCTCCACCTGCGTCGACTACGTGAGCAACAACCCCGCTGCCTTCAAGGATGCCTACTGGCTCGTCAACTCCGTCAAGGTCTACACCGAGGGCGGCGACTCCCCGAGCCCTTCTTCCTCCTCAACCCCTTCCGCTAGCTCCCCTTCCACCCCTAAGCCCACCACCTCGGGAACTCCCATCTCCAGCGTCCCAGTCGTCTCGAGCGCTCCTGTCTCGAGTGCCCCAGTCGTCAGCGCTACCTCTGCTCCCCGGCCCACCCGCACCTGGTCCTGGGGAGGCCGACCCAACTTCACCAGGTCGGCCCAGGCTTAAGCTGTCAGGGGTACTGTGAGTAGAAGTTTGTACAAAACATCAGTTTGGAGAGTGAGCTGGATCTGGCTCTTTGCATTTTCGAACCGGCGTTATATAAAATTATAGGGGATCTACCAATGACTCCTAGGGAACTGGATGACATTTCACCACATCTGTATATAAATTATAGCCTCGTACATGTAACAATACATATTTACATACCATGCCACACCTTTGCAACTTTTCAAAACCTTGACTTGGGTATGAGGATCGCGATGGTGAAACGTGAGTGATGTGCGAGAATTGTATCATTGGAGCGGAAAGTGAACAAAAAGAAGACGATTGAAGATGGCGTTGCCACATGAGCAACAATGGCGGCCGTACCGGAGGCCCCTTATTGATCACAGAAATCAGCCCCCATCTCAAATGCGTTATACACCGACTGTGCTTATACGCAACAAGATCAATTTCGGGGCCCGGCAATTGTGAGACGGCAAACATTCTCGCCGAGGCCGGATTCTTTGTTCGACAATGCTTGCCTGCGTGTGTTTCCTGGGAAAAGGGGACAAGGTGATATTCGACGCCTGTGAGAGCAAAATATCCTCGAAAGTTCAACATGTTACGAATTGCTCGTAGGCATGGCTTGCGTGATACACCCTCGAGAAAATGTATAAATAAGACCAAAGCAATAGGATCTGAACCCAAATCTACAGCTTGCTCATCGGATAGAAACCCCAAAATAACCGGGAAAGCAAACAAACCACCTCAAAATCGCAAGCAGGGTAGAAACTAATTCCCAGAGTGGAATAGAACAGTCAAAAGGGGCCCATCATGCTCGACTGCCTCCTCGTCCTCCTCCTCTCCGTCGCCAGCACGTCCCTGGCCGGCCTCACCACCACGGCGGACACCACCACACCTGCACCCTCGACCACCACCGCCGCCCCCAAGCCGACGCACTCGGTGAGCTGCAGCTACGAGTACTGCGACGGGACCTCGTCTTGGTGCTATTACTGGGCCGGCATCACCGCCTACGATCCGAGCCGTGGTCCGATACCGGGCGTGACGCGCTCTCCCCTGGGATCCTGCGATCCCGCTACGTACTTGGTCAACACTACGAGTACGACGCAGTCGACTCGGGCTTGAGAAAATGAAAGGCTGAGGGATTTCGAAAAGGGGGGCTATTTGAGGTTTATTCTAATGGGGGAAAAGTATTCTAGGATGGGTGGATTGCTACTGTGGTATTTCAACGTCGGGCGGATAATGTAGACATTCTAACCTACTCATCACTCTTTGTATTGAATCGAGGTAAAGGCGAAAGGAGAAGGAAACCGAATCCAGTTCTTTAGATCCATGCCTTTCCAACATTCTATGCCAAATCGTCCTCTTGCTCATGACTGTATAAATCCCATGCTTAGCATCACGAAAGAAGCATCCATGTGAATAATTTGGTGCCTATTCAGAGAATCCTCCTAGATTAAGGAAAAACACAGCATCTATATGCTCGTGAAAACGCCCATGTCCTCAACTCCTTCAAGTACATATCCAATTGAACCTATCATACATGAAACTCACCTCCCGTTCAAAGCATTTCCGCCCCGCTGAAACTCTTGTTTCTGGTGAGCGTCGCCCTGCCGAGGCTGGCCCTAGGCAGTTTCTCGAAGCTTGATTTCCTCCTGTGGTGATGAGCTGGTCTGGTGGGTGGTCCAGACGCATTGCCAGGGCCTACACCCTCCTCCACACTGACCATGGCATCGGCTGGTAAATCAGGACTGTCTTTGATCCGTAGTACAAAGTACGATGATACCAGGACACATACACCACCAAGTGCGAGCACAACGGCAAAGCTGTGGTCGCCAGGCGTACCACGTGGCTTCTGCCAGATCTTGAAAATGATGCTTGATCCCACGTTGGCAATGATCTGGGGTGCAGCAATGGCCATGTTGTGGATGCCGAGAATGACGCCCGCCTGGTCCACCTCCTCCTCGTCGACCGCGTCATCGTGATGACCGGAGTTGCTGGGCGCGCCCGCCCGTGCACTCCTATCACCGCCGGGGCGAGACGAGGTCACAGACCGGGCCTTTCGAACCCGCACGAGGGCATCACGGCGGCTGATTTCGGCACTGATGATTGCCCATGGTGCCCAGAGAGCCATTGCCCAGGTAATACCAACTATGCCAATCAAGACGGTGGCAGCCTCGACGGATCGCACAATCACGGTGCAAAACATGGAAAAGGCAAACAGCACCAATGAGCCAAACCATGCACGCCTGAGGGTGAAGCCGGGGATCTGAAGACGGTCCAATATGGAATGGTCATCGTCGTACGTTTTCAAGGAATTTTCGGTCTCGCTCGGGGCGTCACTCATGAGAGGCTGGTGGCCGTATGTCGGCGCAACGAAAAAGGGCAAAAACAGGTTGGTCATCAGGCTCACAATGGAGTTAACCAGTAATGCAAATGTGCCAACTCTTGTCGCTTGCTCGTAGAGCTTGTCGAGCTCTTCCGGTGTCATATTGGGGTTCTTTTCCAGAAATGGTTCCACATAGATTTCGCCAATATAGGAAGATGTATAAAAAAGAAGAGGGAAGAATCCTACCCAACCAAAGAATTGCACCTTGCATACCTTCTTGATTTGAGGGGGTAGGCGCTTGATTGACTTGAAGATGGTGAAGAAGAATACAAAGACACCCGGTCGGTCCGATGGAGGGGGACCATCCTGCCGCGGGTCTCTCTCTTTGATTGCTGTCGTGCTGAGTAGAATGGTGCTTCCGAGTGCAACACAAGCAATGGCACAGAGGATCTTGAACTGGGTGTCGCCGAGAAACCACAGATACTTGGGAAGATCCAGATTTCCAGCAATATAGCCAAGGATATTCCCAATTCCCGTAAGCCGACTTGCCATGGCATTGACCGCCTCTTGCTGGTGGGCAGGGGCGCAATCAACCATGAAAGCTCGAATCGCGGCCTGGACAGTGTTGATAGCAAAGTCAAGGATATAGATACCTATCACTGCGACGACAATGACCGAATATTTAACACCAGCTGACTGGGGATCGGCTCCAAACAACCCCAGAAAGCCAGTGACGATCTCCTTTGTCCAGGATAGAAAGAGCAGCGAAACAATGGTTGCCACGGCCCCTCCCACCATGAACGGTTTCCGTTTACCCCAACGAAGGCGGCAGTTGTCGCTGAGCATGCCCACGTAAGGCTGGACCAGAGTTCCCGTTAGAGGGCCTGCAATCCACACGAGCGCCATAAGCGACTTGCTCAGCCCCAAAGACAACAGATACGGAGATCCATTGGACAACTCCACGGACCATGCAAGCTGGAGACCACCAATACCGAGAGCGAGCAACACTAAATACCAGAAACTCTTGGTCTCCTGAGACTCGTCGATGGCGTCGGCATCGTCAGCATCGGGGCTGGTAGGGCGACTACTATCACCATTTGCTGACAGAAGCGGCGAGTTCTCGTTCATTGGATGGTCCGGCTCGTGAACCGATACCCGGAGCTGATCCTCGCGGGAAGAAGACGGCAGGTGAGACGATGAAGAGGCCATGATGGGCCGGCACCGATAGGCTGCTGCGGGGAGAAGAGAATGCCTCTTCGTTGAGCCACAGGAAGGATACTGCTCGGCCGAATCGATGGGAGGTTGGGTAGAAATAGCGAGAGGTAGACTGTAGCGATGGATCACGAGCCTTCAGCCGATGGATTTAGCAGTCTGGGTTGGTGCATCGTGTTGCAAGTCGCAGATGCTTTGCTGAAGGGTTCGGCAATGGATTGTGTCGGAATGTAGAGGCGACGACTAGGCATGACCGTGGGAGATGGTAGTTGGGAGACAAGTCACGGGCGCCATGCACGCACACGTACGAGGCTTGGGCTGAGAGGCACCTGGCCAATTGCTCTGGTTTGCATCACCTCAGATGGGTGATCACGGTACCTGATCTCTTGATTAGGATGCAGCCAATCAGGTGCCATCTACCAGGTGGCCACTGCAGGTACCACTATGACGACCACCAGGCCTTCATTTGACTATGTAACAGGACAACTTGCTCCTATGGCCATTTCCATAGTGCTTCAGTAAAATCCATCTACAAGGCTAAACCCATGATGCTGATCATTTGGGGGCATCTCGTATTGAACGTGAATCCGATAGCGCAGGCTCATCTGCCTGATCTAGTAGGCACAGAGGTGCTGATAGCTAGGTACCTAGGCACCTGCTATTCTGCAGCAGCGACCACTGATTTTCAGCACTACCTTCCCTAACAGCTACCTATATCGATTGTGGCGTCATTCTGCCGAGCTGATGCAGGAATCCATTGCTTTTTGGGTTAAGCCCCCATGTTTCTGCCACAGGAGGATTGTATATTTTGATATACTTCTTGGGCAAGAGTATGCCTGGGAGCTAAACAAGGCAGTACATAGCTCGAGCCCTACTATCGTCACTTGCTAGGCTCCCATCAACGGCGTCAAGGATCAATGACGACGGCGCGGGGCCTCCGCCAAGCCGACACTTCGTCACCGCTACCTCAACCCACAGTACAGAGGTAGTTTCTTTTGTCGGTTCGCTTGCTTGATGCCACACATGACGCTCGTCGACTGGAGTATCTTGGAGCCTCGCTCAGCTAAACCAGGGTTGCCCATGTCTCGTTCATAGCCGCTTAGCCCTTCTTCAAGACCATGCTTTGCACAATGTTTGGTCAGTGAGGCGGGGCCAGCACCGACACAATATTGCATCGTCGCAGCACTGTTTAGCCATTCGAAGTGGAACATCTGTCAGGATAGGGTCTTTGGACGCAGCTGATCATCCAGTTGTGGGGTGTCCTAGGTATCCTGGCAGCCATGCGACTGGGGACTCACTGTTGAGAGCCAAGACCACTTGAACACGTACAGGATGGGGCAACATTGGATAGAGCGAGACGAAGTGAAAACAACTTATCGCTCAGGTTCTAGAGGCCCGAATATCATTGGAACGCCAAATTCCATATTCGCCTCCTGCAGCCAGACCTTCAGGAAAGGGTGTAGATCGGGAAGCCTCGGAATGGGATAATTGGTTGGGCTTACTCTACCGACAACATGTTACGTGGACAGTTTGGCAGTTTAGCACTGACACAAGGCATGTCTGGTCTTACGGCGGCTGGAAACAATATATCAGTGCTGAATCAGTATCCCTGCTGCGGGATGTAAGATGCGATTTATGCCGTTGTAGCTGATGAGCAAGTGGGTGAAGAAGGGCTTTTCAATGATCGTTATTTCGTCCTGCTCATCGTGGTTGTTATTAAATGTGCTATTAAAAGATGGTATTACACGTATAGGGAGGTCACAAGAATAGTAATGCTACTGCTGGAGTGCGGCGCTGTAATCGAGAATCATAGTCAGCCATCACCCCAATATCCCTGCAGCGTTGTCTATTGGTACATGATCTTAAATTTCAATACAGGGAAGATCACCCGTCACATCTATCATACATGTCCTTCAAAATGATTGGTATGCCGTTCCGCTTTGATTAAATGGCCATATGAGCGAATGACTGAACGACTGGGTGAAAAGGCGGCCTACAATGGCGCTATTGAAGGTACGCACCATACATACCGGGCACAATTTGAATCGCCAAGCAACAGAAAAAGGAAGGCAGCAAGACAAAGGCAGGCAGAACCAAAGAAAACTCTGTTCGCACACCCTTCTGTCAGCCACGGTGCGTGCGGCGATCTCATTGCTGGGCGGCTGCAACGTCGCGTCTAACGGGCGGTCGGAAACATCGGGGTGCGGTAAGCTGGATTGTGCCGAGATGTCACCAGCCGGCTGGTATTAGTGTACCGCACGTATAATCCCAAACAACCTCAATCTTTAGGCCTGACAAAAAGGCAGAGAGCGATGCGCAGAGAGCAAGGGGGGCGCCAGGGTTGAATCCGGCTGTTGGTGCGTATAATGTGCGTTCATACCGACTTGGAGGCAATGTCTAGGCCAATGTTCTTACGTACATGCCTCCTCCTTCTGGGCCGGTTTTCTGGGGCCTCCGCGTCAACCTGCTTTGGGGTTCAGTCTGGAGATGTTGGAGCGCGCCCCCCGTACCGCTGCTTCCGTTGACAGAAGGGTGCCCTGGGACAAATACGAGGGTCCAGTGGGAGGGTTCCCGCTCCTGAGCAGATCAACGATGTGGTTACATGGGAAGATTCTGCTTCTAATTGGCGACGTGGCGCTGGAATCTATTGAAGACATGCACAAAGACACCGGCGAAGGCGAGGCCCTAGAAGCGATCGTGATGCAAGCCACCTTAGCCAAGACGATCTAGAACAAAGAGAAGAAGCCGCCGACTGACAGCCGTACCACCCACCCACTAGGTAGGCGCAGTACGTACCTTCCAGAGACCTGGCAGTGGAGAAGCCCTGAAGGTACCTCCCCAAGCCGGGTAGGCATCAATTAATTTTTGCCTTAGTGAGATGAATCTTGGACCCATTCCCGCTTCAAGACTAGCCCCAGAGCTGCTCTTGGGAAAATCCCGCAAGCGCTCCCTCTGACCCTGATTGCCATGGAATGAATCGGATGGGCCAGTGCCAGTTCAGAGAGTTTCACCGAATGCACTACCGTCTGAGGAAGAAGGATGCATAGCTCATCAAACAGCCATCTATTTCAGGTCTGAGGCTGCATCTTTGCGGCAAAGAAGCCTGCATCCAACGTAGACAACGACCCGGTAGCCAACCATGACGGGCTGGGTGATTACCCAGACTAAAAGGGTTTGATGAACCGCGACTGCCCTAGGTGCCAGTCTAATGGTATTTCAGCCCGCTCGGCCACAAAAATAGTAGATGCTAACCGTAGGTATTAGTCCAACGGCGATCAGGAGGTAGGCAGACACACAGGCTTCAGGAAGCCCCTGATGATTGTTCCCATAAGCAGACAAGTACAACAGACAAGTACAACATTGGTCTGTCTCTTTACACCGAGATAACATGACCTTGAGCTTCACCAGAGCAACGTGTCTCTGCTTGATAACACCGACGAAGATTGAACGCAGGTATTAGCAGGGATCTCGGCCTCAGCCCGCCCACGATTGATAACCCGAGCGCTGCATTCATGCATGGGTTAGAATCTATTGCATGCCTAGCCAAGGTGCATCTGGGTCTGCCACCTCCAACGTCAAAAGCAGCGCTGCAACGAGCACCCTAGACCCTGTCTGATACCCACGGCCGGTACCGACATGGTTGCCCGGTTGGCGCTTGAAATGGTGTACATAACTTAGTAGATGTGTGGAGGACGGACAGGGCACGGATTTGAGGCAAGACAACGTCATGCGGAGCCTCCGTAACACTAGCGGCAGCAATCGATGAAGATTGTCTGGCTGAGGTACTCTCTGCAAACGTCCACACCCCACAGCCACTGAGGTACCCTTCCAGGTTTGCCCGTCAGCCGTTCCATAGTGCCAGGACTGGCCGGCGCAGGTGGATGGTGGAGATGCACGTACGTAGACGTAGATGGGCGAGACCGTCAAGCGACTAGACAAGTGGTTATGGGTCCCAATCCAGAAGCCCGTAGATTGCCGGTGGTGCCCTGCCATCATGGGGGAACCAGGATGTCCCAAAGCCAACATGGTTATCCGTCCTATTTCTGCTGCGCATTGATTTATAGCTCAATCCATGAGACTTTTAAAGTCGACCGTTTCCTCCCACACGACATATCCACTTCACTTTGATCTCATCTTCGGCTTTCGTCGTCGCCGTCGTGCGTTGTGTTGATCGTACCGTCCCTATCATCGCAAGCACTTCCCTGTCACTCTCCCGCCTGATCAGAGTACAACGTCGCACTCTATCTCTCTATCTAGCGACACTCAACTGTCCCTTACATCAGGCACCACGTGCGACTACAGGGGCACTGCGCTACAGGCACCCGCCAGTGTATTGAAGAATCTTTGAACATTTCCAAATCAACCTGGCGAAAATATACCGATCATCATAATGGCGATCCGCGACCGTGTCCGACGTGCTCTGCACAAATCCGACGCCTCCAGCGATTATTCGCAGTCCGGCAGCAACATCACAACCACCACAACCGCCACCACCTCAGCCTCTGAGACCAGCTCCACGTCCACGAGCTCCTCGCTACGACATCACACCTCGAGATTCTTCTCGTCATGGAGGAGCAACGACAGGGACAGGACCAGCGACCACGACAACGAAAAGAAGAAAAAGAAGAGAACCAAGCCCGTCCACCCTCGCGATCGACCACTCACCACCACAAACATCCGCCACCAGGAGATGCTGAGCCATTTCACCATGACCTTTGGCTCCAGCGCCAGTCGGCTCAGCCAGGTAATAGACGACTTCGAATTCGACGGTGTCAGTCCCTGCTGCACCCGGGCACCCAGCATCAACGGCGACTCCATCGCTCCGGATGACACCACCACCGGAACGAGGTCATCGTCAATTGACGAACCACGAGTGATCTGAAAAGGAGGCGCCCGCCAATGCGGAAAGCCACCAAGCGCCCCTCCACACCACCATCCACGAAGCCCCCGATGGGGTGGGTGGGGGTTCAATCTCGGCGCATTGGTCCTCACACACTCGCCACAATGGAGGCGCCCACCACCATTTCATTGAGCGCCTTTGAATTGGTCACTTTCTTTCTTTTCTTTTTGTGGATAATGCCCGAACGGTTTCACCCGGTATGGGATGCAGCCTTTCGATATTCTGGGCATTTGCGGAGTTTACAAGCGGGGGGTTTACGAGCGGAGTTTTTCATTTTCGCGCACCCGGACAAATCGCCGAGACCGACACTGGAGTCGGCTCTGGCGGTTTTCCGGCACTACAACGAGCGATGGACGATGGGGCGAATAGAGAGCACGTCCCAGAGTTCTTATGCATCACCTACATTATTGGCGTTTGGGCTGGCTTTATTGGTTCCAAGCATAGAAGCGACCGAGATCCAATGGGATTCAAAGATTCCTTATATAATGACTCGGCGACGGGGACATACACACACGATATAGGATATCGGGATATGAGCAATGAGATATGGCGTTGAGAAAGAGATCTAGATAGACTTTAGACTGCCTATGAATTTATTGAAGTTCATTCTAACCTTCCTTTCTCCTCCGATCTTCTTTTCCAATAAACATGAATGGATAGCACAGTCAGTGATGATGTCCGCGCTTCCGGCATTGCGGTTCTTAGAAGAAGTTTATAGGAGCTGATCTCCAGTGTGATATTTCCCCATTCTTCTACATACCAGATACATTTTTAGCACTGCAGGCTCTCGTTGCATCGGTGCTAATTGTTATTCAGCCTTCTTTTGAGACACTTCCGAGCCAGGACCAAGCGTTTCTAGGCAGCGGCTCGTAAGCATTGTCATGGACACCATCATTGAAAACCTTCCCTCCCTTTACGAAGCCGGTATGCAGTCACCAGACCCAAAACCTGGAACCATTTCCGCGATTGTCTCAGCTGTGAATTCAACCTACATTTTGCGAGGAAGCCTGGATTCTCTGCTTCTGCAAGTTGCCACCGCAACCACGGAACGACTTCTTTAATTATTTTCTTTGACTTGTAGGCTGCATAAGTGAAATTTTGATACCATTGCAACTCGGGGAAATGGGAACAACTGCACGATTTTTGAACTCACACCCTGAGACGGCCATGAAGGCTGCACACTAGGGAGGATATATCAGACCAGAAGGAATGTAGCAGTAATATGATCCGCCGTATTTCACTAGCCGGGTGACCGACTCAACCAAGTGTCTCAATGTCGGGAAGTGAAACTCCCGAACAATCTACAAGTTAGTATGCACAGAGCCAAAATATAAATAGAGAGATGGCTCTATATGCCTGGAGCTTCCAACTTCCTTCCTCTCCCTCTACTCGGCAATCCCAGTCAACGCTAATTCAATATATTACAACTCAAACATGAAGTACCAAACCACCATGATGGCCGCTATCGCCGCGGCACTTTTCGGCGTCTCTTCTGCCGCTGGCTGCAAGTGCGTACAGAACAACGTTATAATCCACGACGCGAGCATGGATTGCTGTGGTATTTCTGGGGGTAGTATTGTTGGGGGGATCGGGGATGATTGCCAAACGAACGACCTTGAATATTTCATGAGTTGCTGCAGGAACAAGTATAAGATGAGGACGCAATGCTAATACGGTATGTGAAACGGTCCAGTATGCTGATGAGCGAATGCTAATCAAGCCGCAGAGTACTTGATGGGCTAAAGAAGTTTTGGTCTGGGTTTTCTTTCACGGGGTTTCCTCAAACGTTTGGGACAAGTGTTGAAGCTTGAAGTCAATGAAGGGGGAGGAAGCTTGGTTTGAGAAGTAGCAATAGCCAGGTAGCACGACATGAATTATCCCAGGCGATTACAGGATGTGAGAATAAGCAATTGAGGGATATATACCCTCGGCTCACGAATTTATACGTTTGTGCTTAGACCGTGTTAAATGCCGGGAGACAAAATGACACGAGTATGCCAGCAGCCAGCGAGTTTGGGAAGATGTAACAACAGATAAATTACGAAAGCCCCCATTTGGTGAAAATCACTGAAGGTTCCGTACTCAAAAAGCGTTGTCGGTGTTGCTCTCGTCTAATACCTAAGCTTGCGCCCGGCATCCGGCTCAAGATCAATCGATGATTGTAGATTGACCGAGCATTGGCAGAAGACGATGGGTTGTTTGACCCCCTGGGTCCTTACGTATGAGGGGGTAAGGAAACCTACCTATGCTGTGCCGTGTATCCTAGAGATGACCGTATCTATCATCTGTACTAGCCCAGCAGGAGTTACCCTCGATGCAGTCCAGGGCGAATGCACCATGAGCCTAGACGCGCTTGAAAAACAGCTACTCAATCGCGGCTGGTCATGAAGGAGGTAGAAACGCCAGACTCAACAGACAATTTTTAGGTGCAATCTGTTGCCTGTGTCGTGATTGGTCGATGGAGAATTATGAGGGTCCTCCTACAGTTTCTGCCGAACCAGGTTAGAAACGGGAGGTGCAGGTAAAATTAAAAATACGATAGCAGTCGTGAGGGCTAACTTCGGAACACCAGGAAAATAAATGCACGTGACTAACTTTGGTGTGCGCACAACTCGTGCCCTACTCTGGCCCCACAGGGAAAATTCCACCATGTGTAGCGAGGGCATTGAATTCACTGCTTCCACTTAATCTCGAAAGCATCGAACATCCATCCGAGCACAAGGCAACCATCAACACAGTTGCCCATCATGTCGCTCGTATCAGGAGAGAAGACGAACTTCCAGTTCGTAAGTCATCACCACATCAATCCGCGCGAGCAATGGTGCGCGTGCTCGCCGCAGCACGTCGCCGCCGTCCCCCCGACTCTGGACGCAACTTTCGAGGCATGGAACATGTTTTTGGCTAACAGGAATCTCCCTCTCTAGATCTTGCGTCTTCTGAACACCAACGTCGATGGCAAGCAGAAGGTCATGTACGCCCTGACCAAGATCAAGGGTGTCGGTCGTCGTTACTCCAACTTGGTCTGCAAGAAGGCCGATGTCGATCTGAACAAGCGGTATGAAGCATCGAATTCTGTGGACGGGGGCGTGCTACGGAATACTAACATGCTGCCAATAGTGCCGGTGAGCTCACCTCCGAAGAGCTCGAGCGAATTGTCACCATCATCCAGAACCCCACCCAGTACAAGATCCCCTCCTGGTTCCTGAACAGGCAGCGCGACATTGTCGATGGCAAGGACTACCAGGTTCTGGCCAACGGTGTCGACTCCAAGCTCCGTGAGGATCTTGAGCGTCTCAAGAAGATCCGTGCCCACCGTGGTCTTCGTCACTACTGGGGTCTCCGTGTCCGTGGTCAGCACACCAAGACCACTGGTCGCCGTGGCCGAACCGTCGGTGTTTCCAAGAAGAAGGGTGGTTAAAGGTTATGATTGTTTACGGTATAGGGTGGACACAGGCGTGATGGCTGGATTCTGCACCTTTCTGAGCATTTTGAACGGTTTGCTATTTGGCAAGGGTCTTTCACTCTTAGTTCAGAGATATTGAACCAAAAGCATTCAAAGAAGAAAAAAACGTGTCCTTTTTAAAGTTATTCATACTCTCCCCGCGATGATTGGTGTACTTGGAAATGATAAGTAATGCCTGGTTTGTGGTGTCCGTGAATGGGATTGTTCAAATTATTGGCTGGGTATCATAAATCATTACCAATGCGTTTGTTAATCTTCATGCGTCACAGCCATGTCCAGGACCTCGGCTCTGCCTTGGCCTTTGGTCTCGTTGGCAATGAAATCAGAGAGTGCCTTAAAGGCGCCGGGCTCGGCGTATCCAACGACTTCCCATTCCGACCCCATGACGTCCTGACTTTCCACCTGCTCAATGTACCCTAAGATCTTGTCCTTGACCGTTCCAGGCGCCTTCTTCTCGCCATCCTCATCCTTAGATGCTGCTCCCTTATCGGCGCCGCTCGACTTAACAGCCTGCTTCAGAACGCTAGTAGAGCAAGTAATGCGTAGCTTCATCCGTGCGCGAGCGACGGGGATGGGCTGATGGGCTATCAGAGCCTTCATCGCATCCAAGGCCTGGCTCTTCGCGCTCTTTGTCGTAGAAACACCAGTCCAGTTTGCCCTGGGCTTGGCCTCCCCTTCTTCTCCCGTCGCCGGTGTGCCGGCGCCACTACCAGCGGCAGCCTTGTCAGTGTTGTGGGCCTGCGAGCTCAGCATGTCGAGCGCCTTCTCGATCATGCCCGACGTGTAGACTCGTTTCGTCCGCGGGTCGACGAGCTTGCTTGAGACGATCGCTATAACCTCATTATGAACGCGCTCCAGTTGGGCTGCGCGCTCTTTATCCCCCACTTGCTGCTCGCCCTTTTTCAGAATTTCGAGGATGATATCATTTACTGGCTTGCCCTTGCCGAAGGCTTTCTCGAGGTCTTCCTTGGGGGCCGTCTGCCCCTTCGAGACGTTCAGGAAGACGTTGGGGATCTGGAGCACATTGTCGAGGTTTGTCTCGATTCCGGATCGCCACTCGAGGACTTTGTTCTTGTAGCAGGCGATCTCGAAACGCTTCTTGCCCTTTTTCAGACGTACCAGGGAAACGTTGGTGAGTTTGATCTGGTTGGAAGGCTGGTTGATTCGCGACATTGTCACGGGGGGCGCGAAGGCAGTGTCGCAGTTCGAGTTTCAATCGTAAAGGGAGTTGGCGTGAAGAGAGAGGGGGAAACGTTGCAGGTTTGCTTGTTTGTCTGTTCAGAAAGGCTTACAAATGGGCTGAGCATCGGCCGTTATCTGTCCCAAATTTTTATCAGCACAACCCCGCCAAAAATGCAAAAGAAAAAGATGGCGGGGGGAGTCATAATTGCTCTTGATCCCACCTCTCCGGTGGAATTTTGGGACTAGTACGCTAAAGTGCATTTTAAATTTTACCGTGTAAAAGACATTAGCAAGCTTCTTCTTCCTCTTCTCCTTTCATGATTCAACTGAAACGTTAGATATCACATTATTCACTTTATCTTCTAGTAATACGAGCCATATATGGGAGCCCTTCATGAGAGAGATGATGTAACCATGGATGCAACTGTAAAATATCACAGTGCCTTTTTCTACGCTTTTTTTGAAGAATCACACCGTACCCGTTACCCTTCCACTCTGATGCTTCAACACGCCTCTTTGAGTCACAACCATAGTTTACTCAAATGATGTAGGTCCTACTAGTCTAGACCACCTTAGAGTCATTTATGGGAATTTCTAAATTCTATCTTCGGTTATGAATATTTCGAATAGTTTCTACTTAGCCATGGCTGACGCTACCAAACCTCAGGCCTCTGAGGCCCAGCCTAAGGCTATCAAGAGCTCCGGCAGCAACCCTTGGTCCGTATCTGGCGAAATTGTCAAGCACGGAAAGGTCAAGGCTATTGACTACAAGAAGTTCACCAATGATGTTGGCATGGCTCTTATCGATGACGCCCTACTTGAGCGCTAGGAAAGAGTGACAAGCACAAAACCTCATCTCCCCCTTCGCGATCGCGTGGTATGTGACATATCAAGTAGTTTAATATCGTAGGGCAGTAAGGTTTCTCGGGAAGATTCATTTATTAGTATTAAAGGCGCCACACCTTTCACCATCTCACTCCCTCACACCTGGGTGACGACGAGAAGGCGGCAAAGATGTATGCATGATTCCCTGTGCCATTAGCCAAGACTCTTACTTCGGACTCACGCGAGACTATGCCGTCGGTGTTCACGACATTAAGCCATCTCTTTTCCCACATGCGATTCCTTGAA
This sequence comes from Clonostachys rosea, assembly GCA_026958235.1. Taxonomy (NCBI): domain Eukaryota; kingdom Fungi; phylum Ascomycota; class Sordariomycetes; order Hypocreales; family Bionectriaceae; genus Clonostachys; species Clonostachys rosea. The sequence continues at coordinate 6,191,052 of CP110204.1, forward strand.
ACATTTGCAAAGTCCAGGGTCCGAGACTTCGGCCAGCGACCAGATGTCAGCCATCTTCCTCAACGACAAGGCCGAGGTCTATCAAGACCAAGATAAACAATTAGGTACTATCTCTCTAACCCAATGAAACAAGTACGTAAATCAAACATGCAGTTGGTTAGGTACTAGATAGATATGCTCACTTTAGTGGACAGGCGACGCTAATTACTTCGCGACTTAGGTGGAAATGCCCGTGTCGATGTATCATACAATCTACAGTTCTTCTTGGAGGACGATGCCGTAGGTAGACCCTATATTTTACGCTATGCTGTTCTCAATTAACATTATCTAGGAACTACAAACATTTCAGACAAGATTCTTCCTTCAGTCATCTGGCCCTCGTAGTGAATTAGATCAAGTAGCCAAACGCATGCGTTTAATTCAGTTGTGCCTATAGCCAAGGAGAGGATGACGCCCCGGCGGAACTCAACCTCAAGATGACAAAGAGCACGATAAAGAAGCTACCTACACAGCAAGAGATCGAGGGCAGAAAGCCGCCAAAGCCGCACCATCAGAAAACTCATAGAGTGCGGCGGTTTTATTGCGAAATCAGAATTGTTTGAGCCTGGGCAGACGGTGTTTCCACACTCACTTTGACCAGCCTTGAATGGCAATATTTATTTAGTCTCTCGAGTTTACAAAAATAGCAGGCAGACATCTACGTAATTTGATATACTAGGGATCTGTGTGTACAAGCCGCCCCAAGAGGCAGGACAAACATACATTAGCTTTTTCGTTGAGCTTTTGCTCACTCGCCACTCTACCCAAACATATAGGTGGGATAATACGCGCCACACGGAAGGATTCCAGATTTGTGACTTTTGTGGCAGGTTGAGACCGGCGTTTTGTTTAATGTCCGCCCCGTGCCAAGCTTTAGACATTCAACACGAGCCAGAATACCACACAAGCCTGTGAGAAATGACTAGAAACAAGGATATTAGCTCGAATCACTGTGACTGTGAAGGACAAGATGGAGTGTCGTCAGCTATTGAACAAGGGCCAGGAGCGTCGATCTGCAAGACTTGGGTCCCGACATGTCTATTACTCCATCCTTTGATAATGCCAATATCTCGATGGGACTCCTCAGTCCACTCATTGGCAGGGGATGTTCACAATGGCAAATTCACCCATGAGGTCCGCCATTGCTAGAAGAAGTATTAATTGTGTTTCTCTTTCAGAAATGAGGGAGCTGTACCTCGTCAGACGTCTACCCCGCGGATTAGTCGCATGGGGGCACGATCCCGGATTCACCGTACAACATCTTACCCCATAAACGACCTCAGCAAAACTTATCATCGTCCAAGGTGCTGTTGGATACGGCTGGGCTGATGCCTCGGGGCTCGGACATCTCCACTATTAAAGGTCATACATACATACAGCCATGTCACAACGGAGCGTCTGTTACAGGTGAGTAGTCAAAATTGTTGAAAACGCTACCCCCGCTACCCGCATGCTCTCAGTCAATGCCATCATTCCGAACGATTGGATCTGCGTTCCAAGGTATAGCGCCGAAGCCCAAGCGCCAATTTCATAGACGTTGATCTAGGCCAACAGAGTTAATAAATTGTCACTTTAAACGCGGAGTCCGTTATTGTCCCTCGGCCTAAATGTCTAGCAAGAGGTGAGAAGGAGGTACGCACGTTATTGCTTCATTGGAAGAAGGAGTTGTCGGTGTGTGACCCGTTGCGTCTTAGCGCATCCCCAACAAATTGAGAGGTGGGCCCGGCTCCGACTTCTCCACCCGGCCATCGGCTACCGGCGGAACGATAGTGGCTCACGTAGAGAGTGCGCGGCCTGCTAACAGCCACCAGGTAGCGTCGGGATCCGCGCTCTGGTTCTTTGGGGCCTAAACTAGGAAAATTCAGGGACCTGTTAGACCCCTGCTCCCGCCCATCTGGCAAGACCTTGGGCTTGTGCTGATCTAGGAAAGTAAACACATGCCTACTGGTCAGCCAGACGGACCGAGGTTCCTTCTCGATAAAACCCAGCTCAACAGAGCTGCCTGCCTCCCTAGATCAGAAATCAATCTGACCAGGATAGCGATGAGATCTCGTATGCTTGCCGCCTGCCTTCTGGTGGAAGGTTCCGCGAGACGCCGGGCAGCAGACATCATGCCTGTCTGTAGGTAGGTACAGAGGAAACGCCAGCGTGCTTGCTCAGAGGTAAGTAGTAGTAGTTGTAGCGTTTTGAATACTGTCCCAATGGCTTGAGCGAGTTGCTTGCCACCTGTTTCACCACTCAGCCGGCCATTTGTCGCTGCAGCAGAAACACGATGGCGAGTTCGCCCAGCATTGCGCGCCAATAATGCAGCGACCTGAGCTCTTGTTGAGTCCCCGGCCGATGCTGTGACCTACCTCCACCTCCTCCATACCTCATCCACGGCAATCTAACTACTAGCAGCCGGCCGAGCAGGTACCTTGTGCATTTGTTGATCCATGGCAGGTTTTTCCTCCCCTGGTCCTTATTTTCTGATCCATATCTCGGTCCCTCTCCTCCTTTGACCCTTTGACTCTATCCCTGCTGCTCTGGTCCAACTTTTTATATCCGCCCGCGCCAGAGAACTCCGGGTCTGTGGTTCCCAGCGACTTCCCTCACTTCGTTTCTCTCTTTGAGCTCCAATTGCAAGTCTGAGAACTTGGGATTCGATCATCTTCTAGCATCACACCTGTCAGCCCTCTTCATCATGTCTGAGCCTTTGGAGATGATGTTGGCCCTGCCGGACCAGAGCCTTTTCGGCTTCCCGCCCACCAACAACCCAACTCCGATCCCGCCTACTCATGAGCCCAACTCCGTTATGCATCCTTTCAACATCCCCGATAATCTTTTCGTCTCTGCTCTCGACCCCAAGGTCCCCCTTTCCATCGCTATCACATATGCAGTCACAATCAAGCTGCTCAACAGGCTCAACAAGTCTCGCAATAAGAAGCCCTGGGGCATCAGCAAGACCACGCCCTTTGGCGTCTTTGTCATTCTCCACAACATCTTCCTCGCTGTCTATTCAGCATGGACCTTCTGGGGAATGTTGGGTGGAATGCGACGAAGCATCCTCAGCCCAATGGGCCCAATGGGTTGGGCAGGCACTGCGGACAGCTTCTGTCGCCTCCATGGTGCTCCTGGCCCTGGGAATTCGGTTTTCTACGATGAGGCTACCTCGAGCTTCGTCAGTGCCACCCAGGGCGCTGCCATGGTTGATGGCTTCCCCGATAAGAGCCAAGCTGGCCGCATGTGGAACGAGGGCCTCGCCTACTATGGATGGATCTTTTACCTGAGCAAGTTCTACGAGGTTCTCGATACCTTCATCATCCTCGCCAAGGGCAAGCAGAGCTCCGTGCTCCAGACCTACCACCATGCCGGCGCAATGTTGTGCATGTGGGCTGGTATGCGCTTCATGTCTGCTCCGATCTGGATCTTTGTTCTTGTGAACTCCTTCATTCACTCCTTGATGGTAAGCATCACCCTTGATGCGATTTTCTTAACCCCAGAATGAATATCAGGCCAACATATGCTAACCCTGCACTTCCAGTACACTTACTACACCCTCACAGCCTTCAACATCAGAATCCCAACTATCATGAAGCGCACTCTCACCAGCATGCAAATCACACAGTTCGTCCTCGGCGGCTCATACGCCATGATGCACTCGTTTGTGTACTACGTCGCACCCGTCACCGTCACCCGTGAGACAGCTGCACCTACTGCCGGGTCCGCCCCTGCAGCCGAGTCGCTCGCCGCCGGCACCTTCGACTCGCTCAAGAAGCTCGTCTTCGGCGGCGAGGGCGACGGGACCCAGATTCCCCACGGCTCCATCAGCGCCTCCACAACCACCCAGACCTACTACATCACCCAGGGCTGCGTTGCCACCACCGGGGAGTCCTTCGCCATCTGGCTCAACGTCCTCTACCTCGCGCCCTTGACCTACCTGTTCGTCAGCTTCTTCATCGCGAGCTACGTCAAGCGCAGCAACGCCGCCCACAAGTCTAATGGCAAGACCTCTCGCCGCCTGAGCTCTAACGTCGTTATGGCCGAGAAGGCTGGTTGGGATGCCGCCAAGAGCATCGAGAAGGAGGTCTACGGCGGCGAGAACATGCTCAACGGCAGCGCTATCGCCGAGGACTCGCCCCAGCGATCCAACGGCAAGAGCCGCCGCAGGGCGTAAGTCACAGTTGTGTGATTAACTTGGCATAATCCCAGGAGTGATACTTTGGGGTGTTGTTCTTATCACGATCAGGGTTGGAGGAGATGGGAAGTTGTAGTGTAGAAACGAGCATACGATGGATGGACTTGCACAGCAACATTGCATCATTATCTTTGCATTTGATTTTCAAAAACCAGGCGTTTACAATTCAGGAGCTAGCGGTTTATAAAAGCAGACGGGTTCACATTTTTTAGTCAAGGTCCCAAACCATACATACATAAGAATCAAACATTGCATTCTCAACCATCTCAGACCATGCGTGGTATGACGAAGTGATACATCGACGCCCACCTCGGCGCAAATCAAGCTTGTCTTGTCTACGTGAAACCCACCTCCGTAATGTTGTTTCACCACATCTTCGACACAAGGTGTCACTTCTTATCAGCGGGCGAATTTCATGTGTCAGGGAAATATGTCTCTTTTCAAAATCAATAACAACCGTCTATGATGAGCCAATCATCTATCCACCCTTGGCGATTTGTTGAGCAATCGCAGCAAAAAAAAAAAAAAAACAAAGCAAATACAAAGCAAAGCCATGGGTATTTCCATCCAAAGGGTCGCCACGACCAACGACGCATTCCTTCTATATGCTAACAGAATGCCAGTCCATGTCTGTTCCAATCCGTTGCCCAGAAATTCAAACCAAGTTGTAAAGCAAAAGCCATATCCGATCCGAAATGCAAATGCCATGATGCAGTGGGAATTAAGAAAAAGTATTAAGAGAAAAAAAACACCCTTTCTATTAGGTGAGAGACGTTGTTCCGCAGGAAGAGAAAACCCACTCCGCGAAAGGAAGTGGCATGAAAGAGGCGGAGGAAGAAGAAAGCTTGAGAATGTAAGAAACGATCCGAGCCCGCGGCGCGGTGAGATAACGTATTTCGTCCAGAGGCATTGTAGCGTGGAAATCCAGGAAGAAGGGCGCTGCCCCTCCACCCAGAGTTGATCAACTCTATGTTGCTGTTCGTATATTCGTCACTTCGTAAGTGTAAACGCAGGTCGAGGAAAAGGCTACACTATAGCCTTCAACACCGGGCCCGTACGATTCGATTAAAAGGTGCTCCAGTTCCAATCGCGAGGGACGCTGGCTGCCACTTCGGGACCCTTGGGAAGTGCAAGGGCAGCGGCAGCAGCGCCCGGGATAGCAGCAATTGGTGTGGGCGGTGCAACGTTCTGGTCGTCTGAGGAGGCAGAGCTGGAGCTCTGGCTGTTGTTGCGGCTGTGCCAATCTCTATACTGCTCGAAGCAGTGGTTGCAGGTGCGCGAAGGGGGAGCCCGTGGGTTGAAGTTGGCGTCCTGATCCAGGGGAACCTCAAAGCTCGAGTGAGGATCGCAGAAAATATTGCCACATCTGCGGCAGTGGTGACGTCTCGTGAAATAATTAAAGGTTCGCTTGCAGGTAGGGTCGTCGCAAACAGAGGATTCTGGGTCGGGCTGGATTTGATTGCATATTAGGATTACGATACACCAAAAAGCGGTTTGACAAGAGTAGGGTTGCTTACCTTCCAGTGTTTCCGAGTGGGAAGATCAGTAACTTGAGGGAAAAGATCCAGATCCCAACCGCTCTCGAAACTCTTGGTGCTGTCGCCGGTAGTTCTCCGTGTGAGGCGCTGACCAAGGGCTGAAAAGCCGGGCATCATCATGAAACCAGCACCAGACAGCCGCCGACGGCCCGCGGTTTGAACGCTGCTTGCGTCTGAGTTGGTTGGGCTCACACCAGTGATCTTCTGGCAGATAAAGTCGCTGTTCGGTCGCAGGACGGCGGGCATATACATCGGCCGGGCTGGGCGCGCATGCTTTGCTTTAGGCGATGACGGCGTAGAGGCATGGTGCTTGTCGAGATCGGATGTGCTAAGAGGAGAGAGCTGGTTGGAGTGTGGCTGGGGGACCTGGAAGGAGAGAGATCGGGAGTGTGGAGGTCGCTGGGTAGCGAAGTGGTGATGGTGGTGAGGATGCTGATCGCCTGGGAGCGTCGGCATGATAAGCTCGGCTGCCATGACACTGCTGAAATGATCTCGAAGGTTGGGCTGAAAAACAGACGTCGACGTTGACACGGAAGCTGAGACGCGAGGTGGTGACGCTGCCCAGGAAATGGATGAAGTGTGCGGGAGGTCGCTCGTGTGACTGTGGAGAGCGAGCAGGTGTGTAGGTGAAGGACAAGTGAAGCGTATGCGCCGAATCTCGTCGTGCAAGGGGACCCTTGGTATTTGTGCCGAATTTAGGATCTGCCTAATGAGACAGTTTGCGATAGGCAATGGGAGATTGAGGGTTGCTGACTTGCGTTCGAGGATACCGCGGGAAGGCGATATCTGGGGATGGGAAGAGGTGTCAAGCGGATGCAACGGAGGAAATCTGATCTGAGAAAACGCAGGGTGTTTGTCGGATTGTGTGTGTGCGTGTGCGGCGTGCGAGAAGTTATGTTGGCTTTGCAGATATGTGATAGCAGCCGGTCAGGTAGGGGAGGGTGGTATCGGCCGTAGGTGGTTGATGTATAAGAGGACGGGGATACGAATAAGTACCACCAGGTAGACAGCCGGAGGAGGGGGGTTCTGGGGGGGGCGCGCACAGTTATCGGCGACGTTCCCGGGGGCAGTCCTTTTGGCGGTGTTGCAGTGGTGGTGGGTGGAGAGGCGCCGTTATTAGCTTGTGCTGTATGCACGGGCGGCTTAGCGCACTGAAAGTTGGGGGATAGTGGAGGGTCCAGAAGGGCTGACAATCGTGCGACGGCAATTGGCGGTTGGCAGTAGTGGCAAAGGCGGTAAGGATACATACATCAGTGTCATTGCGCCTGTCTCCCTATGTATTCACGCCTCTCGTCTCTGATTAACGCCGCAGCCGAACTGAGTAGCTGGGAAAGGGTCTGTCTGATTCGTGCAAGTGGGGCCGCTTTCTTCACAATGAGAACGAAATGCCCTCTTGAGCATCTGAGACCGCCTCACTTGGTTTCCGTTCGGAATCTTTGTCTCATTGCTCTCGGAGCTGTCTCAGAGCCTATGAGTGAGATAGGACCCTTCCTTTGGCCTCTGGCCCCATCACGACGCGCTCCTCCAACCTGCTCTATTTGACTTCTCGGGAAGGGAAGGCGAAGGGCTCGGTCTCTGATTCTGGGGGCGGAGGGGAGAACACTGCTCTGGGATTACCTACATGGAAGAAAACAAGCCAAACCAAAACAGACATAATGCTATGGTATATCATTTACCACTATTACCAGGTAGGTAGCTCAAGCGCATACACTACAGGGATTACTCTACGCCTAGCCAATGAGAGCGCGCGATAAGAAATTTACAGTGCTGTTAGTGCATAAGCACGGTGTCGGTGCCCAAACTGTGGTGTGCGGCAAGTGACAGACACTTAGATGTACCATCAGATGCTAGAGACGTGCATGCAGCCAGTCTTAGTCTAGCAGACCCCATCACTAGCGAAAGTCAACATCCAGTCTGTAGGTGACATGAAGAGGCAGGTAAGATGCTCGCCTCATTCCATGCTGCAGCAAGCCGTTGGAACAGAAGGGGTAGGAGGGAGAGACCGCGCAAATCCTCGCTGCATCTGTCTGCGCGAGTTTGCTGAACGGCGGAATTGTGGCTCTTGCAGTTCCATTGTTTGATTCAATCAACGCGGGCTCATTGGCCCTGCGCCCAACCTCGACAAGGGTTAAACAATCGTGATGGGGTAGGGGCCCCTGTTTAGAGGAAGTCAGATCTCTGTCACCAAACTTATTACGAGTCGCTTGCTGTTCAGTTCCGGACTCAGAGTCCGTGTGCGTCTGCGCTGTCGTTGCATTCGCATCAGTCACCCTTTTTTCTCCGCCCTGGTATCCCAGACACCAACCCCTCCCTGCATCGGCGCCTGCAGACAGCAATTGCCTGCTCCGTACGGACAGTAATCGTGATCGTATGCGGGCAGATGTATGCGCAGGTGATACATCTCCATGTACACACCTTGTGGATGGATATAAGCTCTGGATATAATCGTCGGGATGCACGCACGGGATGTGCGATGATCGGAGAGGCAGGGAGGAAAAGGTCCTTTCACTCACACCTCAGAGAATGCAAGATCCGGAATCCCATCCCCAAGAATGTGATGGCCGGCCCGGGCAGTGCATAGTCTATCTCCCTACCCAGACATGGATAGCACAGAAGAAGAAAAACCAACACCGACGAGAGATGAACGGTTCCCCATGTGGAGTGCAACGAGATCTTTTCGTCGTCTCAGATATTTCCTCGGATGGACTATTTGCGCTTAGATTGTGGAGTTGAAATGAGCGCAGAAGAGGGGAGAAAAAGCAACGAGCGTCCCTGAACCCTTCAAAGAGCGCAGGCTGCAACCAGCTCCAACCCGCTAGCTGTCGGCGACCCCTAGGCCACCACAGCCACTAGGCATTGGGGCTCTGGGGCTCTGGCTTGCTAAACAACTCAAAATTAGCACCCCAGTCGGCATAACGAGCGCCTAGGCGCCTCGGCGGTCCTCTGCTCTCCACTTGGCAATGAAGGATCATCAATAGATTCCCGGCCGAGGGTTATGCGCTCTTTTTTGCCCCAACCTGGATTTGGCGCGGAGCGTTGTGTTGGTGTTTGGTGAGGTTGTTGTCTCCCCCTTGGCGTTGCTACCACTGTCGAGACAGAACACAGCTAAGCAGCGCGTCGTACAGCTGGCCCAGATGCCAACCTAAACGCTGCCTGCGTGCGCATAGTTGTCATTCAGCTGCCAGTAAGTGCCGCATAATGCATCTAATTGCCCACATAAGTGCTTAGGTATGAAATGGTACAGCAAACCACAACGATGGGGCTGCCAACAGCTCCGAAAGCTCCACGGCCTAGCACAAACTGGCGGCCGGTCCCCTCCTCCGACTCAAGCCACAACGGGAAGGCTGGCACACGGTTGAGGTGGGCTCCGACAGTGTTTGACAGCGGCCAACCAACCAACCGGCTGACCGACAGGCCTGCCATGATCCATCAACACAGTAACCGGTGGAACGGCCGGTCTGGGAAACAAAACGTAATGGCTGGACTAGCCTGCTGCCGTCCGCCCAATCGATGGGCTCGGGTTCATATTCCCCAAAACGGGGATTGGGAACTTGGTCAGTGCACCCTCGCCGAAGATTCCATTTCTTTTCCATACCATCCAGACCCCGATGTGATAAGGTGCACCCTGATCTCTTATCGGCCATCCAACCCACTGTCGCGTGCCACCATCGCCACACTTCCCACTCATTTTTCCCGCCCACCAGCCTCCAATGACAGTGGCCGTTTCTGTGATTGGCCGACCTTGCTCTAAGACCCCTCCTATTACGTATCAATCAATTACTCAATCAGATTGCCGAGTAGAGCAAGTCGGCAATGTTGTGCATACGCAGCTGTCCCGCTCCCTCTCTTCGCCAAACCCGAAGCCAATCAACGACTGAAGGAAAGGCAGGTCGAGTTAGCCGGCCATCCACTTGTGATCGTGTCCTGGGGTGTTTTGGATCAGTTCCTCGTCGGACCTATTTCGCCTCATGAGCTTTGAGTGGCAATGCTATGCTACCAACAGGCAGCCATGAGCTTGGCAGCTTGGCAACATGAACGTTGTTTTCTGCATCATGTCTTCCGTTCACCGTAAGTAGAAATTACGTAGGTACTATCAACAAGTGACATGCTTGGCTTGCTTTGGGCTATAGCTCCGGTCAATCCATTTCCCACCGCCCACTCTTGCCACCCTCCTTGAGAACCACTCTCAGTCCGTCAATGATCATCCTCTTATCCACAGCTTTGCACATGTCGTACACCGTCAGTGCCGCCGTAGATGCCGCCGTCAGCGCCTCCATCTCGACACCGGTCTTGCCGTCGCACTTGACGGTCGCCCTAACCTCGATTTGCTGATCCGAGGAATCTGCGTCGAGGTCGATCTTGACGTGGGAGAGCGGGATCGGGTGGCACAGCGGGATGAGGTCCGGCGTCCGCTTGGAGGCCATTATCCCGGCCACGCGGGCGACGCCGAGCACGTCGCCCTTCTTCATCTGGTTCTCCCGGATGAGCCTGACCGCGTCGGGCGTCGAGAAGCGGATCGTGCAGGCGGCTGTTGCGGTGCGTGAGGTGACCTCCTTGTCGCTGATGGAGACCATGTGCGCGTCGCCAGTCTCGGATACATGGGTGAGGCGCTGGTTGCTTGGGCTTCCCGCCGCCGTGGTGGTCTCTTTGGAAGGTGCAGAACTCTTCTTTTTATGGTGCCTCGATGTCGAGAACAGCCGCGAGTGTTGGGATTGTCGGTCGGTCTGGAAGAAATATGATGGCCAACCTCTGGTGACGGCAACTGAGCTCTTAAACGGATATTGTACGTTCCGGTAGCTGGCAAAGGATGCAGAAATGTCATCTACAATTTGGCTATTTAGCTGATATCCTACATTAGGATTAAGAATGCGGGTAGAGTGAATGAAAAAAAAGAGTGGATGAGAAGTAACACCATGAGAATATGCTAAGCCTGTACGCCATATCTTGCAAGAAGCCCAAATCCCCAAATACCATGGTATCATGTCACGTCATTCCGTCATCATATATAAATCGAGAAATGAAAGTGAAACGATGGCGGGTTGTTGCTTGATCACCCACCTATGAGAATCATTGGCCTGTTCTTCATGTGTTCGAGCTCCCCCATACCGGCGTGTTTGGCCTTCTTTCTCTTAACAGCGGCTCCGATGACCTCAAGTAACTCGGCCTCGTGAGTGTCTACACCCAATGCTTGGTTCGGCGGCGTAAGCCCTTGCTTCCGGTCCATTTCGATTTGCTTCATAGCTTCGAAGGCTTGCTCGTCAATGGGCTCACCACCGTTTGAGCTGCGTAGAATATCTCGGAGTGACACCTCGGCATTGCCGAAGAGGCACACTTTGAGGTTCCCGTCGCTGGTGATGCGTAGACGGTTGCAGGTCCCGCAGAAGTTGTGCGTCATGCTCGTGATGAATCCTATCCTCCCTGCGAAACCCGGGATATGCCATGTCTTGCTCGTGTCATTCCGGTGATCCTGAACTTTGGCCAGGCTGGGGTGCCTCTCTCGGATCAGCCCCAGCATCTCTTTGTAGCTGAACATCTTGTTCTTGTTCCACTTGTTGCCGTCGAACGGCATGTACTCGATGAAGCGGACCTCGAGGTCCTTCTCCCGAGTCAACTCCACAAAGGGGACAATCTCTCGGTCATTCACGCCTCGCATGACGACACAGTTGATCTTGAGTTTGATCCCAGCTCCGGCCTTGTTCAGCTCCAGGATGCGATCGATGCTCTTCTGAACTGCATCGAACCCCTTCCGTCTTGTCATGATTTGAAATTGGAAGGGGTCCAGTGTGTCCAGGCTAAGGTTGACTCCAGTCAGCCCAGCGTCGACCATGCTGTCAAGCTTCCGGTGCAGGGAGATGCCATTCGTCGTGATGCACAGCTCCCGGAGGCCCCGGCTCCGAAGATCTCCGAGCTGATGCATCAGAGGGAGGATGTCACGACGCACCGTCGGCTCTCCGCCAGTGAGCCGAATCTTATTCACTCCCTGGGAGACAAAGACGGAGGAGAGCATGACTATCTCTGGCGTGGTGAGGAGCTCCCGGTTGGGTGATAAGGGAACACCCTCCTCGGGCATGCAGTAGACGCAGCGCAGGTTGCATCTTTCCGTGATTGAGATCCGCAGATAATCATGTTGGCGGGAGAAGGTGTCGGTCAGGAAATCAGAAAAGGGCCTCGCTTGCTTGATTGTCTCCCTCCGAGAGTCTAGGGGGGGCTGTATCTCCGCCCCGGGGTTCCTTTCCACTTGTGATCCAAGCCCTGCTGAAACCTTTCGGCTCTGGCTCTGGGAAGCGATTCGCAGGGCGGTGCACAATGATGGTCTGGCCCGGCGTGCCCAGGGGAGGCCAGCTCTGGTCGAATACATGGCTGTATTCGCTTTTAGCCGTGTCGCTTGTGCCGACAGTCGGAAGCCTGTCATGCCCTCGTGCGATCCGATTTCGACATGTAGATGTGTCACAGAGTATGGATGAATGAAAGGCACTAGGTGATGTGATGAACACTCCGACTACGCGAAGAAACCGGCCCTTAGCAACCCAACATACTTTTTAAAGTTATGCTATTGATTGGAAGGGTTGTTCACGTCGTCGTTGAGAGTGCCGCAGCGGGGAGAGCGGGATCCAAGGCGAAAAGTAAGATAAGATGGCTGAAGTTGGAGATGGAGGAGGGGCTAAAGAATGATGGACCTCTTACGTCGGTGCTAACTAAGTTGCCACCCTATAGCGCTACCAATGATACTGAGCCCAGCTGATGTTGGATGACTTGGCGAAGCAATAGTTGAGGCCTCCATTTCGATCGGTCATTTTTTCTTTGGCTTTTGGTCATAACGTGCGTCACTGAAATATCTGTTTTGGGAATTCAGCCCAACATGACAATACCCGAAATGTTACACACCATGAACTAGGACTATGCTACTGCACTCTAAGCCAATGAATGCGTTCACTATGAATTGGAGAACTTCCCGCGCCCTAAGAACAATAAAAAGACCATGGAGAAGAAGTAGGGGCAAACAAGGACAATAAAATGGCAAATGAAAGCGTGCAAAACAAATGCCAAGTTAGTACCCCATCGAGTGAAAAACTGAACGAACATACTTTGAACTATCTCGCGGATAATTGAACTGGAGTGGAGGATGTGACAAGCCCACACACTAACCACCATCACAAGAGAAACTGCTTAGTAAACATCCGATTAATACGGCATTTGGGTCGCTGCTGTGGTCGACACCAAACGGGCTTCTATCCATCGTATCTACAAACCGTAGGAGATGGCTCAAGCTAGGCGCGAGATTATGGAGGAGGATCACAAACTCACCCTTTGGGGGCGACAGCCACAAATTATGTTCAAGATAAAGCAAAAACTCATGGTAGCGAAAGGATTATAAGTAGGAGTGTGGTCGGTCCTCGTCTCAACCCTAGGTTAGCTACTAAACCAGACGATAAGAAATATATTTAGCCCTGAATAAATCGGATACAATCTGAAAACAACCCCCCCCCTGAAATATTAGATTAAATTAAAGAAATTTCATCAGTTCGAAACAAAATGAAATCAGCGACATATTGTCTCATTGCACCTCGGAGTGATTGATTTGGGATCAAAGAGAAGGTGCGTTGGAGAGGTGAATGCCAAGTAGAGCCTTAGTCATCACCGTGGGCTCAAGGTAGGGGTGCCTTACTTCACCTGTGTCGCGCCTGCCTGACAATTATCACGACTCAATTGACGACACCTTGAAATTGGACTGAAATTGGGTTTTTGATAAAATTGCATGGGTTCCACGTCAAAAACACCTTTTCGAGAGGACTGCATCCTTGACCACCTCCTCTTCCTTCTACGTCCGACTGTTGTGGTTGCGGGATGATAACATCAACAACATCGCAACTTCGATCTCAGTCAGTGCACCCCAACGGGAGATTCTCACCTAAAATCTCACAATAGAAGATTGAGGTCACGATGCACTATTCACGATTGATAAAATGTAGGGTCGATATTTCCTATCGCATCATCGGGTTTCCAAGCTGAAGTACAATGTATGGCTAATATGAAACGACCAGCCTCAACACACTGTCGTGCCAGTCCGAATGGACAATTGATTGCAACACTGGAGGGGTCTTCGATCCGGATCCGGTCCGTAAAGACGCTGCGATCGCTGAATGTCTCGAAGCTGCCACTTGAGCTGTCGAGTCCCATTATCCATTTGATTTGGGGTCCCTCTTCGACCAGGATCCTGGCGGCGTCGGCTGATCACATTGCAGTCCTTTCTGTAACCGATTCTGCATGTCATGCTAGCATCGCAAATCCACTGGCTGGCCAAGGGAAGCCCTCTTATATCCAGTTTGGTGCAAATGACTCGGAACTCATCCTTTTCGCCCCATTTGGTCTGAAGGTGCTTCTATTCAATCTCTTAACATCTAAAGCGGTCGAGATACCTAGCCCCAAGTTTCACCTCCCTGGTTCTGTCAAACGCGGGTTTTCTATACGTACGGGATCTGGCCACTTGGCTCTTTTGACTCGATCTGCTGGCAAAGATGTTGTTAGCATTCACCATCCCGACACCCGCCAGCTGGAGAGATCGTGGTACCCTGCGACCTTGGATGCACAAGCCGTTGTGTGGTCACCAGATGGCTCATGGCTGCTATTGTGGGATTCGCCTGCACAAGGTCGGAGGATTTTGCTCTATACTCCGGACGGGCAGCTCTTCCGAAACCTAGGAGGGGCTGACAAAGTGGACGATGAAGCGGCACGACTGAACGTGGGAATCAAGCTTTGTCATTTCAGTCCAGACTCGCGTTTGTGTGCCTTTTGTGACCACACCCGAAAGGTCACTGTTTTGAATACTAGTGTTTGGAGGGAAGAGTTAACCTTGGTCCATCCTGTTACCATCGTACCGAGCGACACCCTCCAGGTGAGTGCCATTAGGGAATCCCTAACCTTGTCCCTTTCCAATTTGTTGCCACCTGCTTTGGCGTAGTGTGATGGTTTGGGACCTATTCTGATTGCTGTATTTAGGTCTGGCAAGAGCAACGCCAAAATTCTGCTGGTAGCTCCTCGTTCGACTCTTGTTTCGTTCGTGCATCGCAGGATGTCGCCCCTCCGGCGGCCTCGGAGGATGTTAAATCTGCCACAGAACTGAAGGTCGGCTGCTCAGTGGCTTCATTTGATTCTTCTGGTACTCTATTAGCAACTAGACTGGATGAGCACCCAGGAACAGTGTGGGTCTGGGACCTACTTGCTGGAGAACTAAGAGCAGTTCTCATGTTCCACTCTCCGGCTGATGTAGCTTGGCACCCGTCAGTTCGCGAACTGCTTCTGGTTACATGTAGCGTCGAACAAGTGAACCTCCATTTCCACTGGGATCCGCTGTCTAATGGGCCTGGATTCGTCAAATTCCAAGAGCAGCTTGCAGACGGTAAGGTGGTTGGGAAATTGCTGGCAACTTGGATAGATTCGAAGGATGATGATCCAAAACTACTGCTCACAGATAGGCAGAATTTGTGTCTTCTGTCACTATCCGAGACGGACAATGAGGCGGCTAATGGGGAGGAAGATACAGAGACTTTCTTTCGGGGGGATAGCTCAGCGCGACAACCCCTGTCATCCATTCGTGGCCGCGTCGAGTCGATAAGAGACAGCATCACTTTAGAGGACGAAGGTTCTATGTTGGAGGATACCTTCTCGTTCAAGCATAGCTAAACGTCTTCAAGTTTCTTACGCTTCTTTCGATTATCCCGTTTGTTGTCCTGGACCACTTGGCGAGCCTGAGGGTGCCCTCGCCGTTTAGCTACAATTGCCCCCTTCCCCCTGTTTGCTATCTTGTGTGTGGATACAAATTGTAGTGTCTCACCCTTCCTCTCCTCTTCCGGAAGACTACGTAGAACTGGTTGATGGAGAGAGCCGAAGTGTCAAAGGAGTTGGGCAGAACGAGGATGCGGGGGTGTCCAGTGGCTGATTAGTTTCCTCTTCTCTCCTGCGTCAAAGCATAATCGCCTCGGTGTAGCTTCCCAAACAAGACCTGCATTTTGACTGCGAGCAAGAAACAGGGTTGAAAGAGGAGTGTATCTCTTTTGGTTTGGCTGCAGCTGCACACACCCGTGCAGGACAGCCTCGATGTTGAGCGGACCCTGGAGAGGACTTGGAGACAGGAGGGTACATCCAAACATTGTATGCCCGAGGATCATCTCTAAGCTCAAGCCTGGATAGGTTTTTACATGGGGCAAGACCGGGGCTTGGGACCCTTGAACGGCATAATCCTGGTCTCGATCTTCAGCTCGAGCACCGCAAGGTTGAATCGGAGACACAAAGCACAAAGCGACCAGGTTCATTGGGACTATAATCCTGGATTGTGACCTGTCATGTTGCTTTCATCGTGTCGGCAGGGCGCAGGAGACGCTGTCTCGAGAGCTAGCCCGGTTGGTTTCTCTACACCTCCGCTCATCTCCAGTACTTTCCCCTGGAGCTACTGGTAAGCGTGGATACGTGCGGTTTCCAAGTCTACAAGGTTGAGCTTCTCGGTTGGTGGTACCTTTCTTTCCCCGTCAACCGAAGGTTCTTTCCACCCCCGCGACAGGCCTAGTTGCATAGAAATAGATCCTTTTCACAACTGTCTAACTCGCTGATTCGCTATCTGTACCCAATTCAATGTCCTACTACTCTCACGGGGGTGCATGGTGAGGGACCTCACCTCCTTTGAGCAAGCTACATATTGCGTGTGGCGGATGTAGGCTCCTGGCGCCTTGGAGGCAGTTCCACCGCGATCTTGCATATGGACCGAGACTAGCCGTGGAAACCAAAGCCGACAAGAGATTTGACATACTCTTTTGGGCTGGGGAATTTACTCGCTTCTTTCAGAAAGAAGGGGGATGGAGGGGGGGCTGGCTCGTAGATCTAGCTCTGTTCTTCCTGGCTCCCCTGGTCCTCATCAGATCTGTCAGGATTAAGTTTGAGCATAAAAAGGACCCCCCCGGCGAGATATTGTCCGAACTTGAGATCACTTCTCGCTCATGTCATCCCAGATCGGTGTTCACATCCTTTCTGTAGTGACTGCGCTCTGCTTTCCGCCAGCTTTTCCCTCCTGCCCTCTCCTGGTCACCTATCAAACAGCCCTTGGACACACCTCCGGTGCAACCAACAATCCTCCCAGATCCGAAAACCCAGTTCTAGATGCCCCTGCCATTGCGTCCCATGGGGCCTGTCCCTCATTTGATCAGTAGCAACCCGGCAACGACTGGGCAGCTGCCAGAGACTCGCATGAAGATGGTCGATCCAGGTGTGGTAACTGGTGTCTACTACATCACCTTCTGCAATGTTTGTGTCCGCCCTGGCTCTGCCTGGTTGGCAATTCATACTCCAATTTTCTGACATGCTTGGCGAGATACAGATACCACCACATGTACCCTGGCAGCAGCTAAAACGCCATATTGCTCAGGTCTGTGAAGTCGACCGCGTCGAGATCTTTCCCGCGAGTACATCGGGATGGGTCCGACTCAAAGGCCATCATAACTTTGAAAAAGCATGGGGTGAGTCCACCCGGATCCCTTTGGAAAGGCAACGCTAACCATTGCCCTTGCTCATAATAAACAGCTCTGTTGAAGGACGGCTATCAGAATCGAGACCTCCGCCCTTCAGCCAAGAACTGTTACGACGCCCTCCCGATCAAAGAGCGTTTTCCAGAAGGTCATCACACGGGGCATGGTCAGCCGGTCATAGCTGGCCCCTGGCCACAGATGGGGGAAGATCACCGATTTAGCTCCTGCGATTGCAACTACCGTAGCCCCAAGATGCAGCCATCCCAGCCACGGACGTACACACACTCACAGACATCCCTGCTCCCCCAGCCGGTGCGAACCAACAACTCAGACCAGATCTGGCCCGCCCCAAGCACGGCGCCCAATAGCGGCCCATCGGGATATTTGCTGCCTATGAATACAGAGATTCCTGCGTCCTCCGCTGCTCTGACTGGCGGAGGGCAGTCTTACCCCCAGCGGCCCCGTGCTTCACATGCACGTGAATGTTCAGACGACTCGGCTAGGCGTCCTGCAGTCTCGAACAATTCTATGCTTGCTAAGTTAGCCACGCCCCCTGACTCCGGGAATCGCAAGATCCTGGTAAAAGGGTTCGGCTCGCATGCAGACGAGTCAGAAATCAGATTCTGGATTTTCGACACTTGTGGTCCACTTGCCATGAACATCCGTCGTCTAGATGTCCCTGCTAGGCAGTCTGGCCCCCGAAACTCGTCATCCAAGAAGCAAATCTGTGGATATGCACTTGTAGTCTATCGGAGCGCTTCAGTAGCTGCCAAGGCTGTGGACTTCTTGCAGAACAGGGAGTACAAGGGCACAGCTGTCACTGCCCGGCTTATCAATGACAGTGAAAAGAATTCTCCAACCTCGACCACGCCCTCGCGAGCATTGAAGCGTTGAAAATTTTCGACTATACAGGAGTGGCCGTCATACACGGTCCTTGGTGTTCCCTCCCTCAGCTCTGCTTATCCCTCGTGTTTCGCTACGAATGCCACCATCACTACTGCTACTGTTGATTTAAAGCTTCACATAGCTGGGGTGAGGGAAGAATTCCAGGAACATTCATCCCCTGTTGCTGTTTTTAACCGTTCTACCTCCCCATAGATAGCTACCTATCGAACGATCTTTACAAGGCTGCTGTTATTGTCTATTTGTTTTTTCTGTGCTTGAACTAACAATTTTTCGTTTCCCAAACCCCACCACACTCGCTATGGGCTTTCACATGCAAGGATTGGACTGTTGGCGTTTGTGCTCTCTTGTGCTGAATCATACAAATGCTCCCCCCTCAGATTGGATCAAAGACGGGGGCTATGATGAGCTGGCTTGATACGAAATCTAACGACCTGGAATTCAATAATGACTTTTTTCTTTTGCTTCTTCGATCAAACGCGTGAATTTTTCATCCTAAAGGGCGCCCGTGTGAGCTGAGTGTATCTCTACGTTGCAGCAGCCGTAGGTAGGTCTACATTTGGATAGGGGATGCCGATGAGGCTGGCAACATGCATATGGGCACCGCATTAGGCTCCTTGGCATAATGTAACAAACACGCTTGGGCCCCCTTCCTACCTGCAAAGTCGACCTCATGTATCCGTGTACGTTATGGTGCAGCTCAAGGCAGAATCCATCAAACGGGCGCAGGCTCAGGAAAAGTAACTTGGATAGAAGTCGGTGAGGACGCATACAAGGACCAGGTGGTCGGACTTTAGACTCGATTCGCAACTACCCGCTGGCTACAAGAAGGTACTAGATAGGTGTTGTGCATGCTCGCGTAACCCCAGATCTCCACTATCCCACCTGCATGTCTTCAGCCTCCTCGAGCCTTTTCGCCTCTCGCCTCCCGCATATTGGTGCGCAAAAAGACCGCCCCGCCAGTCGTGACTGGTCTGACCCCTCCATCAACGAGAGACACGCATGGTGGCGCGTCTGACCTGTTACTATTGTGCCCAACCACCGTTGCTCCTTTCCCCTCCTCGTATGATTTCGTCGTCAAGGAGCACTGGGTGTGTCTGCAAGGGTTGCCGGGATTAGCAATAGGCTAGAATTTTCGGCATTAAATTCGGACACTATTCTCCCATTCGTCAGGAGAAAGCGTCAACTCGGTTGAGCTGAGTTGGCTATTCTTTCTGCTGCCCGAGACATGACACGTCCCACGCATGTAAGCCTGGGCGTATCTGAGAGGTGTGGTGTGTGACAGAAGCGAGGTCATCGACGAGCTGTTTCGCTTTTCGTCTGATTGCATCGAAGCGCCCCCCCCCCCCTGCAACCCTCCGAAACTGGCTGGCTATCATAGCGTGCGAAAACTATGCATGTCTCGGCTGCAGTCATCATGAGCTCCGGAGAATACCACGGATCTGAGATAGCCAGGATGACATGGTATCGGATCTAGCCCCCAAAATTCATCTTCAAGGCGATACTTGGCGTGCCTACGCCCGCCGAGGAAGCCTGGTCTGACGCACGTGTGGATTCTTGACCAGATCTGATGATCTCCTCCAAGAACGCTCTTTGGTTGTTGCTCATGCCGCTTACGATCGCGCGGAAAGCTACAGGATCGACGGCAGCGAGCTCAAGGAGCCTTGCACTTGTTTCCTCGAAGGCCTCCCGGCCTTCTGCATTGGTCTTCGCAAGAAGTGCCGGAATGACTAACGCCATGGCAGCGGACACACGTTGCTTTTCAACGGTGGCGACATAGTGGCATATCGATTGGCTGACCAGGGTCCTGGCTTGTTCAGGATCTTCGGGCTCTACGTTCATGATGAAAGTGATGAGGCGGGGGAGGAGATAACGCGCGATGCTTTGATCTGCGGCCGTACGTGTCGGTTGTACCAAAAGTGACCTGATGCAATTGGCCGCAATTTTGGCCGTCTGACACGCGTTAGTTAATGCACAAGCACTGGCAGTGCGTCGAGGAAAGGGGAAAAGCGAGATGCGGTGTAGCAGTAAGATGAGTGGCAACATGAGAGATCAAGTGAGGGGTAGAGAAACATACCATTCGGTCGGTCAGACAGTCAATAACCTCATCCAGGTAGCGAGCAACCAGTGGGTCAGATGCAGGAAGATGGTTTTCTCCACCAGTGAAAAGGATAGTGGTGGCCAGGAGACAATTTTTGACGCAAGCCAAGGAGGTTGGGGCCTCACGCTTCTGTGCGTTGAGGTAGGTGGATAGGAAACGACGTATGCAACCTAGTAGCTGGGTGTCTGTAGCTTTCGCGGCTTCGGCAGACGAGCTTCGCGAGGCAGCCATGGATTTGACGAATCGCTTGAGTGTTGCAAGAGACTGCGGTACAATCAACTCTTGGCAGCCAGATGTTGCCAAAGTAGTGGCGAATATATGGATGATGCAAGCGTGCAGGTCTGTTTTAATGACTGAAGGGAACACTTCTGCTGCATCTACAAGGGCGTCCAAGGATGTACGAATCAGATAGATTGCTTCCTCGTTCATCTGGTGCCTGACTGGTTGATTGCCTGCAGACAGGTTTGGTAGGAGACCAGTGAGGACGAGCACGATGATCCTGGTGAGTTCGAAGAGTTGGTCGATGTCTTCTGACAGGTCAGACTCATCGGTAATGTGACGTCTTGCGGAAGGGTGAGCCACAACGAGCGCGCTGGAGATGTCGATGATGGCCGTTTGAACTTCCAGCCCTTCAGTGAGTACCAGTCGATCGAGGAGATCCATAGTCTCGGAGAAGACATCGGGGCGGTAAATAGCATGGCCGGATACGTTGGGATGTAAAATCTTCTTGAGGGCTCGTAGAATCTCAAGCGTTTGCTCCTGAGAAGCCAAGGGGTCCCCGTGCCCAGGCCTGATAGCAAGTGCCTCGAAGGCTAAGCCAAATAGAACAAAGAAGAAGGCCACAGGCTCATCCCGGTAGTTAATGCCTTGGTTCTTCACTTGAGTGCTAACTTCTTGCTTTGCTGAATCCTTGCCATCGAGAGCATCGAATACCGAATTGCTGTCTTGCTCAATGAGGCTCGCAATCGCGTCGACAAACTTGAGCCATGCATCTTGATAGAAGCGCAACAACGTCTCACGATTGAGGGCAGCGTAGATGGTGTCTAGGCTTCCAGATAGTGAGGGGGGCCCAAGTGTCATGGAGATGTCTGGCTCGAAGCGAAGTCGAGCAAACTCGCGCAGGCACTCGAGCCACAGCGGCGTCAGAGTCCCGATGTGTGGCTTTAGAACATCGTGCAAGTACTTCTGCTCCGTGCTGGCCACCTGTAGCTCGGCCCATGCCGAAAAAACAGAGAGCTTGATCATGACCTGAGCATTGGAGCTCAGCCCGGTCAAGTCACCAATCCCGGCATTCTCGCCATCCTGTGCAAAGCTTTCAAGCGCGCTCACGAGTGTCTTGAGAATGCGACCCATGCGCTCAACATCCCTGACGATTCCTATCGAAATGAAGCTGGCGCAGACGTTTACCGCTTCGGCAGCGAGCTCTGGAGAGGAGTCGACGGCGAAGGCCGGCGTCAATGCGGAGCTGATCTGAGCTTGATATTGCTCGAGAAGCATGGCTTCATCAAAATCTGGGTCAGGAACCTTGCCAAACATGCGCAACACGGCCCCAATGAGCTTCAATCCCCAGATCCGAAGTTCTGAAACACTGCCTGTAGATGCAGAGAAGGCCATGCGGACAACATCAGCGATCTTGGCTTGTAATGAGGCTTGGCCTTCGCTCTCCCCATGCGCCATCACGTCCTTGGCTACTATTACGAACAAGTCGCTCACGCAGTTGAGTGCAAATGCCGTCACCTGCCACCGGAGCGGCTCAACTTCAGAGGTTGTAGGGTTTTCTTTTTGCTGCTTAGCATCACCACCGGCAGAAGCGAAGCCTGCGACTTCCTCGTCATTCAGATCGGGCAAAGCAGCCCCCTTGGATTTCGAGCTTTCATCTTCGCTTTGGTTTCGCGCTCGGGTCATCTTTAACACAGTCTGGAATCGTTGGATCCATGTGCCTGTCTCAGCAAGACACGTCTGGTGCGCCCAATTGCGGATGATGTTCATGATTCCATCATGAGTAGGGACAGTATCGAGGACCAACCAAAGTTGCGCCTCAAAGCCCTCATCGGCCTCCCGCAGGACATCTCGTGGTTCTCTCCGCATGAGATTGTATAGCCCGTCAATGGCCGAGTCTCTGAGTGAGATGTTCTCGACAGACAAGTACTTCTGGAGAAGCCTCACATAGTCTCCAAAATGCATATGGCCTGGTGCATAGACGGACAGATGTTCCAGACAGCCTAGCGCTGCCTTTTGCACACGAAGGTCTTCCTCGTTCTCAAATTGGCCAATGAGGGTGAAAATCAACTCTCGAGACTTGGTTGCATCTTGCAAGTCAGGACCAAGAATATTGATCAACGAGTCCGTGCACTTCGCAATTGATGAGGTAGTGGATAGTTCCATCTCAAGATTCATAGTCATCGTCGCTGATACTTCACAGTGATGCGTCTCAGAAACATATAGCTGGGCCAACATCCCAAGAGTACTTGGCACATATCCAGCAAAGCTCAGTCCGGCCGCATCAGAAGCCAGGGAAAGAGCTTCTAGAGCCCAATAGTGAACAACAGGGTGAGGATCGTTACAAAGGGACATGAGAATGCTTAGAATAGTCTTCAAATGGTACCCGGCAGCCATTCCGCCTACTTTAGTCTGGATTGACCCAAGAGCCATTGCACACCCAGCACGGGCACTTGGCTCTCGGTTGCCAACAATGGTGTCAATGAGATATTTGACTTCAGTGTTGGTGAAAGCATTCCCGTACACATTGCAGAGACGTGCCACAGACGCGTAACCAAGGCTTCGTACATATTGATCGGTATCAAGTACGAAGTCTCGCACTATATCTTGTAAAAGGTTCTCGACCGCCATGTTGGAGATATTTCCGGCAGGGGACTGGGTTTCCTTCACGCAAACCCTCATGGTCAGCAAAATAGCCGTCGCTAGGTTGATGTTAATTGCTGCTTTCCGTCCCGGATCTCTTTGGAGAGAACCGGTTGAGGCAAATGTTTTGATCTGCTCCAGGATACTCTCTTGGACCTTAGCTGGCGTCAAAGGGAAAGCGAATGCAAAAAGTTGGATCGCGCTATTGATGACCTCGGTAGCTGGAGGATCTGAAGTAGGCGACGATTCATTGATGCCCTCTACGTAGAGAAGGCATGCGTCGTGCTCTAAGCTACCGCAGACCGGCGTCTTTGCCGCGTTGAGGATGGCTTCTTCCGGCGTATCATATTCTTGGGGTTGCTGGCGGGAGCTGACATGCTGGCCAGGCAAGTCCCGGACATCGAATCCTGACACGAGACCGGTAACACCAAACCCTGAGTTATCACCCACGTCCCATATGGATTCGAATGTGGCAGCCGTGTTTGCTATTGACGCGCTCAGGGAGCTAGGCTGGTAGTTGTCAGGGTCAGCAAACAGCGAGATGGCAATTGTGAGAAGGTTAGACTGCAAAAGAGACTCGCTGCTACCCGCAGGGCTAAGGTTGACAAGCTTGATATAACATTGGAGAACACGACGTTGGACCATCAAGTCCAAGTCCTGCAGCTGCAATGCTCGTGTCAACCTTTGAGAAATATCTTCTGTTGTCTTCTTCAAAGGCAGAGTCTTTAAGAAATCTGTTGTGCTCTGGAGCATTGTCGCGATACGCTTCGACACATCGACGGTCAATAGACGGCTGTTAAACTGAAGGAACGAGAGAATCGAACCGAGAGCACATTCTCGGACGTGGGTTAAGAAGGACGATTCGAGCAAGCTTCTCGCCGAGGTATTGTCTTTGGCTAAAGGCTTGGGTAGCGCATTCTTCCACAGTAGCAGCAGTTGAGATAGGTGGATTTTGACAAAATTTGGTCCAAGGGACATCAGGCCGCCAATGAGAATCCATGCTACTTGGATTTGAGTGCTTGAGACACGGAGCTCTGACTGTCCGCTGGATTTGAGCAGATTTGTCGCCATCGTCAACACACGACTGTTGACATCTAGGGAGCCATACAGTGGGCGAGATGGACTGGCACTCAGCGTTGCAGCCAACCCGTGGGCAAATCCAATACACCTTCTAGGAGAGTTTCGCCCACTGCCAAGAAGGGACAGCTCTCGTGTGAGACTGTTCATGCAGACTGAGAGGCAGGGAAGCAACTGCTGAGGGCAGGCCACGACGAAGACCTTCATGCAATATGAAGCATATACCTGTACCGAGTAACTCGGATGCTGCAAAACCTGGAGCAGGCCGTCCCTGCATGCGTCTGCGAAACTGTTGGCAGCTGATCCCAGCGACTTGATCAGCGAAGCCACAGCACTCAATGCTGTGATCAACGTATGCTTGGATGGTTCTGGCCTCTCAGCCAATACCTGTGGGTAGTTTTTCAAAATGTCGTTGATTAGGGATTTGGCCGCCACGATCTGGCTGGATTCTCCCAGGATCTTGCGGCCAACGACATCCTGAATGATGGTATCTACGATGCGTCGAGAAACGAGCAGACGATACCGATGGTTGCTAATGGTACTGGACCCCAATAGCTCAATTGACAGGCATTCGACTATTTTGATGTAGTTCCTCTCGACAATCCTTTCACCTAATCGATGGAGAAGTTGGGTACAGCAAACGCCGAGGGCACCACGAACCCTATTCGAAGAGCTTGACTTGACAAAATACCCAGAAAGGATAGAAATCATATCACGTAGCGAAATAGCAAGATCATTCGGACGCTTGGCACCGGGCGCCGGGCTCCCAGACCTAGGGGGAAGACCGTCGTCCTCTGTTGCCCCCGAAATTGCTGGATGTGTCGAAGATCGCTTGAGCTTAGTCTTTGCCTTTTTGCCTTTCGTGTCCCCAGCAGCCGCCTCTGAGTACCCCTGGAATAGAGCCTCCGCCAGAGTGTCCGCAGCAGCTTGTCGCACGTGAACAGACAAAGCATCGAATGCCTTGACCATGGCTGATTCCAGTTTGTCAAAGTCGCTCGAGTTCCGGAAGTAGGTCGTGTCTCGCACAAGAGCTTTCAAGCAGCGGCAAGCAGAAGTCTGGACCAAGGATCCCTTATCACTCGTCGCATAGCTGCGCCCCTGCCTCCAGATGTCCCGAGCGGCTACCTCGTCCACCAGACCCTTGACCATGCCTACAATCTTCTCCAGGGACACAAAGATGGCAGCCCGGAGTCCTGCATTGCTGGACGATGCCTTCAGAAGCTTCAGCAAGGTGGAGCAGGCAAGCTGGTGCAGGCCGACGGCGCTGTCTCCGGCAGCAGCAAACACATCGCCAAGACAGCTGACGGCCGCATGCTTGGTTCGCACATCGCTCTCCGTCTTGACCTTGCCCCCTGAAAGGATCGCAATCAGCTCATTGATTGATTCGAACAACAGCTTCCTGTCTCCAATTCCAAATACGTGGGCCAAGCACCGCCCGAGGTTGTTGCGTATTACTCTCGATGGCGCCGGGGAAGATGAAATGACCTGGAAGACGTCTCGCTTGATGAACAGCTGTTGCGCAGTGCAGCCGTCAGCGTCCAGGGAAAGGACATGCTTCGTCAACTTCGACACAGCCGTGAGCAGAAACAGCTCTTGTTGTTCGGAAGGAAGAGAGCTGATCTTGCGCAGATCAAAGTCTGTATTGTGAGTGGTGCCTATGGGAGTCTTTGGTTGTTCCGGGAGGCCTGGTGACGGAGCCGGAGCTTCCACCTCCTGAGAGGAGGACATGGCATTCGATATCGGGATCGGGTGACTTTTCTTTGGTGCCGGCACCTATGTACTTCGTGGTTCTCGTGTATTACGGGTGTCGTGTGTGTAGTTGCGAACTGGACAGCTCCGCCCTTTGAAGATGGCGCCTGCTGTACTGTGTAGGGGGGTGCCCAATTATCGGCGGAGGCGTTCCGTCCCTCCTATAAAATACCGGTGTCGAGGTGGGATTCCACAACGCTATTAGCGCCGTCAGTGTCACGTAGGAGCCGGGCATTAGCAGGACACCCCAGCGCAAAGCCGCTGGAGCTTAGCACGGACCATAGCGGGTTTGGGAACTTGGCGAAAATCACTAATTGAGTACCTATGAGATGCTAGCTCAAGCTCCTCGAAGCATAGAGAACTCTCTGTCCTGCCACCAGATCACTTGAAGCGGCCGAATATCCGATGATCCTTCAGAGGCAGACGCTGCGGCGTCTAGCAACTATCCAGCAGAAACCCCTCCTCTGGGATGCAGCCCCAATTCAGACTTCAATCTGCCGACGATGTCGAGAACGATCTTTTGCGACAACGGCTCGTTTAGAAGCAGGGCACAACAAGTGGTCCAAGACAAAGCATATCAAGGCTGTCACTGATAAGAAGAAGATGATTGATCGGACAAATTTCGTCAAGGTCATCACCATGTACTCGAGGATGTATGGCGAGAACTTGCAATTCAATCCGCAATTAGCTGGAGCGATTGCAGCTGCAACAAAGGGTACGTAGGCCAGCGCTTTCACGTGCAATATCTCCTAACCATTGAGTAACTACAGCAAGTGTTCCAAAGTCGATCATCGAGGGCGCAGTGGCCAGAGGGCAAGGCCGGTCAACATCAGGCGCCCAGCTCGAGCCCATGACGCTCGAAGCGCTCATCGCACCGAACATCGCCATCATTGCCGAGGCCGAGACGGATAACAAGATACGCACAATAAGCGACCTGAAATTAGTGGCGAAGAGATGCGGAGCAGTGGCGAGTGCATCGGCATTCTACTTCACAAAACGAGGTCGTACGATTTTCAAGGCAAAGGAAGGTGGGCCGACGCTGTCGGAAGTTTTTGAGGAAGCGATCGAGCACGAAGGAGTCGAGGACATCGAAGAGCTCCCAGAAGGTGGGTTCGTGACTTGGACGGAGCCCGCCATGCTCACATCAGTTACTGAAGTTCTCTCGCGCAAGTTTGGTCTTGAATTGATGGAGTCTGATATCATTTGGGCACCCAATGAGGACACCATGGTCGATATGGAGTCGTCTGCGACGGCTTTGAACTTGGGCGACCTGCTATCAGGCTTTAAGGAATTTCCCGAAGTCAAGGCCATATACGTCAATGTTCGTCAAGGATCCCTCTCGGATGAAGTCTGGGAAAAAGTAAACGGGTATTTAGACATTTAGGTAGCGTAGAGCACCGTGATTCATAGTGTACAACATAAATAGATACAGTAGTTTTCATGACCGAGGGCATCCGAGACCGAATCAAAACGCCATCCCAACCTCATTGAGTCTGATTAAGCTGCTCACGCCATGGTCATTGACGGGCAAGGCCAAATACTTGGTTTTCATGTCCAGCCGAGACAGTGTCTAGTGAGAATTCTCGTCGTGCTGAGTCTGGGCTTGCAGCGCTGCTTCGCGCTCCCTCTGCTCGTGAAGTTGGGCCTGTTTGATTCTCTGTCGTGCAACAATTCGGTCGTACTCGGCCCTGATTTCATCGCGGTCCTTTGGAATAGTGTTCGACTGCTCGGCAGATGGCCAGAAGCCAGGGACGGCGAAGCGCTCCTCGATGTTCGTTCCGAAATAGTACATGATCCCAATGGGGAACGAGAGGTATGTGCCGAACTAATGGATTGTGGTCAGCGGCAATGATTTGTGTAAGGATGCAGATTGCGTTTAGATACCTTGAAAAGTTCAAGACCGAATTTGCTCATTTTGCAAGAGTCTTCCGATTTTCCAATCGTAGGTTTTGTCTGTCTTGAATTGCTGTTGAACGATAGCCTGATGTTCCGTCATAAGACATCAATTACGCCCATTTCTTCAGGATGGATGACTAATACCCGCCCTCCGGATTGGTGGACCCGCCTCTCGGAGACTGATGAAAACCATAAGACGGATTGCCTGGCAACATTCCTACTGAACTATATGTTCTGTAAGTATAGTAAGGACTCAATTGGTGAAGTCGTGGGGGTCCATGAACAGTACATGTGTTTGCAATAACGCAATATATTTTACACGGAGAAATGCTGTGTAGGTGTACTGTATTCATCACAATCACAAGCTTTTTTAGCTAATGAATAAATCTGAAGCTCGTGTACAGACTAATACAGAATGAAATACAACATTTCTACTCCAGGAGCCGTGGCCCCTCTCCAAGGGCTTGGAAAATCATGACCAAGTAGCCTTTTGTCTTGCTAAATGCCTGCCCACCCACCCCGGGTGCAAACAAAAACGCCGCCAGAATGCATTCCATATCGGATTCGTTACATACACACCAGTAAACCCCGAAACCGGAAGCCCACCCATGAAAAACACCACCATGATTTGAAAGATGTTGTTGAAAGTAAATTAAGAAAATCCTCTCACCCTCTTCAAACCCGGGTGTTTCTGTCGCCACGTGCTTCCTCCATCATCATTCTCTCAGTCAGACTGCGGGGGGTTCCGGAGAAGTCGCCTTGGGCTAAGCTTGCCCGAAAGCTGTTCAGGTCACCTTCGTCAACTCCGGTGCGCCCATCCAGCCCCCCAACGAACGTATTGAAATTCCCAAGTGAAGCAACTTGAGCATGCAAATCTGGATCTTTCACAATTGGTATCACCACAGGGCGCCCCTTGTATGATCCCAGGGACCCAACAGCGAATTTTGCTGAGGTAGGTGTAACTGGGCCAGATGGTCTTGAAATCGCAACGGCAGGCGATTTACTGTAAGGTGATGGTTCGGAGATATCGTTGTATCTGTTGCGAGGAGAAGGGGGTGGTGACTGTTCGGGAGACTCAGGCTTGGGTGGTCTTGGCTGTCGTGGCCGTGGAGGCGCACTCAGGCCACCAGTTTCGAAATGAAACATCTCATCAGACTCAAATTCGTCTGGAGAATATAAATCTTTGTCCTCAACAGCCTTGGTTGTGGAGCCGGGTTCGTTTGTGGGCAGCGGGCTGATGAGCTCCAGTCTCTCCCCATTCTCTTTTGGCGCCTCCTTCGCATTTGTCTCCTTCGGCTTTTCACTTATTGATGAGCGAGATTGGCCTATTGATAGGAATTCTTCGTCGGAAGAGTCTTCGCTCTCAGCCCCCTGATTGATGCCTTCAAAATTATTAGTTGTAGTAATGCTGTGATTTGTCTCGGGTGCCTTTGTCGTCGTTGGTAGTGCGGTAGCCTTGGCCGCCGCAGAATTTGCTGCCGCCATCGTCGCTTCAGCTGTCACACTTGGGACAGGCGCAGTAGTGGTTGGGGCAGCCGATAGCGGCCTTGAAGAATTCGAAGTGTTTTCGTCAGATGCGGTTGGGTTGACAACAGTCCAAACAGTGCCCTCGTCCAAAGGCGCCCGTGATAGAGCCCTCAGGGCATCCGAGGAAGATATCTTGCGAGGCGGGAGTCCTATGTTGAAGGAAGAGTCGTCCTCTCCAATGTCGTCGCCCAAGATCTCGTCAGAGGATCGCGTATTGTCCGATGCGCCGGGAGGAGTCAGTCGTGGGAGAAAAGGATCACCGAGTTGCGGCGAAGCAGTGGGTAGAACCTCAGCGCCCTGGAATTCGAAGCGAACTCGGCGAGGACTTGGCTGAGACTGCTTGGATAAGATAGATGACCGGCGTAGGGCGCTTCGTGGTGTTTTGGTTTCGCTTTTATCAGATCCTGGAGAGAGTGGTGTGTCATCGGTGGCACGTCGACCATTGCTTGGTCGCCTTGCGGCGGACTGCGAGGCTGCCTGCGCTGATGACTCGGACGGTGCCTGTGCCTGTGCCTGTGACGTGCCTTGCGCGTGGCCCCCGGTCTCGCTGGGCCCCTCCATGTCTTGGATCCCTTTCTGCTGATCAGCTGAGCTGGGTGCTCCAGCATCATTGCCCATTCCACTGCCTTCTACCATTGGCATAGGCAGCGACTGAATTGCTGGCAGCGAGCTGGGCACGGGAGGTGAGCTCTCCAACAAAGGGAGGAAAAAGGGAGTAAACAATCCCGGGAACTCGTGCTCTCGATCATGGGAATTGTCCGCGGCTACGGGAGGGCCGAATACGGCGGGTGGCGGAGAAGGCCGGCCGGAAAGAGATGATCGCCCAGGTGAGTCAGCCTGGTGAGCGTGAGCAGGACGAAAACCAGCAAGCGTGAGCTCTGGGCTGAGAGCTGGATATCTGTCACTCAGCGATGCTTGGATTGACCGCTCGACCTCGTCGGCGATAGCGGGTGTGACATCGTTGAGCGTCTGGTCGTAGTAGCGCTGAAATTCGACAACCAGTTCGTGGCGGTAGGCCTGAACCTTGTGCTCGAGATCGCCTAGCTTGAGCTCGAGGCTCTGAACCAAGCGCTCCCGAGTTGGCTCCATTGCGCCGATACCGATCAAGATGTGATAGGAACTCCCGCAAACGGTATGAGCAGCCTCCTTGCAGTTGGGCTCAGCATGGCGCACGCCTCGGGTCAAGCTGAGAGGGAAAATGGGAGATGGGCGGGACAATTGGCGCCTATCTACGAAGGTGGTTTTCGCCGCCTTTCTAAAGTGCGATTTTTCCAGATGTCATGGTACATGGGTTAAAATACTTTGGTGCTAATGGTACCGGCAAGGCACTACTAATCATCCACACGATAGTGTACCTGGGCCATTTATTATCACGCTACGGCCAGTAATCGGCAGCGCAGGTGAGCGATGCGAGTGGGGAGAGGGCAAACAGCGCAAACAGGGCAGGTAATTATTATCTGGAGGCTGGAGGCGTGCTTGTGGCCTCTGTGATCCGACTGGTGTGGCCCGTGCACGGCGAGGCGCCGAAGTACTGTGCCGTACCTGGTACATGCCATTAATGTTGACCAGAAGAGTTGGTAAGATTCGAACACTGATGAATCGAGCATAAGAAATTAATCTCCGAGCTCGTTCTCTCACATACCATCTTGATCGTGGCGGATAAACATCCCCGTCAACATATTGGAAAGCTTCAAATGAGCCATATCGGCCTCAGTCTTCCGCAAATAAGCTTGCGAAGAGCGCAAAGCCAATATTTAGTTTAGCTCTGCATAAACTACCTAGGTAAGGAATGGAGGGTGGCTGGAATGCACTCGCTCGATTTCCAGGCCGTCTACGTTTCGTGATCAAGTAATTTAAAAGGGCTCCCTCTGGTCACGAACAAAGTTGGAAATAGCAGGTACAACTCACTGGCCACCTGTTATAGAAGGAAGAAACTCGCCACGTTGATCCGATCGTAATACATGCTGCTTTCTCCATCGGATGTCCAAGTATCTCCTATCGGTTGGCATTCGTTAAGCAGTAGTAATTGACAAATAAATAGACTCGGTCCAGATTCAAGCTTGCTGTCCCCCCCAGCTTCCGCTTGATTTCTCATTCTGTTTCCCTCCTTTTATCAGTATGAGCGTCGATGAAGAAATAAGAAATCCCTGGGGTTCAAGCACCTCATCAGCACCACGTGAATACCTCTAGAGAGGCACCTCGTCTTGGTGTCTGGTCGACGGTTTCCTGTACCTCTGTGTACTTGGGACCCCGCGTCCAGTGGGATGCGCTCTCATCGTGGGGGTAAAAGAAGTGGAACACCAGACCAGGGCCAACACCCCTGCCACGATGTTGAGCACGAGCATCAGATCAGCCTGGTTGCCTAGCATTTGCTGGGAGAACTCTCTCAGCTGGTACACAGGGGGTCTAATCCTAAGGATTCAATGAACGCCTATTCCATTATTGCCATGTCATGACATTTATCTTCAACATGCCGTGATGCATTTCTCAATTGGTGTTATCAGTATCCTATTCATTTGAACTGATTCTGGGTCCTCTGCCCCGCTTGAGTAGGTATCCAACCAGCTCAACATCACGGAGCTTGCCGCGCTTAGAGGATATCCAAAAACACTTGATAGAAACATAACTCTGTGGTGAAGATTGCCACATAACACTAATTTGCCACTCGTAATGGAAGCGACTCTCCGAAGTTAAGGTGGTAATGATAATCAATCCAATCCCGCACAAGATCAGCTATTGAACGTGGTTCGTTATGTATTGTGTGGCTGTCAGAGAAACAGGGATTGCAAAAGCCACCGATGTAGACAAAAGAGTGATGGTGACACAGTACTGATATTCTCAGTCAACAGTACTTCTTATTGTATACTTATAATACTTGATCTCGAAAATTTGTGAACATTTTAAGCCATTGTCTCTGTATAGGTTGTGGCCTGTCTTGGAAGGTTAGAATTCCGAAACCTCTTTACGATCCCAATTTCCTGACAACCACATCGCTCCGTAGATTCACCAGTAAGAAAGGCAGTTGCTATTCGCATGCGCTCCCCTTTTTTTTTTTTTTTTTGTATAACTGTTAACAGGAGGAAAGAATCTACGCGGATGCTAACTGGCAAATTAAAGCGCCTGCTGCCTTAGTAGTAATAGGCAACGAAACGTTGCAGGGGCGGAGAATAGACGGTAGGATCAATAGCGTGAATCTATGATATTTTCCTTACGTCCTGAATGCACGCTTGGGGTGGTTCAGACCCAATCGTTTGTAGTCTGGGATTCTCATTGCAAGTTAGCGGTGGTATTTGTTGAACAAGCACCACTGATAATAAGAAATGCGGGCAATTGTTAGAGCTCGAAGCTCAGCTTGACCTCAAATTCACCGCCTACCGCATTGAGCTCCACAACACTCGATTCTGCCATTCCTGGAGTGTTGCTTCTCGCGTAGCTCGGCCGCTAGAGCTCATGCGATTCCTTTCAGGTCACCGAATAATTTAATAGCCAACCAACCCAAACAACAGTTTCAGGATCGGAAGCAGCCCTGGACTAAGCGAAATGTCGACAATCACCAAGGATGCCCTCCAGTCGGGCAATGAGCCGATTGTCCCGCTGCCCTTCAACGCAAATCAGCCTCCGAAAGTCACCCTGTATCCGCTCTCCAACTATACCTTCGGAGTGAAAGAAACCCAACCAGAGGAAGACCCATCCGTAATCGCTCGACTAAAGCGCCTGGAGGAACATTATGCTGAGTATGGGATGCGACGTACTTGTGAGGGTATCCTAGTGTGCCACGAGCACAACCACCCTCACATCCTCATGCTACAAATCGCCAACGCCTTCTTCAAGCTCCCCGGAGACTACCTCCGACCCGAAGATGATGAAATTAAAGGATTCAAGTCTCGCCTCGATGAAAGGCTTGCCCCAGTCGGCCGATTAGGAGAGGGCGAGGAAGCAGGCGACTGGGAAGTCGGTGAATGTCTAGCTCAGTGGTGGCGACCAAATTTCGAGACCTTCATGTACCCGTTTGTCCCCGCCCATGTGACGAGACCAAAGGAGTGCAAAAAGGCGTATTTCATTCATCTACCAAAGACAAGTCTGTCTCCACCAGAGCTCTACTGCTCATCTGTTCCCCCTCTTCGCGAAGCTGATCGCTGACAATGAATGATGCAGAGGTGCTTAGCGTGCCCAAAAACATGAAGCTTCTTGCAGTGCCGCTCTTTGAGCTCTACGACAATACCGCGCGATACGGACCGCAGCTCTCCGCTATCCCCCATCTGCTTAGCCGTTACAACTTTGAATTCGTTGACGAGAACAACAACATTGTTGCTTCCACGCCGGGTGCTGGTGCCCCCGACGGATACGTACCAAAAGTCAAGGTCCTGGCCGGTGATGACACAGACATGAAGGAAGAGAACGGGGTGCAAGCTTGAATTGATTATGAACCTGAGATGGCCAGGCGTTGGTGTTTGGCGTTGTTGAAAAAAATATATTTGCTGCTCCGGTTGCAGCCCCATTCATTGCCTAGCCTCACTTCCATGCCGATTTAGATCCTACGCCTTTTCCCCTTGAATAGTGGCCACGATACGACGGTTCTGCCTGTGTGCCCGGAACTCCAAATAGTATATACCTTGCCATGTGCCAGTTGCCTGGATTCGATTACATTAGCTACAAGGTCGGATGACGTATTTCACGGGAAAGCTCACCAATCTTCCATCCTTGATGGGAATTGTTACACTGGCCCCGATCAGAGCAGATTTGACATGGGCCTAGTACACGGTTCTGTTAGATTGGTCTCTCAAGCAGGGAATCGGGAGCTAGACGTACCGGCATATCGTCAGGACCCTCGGCGCTAAATCACCATGTATCAGTTATGAAATACGGATGCATAGTGGGAGTGAAGGGCTTACTCGTGACGATACAGTGCCTCGCCTCTGGGGCCTGCCTCTGGGACGATGCGGTCCAGCGAGTCGCTCATGTCTGCCCTGACATCCTCGTCAACTTTAAGATTATACCATTAGAACTTTGCTTTGCTATGAGTGTAGGACGGAAAACATAATATACAATTCTCATTCAAACTCAAGGCGGCGCTCGTATGCTGGATGAAAAGATTCAACAGTCCAACCTTGTAACTCCTGATCTCAGGCAAGGCCTGCAGGACTTGGTCCGTTACCAAATAAGATCCGCGCGACTTGGCCTGGAGGCTGAACTGCTTCTGGAACCAGGTCATGGTCGTGGGTGCGACAGGCTCGGAGGGAGCTTTTGCAAATGGAAGAGTATACGCAGGGATGGTCCAGATGGAGTGGAATAGACCAGGGAAGAAGGCGACGAAGAGGAAAATGGTAAACAGAAGAGTCGTGCCGACAGAGATTGTGTGGGATTGTTGAGGCATCTTCACAGCGCGCGGAGCAATGATGTCGTAATGTGGGTCTACAGCTGCCGAGATGTACTATCCCCGGTCTGTAGCATTTTTAGAGGTAAGAGGGCCTCTTCTGGGTAAGCAAATGAGGTCCAAGCAATTAGCAATACCATGATATCAGTATCAATCCAACTCCAACACGTCAATCGAGCGCGCATTTGCCGAACGCTAAACACCAGTAATCTTGTTGGCCATGTCAAACGCCCTGTAAAAGAGTAATATGCTTTTTAAGGCGCCCCCTCAGTTTGCCATGACGACGGCTAGGGAGCAGCATGCACGGGCAGATTTCAGAAAAGTGCTTTCATTGATGCAAAAATATACACTCCTTCCTCAGATATCTGAACGATATAAGAAATTGATTTAGGTTTTAGCCGAGCCAACAATACACTGCTTTCCGATGAACATTGTCTATCCAGCTCCTCTTTCTATTTTCTTGGCGTTCATGCAAGTGGGTAGGCAGTCTCAGGTAGCGACTCGAGGTGCTTTCGGTGGTGCTCATTAGCCTGTCCATTGGTTAGCAAATTGTACACTCCGTGGTGACGGGACCAACGGTGGTACGCACGTAAGGAATGCCGCAGTAGTTGCAGGAGGCGATCTCAGCTTTGTCGGTGTTGATGAAGATCCTGGGGTGTCCGGAAGGACCGCCGCCGCCATCGCAGGCAACAATTCGATCGTGCGTCCATCGTACAGGCTCCTTGTGAATCAATTCGATGGCAGCCATGGGTTGAGGCTATTCAAGGTGTTAGCTCATCCTCCACCTCTTCCCCTCGGCGTGATTTCGCGTACCTGGACGGAAAAGTCGGTCTGTTCGAAGCGGGGGCCGGTCATAGCTTGTGATCGCGGCTTCTGGCTTCGTGACCAGACGCCCAGTCTATTGGGCGCCTGGCTGATCTCGACAGGCTTGGACTCATCGGCGACAGCTGGGGAGGTGGTCTTTGCGGCCGTGGGCACAGCCTCGAATTGGCGGGCGGTGGTGGTGAAAGCCCTGCGGGACACACGCAGCCCGCGAGCAAGGGATCCGACGGCCTTCAATTGAGAAGAAGCCATTGTGAGTGAGTGTATGTGAAGAGCGTGGGAGTTGTGATGCGGTCGTCCGGCTCTCAATCCGGGACGGCTTGAAGATGGTGCAGTAAGGCCCGCTGCGACATATGTGTGCGGACTTTTAGTTTTTCCGGCGCCCAATGCCGCGACAAAATTTAGTGCCCGTCACGAAATCCGACTGCAGCCCAAATCTTGAAAGTTGTGAAGAAGTAGCATACGTGCGCATTCGTCGCTGAGAAGGCATAATACGGTCATCATGGCGCCAGAAACCCCCAGGGGAGTCTCTTCGAGGCTCTTGACGATGAAATTCATGCAAAGAGCCGCTGCGACAGCATCATCGCCGACAACACCAGGCTCCGACACCGACGGCCACTCAGCGAAGAAACGAAAGCTTGGCCACAACTCGGCGGCACAAGCAAAGCTCATCGCGGATATCGACAAAGCCTCTATACAGGCGGCAATTGATGAACGAGAAGCAAAGCGCCAGGCCGCATTAGAGAAACACTCAGGGCTTGACACTCGCTGGGTCTTGGATACTAATTGGGATAAGAAACCCCTTGGTAAACCGCAGTCACAGCCACTCAAAGTTGTCTATGTTGGATACGGCGATATTGATTCATCGGATGATGAGTCACAAGATGATCCCAAATGCGGGCGAACTTCGACACGGAACTACAAGCAAGCCCCAGCTGATGTAAGTAAAGCCGAACAGCAACAGCTTTGTCCTCACCTCTCCACAAGTAAGGAACTGACCTCTGCTATAGAAACAAAGCCAGAAAAACACATCAGACGGGGGAGATGATTCAGAAGACGACTCTTCGAATGACGAGGATTCAGACGATTCACCCAGCAGCCATGCAAATGGCAGTAGCCCACTCTCACGCAGACGGAAAGATCCAGCAGCAAACCCCAGACAGAACCCGGAAAACTCGAAAGCAAAGGAGTTCCGCGACAAGCGGAAGAAGAAGGAGGTCAAGCTCAGTAAGCTAACCTCCATATCATCAGGTGGCATATCTTCAGGCGGCGATGCCTCGAATCGCAACAAGGCCTTGAAATGCTACAACTGCCACCAAGTCGGCCATAGAGCTTCTGACTGCCCAAATTCAAGCTCAAAGGGCCAGAAGAAAAGAAGTTGAGCCGCCCTATCTAGTCATGTGCGTCTCATTAGCTGCAAAGCTTTCTGTTCGTTACGTCGTATGATTCATCCCAGCAATCTCATAATGATCCAAACCTTTGACATCGCACAACAACCCATACGCTTTGGGGCCCAGCCCCATTAGAAGCGCGAAGGTAGGGTCGTAATGTTCGTTGTTAGCGTCTGGATAGTACTCTTCAAAAGTCGGTAGATGCTGGATGGGTGTGCTCCACTATCAATGGAGGACAAGCTCGATGCGCAGGTGCCGGTGGGCAAGACACTGCAAGCAATATTATCGGCCTGGAGCCAATGAATACACTCTCGATCGGACAGATAAGGACTGTCTCGTTCGCATCTGAATGGTACAAATCATCACGGTTTCATCGTATCACGGCAAATTCGAGACCTCGCCTATGAAGGTTAAAAATACCGTTGCCGAGCCCATATAATTTAATAAAATGACACACTTGCAGAATTAACGAATTCACCTACCATCTTGAATTCATGTCCAGAACGCGGCCGAAGACGGAGCTGAAGCACCCTGTGTGTTGTGAAATCGTTACACCATGTGACCAACATTGGCCAGCCATTGACTAGCCTCTCGATAATAATCCATGCAAAGCCGAATGGCAAAAGATCCGGATCATGCAAGGGGGCGGAGCCAAGGGCTGCATTCGCAGACCGCCGCCCAGCAAGATGAGAACACGCTGTTGTCTCCCACCGGCTTGATTGGGAGTTTCCAGAAGGCCAGAATTAAGACCGGAATTCGAGTGCTGGTGGCGCTCGGCATCCCGTGACTCAAGACACGATCTATCAAAATGGCTAGTGGAACATAGTCGGATTCATATTCGTGTGCCGGTGGCACAAGTTGCCACGATGCGTAATGAATGACAAGGTGAAAATTCGCCGGCTTGTAGAAATGCAGTAATGCGAGAAAGATTACTTGCCTAATATATAAGCCAGTGTTCATTACGAATATCGTGAAACATTAGAGCGGAAACTCATGGCTGCTAAAAGTGGTTCTGGCAATGACGTAGAGAAGAATCCTGATTACGAGGCTGAGGAGTGGTCGACTGGGCTTAGTTGAAGAAAAAGAAAAAAGAATAGTTTGGAAAGAACATGATGAGCCCCTTGCATCCGCCATGTTGGAGCATGGTTGCGAGAGTAGCCAGCGCATGAGTCGTGACAGTAATCATGCTAGCAAGTGTCGCGAACACCGTCATTCCAATCAGCGTGCGATTTCAACATCTGGGGTCGGATGATGCAAGGACAACACCAATTGTCGAATCCCCGCGCGACCTCCAAGTGCTAGGGTCCACAAGCACGATATCAGCGTGCCCAATTAGGTACAATTAGGTGGCGGAATACGGCCAAGGGGTAAAGCAAGGTCCATAAATTCAGCCATCACAGAGGGAGGCAGATACTTAGATAGTGGAGGTACTCGCGTTTCTCTTATCCACTACCTGTTCCGTTGCTGAACGAACCTGCAGGTTGATGCATCGTGCCTAGATGGTACCTATGTAGGAACAGAGCAGAGACATTCCACTTGGTAAAATGCAGCCTCTGCATTCCTCCATGTTCCAATTATCATGGCGAACTCAATAACACGCAATCCATACGCCATGCAGGACCCCCTGGCATGCTCTCGGGTGCAAAGCACAGGTACAACAACTTCAATGTCAGGGAAGGGAATTGGCATGTACCTACCAAGGCAGGCATATCCCTACCTCGTACCTAACTACCTAAGCCACGGCAGGTGCATGTACTCAGGAACCGCCGTCTTTGGTGGGAGGGGGAGGGGGAAAAAGCAAAGAAAGATGTGGTGGCGGGAGGGAGAGAAGAGGAAGGGAGCAACCCTCTTTTTTGTTTGCGAGGAATTTTCCAAAAGACAGAGGGAGAGATGGAAAGGAAGCAACCATAATGGCCGGCTAGTGGTTTTGAGGCTGCCACTCTCTCGGTATTAGACTTTGAAGCGTTGCCCACCTGGGCCGTTTTACGATGGTGGCGGTAAGAACGGCCGTCGCTATGTCGAGAAGGTACCTGCAGTACGTAAGGAAGGTAGGCACTGCCTTATCTTACCTCAGTGAATTTCGTGAAAATTCTGCTTGAGGCGAAAAAGAAAAAAAATTGAAATAAAAAAAAAACTGATTCATTTCACATCGCGACGTAATGAAAGCCAATTAGGAGACCACATGCCATTCCGGCCACCTCGGTCCGCAATACTGAAAAGAAGAAGAATCCCGAACCAGTAGACAGTTTATTAGGGCCCAATGGTCGAAGAAGCAAACCAAAGCTAAGCGTTCCTCCAACCCCAACAACTCCGTTTGATTACCTCGAAGCCTCAACCGTCGATACCTATTTCAGTGGAGGCTCCTGCAACCTCGCCTCGACAACCATCAAGGTTCCGCGTGGAGCACCCACTGCACTCCCTCCAGCATAGAGATCCGAGACTCTGGCGACAGAACAAACACCCCCACAGTACATCCCACACCGCACAAAGATCAACACACGCGCACAGGGGGGCAACACACAAGCATCGGATTGGATTCGGGACTAGCATCTAAGACTTAGTGCGGGTGGATCCCTTCGTCTTTATACTGCTAGGGGGACACCAATATCGTGCAGCCAACGAGCCCGACGGACACAGTTTATCCCACCAACTCATATCTGAAACTCGTTTCGTCCGTATCTGCCACTTCTTTGTCTTCACTCGCCTATATCTCCCCCCTCCTGTTCCCCCTCTCCGCCCAGCTCTCCTTGCCAATTCCATCGACTATAGAACAATTGGCGAGCCATGCCTCCTTCTGATCCCCCGGCTTCGGCGCCCAGGCCGTCACATGCGGTGTTGCTCACCGACAACCTGGAGAAGCCATCAGTGGATGATCGCAACTATCGCGTAGTCCGTCTCGCAAACCAGCTGGAGGTTCTATTAGTTCATGATCCGGAGACGGACAAGGCCAGTGCCGCCCTCGACGTCAATGTCGGAAACTTTAGTGACGAGGAGGGTATGCCGGGTATGGCTCATGCAGTTGAACATGTAAGTTGCCTCCAGCGTCTCCCTTCTTCGTCAGCCAGCGTCGCCCTGTAGCTAATAAACGCATAATCTAGCTTCTTTTCATGGGCACCAAGAAGTTCCCTGTAGAGAATGACTACAGCCAGTACTTATCATCAAACTCGGGCAATTCTAACGCATATACCGCCTCGACGTCCACTAATTACTACTTTGAAGTAGCTGCCAAACCTGCTGATGACAGAGAGCCAACAGAGGAAAACCCATCACCCCTCCGCGGCGCTTTGGACCGTTTCGCCCAGTTCTTTATTGAGCCTCTCTTTCTCTCGAGCACTCTTGACCGAGAGCTCAAGGCTGTTGACTCTGAGAACAAGAAGAATCTGCAGAATGATACTTGGCGGCTTCACCAGCTGGACAAGTCGCTATCAAATCCCAGGCATCCGTACTGCCATTTTTCGACAGGAAACTTTGAGGTTCTCAAGACAGAGCCGGAAGCCAAAGGGATTAATGTGCGTGACAAGTTCATCGAGTTTCACAGCCAACACTACTCTGCCAACCTGATGAAGTTGGTGGTGTTGGGGCGTGAGTCGCTTGACGTGCTGCAGAAGTGGGCGGAGGAATTCTTCTCCGGAGTGGTCAACAAAGAACTTCCCCAGCAACGTTGGGATACAGAGGTTCCATTCCAGAAGCAAGATCTTGGTATGCAGTGTTTTGCCAAACCAGTCATGGACTCTCGTGAGCTGAACCTGGTTTTCCCATTCATCGACGAGGAGCTCCTTTATGAGTCCCAGCCCAGCAGATACCTAAGCCATCTCATTGGCCATGAGGGGCCTGGAAGTATTATGGCCTACGTGAAATCAAAAGGATGGGCCAACAGCCTGTCCGCCGGTGCATATCCCGTCTGCCCGGGCACACCTGGTTTCTTTGACATTTCTATCCGATTGACTGAGGAGGTATGTTCACGCTAATAACAATGATCACTCTCACGCTACCTTGTACTGATATACCATCAACAGGGCCTGAAACAGTATCCAGAAATTGTGAAGATTATTTTCCAGTACATCTCGATGCTACGAGAATCGTCCCCCAAGGAGTGGATCTTTGATGAGCAGAAGGGCATGGCCGATGTCGATTTCAGGTTTAAGCAAAAAGTTCCAGCCAGCCGCTTCACGAGCAGAACTGCATCAGTGATGCAAAAACCTATTCCTCGTGAATGGCTGCTGAGTGGAAGCAGCAGATTGAGGTCGTTTGATCCGAAATCCATCCTAAAGGCATTGGCTACCCTCCGCCCTGACAACTTGAGAATGACTATCGTCTCTCAAAAGTTCCCTGGGGACTGGGATAAGAAGGAGAAGTGGTACGGAACTGAGTATAGATATGAGAAGCTACCGGAGGATCTTTTGCAGTCTTTTGAGACTGCCTTCACAATTCCTGCTGAAGACCGCTACCCGGAGCTTCACCTGCCACACAAGAATAACTTCATCCCCAAAGAACTTGAGGTGGAGAAGAAGGATGTTCTGCAACCTGCTATAGCGCCCAAGTTGCTTCGCAATGATAGCCTTGCCAGGACATGGTGGAAGAAGGATGATACATTCTGGGTGCCCAAGGCAAATGTATACGTCAGCTTAAGGAGCCCAATCATTTACGCATCAGCCGAGAATGTGGTCAAAGCAAGGCTGTTTACCGAATTGGTACGGGACGCTCTAGAGCAGTACGCCTACGATGCCGACCTCGCAGGCTTGCAATATACCGTCAGCCTGGGCGGGAGAGGCCTTCTCCTCGATATCTCCGGATACAATGATAAGCTTGCCGTTTTACTCCAGCAAGTCACCACAACTATGAAGGATCTTGAGATTCAGGATGAACGGTTTGAGGTTGTCAAGGAGCGGCTTATCCGGGGCTTCAGCAATTGGGAGCTGAATTCAGCCTATCACCAGGTCGGCGATTTCCTGAATTGCTTGAATTCGGAACGCGCTTTCCTGGTCGAGGAGCTGGCCGCAGAATTACCTTCCATCACCTCTGAGAGCGTTCGGCTGTTCCAGAAACAGGTGTTGGCTCAATTTTTTCTCGAGACTTACACACATGGAAACATGCACCGCGAGGATGCATTGAAGGTGACAGAGATCATCGAAAACACCTTCAAGCCCCGAGCGCTTCCCCGCGATCAGATCCCCATCGTAAGGTCGTTGATCATCCCTCGAGGCTCAAACTTCATTTTCAACAAGACGTTGAAGGATCCTGATAATGTCAACCATTGTGTGGAGACACTGCTTTATGTTGGTGACAAGGCGGATCGGTTGGCCAGAGCTACCACCCTATTGTTTGACCAGATCGCTCATGAGCCGGCA
Source organism: Clonostachys rosea (assembly GCA_026958235.1). NCBI lineage: Eukaryota > Fungi > Ascomycota > Sordariomycetes > Hypocreales > Bionectriaceae > Clonostachys > Clonostachys rosea. The sequence goes on from CP110204.1 coordinate 6,233,369, forward strand.
TTTGATCAGCTCAGAACCAAGGAGCAGCTGGGGTATGTTGTATTTGCTGGAATGCGCAACTTTGCCACAACCTGTGGAATTCGTCTGTTGATCCAGAGCGAGAGAACTCCCGACTACCTCGATTCTCGAATCGAGGCTTTCCTGGTGCAGATTGGGGACGTCCTGGAGAAGATGACAGAGGTTGAGTTTGAGGGTCACAAGCGCAGTCTCATTATCAAGCGCCTGGAGAAGCTGAGAAACCTGGACCAGGAGTCATCCAGGCACTGGAGCCACATCTCAGGAGAGTACTATGATTTCGAACAAGGTAGGTCACCGACATTTATATTTGGTCCCTGGCATTTTTTGACACTAACTAATCAACCCTGCAGCTCAAAACGACGCCGCCCATGTGAAAGCACTTACCAAAGCCCAGATCTTAGAGTTCTACAAGACTTATATAAGCCCATCTTCGCCAACTAGAGCCCGGATCTCGATTCACCTGCATGCACGCGGTGCGAGCGAACTTGATACCAAAATCATTGCCCTTCTCCAACAAGCCGGGCTAGAGGACGTTCCAGAAGAACAGCGGCAATGTATTGATCTCCTTGAAAAGTATCTGACCAAGGATCTTGGCCTCCCAGCAGACCAAGTATCATCAATCGTATCCGAAGCCCGCGAGTGTGGGCTGAAGCGAGCGGTCTCTGGTACTGAAACTGGAGACATTGCCAATGGTTCTACTGCTGTGGGCTCAGCGGTCGAGATCACCGATGTTCGTGCTTTCAAGTCTGGTCTGCTCGCTAGTTTAGGAGCACGTCCGGTCAAGGATTTTAGTGAATATGAGGATAGAGACTCAAAGCTATAAATTGCTCGGTTAGGCGAAGCTAAAGGATGATGTTTTTTGAGAGTGGTGGCGTTGGTACTGTCGTGTCAAAAAGGGTCTTTGATGGCAGGTTTTTGGGCTGGAGAAGTGTTGGGATGCGACAATGGAGATAGACTTATACGAGTAGTATTAGATAGACCTACACACGTGAGTAGAAGGATCCTTTGGTACCCAAAATGGATTTATATGACTACATGTACTGTTTGATGCCATCTGTATCCGTGGTGAGGGCTATTTTACCACACTACTTGTCCAGCTTACGCTTAATCCTGATTCAATTGTCATTTGAACAGGTAGGGCTACCAGAGACAAAGAAATCGAGGCCCCGCCAAGGGCACTGGTCCCTACGGCCGAAGGCATGTAAGGGAGGAGCAGGTTAGCAGTTTCTGAGGGGTGCTTGCCGATGTATATTATAGTACCTTTCGGGAGCAAGGTACCTAGGTAGGTAATTAAGGCAGGTGCCTACCTACCTACCTACGTACCTAGGGCCCGCCCGCACAGTACGTCATTCCTAATCGCTAAATTTTTTTAACTCGCAAATATCCGTACATCGATTATTATCGCGGGTGTGCATCGCAGCTATAGAACAGATTGATGGTAGCATAGATGCAAAAATTATCCGTGCCAGTGGTTGAATACAACTGGGGGGCTGGACTGCGCAAGGTTGTTTCCAGTTCTTATTCTCATGGGCGTTTGCCTTCATCGGATAGTGGGACGCCATAGGAGGGGTTGGCACCGATCCCGCCTAGCAGGCATCATTCTTTCGGCTGTTCTTGCCCTTTACTAGCCGCCTTTGGTCCTACCTAGATTTAGATGGTTCCCTCTGGAAGGCACTGATCAAAACTTGCCACACCGGTAGTAAGGTACCTAGGTAGTAAAATGGCAAAGTTGAGCTCCACGGGGGAAACTTAAGATTTCTGTCATCGTTTTGGGCAGCCAAGCATGAAGAAAATAGGGGGGGACAAGTTCATCGCATTGACTTCAAGACATGTGTGGCAACAAGTGGCTCTCTTTGTCTTTCGTTTCTTTTTTCTTCACCGTCTCGGTGGGAGGGGGTACTATTTCCTAGTCTCAGCGTCTGTCTGATTCTGGTTTTTTTTTTTTTTTGGGTTTTTTCTTAACCACAGGCCTCTCTGGACGCCGCCTATCAACAAAGGCGTGCAAGCTCTTGTTGCGGAAACAATGCGGTACCCATGTACCCTCTTGAGACATGGCGAGTCGGTATACTGGCCAAACATCAGATAAAAGCAATAAATTTTGTCTAGCGCTGACTAGCATCGCCTCGCCTCGTGAGTTGTGATTTATTACAGCTGCTCGACTCGACCGGTCGTAGCGGACTCACTAACACCAGCAGCGGTAGGTAAGGTAGTGCCCGACTCCTCGCTCACCGTCTCTCACCCAGACTCTGACATGCCTTGTACCTTGGAGGTAGATAGCCGTAGGTGCAAGACCCACAGTGTACCTTGCCAACATCTTGCCGCCTGCACCCTCTGCAACAAACCAGACGCCCACCTCCACAGCCCTGCTCAGCCATATTTTGCAGTCTAGCACATTTCTTGCCTGGATCCCCATTGCCCAGTCTTCTGTTTCCGCTTGGTTCGACTCTTCAGATCCTCCAAGCTGAGTCTCCGGAACACTAGATTCCGACTGTACTGATGCAACAATAGCTTTATCCTGGTCTGCAGACCTACCAAGACGATTTTCTTCGTTGTCGACGCCCGTCTCCCAGATCGCCTTGAGCTGCCCGCCGCAGCTCACCTTCAAGACGGCTTCCTCAAAGAAGAGAAAGATTTCGTCCCAGCCCTCGACGCAAGAGGACCGAAACTCTTCTGATTCGCCCTCTTCCGACTCTGGCCGCCTGCTCTCCTGCGAACCCGACGACGACCCAGCTTTCTCCTTCTCCGCCTCCGGGCCCAACACCCCATCCTACCTACCCGCAGATTCTCTCCCGGTATCGAGCGTTCCCCCCAGGCTCCAGCCCAGTGGGAGCTCGCTTGTCTCGGCAGAGTACGCCTCCTCGACAGCGTCCTCCCCGTCCGCCTCTGTCTGTGCCGACTCAGCTCTAGACGCTGAAGACGAGTCCGGGTCAGCGCACCCCGCCAAGCCAAGGTGCCGCTCTCCCTTGCGTGTATCCAAAAGGGCCATTATGAATGGTGATGCCGACCTCCCCCAGCGTTCATCGTCACCTCTCAAGCGCCGAGCCTCGAGCATGGACCCAGAAGCAGAACAGAACAACCAGAACGCGGAGCAGCAGACTGGTGGAGGCTTGCCCCGCGCCATGAGCATCGACCCCCCAGACGTCCCTGCATCAGGGGTCACCACCAGTAAGTCCTATAATATCATAAAAGAATGTTTTTGGCGTAAAACTGTGACTAAGTCTACCGCATCAGGCCCTCCATCCATCAGTGAGCAGATCAAAACAATTGAAACACTGTTGAATGCCTCCAAGGAGACCCCACTGAAGGAAGGGGATAAGGCGTACCTCGTCTCTCGAACTTGGGTTGACAAAGCACTTGCTTTGCGTGGGGATTCTTCGCGCCAAAAGGGCGATAGCAATGACGATTGTGATTCTAGACCTCTCGGCCCCGTGGACAACAGCGACATCATCGAAGAAGTTATTAAAGACTCTTCTGGAAAAGATTATGTTCGCCTGAAACCTGGCTCCAGTCTGGAATCTTTCGAGCTGTTCCCCGAGGACGCATGGGGCTTGATAGCGGAGTGGTATGGCATGCAAGATGGACAACAGCCCATCGTTCGTTTCGCTATCGACGCTGCACCTGACCCCATGTCAGAATCCAACGTGATGTATGAGTTTCACCCGCCAATCTTCCGCGTTCATCGTCTGTGGTCCGAAGTCAGCCCATTGCCAATTGAGCAGACTCTGAAAGCAAGGAACCCTCCTCCTCTGACGCTTGTTCGAAGCTGCAACTCTCCAGCTCATGCCTTCTTAAAGGATGTCAAGACATTGGCGGGCATCCCACTAGAACGCAAAGTTCGGTTGTTCTCAGTGCCACAGACACTCCCAGCCTGTGAACCTGCTCAGCGCAATTCGGCTCCAACACCGCCGGATTCACCAGGGAGAAAAGATGCCGCCAATCCTCAAAACACATGGCCGTATCTCCTACTTGACAGCCCCTCATTTGCACAAGTTCGAGACCAGAGGATCAGGGTTGAACTCGCAGATACCACAACAAACGGCAACTACAATGGCAGCTCTACCCTACAGCACTGGAACCTGGTGACGGATCAGACTCTTGTGCTCGATGAAGCCATTGAGAACGCTTGGGTCAGCACGTACACCGGTCGTAAGGGGGCCAAGTCTGGCCCTGCGAGGGGTAACGCCTCTGGACTCTCATCCAAGAACAACAGCGGGCGCAACAGTCCCGCCCCTTGCGGAGCGGGTCGTGGGCGGGCTCTACGCACAAAACCAGGAAGAAGCCTGGGCGCCGTGGGATTTCACAACCTAGGAAATACCTGCTACATGAACTCGGCATTGCAGTGCGTCCGCAGCGTCGAGGAACTGACCAAGTATTTCCTCACTGATTCCCACACAGAGGAGATCAATAAGACGAATCCTCTCGGTTATAATGGACGAGTTGCATTGGCCTACATGAACTTGCTGAAGGAGGTTTACGAGGAAGGTAGGGGCTCGGTAAGCCCTCGAGACTTCAAGACTACAGTAGGACGCTGCCGCAGCACATTTCAAGGATGGGGCCAACAGGATTCCCAAGAATTTCTCGGCTTCCTCCTAGACGCGCTTCAAGAAGATCTCAGTCGTATCAAGAAGAAGCCATACATTGAGAAACCTGATTCCACCGATGAGATGATCAATGACCCTGAAGCGATCCGCAAAATGGCTGAAGAGGTTTGGGATATCACCAGGAAGCGAGACGACTCGGTTATTGCTGACCTGTTCACTGGGATGTATAAATCGACCCTGAAATGCCCCGAGTGTGGTAAGATAAGCATCACGTTTGACCCTTTCAACAACTTGACTCTTCCCCTCCCGGTTGAGGACCTGTGGCATCGGACTGTTAAGTTCTTTCCGCTGAACGAGGCCCCCGTGAAGATTGATGTTGAACTGCCAAAGCACAGCGCTGTCGAGGCCCTGAAGCAATTCATCTCTACCCGTACTGGTGTCCCCGTCAGCAGGTTAATGGGCGCTGAAGAATTCAAAGAACGTTTCTTCAAAATCTACGAAGACCAACAGGATGTGTCGGCAGAGATTCAGTCAACAGACCTGCCAACTATCCATGAGATCGAAGCTGTTCCGACCAACTGGCCTAGTAAAATAAGGACCAAGAAGTACAGATCCATGCTCGACATCGATTCACCAATCGATGCCACCGAATGGGATGATCCTAGGTACGAAACAATGGTGGTTCCCGTGTTTCATCGTCGGCCTAATGTAATTGGGGATGGAACAAATCCTCCCCCTCACTTTATCGTTTTGACACGTGAGGAAGCCTCGAGCTATGATACGATTCAGCGTAAGGTACTCGAGAAGGTTGCAACATTCTCCACGTGGCCGGTACTCTTGGATGATGACGACGCAGACGACACAAATAATGCTGATTCGGATGGCGTCGTGGTCCCCTCAGACGTCGACTCCTCTGGCGATGGCAAAGTTGCCGCGCGGTCAGTTGAGGGCGAGGAGGATATGGTGGATGTTACAATGACATCGGATACTAAAAATGTCGTGGTTCAGTCTAACCACCCGCTGGAACAGTCAAAGATTCTGAAGCAATTCAGCAACAAGAGGCCCTCCTACGTCACCAACCTTCAAAGCTTCCTTGACCCGGAGCTTCAGAATCTTTTTGAGCTCAGCTACTTCGTTGATGGAAGTGATGGCGCTGTTCCCACAGGATGGGGCCATGTCGACAGCAACCGCACCTTGCCGAAGATTGCCGACCGCATTCCCCAGGACAGTGAAGGAGCCGACCAGCCCAGTCCTGGTAGCTGGGCCAGCACACCTTCTGGAAACGAAGAAAGTAGCAACGACGAGGCCCCGAAGGCTGAAGCTAGCCAGACGCGTATGATGGATGAACAGACTGACGAGGAAGACGATAAGCCCCGAGTAGGTTCAAACCCGGATCTTATATCAAGTCCAACACCTTACTGATGATATTTGCAGTTTTCAAAGCGTGCCCACCAGAAGGGTGGTGGTAAGAAGAAGTTCAAAGATCACAAGACATATGGAAAGAAAGGGAATAAGCGCAGAGAGAGACAAACAGCAAAGGCCGCGCGAGCCGCTGCTGCTGTCAAGCCACAGCCCATGCCCCCAACTGTTGCCGATGGCGGCCCATTGATCAGACTGGGAGAAGGTCTCGTCGTGGACTGGAGCGAGGATGCCTGGGGCACAGTGTTTGGTCACGGCGACCTCGACCATGGCAAGGGGGCAAAGACCTATGTAGATCCCGAAACCCTTAATGACCCGGCCCTTAAGATTTCACAGCGGAGGCGCAACAACCGCCGTTCCCGTGGCATCACGCTTGAGGAATGCCTGGACGAGTTTGAAAGGGCCGAGGTTCTCTCCGAACAAGACATGTGGTACTGCCCTCGGTGCAAGGAGCATAGGCGAGCTAGCAAGAAGTTTGATCTCTGGAAAACTCCAGATATCCTGGTCGCTCATCTCAAACGCTTCAGCAGCTCGGGCTATCGTCGCGACAAGCTGGACGTTTTGGTGGACTTTCCCATCGATGGCCTCGATCTGACATCTCGTGTTATAGAACAGACAGATGGTCAGAATGAAGTCTACGACTTGATTGCTGTCGATGACCATTACGGAGGCCTTGGAGGGGGCCACTACACGGCATACGCGAAGAACTTTATGGATGGGCGCTGGTACAACTACAATGGTAAGTGAGACAATAATAGATGCAGCAATGTTGGCCTAGCGAAGACCTCTGTACTAACCAGACCTCCAGATTCGTCCGTAAGCCAGGTGTCAGACCCCTCGTCGGTTGTGACGAGTGCGGCATACCTCCTCTTCTATCGTCGACGGTCAAGCAAGCCTTTGGGAGGCCCACGGTTCCAGCCCATTTTCGAGTCTTTTGATAAACCAAATCAAGACGAAGACTCGGACACTGAAATAGGAGAAGATGATCAGTCTGATAACGGGGTTTCCCGCAACGGCACGGTAAATACTGGGATTAAAACGACAGCTATTCGACCCAGGGCTGACCAAGCCTCAGCCACATCGGCTATCGCATCTCTAGAGCCCATGGATGATGACGATGATGAACAGCTCCCTGGATATGGAGAGGTCGTCGCCAAGAGTTCACTCCACCCGAGCATTGAAGATGAAGGCGTTGACATGACGGACAGTGACCCCGCCCAATCAAACCCAATCATTCAAGGATGGAGCTTCAGTGGCATTTCCGGTAATGGCCGGGAAGGATCTACAGGTGCTGATATCGGCAGCGACGATGTTCAGCATGGGTCAACAGACGATGAACGCATGGGACCTCAAAATTTCGATGACCAGGATGTCGAAATGGCCTCGGTGACTGCAGAGTTGGACAGCCAAGAGCAACTATCCGCAGCGGACGGCAGCGCTCAAACCTCATGGAACCGTAAGGACATAATATCCGTGCCCGCTAAAACCGGCAGTGATAGAGACTCTGACGAGGTGGCCGAAATACACATTGAGGGCGAGAGCAGGGGGCCACTGGCCAATTGACAGGGTTCACTGATTGGCCAGCAGCAATGAAACGAGACCTCGGATGCATTTCAAGGTTAACAGGGTTGTCTATATAACTATTGACCAATACGGCAATGGGGCAAGGAGATGGGGATGCGCTTATGGCTACACGTTTTATTGATGAAATGGACGGATGAACACGGATTAGACGTCGGAAAGGACGGCCCAATGGAATAGAAATAGACATTACAGGCCTTTACCTGGGTCATGATGATCTGGCGTTTGGGTTCATGAGAACACAAAAATGGATCGACGTATATATATGAATAACTTACACACATTGACCGAGCCATGTTTCTCCCCGACCCTCTCGAGGTACTTCGCTATTAGTGATCAACCACACCTTTTTACAATATGGAGACATGGGAAATGAGATCACGTTGTTCATCATACCTACCTCAAAGCTCAAGGCCTAAAGCTGGGTGGTGATGGAATGCGGTCAGCTCGTCACTTTTGTGCAGCCGGTGATTGGCTCGCGTCTACTAATATGCTAATATCTGACGGCTCCGAGGGCATGGTTCGCATAGGCAGAAAAATGCCAAGGGGCAGGGCCAGGAAAATCAGATTGATCAACCGCATGGAAACGAACAGGGAGCAAAAGGAAAAAAAGAAAATACAAGAAAGATGATCAAGCAGCCAATCTTGCCGCCTAATCGCGATAACTCCTCGACGACCAATAGTCAGATACGGCCGCTGATCTGCGGCCGCGCCTGGGCAGGGATATAGAAGGGAGGGTGGGCAAGCGAGTGACATAAAACACGGCCCATCTAGACAGTTCCAGCGTTGAAGTTCAACACAATGTCAGACTGATTGACCTAGTAATAAATAACACACCGAGCTGAAGATCGTGGAAAACTTTATTGTTTTCTCATCATTGCGTTTAGGTAGTTAGAAACGAGGTCGCTGCCGTACGCGAAGAGAGCTTTGGTACGCCATGTTTCATTCCCACCCTCACATTCTTCCAGGGACCAAGAAGATATCAAAAATTGAATTGTGACTAGCATTTGCTCCGCTCTGTTTATCTCGCTATTCAGGGTGGACTTTTTGCATTTCTGTTTTATTTTTGCTTTTGGATGCAATTGCTTTTTGCTCGTCTCTAGCGTGGAAACACGGGAATGATGGCTACAGGAATGCTATCCCCGGATAGGGGAAAGGGAGGGGGGGACCCCGGCAGGGAAAAGCAAAAGAAAAAATAAGAGGTCAGTGCCGATAGCTTCAGATCCGAATGCCACGAGCTGAGATTCCTTCCCGAGGAGGCCCAAACGACGCCCGAAGGAAGGGCCTTGGTGTCATTGCGCCAGGCGATTAGGTGCTCGCTCCTTAGTCAGACGTCAGGGCCAGGGGCCAGATGCGAATCCTTTGGGCAGATGAAAGATCGACGAGATGGTCAAGTCCTTAATGCCTTGATGTCATCCGATTGCTCCTCCTGTGGCACCTCGGGGCCAACAGCCCCATCAAAAAGCTGGTCACATCTCAGCCCACGATGCGCCCTAGAGGGACCTTGGGGCCTCGCTAACGAGATGACATGACTCCCCAGGATCCTTCCGCTCGCTTACGTGCGCATTCTCTGCTCGATAGAAGCGTGCCTTGCCTGCTTAGGTAGATCTGTTAAGGAGCGGCGCATGAGGAGGGTTCCAATCTGTTGGTTTCAGCTGTCGGTAGGCTCATATGTAGGATTGGGGGGGAGTCAATCCTGAGGATTGTGTTCGCTGGCCAGGCGCCGCATTCAGCTTCCGGTTAGAATCCAACTTGCATGGTTCGACACTGGTAAAGAAGAATTAGCCAGAGAGATGACCGTCACAGCCAATTGCAGCGCGTGGAGGTCGATTGGCGCGTGGCATTACGGCATCCATGATTATTCCTCCCTGCGTCCATACCGGCATATTGCATGGAGGGCACACTCGCGTATGTGCTAATGGCCGCCCTACACATGCGAATCGGCACCAGAGCATATGTATGCACCGGTGGCAGCAACTGGCACGGCATTTCCCATGCGATGCGACGTGGGGGATGGATTTGTAATTTGCCCGGGCGGCGAGGAATTGATCAACGGGCCAGTCGACCCCAACGGCGGCAAGCTACCGGCGGAAGGTTCAAGCTATCTTGCTCGCCCGTGCTATCTCGCACGCATGCGGACGTGATGCGGAAGTGGTGGCTACCTATTTCTTATTAGGTGATGTGGCACAGAAGCTTCCATCCTCCGTCATTCCGCCTTCCGGCAGGCGGTTTTGCATATCCGTGTGGAGTTGCACAGCGACGCTGCAGTTCCCCGGGCTTGCGAATGGGATGGCGATGGCTCCAATTGGTCGCCCTCGCCCTGGCTCTGTGCGCCTCTTGACTCTCTTGGGTTCTTTTTTGCTTCTTCGAGTGAGCCTACACGTGTAACACATATGCGCATACACGCAGCCAGCCAAACGGCGTGATTACCTGCCTGCCTGACTGCCTGCCCCGGAAAACATGTCTCGTACCATGGCGGGTCTGATTGGGTCAGCACTGCGCAGTTGACGATGATTTTACATGACAGTAAGAGAGCGAGGTAGAGGCAGATGAGCAGGCAAATGCATGTGTGTGTGGCAAAATCGCTTGGAGGGCGCAGGCAGCCGGGAAACCACAGTAGGTAGTTGGAACGGCTAGTCTTGGGCTCGGTGTTTTGGAGACGGCAGTAATCAAAGTTGCAACCAGCAAGATCCCAGTGTGGGCGGGGGAGGCAGAGTTGTAGCGGCTCCAGCGCCCGTAGGCATCGCTGCATCGCGGCACATCCGGTCGCTAGGTTAGGTTCCAGTGGGAGATAAATCGCAGTGGGCTGCACACGGAGGCCTTTCCTGGTTGGAAATAGCTGGCAGGAGCTATGGACTGGTATTGACTGCTGCTTGGGCCCGTCTCCAAGGCAAGGTCAAGCCATTGGAAGTGCGTGAGAAGGCACGGTAATTACCCACTCCCAGGTGCAGGGACAACAAGTTCTTGCGATAAAGGTACTTGGCCCAGAGGTCACTCCTTGTACTTGGGGAAATGCACCTGGGCGTCACCAGTGGCCAATGGGAGATGATCGCAGGGGGCGAGCTACAGGGGGTGGATGGGGCAATTGGGTGTGCTATAGCACGTTATAGGCCCCCCCAGCCCACGCGCGCCCGGGCACGGGGCAGCTGAGCTTCCATGGACTTTTTCTAGAACACGACCAGAAGCCAGCACGCTGAACGGGCGGAGGAACAAGATGTGTACAATGAGGTACATTCGTGCACCCTAGCCCGGTCATTCCCCGCCTTGACCCTCTCCCTTTTGGACCATTGTTGGGCTGGGTCCTCCATCAGAGACCATCATCGGAGAAGACTGCTGCTCTGATCTAGAATCCCCATCTCGCTGCAGCGCCATCGGTGCTGGCTCCCCTACGCCGCTCTGTGTGGGATGGAACGCCTCGGCCTCTTCCCTCTTTTGTTCCTTCCCCGTCTTAATTCCATCAGGGTCGCCGGCAGGTACGACGAGCCAGCAGGGTTTCCCCAAGCCGTCGCGTGCGTGAACGTGCGACCAGGTCTTGCCACTGTGTTTGTTGGGTGACTCCTGTGGCGTGAGCTACGAGTGTCTGGAATTCTGAAACATCCAGAGAAAAATATCGCCAAGCCGAGCCAGATGCTAAAGCTAGATAATCGGAAAATGGCAGCTGTGCCAATAAGAGGCCCTAGCGCAAATGTGAGCAGAATACACATCATGCCAGTCCAATTTACCTCTGCTTCTTTTATGCTTCTGAAGCATTCCTGCTGCCATATCAGAGTCCGATTTCGGGATACGCCTGCGGAATGCTGAATCATAGGGCCTTGGGCCATATTGAAAGCAGCACCTGTTTTCATTTCGGAAATCCGGGTCTGATCTCAGCAATGCGTAGTAGCGCCTAGCACAGGTGCGATCTCATCACGACCAGCGCCGCAGCACAGCGAGAGAGACCCCACTCGCAGCGAGATGCAGCTGCTCGCTAGCAGTAGGCTGGCAGCTCCGGCGCGCGGGAGGCTGAACGGCAGGCACCTAAAGTGCCTAAACCCCATGAAAGCTGGCCAAGACGCTGGTGCTTAGGGCTGTCCTGCTCGCCGACATCGCGTGCCTAATTGATCCATTTCGATTGAGTTCCATGGAGACCTTCAGATAGGCAGATAGATTGCCCGGGTAGCAGATACGCAGGCAGACGGCAGCTTGACTTGCCTGCCTGCTGGCCCAGACCTTCCACACCCCTTCGATTGCAGTGATCCATGCGACACGTGCAGCTGATTTGTGAAAAGGGTCGGGTGTGTTCTAGCGGGGGTTCTGTTTCCTTTCTTTTGTGGGTAAACGCTAGCTTCTCTGGCGCCAGATTTCCTCCAGCCTGCAAGTGCCAAATCTCTTTCCTTTTTTTTTCCTGCTCTTCCTTGCTTAGGCCACATTGCTAGCTTGCAAGTGCAATCTTGCCATTGATGGTGTTAGAGACCACCCCTGGCTCGTCCCTTTCATTGGTGTGCGCATCTGCTGGGTAATGTGCCTTTCGCACACCACCACTGCGACCGAGAGACACACAGTGGGCGCACGGCCAAAAGAAGGTTGGGAGGGGGTTCAAAAAAGGAAAAACAGAGGAAGGGGAAAAGAAGCACAAATATTCCAATCTGGTGCACTGTATGGAATGTTCCACCAAAAGAACTTGCCCACCAACGTCATCATTCTCAGCAAGCCAGAATCCTTGACTGGCTGTAGCCTCATCCAATATTGTGATCAAATGTCGTTTTTCTCCCAGGGCTTCAACAGCATGATCCCTGCCTACCCTCTAATGCTGTTGCAGTCTGCGACCGCCCCTCTCCATCCAGATCAAACCTACTTTCCCTCCTAGCGGCACATGGACTGCCACTTGCGTCGGTAGGCACACAGCCCAGGTACCCACAAAGTCGCCCAAAGTACCTCGCCGGGGGAACAGGCCTCCATCACCACCTGGAGCTGGCCAGGGACCGCCGGCGACAAGCTCTCAGCGCTGTCCGTCCTCCAAGTCGCCTTACAAGCCCTGGAGTACCTCCAGGTCGCCTTGATGAGCGACCGCCGATCTCTAATTCCACGCTGACTTTCGCCCCCCTCCCTCGCCCTTCGCCCTCTTCACACATGTACATCAACGAGGCACTACCGACGCCAATCATCGGCTGCGTATGGAAAGGATCTGGAATAAGATTCAGTCTGCTTCTTATGCTTGCGCAGAGGTGGCCCATCTCCTCCCACGAATTAAGCAGCACCAGTCTGGTATTCCATATCGCCGCTCTCGGTTTGGGCTGGTACCCTCTGCACTGAAGGCACGCCTCACAATTCAGTCCAGCGACACGGCGCGCAATCCCCCAGCCCAGCGCAGCAAGGAACATCAGGAGCTACTCCCGGTACCCTGGCCGAAGTACCTGCAAGTACAGAGCTGCCCAACTTGGCCAGGGCCACTTGCCTCGTCTTATCTCTGTCTACCTTCTCTACTCACTTCGCTTGACAAACTCCTTCCCGCGCAGTCAGGCCGCCTCCACAATCCACGTCTCACATTTCTGTCTCACTCCTACCGACTTGACCTGGCCTCACTCTTTCCCACACCCTCACGAGGAAGTCGTCTAGCCCTTTCGCCGAGTTGACCTCTCAATGGTGGTTGCTAGCCAACACCAGCCTGCTTCTCGTCCGAGCCCGTGACGGTTGCTTCAATCGCAACAATCAATCTTGTGTCGGTAGTTCCATACTTCATCGGGGTACCGTTCGACACCCACCATTCACTTCCATCATCGCTTAGGTCTCTACCCTCTCTCTCCTTCGCGCCAAGCAGAAAAATCCCCCTTCTCTTCTTACAGGATACCGAAATCTCTTCCAGGCATCCTTTCGCCGAGCGTTCGCGCAGCCATTGGAGAAACCCTCCTACTTCCTTGGAGCAACCCGACCAGAGCAAGAAGCCTTCAAACGGCGTCCCAGATCTCGCTCTTGTGTCGCGCACTACTACCGCCCACCACGACGCAATAACGCCTCGAACTTGACTCTGCCCACTGTTGGACTTCGCAATAGTCGCCAATTCGGATTGGGGCGACAACATCTGGCGCAGCACGCATTCGGATATTGTTGTTAGGGGACCTATATATTTTCCTGGCTGTTAACACCCCTCTGCCCTCGTGGTCAAAAGCGCTCCAGTCGCGGGGGACTGGTCGCTGTAACTTGCCACCATGGAGAGTCCCGCATGTCAAATTATTTATGTGAAAAGGAGTTTCGGTCCAGGACGGTCAGTGTGCTCTCCTGGAGATGTCAAGAAGGTGCAAGGCCCCATTCCAGATGAGGTCAAACCGCTTCTTGAGACCTTTGACGATGGTTTGTTCTCCCCTTCTATAAGCAAAGGGGCTGCCTGATGAACTGACCTGCTTTTCTCAAAAGTGTATGTGTGCGCCACGGGTCTGGCGTGCCTCGACAAGCTCATTGAGCTTCATGACCAGCCGATGCTCGGCATGAAGCCGACCCTTGTCTTGATAGACACCCCTCATGAGAGTTATACCAACAACAATCGATCATCCCAGGAATCCGAGTCTCCCACGGCTAATACCCCCAACTCCTCTACCGCTCAGATCCATGCGCCTGATGAGGACTTGTACGGATTTAATCTCCTCCAGAAAATAATCACCGAGGCCCGCCTCCGAAATATCGCGAAACTTGTCGTTCCCATACCTATTGTGAGCCATGCAACAGCCGATGAGCCACTCGAACAGGCGGGCGGAGCACAAGAGATTTCCCCAGCCTCGCGTAGGGATCTCGCCAGCAATCGCGATATCATAAGGAGGTGTCTGGATCTCGGCGCTATTGATGTGATGGTCAGCCCCATCAGCTCTAACTGTGTTGCAGCTCTAGAAATCTCTGCCTATCGGGCAGGCCGAGATGCCGCTAGAGAACAACAGTCGCTTCTCGCGATTAAAAGAGGACGACAGCGATCATGGGTTGGTGTGAACGAAGAGAAACCATTTGCATATCTTCGTGAAGCCATGGTTTCGGGGCTTATGAAGGGGATTTGCCGTTCAGGATCTGAAGATGAACAAGTAACCAGCGCCCATGTCGCCGTTTCCACAGAGCGGCAAGCCGAAGTCGCCAGAGCCGTTGGTCAATACCACTTTTCTATTCATAATTTTAACGATGACGAGCTCGTTGTTGCCGCTTTGGTCATGTTTCGGCATGCTCTATCAATGCCGGAGCTCTCAAATTGGCGAATCCCAACTGGTGAGTACCGTACCACGTTGAGGCGGCTCCTGTTCTAACCCATAGATGACAGAACAATTGATAAGCTTTTTGGTTGCCTGCCGAGCCGCATACAACACGTTTGTCCCCTACCACAACTTCCGACACGTGGTAGATGTGCTTCAAGCTACCTTCAACTTCCTCGTCAAAATTGGTGCTCTTGCCGAGTATCCTCCTGCTTCAACAGACGGAGACAGGCCCAAGGCTGAAAAATCGCCCATGGCCTCCCTCGTCGGTCCATTCGAGGCTTTGACTCTCCTCATCACGGCTATAGGGCATGACGTTGGGCACCCAGGTGTTAACAATGGATTCCTTGTAACACTAAATGCACCTCTAGCCCAGCTCTACAACGACAGATCGGTGTTGGAGTCGTTCCACTGTGCTGCATACTCACAAATACTTCGTCGGCACTGGCCTTCTGTATTTGAAGACACCAAGATGCGAAACCTCATGATCAGCTCGATTCTTGCAACTGATATGGGCTTGCACTTCGACTACATGAAGAAGTTGGGCGATATCCAAGCTAAACTTGGTGAAAGTAACACTGCCGATGGCTGGAATGGACGGCAGGTTGAAGAAGCGAGAGACCTGGCCTGTTCGCTTTTAATCAAGTGTGCAGATATCAGCAATGTGGTAAGTCGTTATAGCTTCCCTTCCCTCATTGTATCTTCCCCCTCAGTTCTAAGAAGAACCCAACGTGACTAACACACTGGAAGACGAGACGGTTCGATGCTGCTACCCGTTGGATGCACATCCTGTCCGAGGAATTTTCTCGCCAAGCGTCCATGGAAGATGAGCTGCGCATTCCGTCTTCTTTGATGACACCTCCCAAGAAGGATCTGGCATCGCTGGCTAAGTCTCAGCTGGGCTTCATGAATCTTTTCGCGATCCCATTGTTTCAAGGAGTTGCTGACATCATGCCAACTTTGGTTTATGCTGCGGAGGAGCTTGACATCAATAAGGGCCTCTTTGAGACCATGGTGGACGATGCGAAGGCCAAGCTTGAAAAACAACACCTGACCCCTGAAGGTACCTTCTCTCCCCGCACGATGAGCTTCGCCGCAGGTATGGAGGATGAAGATGCTGGGCTGAAGCAAAAAGAGCGACAAGGTGAGATCGAGGCCAGACTTGCCACCCTGGTTGTCGCTCAAGAGCAAGACGAGGACGCTCTGAATTCTGAGCACCATCTGGAGATGGATCCTCTAACAATTCCGCTCACGGGCGAGGAGTACAAGGGGGTCAATGGCGGGGCATCAGCTCTAGATGGGATGAAAACTCTCGTCGACTTTGACCCCTTCAATGGAACTAGCCAAAACCTCAGTGGCACCAACTCCACTGAGACCACGATCCCTGTTCGAAATAGGCAGAGGTGCAGCGAAACAACCGAGGGAAGCACATCCGGAGGTTTATCTGGTGATTGGGTATCGCAGGCCACGAGCAGTGCCACGGGCAAGATGCCCATGTCTCCAAGTACGAAGGGCACCAGCATCGTGAGCAGAGACTCTCTAGAGCGACCAAGCAGCGCTCCGGGACCCGAAGGCAACCGTACATTGGGAGTGGAACCCATATCAAAGAAAGTGAGCGCCAGCGAACAGACGGTTTCCACATCCACTGGCAGCCTGGGGAAGGCAGAAGGTAAAGAGCTCCGGAAGAAGACGAGCCGATTTAGAATGAAGGATTTCCCTTTTTTCAGACGGCACAAAGCCTCAAGCCCGACCTGCCAGGCGACAAACAGCGTAAGCTGAACAGGCTTGGCTCGGATTTGCTCTCGTTGGAAAATTAAATAAGGCGTGGAGGTGAGAGAGGGAAAGGGAGCCTTGTTTTCAACCTTATAAAAGATCGTGGGAACGCGATCTGGTTGAGCATGATGGTAACGCCTTCTAGAGAAGGCCGAGGTGGTGACCATATTACTTGGCCGCACATGCAAAACATGCGCTCATCTTGCAACCCATCTTGAACACGCTTGCCATTTTCTCTTAAGCAGGAGACAGATGACGGACCCGCTTGGTTTTCAATGTTCTCCTTGCAGGGACAACAGCCAAACGATTCACCTGGACTCGTGACTTGATTCTTCGTCATATATATATTTAACATTATTCACACCGGGTTACACACATACGCACACATATATTACACGACCTAATATGCTGTGCTACGTGTTTGGTGTTGGGGCTTCCTTGCAGAATGGCTTTTTGTCTCTCGGTCCCGGCTTGACTGCTCTGGGCTAGGGCTGGCGTTTTTTATATTGAATTTTTGCCTCTGGGTTTTTCTTGGGAGGGGCCTGGGTTGATGACATCTGGTCAGAGGATTATGATGCAACGGGGACGAAGGGGGTGGTTAGCGAGTTCGAGGCAATAAGGGAAAGAAAGCCACGAACTCTGTGGGAGATGGGACATGGACCAGAGGTAGTAAGACGGCGTTAGAGTATAGGAGAGACTGTTGAAACGGTCAGAATACCATGGGCTGGAGGTCTCCTATCAAGAGCGGAGCTGCCTCAGAACTACAAGTCGGAGATTTATCTCACATTCTGCGGTATTGCTGTGTATTACGTAGCCAGAGTATTTGGTATATTACGCATTTCACGTTGCCCACCGTTTGCCAGGTAACACTACGTGCATGTGTTGAGGGAAGCACATGCCAAGTGCTTGGCCTTAATATCTATGTTGTCGTGCTGTATCACTAACATGTCAGGATAGGCATCGACCACCAAAAAGAGGCAAAAAGAAAAGCACAGACTCTGGAGCAGTGGGCCAGTTGGCGACTGGAGAGATCAATTACACAGATTCCACCGGGTTGTGATTCAACACGGGCTGCTCGGTGCCTGTAGCTCAAGAGCTTAAGAGCCCGCACCTAGGTACCCGGCCAGGAGGATAGAAATGAGAGTAACGATCACTTTTGTGGGATTTTTCCGCTGGTGCATTCCACTAAGTATTGATGTAATATCACCAGCGCTAGGTACTGCATAGAGGCATCCATCCATCCAATGTAGCTGTTCATCAAAAGGGGCCGGCCGCCCATTCCAGAGCTGTGCAGGGGTTGAGCTTCAGGCAGTTGACGGCTAAACTTTTTAGTAATAAGGTAATGTGTGGTGGTAGCTGAGGCTAGATTAATACCGGGCTGTAATTGTTCAGCTCAATTCTGCCAAGAAAGTAGCGCTGATTGATTCTTTTTTCGCATGGCCATCAGGTCACTTCAATTTATTCATTTCATTATACCTCTTGTTTTGCAGTTCTTTCTGCCATCCCAGGAAAGGAATGCCTGGCTGCTGAGCAGAATGATCTGAATTGCTGAGTGGACATCGAGCTTCTCATACTCGCCCGCATCTCAATCCCGGATACCCCCTGTTGCTCAGAACTATCCTACAACCGAGAGATTACTGGCTTTCTTGGCTGTAAGACAGGCGTCTCATTCTATAAGTCATGGCCGCCCTGGAGGAAAACCTCATCAAGCCCATCAAGCCCGGTCTGCCGCCTCCTCCCTCCGCCGATTTTTTCCAGCCGGCCCAATGGGAGGTTCTCTATAGTCTGCTCGATGCAGTTCTGCCTGCAGTTGCGCCCGCGTCCGTGGCGCCGAGGCAGGAGACGGATGGCAAATTGGGGGCCATCATCATGCCTGAAGATGAGTACAAGACCATCATTGACAAGGCCGCGGGGTCCAGCACGGAGCCGCCCTCGCGTGATGCTCTCGAGGCCTTCTTTTCTCAGAACATAACCGAGGATCCTCAGGTTCGAGAGGATTGTCTGCGGATGATCGCAATGAGCGCTCGAAAGGAGGCGTTGGGAAAGCTACTGTTGCTCATGAAGTGAGTGCCACCACTTCTCCTTGTCTTCCCTCTGTTAGCACTGAAACCACCGCAATCCCGAGCGGGTTGGTGCATGCCTTTTTTTTTCCTGAAAGGATGGCCGATCTAATGTGTTGCCTGTTCTGTGCTCCCTTGCAATAGTACATATATTGGAAGCAGGCTTCTGACGGGATATTGGGGGCCCATCACGACACAGCCAAGCCATGTCAGACAAGCCATCCTCCAGTCGTGGGTGGCCTCGCGCTGGCCCACCATGAGAAGCCTGGGCAAGTCCATCACGAGCATCGCCCTCAAGTCGGTGACGACGAGCAGCGGCCTGCTGCACCAGCTGTCGGGCTACAGCGACGTGCCGCGGGACTGGAAGGCCACGGCGAGCTACAACTTCAGGTTCATCCAGCCCGAAGAGGGCGCGGGCGCGGACGTCCACACGATCAGCACGGACGTCGTCGTCGTCGGGTCCGGCTGCGGCGGCGCCGTGTGCGCCATTGACCTCGCCGAGGCGGGCCACGACGTCCTGGTCGTGGACAAGGGGTACAGCTTCCCGGCGTCCAACCTGCCCATGTCGCAGGCCGAGGGCGCCCACCACCTCTTCGAGAACGCGGGCATTGTCATGGCGGAGAACGGCGGGCTGGGGGCCATCGCGGGGTCGAGCTGGGGAGGTGGCGGGACGGTCAACTGGAGCGTGTGCCTGAAGCTCGAGGATAAGGTGCGCAGGGAGTGGGCGGAGGACCGGGGCCTGCCGTTCTTCTCGTCGCCCGAGTACGACGAGTGCGTGGACCGCGTGTGGGAGTTTTCGGGGGCGTCGACGGCCGGCATCCGCCACGGCCACAGCAACAGGGTGCTGCTGGGCGGCGCGAGGAGGCTGGGGTGGGCGGCGGCCGAGGCGCCGCAGAACACGGCGGGAAAGGTGCACGACTGCGGGCAGTGTCTCCTGGGATGCGGATCGGGGGGCAAGAGGGGCCCGACGGTGAGCTGGCTGCCCGCGGCTGGGGAGGCGGGTGCGCAGTTCATGGAGGGCTTCCAGGTGGACAAGGTCCTGTTCGACGAGGAGGGCGACAGAGCGGTTGGTGTGGAAGGTGTGTGGACGTCGAGGGGTCCCAACGGCCGT
This sequence comes from Clonostachys rosea, assembly GCA_026958235.1. NCBI lineage: Eukaryota > Fungi > Ascomycota > Sordariomycetes > Hypocreales > Bionectriaceae > Clonostachys > Clonostachys rosea. The sequence goes on from CP110204.1 coordinate 6,253,077, forward strand.
CTGGATGTGCTGGAGAGCGAGAGGGTTCGGAGAAAGGTGCGGGTTCGGGCCAAGAAGGTCATCATTGCGGCTGGGAGCTTCAGAAGCCCGGTGATTTTGATGGCCAGTGGGATCGAGGTGAGAACATCATGCTACCACGGGAAGCGAACAGTCCAGATACGATAGGGGAAAGCAAGGGCAGCGAGCTAATACACGGTTGATAGAACCCGCAACTCGGCAAAAACCTTCATCTGCACCCAAGTAACGTCGTCACTGCGACGTTTGGGCATGATACTGACCCCAACGGGAGCGGGATCATCACGAGCTGTTGTTCCGAGTTTGACAACCAAGATGGCAAAGGCCACGGCGTGAAGCTGGAACCTACATGCATGGTGGTGAGTTTGTGCAACCTACACTCCGACAATTACCTTGCCTTATCGATTATATGGACTTTGATTTCTGACTACGTGCCTTCAACATCCAGCCTTATACCTGCCTGACAATGTTCCCCTGGAGAAATGGCGTCGACACCAAGCTTATGCTGCTGAGATATCAGCGCCTCAACTCCTTCATCTCCATCACTCGAGACAGAGACTCGGGGGAGGTTCGGCGCGACCCCGTAACGGGCAGGCCGCTTGTCGACTACACGGTCTCCGAGTTCGACCAGAAGCATGCAGAGGAGGGCGTGGTTGCCCTGACGAAGATCCTGTATGCGTCCGGCGCGGATGAGATCCAGCCCTACTACCCCTACCTCGCACCCTTCGTCAGGACAACGAAGAGCGTTGTTTTAGAAGACACAGACACCCAGGACCGGATCGAGGACCCTGAGAAGACGGACCCGGCGTTTGCGGAGTGGTTACGGGAGCTACGCGCGAGGGGAAACAAGCCTCCGTCCGGGCAGTGGTCCGCGGCGCACCAGATGGGCACCTGCCGGATGGGAGCCTCGCCAGAGGAGGGCGTCGTGGATGAGAGGGGGAAGGTCTGGGGGAAGGAGGGGCTGTACGTGGCGGACTCGAGTGTGTTTCCGAGCGCGAGTGGTGTCAACCCGATGATTACGATCCAGGCGATTGCAGATTGGATATCAAGGGGTGTGGATAAGGAGCTGAGAGATGAGGGCAGTGTATGAGCGTGTGTCAAGTGTCTTGGAAGGGTTATCATGTCACCATAATTAGTTATTGTCCTTGTTCATATGCGTCATATGTGTAAAGTGAAAAATAAAGAAAAGAAACTTCGAAACGGGCTTAAAGAAAACGATGATGAAAACGCCTCTCGTTCATGTTATACTTTATGGTCTGTGATGCTGATTTTTGAAATGTTTGACTAGGAGTATGTTGTGGTTGGGCTGGTGCATTGAACTTCAGGGTAAGAGGCTACCCTGGAGCTACTATTTGATTGACGTATTTTCTTGCCACAACGATAGTATTCACATGTAAAGTGTTCAAGACTCAATTGTGTGGTACCGTCATCTGATGGGTAGTTTCAAATTCACGGAATACTTTGCTCGTATCTACGAGGTGGAATCGGTCGTTGATCGACTTCTCCTCCCATGCGAGTTGCCAGCATTGAGTCCTGTGTGATCTAGCACTAAGTTGTAACCCTGGTCAACCGAACACCCCCCACAACCGAACACTTTTTTCACCATCCACATTTCCACTACCTTTATTCCATTTACGCGATATCTTCACCAATTCTTATCCAGTTCAATTGATTTATATATCATTGGAATCGCAATGCAAAACTATACAGAAGACGCACTTCAACGGGCGATTTTGGCTAATAAAGAGGGTGTGGGCTTGCGAAAGGCTGCGAAGCTTTGGGGAATCCCATTGACCACCTTGTATGACCGCGTTAAGGGCAGCAAGTCACGCAAGGTCGTTGCGGAAGCCCGTCAACGCCTCTCAAGGAAGCAGGAGACCGAATTAGCTGGATGGGTGCAAATTCAAGATGCTATTGGCAATGCTCCGTCACATAGCCAGGTTATTGCGATAGCCTCAACTTTGCTCCCTCCGTCAGACCCTCCAACGCATCTGGGAAAGCACTGGATAGAGGGCTTTTTGAAACGGAACCCGCAAATTAAGACATTACGAGGCAAGCGAATTGATCTCCTTCGCGTCAACGGGGCTACAGCTGACCGGGTCAAGGATTTCTTCGCAATAATGAACCATCCGGCTATCAAACTTATCTCTCCGAGAGACCGTTGGAATATGGATGAAGCCGGCATCATGGAGGGAGTCAGAGGTAACGGGTTAGTGCTAGGATCGTCAAGGAAGCAATACACCCTTCTGAAGCAGTCAGGATCTCGCGATTTGGTGACCGCTGTTGAATCTATCAATGCCCTAGGTGTAGCTCTTCCTCCCCTTATTATCTTCCAAGGGAAGTGGGTTCAACAGCAGTGGTTTCCTCCTGAACTCGAGCCATACAAGAAGTGGTTTTTTACGGCTTCTGCAACGGGCTGGACGAATGACGAGATCGCTCTTGCGTGGCTAGACCTGATCTTCATCCCGTTGACGAAGCCCGAGACCAAGAGACCTAGGTTGCTTATCCTTGATGGCCACGGAAGTCATACAACCGATGAATTTATGATCAGATGCTTCCAGAATGATATATTCCTTCTTTTCCTACCTTCGCATTCATCGCACGTATTGCAGCCGCTTGATATATCAGTTTTTTCGCCGGTCAAGAGGGCATATCGCGAGGAGCTTGCGAAGAAGGATATTCTAATTGATTCATCACCAATCAGCAAGATGACCTTCCTTCAGTGTTATACAAAGGCTCGGTTGATCGGTCTAACAGATACGAATATTCGCTCGGGCTGGAAGGGATCCGGCTTGTGGCCTGTTAACGTGGCCAAACCCTTGATGAGCCCGTATGTGATGAAGCCGATGTTTGGGCCCTTCCGACCTTCAACTCCTCCCTCAACTCCTCCAAGGGCCGGGATGAAGCGCAAAGATCATCACGAACCGAATATTTCAACGCCTAAGGGCAGTCACCAGGTCCGGAAGATCATTCGCGATTTTATCAATAACAAGGTTATCGATCCACCGATGAGACTGCTATTCCGGAAGATTTGCAAGGGTCTTGACGAACAACAAGTGAAGATATCACTCAATACAGTGAAGATCGCACAATTAGAGAGGCAAAATGAGATACTTAGGCCGAAAAAACGGACTCGATTGCTTCCTAACCCGAATAGCAAGTTCTCAACAGTTGAACAGCTAGCCAAACAAGCAGCGCGATACGATGCGATCCCGGATGAGATAGAGGCACCAGAGGAATTAGAAAATTATATTTTTGAAGAGCTATGCTTCCAGTGGCAAATCTAATAGCTTCCCGTATGAAAATTCATTGAATTGACGTTGTTGTGTTGATTTTTGAATCTATCGCGATTTTCATCTGGGTGTTCGGTTGAGGGGGGTGTTCGGTTGACCAGGGTTACAACTTAAGCTGTGCCCGGGCCAGCACAATCATCACATGGGCGGAAGAAAAAAAACTACAAATGACGTACTCGGGAGGAGAAGATTGCGAAAGAGTGCCTTGTGAGCCCTAGCATGCATGGGCCCTGGGTACCGTCGGGCTGGAACCTTTGAGTCACAGCAATGATTATTCCGGTCAACGTGGAAAATAAACTATTTGTGCGAAGGTCGGTGAGGGAGGTTCGGTAGTAATGGTTGGCAGGGCTCCGCTCGGGTGGGAGAGGGACCCTGTCCAGCTGGACAAGGCCCGTGTCTCGCGGGCAAGGCGGCGGTGGTGGCACTGGAGAAGGGATCGATGACGGCGGGTGTGGTGATCAAGGCCTGGTGCTTGCTGATGCCATGATGCGAGCGAGCCGGGGGTTCAACTGCGCAGTGCATGAAGAGCAGGTTGGGCCCTGTGTGCTGGTGTCGATAGTTGATGACTACATGCTGTAGCTCAGGGAGTGAGTTAGTCGCTGCGGGGGAGCACAGCCACGGCCGCCCTGTTGGGGCGCTAGGTGGGTCCATGTGTTGGCAGCAGCTCGGGCTGGCCGTGTGGCTGGTTTTTGGTGACCGCCGGTATCGACGCTGCACCGACGCAGGTGAGTGCCTTTTCCGGTTACGACATGCACGACCGCCGTACCAAACTTGCCGACGGTATGCATGGCGACCATGGGCCGGTTGCAGGGTTGGGAAGGAGGCGATCATGATGCCCGTAAGGGAGCAGATGCAACATTACCTCCTTGCTTACTCTGGCAGAGGCAGAGGAACCAACCCTGGGGGCCAGAGGCGCGGAATTCATGATGGGTTAGGTAGGCAGCTGCTCGGCCTACTTTCCCCTTTCTTCTCAGGCTGCCTTCGGGGTCGCCCGTGGGACAAAGAGACTGTGCATATGCAAATCATCAATAGTAATCTCGCTGCCATGAAAAGGACACCGCGAATGCTATCAGCAAATACCACCTCCAACAGCTGGAGCTACGTAATAGTACTAGGCCGTTTCCCACACAGGGCTGATCTCCAGAGGTCCAGGCTTGGCGTTATCCTGACCTGGGTTGGCAGGGGTCTCTCCCACCCTTCAACCTCCTTCCCCAAAGCGCGCGCCACTGTAGCTTGATAATACCGGTGTTATGGAACTGGGAGCGAAATCGCCCATGGCTGAGATGGCGAAATGGCATGGACGATTCCCTGATTCAGGACCTAGGCAGCCAATTCTCGTATGCATGTAACCTGACAAGGTTTGTATGAAACGGTAATGCATGAATCTCCCGGGAAAACTTTTGCTTTGCACAATGGTCATATTGCTTTTTGCGAACATGATATTACTGTTTGCTTGCTGCCTTGGTGCAGGAGCGCATGCAAGGCCGCATCGGATTGTCCGCTGTGGAACTGATGCTACATACCCAGTGTAAGCCTGTCGATGCAGGCAGGTTGAACCTGCAGCAGGCGGGTAGACACCCGATCTCATGTCTCAGAAACCCATGGGCTTTCGCCAACATCCTAGATTCACCATGAAGTTGGCTGCTCTTTGCCCAAAGACAGGCAAGATAGTATAGGGGACGATAGATAGAGCATGAGGTCCATGACGCGGCGGGAGGCCGATATGGCCGCGCCGGCCCTTCCCTCGGCGTCAGTCGCGACAATCAGTGCCCGTGCCCCCTGTCTAATGGGCGGTACTACCTGCTCTTACAATGCCATGCTATGGGTGTACTGAAGGCCGATGTGGTAGGATCATCGGGAAAGTCATCTGAGATGACATTCGGCATATCTCTCTCTGGTCGGGCCTTAGACCCCCAGCTCTGCCTTTGCGGTCACTGTCGCCCTGTTCCCGTGACGGTTTGGTTTCGTCCGTCTTCCTCCTTTGCGACGTCATCCTATCCGATGGCGGTATGCACACAGTCGCTCGGTCTGGATTGCCTTCGTCCTCATGTGACAAAGTAGACCCTGATTTAGTCAAGTGATGCGCAGGGTTCTATGGCTGATCTTGTCGCAGGGTTGCCCTTGGGGATGGTGTTGGCAGGCCGCCGCTGGGGTCCTCACCACCGGTACCCACGAGATTTCCAACATATGGCGCTACTGCTGCATCTCAGAAAGCTGCTAAGCCGCAGTGGATCGGGGTGGACTATCCTGGATAGACTTCTCCCAGCGCCTATACTCCTTCTGGACGTATTCGTGTATCTGGCCACCAGACCCCGGGCTTGTACCGGTACTTGTCTTGTGGCTGGAAGGCCGTGACCCTCGACTTTCTTCCGGTAGATGAGTCAGCCGTGGCTTCCGACCTTGCTCAAACAAAGCCAAGCGTGCCCAGACAATGGAAGGACGACAAGACAATGATGATCGCGACATCGCTCTCTGGAGGCAGAGGCCGGTAGCGCCCGATGCCGAGGGTCTGGCTCATCAGCCGGTGCTATTCTGCTGCTACCCACCCATTGTCTGAGACGACATGCGCCAATGGCTACTCCCGACCTAGCCCTTCACGATGCCATGCTACGCCAAGTCCAATGTCCCCTTTGTCTTGTTTGGAGATGGGACCTTCAGAGTAAGACGCTTGTATGATATGATTCTTTATTAAACCCGACCCAGAAGGGGGCGCGGATCTAGATGGCAGGGTGCTAGGTCCCCCTTTGTCCTTTCCAATGAAGACCGGAGGAATTTCTTGATGATCATGCCCAGGCCCTGGCGCGAAGCGGCACACCCCTCTGCCATCATTTTCGCAATAACGGCCATTGTAATTACCGTGCCACGGCCAAGACGGAGAGGGCATGGTCTTCATCTTACGATTCGTTTGATCAGCCAAAGAGGACAGATAGAGACCTACTGACAAAAGGTCCATTGGTTTTAGACATATGTCAAGATGCCGCTAGCTGGTCCATCATACACAGTTGGGTGTAGGTACCTGATGGGCGTGCTCCTGTCTACTTGGCATGTGCAAGTTGTCCTGCGCATATTCGGTTCATCTCCTTCCCATCCACTCCACCTACCGGTCGTTATCGCAGCGTGCATTCGCATATAGCTTCCACCCAGCCTATTCTTGTCTCCTGTCTCCTGTCTCTTCTCTCGTAGCATTCTCGCTCTCCTGGTGCTTGTTTGCTTGCCTTCTACTTCTGGCAACATGCCTCCATCAGGCGACGACTTATCGGCCCCCTGATTGGCCAAAAAGGGCTGATTTTGGACACAATCAGCCAATCGCGACACAGGCTCTACTCGGCCCCACACCTCCGCCGGGCCCCACTTCAGACCACCACTAGACATTTCGGCCCTGTCCAATCAGGGCCCGGAACGGCACTTTGACCTCAACTCACCACCCGCCACTAGCATGGATGCCGTCCTTGTCAAATGCCATCTACAGGCTCTCGTTGCTCGAAGCCTTTGGCCTGGCTCATCCCTTTTAGTGCTGGGTGCTCGCCACTCCTGGCCTGGGCAAGGTCAGGGAGACATCGTAATGGTCTATTTGTGCGTGTGTGAGTGAGTGTCCCACACGGTTCTCGTCTTGAGTAATTTTCCTTTCCACTTAGGGAACGTGGGAAGGGTTGGACTCAACCCGCACTCCTGGGTTCTCTTTTGATAGTACCATTTTCCGTCTTGCCAGCCGTCCAACCATGTCCCCGGACTTACACACGCTTCTTTCAGGATCATTTCCCTAGCAGATCCGGACGCTGGGTCCAAATCTACGAAGCCCTCTCTAGCGGGTCGAGGCACGCTCCTGCCCGTTGTTGGCACTTGCAAGATTAACGGTTTCTGCCTTATGGGGAGACTTTTGGCCCTGAACCAGGCGTGAGGTTGGAGGACGTGGTGGTTTTTCCCAGCTTCTGCCTGCCGTCGTCGTCCGCCTGGCGTTTCATTTTGCGCGCCCGTGTATCAGGCAGTTATGACTTTGGCGCAAGCGCATATAACCCAGAAGATTTTCCTTCTTCCACCCAATACTTGCTGTTTCATGTTGGCGCCGACGCATATGTACAATATATGCGGGTCATCATGAGTCAATAGGGACGCCGCGGAAGCTACGGGGGGTGTGATGCTCGGTTTTGGGGAGAGACCATGGGGAAGAGGGCTGGCTGGACTTCCTATTAAGCACATGATGTCCATATCCGTCGTTTCAGCTAATAAAAGAGGGATGGGCACTTACCCCCCCGCAAGGATGACAAGAGGACCGCACAAATTGCGCTGCACAGGCGGCCATCTATAATATGATAAATAATCTCACTATTTAACTTGGATTGGGGGGGGGGGACCAAGTGCCACCCTCCTCCCCAACGAGAAATGGAGAAAAGGAGGGAGGGGGTCTACTACGATGTTGGCGGCCGCATTTCAAGACTATACTAGTGATGGACTGGGCTAAAACTCAGGAGGCCACTTGATCCTGCGAAGTTGCATAAGCCCGTGTTCGTTTCTCTGGGGTGGATGGTTGAGAAATCATGGGCGGCATCAGAGGTTGTTGCGAAGCTCAGATGTTGAGTTGCCCGTGGCCGAAGAGAGATGCTGCATGGATCCCCCATTCCCATGGTGATCTGATCTACGGCGCCCACCGGCCATGCGACTCGAGCCGCCGCAGACGGCGTTACTGGCGGCGGCGGATGCCGTGAACTGTTTCGTGTCCTTGGTGATGGTGTGGGCTGCTCACTTGAGCATCAGCTTCCGAGGGCGTCATGTCATAATTCATATTCTTTTTAGTTGCTTTTTTATACTTCTGCCTGCCACTGGCGCACTTTTGCCGGCATAATCAGGTTGCGACAAAGCAAGGCGCCTGTGCGGTTACGACGCAGCAATGCAGGCGGGTTGTCTCGGTTGAGACGTTGTGGTGGTGGTGGGGAACGAAGCTGAGGAGGTGGCAGGCGAGAGGGAAAAAAACAAGCACAGGAGGGGCCCATTCCTTTGTGGTGCACATAATAGCACTCTGCATGTGAGATATGATAGACTGATGCGTGAAAATGCTCCCTTGTTGTTCTGGCTTGGACGACGCAATCGCGAAAGTGTGTCGGCCTGTGTGTGTGTGTGTGTGGTGGTGTGTGTCTCTCTCACCAAGCAGTGACATCCCCGTTTTGCTCGTGGTAGGACTTGAGACCAAATCAATGGCACGGCAGGCGGACAAGTACCGGTACGAGGCGTCTGTCTCTACCTTCGGCGGCTAGCGAGTGGAGCAGAAGGGTAACGTAGGGACAGGCTGCTGGTAGTGGTACTACAGCAGCAGCTATGGACAGCTCCCCGCCAGTGTGGCGCTGTATCTGCAGCTTTTCAGCTGGGCAGGCCGCACCCCTCCCCTCCCCCCGAATCTGCCTGCATGCAAGTGCCATGCAAGAGACCGCTGCACTGCCTCGGGCATCTGGGAATGGACACCTATGCAGGCCAGGGCACTCCGAGCCGGCTACGTAAACTCGCTGTGCAGTGCATCATGGGTGGGTAACGCTGGATTCATGCACTCTGAGAGGCACCTACAGCCAGGTCCCATCAGTACTAATAAGTAGCCCTTGCTAGCTGCCAGGGAGGGTTTTTGGCCCACACAGCACCGCACCTCCCACAGCAGGACAAGACCACCACTACCACAGACCACTGTCCCCCGATCGCTGCCATCTATAATACCCTCGCCTCCCACCCTCCATCTTCTCGCCCCCTCCTTCCTCTTCTTCTTCTTCTTCACGAGTCCCTCGTCCGTCGTTCTCTTCTATATTCCACGGGTTGCGGCAGTTAAAGCAGGCGAATCCCACCAAGCCAATATTATCTCTCCTCCCTGCTCTAGCTCCGCCATCTCGTTTTCTTATTCAGTCTAATCATTCGAACCCGCCAATTCACACCAACTCCGGCCCCCCACCCTCACCCAACGCCGATCGAAACCCGATATCTCTGCGTCGCCCGTTCAATCCAGTCCTCTTCAGCCCGCAGCCATGCCCGTACAACTTCTCCCGGCCTCGGCCGCTGCTTTCGCCCCCAGGGCTTCATCCGTCAATGTCGTTCTTGGATCCAAGGTTGAGCCTTGGTTAACACAGACACTCAAGCGTGTCAATCGGGTGAAGCGACCTCTGAACAGCGTGCCCCAGCACCAGCGCTGCCTGACCGAGATCCTCTCATCGCCAAACGCCATCTGGAACCTCGCCTCCATCATGCTCCCCACAATGCCCGAGGCCGAGATGCCCTCGGATCCCAGCCAGCTTATGAGCAACCACTTCCAGATGGTTCACATTGAGGCTTACGTCGTACACGTTGACATGGTCCTGCGCAACGAGGTCGCATACAAGCTGAACACCGACACCATTGATACCCTGGTTCAGTACCACGAGAAGATCCACTGTGCGGATGCCAAGGCCAACACCCACGACTGGTCTGAGAAGGAGCAGCAGTGCAAGAAGCTCCACGAGGACTTTATCCAGGCCGTCAACAAGTTTGTCTTCCGCACACACGTCTCCGCTCTGGAAGGTCTCGAGGAGGAAGGTTTCGGCGAGCTGCTCAACAACAAGAGCCAGGAGGTCAAGAACAACCTCCTTGCCTTGATGAAGCCTCTCGTGCCCCCTCCTCCTCGTGTTGTCGAGGTTATCCGCCAGCCCACCCTCCTCCCCAGCACGCCTGCCCACAACATGTGGTCTCAAGGGCCACCTGTGGTCACCATGGCTGCTGTCGACCCTTGGCGAATCCTCCCATCCAGCCCCAGCGTTACCTCTGTCGAGTCCACAACTCCTCTCTGGACCAACATGGGACTGGGCGAAGTCCAGATGCCATCTCCCACGCCCTCCTACACTCCTCCCCACACCACGGCGGGTTTTTTTTTCAGTTCCCCCGAGGTTACCGCCCCTATCCCTACCATGCTCCCTAGCATGTTGGCACCAATGCAATGCGGTGTCGGCATCGGTATGGGCGGCTTTGGCTGGGATAGGTACCAGGAGTATGCGACCATTATGTGAAACCCTGTAACATAATATTGGGAATGGCCTCTTAGCGGCAACACCGACTTCGTCCATCTAGTACTGCAAAGCAGCACCTCCCCCTTGTTTCCCGGAGTGAGAAAAAAAAGTCTTGGGCTTTGAGTTCGCAGCGGCATAGAACCAGCATCATCATCGGGCATTTATTATTGGCGTTTTTGGCTTCCATTTGCATCGGCACCGGAGTTTCGAATCGATTCGACTGATATCCACCACTTATATTCACAACGAACATCACTAATCGTTCTACTATTTTCCTTATTTCCTTTTCTGTTTTTTCTTCTTTGTTGAAAGGCTACAACTACATTGAGCGCTTGATTTTACGCACGAAGTTTTGATCTTGATCCTTCTCCGGGAAACATCTTTACCTGTCGCAATACACGCCGCTAGATCGGCCTTGGAATTTCATGTTTTCCTATTGCACTGCCACCATGACCATCATGGCTGGAGTACAGGGGCAGCGCCTCGGCGTGCATCTTTCACCTGGACAGGCACTTCGGCACAACCTGGCGGCTTACCACACATTCGCTTCAGAGCATTCGGCTTTCGCATCTTCAATTTTTCATTTGGTTTTCCTTTATCATGGGTCAAAGATAAGAATCATGCAGCGATGCGCACAGCTCGGCCTGGCCCGAGACAGAAACAACACGGTTCTCTCCCCTTTTTTTTTCTAATCCGATGAGACAAAGCTTCTCGAGAACTTCACACCCCGCTGCCGCCCACTTTTCGACGGCGGCCAGCTATACCAACAGTCACTCCTTCTTTCGGCACTTGCTCCCCTTTCTACGAAACGAGATAATGACGACAACATTGATGATTTCACGAACGAATAAAGCGACTTTTGACTCTGGTTTACACATGACTTGATGAGAAGAACATGAGCATCCGGCTTGATGTCGGAACCACATCTTCGCATATCCATTCACACGCAACCAGATTTATTCGATCCGACTTCCCCGGGACCGCTCTGACTGAACTGGATTCTTTCTGACGTTTGTCCCGGGTGGCCTGTCGTTCCATCATTGTGTTGCACATAGGAAGTATCTGGCATACTCCCTTTCCACCTGGCGCATTCCATTGTGCCGTTGGGAGCAGTGCTAAAACCATCGTATCCAACGAGAAAGTTGGAGATGACTTGTGATAGTTCACATAACAACGAGCTGGCTATATCTTTCTCTCTGCCGTGCAGGAGAGAGATGAAGTTTTGCCTTATCGTCTTACCTTGCACAGACTCATCCCACCGATATCAACTTCTGCTGCTCTCTAAAGCGGCAAACTCCACATCTCGTGCCGAGTGAGACTGCTTTACTAGCCGAGGCTAGAGTGATGCGCCAGACTGATTGGTTTTACCTGCGAGACGGGTCCGCCATCAGCTGGAGTACGCCGCCCGGCTAGTTGAAGCCGTTCCTTGCTTCGGAACGAGATGGGAGTCCAACATCGGCGATGAGTCTAAGGTATCTCTGTAGTACATCTCTCTACAGAACCACCTCACGTCCTGACTGGCTGTCAACAGTTGAACTCGTTGATAGCTTAGGCAGTGATGGAGGTGGCTGCCGTAGGAGGGCGAGAGCCGGCTGCAGCGCAGTCTTGGTCTCGCCCCTGGTTGCTTAGAAAGCGTTCTTACGCGCACCTGAGGTGCTGGATATATATGGTGTGCATAGTGTGTCGCCCCGGTGGCTGGCAGCTATGGCACAAGGACAAGCCCAATGCTAAGGAAGTGTCCCTGCTCCTGATGTCTTGTCGTTGCAGTACTAGTTAATTGAACAAAACTGTTCCAAAATCCTTCTCCTTTTGGATCGCGTGAAATGTGACATGTTGTAGCGAGTGATCTACTACCATAGGACAGCAAGCTCTAAATCCATCTACCCCTATTATTCAGGTGCCCCTTTTCAGTTTATCCACCCCTATTTTTGCGAATTTTCGACCTCAAGACTGAGAAGAGGAAGAATCTAATCAGGAGCTGGATGAGCGTTGGAGAAGGAAAACGCCAGGGGCAAGAACCCTGGGTCTATAATTATTAAAAAAAACTAGTCTTATCGTGAATATTGTTGACACGTTTATTAAACACCAATCGATAATTTCACTCGTGAACACGGGAGAGAACGTGCTGCCCCAAACCAGGCACGGCGACCCGGGGCTCCCCGGGATGTCTCTCTCCGCTTCCCCCCAAGGACGCCAAAAAACGCTAAGTGCCTCTCCATATGCGATTTCTACCTAGATGAAACGGAACCAGTACGGTGTGTGGTAGGGGGGTTTTCGTGCTATCGTGATTTCGTGTTCTCAGATGTTGTTACAATATAAATTTGCTGCGGAGGGATGGATGGGGTAGGTACGGTAGCGTGTGTGTGTGATGAAGCTCGGTAGCCGGTTTACTCCTGGTTGACCGTCGTCTGGAAAGAATGTTAGTGAGCCCCTTGATTCCGGGTACTGTGGTGTTCTGATCATGGAGGATCGAACAAAAGGAGGGGGGATTTTCAAGTCCATACCACAAGCCAGTCCATGCCCTCATTCACACCGCTGCCGTCGACGGCAGAGCACGCCATGATGCTCCAGTTGCGGTCCCGCAGCTCGCCGAGGCGGAGGGCCTCGGAGATCTCGCCGGCGCCCTTGGCGCCCGGCTGGTCCTGCTTGTTGGCGAAGACCAGCAGGGCGGCGTCCTTGAGCTCCTCCTCGTTCAGCATGGCGGACAGCTCGTCGGCGGCGGTCTGCAGGCGCTCGATGTCGGTCGAGTCGACGACGAAGATGACGGCGGCTGTGTTGGCGTAGTAGCACCGCCAGTAGGGGCGGATGCTGGTCTGACCACCCAGATCCTGCGGCATGTGTTAGCATCTCCTGGTAGGTTTGGTAGAAATTGGGCTGGGGGTTTTGTCTCATACCCAGACATTGAAATTTAAGTTCTTGTATGTTACGGATTCGACGTTGAAACCGATGGTAGGTATCGTTGTGACAACTTCGCCAATCTGTAGTATTCGTTAGTGATGGTTCGTCCCATGGCAATCTGCGGGTGTTGGGCATGCCTACCTTCAAGCGGTATAGCAGAGTGGTCTTTCCAGCGTTATCCTAAGCATTTGCGCAAGTCAGATCGTCGTCCGGTCGTCATCTAGATGGGCGGCGCTGGCATGCGCGCAGAGGGGTCGAGCGTACAAGACCGAGGATCAGGATTCTGATCTCCTTCTTTGCCCACAGCAGGCTGGACACCCATGACATGGATTGACCCATCTTGAACAATCCTAGTTGTGCAAACTAGAAGAAAAGTAAGGATGCGAAGGAGAGGTCTCGATCAAACGCCTGCGCTTGTTCCGGTACGGTCGTTAAAGAGATGTGTCGTCTGGTGAATTATCGTCGGGGGAGGGTCTAGATCCCGGTGTATTCGCAGGCGGAGGAGAAGAGATTAAGTGAAGTAAGTTGTTCGTCTAAAAGTCGGTGTTGATGACGTTCCTTATCGCGAAACGCTTCGGGGTTTCAGTCACGGGGACTAAGTGGTTTGGTCGCGCGGAAGACAGACCAGCAGGGGAGCGGCGGAAGTAGGGGGTGACAAGCCCTGCTTCGCTAGCACTGCCTTAAGGAAGGGGTATAATAGCAGGCACTTTCTAATTGTGGGCGTGGATGTTGCGATAGGCGAAAGATTGAGTCGATGTGGAGGGGAAACAGCTTTGTTCAGTCGGAGCTGCTAATTATTAATTCAAGCCTCCTATTCTGGATCTTACGTCTGAAGGCGCATTTACAGTTACGTCCCTCTTTTCTACCGCTGGAGCTTAACTGTGGTTGGCTAAAGCATAAGACGATGGAAAAAGACACCTTGTCTTCCTGTTGAGATATTGTGTATTAGGAGATTTGGATGTTTCTAACTGCGATGGAGGCTCATTTTCCGGGATTCCCATTCATCCCAAACAATCGTTACCAAAAGCGATGATAGTGTCTTGTAACGTGTTCACAGCATGAGAGCAAGCAGCTCTTTCTTAGTGCAGCTACCTTCCTTAGTAATGATGGAGATCAGGCAGATGCCTCCAGCATTCTGTCATACCTAGCACAGCCACTAAGATTTGAAAATTTGTTGCGGCCTCAGGCACTCACCGTAGTCGAACCCACGCTCAAGCCACAACCCCCCCTCTGGACTAGTAGGGCTTTTCCGCCCACAGGATTCTCAGCAAGGGCTAAAATTCTCGGATTCGATTTCAACTCCACGAAACCCATCATCACCATCCGATTCAGACTCGACCATCCACACAATCAAGATGCCGGTATGACCCTACCTTGACCCCCAAGCGCACGCAATGGCGAGTCTGTTGCACTCTCTCGCCATCGAGAGAACGATGCTCGACGAGCCATGAGAACCGCACCGCGGGCGGCACACACTTTAGAAATGATCTCAATGGGCTGACTCTTTCTTTTCCTTGTATCCAGAGCCACAAGTCTTTCCGCACCAAGCAGAAGCTTGCCAAGGCGCAGAAGCAGAACCGCCCTGTGCCCCAATGGATTAGACTCCGAACGGACAACACCATCCGGTGAGTTTTTTGTCCCCTTGATCCTCACGTAAACCGAATACTCGTTTCGCCTCCCCCGCTCGACCTCACAGAGAATCCTCGGGGCGGCCCACGCAAACCACGAGAGAGATTTTTTACACAAGAGAGTCTTACGTTCCCATGGCTAACAATTGTCGGCTTCACAGCTACAACGCCAAGCGCAGACACTGGCGCAAAACCCGCCTGGGTATCTAAACCGCCTCACCTGTGTTTTGCAATTTCACTCCGGAAAGCAGTGGAAAAACGGCCCAACACCAATCCTCACGCACCTCGTTCCTGCATCGACAGCATCACGACTACTTTCCTCCCCCTTTCCCGGCATGACATACTCTCTGATCTCCGTTCAACTACTCTGAGGGGGGATGGGCTTTTTTTTCTTTCTAGTGTTTAGATGTTTCTGCCGATGCACTGATGGATATTTGGGCCTTGGGGTTTAGTCAAGGCGTCGAAGTTGAGGGTGAATGGAATAGGCAGGCTGCCCGGTTTCTCGATTTCTGCATGTCATGGTCAAGGTTCTAGGGAAATAAAATGCGTCACTTTTGAAGTCATTTACTACCTGCAATGTCATACGTCCCCGTGCATGTACTCACTTGAAGTAGCCATTAACAACATCGCTGATAGGTTTTCTCGTCATGTACTAAACCTCGTACTGGTGTGGTGAGAGAGAGATCAGCTGTTTTCGATGAAGCGGTTTCCGACTACTGATTTTGAGAACTGCATCCTCTGAAGCTGGTTCGGTGTTTGACCTGTAGTGGTAATGAGACTGGGGTTCCTGCTTCATCACCTGGCGTTCCAATGTAAATACTCACATTATGCTACGATCACAGATTAATGGTTTCCCAAATTGTAAATCACACACATGTCGTAAACAAACTTCATTATCATTCGCCACTGATTCCCTCTATCAAGTCCGACGACAGTTGACGCTGTGTCATACTCCAAGATTTTTTAGGCCCTAGGGGTGAACTCTGCTGGGAAACATACCATTTGGGATCCTGGAGCGACAAAGAAAGGGAAACTATCTCCACCCTCGATCCGATAGGGAGCAATAATAGAGGATAGAGTAATAGGAAAACATTTAAAACGCCATGGATGGGCAAAAAAAGGTAAATCTTCGAGGCGGCATACCTGATAATGGCTGCAAAATACTAAGCGGGGAGGGCCATTTACCGGTCCTCAGCCCACTCGTTCTCCCGACGGATCTGCTCCTCCTCCTCGGGCGAGAAATCATTGGTGATGTTGAAAGTCTTGCGGATCTCCTCGGGAGACTTGCCCTTGATCATGTTAGCGACGGTCTTGCAGCCAACATCGAGTAGAGCCTTGATGTCGAGGTAGTTTGCAGCCTATGATACTTGTTAGTCAGAGAGTCGGAATAAAACAGACAGTGAAGGAGAGGGCGTACCAAAATAATCTCGAACAACATCTCTTGGTCAACCTGCATGAACTTCTGGTCCCACTCCTCGATCTCGGTGGTCTTCTTGCGGGCATCGGACTCCTCGTCCTGGGAGGCAGGGGGGTCGTTGCGGTGGTGCTCGCACCACTCGATGACCTTGCGGAGGACTGTCTCGTTCACCTGGATGGCATCGGGCGTTAGCAAAAGGTTCGCATCCAAGTTGGTTTGATCAGGCGGGGCGATCGCCGCTCAAACTTACATTCTGGATAGGAATAGCATTCTCCTCGGACAGATCGCTATCACCAACATCCTCGAGCAGGTTCTTGATGAGAACAGATCGTTCGCCGACATCGCGGTCTGTAGGTCTTGTGGTTAGTCGGGAAAGGCTGACGTGACTACTGCTTCGTGTAGTCATAAGTGGGCTGGGACTTACCGATCTCAAACGTCTTGTCGTCATTGGAACGGATCCAAATCTTTTGGGCGGGCTTAGACTCGGCCATTTTGTGTGATTTCGGTGATTGGAGTTGATTGCGGGATGGTTTCTATGAAACGGAAGAGCGGTCGGTTAGCTTAGTTGTCAGCAGAAGAAAGATCTTTGCTCGGCGTTGGTGAACGAAGTGCTAGGTAAGAACAGCGGGGATGAGGGGAGTGATGCGGGCTATGCCCAAATGGTTGGTTGCGGCAAGGCAGAGAGTGGGGACGTACTTCGCAGTGAGTAATATTCCGGCTGGTGAGGCAGGCAGACACGCACAATGGAGATTGTATTGTTCGCGTGGGCGAGGTGGCAGATGAATGATGACAATAGACTGTGTCAGAGATGGATTCGAAATAATGAAGAGTATGGAGGAGGAGGAGAAAACAGAAGGTTGTGTCAGCGTCTTAAGTAGGTACCTTATGAGGTGGGAGTTCGAGCCTTTTGGGAAGCGACGGCGTGAGTAAAGTACCTGAAAACAAGCCACAGTCAATGCTGCCTAGAAGAAAGCCTGTACCTTCCCGAACTCAAGCTGTGACTCTGGCCAGGCGCGAAAGGACCTGAATGCTAATATTAGAACATGCAACTCCGCACTGGGTACCTTTCACATCAGCACTTTTAATTCTTTTTCCTTGTCCACCGCACAGTGAAAAGTTAATTTATTACCAGCAGCGGCATGAGCCATGGCCACGTACTAATATGATATCTGATCAAAGACGGCTTTTGCTTTGCCCCCTGGGAGGGCTTGTGCGCCCGCACCGGCTCTGGCTTTATTATGTGAAGTTGCACGGGCACTTAAGTATCAACGGTGCTTTTTAGTATCCAGGCACTAGTCTTTTCGCTTCTTCGAAACAGCCACAAACACCAGGGCGATTTTCAAATAAGCGCACTAGATCGATTAAAGTTGGCTCGACATCGAAGTGCCTTTAGCATAATAACATCTCCGAGTCGCATGTGAGTTCGCGGAACAGGCCTCATTGAAAGCAAATTGAATGGGTCGGGCGGCTAGAGCCGAGTTAACCTGGGAGCATGGAGGAGACCTGTGGCTGTGCGTGACAGTAGCACTGCTGATTGGTACCTCCATTGCGTGAACTTACTAAGGCTGGTACCTTTCTCACGACGATGACTTACCTAATATGGCCCCTCCTGGTGGAGTGGCTGCCTGACAGCTGCAGACAATCGACCAGCCACAGAACAATAAAAAAGGCAGATGTGTCAATGAATTCTCGAGTGGGGGAATGCCTATTGTGTGCCTAGAGACAAAGTGACTCGCCCTATCTACCCGTATTGTCGCTTCTATCTACCTGTATTGTCGCTTGGCCGCAAGAAGAAGGAAGATGAAAGGACCGGACGTGAATGAGTGCACGCACGTACATGCCTGAGGTGTGCATTGAGGTAGCAGTAATGGTATGCAATTTGCAGGTTCTTGTTCCTTCTCTCCGGTTCCCTGTTGAGACCACCAATAACAAGAGGACCCGAGTCCCCCATCCTGATCGGTCAGTGTAGTTGGTAATACTAATGCGACCTCGATTGGGTACCTAGTTGCAAATCCCAAGGACAACTGAGACTGGCCAGAAGGGAATGTGCCGTGCCCATCCCTCATTAGTTAGTTATATATCTGGCATCTTAGCTGGCGACTCCTAGGACAGGTACTGAATCATTGAAAATTGTTTAATTTATCGCGTGTGGTTGGAATGCTTGTCAGTCTGGCGATTTTGCTTACCCACCTGTCTGTTGGCTGTCGTTTTCGTATTGCAGTGCCAGGATGGATCCGGGACGATGCCACCACACACCCGACATTATCTACCTGGTAATATGGCCCGGAGATACATAGATTGGTGAGTTGTCCTCGGAGACTTAGCATCCTCCCCGCTATAGGTTGGCGCAGATGCAGCCCCGACGAGTCCATGCAGCACCGGATGGCGCTACCATGCCAGTATGAACTGATGATGCGCAGCAGAAGCTGGAGAAGCGCAAGAGAGCGCAACGCAATGGAAAAGACGGTGTCCCGAGTTGGAACCACGTGGTGTGAGGTTTGTGTGTAGTGTGCGTGATGGTCCCCCATGTGTCCATTGTCAGGCGCAATCGACAGCACGTTGCCCGTTTTAGACTGATGCTGCAAACACTTTCTGGGAGCCCCTCCACCCCGTCTCCCCCCAAAAATCACAAATTGTGCTCGGATCGCGGGGGACGCACCGTCAACGCTTGCCAGCAACAACGCGTGCGGCAACGCCCAGCTCCAAATGGTGTAGCAGAATGGAGGGAATCTGGGCAGGATCGCCTAGCCTCTGCTGTGGCCATCGTCGAAGCCTTGATGCGCTGCTAGTCCAGGCGCTATGAGGTCATGCCGTGGCAGCTCGACTCAGTAATTACCATTGAGCTGTGTTAGTTGCGGTACCCTTGAAATTACCAGGTGCTATTGCTGCTAGCTGCTGCTGCTGTTGGTAATCATCCAATCTAGGGGGACCATGTTGCCTGACCTTCTTTTTTCTAAATCGATCTGACCTTATCAGCACGCACCTTGACCGACCTTGTTGATGACTTTTGCTGTCTTGTATTTTCCGCTATTATTTCGTCCTTCCCTATAATACATTCTCACTCCTTTACCGCTTACCGTCTGCCTTTCCGTCTGCCTCCCTTCCTCTTCGACCAACCTAGACAACCATTCTACCATCCTCTTGCTGTGTACTTTCGATAGATTCGTTGGCCTTACTAAAAGGAGTAGGCACACACTTCCACCCACACCTACGCCGTATTCGCATCTTCCTACGTTCCCGCGCGCTGTACTATACCTCGATTTGCACATATCGACATCGACAACACTTACATAAACCTATCGACGTTGCTCTATTCTCCCACGGCGCGCGACAGCTCGTACCAGCGCCGGACGCTTCTCGTAGATCGTCGCGTATCCTCGAACTTCTCGAATAAACAAGCCTAGAAATACTCCTTCGAACAGCCTTGCGCTCCATGTTTGCGGCCCGCGATTGCAGCAGAAAAGCTCCAACAGGCCATGTGGCGTCGAACATATCTCCTACTAGTCGCCGTTAGGCTGTGGTTTGCTCTGTCACCGAGCTATCTACATCCTGACGAGAATTTCCAGGGCCCCGAGATCATTGCAGGTACGCATACACACTGGTGAACCTTTCCGCCTGTTCCGTGGTCATGCTCAGCTGTGCTCTGCGATTTTGTTCGGCTCCAGCACAGCTCGCGCAACCACTTTGCCCAAAGTTTACTACCTTGACAGGGGTATCTTTCCAGATCGCCGAACCTAACATCTACTTGCTTGTTGAATCTAGGTGAAATCTTCAGTTATCCCGTCCGGCGCACATGGGAATTTACGAGCGACCACCCGATTCGAAGCGTTTTCCCACTATGGCCCGTTTATGGCTTGCCTATGCTTCTCCTGCGGTGGCTGTGGATTGGTAACGGGCAGGATGGCGAAATACCCCCTATTGCAGTTTTTTGGACACTGCGAGTCCTCATGTTTCTTACCAGCTTCGTGCTGGAAGATTGGGCCCTTCACGAACTGATCCCTTCGCCAAGAAATAGGCGAGTCGCAGTCTTGCTGGTGGCCTCGTCCTACGTTACCTGGACCTATCAGACTCATACATTTTCCAATTCGGTCGAAACATTGGTTCTCGCTTGGAGCTTGGTCTTGATCCAGCGCATAGTGGATGTCCGGGTATGTTTGAGCCTGCATTTTGGTGCCCCCTTTTATGACTTGCCGTTCCAGTTGACTAACGACTGCTCTGCTCAAATAGCAACGATCATCAATCCTATCCTCTGTTATTCTTGGAATGGTTTGTGTTTTTGGCGTCTTCAACCGCATTACTTTTCCTGCTTTTCTCTTGATACCCGGGCTTCGCCTACTTAAGCATTTCTTCTATAGGTACGTCTTGCCCCCTTTTTACACCGGACATTTGCTGTGCATTTCTCAATTTCGAGGCTAACTTGAGCAGACCATTTTCCCTTATTGCCCTGGTTCTGGCTGCTTCTTTCACCACCTTGGTCGCCATTTCGCTGGATACGGCTTTTTACTCCCCAGAGCCACTGACCTGGGGAAATCTTTACAACAGCCTCATGAATAACCCTGTCATCACACCATGGAATAATTTCAAGTACAATTCTGCCGTTGAAAACCTTGCTGGTCATGGTTTACACCCTTGGTACCAGCACTTGGTTGCCAATCTGCCAATGCTGATTGGGCCTGCAACACTTCTCTTTTTCTACCGCCCACAGCTCTCGTTGAGACTGGGCTCGGCTCTATCGGGTGTCGCCGTTCTCTCCATCTTCCCCCACCAGGAAGCCAGGTTTTTATTACCTGCGGTACCCTTGGTTTTATCCTCGCTCCGCCTACCTAACAACTTGATTGCTCTCCGCGTTTGGGGTGTTACCTGGATCATATTCAATGTCTTCTTTGGCATCCTAATGGGTTCCTACCATCAAGCCGGTATTATTCCAGGCCAGGTTTTTATGAGCGGCCAACCCGACGCTACCAACGCTGTTTGGTGGAAGACATATACCCCCCCCATTTGGCTCCTGAACGGGAAAAACGAGGTGCTTACAACCCGAGACGTCATGGGAATGAAAGGCGAGTCTCTCCTCGAGGAGCTGGCGACACTTGCGACTTGCGACACCCCGGCAGACAGGCGCAATCAAGAGTATTTAAAGGAGAAAAATGGCACATACCTACTTGCGCCCGCTTCCGCAACATGGCTCGACCCATATCTGGAAAACAAAGGTCTAGAGGGCCTCCGATTCCGCGAAGTTTGGCGGTACCGGCACCACCTAAACCTGGACGACCTGGACTTCGCCGAGGATGGCGTGTGGGAGACCTTGACCAGGGTGATAGGTCGCCGGGGGCTTGTCGCATGGAGGGTCACAAAGAGTTGCTAAAATGCTGCTTCTCTTTTTTCTTTGTTTGGACTTGAACTTATGAAGCGATCGATAATACATATATATAGATACCACGCGGGCACGTGCCCAATAATACAATACATACAATTCAATCTTACTACATGAAAATTCCAGAATGCTACTTCCACTTGTGATCTGACTACCTCCGGTACGATTTACATTCGTCCTAGTAGCATAGTTGATGTTCGACAACGAATAGTCCTTCGTGAGAGGGGCATTCTCGTCTTCCCAGAGCCGCCAATGCGGGGAGCCGTAATACTTGCATCAGTAGGTAGTTATTACTCTATACTACGTAGGGAATCATTCCAGCACGAACCGGATATTGTTTTGAGTGCGATTATTGCATTGCTTACTAACCCATACTATGCTAAAACTTTGAGGCTTATCCCAGCCTTCAGCAACCATGGTATATAGGCGCCCGGCAAAGCACAACAACCATTATGCCCTCAGCAAAAAAAAAATCTAAAAAAAAGTTTTTATGACCCCCAGCTTAGTACAGGCGGTGGGGAGGAGACATGGAAGCCTTGATGACCAGGCTTCCAACGTTCTGCCAACCCTTCTTGAGGAGGGAGACGAGGTAGTTGATGGCAAGCATGATGTTACCAATGAGCTGCTCCTGGGCCATCTCGACGTTGCCGACGGCGACACCCATGCAGAGGACCTTCTTGAGCTGGAACTTGATGGTGGACTTGACCTCGTTGATGCGGCCAGTCAGGTCGTCGGCGTGAGAGACGGGGGTGGGGAACTTGCCAGCTGTTGATGGGAATGTTAGCATTGTTGGAAACATCTTTGGTATTTTCTGTGCCATGTGGCGGTGTGTTGCTTACCCTTGGACAGACCGGGACCGAGGAGACGGGGGATCTGCTTGATGAGAGCCTCGGAAGCAATGAAGGCATCGTACTTGCGGGCGAGCTTCTTGATGAGCTTCTTGTTCTTGTTCAGCTTCTTGAGGTCGTCGGCGGACATGGCGTCGACACCGCCGTGCTTGGCACGGTCGAGATCGTGCTGGTCACCGAGGATGCAGATGGCCATGTTGGGGCGGGGGATGGCGGGCAGCCTGATGGTGCCGGAGAAACGCTTGTCACGCTGGGGGTCATAGTTCTTCAGGCCGATCTGGAGCTCAACGGTCTCAAGGAAGTTGCGCTTCTTGGTCTCGTTGGAGTACTCCAAGAGCTCGGCGACTTGCGTCCGGACATTAGCTGGAAAAAAAAAGTGTTAGCAGCTTGATCGTTTTTACGGGTTCGCGCGGTCGATCGCGGACGGAGATGGTTGTAATCTCGGTTCGTACGTACCGACTGTGATCTTAGACATTTTGTCAGTCTCCCAAGAGAACCTGTTCAATTGGTGGTCAGGACGGGAAAGTTGGTTGAGGGAATCGAGGTGGAGGCTCTTGTGCGCTTGGAGGATTATTTTTTGGGTGTAGCGAAAATGTGGGACGTGCAAGTTAGTGGGGTGGGAGGGCAAAATTTCCTCACGTGGGTATGCACGTGATACCCTCCCGCCAGAGAAAGTATTGTTCAGTAGATGGTCACTTACACGGAAAGTGGCGCGAACTTGTTAGTTCAATTGGTCATATGATATATCTATATTCCCTGTGTCGTATGTTAGATATTTCCTGCTTACAAGCAATGAAATAGCTGGTGTATGCCCAGGAAAACCATGAGTTCCCATTCGGAAAAACTCGCCAAAGAGCTGGCGAGTCATCAGGAGTTGCTCGCCTGGATTGAGAACCAGCCAAAAGAATCCCAAATCGAGTGAGAGTTATCCAAGAGAAGACATCTGGTCCTTTGTCGAATGGACATTCTAACACAAGCACAGAAATGCAAATATCTCCTTCGCCAAGCTGCTTGAGGAAGCCGGCCAGCCCAAATCCGTTTCGGGAAATGCTTGTGTGAGACTATGCGGCTTTGTTGAACACTTTTCTAAATCACAGTTGGATCAGCTTCAAAGCTGGGCGTTTTCCAAGGATGTCGCCGAACAACTATTCACCTTTTACATGGAGTGGAATGAGTCTGATCATCATCGCTCGATGAAACTTGTTCTAGATCTCCTCACTCGGTTGCAAAAGAAAAACCCGGATGTCTCAGCCGCTAAAAACATTGAGAAATCTCTCCTGAATTACTTGATATCTATCATTGTCGGTCTTAAATCAAAACCAGTAGCCAAGTCTGCCATCAAGACCTTGGACTATTTTGTCTCGAAAAACATATATTCACTCAACGACATAAAGCTCTCCTATGTTAGAAGCCTTCCAGAAAAAGAGTCTCTTGATGAGATTGAGGTATGGCACAGCTTTTTCGGGGAACTGTTTTCCTGGATGAAGAATCACTTTGTCTGCCCGACGGCCGGGAGATTGGCTGTGTGTTTTTACCGGCGCCTCAGAAATGCTAAGAACCAACCACAAAGTATCATCAGCCCTAAAATCTGGCATCAGTGGCTACTTGAGTACATAGAAGAAGACCCTTCGCTTCTTGAGTCTGTGAAAAATTACATTTTTCTGCCACTGTTCAACGCTGAGAGGACTGAGGCATTAGAATTCTTGCGGATGATGGCGACCAGCGATATCGTTGCGTCCAATAGGGATATAGATGTAAATCTTCCCGCTCATTTGCAGCTGGCCGCCTTGGAAACCGGGAAAAGAGTAGGGTTGGTTGAGGAGCCGTGTAAGAATTCCCTTTTCTCATGATCCAGGTCTCACTATCCCTGAGGTTTAAGTGCTAACCTACCATCATAGCACTGAATACCGACAGTCAGGAAAATGACGGAAAATCTTCCATCCTCATGAATCAGGATATCCTCAACAGTGTACTGGCTCATCCTTCTCATGAAGTTCGATCTTTGGCGTTTTCCCTTCTCATAACCTCTCCATCGACCACCAGACCATATTCTCTCACAGCCTTGAATCTGTTACGGCAGCACTTAGGGACCTACTTTGCAGATCCAGATGCCAAATTTCGTGTCGATGTCATGGCTAGGGCTCGGGATATGTTCAAGAGAATAAGAGGCGCCATCTGTGTCCTCAAAAGAAGCATCCCAAGAGTAAGAGCAAAAGCTCTAAAGCGCAAAGCTGCAGAAAGGGCTACTACAGAGGGGGTTTCGCCGGCAGCAGACGCCCAACCCATCCTATATCGTTCCAACTTGATCGATCTCCCAGAAGGACAACTAGTCCACTGTCTAGAGTATCACGCAAAGTTTCTCAGATGGTATATAGACTTCCTTTGCTCCGAGCTCACGCCGACAGCTTCTTACCAACGACATGTTGGCTCCCTCAAAGCGATTTCGTCCATTCTTCGGCTAGAATCTGACCCGAAAAAGGATTGGGGAACAGATTCGGACCAGGAGATTTTCTATGATCTCGTCGATAAAAGATGGGCACGAGCCCTATTTGATCTTGTCATGGACCCCTTTGACGATGTGAGAGAACTCTCTTCGGCTGCCACCAAGTCCATCCTCAGCGATATGAGATACAAAAAGTTTTCTTTGTCGGGAGCGAGCCGTAGGGACTCTCCTGTTAATGAGCTACAAGATCTGTCGAATCGAGCAAACGAACTTTCCCGAAGAACAGCAAGAGCTGATCATTCTGATGGTGCAGCAAGGGCTTGTCAGCTTCTATATCGATTCTTCGGTGATGAGACCGCGCAACTGGGTTTTATTTCACGCATCATCGATAAACTAGAGGCCAAAATCGCACTTGCTCAGTCCAACCTTGGTCAAGCTGTGCTCGAAGACCCTGTTCATGGCGACTTCTCTGCCTTGCGTTATATCTGGCAGATTGTCTCTACGCAAGCATTCAGCGGGTCATCTCTCGATGCTGGCCAGGCGGTGCAAAATAGACTGGTGAGCTGCTGTGAGCAAATATGGGATGCCGTTCGTGATATCCTTTGTGACGACAGTCCCGAAGGTCATTTGCCTCAAGAATTGGAGGAAGTAGACGGTATCAATACTAAGGATATTCTAAGTTACAGCTTCCGAGCTATTCATGAGTCAAGGTAATTTTCAGGATTCTGCTCTTATTATCTAAACCAGTTAGTTCAAATCATACTGACAAAAATTATAGCAATCTCATCCGGGCAATGGCTCTCACAGTCCGGGCCAAGTCACAGGCAAAGTTCATCAGCCCCTCATTAGATTCTTTCAAGAGAATGGGTGACCTCTCATTCATTCAGCTCTCGACCCTGAGGCACCGGGGAGCCTTCTCGACTGTGTCATCAACTTTTTCCACATGCTGCCAACAGACGCAATACTTAGACAAGGAGGGTGCCGGTAGCAATATCCTAGACGCGTGGTACCAGGTGCGATTTGTCTCTTTATCCTATTCTGACTATTAATCACGAAGTCGAAACTAACTTACGGGGACCAGGGAACCATGAGTGCCATTTTTGCCCAGGTCTCGACCACACGCCGTTCAGCAGGTATTCCATCACTCATGACAGGCATACTCTCTGCAGACGCACCTTCTCCTTCCTTTGAGCAGGTGATGGAGAAACTCATCGAGATTTCAGGAGTCGAAGCATTCGTTCGTGAGACTGACGGTTCCAATCTTCCCCAAGTCCACGCATTCAACTGCCTCAAAGATATCTTCAAGAGCTCATTCCTAACATCGATGGGGAATAAATCCGAGAAATACCTCCCTCAGTGCCTAGAGCTGGCTGCAAATGGCCTTCGGTCCGAGGTCTGGGCAATTCGCAACTGTGGTCTTATTCTCCTTCGAAGCCTCATCGACTGTCTCTTCGGTTCCAACGAAAGCAAAGCAATGATAGAGTTGGGGTGGGACGGGAAGGCCAATCGCATTCCTTACCACCGTTATTCGACATTGCCCAGGGTTCTGGTCAACCTACTCGAGTCTGGCCACCAGATGATGTCTGCCACTGCCACGAGCGCCGCGGGTGCGGAATCAGTATTTCCTGCACTTGACATCATAAGGCGCGCGGGTCCCCCTGACGAGCTTCGTGAAGAGCTCATGCTGCATATATCGACATATCTGGGCAGTCCAGTGTGGCACGTCCGAGAAATGGCCGCCCGCACACTTTGTTCTTGTCTACTGCACGACAAATGGCTTGTGGTCATGCAAGACCTCCTCCAACAAGCGATTAATGACCAAACTAAAAATTCCCAGAACCGGATCCATGGAGTGCTGGTAGCGCTCAAATTCGTCATTGAGAGGCTCTCTGAGGTATCTCCGGAACGTCTCACGCGTAAGTCTTTCTCTATTCGATTAAAATTCTAGATCATGGCGACCAGCAACTGACAATGCGTGATGTAGCCAATCTGTCAAACCTGGTGCAGCTTCTCCATGAGACCAAAATTGATTCTCACTACATCCATTGCCCTGACATCCTGGCTGCATATGTCGAGGTCATCAATCTCATATGGAGCCTCCTTTCTTCTCTAGAGTCAGAGTTTCCCTCAAAGTCTTTGGAGGTATCAATATCTACTTCTGAAGATAGTGCACTTCTGAAGATTCAACGTATCAAGCATCAGATACTAGCTGCAAAGTTCAACGACTCATCCCTTGATGTTGTCAACACTCTACTTCTCGGAAATAAACTTGGCGTCAACACCATGCTCACAGCCCTCGAAACCCTTCCGCAGCTCTGGAATGTCTCCTCCGCGTCATCTGAAGTGCTCGCACAATTTTCTGGCCTGTATATCAATATTTGTCTCGAAAACAGCTCGCTTGATGTTCAGGCTATTGCTCTCGAGAACCTCGCAGACATCCTTGAGCATTTCCTAGCGCAAACAAAGGACACGGAGTTGTTGAGGTCACTGCCCCTGGAACAGCTTCTGGAATCTCTGCTCTCCCACACCTTGAACCCATCTCTTTCCAACGCCATTCTTAGAGTCAGCGGGAGCGCGGTTGCTCTCATGAAACTCTTTGGGCGTTTGTCTGCCAGCAGGCTCCAGAGCTGGGGCGTCATGATGACCGATGCAGGCCTCGATGATAAGACCTTCGATAGCCGTTTCGCCGCCGCACAGTCGCTTCATGCCTTCTTCCTATCAGTCGGTCCCAATTGCACGGGCGATGATTTCCTACCAGCTTTGGTTTCACTCTACGACACCCTGAACGACGATGATGACGAGGTTCGTGAGGTTGGCTCCCTCGCGGTGAGGTCCATTATCGGGCAGCCCCTGGTTCCCATCGAGGCAGCCAACCGCTTGTTACAATGGCTCTCTACTGAGTTTAGCAACTCCGATTCGTTCAAGGCTGTCGTTGCTGCCAGAATCACTGGAGCTGCTGGCACATCTTTTTCAGACCAAGAAATTCCATGGAGATCTGCGGACGAGCAATTCGATGCAGCCCTCAAGGTTGACGACTCGCTCTTTGTCATTGAAGAGCAAAACTTGTTCATTGATGAGATCCGGGAGACCAGTCGTTGGGTTTCCGTCCATGAGAGTCTCGCCTGGAATTCGGAAGATTCAACTTCCAAGAGATTAGACGATTGGTTACAGAGAGGCTTAGCTCGTCTCATCCCCTTTCTCTCCAAGGAGGATGGGCCACTTGGATGGGCATCTGATCCTCAGATGTTTTCTCTCTGTTCTCGAATCATCCTTGCTTCAGTCTCGCTAGAACAAAAGGGGTACGCGAGTGCAGCACTCCTCGAAGCTCTGAAAGCGGCCAAAAATGCTCTAAGAGATTCAGATTCCCAAAAGAGGCACATTTCCAGCCTATTGGTCAAGCCTTTAGAATAGAGAAAGAGTTTAATATCAAACATATCAACTAAGATTTCGTCGTTTATCCTCGTTATTGTATAATGTGAATTCTCAGAATCCTGCCAAAAGAGAATATGCAATCGCTATGCCAATTCGATGTTTAATAACAAATATCGCCGCTTATCTCGAGAATCTTACAGAGTCGGCGACTTGCCACCTTGCGTATTCTTTGATGACACCGAGGCCGAGTCGCTTGTATCCAAACCATTCAACTTTCCCATTTTCGCTGTAAGCATGGTATTCTGGGACTGAAGTTCCCCGACTTGGGCCTTCAGCAGCTCTACCTGCTTGAGCGCGTAGTCCCTCTCGGCCTTCACCTTCTCAAGCTCCATGGCGGCGTTCGCCTTGGCCTCGCGCTCGGCGGCCTTCTTCCTCCGCTGCTCAGCCTTGCGCTCCTCCTGCTCCTTCTTCTCCTTGATCCTGCGCAGTTCTCGGTTGTATTTCGCCTCGTGCTTCGCTACCTCTTTGGCGTGCTTCTCCTGCGCCCTGGTCAGCGCCGCCGCATCCTTCTCCTTGTCCTCCTGTCGTTTGCTCTCCCAGCGCTCGGCCATCCTTGCGGCCTTCTCATCCAATTTGCGGCGGCGTTCCTCGAGCTTCTTAAGCTCCTTGAGTTGCGAAGACTTTCCGCTGGATTTATCGTCAGAGTTGGATTGCTGAACGTCGGCCGAGGCATCTTCCTCCTGCGTCAAGGACCTATCCAGGGCAGAGGTAAAGGTCTGGATCGAAGAAGTATCACTACCCGAGTCTTCTTCATCTCCTATATCTAATGACGGGGTGCCTGGTTGATTCTCCTCGTCCTCATCTTGCCCAAGACTAGATGTACCAAATGGCATACGCAAGCCAGCAGAAACGACAGAACTGGCACCCCAAAACGCACCGGTGACCATTCCCCAGAGGCCGCCATTTGAGGAAGCCACATCTTCTTCGTTATATCTCGGCACAGATGTCTCGTTGCTGCCAGAGGGAAGCTCCTCGGCGTATGGTGGCGGGTCTCTCGACTCTGTGAGCGGCTTGTCCTGGACACTACCCTCTCCCGGTCTCACCTCCCCGCCTTCGGTCGACTCTCGGACATCTTGAGAGGCTGATCTGGAAGTGACCCATTTAATAAATTTACCAGCATCGTTCACAATTCCTGGAGGAGTGCCTTTCTCGATCATGAAGCGAGGGACCGAGCCACCCGGATCACTTCGGGTTATCATAAGCCACTCAATAGTAGTGGGGGGCTCCTGGGCCTTGCTGGTACTCGGGGGCGAATCCAGAGGGGTAGTACTCAGATTGTCACTGCTCTTGCTTTTGCCCGAGATGTCCGTTGACGACGATGATCGCTCAGACGCCGGCTTCTCTGGTAATACTTCCCGAATAAGCTCGATGGACTCATACTGTCCACGAATCGTACCCTGCTGAGGTTCACATTCGGGGTGAATACAAGGTTTGGAGACAATCATGAACTGCCTGACGACTCGAGGGTCCTGAGGAACGAATTTGGGCGTGTCCGAGGTCAACAGCAACGTCACAAAGTCTCTTGGGGACGTCGGGCCTGGGAATTGTGCAGAAAGGTGAAACACTATTCTCACTCGGTTAGAAATTATAAGAAATCCCCCGATATGGCTTGCGGGTGAGTGAGGGAGGGCAGTACGAACCCTTTGCCTGACCAGTTCCAGGAGCGTCAACCTGCTCTACCAGCCGATCGGCCCCGATTCCTCGGATGCTCCCTCCTCCCGGCTGTCCCTGGATCTTCAGCGTCTCAATGAGCTCTTCGGCCAGCCCCTTCTCCCACTGATCGTACGACAGGCCGTCGTGGACGCTGCGCCTCGCAAACCACGTCCCCTTGCCGTCCTTGGCCGCCAGCTTGTACACCTTGATGTCAAGCGGGTTCTCCCGCGAGTTGACCTTGACTTCCTTCCATTCCTCCCGCAGCTTCCGAGACTGCTCGACTGCCGCGGGACTCTGGCGGCGAGCGTTGGAGGAAGTCGCCACAGTAGCGCTGGTCTCACTGGACTCGGACTGGGAGCGGGGCAGTGCGGGAGTCTCAGACGCCCTAGAGATCTCGTTGAGATTCGAGGGCGACGGTATGGACTCGACGACTGTCTGAGCGGCAGAAAATACGTCGTCTAAGAATGGTTTCAGGCCATCTAGTGAGACATCCGACCAATCAACGGGGCCCAGGTAGCTCAATGGTTCATGATGGTTGCCCATCGTAAGGTTTTATGTACAGTTGTGTACAATCCAGGAATTGAAAACAAGGATATCTTTTGGAAGCGAGGTTGAGAACGGTGGTCAAGTACTTAAAGGCGCCGCCGGGAAATGCGGGAGACTGGGAGGCGAGCAGGGATAGCAGAGTAATTGGTGGACGAAGAGGCAACCAAAATCGGTCGAACAAAGACAATTATCTGGAGCTGTTGCAAACAGCCTCTTCATCTGACGTTCAATGCAATGGTCTAAAGTAAAAACAAAGGCTTACCTAGGTATTTCTACGAGACTGTCTACAATACCTGCTTTTCAGTGTTACATAGAGGGATGGAGGGGTTCATCCTCAGTCACTGCTGACGTCAGTGTCGCTTTTTGCCTACGGATAATGTCACCGCCCACTAGAGCACCGCCACACTCGCCACAGAACCCTTGCTCGACGCCACGTCACCCAAGCTCTCCTACCCTATAACGCTCCTGCTCATCAAGGCCTTTGCTTGAAGCTTGGAAACAGTCATGAGAAAGATTCAGTTTAGTATGTTGAGACTAGAGAATGAATTTTCCATGAAAGCTCTGGCGTGCTTTTTTATATCTTCATCGAGTTTGTGAGTTTGTATTTACCTGGGGTATACACAGTTTAAACATGAACAGTATGTAGTGTAAGTAGAGTGAGAAGGAAAAGAACGGAATGAAAGAGCATTCATGCTGAGAATGCAAAACAACGGCTGCACCCTGCCCCAAACCACCTGGCTGGCTCGGCTATTTCGACTCATACCCACCATTATACAAATCCGAGCCTCTCCTCTTCGCCACCACGGTCTGAAGATCTCGCTGGCAGCTTCCACAATACTTGTCCTTCCACTCTCTCAGAACTTTCTTCTTCTCCGGCGACATCGATTCGACAACATTTTGTGAAGACTTTGCTTTTCTACCGCTATTCTTCTTCTTGGTATTCTCATCGTCTCCGTCGAGGATTGCTCTGAGGTCATCGCACTGGGCGCTCTCATTCATCAGCCAGTTCTCCCATTCCGATTGAAGAATCTCTCGCTCAATACTGTTGACCACCCTCATAGCCACAATGAGGTCGTGTCTGTAGGAGCCCAGCCGTTGGCGTGTTCTTCGAAGTCGCAGCGCTGTTGATCGGGTCGTCGGTGCAGTGAACGACACGCCGGCATCTTCCCAGGGCGAATCCATGTCAGTTGCGCTCAAGACATCCTGGAACCCAGTGAAGCAGGTACTGTTATGTGGGAACAGCTCCTCATTGCCATTCGCTCCAGTTGCCTCAGCGAGATCGGCCATGTAAATGGCCTTACTCATGAGGATATTTGGTCCAACACCCAAGTGTCTCATGAAGCCTGCTGCTCGTCTTTCCTTCCACCAAGCAGCAGTCTCGGTCGAGGTGATCAATAAGTTGGTCAAAATGCTCAGTCCCAGGACAGCAAGAATCAGCCGGTTTGCTGTGAAAATGCTGAACACCTTCTTCAAGACGGCGATTGACCACATGATGAGCGACGAGACAGCACTCTCCCCGAAGGATCTTGCGGTTTCCCACACCAGGGCCGTGAGGGTGCGTGGCTTGGTGGCCTGTTTCCGGCTGCTGTCTCTAGCGGCGGGAGAAAAGACGACGACCTGAGTTTGCTGCCCAACTTGCCCGTACACCTGAATTGCCCTTGTTGTCCGCGTTCTCGCGCCTAGCTTGCGGACTTGGTCTGTAGCTAGCTCAGCGAGCTCGTCAGCGTCGTTTCGAATGTCCCTCATTGCTTGACGTTCGACAAGGTTCCTCGACAAAGCTGGAGACTTGGACCAATCGATTCTAACATAAATGGCAAGCTTGCACCTTGTTTTGGCCAGGTGTGTAATAACGATCTTGGTGACGAGCTTGAAGTGCTGCGAATAAGGCAAATGCCAAGCAGTTCTGGTATGTGTGACAACATACGTGACATGGTCGCTATGCAGATCAATCACCTGATAGTCCGTTATCTCGGCTGTCTGAGATCGCCCCAACATGTCGGCCGATTTGACCTTGAATTGGAACTCGCGGCGCATCCGGCCTTGATCTATCTGAACCCAAGGCCCTTGCGCGATCTGCTGGGCACGGTGTTCAAAATAGAGCTTCGGGAAAACGAAGCTCTTGTCTCCAAAGAGAACATGGAAGCAAGACTTTGCACTGATTTCAAAGTGTCTCTCTGCTGCTAGTTCCTTCATGTCATCGGGCTCGTACACTACTGGATGCAGCGGCATTTGCAGCTTCGACGAAGCGAACCTCGATCCTGACAGTACCCTGGGGGTTGCTTCTCGGAATGATCGCTCGCGCACTGGCCGTCCCCCAAGAGTGCCATTGTCTATGGGTGTGTCGCCAGGTACTTCTTCCCAACTCTCGGCACCGGGGCTTGGCCTCTCAAACTCCTCCTTCTCGATTTGTATTAACGCAGAAATGAGTGCCTCTGTCTCCATTGGCTCTTCTGCCTGAAGATCATCGACAAGTAAGTTCAGTCGTGCATGCAAGACGCGAAGCTCGTCGAGGAAGATCTTGATCGTAAGCCGCGTGAAGCCGGTATCATTGCTCTCGTTCTGGCCGAAATGCAGATAGATGTAATCACATTCTCTGCCTGGGGCGGCTGTGACTTCTGAGATCGTGTCCAAACTTAGGCGATAGGCCGAAACAAGACCCATCTGCTGGCCATAGAAGTACATGTTATCCGGTGTAACGTAGATGCGACCATCTCCTGCCAATCCCGGGGATTTTGACTCTGTAGCCGATGAACTGGACCAAGCTGCGCGGAAAACCAGCACAAGATTCTCGCCCGTCGGAACATTGGGGAACAGCAATCTAAATTGTGCGTTCTGAAACCGTAGTTCTGGAGGATAATGAAGTGGCAGTGGATCCTTTGCCTGCTTGTCCTGAACGGCCTTATCGAGGGAATCAGATTGTGCCGCAGAAACAACAACACCGACAGGATCATCATCGTCCATCCTGGGTAGGACGGGCTCCTCTGAAACCTGTATTTCGTTGTAGACATTTGTGCCCCAGTAGTTGGCTAGAACTGAAGGCAGGACTTTCTTTTGGCTGCTGCTAGCAGCTCGCGTTGCTGCTGTCAGAACGGCAGTCCGGCTCAGGTTCGTTACCGCAGGAGGTTTTGCCAAGGTCAGGGGGGCGAGTGTTCCTCCTTGAGTGTCTACAGACGTCAATCTCACGGCTGATTGCTTTGGCGAGTTGGAACCAGCATGTGAGGGCAACATGGCATGGCTGGCCGACATCAGGCTTGCCAGCCCTCCAGCAGAGCCGCTAGAGCTTGCAAGGGCTGCTTCAGCGCCGGCACCGAACGTAGCTTTGCGGTGAAGATCAAGCCTCTGGATGATCCTTGCCGCGTGCTCTCGTCCGCTCTCGCCTTCTTCTCGTGCCAAATCTTGTTTCAAGGCAGTGATTGATCGGCGAGTCAAGGTGCCGTTAACATCGAAGCTTGGCCTGTTGCTTAACGTTAGATCTGGGCTGGGGACAGGTAGGGTACCAGCTCTCTCAGGCGGAGGAATTGGCTCTTCTCCCAGCTTGAGATGCGCGTCCAAAGTCCTGGCAGAAAACTCAGGAATGCCTGGGGGAGTAACTGAGAAGGCCGGATCGAGGTTGCCTGAAGCGTTGAGATCTCGGTCCATGCTGGACTCGAAGGCCTTCTTCTTCATAAATTCGAAGACCTCGAGCCATTCAGTCAGCTCATTTTGCGTCTCAGCCTGCAGCAATAAGCTCTGGCTCTTCGTCTTGACCTCGAAGCAGAAACGCCGGTCCTCGCTAACAGCTGGCCGTGCATTACACAGCAAAACACCAATCTCGTCGCCCTGAACGACACCCAGAGGTCCTGGGATAAGCCATCCAAAAACCTTGTCTCGGCAATAGTACCACCGTCTGACCCAGTTGTGTCTCGCGGGTTTTCCAGACAGAGTCCTCAGGAACAGCCAGCCCTGCTTCTCAGAGATAACCGCCTGGCTATCCTTGGGCTGGAGACTGACCGGGCCACGAGAGCCGAGGAAGGGGACGGTTGAAGTGCTGTAGTCCTCCAACTCACGCGACGGCTTGCAGCCCGTCATTGCGTTCTCACCCAAGTCCCGCCGCGCGATCTGAAGCTCGCGTCTGAAGATGCCCTCGGACGTTTCCATCTCCTTTGCCCAGCCCCGTACTCGCTCCATCTCCTGCTCGAACCGAGTCGCACTGGTCGCAGCGTCACGGCCCTTCTTCATCTCCTTCCAGGCTTCATTTGACACCTTGACCAGCAGCTTGTCCATAGTAAACCGCACCTGGGGAGCGAGCTGGCAGTAGTCCATCGATGCCTGGAGATAGGCCTTCCTTGTTTCGTATACGGAAAATGCGTCCTCTCGTAGGGCAGAGGGCTCCTTCGTCTTGGATTGGGAGACGTATCGAGCCAAGGTGGAATCGAACGCCCTCTGCGCCTGCTCCAGGACCTTCCGTATCTCCTTGAAGTTGCGCATGTCCCCCATTAGAAACCCCCGGACGGGCTCGACGACGGAGGTCTCCATCCTCTTCATGCTACTCAGAAGCTGCATCCAGCACTCGCGGGAGCCATCGCCGACTCGTTTCAAGGCAAGGAAGGTGTAGTCATTATCGATGACGCCATCAGTCGAAGGGGTCGTCTTGGCGAGGTATGTGTTGATCGTCTCTTCGAGGGCGAGAATATCGTGCAACAGCTTGGATGTCGATGACACATATCCGTTGAGCCATTTCTCTACTGCGTCGATCTGTTCGGCGAAGTGGGCAGCCGTGGCGCGAAAGGTCGGGGAGTCGAGGACAGCTTCGTGCAGACCAACGGCGACGGTATGATGGGTCGACTTGACGGTCGGTGCCGCGGCACTGGTGGAAGCTTCAGCCATGTTGGTTGGCGGCTGATCCCAATGTGAATGCAGACAGGTATCAGAGTATTTGGGCGGTCATCCGTGTCGTGGCCAGCTCGGCGACGCTGGTCGGTGAGTGCTGTCGTCAGAGTCGCATAGGCGTGAAGGTGTGGGTGTGTCTATACTGGGAATCCTCCTGTAATTAAGCAATATACGGCTCTAGGGGCGTCACTAAACAGAAATCGATGGATGCAGAAGATAGGAGGACGTCGATAATCAAAAAGATCGTAGGTTTTGGATGGTGGGTATATGTACGGTTCTCACCCTGCCTCCTAAAGTAAAAGCCAGATTGTTGAGAAGGTGGTATGGGTTGTTTGCTCTGAATGTGTTGGACCCATTGGATTGGAGCGACTTACGTAGTGCCGTTGCAGCATGCTTGCTCTAACCATGCTGTAGGGGTCTGTATGGGGTTGTGCTTGCATGGGGCTCCATTTGGTGGGCGCATAATTCAGAGGGATGAACTTGTCGTCCTAGTGCGGTGTAGCAAGGTAATGATAGCAGCACTGCGCTTGCACTTTATATGTTTACCTGACTGTTTTATTGCCGCAGGAAGCTCTACTTGCATTGAGGGTTGATTTGCCTCCAAATGTGAGGGGGTAAGTAGCAGCAAGGAGAGATATGGACGATTGTGCGGACGACCTCTTTATTGGTAGCTAGCTATTTGCTCTATTGATACGCAGGGGGTCACGCATTCGCAACGCTACAAGGAATGCCCACCCTGAAACTACTTCATCTTGGGGTTGACCTTTTTAAACATGGCGGTTGCAGAGCCGGCAAGTGGTGATATTGGCAAACCTGCTCTGCAATGCTCATGATCCGTGCCATTCTGGGGTAACTTTCTCGGCGGCGCCTACGAGTCCTTGTAAGCAAGCGGTTCAGGGCAGTTTGGAAGCGAACAAGCGCGCTTACCTTCACTATCCACCGTTATTCAACTCAAGTCGCCGTCATTGTTGCGCGGAGTGGGCTCGGCCGCGAAGCTCGGTGGGCTAGCATTGCTGGGCCACCTTTGCCCATCAGCCGCTTATGGGCGACTGACATCGGCGCGGCATCATGCGACATGGACCTCGCATATTGCCCTTCATGCTGTACTTGTTCAGACGGTTGACCTTGAGTTGGTCCCTCGGTTTCGAGGGATTCCACTGGTCAATCTATTCCTGCTGTCAGTCACTGAAACGACGTATCACATCGGATGCAACTCACCGTCGTAGTAGTCATCATCGTCGCTCAGATCAGCCAATTGTTCAAAGTTGACCTTGTATCGGAGAATACCACCGATACCACCGAAACCCTTGACGAACTGGTTTCCTTCGGTAGATCGGTCCGAGACGAATTCCAGCGCGGTACCAAAGTCCTTGTAGTGCTCAGCAATCCATTCCAAGAATGACTCCTGAGTGACGACTTCCATCTCCTGGCCGGTATTCTTGTCCTGGAACTTCTCGCGGCTGTCTTGCTCCTGCTGCTTGGTGGTGTGAAGCAGAATTTCGTTGTTCTCACTGTCGCGGAGAGTCCAGCGTGAAATTTCCAGATTTTCGTAGACAATAAGGGTCTCAACTGCACCAAGCTCCAATGCCTTGAGTGTATCATCAATACCGTAGCAGACCTTGCCGGTGTCCTGGCTGATTTCCTCAAAGTACTTTCCAATGAGCTTCTTCTCCTGAATAAACTTGACGTTGCCGAGGGTTTCAGACGAGAGTTCGATGGCCTGGTTGAAACCGTTCTCACCACCGTACGACACATCGACAACCTTGATGACCTTGGTCGCGAGACGGTTGTCGAACATGTCGGAAGCGTTCAGGTCGTTCTTGAAATCGGCGGAACCAGCAAGAATAATACCGGCGACGTTGACCTTGTCGTTGGTGATGAAGTTCTGGACCGCCAACTCGGCAACCTTGCGGACGTAGTTGTGTCGCTTTTCCTCACGGAGACGGGCGAAACGCAGAGCAGACTGACCACCACGTCCGTGCTTCTTGGGCAAGTCGACGGAGAACTTGTGAACAATCTCACGAGTGTTTCCGCTCAGAGTACCAAACAGAGCTCCATTACCATCCATAATAATGAAACCAAACTTTTGGTCGGACTCGAGCAGCTCAGCCAGGGCCTCGGTATGGAACTTGTTGTCGCAAAGGTACAGAGACGTGTTGATGGGCTTAAATGGCTCAAAATCAATATTGACCTTTCGCTCCTTGCCTTCGGAGGTCAATATTTCACCACAGTAGACAACGAGTCCATTGGGGGGGACCTTGTTGTAGAGCTTGAGACGCTGCTGGGTGGAGGTAATGGCGGACAAGACGGACTGTCGATTGACACGAGACTTGATATTGGAGGCGGTACCCTGAGGCGCTCGCATTAGACAAAGCCTCCAAAGAGAAATGACGCCGCGCCCATGGGATTCAACATACATATTCTTCAGCCAACATCTTGGCAATTTGAGAGACCTGGGACTTGGGAGCTGAGCCATCAAGTTAATTTTTCGGCACTACACGTGGCTGATCCTGCCAATGCGACTTACGGATAATCAGCGAAATCATGGAGGTTCCATTTCCCCTGGCGGCCTCAAGGCGCTTGATGAGCTTCTTGACCTTCCATATCTCGATCTACATGATTTCCACGCCCATTATTAGCTTGCTTGAACAACAACTCAATATGTCAAAAACAGAGGGCACATATGAGGGGCATGGGAATCAGAGGGCGGGCAGCCGTAGCGCGGGGCACACGCGGAGGGGCTACAATTTTTTTCTCCCACACCACACACGCTGCTTCCAGGCGTATAGCGGACAGGGCAAAAGAAACAGACGGAGGGATAATCGACTCACGTTCTTCTCGGCCTCGTTCGCCTGAGCGTCACTCATTTTGACAGCGGTTTGAGTATCCTCGCAAGCAAAATATAAGGTTGACCCCAGACGGAGGTGATTTGGGCGCGGAAGGGGGAGGAGAAAAGTGAGAAATGTGGTGCGGTGTTATTCAATGCCAGACGGGGCTACTGGGTGCCTAGATGGATTTTATAAATTTCCAGTACAGCTCCCATTGTTCTGCGCAGGTGGTAAGGCATGAGCGCGCTGCTTGGCTAATTGGCGGGCTGCCACTGCGCAGAGGCACCTGTCCAACACGCTCTGTGGGGCACACTGCCGTCATAGCGGGCTATCCAGCAGGCACCTAACTGAAACCCGCCTACTGGCACCTGCTGCTTTATGGAGGTGACTGGACTGCTCAAGTAGCGAGCCTGCCTGCAAGGCACTCCAGAGCCCAGCGCCACGGCACAGGTTTTGACTCTTCTTACTGGAGGCATGACATGCACCACCTACCAGGCACACTTCAAGCCCGTCCTTCCTTGATAGTGTGATTATTTCCCATAATATTGGGCTTAATAATGAAACAAAGGCCGAGGAAAGTGCCAGTAGTATTCGCTTTGAATCAGTAGAATAGTAATTTCTTCTTTCAATCATTACCTGCACTGTGTTGAAGATCCCTTTTTCTTCGTGCTATAAAAATAATAAAACTGTACGTAAGCAGCCACCTCCAGAACATCCTTGTCAATGGACATCAGTTGGGGTCATCCTTGTCTCTCACCGCCTGGCAAAACGCTAGATTCCAACGCACCTCAACCCACGGTCGCAACACAAGGGACAGTTCGAACACATCGAACTCATTGACCCCGCGTTCCCTTCCCTGATTCCAAGCTATTGTTGATCAATAGCTGCAGCTTCTCAGGGATGGATTCAATCGCCACAGGGCTTGCGGAGACCATCCAGACCGCATCCATCAACAGACACCCAGACCCTCGTCTCGATCACGCCCCAGCAACTGCCGCCGACGACAGAGAACCTGTAGTCCTGAAGAGCGCCAAGCATGGATATGGTGGCTTAGACGACGACGACGAGGAGGAAGAGGTGGAGGATATCCCATACAGTGTGCTGCGGCCGATTCCGAGATCCCACGAGTTGCCTCCTCTGCCCGATCTTCGCTTCGAGCAGAGCTATCTGCGCAGCATTTCCGCCGCGGACAAGTGGTGGAAAATAGTAGCAATCACTGCAAGGGATCAGGTAAGTCTTTGCTTCCTGAATTAGGGGCAATACAGGAAGCACCGACTAACAGGAGCGCGACACGTCCAGGTACTGATGCCCCTGGCACAAGGCTTGCTTTACAATCTCTTTCTCTGCGGCTGGCAACAGTGGAACCGAAATGCGAGGTATCACGGCAATGGTGTTGGTGCCCGTATAAGAAGATGGTGGTGGGGAGTGAATAATTGGGTTATACCTAAGAGACCAGCGGCCAGGTGAGATAGTCTTCGGTGTCCCATGCATTGTACATTAGCTCCCTCTTGCATGGACGTAACGGACAAATTAATATGTAATGGCCACTACCTCCTTCATTTCAGGCACTGG
This sequence comes from Clonostachys rosea, assembly GCA_026958235.1. Taxonomy (NCBI): domain Eukaryota; kingdom Fungi; phylum Ascomycota; class Sordariomycetes; order Hypocreales; family Bionectriaceae; genus Clonostachys; species Clonostachys rosea. Next base: position 6,292,900 of record CP110204.1, read on the forward strand.
ATTGGACTTGGATGCCCAATGAGACGAATATCTATGGGCCACATCGAGGCTTAACCCCGTCTCCCTTCATGTCATTCACTCAATGCAGAAGCTCGTGTTCAGGCCTAAAAGCCGATTAACGGCGTCATGAGTTGATCGACACCGAGTACAGACACCTTCTATTCTTCCCAGTCCAGATCCTTATGCCATTATGTTAAAAATCCCAAACTCCAGACAAATAATACCCCCACCTGCCGAGAAGATTTTCACCGTGTGGTTGTCATTACTATGTTTTAACGCCTTCCCACCTAAACCAAAAGAAAATCAAGGGCTCCCTCTGAATGCTAGAGATGTAGTGGGCGGAGCTTGTTCTAGCTGCTTTGTCGCCGTCGACTCTAGAATTGGCTGTGTTGGTGCCGACTTCTGAGTTATTGTGATCGTCTCGCTAGGAGCTGCCGCCTTCACATCAATCTCGTCTTGCAGCGGTGCTTGATCCAGCGCATCCTTCATCTCTATCTGGACAGATTTAGGCGTGTTAGGGTTTAGATCAAGACGAGGCACAACTTGGCCGTTCGTCTTTTGATTTTCGTCCAATGGATCGAGAGCTGTTCGCAGCTTGGGTGGCGTAACAGAGAGCTTAATGAGAAGACTCTGTGGTTGGTCGTCCAAATCGTCGTCAACCATAGCTTCGTCTTCATCAAAGTCGTCGTCATCATCTGACTCTTCAGGTACATGGGCGTCGACATCATCCTCATCGTCACCAAATGCTTCACTCTCATCCTCGTCTGTCTCACCACGCACGCGGCGAGATCCAGAAGCCGCCCAGCCGTTATGGCCGTGATGAACCGCAGCCGACCTCTTCGGCCGGCCGCCATGTCCCAGCGAGTTTTCCTTGTCGAATTCCGGGGTGTCGCCCTTCACACTACTTGGAGCGCTTCCCTCTCCGGCAGCATTATTGAGCCGAGTTGGTGCTCTAATCTGGCGCCCGCTTGCGGTTGTCACTGGACCCGTCTCGGCTGGTGTATTGGTGCCTGTATTGCGAGCAGAACGTCTGTTCGCTGTTGAATCAGAGAGGAAAATATCCTCATCATCGGAGTACGTGTATTTGATGCGCTTCCCACGTGTCCGGCCCTCGTACGACGAAAATCCAACTTCCGGGCGCTTGAATCGCTCTTTTTGTAACTGTCTGTATTCGCGACGTTTGCGTTTCTGTCCAATCAGTTAGCATTACAAGCGTACAAGTGCAAGCCAGCATAGCAGAGAGAGTAAACTCTTACATCTTCTCCGGCTTCGAACCGTGGGAGCGCTGCTCTGATCTTCTGGGCAAACTTTCGTGCCTTAGGCCCACCGTCCTTTGTCTCCAACTTCTCAGCGAGCGATTGTAACTCTTCGATTGAACCGGCGACGCTCCACCAAGTCCGTTGGGCACCTGAAAAATTGCTCTCGCGATAGACTCGGAAGGCTGTGTCATCCTGGCCTTCAATCAAGAAATACCGGCGTCTGTCGCCATCTGTGCCCCAGGGTTGCACCGACCGAGGTTGGTTCATGTCGTCCTCGTGACGATTTTGTTTGTAGGATTGGTTGATTAAACCTTTAACAGTGTCCGAAGATGAAAGCGACCATAGTACAAGGGTTTTAAGTAGAGTGAGCTGAGAAGATGGTCAGTACACCTAACGAGAAGAAGATAATTATACCGGCACAAACTCTTTCTGTTGGGTCCATTGTGTTGAAAGTCTTCCCTCCAGAGAGCGGGCTTTTGCCACCCCAAGAGGAGGCCCATTGGTTCTTGTGGGAAGCAATTGCGTCTTCAAGCGCCCTCCCATAGTGACCCGGTCTGTTTAGACGATCTTATTAACATATGCGACTTTATACATCGAGGCTGTCTGCGCTCACTTGACGTCCTGCTTTCGATTCAGAAGCAGGCTGAGGACGGCGCATAGGAAATGCTCTGCTCGGTCGCCCGGAACGGTTTGAACGACATCGCGTTCAATGTCTTGAGGCCCAAAGTGTGCGAGAGATTTCGGGAACGCATCGTTGAATCGGCTTCTAAACATAACAATGAACTGCGCTGCTGGTTAGCGATCCAGGACGTGCAAACATGTTGTAGGCTATGACGTTAGGACGCGAACGCGTGACACGAGCGCCGCAGCGCGCACAGCACCCTGGTTGCCCCCCCCCAACACCCAAAAAAAAACCACCTAGTGCTGTGAAACAAGCAAACGAGAGAATGCCAGGAAAACAGATAGTCGAAAACAATTATTGTGATGGGTAAACATACCGCAATGTCGGCATTGTCTGCCAACACATATTCGTGTGGTGGCGACGGCGACCGTTTGCGCGGAGGCGGCGAGGGCTCTTTAGGTGGGAGCTCCGATACCTTGGGGAAATAATTGAGAATGCCCTTCTTCGACTTGGGACCTGTGGCAAGAGACTTCTCAATCTCGTCGTCCGAGGGCGCGGGAGACAGAGATGACAGTGATGACAGATCGGAAGAGTCGTCCGCCGCAGCCATGATGAACGGCTTTTGGGAGATGCGGTTGTTGCAGCAGGAAGTGCCCAGGCTCGTAGCAGGTACTCGGTAGATGTGGCGGGATGGATAAGGTAGGAGAGAAGGTGTGGAGAAAGAAGGGGAAAGTCTTATTACATAGATCGGCGACGAGATTTAACATGCACTAATGAACACGCCTTTTTGGACACTGGCCAGGGTTGGAGAGCAGTAGGCAAGCACGGTAGATGGAAGGATTCCGCAGGTTTGTTTTTTTCTAACTTACCGGTCCCGACCTGAGCCTGTCCGCGGGTATTTGCTGGCATGAAGGTGGGCTTCCTTCCACGTTCAATCTACGACCAGCGTTACCATGGTTCTCTGACAAACTAAGAAGAGTCAGCCCAGTAGCTGTTGACCACAAATTTGCCAACTGCCTTCTGAAGGGGGCTGGAATGGATGACGCTCCACGCACGTCCACACGACAGTCCATGCAGCATTTGCGGCATGCGTAGTCCTACCACCGTGAGGCCTCAGCACAGACGAGAAGTGGTCCCAATAACGTTTTTGTATGGAATGCCAATAAACGAGTATGCAGGGACAGGTGCCTCAAAGCACAAAGCCATGTCGAGGCATTGACACAGCGGGAAACAGCAAGGTGTATCCAGCGGTCAATGGTTGCACTTGGCGGCTGGACGCAAGGTCTGAAGTGCCAGGGATGATGTAGCCAGAAAGTAATGGAACTTGAATGGCTGCTATTGGCTGGATCACCACCGCGGGAGTGCGACCAACCCATCCAGGTCTCAAAAAGCCGACATAACATCCCATAACATCCCCAATCCCGAACTCGAGCTGATCTGTCTGGCTAGAAGCAGCAAAGCAACTGGCAAAGAAAGAGCGCGATAGCTGCCACGTCTTCTTTGGCGGCCAGTCCAGGACAGTTGAGAGCTGGTCGGTGGGTCTGCAGCCAGGCCAGTTCACATAATCTGGTGCCACATGAATGAGGGCATCAATCCCATCATTGTCGTGGAATCAAGACGCGACATGGATCCAGCTTTGGTGCCGCGCTGACATGACAACCTACATGTTGGTAGGTAAAATACATGCACAAGTTGTCTGAGTGCTTCCAGTCCTGTATCAAACATGCGCTTTACCGGGGTTGAAAAACAGATAAGGGTGATAAAAACATAATAGGCAAAATAGTTTGTACCTGCCAGCAACTAGTACACAGTGATTCGGGAAGAGCCTCGGAGCCTTCGTGCTCCTACTGCTCAGAAAATCGTCTGTCGTGGTTGGGACCGACTCAGGGTGGGATCAAGCATTTGGACCCACACTGAGGTTTAAAGTGGACGTCACGTGGTCAGGGCTCCTCCGCTAAATTTCAAGGTACCACACACAAAAAAAATATCATAGCAACTCCACGACAGGTGACCTAGACAAAACACCAAGCGGCCGTAGCCAGGTATTAACTTCCACAACCCAACCCCAGGTTGCCATCAATACTAACCTTCAATCAATACAGCATTGACAAACAGCAGCCGCCATGGGTAGAGTCATTCGCAACCAGCGCAAGGGTCGTGGATCCATCTTCAGTCAGTACCGACCCGCGACGTCGAAAACGACGAATCTTAAATTTTACATCGAACGAGCTTGAATACTAACGGAGGGATTGCAGCTGCCAACACGCGCTTGAACAAGGCCCCTGCCAAGTTCCGCAACCTCGACTACGCCGAGCGCCATGGATACCTGAGAGGTGTTGTCCGTGAGATCGTCCACGATGCCGGCAAGTGAACCCTTCGAAAATCGAAACCATTCAGCAATGTCCAATGGGGGCTTGGGATTGGGGCAATGGTGGCAGAGCGAATTGCTAACTGAGGTTTTGGAACAGGTCGTGGTGCTCCTCTCGCCAAGGTCGTCTTCCGCCACCCCTACAAGTTCAAGCAGGTTACCGAGACCTTCATTGCCAACGAGGGCATGTACACCGGCCAGTTCATCTACGTCGGTAAGAAGGCTGCTCTGACCGTCGGTAACGTTCTCCCTCTCGGCGAGATGCCCGAGGGTACCGTCGTTTCCAACGTCGAGGAGAAGGTCGGCGACCGTGGTAGCCTCGGCCGCACCTCCGGCAACTACATCACCATTATCGGCCACAACCCTGATGAGGGCAAGACTCGCATCAAGCTTCCCTCCGGTGCCAAGAAGGTTGTCCTTTCCGGCTCCCGTGGTATGATCGGCATCGTCGCTGGTGGTGGTCGTACCGACAAGCCTCTCCTGAGTACGTTTTCCTTGCTCTCTGATCAATTGGGTCTATGAGTAAATCGCTAACACTATAAACAGAGGCTTCTCGCGCTAAGCATAAGTTCGCTGTCAAGCGCAACAGCTGGCCCAAGACTCGTGGTGTTGCTATGAACCCTGTGGACCATCCTCACGGTGGTGTAAGTTACGACCAAGACACACATTTGGAAACGAACGGGGAGACTAATCACTTATCTAGGGTAACCATCAACACATTGGTAAGGCTTCTACCATCTCGCGGTACGCTGCCCAGGGTCAAAAGGCTGGTCTTATTGCCGCCAGGCGGACAGGTCTGCTTCGCGGTACTCAAAAGACCAAGGAATAAGGCGGCTTGGTTCATGGTCTCATTGGGATGGTGTTACACTGGCTTGCTTGGAATATTGGAGGGTACTACTGAGAGCAGAAGTCTAGTAGCTCCGAGGGCAATCACTTTGACATTTGGCGCACAAAATTCGTCTCCAAACAATTTCTCAATTTGGTCCCTATATCTGTGCTGTGTGATGAGCCTGGGAGCGAAGCTCTAAATCATCAAGGTCTATATGTTATAATGAATCGTCACATCAATGTCACAGAGCTCTCAAGCTCATTGCGCTACCCAAATCATGAGAGCCATGCGGTTGTGGAATATCTTTAAAAACACCTTGAATTGCATCCTTCCACACTTGAAAGGCAGCACCAAGAACCTCGGATTCTAGTACTTGACAAACTATCCATTTCTACTCCCCTTATTATCTACACACCATAACTGAAAAATAATCACATATTAGATAGGCATCTTAGCTGGACAAGATCCTCACCTTGGCTACAGAGAATCACATCAATACGATAAAGGATGACCCCACGTGTATTTTCTGGCAAGTACTTAGCGATCCGGCTGACAATCTTGAACCACAACGAGGTCTCCTTTGGCAGTCTTGTCTATTACTCTCAACTGAGTAAATCTACGTATAGTATTAATTCTTTCTCCAATCAACGCCGTCAGCCAGAGCTGTGCACACATCTAAATGGCTTGCCAAGATATAAGTATAAGTACCTTGTACCTCGCTCCCACAACAACCATCCCAATGCAACTTTGCCCCTCCCCCTCCACCCCACCTTGTCCCAAACAAATTATATCACTCTCTCACTTCCGTCTTTCCTACATAATTAAAAATCCAATTGATTCACACAGACACAATGGCTGCCCGCAAGGAATTCGCTCTTCTCGCCCTGGAGAACCCTCTCCTTGGTATGTTCATTTAATCTTGCTCCCCAGGCACGATTTGGGGTCAATTGACCTTACCGCCTGAATGCCCCGCCCCGCCTTGCAAAATGTTGCTTACCGTTTCTCCATAGATATTCAGGCTCAGGCTGACCAGGCTCTGTTGGATAAGTATGAGCTGAAGGCCAACGACGCCATTCTGGCTGAGGAGAAGCACCTCCCTCTGTATGAGGAGCTTCTCAACAACTATGACGCCAAGCTGATTGCGGGTGGTGCTGCCCAAAACTCCGCCCGTGGTGCCCAGTACATCCTGCCCCCCAACAGCGTTGTCTACCTTGGTGGTGCTGGTGACGACAAGTACTCCGCCATCCTCAAGGATGCCGTCAAGCAGGCTGGCCTTCGCGTCGAGTACCGTGTTGACCCCAAGGAGAAGACCGGCCGCTGCGGTGCCATCATCACTGGCCACAACCGCAGTCTCGTCACTGACCTTGGTGCTGCCAACCACTACGGCCTTGACCACTTGAAGAAGCCCGAGATCTGGAGCCTCGTTGAGAACGCCGAGGTCTACTACATTGGCGGCTTCCACTTCACTGGTACGTCTTCAAATAACCCTAACATTTCCTAATGCAGCACGCCATTCGCTGACCCAGCCACCAGTCTCTCCTCCTGCCATCATGGAGCTTGCCAAGCAGGCCGCTGAGCACAACAAGACCTTTGTTCTCTCCCTCTCTGCCCCCTTCATCCCCCAGTTCTTCAAGGAGGTCGTTGACGCCTCTGCCCCTTACTGGGACTACATCATCGGCAACGAGACCGAGGCCGCCGCCTACGCCGAGTCCCACGACCTCCCCTCCAAGGAGCCCAAGGACGTCGTCAAGGTCCTCGCCAACCTGCCCAAGGAGAACGGCAAGCGCAAGCGCGTCGCCATCGTCACCCAGGGCACCGAGCCCACCCTCGTCGCCATTCAGGGCGAAGATGCCATCCAGGAGTTCCCTGTCCACGCCATTGAACCCGCCAAGATCAACGACACCAACGGTGCCGGTGATGCTTTTGCTGGTGGTTTCCTGGCTGGCCTTCTTGAGGGCAAGTCCCTCGCCACCTCCATCGATATGGGCCAGTGGCTTGCCAAGCTGAGCATCCAGGAGCTTGGCCCATCGTGAGTCTAAATCGGTAACCCTTCGTTTTTCCAAAATACTGACCAATTTTCCTAGTTACCCCTTCCCCAAGCAGGTCTATGGCCAATAGATTATCAGAGGAGTTAAGCTCCCGAGGGCTCCTGGGAGGAGCCATGTATGTCGTAATGAGCACGGCGTAGAGTTATGAACAAATATGGAAGACATGGAAAAGGTTTCAACAACGGCGTTTTGCATTTGAGAGAGCCCATAAATCAAGGGAACGTCTTATTCTCATAGCGGCTAGCATCCTCCACGATGCAACATTCATCTTATCAAGAAATACTTGAAACATGAAAAATAAAAAATTCTGAACGGGTTTGACACTCAAGATAAAACCCCCTTCTTTCACCACCCGTCCATCAGTGTAAGCATAGTTTGAACCTCCATGGCCAAGCCCAACGGGCACTGCGGACTATCTCTAATAACGATACTACTTCGTTGTTTCACACTACTTGGTCTAACAAATCCAGCTCCTGTAGGATCGCATAGCTTCGAGAGAGCTACCGCGCCAAAAGGCAGAAATCCATCAGTCCAAAATGGTAGTCGAGATGTCGAAACAAATGCTCACTCTAGCAGGCTTTTGTTGAGGGACAGAGGCATTGCGTAGATGTGAGTTGAGACTCCCAAGCTAAGCACAACAACAACTTGTAACATCTTGTTGCAAGGTCTAGTCATCCTCCTGAATCTGACTCGAGCAAAGGCCAAGGTTGCAGGTAAAAACTCCGGCGTGCACCACCCAGCAACCGATGCTGGTGGGTAGGGAATAAATAAATAACAGGTCTAGGTGTCACTAATTGCGTGAACCCTATAGCCGTAGTGCAATTACTCCTCACCCTGAAATGCTGACTGCAAGACCTTTGCGTTGTAGTTCCATGCTCTGTTATCCATTTGAAGGCGGCGAGTCGACGAGGAAGCTGGCTGTTCTCGGGAACCTCCATTTTGAACTCGATTGCTTTCCATGGAACCACTGCCATAAATGGGCATACCGGCTTGGATAAACCCATTGCTTGGTGTGCCTTGATAGAGACTGCTGACATTTGTGAAGTTGCTTGAGGATGTGATTCCCATATCGGTACCTAAAGAAACTCCCCAAGTTGAACCCAAAGACGCATTCTGATCCTGTGGCCACCCAGAGAGAGAAGCCTGGCGAGGGGCAGGCGAGTTGGAGAACGCCTGAAGCAGCTGGCTCCTATGAGCCTCATCTGCCAAGGAGTGTGAGTTTCCAAGTCCACTCGCAGCTCGAGACTGCAGACTTCTTGGGGATCGCTGACTTGGTGATCGGAACGGGTCATCGAGACTTTCCCCGGCAGGGACCGAAGCACGAGATGAGCGGCTTGGGCTAAGATGGATGGGCAGAGTTCCATTGCCCAACATCGAAGTCGATCGAAGCATTCCTGAGGAAGTAGGCTTTGGGTCCCAGCTAGCCCAATGCATAGGCGCAAACCTCCCGGAAGTTGATGCGAACGAGCTTGGGTCTGCCTCGGGGTCGACCTGCTGCTCAGGTTCGTATTTAGCCAGGAGCTCTTGTGCGATTTCATTGGCAGTTGCACTGTGCATGCCATAAGATGTCTCGTCCATATCATGATCGGATTCTGGAGACGGGCAATCGATGAATGGAGACAGCATGTTGACAACAGTCTTGTCGGCATCGTCCAGCCCGTTAATTGCTGCAACGTCAGCAGTAGCAGCCTTGGAGGTGGGTAGAGGGCTGGAGCTGGCAGCCAGATTATGCCCACGTGGTGAAGACTGGCTATTCGACGCCCCGACATCTAAAGGGGGCAATCTCTTTGCATGAGCTTTCTTCTCCAGCGGAACATCTGAAGAAACGGGAGCAGAGGTAGGCGGGACAGAGGCGGTGGGGGCAGAGTCAGTGGGCATAGAGTCTGGAACCTCACTCTCTTGTTGAGAGTCTGGAATCTCACTCCTCTGTTGAGAGACTGGGACCTCACTCTGTTGCTGAGAGGCTGTGACCGTTTGATACACGAATACAAGCCAGCCGTCATAAACCTGAGTAGTAATCGGGACAGTTGGGTCCTCAGTCAAGAAATAAGCACAACGCAGTGTGTCCAACATTCTGCCTGTGACTTCACGTGCCGTGGGGAGACGATCGTCCTTGGACTGCAAATGAAGCTTCACCTTGCCGTTATCGTCAATGTGGCATCTGCATGCTTCTGGGACCATATCTTCGCCGAATGATTTTAGGCCGCGTATCTCCACATCTTCGTCAAGGAGATATGGGCAGGTAGCCAGATCCGTCCGCGAGTATGTTGCCGCCGCTATCAGGGTAATGACAGTTGCCAAACTCTTAACCAACGAAACCATAGAATTGCTAAGCGCACCCGTCACAGCGAAAACCTCGCGGCGATGAGTGGCAAGCCAGATGCAAGAAATTCGCAGAATTGGGAGAAGAGCATTGACAGTTGGTAGGTCCGGAATCGCCAGACCTCCTTCGGTCGATGCTTCTTCTTTCTGGGACAGGGACTGCTTGAGGTCATCCGCGATGATATCGCACAACTTTTGAATAAATCGGATGTTGAAATCCAAAGAATATTGCCAAAATCGGAAGGCAGTCTCTGATTTGGAATCTGAGGTTGTTAGATCCGAGGACGAATTGTTTTGTGGTTCAGCAGGCTTACCTTTATATTGAGCGGAAGAAATGCAGTATGCAGCAATATTGACAAGTGACATCTTCAACAAAATGGGTGCAGTGCCAGGATCTTTAGCAGCCATTGCCAGACGGTGGATGACCTCTTTATCAAGCTCAGTGTGCTGGGGTGTGACCGCCTCTCCCTTGTAGAACAATGCCTGCAGCCGAACAAACCAAATGATGAACGCATCATTGGGCGTGGATACCGATGACTTGTTCCTCGAATTGGAATTGGCAGTCTGGAGGCCCTTGAACTTGGATTCGAGATTCGACTTGGCGTTCGGATGAGGGTCCTTGACAGCCCACGCACGGTAAAAATGATAAATGACGTCAAGATGGTTTCCTTCGTCGAGGTTGATAATGCCCATCTGATGAAAAGCGAACCCAGAATCAGGGACAAGGTCATGCGCCAGGCTGTAATATGAGAGCGCGGTCTCATAGCTCGACTTCTTATGCTTTGCCTGAGTTCTGTAACGCGCCAAATCTCCAAGGCGAATCAAGGTAGAGTGGCAAGAGGTCAAAACTTTGGATTTCAAGTCCTCCGACACAGGGCTTATCATATCGGTTGCCGGCATCTGCTCGGCGGCAATGCCATGGGCAACACGCTTGAGCTCCCGGACGTCATAACGAGCAGATAGGCGCTGGATGTATCCCTTATAAAACTGTTGCGCTATCCGCAGAAATTGGTTATACTTTGTTTCCACCCTGCGTCTTTCGACAACATGCGCCGAATTATTTCGGAATTTGCTTAAAACTCGACGGAACTCGGAGTTGATAGTGCTGTGAACTTGCCACAGTATATCTTCGGACGTCTCAGAAACGGCAAATTCGAAATCGAGGAAAATGGTAGACACGCAGGCAAGGCGAAATCTGTAGAGTAGAAAGGGAAATCCAAGAGGTTAGTAGACTATCGTGCGCAAATCGGGGTCCAGTCGGCACTCACTGCTCCAGGCTTTCGCCAATAGCATCAAAGTGGGAAACATTCGTGCCAGATGACGAGCCATCTGCTTTCAACTTCTCTATCTGTTTCGTCAAGTGCTTGCGCAGCTTGAGGGCTTGACTGGTTGAAATATGTAGTCAGCATTCACGATCTGTTCGGGGAGAGAGGAGCACAGAGGAGAAAAAAAATCCAAGACACGGTAAAATCTCCGAGGGCAGGGTGTAGTGTTCAAGCAAGCGACGGGATAATCATTGAAGGCAGGAAAAACTTACTGCCATGCCTGCTTGGCCTGGTTACCAGGCGTAGCCATTGTCGGTTTTCTGGAGGGCGAGATTTCGAGAGCCTTCCCAGTGCCGGCGAAGACGGGGAGAGGAGGGGGATGTAGTCTTGCGCAAAGCAGGCTCGGCGACAAGATGGAAGTAGGCGGGTGTTCTCAGCTATGCGGCTGGATCATAACTCATACTCTCGGCCAAGAAAGACGTAGGGCTCAAGGCATTTCATATCTCGGAGGGAGGACAAGTGCAAGGTGTCCGAGGAGGTCGCGACTTTCATTTATCAAAGCGGCGGCCGTCAGGGAACACATTTGCTCGAGGTGTTTACGGTGGCGGCGACGGGGCGGCGCAAGGAGAAAAGGTTATTGTTGTTGGCAGCAGACTCGGACGTACTCGATTGTGAAGCGAAGACCGGGGTGGAGAATGCGACACAGTGGTGAGAGTGTGTTGACGCGAGTCTGAACTTGTAGCCGGCGGGTGAGGCGAGCCCCTCAACTTTCAGTACAGTAGGTTCTCAAGCGTACGTGCTCTACTAAAATTATGTCGGGTTAGTGGCCCGACCCAGTCTCGTCGGGCGGAGTGGGATTTCTTCGGGTCCAGTCGCAGTGGAGGTACATGGACTCTCCACCGGTTTGATCACGAAGGTTGCAGTTTGCGGCGAGGCGATGGATTAAGGTTACCTAGAGATGATGTAGGTTCTCGCTTGGCAGAGCATGTCAGTCAAATACAGATTGCCTGGTATTGTCCTGTCAATTCTACCCATTATCTAGCGTCTTCTCTTTCTCGGATTGTGGGATGCTTTGCGCATTCATGTCTCACTCTCCCTTTGTCTCTGTGCCTCATCTCCCCCCTCGTCCTTTCCTGGTTGGCTTCTGAACCAACCAACAGCATGTACGTAGTAGAGCGCTTTACTTCGAGATATACATATTGGTATCGCTGGGATGCCATAATTACTGCCAGTAAATAGTACCTAGATGGATGAACTATTGGCCTAACATGTACGAGAAACAGGCGGTAGGATGTCAATTTCTTTCCGTTCGGAATCATCCATATATGGTACATAATGGAGGGTTGTACCTCGTTGGCCACTATCGCATTGAACCAACAGCTGTCACTGTTCAGGTACGGCAGTATTTTATTCTGGCCAACAGGGGTCCGAGACTTCGAGGAACCAAGCAAGGGTTCCCCACTATCGACGTAGTGCCAAAATGGATGATTTTCGTGACCAAGCCACTCACCACTTCTAGGTATCTCTCACACCTTGCCAGCAACAGTGAGTTAGCAGCCTTGTTTATCAGCGACAGCCTTTCTTTGTGACGCCGAAATCCCCAGGACACCTATAAGTAGGACAGGCAATCAAAGTGGTTCACAGGCGGATATCTGGACCAAGCTTCGTGCCGAGGCTGGATACCTAAGTAATAAAATACCCCACCAAAGCTCTCTGTCCTCTCACCGCAAAAAGATGAAGCGCTCACGAGAGCCCGAAGAAGCTATAGAATCCGGGCCCGATGCCGAAGTTTCTCTACGCCCTGCGGTCAAGTATACTGAGCTAGACTCGGCAGTGGAAAGCGGAGACGAAGACGACCAGAACTCGGTAGCCATGCGATGCTCCCTACCCCCCCATAAGGAACCTCTCAAGTTCACGACGTATGGCGACTATGAAACCCATTACAGCAAGTTCCACACAAACCGATGCCTAGAATGCCGGAAGAATTTCCCTTCGCACCACCTTCTCGGACTTCATATCGAGGAATTCCATGACCCTCTCGTCGTCATTAAGAGAGACAATGGTGAACATACTGTAAGTTACCCTCCGTGCCAATAACGGACCCCAAACATAACCCCCCCTTCTTTTCCCGCTTTGCTGACTAGGCAATAGTATTCCTGTTTTGTTGAAGGTTGCGAGAGGAAGTGCATGACTCATCAGAAGCGGCGCATGCACATGATTGACAAGCACATGTATCCCAAGAATTTCTTCTTCGCCATTACTAAAGACGGCATCGACGGTAGACGATCACTGCTCACAGAGAATGGCCACCACAGAAGACGATCATCCACAGCAACGACCCAATCGAAGGAGCCCCGGCGCCGAGACAGCTTAAAGGGGCAGGTCGAGACTCAGACTGACAAGACTCCCAAGAAGCCATCAGCAGAAAACAAGGCATCGAAGCAAGCAGCACCCGAGAAAGGCGACAAGGAGATGACGGATCTCACAGACGCCATGTCCTCACTACAGTTCGTGCCGCCCAGCATTCGTTTCGGGCGTGGGCGAGCAGGATTCTCAAAGACTTGAGAGTAAGATATCACGACGGGAATGGGAAACGATTGGCTATGACTCAAAGAATCAGTTATTATGCAATAAACTCTATTTTTGTAAAAATGACAAAAGGGTTGCTCTACCTCACAGCATGACCAAGTTACCAAATATAAGATAATGCTTTCTTTGTGAATGCAGGCTGTAAAGAACCCATCAAAAACATTCCGGAACGCCTTCGCTGTCGACCCTAATATGCGAGTGTACTGCTCCCAAGCAACTTCCAAGCCCGTGTGGCGATAGAGCTGCTCAGTCAGTCGATGCGCACCCTCGGCAGCCGCAGCTAACACACTGGACATCGTGGCCCTCCTTCATCTGCGCTCGAGGGACTCGGCATATGCAGGTGCTGTTGAAGTTCGTCTCTTTCGTTTGGACACAGCGAAGACAGCATAGCTTAAGAAATAGTTAGCAAAAAGTCATCATTCCTTATATTAAGAGAAACAGATTCCTTATAAGAACTGGTACGAACCTTTTCGTAGCCCTGCTTCTTCCACTTGGCAATGAGCATCGCATCGGCATATCCATTCTTCAATAACCAATCGTAAAGTTGCTTGCTGATCGCCTCTTTCTCGTAATACAGCTCGTAGACGTAGCGGCTGCGCTGATGGGAAATCTGAAAGACCTCCCACTGTGCTTGGTGCTTGGGTCCTGTTGAAGGCTTGTTCTGAGCATCCTTCATCTTGTTGGCGAAGATGAGAAGGTCATCTTCGAGATCGCTGAAGCCCTCCGGCGGGGGCTTTCTCTTCGAAGCATGGCGGATCGCGGGCATCGTGGTGGCGTCGGGGTGATGCTTAATTATGTTGCAAAGTCGTAGAAATTCTAAGGCCTTCCGCGTTGGTATTGTATTGCTGCTCGCCTTACTAAATTAAGGCGAAGATCTAAAACATAGTCGCCTGGACCTGGCTAGCTGAGATGGAGGGGCCCTTAATGTGGCGCACGCGGCAACCTGTGGCGCGGCTTCGGTCTACGGCACGTGATTTGCTCGAGCATTGAGCCGATTACCATTAGGCCTGCACTCATTACTCAACGTCAGAGCAGCTTTGAGGGAGTAGTTCACCAGCATTGCACAGCATCGTTCGCTCGCCATGGCTATCACCCCGACTCAATTCGCCAAGAAGACGGCCCAGTGTAAGGTCAATCACCGATATCACCCAGAAAAACGCTGACTTTTGCCTTTACAGCCGCCAACTGGGGCGAGGCCAAGCGCCGAGTGCTCGCCTCCTACCGGGAATGGATTCGAGCTGTATGTTACTCTCATAACCTCTATCTCAGCAATTGGATTGCCAACGGCTACTATACCCACCTGATTACCGATTTTTCCCAAAGGGCACGCCAAAGACCATACGACTGACACAGTTGCCAGGTCCCCGAGATGCAGACCATGTACAACCTTCCGATGCCCATCTCGACCATTCGCACCCGGATACGAGAGGAATTCGAGCGCCAGCGATACGTTGACAAGCTCCGAGTCGCCGACGTCCTCATCTTCAAGTCGCATGCTGAGTACCAGGTACGGATTTTGCGCTTGTTATCGCATCTGTGGCGCGCGTCGGCTAACACAGGGCTGGGCAGGAAATGATGAACTTCTGGAAGCAAACTACCCACGTCATGTCATACTTCAAGGACGAGAACTTCAGAGGGGACAAGAGACTACCATCCAGCTTCATGTCTGGTTTCCTAGAGGTAGGTTGTTTCGCATATCCAGCCGAGTAACTCGGATGCTAACGTGAGGATCATTTGTTCAGGGCCGCAACTAGAGGCAACGCGCGCTGTTCATTTGTACATATAACTATAGGCCAGGCCGTATGCATGCGAAAAAAAGAGACTATTTCCATAACGCCCAGAGAACTTTTATGTCTAATTGGTGATGAAACCCATGTCTAATCCAGCGAATTGTACCCCAAGTACCCAATTCCCCTACCGAACAATCCCATGCTCTGCATTGAACTGATCTTTCTTTGTGGTAAACTCATCAGTGACAACGTCGCAGATGTCCTGTAAGTCAGCCAGGCCCTTCTTCAAGGCATCCACGGCAAGGCCGTCTGATTAACCAGTTAACGCCGATGTTGCAAGGTCAGTTAATGAGTGGAAGGGCACCAACCGTAGGTCTGTATTCGCAGATTCATCTTAGGCTCAGAAGGGTGAGGGATGGAGTATGCGCAAAACTCGACGTCGGGGCTATCACTATGAGTTAGGCTATACCGCTTTTCGTGTTATAGGGCCTTTCTTTGGGGGCCAAAAATAAATCTTACTTCTTCATGATGATGTATCTCAGCGCATTGCCGACTGTGTGTCCCTCATCGACGAACTCAAATGAGGCAGCAGTGTCCGTAGAGCCCGGGAGCTTGTATTCAAGTTAGCAAGAAGGCCGGGAATTGTCCAAAGAGAACTGGTAGATCTTACAATTCTGACCCGCTGCGGCTCGATCTCCTCTTCCTCTGGAGCTTCCTCCTGGTCCTCGTTATCTACTTCTTCTGCCTCTGGCTGTGCTGAGGGCGGGGCGTCCTCCATGTTTGTATCTTGAGCCGTTGGCTCGTCTTTCTTGGTTCGACCAGGCATTGATGCTGTAATCTTACAGTGTGTGGAGAATAAAAACGATTAAGGTTTTGAAAGCGACAATTCCTTCCTTCACTCCCTGTTTTGCGATCTTCATTCGAGTTGATAAAAGTCATCGAAGTTCTTGATTGGGGCGCTCAGAAATTTTGAGCCTAGTGTGGCGTGGGACATGTGGCGCAAAGCCCCACCAGCCACTACATTGACCCACCAGCATGCCTTGACGCCTTCTCTTCAACCAGCAAAAGACATTCCGACGTTTTAATCATTTGGCCAAATTAAGTTGGAGATAAAAGAATTGATATAAATAGGGGCTTTTTGTAAGCCCATCACGTATTAAGGGCTTAGATGGAAATGTGTGAGCAATTCGGTAGGATATAGAAAGAAGCCCTTGTGAGTTTCGTTGGTCATGTAGAGGTGTAGTTATGCATATATGCCCAGTGTAAGTATGCCTTACCACTGCCATCCCGTGATGCTGACAGCTTGCTCATCAACCCAATCTACGCGCAACTCGGAGTGTGTGATACTTCAATCTCCATCTCTATTGCTCGTATGAAAATCACGGATTGCCTACGAGCATTTGCATCCAGATCCCATAAATACGCAATCGGCTTTCGACATAAGTGTATGCCCTCAATAGTGACGTTCGATTTCATCATCGCACAGCATGCATCTCCTCGATACAAGGTCCATCACTCTCACTGAAATTCCTAATGGCGATAGACCAGAGTACGCCATCTTGTCACATGTCTGGGGTCAAGAGGAGGTAACCCTACAAGATATCCAGGGATCCTGCGCAAACCCCAAGAAAGGGTACAAAAAAGTCCAAGATTGATGCAAAAAGGCCCTATTGGATGGTTTCAGCTATGTCTGGATCGACACCTGCTGCATCGACAAAACGAGTAGTGCCGAGCTGTCGGAGGCCATCAACTCAATGTACACTTGGTATGAAGTAGCCAAGGTATGCTATGCGTATCTAGCCGACGTGCCATCACAGAGAGAAGTAACAACAAGCAAATGGTTTACGAGGGGGTGGACTCTTCAAGAACTCATTGCGCCTTTAGTCGTCATATTCCTGGATCAAAACTGGAGAGAGCTAGGCAACAAAGAGGAATTGCGCACTGTATTGTCATATCATACAGGAATTCCCGAGGAGGTTCTCTGCGAAAACACAAATGTGGAGCTCTCTGAGTATAGTGTCGCCCAAAAGATGTCCTGGGCAGCATCACGGACGACAACGAGGGTCGAGGATCGCGCCTACTCGCTTCTCGGCATCTTTGGCATTTACATGCCCCCGATCTATGGTGAAGGCGAAAATTCCTTCATTAGACTTCAGGAAGAGATAATGAGAGTATCTGATGACCAGTATCTTTGCGTGGTCATCTTTGGACAATGATGGGAGCCTCTTAGCCAGGTCGCCATATTCGTTCAGGGACTCTGGCGACATTGTTCCATACCAGCCCGATGACGAAGCTCATGCTGGTCCGTACATAAGCAGCAGCGGCATCCACCTAGAGGTACGATTTTTAGGAGTGAATGGTAAGACCGGCGTTGGCATGGCGGTCCTGAACTGTCGGTACCAGAGCAAAGAGGATGAATCCATTGCTATTTATATCCAGGATCTCGACCTGATGATGGGACGATTCCGACGAATAAGATGTTCAGTACTCGTCGAGGTTGGCAGGAACACACAGCTACAGACTCTAGGGTCCGTGAGGAAAATTTGCATCAGAAGGCCACGTTCACGAGGATCGAATGTTCGCAGACGCAACGAAACCTCTATTGAAGATAGTCACTATGAGCACAGCTCATACTTGGACGGTGCAACTGGTTTGATGACTGCGTCCCGAAACGGTCTTGTTCACTCAGTCTGGTACTTGCTCACCCTTAGTAGTATTGAATCTTGGCTGCGTCGCAGAGAAGGCCGCAAGGCAATTTTCGAAGCAATACAGGGAGGCAACGAAATGGTTTTAAGGATACTATTACATCGCAGTGGCATCCGGGCTCACGAGATGGAAGAAGAGCAGGAAAGTCCGACAGCTTTCTTACTGGCAGCGGTGAGAGCACGGCAGCATCCCATTGTCAAGCTTCTCCTGGAGAGGCACTTCAGACCTGATCCTTCCTTGGCTCACTTCGCGAAATCCCCGTCAGCTCTATCCTTGGCGGCTGGCTACGGGTTGGAGAGCATAGTCGAACTACTTCTTCAGCACGGCGCAGCTGTGAATTGGCTCAACGACAAGTTTCAAACTCCGCTCCGGTTCGCTGCAGAGAAAGGCCATGAGAATATTGTTCGAATCCTAATTGATAAAGGCGCACAACTGGACCCGATCATAGATGAAACGAAGTCACCGCTCTGTTATGCTTCTGAAGCTGGATACGTATCAATCGTACGGCTTTTTATTGAGAGGGGAGCCAAAGTCAATTCCCAAGATGAAGACCAGAGGTCCCCTTTACATTATGCCATCCTAAACAATCATATGCATATCGCTCAGGAACTGATCGAATACGGTGCCAGTCCCCATTCTTCAGATAACAGGGGAAGATCGCCTCTATCGCATGCATCTGAAAGAGGACATTACAAGCTAGCTGAACTGTTGATTAGCAATGGAGCAAAAATCGAAAGTGAAGACCGCTCCCACAAGACACCATTAGCTTATGCTGCCACGGAGCTCGAGTTCGAGACTATCCGGGTCTTATTGAAACATGGGGCAGACATTGAGGCAGTAGACGACAAGTCTGCCATGTCCCTCCGAGCACTCGATGAAACTCATCCGGATATCGCCCAAGCCTTCAGCAATCACAGTGCGTTGGGACCAAAGGTTGAAAATCATATTGTTTGCAAACCATTACAAGGGGACAGGTCGGAAGCATAGAAAGGTGCCGTGAGAAGCCATCCGCAATCAAAGCACAGCAAGGAGACCAAAGTATTGATAATTTCAACGTTTCGGCAAGGTAATACAGAAAGGCGCTTTACAAGAAGCCACCACAGAATAGGCCCAGGGCCACTCTCTGGCATTACCGGGATGCCCTCAATAATTCTTCGATAGTAGTCAGGTTTAACTCACCAGATAGGCAAAATCAGTTATAATAATCTCATAAGGCTGAGCCGCCAGCGGCCCACAAACATGGTAATGGCATCGAGCACCTGATTGGCACTTGTCCGGCGCACAATTTACACCCAGTCGCAGCCCTATTGAAAATCTGCTTCGGCGAGTATCCTTGCAGGAGGGCCTTTTGCACCCCCGCTCCCCTCCAAAACCTTGAATGCAAATGTGCGAACGGTGAGAGTTGGACCACTGGCGACCTGTTGAGCACCTCGCCAAGATATGCTGCATATCCTCCGAAGGGCAGGTGGCCAGTCGTTTCGGAACCGAGCTGCGGTTGGGGTCGGACCAAGAATCCAATTCACGGTAGTGGCATGCGACCTTTGATAGCTGAACGCACACACCTGATACCTGATACCGATACCTGATGCAGATGAGGGGTAACGAGTGCTCTTTAATCTTCTTCACTCTTCGTTTCTCAATCAGGTTTGTTCCGCCGAGAAGACAGGCTCGGCCGGCAGGGGTGGCCAGGCCTCTCTCATCTCTCCCCCATCTCCGTCCGTTCGGATAAAGTGACCACCACATGCGGCAGTTTTCCAGGGAGAGACCGGGGGTGTGTGAGTGAGGAGGCTTGAATATGCATGGCTGTCCGGCCGAGTCCGCCTAAAGGGAGCTTCCTCTCTGGTAGTTGCAACAAGCTCGCATAGTCGCGGCGACTACCGCTTGCAAATGTTGGAGATGGCAACGCTTCCCATGTTTTACCTGAGCACCGCTTGGCCCTATGTGAACTAGCGGCTGGCCAGCGGTTGTGTGGCATCGTATCATAATGGCAAGTCATCCTGTTCGCGCATTGGGGGCAACTAGAACCGGGAGGTGCTCGATAATCAGCTCGGACTGAATATGCAAAGATCATGCTTTCTCGCTGCCACTGCAGCATCACCAGTGCCGTCCTACCATGTGAACTGGCGTCGTCTGTAGCTGCAAGTCCGGCTGTGGAACCTGAGACCAGGTGAATCGAGACTATTGGAGGGCCCCGGTTTTCCCGAGTCAAGTGATTGGCACAGGGCGACCTGTCAGTCCAGCTACTTACTGGCTGACGAATTGCTGGTTCGACGAGCCCCAAATGGTTGGGTACGAAGCGAGATCTGAGGTCTCCAGCTCTCCAAATTGGCCATTGGGTTTGGGGGGGGAGGAGGGGCGGGAAAGCTGGCCAGTCAGGAGTGAGCATGGCCCGATGTGCAGAAACCTGGGCCCACTATCCCTGCAACAACCTGAGACGACGTCTCAGGTGAGGGCGCCAGCGCGTGCTTCTTGTGGTGTGGAGGTAGTTAGGGGGGGGGGGCATCACTTGTGTTCGAGGTTTCTGCGTTCTGCGTACTGTGTGTGCCGGAGACTGGGGCCATGTCGGTCAATTTTCCCTCCTTCCCGCCTCTCCAATCAGTATCAACCAGATCGCTCTTTGGAGGAGAGTGGCAGGCATCTCGTTAGGGCTGGATGGCACAGAAAAACTGGCCGAGGTCGTAATGATCAGGGGTGCTAGCACGTAGCAAGTGGTGATTCGCCACCACTGATAGGGCCATTTTTGCTCCCAAGCTCCTCGTTAACCGAACTGGCACAGCCATGAGGAGAATGACTGATATGGAGGACCTCACCTGCGGCCGCCGTATGTGCTGTACAGTATGATATATGCATGCTGGGAGTTGGGGCGCGGTAGTACCCCAAAGTCGACTTACACATGTACAGCAAGGCCCATCCGCGGGGCAGCAGTACCCACCCCGTTGAGAGTCCAAGTACACGATGATTTCCATCCTGAGCGATGGGCAGTGGCCAGGCCTGCTTCGATTACCATTCTCGGAGCGTCCGACGTGTCAGCTTACCGGCCAATCCACCCTCGTTTCCATGCAGAAACATTATAGAGGCAAAGTACCATAATATGGCCTTGTACTATTGGGAAATATTTCGAAGATCGCAAACAACAACCAGATGTGAAAACCCCGACGGAGTATAATGCGACACTGTGGTCTGGGTTGTGTTATATTGGAGGATCTCCTTCAGTGAGCCATGCAACGCTCTCTGTGTGGTCCAAGATAGGTGAGTGTATGGATGTGTGTGAGGATTCAGGTCTACCACCGTAAAGTCACACCAAAGAGATTGCCCGCTCTTGGTGATTGGATTGGAGCATCTCGTATTCCGCTGAGTTCATGCCCCATCCACCATGCCGTGTACCATCAAATTCAATCTTCAAGCGAAGCCCGTATCAGGTGCAGGAGCTGGGCGAGGATGGGAGGCTCTTTTGTTGAGATGAGGTTCCAATATATCAGATCAGCAAGCAGACGAGATTCATCAACGGTAGATCATCGTCCTACGTGTACACAGCTAATTAATTAAAATAAAGTGGCTCGCTCGCATCAAATGTCCCGCTAGGGCCAATGTTAGGCGACCTCACCACAGATTATTGCCATGTTGTACGCTTGGCTGCAAATCACAGATCAAGATGGGAAAAAGCAAAGAGAATTTGAAAATTTGAGAACGAAGGGAGGGGTGACGGAACAGGAGGTAAGCTTTTGCGTGCTTTTCGATCACATGGCATAGCATGTAAGAGAGCAAGACCAGCTAGTTCGTCTTGAAGCATCCCAAGTTTGGTGGCTTTGGCAAGTACGTTTCATCAGAAATCCAGGGTCTGATCGCTAACTGGGTGAGGCGGCCGCGCCGTTTGCAGATCCCCAGATATTAACTAGTTGCCTAACCTGGGCAAATCAATCACCAAGCCGTGCCGCAACTCGCCCGGTACAGACACAGCAGAACCCGTACCACGACTGTGTCCCGGCCTAGCTGGGACTGCATTTGCAGCCGCCGGTTCTGTTGCAAACAACCGAGTGTTCATCGCAAACCCCGGGTGAATCAGAGTCTGGGTTACAGAGCAAGAATGACTATTAGGCTTATGCGTCACTGGGTCCATGCCAAACATTCCACGACACCGGTGGTTGGAGAGAGTGACAAAAATTAAAGGAACTTTCCGTGAGCAACACCTCCGGTACCCTGGATTATAGTGGGCTGCCGCCTGTCCATGATGTACATCACCTTCAGGTCGTAATAGATGGATGGGGGAGCCGGAGATATTGACCAAGGAGTAGTGCCTCCTGGTTTCGACCCCTCTCAAGACGACTATCCTACAGTGTGTCCTCGTCGTCTTTGTTGTCCCTTCTGCCCGGCAAGCAATGATGCTTCTACCTTCAGCTCCGTGGGGTGCAGTAGTGTGAGTGGTCGCTCCGGTGAAGCTGGTGAAATGCTACACACAGCTGCAGGAAGGCAATACGGGCGGAAGTAGGTAGGCACTAGTGATTAATATCAGGTCGTATAAGAGATGCGATGAGATAAGCATGCAATTGGAATATTGGATGCATGCATCGTTCTTTTTCATTTCCCCATGGAACCATGGATCAAGGCCGCAAAAGAGAAAACAAGGAGCAGCCAGATGCGCGAGGGATGCCCCGAGGAAGGACGTCGAAGGCTGCAGGCCGCCTAGACGGTAGCACATCCATCAGTACGGCGCAGTACAGTGGCAGGGGCTCAACAGGGCCTGTAACAGCACTGTGCTTGGTGATCTGGGCGATTGAGACACCCCCATCCCCGGCCCCCCTGTCTCACAAAGGCCACCCCTCTCTCCCCTCCTCCCACCAATTGTCCTGTTAGAGAAAGCAGAAAGAGGCGGGCTCTGCTCTCGCGTGGTCCAGCTGGATGTCCTAACCCAACACTAGGGGGGCCCTGAACGAAGCCATCGCTTCAGAAGCCCGCGAATGGATCGCTCTGCACCGCACCCTTCCAGGCACAACCTGGGCATGGCGACGACGGCAGAGGTCACGGCGGCGGCGGTAGCAGGAACTCTCTTGTGTCACGTTGCCAAAAAGCCCCTTTCATCATTTTCGTTCGCTCCATGGCTGCGACAATGCAATGAAGCTGCAGCACCAGCCCACCCACCTATGCTACCTGAGTATTGCTGCTGCGTGCTGCATCCCGACGTTCGAATAGGGCCTGGCCGCTGAGGATTCCGGCTCGTCGGCAGGTAATTGGCTGGCTGCGAGATAGACTCGAACTTCCGCACCACACATGCTCCATAGTACGATGCACATTGTAGACGATTTGGCCCAGACGCATCAGAGGCTACCTACCTATTGGAAGGAAAAAAAGCCCATGAAATGAAACAGCTGCCCCTCTCCCAGCTGTCCTAGCGGCCCCTCTTTTTATCCCTCCCATCACGTCTGTTCCCCATAACCGCCCCCTGATCTGATGCCAGTTGCAACTGCCCATCGCTGCTGCCCACTGCGAGGTCCCTCCGGCTTAGCGTACCCCCTCCCCCCCTGCGCCGCTCTTTCCTGGGCCAGACCACCACCGTAGGTACATACCTAATTGAGCTTCCGCCCTCCATTAGCTGGGCGTCCTGCTTCTTCTTTGTTTCGAACTTCTCATCAACGGGCTGTGAATTTTTTTCTCTTTCCTTCATCTTCTCCCTCTCCTCCTCCTCGCCATCCTCCTCGCCATCCTCCTCACCAGCAGCCGCTCTTCCGACGTTTGTTGCTGTTTGTTGTGGCTGGCCTTCACGCACCCAACGGCAACCACAGTGTGCGATTCTCCGGCCCTCGACCGCGCCCACATCCAGCAAGAAATACTTATTCGCCACACACCCCCTCACTCCGCGACTATTACTAGGCGCGCATCACCTCTGCGACCAAGCTTGGGCTGCGTTCCGGGATACGAGCATAAATCGCATCTTATCCACTGCGATAGGATAGGAGAGCCAGCTGGGCGCTTGTTACGTGATCACCATACTCGGCACACAGCGTGCATTGTAGTATATTGTCGGCCCTCGCCTTTGTCGTGCTTGAATTCTTCTTTCAACTGCCGGCCAGCCAAGCATTTGCTGGTACCTCTACCACGACGGGAGGCGCATTCCTAACCCCCGACAGACGTGATATTGGCCGTCTGCTAGCGTACCGTCTCGAAAAAAAAACTATCACCCTTTTTAACGCCCAAGTCGCGCGTGCCAAGCCGGCCGGCGTCCAGCCTCGCACCTTTCTCTTTTGCCTCCAACCACAGAGGCCAAGATTTGAAACGCCTCCCTTCCTCTCCAGATCAATTTCGCGGCACTTGGTTTTGGGATTCTTTCTGTCCTTTTGCGGCCACAACATCACTATGAGTACCGCAATCGCGATGGCTCCTTCACCGGCTCCCCACGAGAGGCCCTCGCTCTCAGATCTCGCCCCTACCCCGACGAAAGCGCCAGCAGTAGTAGCGCCCCTTTCATCGGCCGTCACAGCTCACGGCAGTGTCTCCCCATCTGCACCCAAGACGGCCACACCCTCACAACGAACTAGCAGCAGCAGTCCGAAGAACACACCAGGCCTCACTGTCACATCTCCTCACACTTCGTAAGTATAAGCAGAAACAAGAAATTCCCAGTTGCCTATGGGAGAAGATTCTTCGAGTACAGAAACTCACCGCAGACGCAGCACACGCCTCCCCAATGGCCCTCCCAAAATCGTTGTCAAGAAAGAGCCCGGCTCTCCCTCCATGCCCATCTCGCGGCCGAGACCTTCGAGGCTTGACCTGTCCAAGAACAAGAATGTCAGCAACGCTGGAAACCCCGCCTCTGCCCGACCCATGACCGCTCGCGAGCCCCTGGGCATTCAAGAGATGGGCATCCACTGTCTGTCACCTGGCTTTGTTACCGACGACCCTCACATGAAGGACCACATCCAGCGAAGCATGTCCGTCCGAGAACAGCAGCGCCACATCATCGAGGCACGGCTGCATCAGCAATCTTCAAAGGGCGACAGCTCCGCGGATAGAGATACTTCCAGCTTCGCTGCTAAGACGCCAGGCATGTCGCGAAGGAACAAGGCACCCCCAGGCCTGTCTATTGTAGCTCCATCTCACAAGCAGTTCGCCAACGAGAGGGTGATTCAGTCTGCTCCTCTCGGCCAGAGTTTTACTGGCCGTAACAACCCAACCCCTTACAGCCGACACCTGGCAAACCAGCCTTCGGCTCTATCCAGTACCTCGCATATTCACCATGTTCCCGCAAATCAGACTGACAACCGTCTGCCTCCAATCAGTGATGTATTCGGTCAGGGCCTGTCTGGACATCATGATAACACTCCCGCATCTCTATACCCTAACAGCGCTCGCGCACCCCCTGCCTCCCCTGGTCCTCCTCCACCACCTGGTCCTCCATCCTCCCGTCCTCGGGAATACAAATCCGCCGAGGAAGCTCAACACGAGCTGGCTGGCGGACGACCAGAACTTCTGCCAAAGCTGGTGCACTACGGTGGACACCAACCCCCTACTCCTCCCTCACCTGCGCCTGGCAGTCGCATTGCTGAAGCCAGCCGAAGCGCCTCGAAACGACGGACTAGGGCTGAGTACGAAGAGGGCGGCAGCCCACCCCTTGGCTACGGACCAAGTTCCGCGAGAAGAGGTCCATTTGGTGCCGGCCGAGACTCTCCAGAAACACAACGCCAAAAGAGGGAAGAATTCCTCAAGCTGTGCGAGAGAGCGTGGGACCTATTTCATTCCTGATTTCTCCTCGATCAATTTTTTTCATCAATCTTTCTCACATGTTTTTTTTGTCTACACCTTTCTTTTGGAGCGGGCTTGATACGTTTGCACTACCTATACGATATACTCAACACAGGGTCGGCGCGGACTTGTTTTTCTTTGTCCCTCCCATCTTCTCTTTTTTTTTTTCTTAATTTCTCTTCGATACCGACCAATTTCGATATTCTTTCTAATTCCACGATACCGGTCGCCACAAATGGATCGGTTGGCAGGTCAGGAACTTTCATAGGGATTTTGGCGGGTTATGGGACGAGGAGACGTTTCTCTCCTCATTTTGCTACCGGGACTTAATACCATGGGGTGTAAAAACGAACACTACGGATCATAATTTGATCTTATAACGAACGACGAGTTGAGAGGCAGGGGGGATCTTTTTGGAATGGATATTGGATGAGCGTTTCATGTTTACCGCGAAGGGTGGCAATCGGGCTAGCACTATACCTCGGCACTTTGTTAGGTGGGAAGTTGTGTTTACCAACTTGGCTCCGTCACATCTCCTTGCTACAATATATTCTCAGGCAAATGCCAGTGGCCTAATCAGCTGCGGCAGATGCTTGTGCTTATTAACGTAACACTTCCTTCGCGCAAATTCAATGTACGCAAAGTAGTTATACACGTCCATAATGTAGTAGGAGGGGAAGGAAGAGCGGATGTCGGCCCGGCTCGGGCTTCGGGCCAAGTGGAAGAGCCGGCATCAGTGGTAGAATCATGTCAACTCGTGTGGACTGGACCCTTCTTCATGGGAGGCTGAGGGGAGTGTCAGTTTAGCTAGTGGCGCTGTATAATAAAGAATGAACGGTTGTACGAAGTACACTCTCGTCTTCACATGACTTTCCTTCAAGCGTATGCCTCTGAGAAACTCCCATCTTCTTCTAATGTGCGATGATGCGAAGCAAACCGGCCACAGAAATAAGCATCGAGGATCATTTCACAGGGGGGAGAGGAGAACTATCGGTGTAAACCGTTGGCATATTTATATTCATTACATACGTTATGTCGTCTCGACGCCCTTCCGTCTTCCTTGATCGACAGAAGAACGTACCATGTAGTTGTCCAACCCCCCCCTTGGTGTCTTGCCAGTCCAACTGGCATCCGTGTTGAAGCATCATATGACCATTGTTCTTCAAATTACGTAACCTGCGCGTCGGGGGGGAGGTGTTGCAGGTTGTGTGTGTTGCGGTTGAGGTTTTTTGTAAGTGTTGGCCCGCTTTATGTCGATGTGAGGCTTTCCCTTCCTCCTCCCTCTCTGTTCCTAGAAGACTTGATTTCACCAAGCAAAAGAATAGAACCTGAAAAAAATAAAATAAACACAGAATTAAAAAAACAAAAGACTCCACCTTTCTGTTGACTCCCATCAAATAATCATCCTGACAGCGCCCCATTGACATTTTTCCCAAACCAAGAGATTTCGCGCTGATGAATACTTGGAACCCAGATAGAACAAAACCTGTAGAGACTGGGCCGAAAACCCGTCACTTGCTTCTCTCACAAGACAGGAGCAAATATATAAAGATAAAAGGGAAAGGGGAAAGAGGAGAGGAAAGTCTAGCAGCACTGTATCAAAGGTTGTATGTACAGCCCAGCCCCCGTTCACCGAACTGTTTACGCAACCTGAGGTGAGCGTGGTGAAAAGGGGACATAAACGGGTCTGTTTGCGCTGATAGCAATAACCCACTATATAGGGTCAGCTGTCAGCTTGTGAGGCCAAGGAAGCTATAGGCCTTCCTCGCCGGCTTTGCAGAGCTGGATCTCGCGAACCCATTCA
This sequence comes from Clonostachys rosea, assembly GCA_026958235.1. NCBI lineage: Eukaryota > Fungi > Ascomycota > Sordariomycetes > Hypocreales > Bionectriaceae > Clonostachys > Clonostachys rosea. The sequence continues at coordinate 6,320,176 of CP110204.1, forward strand.
GACTTAAGGACTTGGGCAGCTGTCAACCGTCTGGTAGGGTGAGGGTCGAGGACGGAATAGATGACGTTACGACAACGAGCCTGCAGGGAATGGTCAGTTTCAAATTCACACCGATTCAAGAGCAGGGTGGGGAAAGCCTTACTCGTGATAATGATTCAATTGGGCCATAGCCCTCTTCGTCGCGCCGGCCCTCGAGATATCGTGCGTAGAACTCGTCTTCGTCTTTCTTAGCTACTCGCCACAGGTGTCGGCCGGTGCGCATCGCCATATAAATTACGCCGCAAGCCCAGACGTCGACGGCTCGTGCATCAAACTCCTTGTCGGTGTACTCCTCAGGAGAGATGTAGGGAGCAGAACCACACAGTCCCGTCACCATGTGTGCATCGGTCTCCCATGCCATGCGGAAACACTCTCCGTTGCCAAAATCGGTGATCTTGAGGCCTCCGTGGGTTGTAAGGAGAAGGTTTTCAGGCTTCAGGTCGCGATGGGCAACTCCCATCTCGTGGAGATATTGGACGCCCCTCATCATTTGCTTGAAAAAGCAGTCCGCCTCTGCAACATCGAGCTTCCCGCTCGATAGAACCAAGGTGTAAAGATCTCCACCGGCACAGAACTCCATGACCTCGCAGTAGTCTCCCTTGGCGTCCTTCAGAAGGTCAAGAGTGTGTATGACGTTGGGATGGCGGAGGGAAGAAGAGATGCAGAATTCGGCTGTGAGCCGCTTGCTATACTTCTTCTCCGTCTCCTCGGGTCTCCGGCGGAACTCCTTCACGGCAAAGAGTTTTTCGCCGCCCGCGCCAGCGACCTTCTTATGAGATATCCTCACAATTCCAAACGCACCCCTTCCGACCACTTCGTGGCACTTGCCGTACTTCTCGATCAGGGTGGGAGTGGCATTGGGGCCACCTTTCCTGTCATTGGCCTCTTCCTTTTCCTGGCGCAGAGTATCAACCCAGTTAGAGACCAGGGAAAGGTCGTGATCAGGCGCATCCTGCTTCTTGCCAATGATGGTGCGCCACATATCGGACAGCTTCTCCTGCCTGCGACTTGACTTGAGGTGATGCTCATGGCCGCCAGGGGCAGCAGGATTCAACATGAATCGCTGCGTGAGCTCCTTTGGCTTGGTGGCCTTGGTACTTCCCTGGTCAGAAACAGACTCCTTGCGGGACATGGGCGTGGCAGTTCCACTGGTGACGCTGCTGTTGTTGAACGAGGAGCCTCGGGGCCGGTTTGCAGAATCGCTGCCGTTCGGGGCTGGACTAGCAGGTTTCGACATGTCCTTACTGGAGAACATGCGGGTCAGTCGATCCTTGACGGAGGTCTTCTCTGCGGTCGGGGGCTTCAACATCGAGTCGCCGTTTTGTGTAGGAGTATGTCCATTGGGGACGGAGCCTGCGTCAGAGGCCAGGGCCGGTGATTTCGTGCCGCCATCGTGGGACTTGAGAGATGAAGGCTTCGAGCTCGGGGTCGATGCAGGCCGGTTGGTTTCGCTTAACGTTGTCGTCGGCATTTTCGTGTTGTCCTTGGTGGACAATTGTCTCTGCAGTTGATTTAGAGGGATCTGGGATAAGGTGAGGTGGCGAAGGATAATTTATAGTAATGAAAAACCACAAAGGTTCGGGTCGAGGCGAAACAATGCGGTCGGTTGTATAGGAGCGTGCCCTCAATGCGAAGAAAGGCAATGTCTAATTTGAAGACTGGCGTTCAACCGGGAAAGAAAGGAAAAGGAATCGCAGTCAGCGGCGAGCCAGACACGGCTCAGCGCAGCAAGGCTGGCGCTGACTCGGGGAGAGGGTAGACGTTGTGATATACAGGTGCGATGTGTTCTATGCGAGGCGGCAGTCTTCACGAACTCCCAGTCGCTCACAGGCTGGGTTTTTGAAGTCGCGGGGGAGCGACCGGGCACCGAGAGCACAGACGAAGAACAGTGGGTGGCGCACTAGGACTAGGGTGACGAGCAGCCCTGTGACGACTGCGCAAAAGCCAAAGTTTTAGGAGGGTCGCTGAGCCCTGTAGCACACTCCCCGTTCTGTGGAGGGTACCTGGGCTGGTACAAGGAGATGGACCAGACGCCAGCAGGGGGGGGTGCTGGTAGCAGGTGGTCGGTCCTGGTGCAACCCACTGGAGGGGTCGGGTTGGTTCCTTGGCCCAGATCGCGAAAGTCAGAGGAACCCAGCAGCAAGGGCAACCCTTTCTGGGCCCTTTTCGTGTGTCGCTGATGTCCTGTGCGCCTCTGCTGGGTCGGTGGGGAACAACGAGATGAGCCTCACGGAGAGGATGATTGGTAAGACAGGTCTGCGCGCCGGATGTAGGGGAGAGAAGAGAATCGAAGGCGAAGAGCGAGGAAGGAGAGAAAATATTGCAAAGGCTGGCTGGCTGGTTGGTTGGTAATTTTAGGACGGCCTGAGGGAATTCGGCGCAAGGGCAACGAGAATATTAGAAAGCGGCTTATATTAGGTTAGTGGTGGCCGTAGCAGGAGGCGAGACCGGGCGATGAGTTCAGTAGATCTGGGCGGGCTGGACTGGGAGAGAGGGCGAGGAGGGTTAAATGCTGGTTTTGCCCAGGTAGCGCCTTACGTACGGGAACGAGGCCAGGAATAGGGTAAAGGCTCTCGCCAGCGGATGATGCTGGCTGCAGGTACCGGTGCAGTACTTGGTCATATGCTACAGGCTCGCCTCACCCCGCCAGTAACTTGCAAGTCGCGGGGTGTGGTGGGGAAGGGCTAGGAGGCAGCCGGCGGGATTCCCTTCCCTCAGCTCCAGTGCATGCGAATACTTCATTAAACAGGTAGGTAAGATGTGGTAGTTTACCAGGTATGTATGCACGCCGCATGAGAGGTGCGTCACTTCGCACTTTGGCGAGGCAGGCCGGTGCAGGCCAAGCCAGCAGCCGGCAGTTCAGCAGCAACATCATGTCTCGGATCAGAAGGGTGGGGAGCGAGCGGAGGATGAGACGGAAGATGTTGTCGAGGGTCATGGTTCTGAAAACAGTGGTGGCCTGGTCCGCAAGGTACCTGTGCTGCAATGCCGCACACCATCCGCCTGCTCGGATGTCTGTAGCCTGAAGCTGCTTGGCGCCGACAAATACAGGGACCTTAGTAATCCAGTACCTACAAGGTCTTAACCGGGTTCAAAGCTACATGCCATCACCCTAGGCCGCGGCAGCTCGGTTCAGGTCTGGGCCAGCCAGTCAAAGCAAAAGAGAGGTATATATTTCTGTTACTCTATATCCCTACGTGTACCTGCTCGTGTAGGGTAGGTGAGGAAAATCCTTGCGGTATACATCGGCCTCTTTCCCTCGGCGCGCGGGTTCGTTATCTCGAAGCAGTTACAATGGGGACATGTGGCAATGGGTCTTTTATTCCCCGCAGCAGGTCTGCTGGGCAAATTAGCGGCCGCCTGGCTCTACGTACCTACTTTCTAAGCAATTGCTGGATGCAGGACGTCATGTTCGTTGTACGTTAGCCGACAGGCGACCTACATCCTGTCAACGAGGCGAAATGGAAATTACCTCGTGGCTAGACATGTACAATGACCTCCCCGTTTACTCCACAAACTCCTGAAGCAGAAAGGCGCGTTGCACGAGTCTGCTCTCTTTGGCAATCATGGCTGCGCACGAAAAAAAGAAGAAAAAAGAAAAGAAAGCCCAAAAATATTCTGGGGCGGGGAGGAGGGGCGGGTGGCAGGTGTGAAGTGAGCAACAGTGTCTGTGCTGTGCATTACATCTACATACATACATCAGAAACCAGGCCGGCCCGTTTCTTTCTCGCAGAAACACCTGTCATATATGTACATATGCTCATGTTGGTGCATTCCTCTCAGGGCCGGCTAAGATGCCGGACCAGACGAAGGGACAAAAGGGCAGTCGTGGTACTTTCTGGGCTGGCTGGATCGGTCCATCAGCACGACATCGACAAGAAGCGCGAGTGCTGGCACGACGCATGTACCGGCGGAGAGGGGCAGAAAATTTCCCGCCTCTGGTGTGGGCAGCGGTCTAGATTGCAAAGGGCATTCTTCCCGCTCGCACGCGACGAGACTTTGACTCTCAACGCTTCGAGAATGGTTTGGTGAGTAGGGGTTGCATGCCCCTGTCGTGCCGTCGGCGTGGATGGTATGTATTTGGCATAGACATACATATGAATGCCTGCACGAGCATGCAGTGTCTGGTGGTTTTATAAGCATCATGCAGCTGCGCATACACAGAGAGGCCAATGGTCTGACCCACCATCCTGGGTCTATCCCTTGCTCTCTCAATGTTCGCTTGTCGAGCTGTTCCTCCTCCTCTGGACCGGTTGTCAAACATTATCGCCAGCTGCGGCTTCGGCACGTAATCATTATAAGTCATATAGTAAGTTAGACAGCACGTTGGAGACAACGGTTCACAGCTCGGTGAAACCGGCAAGTGGGCGGTTGAGTATGCAACACTCCCCGTAGAACTCTCACCTACACATTCATTGGTGTTCCTCTTGCTCCGAATACCGTCTGTGCCGCCTACTGGCCTACCCGGGACCGACCCAGGCTCCAACCAACTCTATTCTTGGGTTTGCTTTTAACCTTTCTCCCTGCCACTTCTATTTTAATCGTAGGATTGGTCAGCAGTATATTTTCAATGCGAAGCTTGGACTCTCGAGAGGTGTGCCTTGATCCAAGGCCGATATCAGACAAATGAACGTCCCTACCAAGTCAATTCCATGAATTAATCTCATTTATGACAGCTCCTACTCAGTCTCAAAAACTGATTCACTCCACCAGACACGAATTCTCAGCGGCCAATTACCTCGCACCGATAGACAACTCACGGACCAACGCTGAATCAGCGGTCAATCACATCATATCAAACCAAGCGTATCAACAGCAATTGATGTATCGTATCTACCGTTGCAACGTCTCCTCACATCGGCAGCCTCACCGCCAAGCCACCTGGACCCCTCTGCTCTCCCGCCAAGCATGGCCAAGCACAGGAAACGCGTCACTACGCAGGCGTATAGGGGACGTTGTGCAAGGGGAATAGATGCCAAGGACGAGAAAAAGCAAGGCGGGAGAACCAGAGCAACACGCACCAGGATACATGGCCCTTCTCTGATCCCCTTCCCGAATGAACCATACTATAGCTCTACCGACATATGATAACAAGTCATGCATGCCTAGTGATACACACACACACGCTGACCTGTACATGTGTGTGGTGGTGGTGCCGCACATCGCATCTGTAACTCGGGACGCTCCGCAATTGAATTGCATATCCGCCGCCAAGACGTGTCTACCAAGGAGCCAGCCTGTAGGGCAGTGGGCCTTGGCGTACCGTCTTGCGTACCATTGCTATCGTTACTAGGAGCGGAACGGGACGTGCCAAGAAAGCTCGCGGGCGCCTGATGTGGCCTCCTGTTTGCCCCGGTGGCATGCAAAGTGAATCTACATGTGCGCACAGGCAATATGCAAAACACCAAAGGGTATCGATACCTCAACAGAAAAAAAAAGTTGTCAGCCATGACCCATCCATCCCTGATCCCGAGTTGTTGTCCAGCACGGCGGGCGTTGATCTGGTTTCAAATCTCACACCGCAAATGTCCTCTGTCACATCCTCGACCCAGATAAGATCCCTCGCAGCGGCCAATGCTCCAGCCCTGTGCTCACAACGCAAGACCCGATTTGTCCATCGATTGCATGCCCATCACCCCTTTTGATTGCATATGCCCGCTCGCCTATTTGTGCTTGGCACCGCCCGGCTCAGCTAGCCTTGTTACCGCGGCGTGGTTGCATTAGACCCATCGATCAGGTCTCCGAGCTCCTTGAGCTGGTCCTTCTCCTTCACAAATCTGGTCAGGTACAGCGTCGGCTTATTTGTCGCGCTCGACTTCAGCCGCTCCTCCACGGCCGCCTGGTATGCCCGATCGTAGACATTGTAATCCACTGCCGTGGGTGAGTCGGCCACAACGTTGGGGCTGGGCTCGTCCATGTTGAAATCATCCCGAGAGCCTGTCCCGATCCCCAAGAAAAGCGGCTCCTGGTTACTTACATCGCGGTCGGGGGGTCTGCTATCATCGGTATCGCGCTTGAGGAACTTGCGACGCTGTGCAATCAGTGCCTCAATCTCGGCCGTCTCGACTGCCCGTCGATGTGACTGTGCTGAATCGTCCCCCCCTTCGGATTCTGCCTCTAGCGCCTTCGCCTCTGCCAGTTTTCTCGCTTTGATGGTCTTGAACTTGTGCAGTACTTTCATGACACAGAGCAGATGGTTCATCTTCCTTGTGAAGGCATGGTTGAGTTCCAATTCGTTTGGCGGATCAACTACGTGCTGGCAGTTTTCCTCTGCCGATAACAAAAGATCGGTCCCGTCACGAGTAACCCATGGATGTTCCTATTGTACCACTTAGCAACATGTTGGCTGCCGTTGTAGGTCGCCACTTACCCTGAGTTCCGGCATTGTAATTCTCTTCTCAGGATCCTTTTCGAGCAGTCTCTTGAAAAGATCAATAAGGACTGGATTCTCGTCCGCCGGGATCTTGGGTTCCTTAAACTTGATCGCATCATACATCTCCATCATGCTCTCTGTATGGAACGGAATCGAGCCATATTTGAGGCAGTAGAGTGATACTCCCATTGACCAAATATCGGCAGCTGTGCCAGAGACATCCCCATGCTTACCACAGAGCTCCGGGGGCAAAAAAGCAGGCGAGCCTGCGGACTTGGCGGTTCGCATCGGGCCAGGCTTTTCGAACATCTGAGAGACGCCGAAATCTACTACCTTGAGGACATCATCCTCAGAGAGCAAAAGGTTATCTGGCTTGATATCTCTGTGGATGACTCCTTGAGCGTGCACTTGGTGACATTAGTCCTCGTTTCTACCGCTTGTTGACCTTGGGGAAAGGGGCGATGGGACGCACAGTATTCGATGCCCAGAATCAAATCACGAAACAGGTGGCGGCAGGTTTCCTCAGAATATGGCTTCGCCGTCTCGTCCAGGCCGACCTGCATCACGACACCCTTCTTGCACATTTCCATGACCATGTACAGCGAGTCCTCCTCTGGGTCATCGAGGACTTCAATGAGTTGAACCAGGTTGGGATGGTTCAACTTCTTCATGATGGCAACCTCCTCCCGGATCAGATAGAGTGCGTCGTTCTGCTCAGCCGTCCGCATACTGCTACCATGCGCTTCCAGATTGCTGTTGGGAACCCGCCTAAATGGGCGATGAGGACCCTGGCGGAGGATGTTGGACTGCGCGCGTTTTCGCAGCCGGACCTTGGAAAACTCCTTGATGGCCTTTGCGAAGGAAACGAGGTTAGTGAATATACTTCACTGCACCACATGGCATAACCTGGTATCGAAGACCTGCAAAAACTTACGTATTCGGTGCCAAACTGATCCGTCCCAATATGAACTGCTCCGTAAGACCCACGACCTATCTCATCCTGGATTACATACTGGTTAATCCTATGGTGAGTTCTGCCATCAGACTCGTCACTCAGAATTTCCACACGAGCGTCAAGCGTCTCCTGTTATTTTCATATTAGTTTCATACAAACAGTCTAGTGTATTAGGGAAAGAGGGAGTGCCCCATCTTACCTTGACCTCGCGATGAGCACTCGGAGTGCGCTTGTGATGTCTCATAGGGCTGGCATATTTCGGCTCAGTATGAGAATCAAACCTGAGGGTAGAGAGACCAGTGAGCTTCCGGATTGAGCCAGGTTTAATACGCGATGGTGAGTAGAGGTAGGGGATGTGGCCCCCCTTAGAGCCTCCCCCATATAGAAGCACCTACTCATTGTGTGGGAACACGGGACGAGACCCTGCACCAAGATCGTCATGGTTGTCCACTGTAACCTGTAGAGACTGGAAAGCTTCCGATACGACGGAAGCGTCTTCCTTCGCACCGGCGGCGTCCACGGACTCGGCCATTGCGCAGGATCACCGTGCAGGGCAGGGCGTTTCGACAGCCCTTTATTCCTCACGTGGGTGGCCTGGGAGGAGGATGTCTGAAGCGACGGCGGTCTATCCAGTCCTTTGATAGCTCCTACCTAGGCTCCTGGTAGAGAGCAAGACGATGGGACGGTTCTCGGGGGACTCTGACTTGCCCACGCAACAATGGCAGAGGCGGCAAATGTACTGGTCCTAGAGGAACTGCCGCTAGAAAGGAGGTGAGCTGACGGCCAAGCCTGAGGTGATTGCCTCGTTAGGCTGCATGGAAACTTATACTGAACGGAGGGGGAGCTGAGGACCCCGCCATGGATTTGTATTGTGGTGCTCTACCAAATATAGGTACGCTGAAGCGCTGGCCAGACCCCTATGGACCTGTGGATGCCCCGCAGGACGGGGAACAAAGCCAGGGCAGCTACAGCTCAACCAACAGGGCACTTGCCATTGTGATAGGGCAGCACTAATACCGCCTTATCCTTGTACCCAACATACCTGTTATGGAGCTGTGGCACGGGCCCGCTCCGTGGCTGCCAACCCCATCAACTAACCGTCGACATCCAGGAACAGCCTCACCACCATCCCGCCGCAGACTCCGTGCTGTCGAGATCTACGCCCCTCGATATCTCCAGCCCCATATCGACCAACTTGTGGGAACTCCGGCGCATCGAAGTCGAGGCCACTTAGATATATCATCTACAGCAAGGTTCCGAATTGAACCAAATTCCCGCCACCGTCCAATTACTCCCCGACCATCGCAACACTTTTGTCAACATGACCGTCTACTCCTTCTACATATTTGACCGGCACAGTAAGACCAAACCCCCTTCACAACCGCTGCCCGGAAGCAACCATCCCTAACCATGCGTGCGCCCTGCAACAGCCGAATGCATCTACATGAAATCATGGCTCCCGACGACCGACCGCCCCGCGAGCTCCCAGACGACGTCCTCTGACGATGCCAAGCTCATCTTCGGCACCGTCTTCTCCCTGCGCAACATGATACGCAAGCTGGGCGGCGACGACGACGCCTTCATCAGCTTCAAGACGGCCAACTACAAGCTGCACTACTACGAGACCCCCTCCAACCTGCGCTTCGTCCTCCTCACCGACACGGGGACCCTGAGCATGCGCAACGTCCTTCACCAGATATACATCAACCTCTGGGTAGAATATGGTAGGTGACTTTTCTTTTCCATCTCAAGACGTTGGCGATTCAGATCTTGTTGGATCTGGCTGGATCTGGCTGGGTCTGCTCTAGCCGCAACCCCTGAAAAGGAGTTCCGAAGTCAAGGATACCCAGAAAACTACTCTTTGCCTCTGAAGAAAGTTGACAGGCCAGCTGACACGGACGGATAGTTGTCAAGAACCCCCTCTCGCCGGTCGAGCACAAGGGCGGTGAGGGTGTGAAGAACGAGCTGTTCGAGCTTGGCCTCGACCAATTCATCCGAGGCCTTATGTGAACCACTGGAGAGGACACATTTCACGGATAGTGTTCTGGGCGGAACCTCTCTGTTGGCTGCTCATGACGCACGCCGGCGCAACCCACACTCAATTACTAGCGCTACATCGTTGTTCTTTGTAACAACATCACGAGAGACACGACACCTCGAGACGAAGCTGCTGCGTCGTCGCCCATTGACGCTGGACGACTGTCTCTCGGGGCCGCGGTTGGCTGTTCTTCAGGGAGCCGCGCCTTTTTGCGAGGCTCGCCGCTGCAGACTGAAGAGTGTGCCTGCCCAGGGGTCTCTCGAAAACTCTCGAGCTCATCATCGCTCGGGCGTGGGGATTTGTGGACTCAATGCGCAGCACCTAAGCTGCAGACACAAGGGGTGGCGTCACAGCAAGAACGAGTGTTATATATCAAGGGACGTTAAATATCGCCCAACCACAACAATAATACTATTGATACCCATTGCCTGGCTTTGCGTAGCCACCTATGCTTTCCTATCGTATGCTTTCACTCTAATCTTACAATGCTCTCTGTAATCCCACAACATGAAATGTGTATTTGGCAGGGAAATATTAATTAAACAAATGAGAAATATCCAGGAAAAGAAGAGTGAAAAGCCAGTGACCCAAATGACGCTCCTTTAACTCTAGCCCATTGACAGAATAAATTGTTATCCTATGAAAATGCGGGAGGCTTCTCACGGCTTGGCTACCGCACGCTCCCAAGCACTTTCCAGGCCGCTCTGTGGCTCAACCACGAAGATGCTGGACTCTCCGTTCTTCTGTGCGGGCTCCTCGGGCCAGTCGACATGGACTGCGCTGTCCATCATGCCGTCTTCCTGGACCTCGTTCTGCCAGTTGCTCGAGTAGACTACAGCGGCAAACGACTCCAAGTCACGGACTGACTCCATATCCTGGAGATATTCATTGGGCATGCCATTCCCAATGATGTGCGCCTGCCGGGTGAGCACAGAGAGGATCTTGGGTAACAGGACGACCTTTGTGCTTTTCAGTTCTTTGCTGTAAGGCACGACTACATTCCCGTCTGGCTGGGCGGGAAACTCGAATGCTTCTCTGGCAAGCTTCTTGTCAACTAGAGAAGAGAACCCCGCATCGAGCAGGAGAGTGAGGACATGCGCGAAGGAAGGCGACTCAATGAGATCCGCCGTTTCATCCAGGAGCCTCCGAAGGGACGCAGGTGACTGCTGCGAGCTTTGTAACGAGTTGCCCAGAAGAATACCGGATTCTTCTAATACGAGATCCTCATCCTCTCGCGGGGGCAACAGATAGGTAAGCCATTTGGCTTTCCTGCGCTCCTCTTGTGTCGCACCTTCGACAAGCTTCCGAACCTCGATAGTGAGCTCTGCGAATCTGTCGAAGCTTACCAGATCACGAGGGCTCAAACTGCCAAAGACAGTGCGCACGGCGCCCTCGACCCGCTTCATAATATACAGCCAACCTCTGTTGAGCAGCCACCAGCTGAATGTCAGATATCTGCGGTTTGTGTCGAAATCACTTCCATAAGCCTGTTCTGAGTTGTCATCGTCGTTATTCTCCAGGCTGATGGTAACCTGTTGCGAGCTCGTGGCGAGAGCAACGACGCTCGAGAGATAGCTCCGGCGGCCCAGCAGATTTAACTGGATCCGGGTAAGCATAGTCAGGAGCGCAAGAGTATAGATGAGAGTAAATGCGCGGGTGACAGCTGGAGTTGGGCAAGTTTGTTAGCGCGCTCGACCCTTGGAAGCAGATCATGAATGTCACGTACCGCTGATGGCCAGATCATCCCACAGCTGTCGCTTTGACTTTGTTGGCTTTGGAGGAGCGCTCTCCTCCTGCGGTTCGACGCCGGGGGCGGCAGCTGGTGATGGCGCTGGGTCGGTTGAAGCACTTTCCGGGTGTAGACTCTTGCTCTCCTCCTCGGTGAGGGAGGTGTCGGCAATACTAGGAGCTGTCGATTCTGTGATACCTGCCTTGAGGCCTTTGGCGCTCTTCATCTGTTGAATCTCATATGTGATCTTCTCCGTGTCCATGGCCTCGAGGATATTCGTTGTCGCAGTCGGCAGCAGGGCGAGGACAGTGAATGTACAGTCTTCTTGGTTCTGCTCGAACCGGCGGCGGAGACTACGAGGCGGCTATTTAGTATACTTCCGACGGCTTCAATGGGAGATGAGAGGGTAGAGGGAGTGGCATGGGGGTGGCGTACTTTTCCTTTGCGATTCGTTCGCTGCTCATGCGCTCACGAGCATCGCTGATTCTGGAGATGACATACTGCGACACAGCATACCCAGCGCCGATGACACCAACGCCAATTGCGATGGGCGTGCGGTTCTGGCGCAGCCACCGCCGTGCCGACGAAAACATGTTTTGATTTTGGGGCGGCGACCGTATCCTGAGTGCCTGGGATGATGTCTGGGTGAGAAGCACGAGTCTCGGAGGTTAGAGGCACGAGTGGGCGGTAGAGTGAGTGGGACCCGTCCCGATATAAGAAGAAGAACGAGGGGAAGATAGACGTTGCGACGGAGTCAATGACGGAAAAGGGGAGCGAGCGCGTGAGGTCAGGCAGCTCATTCGCTCCGAAAACTACTGAACTACCTACTGGCAGCTATGGCGAGTCCAGGAGAGGGCTTGTGGTTGACGAGGAACGCGCCGATGCATCTGGTCTTTTGGTGATAGTGGCCATCAACCGGAAGCAGGAGCGTTGCATTCACACCTGCCTGGAGGCGTGTCGGAGCACCTGCCCAGCTATGACGAATGGATTTACCTCGGCCCCGGCGCGTTGAGAGACAGCCGGCGCCTGCGAGCGTGATTGGTCCGTTTTAATAGGTCCCTATAGGGTGGAACCTATTAATTAATGCATCAACCCCCAGCTGCATAATGCTTCATCTCAGCGCATAAGAGTGTCGCGGGCTGCATTGATTAACTACACCTATTGTCCTAGATAAACCATACTTCGACGCAAGCTGGTATACGAAACCCTGGCCATAGCATAGTCCTGTCACAACGATAGATAACCTCACTATAACCACATCGCAGTCCTAGATACCACACTATGTTACTTGGGATGTATGGCAAGGCCTGACGAGCCAGCATTGACCTTCACATGTGTAATTACAAGCGCGAACTGAAGATTTGAATGTGTAGGTTCTGATACAGGCTCTGGCCCAGGCATTAAGGTTTCCAGCCCCCTAGTCGAGGCGTGTAGTCTGATTCTCAACAATGCCTCTCGCACTCCCTCTCACACAGGGGAACAACAGAATGAAAGGGCTTTAGTAATGCGCTTCTTGGGCTCCTTCAGAGGCAGCAGTCTTCATTCAGACTGTGAAGGAGCACGAACATGATGTCTACGTACATGGGGCAAAAGGCACAACTTGCGCCCACTTCAACTTCCTGGTGTCACAACTGCAGCTCTGCGGACTGCACGAAACCACGACTCAAGTTGTGACTCTGTACCGAGCACTGGCCAGGGAACCAAACTCGGGATTCATCTCAAGCCTATTGAATGAAACATCGCCTGGAGAAGTCACAACTTGTCATGGATCCTTTTGGATTCGAACGATCTGTTCTACCATATCCCACGGCTCAAGGACTGTCACAAAACATCATACGACTTTCGCGAACTGCTGAAAACAACTGGATATGCTGATTTTCAGCATTCTATCCATTCTATCTTTTGCACTGAATTCTGGACTGTGTACCTGCTCAGCTACTTCATCGCGATGTCTGGGAAAATATCCTAAGCTCTTTCCGCGTGAGACAAGGACCTCATGTTTTAACTAAACATTATAAGAAGAGAATAATAAAATATTCTGTAATATTTAGCTTAATATTGTACTCAGTACTAGGTTATTTATTGTGATATTGTGTTGAATCACAGTGCTGAACTATCTCGATGTGCCATGTTTTATTTCACCCACTTGGCTAGTCAAGTATCCCTTGTAGTTTTACGGTACTCAGCTAAGCGGAACCAGAAACCCCTCTTCTTAGAGGCATGAATTGGCTTGGATACCCATCCTTTCTTACGCACCATCCAAGCAAAGGCTCGGGTGCTTCCTCCATTTAGTGCAATCAGGCGCGTTGGATCATGGCCTCACGGTCGGGACCGGTGCCAATGTACTTGATCTGCGGGACGTTAGCAACTATGGGCTTGGACAGTATGCGCGCCGACGTACCTTGACTCCCACAAACTTCTCAATGTACTGCTAGAGGTTAGCATTAGTGTTCGCTATATGAGCCCAATTCAAGTGCTTACCTCTACGTAATCACGAGCCTTCTTGGGTAGATCGTCGTAGGTCTTCGCGTTAGTAGTCGGCGTTTGCCACCCTAGCATCTCATGGTAAACGACCTCGGCTTGTTCCAAGGCCTTAAGATCCGCAGGGTAAGATTCCAATTCCTGACCAGACGGTCAGCGTCACTCTCATCTATTTTGATCTCGTTGGCATCACTAACCTTTCCGTCGACCTTATAAGCGATCGCGATCTTGATCGTTTCAAAAGTGTCCAGAACATCGAGCTATAAAATGTTAGGGTATTTTCATATATGTAGGAAGCACGCCAGGCCTACCTTTGTTAGATTAAGGCTGGTGTAGTAGTTGATTGAGTTGCTGTATTTAACCACCACAAGGTCTGTGCCTGTTAGATGCTCTCCCAGTTCTGTCAATCCCTGAGGCTTTTGAAGTTGTGCGTACCAAGTCTGAGAGCAGTTAGTAGGTTGATCAGAAGCTAAACGCCAAAGTGATTAAAGCTCACCATCCACATCGGCGTCTGCGGCCGGTCGACGTCCCCTATGTCTTGTCAACGATGAAAGCTCGAATGCTTCAAGGTGCATAGAGCCTCACCCATTCGCGTCCGATCTCCTGAAGTTTAGTGCCAATCCTAAGGTTTTCCATTAGTCTAGAGTGGTTTCGGGAACGTCATAGGGGCTCACTCTTCCGTATCTTCGGTCTTGAAGGCACCCCAACCGACACGGGTGGTGTCTGTTGCCAGTCAGCAGTGAATAATAGCCTTACAGCAGTTAACATACAAGCCTTGACCACTCCAACCGTCTCTGTAATGTTCTTCGGGTTCAGGGTGAGTCCACCAATGATCCCAGCAAGCGTGGTGCTTGACGAAGTAACAAACTGTTATTGATCATAAGCACTGGTGCAGAATCGAACAACGAAGTTGACGCAGACTTACTGGGTACGAGCCATAGTCAATATCTAGCATCAGTGCCTATTGAAGTAAGCACTGTTTGTTTAGCGTTTGGGACGAGAAAATTACGTTTGCGCCTTCGACCACAATCTTCTGGTCGCTCTGCTGCTCGGATGACATGAAGGCCACGCCGTCCACGACGTATTTCCTCATCGTCTTCCGATACTCCTCAAAACGAGCAAACTCGGCTTTGATGTCGTACTCGAATAGTTCACCAAAGCGCTTTTGATAACCATCAGCTAAGCGCTTCACCTTCTGCTCGAAGAGTTCCGGATAGAAGATATCAGTTAATTTGATGCCCGTTCGCTGGGAAAGTTAGCGCACCGCGCGACCCCTCGTCAAGTCAACTTCTTACCGCTCTGCTTGTTTGGTAGCATGGACCAATGCCTTTGGTGAAAGTTAGACCCCGTTGCTTTGGTAGAATCACTACCCCTTCTGTTCATGTATGGGAGTGCTTGTAAAGGGGCAAAGGCAGCATGAAATTCCGAGGGTATATTACCGCGTCTTGTTGTCCCAATAGCTGCGTCTGAGGTTTTCATTAGCTGCTGTTTCTTAAAGAGGGCATCGAAACCACATGACGAACCTCCAAGCTCCTTCTCCTCAAGGCCATCCACTGCGATGTGCATGTCCAAGAGGACATTGACCCTGTCAGAAACAAAGATTCGGTCGTGTACCGTGGTCAAGCCCTCTGAGCTATGTTAGACCTGATGCTCAAAAGACTGGGGTCCCTGCAACATACTCTCTTCAAGTTCCTTGAGCTCGCTGAAGAAGGTTGGGCTAGATGGACCAAGTCAGTCTTATTGACCTGTTCAGTTGAGAGGTGCGAGCCAGGCGAGACATCAATAAGATGCCTGTCTGGCGATCGGTGGGGTCATAGCCGAAGGATTTTGTGATGACGCACATGTGAAAGACCACACCGGAGCCGATGAAGTTCTTGCACCGGGGGTTCATGAGGCCAGAGGGCAAGAGGTGAAAGCTACTACAAGTCAGTAGCCAACCATAGCTTCGACGCCGGCCCGTTCTTTACCTGTAGGAGACTCCATCCACCCTTTGACTTATTAGCAAACAAAAAGTATATCAATTGTTCGATTGAAAGCGTTTGACGAACTTGATCTCGTGACCTGAAACCGTCCCACCAGTCAGCGCTGAGCCCCGATTGAAGTCGCTCTAGAGATTTTGCCGACTGACCTGCATTGTGTCCACCCTTGAAGATAGTTAGCAGGTATTCCACCGGGAAATAGTCGATTGCGAAGGGATCTTGAAAGCTTTGGCGGCATTAGTGCCTTCGTTGAACTTACGGCAGCTCGGCAAACTAGTTGCGCGTCCCGGGACTGGATATCAACCAGCTTTCCCTTCTGAGCACACAATATCGTTAATATCTGGAAGTTGGGCCGTATTTGGTTCGAATTGGAGACTCACGCCTTCGTCGCCTATGAAGTTAATGTTAGTATCGTGAGAGCTAACCGAGATCGGCCGGGCGCAGAGGGAGAATGCATTCCAGGCAAGGGATGCAGAGCAAACTTACCCCATTGGGCCCCGAGAGTGACATCGATAGTCATTCCGTCCGAGATTGAGATTGGTTGTCGTGGGTGCCGTTGTTGTGGTTGAAGGAAATGAAAAGACGAGGTGCAACAAGCTTTTCATGGAAGCGGTTGGTGAGGGGCGTTCATGATAGCCTCATGGAAGCCTTGCAGATAGCATTATCGTTTAACTTAATTTAGCACTAGTTCCACGCTAGATAAAGATACATCTAAACATATATAATCTGTGTAATAATATATCTTCATCTATAGGCTACAATTACCTAGTTTATAATCCTTAAATATACCTACCTATAACTAAGGTCTTGAATTTTTTTCATCATCTCAAGCATCCTCTTCAAAGATTCAAAGAGGGCGTTTGATCTAAGCATAAACTTCCGATTCTCTGCAGGCAGCTCATACAGACTACTAAATGATAGTTTCTCTCTTGGACATTGACTTGCCTTTGCTTTTCTTAATTTCTTGTCCGAACCAGCTGAAGTGTGCAAGTGGTGATCGACGCTTTTGACTTGCCCCTCAGTCACATTCCGCCCCGCCCCCGCCCCCCACTGTGACCTACCTTGGTACTCACAGACAATTGATATGCCGATGATGCATGTCGCCGTTGCTTGGACGCAGCCATCCACAGGTCCGATCTTCCTCATTGAGAGAAGGTGCTGCAAAGCCACGAGAGCTTCGGAATGTTGGCGCACCTTACCAAAGCCTGTCATTTGACTGAAAGGCCAAGTGATTCGTAGTGGATGGTGTTTGAAGCTCGCCTGCGCTTCCGAAACTTCACGGGAGAAAGCCGTCCTCCGTAAATCCTTGCGTCGCTTACTCCCATCGCCGTGTAACTGCCAAACCATCGGCTTTTGGTTTGACGTCTTTAGAAGAGCTGAAAAAATATGGTGAGACGTCGGTTTACCCCACAGGTTCTATTTTGCCGTCGACGCTACCCTATGCTCATTACCAATAGCAGCAAGTTGATGTCAATTGAATGAATATTGCGATTTTGACGAACTGGCATGGTGTAATGTGTTACTTTCATTGACTTGGTACGTTAGATGCGTCTTATAACCGATAGCCGAGGATAAGTCTATATAACAAAGCTCAGGTATGATCAAATGCCACGACTCGACTTCAACGTTGGCATGGATCATTGGCTCTGGTCCAGCCACACCAAACCACCAAGATCGTGCGCCACAGCCCAGACAACTTGCGGCGTCTGGTAAAGTAAGCAGACCAACTGCTTTGATAGACCACATGATAAAAATGGATCCATGTAAGGCTAACTTCCAGAGATCCTTGTTAGCGATAGCGGCATGTTTATCAGAGACTGCCCCTCCCTACTCGACTTGCAATCGAGCTTGGAGCAGACCACGCTCCCCCATCTCCGCCCCGACATCAACCTCCCAGGCACCCGCCCGCGCGACATGGACCAGCAGGAGCCGACAGAGTTGATACTCGACGTCTTCACCGACCCGAGGTCAGTCCGCGACGTCGTCAAAGGCAAGCAAGACCCCTCCCCTCTCCGTCCCTGTCATCCAGAAGCCCCCGCGACGTCATCCTCTCCTGTCTCGACTCCCATCCCATCCCATCCTCCCCTCCTCCGCCCAAAGACCACCACCACCACAACCAGCTCACCGAACTATGAAAACTCATATCGCTCATTCGAACTACTCCCGCCCAGGAATCCTCCACACCATCTTCTTCCACCGCTTCTTCCCGGCCGTCACCCCGCAGACCCGCGAGGTCCTCGACCTCTCCCTCCCCTACGTCGACAACGACGAGCTCGAGACCATGATCGACCAGCGCGCCGCCGCCCTGGAGCGCCAGCTCGACGCCGAGCGCTCCTCGGCCAGCATGAGCACGGGGGGCG
The DNA here is from genome assembly GCA_026958235.1 of Clonostachys rosea. Classification (NCBI taxonomy): domain Eukaryota; kingdom Fungi; phylum Ascomycota; class Sordariomycetes; order Hypocreales; family Bionectriaceae; genus Clonostachys; species Clonostachys rosea. Next base: position 6,338,130 of record CP110204.1, read on the forward strand.
GCAGCCGGGGCCAGTTCACCGTCCAGTTCTTCGAGAAGCGCCGCCGCAAGGCCTGGCTCACCCGGGGCGACGACGAGGTCTGCTGGGAGTGCTGGACCCTCAAGGTCACCGTCGCCGAACCCAAAACTGAGACTGGTGCGTTTTTTTCAACCTGTTTCCCAGATGAGATGGGATGTGGTCCATCAAAGGTAAGGTATGTATGTATGTGCATTAGGTGCTAACAATGGGGCTCTCGCTAGAACGAGCCAAAGTGCGACGAGCTATGGAACAAACACTCCAAACGACCGTGATGAAGATTGTTACATTTGTTAATACTCATAAAGATCACATCCCTCCGATCACTACACAAGGCGTGAATCCGTTCCCGTATAAAATCACTGTTGATCAAAAGGAGTCGAGCTGGGCCAATCGCATGCGAATGTACTAGCAAATTACGTTTCAATTCCATGCAGGGCAGCGTACGCCAAATTTGCGTCTAGCTACAGAACGTGCCAACTAATCCAATCGCTTACAATACTCCAACCTGTTCTCGCCCTGAGAGCCAGGTTATGACATCCAAGATGGTGAGCAAAACGCAAAAGCAAGAGCAAAAAGTAAAAACAGAACGCATCCATCCGACCTTGGTGTAAAAACAAAACGCCAACTAATACCATTCCAGACCCTTCCGATTGATGTCGCTCATCCTACACCTGTGCCTCCCAAAAAAATAAAAGACTGCGTCTGTCCGCGTGTTTGGAAATTCGTGCATTCGTTGCTGATAAAAAAAAAGGACATCAAAAATAAAAAAGTGATGCGAAATAGAGCTTCGAAAACGTCCACCTAACTCTTCTTGTAGCAAGACCCAATAGAGGGCAGCAAGAAGATGTTTTCTTTAATATGTATTTTGGGATCCTCATGAAGATGGAGGACAAGTCCATCTTCAATTTGGTGTTCCTCATTATTCATTAATTCATAAACATTGCTTCTCATGTTCCAGAATTGCTCATCTGGACTGGTTTTAAAAGGTGGTGGAAAAGCTGCGGCCGAGGCCAGGCTTGCCTCCCTTAGACTTTGCTGCCTGGGAACCATTGCCGTTGCCAGACCCGATTTTCTCGAAGCCTTGTAGAATATCAAGGCCGGTGAAGTCTGACATGGGGTTTGAGCTCGGTGCAGGCATAAATTGGCTGTTATCCAGCACAAGATGAGGCCAGTCGTTGTCGCCCACCATTTCGAGCATTGCATCGAATTTGGATGGCGAGGCGCCCTTGCAGGGAGATTGTTGAAAAAATTTGGAAGGAGAGCTCATTCCCTCAAATGCCTTGCTTGGTGTTTCCAGGAATTGCATGGGGGTGTCGGGGACTTTGAGAAATGGAGCAGAGGTGATTGGTTTCTTGGCGGCCGATCCTGTGAGGCTGCCGAGGACAGACGTGGTTGCAGCGCGCTCAAGGGGTTTTCTCTTGGCAGACCGCTTGAGTGGTGACCCATTCCCTGAGACAGTGCTTGTAAGCCCGAAGGTATTATCGTTGAATGTGTTGAAGTCGCCGAAGTCACCCAGGGTGTCAACACTGAAGTCATCAAAGTTGTAGAGGCTGTCTTCCAGTTTGAAAGCGGGGCTCCAGCGGCACGGTGTGTTCACTCCCATGCCGCCCACCTCGTCGCCAATTTCTGTTACTCTACGCAATGGGGATTGCAGTAATGTGCGCATCCTGTCGCGGTGTTGAGCAAGGTTGGTAGCAGGAGATACCGACACTGGCTGTTCAGGGGCCTTGATCTTCACAAGCGGAGTCAAAGGGGGTAGCATCTGATTATCTTGTGCATGTCGAAGCGGTGATGAGGAGATTGGGCCAAAAGCCGACTTTGAACGACGCTTGGTAGGGCTATGGGGGGACGAGTTGCGCAAGCGAGCAATTTCATCCTCAGCGCGACCTGAACCCCCGAGGCGTTGCTTCTTTCTCCTTGGTTTATCTGCTTCTGAGGTCATCAAGAACGATCGCTCAGTCGGTCTAAGAGCAGATGACTCAAGGGAGGATATGTATCCACTGTCGTCCATTGAAGCAAACTTTGACCTCTTGCGAGAGCGAGAGGCGGAGTTTTGGTGGGATCCGGGTGGAGGAGGAGTTCCACTTCGGAGCTGTGAGCTTCTCGCCAATGGAGACGAATTGAGAAGGCCGAGACCAGGCGAATAAAGCGAGTTTTCCAAGGCGGTTTCATTTTCTATAACCTTGTCGCCGACTTCCTCAGGAACAGAGCCATCTGACACGGGAATAGTGGCATCTGAAGAGAGCTCTTGGGTTGTAGGCTGTGTTTGAGGAAGTTGCGGGAGGGGAATCTGGGGCATCAGTCCCAGAGGTGGGAGACTGGGCTCAGGAGGTGGAGGAGCTGGAGTGAGCCTCGAGGGCTCGAGCCTTGTAGACATCACTGGAAGGTTCTCAGCACTCGGAGCCGACTTTCGGCTTGGCTTCTCTTTGAGAAATTGATGCTCCGTTCCAGTTTCGATGCCCCAGTAGTTTCCCTTTCCTGGATCATCCTTGGGCCGCTCGATTTTGATGAAGTTCTTGTGAAGGCTCAGATTATGTCGAATGCTGTTTTGCCAACCGGCGTCGTTAGGATTGTAAAAGGAGAAATTATCGCTAATCCACTTGTAAATCTGAGCCAGCGTGAGTCGTCGATTTGGGGATCGGAGAATGGCCATTCCAATAAGCTGGGCGTAGCTGTGCTGGGGCTTAGCGCCGTCATCGTGAATAGGAGGGAAAGAATCCCAGGGCGGTAGAGCTTGGTCTTCGGTCTTGATCTTTTTGTTCGGTCTGAAGCCGGCATTAATGGGTGCTGCGTCTAAAAGTCCTCGTTTTCCGTTTGGCTTTGGATAGTAGTCTTCCACCGACAGATTAATAGGTTGCGGGGCGGGAAAAATATGAGGATGGACGTTCTCTTTGCCAAAGTGCATTCCTAAATCAACTGAGGGCTTTTGTGGTCCGGTCTTGAATTTAGAGAGGAAAGGCCTCTTCTGGAGCGAATCGGTCACCTGGCGATTTCCAAGGGGAGGTGGAGCCATCGATACTGCATGTAGCTTATTTACAGGAGATTTGACTGGTGATCTTGGAGAGGATGAGCGTGTTTTGTGAGGAGATAGATTGCCTCGCCGAGCATTAACATTAGGGGGGGGGTTTAAGACGACGTTCGAACTCGAGCTGCCGAGAGGGCGCCGGGAAGGTTTCGAGACGGTAGGCATTGGTGCGTGGCTGGTCATTGGTACTGAAGAAGTGATAACGGAATCAAATAAATCGTCCTGGAAGATGTGTAGCGGCTCATTCGACCCTGGAAAGCGGGAATGTTTGGCCATGATGGCCAGGCGTTGGCTTGGGGTCTGAGTGACTGGTCAAGCAATGGTTCAAGGCAGTCGAGGCTGTCTAGGTTTCTTCTCTCGAGCTGAAAGAAACTGTTAGTGACTTTGCTGCATTGTCAATGTGAAAAGGTGGTGCTTAATGTAAGCCCCCGTAAGCGGCGAGCTTTTCAAATGGTCATTTCTTTCAAAGGGGTCATGAGGGAGGATGGCCATGTCGCGGCGGCAAGGGGCCGAAGGAAAAGGAGTGAACGGATGAAAAGCAAGATGAAACTTTAAACGCACCTAGTGATGTGAATGTTGAAAGTTGGGATGAAAGCGAAAGCGACTAAATGTTGGGCCAGCTTGATGTTGTGTTCGGATGATAGCAGGCTGAAGATGGGGAGACGCCAAGGTGGATGGGTGTGCTAAAGTCGGCGGAGAACGCGTGTTAATCGGGACGTGTTGGAAGTTCCAAGATGCGAGGCAAACGGCCGGGAGGCTTGGTCAGTAATTCTGGGAGCCAAAAAATGTCGAGAGAGTATTTTTTTCGACGGTGTTTCGTTTATGGTCGGACGTGGAGGTGTTGCAGCAAGGCAGGAGGCGATTTCGGTTCGTTGGTGCGAGGAGTAAGATTTCATTGAAGGATGAAATTATGGGCTGGCGGGTGCGAGGAAGAAAACGAACGTGCAAGGGAAGGAGCAGGCCGGGTGGGCGTGACGGCAAGGTACCTGGTACATGTACTTGGGTAGATTGATTGATGGGAAGAGCCAAGAGCTGGACAACTCAGCAAGTTGGCCCCGGTACCAGGTCTGGTGGAGCCCTCAGGAGCACAAGGGAGGGAGCGACAGCGGCAGGGATTGGCTGGAGGGTGTCTGGGCTGACACAGCGGCGACAGGGATGATCCCCAGCACGAATGCGAGGGAGAACTCTGAAGCTGAGAATAGTTGGAGGGCGGTTAGGAGAGAGAAGGGCCGCGTCGCGGGGGTTTCGGAATGGGCGAATGGCACTGGCTGAGTGACTGGCTGCGTTTATGCACCGTCCTCCACCCATCAGCCGTCTGTAGGACATGAGTTCTTTATGATGTGATTGCATGAGAGCGTCTGTCTGTCCCCAAGCTACAGGAAATACTGGACCCAACTTCCCAACCTGGCCCGGCTTTCCTGATTTACAACTAAAACTGGCACTCTCCCAAACGGGTGGATAGCCTTCATGCTAAGACGTGAAGCTCACAATGGATTTACGATCCAGTGACTGCCTAGTTCCAAGAGCCCAGATGCCACACTGCGTATTTTAGCACCATGCCATCGTGACAAAAGATGGAGCCGCTACCACGAGGATGACGATTTCCAAAGTGCGATAGCGAGGTGGGCCCAGGTCTCGATCTCGATGGTACCGAGTACATCCTCTGCTCGCAAAGTGGCGTCGGCAGATGGGCTGCAGCACCAGAGTCGGACTTAGGGGGGGTTTTGGAATGAGTCGACGCGACACAGGGCGCGTACTGAGGTCGGCCGGCTGCTTCAAGGCCTGTGCCAGGCCCGTCCTTGTGGCCCCCTCAGCTTTACTCGAGCTCTCCCGCCCCGTGTACAGGAATTGACTTCCCTTGCCAGGCCGTTAGCGCGGCTGGTCTGCTAAATTACGCTGGTCCTGGCTGGCTGTCTACTGGCGGCAAAACAGGGCAATTGAGTTTGATATGTATGGACGTACATCCGATGGCTACTTTTGGCTTACAGCGTCCCGCCCATCGGGATCAATCTAATTGGAGCTGCGCCCCGAGCACTAAGCCTGGGGCTGTCAACCTTCTAAAGATCGACCGTAATTGGGTGCCCGCAGGCCACTTGAATTAGGGAAGACCAAGACCTGCTGCCTGCAGCGCTAGACCTGGGCGGGCAGAGGCATGTAGGTGCAAGCGGCAACCGCAGAGAACGGAGGGGCAAACAGCATGAAAGGTTCTTGGGGGCCTGATAGGGAACACATGGGTCTTCCAGCAACGAACGGTTGAGGTTCGCTGTCTCCTCCTGCCTGCCTGGTTTGACGGACGGACGTGTCGGTTGGTTGGATGAGGAGGTCGCCTGACGTTGGCCGACGCGTTCCACGACGCGCTCGTATTGTTTTGGTTGGGGCGCGTCGCAGGCCAATCAGACGCCGGCAGAATCACGGGTGTGACGCAACTGGCCACTGGAGCTCTCGCAAGCTTAAGCTTCTGGTGGTGGATGCGCACCTACTGAAAGGGGAAGCTTTTTGCACCCCGGCCCAGGCCTAATATTATCACAACCCCAGCGTTTCACTCTCTCTCCGGATCCCATCCAGCGATCCATTTGCTGCTACCTCGTACATTGCAATGGTACCTACCTACTTGTGCTTGCCCTCCTCAGCCTATCGGGTCCATCGTGCCCGTTGACAGGCTTGGATGGCCACACGGCATTGCTGTGGAGGGTCGAGTATCGCCCCCGCTCGATGTGCTGGTGGTGGTGGTGGTGGTGCAAGGTAACGTCGTGCAGATCGGCTTCTTGTGCATTGACCTGGCTGCCGTGAACGAGTCTATGAAGATTTGGTGCACAGATTCACGCTGTCGGCCGGGTCGCTTCACATAACTTATGCAGGTCCCGGTATGGCCGCCCTGCGACGGCCAGCCAAAGAGGATGATGGATGGAATGATTCAACTCACTGACCGCCAGATCAGATTCGCAGCTTGGGCCCTGATACGACCAGGCTCTCACATGGCTCCCCCATATCTGCCCATGCATTGGCCGCCACCACCTTTGCACTGCCTGGATGGGCAGACTATCATCTCATACTCACTCGCCCTAATGCCGGCCGCGACCAGGCCATTGTCTGTATCCCTTTCCCCTCGCATATTATTACGACGACGATGAGGAGGAATACCCGCGAAACCCGTCACCATGTCTGGTATACGGGGTTATTGCACTTTTAAAATTGAATTGATGAGTTGTCCATCACTAGCCGGCACTACCTAGTCATGTCAAAGCTTGGTCGTGCCGCAAGCTGGTACCTGCGCCTATTGCTCCGTCGGTAGCGCTGCGAACCAAACTTGCCTTCTTTTTTTCTTTCCCTTTTCCATTTCACTCCTTATTAGGAGATGACAATCCCGGCGACGGTGGAGGCGGCTTCATGGCCTCGTCGCCGGGGATGTCCCCCGTGATCATTGAGCAATGCCCAGGTCTCCTATCCATAGATATCCATCGCATGGCCGCCGTCGACCCTGCACTGTCCTCTCTGCTATCATGGCATGGTGCTTTCAGAAAGTTCGCAGGTAGACAGACTAACCGTATTCCCAACTGGAACAAACTTATCTCGCCAGTCTCGCCTATCTGAGACCAAAATCTCAACACACTCCCTCTCATGACATCACGATGTGCCTTTGGGCACACGATCTGGCTTTGGGCAAGGCAAACTTCCAGCCCAAGCCCTCCTCGCCATTGCCTCTGCATGAATACTAAATCTTCTCGGTCACTAGTAATAATGGCCCTCTTATCGAGACGGCCGGCCATTTCGTAGAGACCAAACAGGGCCACGGAGGGCAAGAAGACGGGAGAACGCGGATACCGAAACTCGTAATACATGCAGCCTAGCTGTAGCCAAACATGAGGCCTCTATCCTTGTATACTTTGAAACCCTCTGAAGGTTTCTTCTCTCCGTGGGCCCATTCTGACGAAAAGTCGATGTCCCTATACGTCGAGAAGGGAGAAGTCAAATCCCGTAGAAGTAGGTATCCGTGCTGTCTGCCGGCATAGAAATGCATCATGCCATCCCTCAACTGTACATGAGCTGGGGCCCTGCGTGAGACTTGAGAGCCGCCATTGCCCCCCCCCTCTACGGGTCCACGCAGCCTCCGAGACGTCCGGAAGGGATGATGCCAAAGGCCAATCTTCCCCGGCACATGGCGGGGCTCGAGGGAGAAGGAAAAAGAGAGAGGGAAAGAAAAAAGCTTGATGCTAGCTCCCTTGGAGCCTTATGCACATGTGATCCCCCTCCCCGCCAGGCCATTAAACTCGCATGAAGTGTTGACACATTGGGGAGGGGGGGGGGTGAGGCTCGAGCTGGACTAGCCGAGTGAGAGAGATCACGATTCATACGAGTTTGGGACTGCCGGGTGAGACCTTGATTAAACTCGAGGAAAGACGTATGGGGCTAGATCAGGGACAGTCCCTCGATCTCATCGAGACTTGTCTAGCAAAGCCTGAACTGGATCAGTGTGGCACCTGTGTGGTTGAAGTGAATTGACCCGAGTACGTGGGATTCTTGTTATATCTGGCCAGTTGCAAAGTTGTACCGAAAAAAAGAGCATAAATTTCATTTTACTACTAGGTGGCCTTGGTGCCGACTAAAAATGGCCACTGACTAACGCAATACAGACACTATGTACTTTATTACACTTGGAATAGCTGAATATTGGACTCGAAGTCTGTTGAATTCTTCATCCCATCTCTTCTCTAAGCTGGCTGTGTCTCCCATGTGAATCCTCGTAGCCCGCCCTTGACCTGAAGTTTCCTTCGCTCGGTCAATTATCTAGTCTAGAACTTTACCAGCGACTGCAGCGCCACTGCTATCCTTGGTCTTCGTCTTCTTGAGAGCCTTGCCGGCTTGGATCTCGCCTAAGAATCCTGCAGGCCGCCCACCGGAAGGAAGTGCTGGGGCGTTGCCTGGAGGCGGAGGAGGGGGTGCTGGTGGTCCACCCATGGGAGGAGGAGGAGGAGGAGGGGCGCTGGGCGCACCAGTGCCAGGCATAGGAGGAGGAGGGGGGGGAGCAGAGGGAGCACCAGATCCGGGCAGAGGGGGTGGTGGAGGAGGAGCACCAGGGGCACCTGTAGAAGGCATTGGGGGAGGTGGAGGGGAAGCAATGGGTGTGTCGTTTGCTGGCACCGGGCTCGCGGTCGCCGAGTCCTTGCCCATGGCGGACATTGGCCTGGGGGGTGCCATGGTGCCGAACAGGATGGACGCAAGCTGGGCAGCGTTGCCACCACCAGGTCGCTCATCATCTGAATCCTCCTCGTCGTCATCCTTATCAGAGCCCCAATCGTCTGAATCAGCTCGTCTCCGGGACTTGGGGATGGCAGGGGCAGCTGGTGCCGGAGGCGCGCTCTGCGTCTCCTGCTTGATTCTATAGAAGGGATTTGTAGATGCATCTGACTGAGGGGCAGGAGGTGCGGGGGCAGCGGGTGCTGGTGCTGGGGGAGCAGGGGGAGCAGCAGCAGGTACTGAAGGGGGGGAGGTTGCTTCCTGGCTTGGTTGAGCCATCATCCGGAAGTATGGGTTCTTGCTCTCGTTGTCGGCAGGAGGAGATACAACAACTGGCGGTGATGCAGCAGGGAGAGTCGGGGGACTTGGCTTGCGCTCAAGTTCCTGGCTTGCTGAGATCGTAGGCGTAGATGCTTGCGGTGTGATTTGTTCTGGACCTTCATCATCTGAGGATGAGCTGTCGTCGTCAATGGCTTCCAACTGGCGTTGAAGCTCAAGCTCCCTCTGCTTCGCCGCCTCAATCTCAGCACGTCTGGCTTCTAGCTTGGCCTCTTTCTCCTTGGCTGCGGCGAGAGCGGCCTTCTTCTTTTTCTTCTCCTCTTCCTTCTTCAGCTTCCCAAGTCTGACCTGTTCCTCGAGGGCTTTGAGTCGAGCTTGGGCAGCCTCTTGCTCCTTCTCAAACTCATCTTCTTGTTCCTTGGCGTGTTGCCTAGAAATAATAGGTTAGCATACATTACAAGAGAAGAAAAATTATAGTAAATAAAAAAAGGGGGTTGAACTTACTGGAGCTGCTGAGTTTCACGTTGCTGCTGCTCGTGTTCCCTGGCAAGCCTCTCTTCCTCCGCTGCCTTTGCAGCCTGCTCCTCCTCGGCGTGTTTGGCAGCATCATTTCGACCACGGTTCCTGCTGGGTGGTGGAGGAGGCTTCTTGGCCGCAGGCTTGGGAGCTTCAGCCTCGGGCTCAGGGGCAGGCGGGGGCACACCCTGCTCTTCAGCAAGACGAGCCTTGCGCTCTGCGTCTCTGCGAGCGTCTTCCTCCTCTGCCTGGCGTAGCTTCGCAGCCCGCTCGCTCCTCTCCCGTTCAGCACGTTGGGCAGCAGTCTCACCTGCCTTTCCAGGCGCCTTGATGCCAAGAGCAGCCAGGCGCTCAGCCATTCGCTGCTCTGCCTGCTGCTTGATGAAGGCAGCTCGTTCTTCAGGCGTCTTGTAGGCGGAGTAGGAGTTCCCTCCCGAGGGAGTAGTAGTGCGAGATGTAGCCACAGGAGACTCAACCCGAGGGCTTGGGGAGCGAGTATCCTCTACACGAGCTGACGAGCGAGCGGCTACCTTGTCCTGAGAACGAACACGAGCAGAGCGGCTCTCACGCTGCAGGTCGAAGATGAAATCGCGAACCTCATCCTCAACACCCAGTGCGTCCTCCCAGCGACGCTTCTCGTGCTGGGTAGATTCGTCTGCTGCGCCTTCCTTGAGGCTGTCCTCAATGCCGCGAGCAAAGTCACGCACGCTCTCTTCGACATCTCTGACCATGCGTTCGTTGCTCTCCTTCTCGTTCTTAACCTTGATACTCTCCTCCTCAAGGCGCTTAGAGGCAGCATCATCATCGTATACAGCGTCGACCTTCTTTCCGGTCAGAGCGGCAGTGCGCTGCTGCATCATGGCCTTGGCTCTGGCCTTGAGGCGGTCAGATTCTGTCACGCTACCACCAGGACCGGTGCCGACAATAGTGCTTGCGCTGCCTGGGTGGGCTTTTGCGTCCTGGAGTCGGAACAGTTCCATTCTGGCGTCAAGGATGGCCTTCTCAGTTTTGCGGACCTGAGAAGCAAGCTCGGGGATCTTGTCCGTGAGGTTCTGGAGCTGACGCTTAAGAGCGCGTCTCTCCGCATCCGAATCTCCGGAGATGTTGGCAGCGGCCGGATGGGCATCAATGTCCGACTGAATACGGCGAATTCGGCGGTAGAGCTCATCGGCTTCCTTGCGGTCACGCCTGTCTAGAATATCATCCTCCTCTGCGTGCTGCTCATCGTTGAAGTCAAGAGCATCTAGGAGAACCTGCTTCTCGCGGATCTTCTTGCGGAGTTGGTCTAGCGAAAGGTCTTCGTGGGAATCAACCGATGCAACCGATGCGGGAGAATCAGGTCGAGGAGAGCTGTTGCCCACTCTGCGACGAGCACTGGATTTATACCCAAACTCCTCATTGTCATTTCGGAAGACGGTGGCATCTTTGCGTCCACCTGTAGCACCGCCTCCAGCACCGCCTCTGAAAGATCGGTTCTTCATGTAGCTCACTCCAGTCTTCTGAGGAAGCAAAGCAGCACCGGAGTTCTTGCGATCATCTGATTCTTTGCTCAACATTGACTTGACAGCACCAATTGATTTGCTGAAGTTGCGAGTGGAAGGGGGGACAAGCTCAGGGGGTAATGTGTTGGGCAGAGGGTATCCGTTTAGCTTTCTGTAGATCAAATGCATCGCGACGGCGAATTCATCCAAATCTAAGCGTCCCTTGTTTCCATTGTCTGCCAGAGTCCAGACTCGTTCCAGGTCAGGCTTCTCCAGTCCGCTCTGACCGAAAATTTCAATAGCCTGTGCACCACCAATGAAACCACTGCCCATGCCATCCCATGCCCTGAACAAAGAATCATATCGGGTCTTCTCCTCCTTGGTGATGGCCCATGGAATGACGGCGTTGCCCTGAAGGCCCTGAGTCGTAAACGATCCGGCCTCGCGCCCCTGCTGAGGCATCATCCTCGCCTGGAGGGCATCAATGTTAGGCAGACCGCTGGCAGGCGCATTGACGAGTCCCCACTGGCCAGGACGCCCGGTGGGCTGCGCATTAAGTGGCGCCGCAGGCTGGTTGAAGCCGGTGGGCATTGGGGGCATCGGTGGTCGTGGTCCTTGGTATCCAGTGGCCTGGGCATTCTGCATAGGAAAGCCAGTAGCTTGGGGCTGAAGGCCTTGGCCAGCTTGCTGTCCAGGGAAGCCAGTAGGCTGGGTGGGAATAGACGGGTTGGCCTGCCCGGGGAACCCAGTCATCTGGGCTTGGAGCAACTGCGCATTGGATGCCTGGGGTTGAGGTTGGGGATGCTGAATGGCTGGGGGAGTGGCGTTGCTAGATCGGGTATCTGGGGTATCATCAACAACGCTGAAGCTGATAATATCAACCATACTGGAGACCTCATTCTTGATATTATCAGGTAGAGTCGGCGGGAGCGATTTGCGGTTGATCTTGAGGTTACAGAGATACATTGCCAAAGCGAACTCTGGGAAGTAGAGCTGGCCAGCTCGGGTGGTGTCGGCGAGCGTCCAAATATGCGACAGCGAGTCACCATCCAGCTGTGATCGCATAAGGAGATCCCTGGCCTTCTCTCCAGACATTGTAGTTGAGTTCTCCCCCACGGCCGACTTGAACAACGTCTCAAATTTGGACTGATCCGTTGCGGTGATGAATGAGAGTCGGATGTTGGGGATCTTGTTCACTGTTGCCTTCTTCTCCGCTCGACGGCCCTGGGGTCTCGAACTGCTGCTCGTATGAAAGGATGCTGCCATCTCGTTGAAACCAGTTGGCTGAGGCTTCATCGGGGTCTCGACGGTCGGCTGGGGGGAGCTGGAGAAGCCAGTTTGTGAAGCAGTCTGCAGCCCCTGAAAGGAGGATTGTTGTGGCTGCTGCTGCTGCTGCTGCTGCTGTTGGAATTGCTGTTGGTACTGGGCCGGGATCGCTGGCATAGACGGGACGCCGGTCTGGAAGCTCTGTTGAGGTTGAGCTTGGCCTGGGAATCCAGTAAACTGCTGCTGCAGCGGCGGCGACTGGATCTGGCCGCCTGGCTGCTGGATCTGCCCTGGAAACCCAGTATATTGTTGTTGGAGTGGCTGCTGTCCGAACCCGGTAGGCTGGGGCGGGAGCTGCTGTCCAAAGCCAGTAGGCTGAGGAGCGAATGGACTGGGCTGCTGGCCTGGCTGCTGGCCTCCCATGGCATTGAAGCCACCATATTGCGGTTGCTGGCCACCCGGCCGTTGGCTGTTGCCGCCTAAGAAGGCGTTGGAATTGGAATACATGGCGTTATTTAAGGATAGACACTATGGCGAATTCGATGGCGTTGAGGTGCTCGCGGATGCCGGAGGGGGAGCATGAAAGCTCGGCGGTCGATGACGGCTGCGGCGGGTGAAGCACTCTCTCGCCCGGACGCAAGACAGGCACGCGAGAGATTAACAACAAGTGTCGCAGGAATTGCGATATACCTAGGGATGGTACGCGATACAATCCTGCACCCCGTGAGCGGGATTGTTTGCGGGGAAAGGGGGGGTTGACGGATTAAATTAGGTCGAGGTTGGGAGATGACGAAGCTCTCGCCAACTTCATTTGAGTGCTGCCTGTCTGTCGATGCGGACTGACGACCTCCTTGATTTAGGCCCAAGCCGCATCCAATCAAGCGGTTGGCAGTGATGACATGGGTGTGGGCCTCTGGTTGCTGTGGCGCAGTTTCGCCTGTCTTCCCACTGTTATGCGCTATGGCCCATGTACCCGCCCAGCCGGGTGAAGACATGAGTAGAACATTTTCTGCAGCAAATACATTAGAGTAAGATAGGCCTAGTAACTGATAGAAATTGATAATTAATAGTGTGTTAGCTCTTGAGTATTTTTTATTAGCGCTCAATAAAATGGCAGTCATAGACTCGAGAATAACCAGTAATGACCAGTATTGAGTGTATTAGTTTTCCTTGTCTCCCAGGTGTTGCCACTAATCGTCCAGCTGTATGCCCACAATGACCTGCAGTAAGCAGCTCACACAGGGCCTCACTGGCTTGGCTATGTCACACACTATCATGCAAATCAACTTTGGCTCGAGCCCAAATATAATGTTAATTCCTTTCTAGCAAGTCCCTCGTGGGATCCCTGAATACTAGTTGATGTTCCAGGCCTTTCTATGAAGGGGTATCGATGCAATAATTATTCAAAAAAAAAAGTCAATCCCAGAATCCAAACGCCCGCTGATGTTTCCTTTCTGTTGCCTTCGAACGTCTCGCCCCCCTTTGCGTTCATGCTCAAACGCTTGTATAAGTAAATGTCGCTTCATATATCCAAATATGATATGATACCAATTATTTTTCCTTGCCAGATATATCCAAAAAAATGAAATAGAAAGAGGAGAAAAAAGAAAGAAATGATAGGTTGAGGAAAAAAAAATACCTAGTTACCGTCGTCTTCCTCGCGGATGCAGCTCACCGTCTCACCCCAGGGGCGTCGATATATCTGCATCACCAAGTCGCTGTCGCCCAGCGGCCCGTCAAGAAAGGTGTAGCTGTTATCGTGGTCATCTTCTGGCGCCCCCGCAAACGGCGGTAGCAGCTTCTCAGAGATACTCCCACCGTCAGGGGGGGTTTCGCCCGTAAGCGCAAAGCTACCAGCGGCGCTTGTTGGGCTCACGGCTACATCGCTTGAGACGGTCGAGTTTGTTCGTGCCGGCATCACCACCTGACCACCTGGGGTAGTCTGGATGTCCGGCAACATGGGACCCTCGTTGACCTCGATAACCAGTCCGGATTCGCTTTGTGGCCTCTTCCGGCTGGACTCGTAGTCTTCCAGGGCCAGCCCGCCAAAAGAGGCTGCAAAGATGTTGTCTCCCTCACGATCACAAGGAGAAAGGTTCGCGTCGTTTTCTTCTTGGAATCTTTTCTGGTTCCTTTCGAGCACAAATGTGAGCTCCGCCACGGCTGCGTCCCATTCTTCCTTGAGCTGTTGTGCGAGTATTCCCTCAATGTTGCTGATCTGTGGCTTGTCGTTTCGCAATTTCAGCATCAATGATGATCGTCGAGACTGGTTGACCGGGAAGTTGGCCGTCATGACCGCCTTCTTCACCACGTTTTCCAATTCGGTCGGAGTAAATGCCGAGAACTTTCGAATGGTGCAGTTGTCACCTAGGTGCCTTACTAGATGGCGGAAGTTCGATAGATTGAAGTCATTGTCCTCACAGTCTAACGTGTGGAGGGTTTTGTTCCCCGATATCGCGTCGGCAAGATCACCAATATTGATGTTGAGCATCTGACTGCGAACTCTCAGGTGCTCAATCGTCTGGTTCGACTTGATGGCTTTCAAAGTGTGAGAGAATTCTCGTCCCAAATGCCCCTCATCAAGTCTGGCATCGAAGCCTGATATGTCAAGGAATCTTACAGACTCGTTCTTAGAGAAGAACTCAGCAATGATGTTGCATGAGGTTGTGCTCATGGCGTCAGCCGTGGCCGAGCCAGCCAGGCTCAGACATTCGATGACACTGTTGACTGTCAAAGCCTTCCATAGCTGGACGAAGCTGGTTTCCAAGTTGAACTCGACCATCTGAATTGAAAGGCTCCACGGTCCATAGTTGAGGGAGAGCGCATCGCAGAGGTCATCTATGCCTTCGTCCAGCCGATTGCCATCGATCTCAACTACCATCCTCCGCCCCTGACCCATGCACCGGAAGATTAGTGCAACCTGCTTGCTGTTCAGGCCGCACTGATTAAGGCGCAGAGTTCCGAGATTCCAGGATGCGGCTGCTCCAAGGTAGCCGCACAACACATCGATAGTGGCGTCGTTCAACTTGACGGTTTGTTAGTATTGACCATTGGTACTTGAGAAAAAAAAAGGGAGAACGCTTACCGTTATATTGGAGAGATCAAGTTCCTCCAATTCCCACGTGTGAAGTGTTGCTTCCTCGAATAGAGACTGGCCGGGGTTGAGCCGAGTATTGCCAGCGATGTTGAGCTTGCGAAGGTACTGGAGTTGGCGGAGGGAATACTTGAGTAATTCGTGCTTAATCGTGCCCTGGTTATCAGATGTGTCGATCACCTCCAAAGAGCCGGCTTGCCCAGCAAAAGCAGTCCACAAAGTAGAAAGACCTTCATCTCCAAGTCGACAGCCCGCGAACTTCAACGACCTGAACGAGACAGTATCTAGAAGCAAGGCATTCGCTACAGATATCAGTCAGTACAATAGAAACCTCAGAGCAAGCATAGGGACACGAACCAAACTCTTCAATATCATCCACGGCCACCGGGTTCCCGGACATGTTGATGGTATGGCAAGTCTGAAGTTGTCCTCGGGCAAGCAGAGTGATTGGGCGCAACATCTCGGAGCTGGTTTTGCAGAGTTTTGCATAGTCGGGCTGAGTGCGGCTTTGTTGATTTCCCCGGGTCTGGATGCCCAAAACGTTTGTAAGATCAATGCTGCGGACAGATTCAGACCCGAATGCCAGCGAGTGAAGTTCCTGTGTGAGAACTGGCGCCCCAGTCAAGTGCTCGTAGTGCTCTTCTGAAATTTTGTAGCCTAGCATCGGGTTAGTACACTTCGAGTTCGACAACCATTTCTAGCTGATGAGTCCTCACCGTTAATGGAAGTGTGCACGATAGACTCGTTACCCTGTGAGTTGTCTATTTTGCCAGCCAGTGACGATAAGTCGACGTCCTTGAAGGAAATTGACTTGAAATATCCGTTGTATCGCAGAGACCGAAACACAGCCATGAGTTGGAGAGGAGTATATGTTGCCTCTTTTGGGGGAATAAGGCGGAACACCGGTTGACTCCCATGATCCCAGTGTACACTCCACTGCGGCATACTGACGCCATATGCTGCGCAATAGGCCCTCAAACTCTGCTCAATGCCTCCCAAGTCATTACCAGAGGTAAGCTGCAGGGGAGGCGGGAGGCCCCTGATATCGAAGATGTGCTGTTGGAAATGTTGAGGCCACATGGGTTTTAAGATGCGGTCCATTCTCGTCAACGCCTCGATAATCCGTCGATAGTTGGAGCTGGCAAGGTCCAGTCTCGTCTCGCGCCCGAATGGAGGTCTGTTACAATGTGTCAGAATATACGACGTTGTAAGGTGAATTGGCATACTAACCGGAAGCTCATCACAAACCGCTGCTCGTGTGAGAGCACAGATGCCTTGAATCTCGTCAGAGTGACAGTTCCGAAAGCCGTTGACTTTATCCGTAGGTCGCCTGGTGCTGTTCCATGATCTGCCTTTAACACTTCCAAAAAGTAGCACATATAAGGGCCAATAACGAGATAGAAGGACGAACCGTCCACCTGCAGCTGCGTTTCCTCGTTCGCCGTGGCCTTCTGCGACGTCCAAATGTATCGCTTGGCGACAGGAAATATGAGATTCTGCGTCGATCCTGTCGCCTGCTGTGGCTCGTTTGCCGCAACGATATGGTTGATGCGAATTTTGAGGTTTTCGGGGATCATCGAGGTCGCCGGCGAGCGCCTGTTTTTTGCCCTGCACGCCCGCTGGATCGAAACAAGCCACTCATCCCGATCTTGCGGTTGGGAGAAGAAAAGCTGGGCTTTGCAGTACCCGAGGCGAGGCCACTGGGAGAACCACCAAACCTCAATTCCAAAGCGAGGACTGGCCCCTTCCTCGTTGAAGACACCAACAATGGACTGTAGGGGTACTTCAAAGCGGATGTCTGTAACTGGCGACTTGCTGCCCATCAACTGCTGGGATCCCAAGCTGCGACGCCGAGCTTCAGGCGGGCCCAGCTGTGGGAACACTAACCGCGCAGCGTCGATGCTCCCAAACTTGATCAAAGTCTGATCGGTCAGGACCAGATACTCGGACCGAGCCTTAAGTAACGTGACATCCGTCTTCAGATGGCCAGATCGTAGCACCTCCATGGTGTGGTACGTTGGCTCAAAGGAGCTTACTGAGACCTCACTTTGGGAGATGCTACTGTTGAAATCCCTGGAATACCGACGCTGAAACCTCTCGATCATGGACGAGCTCGCCGACGTCTTGGCCAAGCGCTTGGCCGAGTTTGTTCTCTGCATTTTGCTGCTATTGAGCGAGTCAAGAGACGGGTTGCTGAGAGATCGGAGAGCTCGCGATAGCCCTCCTCCTCGGGGGGTCTTGGGCTCTGGCTCAGGGACTTCGAGACTGTCCTGCGGACTCGGTGTAGTTGGCCTAGACCGAGATGATGACATTGTCATCCGCTTCCATTTCTCTGGTACTAATAAGGGCATGATGGCGGTTGTGGTGGAGTAGAACGATACGAGAGGAAGGACAACCAAGCCACCACACGGCCACCACCCACGGGGCTGCCACGATCAATCTTCAGCTGGTGTTGGATGTGATCTGAGGCAATGATGTAAGGAAGCTCCAGGAGAATTGGCGAGATGATAATCAGACCAGGAAATTGGATCCAGTGGACATGCAGGACTGTGTCTCGGTTTTCCCCAGCTATGACCGAATGTCTCAACTCACTGCACGTAGACAGCCCGAGTCGGTCCTAACAGCACCTGATGGCTCCTCTCTCCGCATCCGTCGTTTAGTTAGTCGCAGATCGCTTTCCCGTTTTTAGTTACGCGATCGCCAATTCAGATTGGAATTGAATTGCCGTCTATGAGCGTCTGGGGCAAAACTATGTATGGGACGGAGTCGACTTTTTCAACAACTATGGGGCAGGGGCGAAATAGAAATGCATGGACAGAGGGTGGTGGTCGTCGGGGTTGAGGGTGGCTGGCGTAGGAGCTTCAAGCTCTTACTCGACCTGGAGCGGAGCGGTTGCGGAATCTTGTTCAGCACGGAGCAGGACTGGAATGGGCGCAGAGACAGGGAATGCTGGAGAAAAGAGGAACGGCCGGCTATTATGCAAGAATCTTCAAGACGGAAACAACAGGCGGAGAGGGGCAAACATGGCACAGCAAACAGGGCGGGAATGTGAGGTGAGCTTGTCCATCCACCATGGAACGTACGTAGGGGTCCCTCAGGTGTGATGAGGTACAGAGACCTGGGAGACGGAGCTTAGCTGAGCTTAGCTGGAGCTTGGGTGGTACGTAGGAGGTTGGCAGCAGTCACTTGCAGATTAGCCCCCTTGCCGCCCTTGGAGCCCGCGGAGGTTAAGACGACCGAGAGCTGGGCGGATGCTCCAATCGGGTGCTAGGGCGTCGAGGCGGGCGTTTGCAAGAGACCGTTGTCTGTAAAGCGGCTCTGCAGAAGCGCTAGAGACGGATTCGCAGGCGCTGAGCCACCCGCTTGATTCGTCACGAGAAAAAAGGCGTGTTGGGAGGGACAGAGTCGGACGAGGAGGAGGCGGAGGCGTGGTGGGTGATCCTAGGCTGCTGGCGGCTTGCCGGGTCGTATTGGGCTCGTCCTTCCTCTTCTTGTAAGCTGCAGCCTTCACACCGTCGTATTCGAGAAACGGATGGGATTCCCGTATGTCAACAAAAAGCACGTGCTGCCAAGCTAGCGAATTGAGGGCGTGGCGAAGGCCCAGGGGCTAATAAACAATTGCCTGGAAAGCCGAGAATAACGCTGGTGCTTAGCGCGGGAGAGGAGCAAACAAGGCCGATTAGAAAATGACGGAGCTGGCCAAAGGCTATTTGTTCATACACACCACCGAATGAGGTGATAAAGAGGATGAAGGGGGGGCGGGAGGAGGGGACGGAGTTGGAGTGGGAAGGTGATAAGAAACAAGGACAGATGATGCGGATTTACATGGAAGAAGAGAAATCGCGGAAAAAAAACAAGACGAAAAGCGCGCTTGTGGCTCAAGCCTCATGCAGAGCTGATGGGAAACGGTGAGGTCACCTATGTTTTCTCGCTGATGAAACGACCAGCCTGCATTGAACGTGCCATGGAATGGTCCGGGCTTGACCAGGGTAAGAATCAAGATCAGTGTCGTGGATCGGGATCCGGAGCTGCAACTACGTAGCACCATTAGGCTCTAGCAGCGAAACTGCCAAACAGCTAGGGAACCCCGTGCAATTTGATATGGGACGATGCAATTGGAGAGGACCCTCCGCAACGTCGACGCTCTGGAAGTCCTCGGTCAGGCCATCACCGAGACGAAAACTCAGAGGTGCATCCGAAGCCATGTTTGTTGCAGACGACGTTCGTGTGAGCCTGTCCCCAAGAACGGGATTTGCTGGGATGGATGCCGGCCCTGCCTACAGGATGACGCTGCCTGTGGGCCTGACCCCGTCTTTATGGATGGTTACCGTGGGAGTCAGCTGCAATGTGCTGCAGGATGCATTGAAGCGATACGAGCAGAGCAAGGCCACCATCCACCGTGTGCGCGCTATTATTATGTAAGGCGAACCAGTGGCTCGGCTCTCAAGTTCGGACCCGCCGTGGTTGAGCAATCTGATGCCGTTGGCGATGCCAGTATATATAGCCCGGAATCCCCCATTCTTGGTCTTTGCTCCCACTTCCGGCCGTTTTCTCTCTAAACAGTCCGGGGTTGCCTTCTTACCTACGAGTCAACGAGCAATGTGTGACCCTTTCCCCAACCCAGCCCAGCCCCTGTGAGAGGCCGGAGTGAGTTTACGTTCCGTAGAAAGCCCCTGAGCCTCTGTGGTCGCCAAGAAATCCCCATCCCAGATACATGGTAGAGTGTCGCCCCTTGTGATATTTCTGATTACCAATGTATAATAGTACGCGACCAGGGGCTCAGTCTTTTGAGACGTCACGGTGGCTACTCTTATTACCTACCTCAAGGTTATCTCATTCAACGTTTTGATTTTGGCTCAAGGTTGATTTTCCCAGTTTGTTTATAGTAGGTATTCGCCAATAATGGCAAGCACTCTATTACCTTGGAGTCCCATTGTCCGGCGGCTTTCGATTAGAACTCGCCCCTAGAAAATATCCGAAGTTGCCTTTTATCTTCGTCTTCAACGTTTACTGTGAGCCTGGCGTGGAGCTTTCAAACTATCAAATCGTTCACGACCAACTTGCCATTGATATTTGACAGTTTCAGAGATCGATTATATTGACTTTTTTCATCTCTTCAATATCAATTAAGGCGTGACCAGCCGTCGCAGCCTCTTCGACATAGCTCAGATATGATTCTGGTTGGTTCTGAAGAGCTTTGGGGGCTCACAATCAAAGTTTAAGCAGAACATTCAATCCCTAGTCAAATGGGGACACAACGGAAAAAGTACAGAGAAATAGACAACGAAGATGAAAAGAAAAAAAAGGAAAAGAAAAGATTATGATATCCGCGGCCCTGTTCAATGGTCAAGGAATGTAAAATAGGCACCATCCGAGTGACTGCGAGTTGTGCGGCGCGGAGATGCCCCCAGTTGCTGCCGCCGAAAGTCGGTAGCTCAGGACCAGCACTGCTTCCCACATTGAGGTTCGGCTATGGCTTGGGTAAGATGGTGGGATCTTATCAGCCGAGAGACCACGAGCATAATGGGACCAGCTTACAATAAAAAATGAGAAGCCCAAGTTAAGATTTTCCGGGAGAGCGCGTTATGCAGTCACTCGTCGTCCCCCACAATGGGTCAGACGACAGGTCTAATAAAGGGAGCCACACGAGGATTTTGATAGATCAATTGGATCATTGGAGCAGAGCCTAATAAACAGGCTATGTGATCCATACTATAATCTGCTAATGATTGCTACAGTCATAGAAGGCTCAGGGAAGAAGAGATTCCAACTTCCTTTCTTTTCACATCGGACAAGATCAGAAGAAAGCCATGATCAGTTAGGGAATGAATAGAGAGTATCTCCATCGCGTCGGACTTTATTGCCTTTTCTAGACATGTCTGGAGTTTGCCTGCGGCGTCGTTATAATGTTCGCATGCCCCTCACTTCCCCGCGGTCGGTCTCTCTCGGGTACTCGGTGCTGATTGGTATCTGCATAACATCTTGTGATAACCTACCGAGTCTCCACCTACTTACCATGCGTAGTTGCCATCGGGCTGAAGGAGTTTCTGAGATGCACATCGTATGTCCAATGCCCTCAATGGAAGTCCCAATGGATGTGATTGGCACCAGGAATGGGGAAACCCGATAATCATCCCCCCACCCGCGACAGATCACCACTTTCGTCCCAACCAGATGAGTTAGACTGCGCGTTCCTTTTTCCGCCACTACTCAATTCGCACCAGCCACACTGGCCTATTGGTAGCCTCATACATAGAAGCAACAAGAGACAGGGAGTGAGAGGGTTTGATTTTCCTGCTTAGATATTTCTGCAGGGTCGCCCTCGATACTCATAAACTTCGCATCACTTGCTTCAAACTTCCACCATGAACGCCCATCATCTCTCTTTCGAGCTGCCTGATTCGGTGGTTCGGTGTTCGGCTTATCCCACTGGTGCGTGGCTAGTTACTTTTGAAGCTGTCGCCTAACCACGCACTTACCATTACGGTAGTTGCGCACCGTCAACTGCACTAAAATAGGCGAACCGCCCCCGGTCGCCGACTTTCCCAACAATTCCGTGGCGGGGAAGAATATTAATTCACACAGCAAGTCTTTTCGGCCCCTTCGCAATATAAGGCCACAAGTGCCCTCCCGCAGCCGCCCCTCTTCCTCAGCCAAGTGTACACCGCCAACAGAGTGCGATTCCCAAACTCTGTACACTCACCATGAGCGAGATATTTGCCGAAGATGCTGCCTTGGCGCGGAGAGACTATGTCTTCATCCCCGCCGGCCTCCTCATTGCCGGCACCTGGATTTGCAAGAGGGACTGGACCATCTACGCCGCCATTGTAGCTGTCCTGTTCGGCGCATACAACCTGTACGCTCTCCGTGAGTATTTCCACCCGATTCTCGAGTCTTGTCGGGTCTCTCGTCTAACCACTGTACCCCGCAGGAATCGTACCTGTTCTCAAGCCCGACACGTTCCAGGAGTTTGAGCTCGCAGAGAAGACAGTCATCTCCCACAATGTAGCCATGTGAGTGAATTTCCCTGCCAGCCTGCCAATCCATCCATTGGGGAGGCAATGCGATCCCAGAATTCAGAGACTGACCTGGCCAATCCGCCTTCAGCTACCGATTCAAGCTCCCCGCAAAGACCTCGATTCTCGGCCTCCCCATCGGCCAGCACATCTCCATCGGCGCCCCGATCGAGCAGCCCGATGGCACCACCAAGGAAATCGTCCGCTCCTACACCCCCATCTCCGGTGACCACCAGCCCGGCTACTTCGACCTCCTCATCAAGTCCTACCCCCAGGGCAACATCTCCAAGCACATGGCCTCCCTCATCGTCGGCCAGAGCATCCGCGTCCGCGGCCCCAAGGGCGCCTTCGTCTACACCCCCAACATGGTCCGTCACTTTGGCATGATCGCTGGTGGCACCGGCATCACCCCCATGCTCCAGGTCATCCGCGCCATCGTCCGCGGCCGTGAGAAGGGCGACCGCACCGAGGTCGACCTCATCTTCGCCAACGTCACCGCCCAGGATATCCTCCTCCAGGAGGATCTCGATTCCCTGACCAAGGAGGACGCCGGCATCCGCGTGCACTACGTTCTCGACAAGCCCCCCGAGGGCTGGACCGGCGGTGTCGGCTATGTCACCGCCGACATGATCACCGTGAGTAAATCCCCACTTTCCCTCGTTCTTGCGAACAGGGGCTCCGTTTCCCCAGATCGTATCATTAACCCTTCCCTTTAGAAATGGCTCCCCAAGCCCGCCGACGATGTCAAGGTTCTTCTATGCGGTCCTCCTCCCATGATTAGCGGTCTGAAGAAGACCACCGAGAGCCTGGGCTTCAAGAAGGCCCGCCCCGTCAGCAAGCTGGAAGACCAGGTCTTCGCCTTCTAAGCCGCCTCATCCGATCTGAAGCGCAGAACGCAATACCCGGAGGAATAATGTCAGATCCTCCGATGTATGTTAGATAGTGTTTGGGGAATGAAAATCATGAGCAGAGCACTGTTATGCGAAGGATTCTTTCAAATAAAGATCAAAATAAGCGATTCTCTTACACATCGAGAAGAAATACTGGCTAATTGATACATGAACGGACCTTCTTCTTCTTTTTCTCTTTTCCTGTGTTTCAAATTAAGGTTCCATTTGGCATCTTCTCATGCTAAAACGTCGCGAGGCTGAGACCATCCAGGAGAGATTACGAACAATTGGAATGCTTTCTTGGGCACTGCGACAAGACAAGAGTGTTTTCTCGAAGGCCTATATTCATTGGAAGGCTGGAAGCATAGAAAAGATAACAAGATGACCTTGGATAGTTTTAAACCCCTTTCCTAGTCGAACGCGGTATGTAGAAAATGGCGATAGATGAAAAAAAAAAAAAACAAGATAGAAATCGTCCAGAATTACCCAATCAATCAAATCATTCGTCACTATCGTCAACGTCCATGTCCGAGTCGCCAGCCTTGGCACCCCTTCCTCTGCCTCGTGTTGACCTGGAGCTCTTCCGCGCCTCGGCTGCTGGCTTCGTCTTCTTCTTAGCCACAGCTCGGCGTGCAGAGGGCTGTTCTTCCTCTTCCTCTGCCTCTTCTTCCACCTCCTCGTCATCTGAGTTATTCTCATCCTTGTCTTCTTCAGCCTCGTGGCCGTTCTCGTCATGCTCGTCCTCAGACTCTTCTGCCATGTCACTGTTTGAACCGTAGTCCCACTCGGCAACTCCATCCAGCATTTCCTCCTCGTCCTCTTCATCATCCCTTTCCCTGTAGTTTGATGACACATGTGCGCGACCACTCCGCCTGCGCTCTGACAGCGGCACCGGTGATGAGGAGACGTTAGGGTTTTTGGTTGACTTGCGCTTGGGTGTCTTCTTCTTTGCGCTTGTCTTGGCTGGTTTGGGTTTCCCTCGAATAACGGTTTTGATTTGGTTCTTTGGTCTCTTCGCAGGGTGATCCGCCGACTCATGAAGAGACTTCCTCTTCTGCAAATACGACGAAAAGAATGTCAGCATAGTTCTTGTACATCAAAGGGGAAAAAGCAACCATTCATCCATCTTACCTTCTTGCGCTCCTGAGCTCTGATTAAATTATCAAGCTTCTCATCGATTTCGTCCGGAATATAAAGCTTCTTTGCAATTTGCTGTGCAACCTCGCTCGATGGCAAAGCTGCGTAGATGCCTGTTGGCAGCCCGACTTTGTCCGGCCAAGCCTGGAAGCTCCAATTTCGCTTTTCTTGGTATTTACGAATCACAGCCTGAGCCAAGTCGCTGAGAACATAAAGGTTCTCGCTCTTCTCTGGATCGAGAGCGTCACGGGTCTGCTTTACGCGCTCTGCATACTTGTAGATGTGAGAGATGTTGCTCTCCTCCGCAACTGTGCCGAGATAAAAGAGGATGTACTTTGCGAAATCGACAAGATCCTCCTGTTCGGAGCTATAGTCCGGGTGGTGCGCTAAAAGAGGTATCAGCCTGCCCATCATGGCTTCTAGAATAGGCTTCTTGTTCTCCGAGTAAAAGTGAGCACGAGACCGAATCCAGGTCTCGACTCTGTTCTTGACGTCCGTCACCGGCTCAAAGGCGACAAGGAAGAGGATAGTATAGAAACGCGCCCGTAGTTTGCCTCTAGTCAGGTAACTCTGAAGCTTTTCCATAAAGCTACAGCGAACCTGAAGCTCGCTATCTTGAACAAGTTCAGCCAACTTGTTGAAGCTTGCGGCATCCAACTGATCATCGTACTTCTTCACTGCGCATAATTTCAGAATCGACTGCCCAGCAAGTAGCCTAAGGTGCTTTTTGTGATGAGTTGGCGTATCCTTGACTTTGCAGAATTCGCCCTCCTGAACAACGAGTGTTTTTAGAAGTTTGAAAAGTGGCTTGACTCTCTCTTGCGAATCAGCATCTTCGACAGACGATAGGGCACGGTTGACTAAAATCTTCAACGCCAAAGTCTTTGCTTGAAGTTCCTCGTCCATATCTGGTTCAGATACCCAAGACGGATCTGTGGGTTTGGCATCGGTGCGCACCTCTCGCAAGGTACCATTGATGGTCAGCTCACTGATTGCATCATCGGAATCTGCGGTAACGGTTGGCGCCAGCCTTGCCAACTGGCTAATAGTGGCAAGTTTGTTGAGGAAATTAGGTGACCCAAATTCCAATCCTTTCATCACTTTCTGTAGAAGAGTTGTCGCCGTGACCTTGCTTTTGTCATCATTCTTTGCGAGCAGAATGTTGACAGCATACTTGGCCGCTTTGGGGGGAGATCCGTAGAGGGCGTAGTTCATGAGGGTTTGCGTGAAGCTTCTATCCGGTTTCACTTCATCTGGATACTTCTTCGAGTAAGAAGAAAATGCCTTAAGCATGTCCACAACAGCATGGTCATTAGGCTTGCTCGCTGCTGGGGCCTGGTCGATTATTGACTTGCGAAGCTCCTCGGAGTGTGCCTTGAATAGGTCTGGGTTTCGGGTCGAGATTTCGTTCAGGACAGAGTGGGCAACGCTGGCGAGGCCATCCTTATCGCTCTTGGAGTAATCCATAATAGTGGTTAGATGACTCCGGTTGAAGATCAAGGAACCTGACCTATAGAGAAGAGGAATGAGGGTATCCAGCGAACTTGCCGCGTTGCTTTCCTGCAGCTTGGGGATAAGCTCGTGGATAGATCGGCGCACTTTCTGGAAGTCACTCTCCGATTCAATCGTGTACTTGATGAGTTGATACGCCCGTCTGTCATTGAGCTTGGCAAGTTTGTGCAGATCGTTGCGAACCTTGAGTTGGTCAGGAAAATATGCACCCAGCCAGTGCAGGGTCTTGTTCATCGATGCTTTGATCTTCTCTTCACTGCCCTCGACATTGACGCCACCATTGTAGGCCTCGCATTGCTTGACGAATAACCCGACTGCAATGGCAAACTGAGGCTGCCGTGCCTGCATTGCAAAGAATGCTTTCTGCGCTGGCGAATCGAGAGACTTTAACATCAGAAGAATCCTCTCAGCGCGAAGTGTATCTTGCTCTGCGGCGCTTAAGCCACCACTCTTACTCTGACTCGACCCAGATTTTGCCTTGCCGTCCTTCCCTTTAACAAGAGGATATTTCAAAGGAACCAAACATTCAAACATGACGCGATCAAGCAGAACATTCAAATCGGCATCATTTGCATAGAAGGCGTTGAAAATGCGTGATGGGACACCAGCCAAGCAGGCCGTAACGGCCTCCTGACCATCAGCAATCTCCGCGGCACCCACTGCCCACAGCTTTCCAAGGAGCACCATAGCCTCAACTCGAACAGCTTGCTTTCGATCTCGGCTGCGATCTCCGAGATTGGCGAAGATGGAGCCCTCCTTGTCAATACCGCCAGCGGTCCCGAGCTTCAAGATGATATCTCGGAAATCAAAGAGCTCAATCGCCTTTACGGCTGCCAGCCGGACCTTTTCCTCACTATCGTTGAGCTTCTCCGCAAGCGCCTTGATCAACTCATTTTCTTCCACTCTGCTCAAGCCGATCCCGCCAGCGGATGTGGCCAAAATGTAGCCCGCCGCAGTTGCCCAGGCAGCACGAATAACACCTGCCTTGTCATTTTTTCGCCCGACAAAGTTCCTGTACGTGGTAGAATGTGTCTGAGCAAAAGAGTGGGGAGAATATGGCTTTGTCAATGCATTCCCGCTCTCCAGCGACGTGCTCGATGGATCGTCCAACAGTCGCAGGGGAGGATATGCAGTACAATCTAATACAGGTGGGGGAGGAGGCCCAGCCGCTCCAATGCCGGATATCATGTCTCCAAAGGTCTCAGTGGCGAGTTGTCGAAGGTACAAGTTGTCCGCAGACAACTCCGCGTCTATTTGAGGCACGACGTTTTGAAGTATGGTGGGTGCCGTGCGCCAAAGTTCACGAATCAGAAGATGGGCTTGGCGAAGACTTTTAAGGTCATTTTCCGAGGGACCTGCATTCGCGTCTTCTTCGTCTGAATCCTCTCCTTGCTGGTGGCCGTTGGATTTCGTCGCAAAACTGGAAGCCCCAATAATGACATCGCTAAAGTATTGGCTCACGTATCTTGTCATTTTATCAGCACATTCGTTGCATATTTTACTCGCCATGAGGTAGGCTGGAGGCTCCGTCTTGTGTAGCAAGGTGGATTGGTTTCCGTTTTGTTCCTTGCTGCGAACGCCACCCGGTGGTGCTGCCCGCAGAAACTGACTGATGATTGCGTCGATGACACTCGCCGGAACACTGCCAGGCGCTTCGTCGATGAGAAGAGAGAGCATGGTACCCAGGTGAATCTCGACGTCCTTGGCAACCTGCTCCCCTGACTTTGACTTGGAGCTGTTGGAAATACCATCAAATGTCGAGTTGAAGAGCTCAAGAACAAGTTTGTCAGAGCCCGAGATATCGAAAATGAGGAGTACGCTCTTCACTTCAGTCAAAGACAACAGAACGTATTTATGTTGCATGTTGTAGGGGTTCGTTGGGTCGTAGAGGGCGGGGAGGATGTCTTTGACAAAGAGACTGAACATCATCTGGGAGCGTATGTTAGCATGAGAATTGGCCAATAGCGTCTTGCGGAAGCGAGTAGGCATGCCTTGAGCTGATCATTGGTGAAAGGCGCATCGGGAACAAAGAGGCGCAGGATGTCGACAAGGCAGCATGCTGTATATGCCCTTACACCACGATCCTTGTGTTGGATGAGATTTCGATGCGCCAACTTCTCAGCCACATCCTTTACAGAGTCGAGGTCGATGGCTCCCTGATCATGATCAGCGAGCTCTTTGGACAGCCGCTCCAGGCGGGCGACCAGAGTTGCGCTGGCAATTGGCTTCGCAGGGCGCCAGGATAGCTCGTCCCTGAATTGTAGAGTCCTGACTTCGTCGTCTTGATCCTCCTCTTCCTCTACGGCCGACTCGTCTGCTTCTTGGTCGACTTGCTCTGACTCTTCGGGTTCCTCAGGTTCGGGCTGCTGTTCCTGAACGGCTTCTTCCTGCTCCACGGGCTCCTCCTCCGGGTCGCGGCCACGGCCTCTGGCTGGGCGACGGCGCGCCATGATGAGCTGTCTGCGATGGCAACTTTTGGTGCTGCGTAGATTGGGGGAGTACAAGATGGGCCCAATGCAGTCGCGCTCGGTCGCAGCTATGGTGGGCTTTTTGACTGGTTGTTATTATGGTGGAACCGCGAATATTGGCTGTAGCTTTGCAGCGGGTTGCTTGACCAGGATGCGCTGAAACTCCTAGGAACAACAACCTGATTGATGAGCCCTCGCTAGTGATGCGCAAACAAGGGGATGAAATGAAGCTCGACTGCGAAAGCGGACGCGAAGGTGGGACAAGGCTCTTGCTGCGGACCTTGAATCAATCGGAAGTGTGGTTCATTAATGTGATGTGGAAAACAGAGCACGTACTGCCAGTCCAGACGCCTGGAGATAGATTGGCCCGTCTGTTGGAGTAATTGGACAATCCTACCTTGGAGAACGCGACGCGCGAGGCAGAGGCGTGATCATACACCCCTCCCCACCAGAGCTCAGCGGTACCGGGTACCTATGCTGAGGTAACCCAGGCAAGCAGCTGACATAAAATATAGCACACCAAAGCTCTTTTCACCCAAGTCAGGGACCTCGATAGTTTGATAATAATATCAAATGCAATAATAAGAATATTATAGATTATTCTATAGGTTGTATTTAGCTCGATATTGTAGCTATTATTGGTCAATTGGTCTGATGTTGTGTTGAAATTCAACACTGGAGGTTCTGGGTATGCTATATTTTATGTCAGTCGCTTGCTTGGGGCTTAACGGTGTAGTACAGTGTACTTCGGAATGGTGGGGCCGCATCTCTCGTCCCGGGTAGGCGCATACGAGTGGGAATATCCATCTTTGTGTCTTTCCTTCAATTGGAGACATTGAGAATTCGAGAATTTCAATACTGAAGCCGTCTCTTTTTAACATATAAATGATGAAAACCTGCAAATCAACTGGGCTCGGCCGACGCTCCAGCTGCAGGCAGTATCAAGATGGAGGCTACACAAGGGAGCGATTCCGTAGCCGTGCATCCTTGTTCCCGCAGCAATCTCGCATGAGCAGTGTCACGACCGATTTTAGCTATATGTTTGCTGCTGAATGGGTCGGTCCTGGGAATGGGTGTCATATACTGGGATTGACTTGATGCTCTGAAGTTGATCCCTTAGGCGGCCGAAGGAAACCTGTCCAAGTTGACATTAATACAAACAGCCCCTCGACCCCCAATGAGTCGTAGTTGCGGCCCTTTGCTAGCAATATTCCTCGATTTCTTGAGGAAAGCAGTTGGGATATTCATGTTTCCGTGTTCCAAAGTCCCTACTACCGGTATTGCACTC
Organism: Clonostachys rosea; assembly: GCA_026958235.1. Taxonomy (NCBI): domain Eukaryota; kingdom Fungi; phylum Ascomycota; class Sordariomycetes; order Hypocreales; family Bionectriaceae; genus Clonostachys; species Clonostachys rosea. Next base: position 6,367,355 of record CP110204.1, read on the forward strand.
ATCGCCCCCCGCCCAAAGTCATTCACTTGCTTCTAACCTGGCTGCATTGTGATCCAACCGAGTCTGGGAGAATAGGAGACTCAATATAAAGCCATTTCCTAAGAAATCTGGAATTGGAATTCATTCTGGTTGTTCTGTTTGAATATTGTGTACCCGTGAGTCAAGTAACACGCTACAAACTCTTCGGTATACACACTGCCTGATCAGGTTGACCATTAGAGTCCTACTTCAGACCGCCCTGGCTCATGCTCACTCCCGCGTCACTTCCAAGCAACACCGTCTGCCCCCGACTTCAAGCATTATTTAATGTCGAACGAGGTATGTGAAATGCACCACTCGGATCTCTGCCTGATCTCGCTGGTTTTCATCTTCTATCTGCGTAATAACCCGCACCGTCGCCAACAGTGCTCCTCTACCAGCACTCCACTTGCAGCTGTCAACGGTGATTCACGGCCGTCAACCAAGTCCACGCCAAACAGCTGATCCGACTCGCTCGTTTGTTTACCTGCTGCGTGATTCTTTCGCGTTTCTCTTTCGCGCTTTAGTTATTTCTCATCTCGCATCCACCTCCCTCAACAACAACATTTCTCCCCCCTCACATCCGTTTGCCAACAAACACATTCTCTCCATCCCAACCACACTTGACTCGACGATACTCGTTATCATCAATCAACAACGCTCATTTCAAGTTTGATAGCCTTTCCATTCCTTTCACTTCGAGATTCAACAAAAACATTTGGTATGTTGCACCTCTTCTCTTGACCTCAGCTCTCGACTTCTCGTGGCTGTGTCCCTCGACCTTGGATTTCACCACCTCTTCTTCGCCCTTTCACAGGCTTCATTCAACGCCCGCCATACATCCGAGACAGTGCTGACAACCAAGGAAATAGATACCACTTTCGTCACTTGTGTTTCCAAGGAAGCCGTTACAAGTAAGTTTCCTTCATCCTGCATCTCATCATCCACAGAGCTAATCGCCACCCAAAAACAGTGAACGATCTCAAGAAGAAGGACCCGGAGCGTGCAGATTCCGCCTCCGACTCTACACCTGTCGCCAAGCACAGGCATCATCTGAGCTTGAAGAAGGCAATCATGTGGGCTATTCTTCTCGCCTTTGGCGTCGGCGCTGTTTTTGGGCTCGGCGTCCTCGCCTCCGTTTGTGGTACGTTCTCATCCCCGTTTGCTCTGCCTCGTCCCGTTTTGTAGTACACGAATCCATCTAACCGGCCCGTTACCAGAACGTTCGCTCCACTCGAATCATGGTCTCGCTGTGTTGGAGTCTCCTGAAGTCCACAAGGATCCCAAGCTGGACACTCGCGATGACGGCCATGCTGAAGAGGAATTCCCCCCTTCCATTATGCCTCCTGTCCCACGCCTTGTCGAGGATGTTCCCATGTCAGTGGCGTCTCCCACTCCTACTCCTTCGGGTGGTGAAGGTCTTCTGATCCCTATCTCGTAAGTCTTGGAAACCTGGATGCCAACCGCCCCTTAGCTGTCTTCTTAGTGCCATGTCTGACAGAAACCTGTATTTAGGACTCAGACTGAGCTGTCTACCATCTACAGCTTGAGCAAAATTCCCAAGACAACTGAGTATCCTGTCACTGTGGAAGCATCTACCTCCGTCGCTGAAGATACCAGCTGCATCGTGTCCGTCGTGACCACCGAGACTAAGATTGCTGTTGTCACCGTCACCGTCATCCCAACCACTTCTGACCACTGGTCCGGATACGTGACCATCACCGGCGACGCATCTACCGTCACAGCAGTCAACACTGAGACTTCTTACACCAGTGGACTGCCAGATGCCACTGTCTCCGGAAACCCATCCACCATTACGGATGTCCAGACACAACTCTCAGTCACCTCGGGTCTCCCCGACGCAACCGTCTCCGGGAACCCATCTACTATAACCGATGTCCAGACACAGCTCTCAGTCACCTCAGGCCTTCCCGACGCAACCGTCTCCGGGAACCCCTCGACCGTCACCAACCTCGACGCCACCTACTCCCTGACATCAACCTCCACCGCCCGCTACAACACAAAGCTCACCATCGTCATCTCCGACCTCTGGCAGACCACCTCGTCGACCCATTCCACCGTCACCACGGTAGTCACGAGGGTCAGCACCGCGACCACCACCGAGTCCGCCGCCCAGCCCTACTCAACCCCCGTCGACGACGACAAGGACACCAGCGCCGCCGAGGTCTCCTACGCCTCCAACGTCGACGGCGCCACGGCCTCCTCCGACAGGCACGAGACCATCTCGTCCACCGCCAGCATCACCGCCACTGTCTTCCTCAGTGAGCCCCCCTACCCCAGCAACGGCACCGCGTCCTCCCACCCCTATGGGACGCTGAGCAGCGTCGTTGCGCCTACCACCCCGGTCGTGGTCTCGGGAGCCGACGACAGAGCTGGGCCGTCCGGCACCGGCCTCCATCATGTTCACGCCATGGTGCTCGTCGCAGTCATCATGTTTCTCTACTAATGGTAAACCGCTTTTTCAACTCCAGGGGATTGGAGGTAGGTGAAGAAGAAAGCTTGGAGACGGTAATTTAGTCTCGAGTTTCCATACTAGGAAACACATTACGGAGAAAGAGACAGGCCTGAGATAAGGGCTATTGTTCGGAATGAAAAAATGTAATGACACGAATTATGGGAGTCTCAAATCGGTTCGAAATTTGGGGCAACAGTAGTGCGTCATATCCTGGTTTAGTACCTTTGGGACACGTCAAATAAATCAGGTTAGGTAGCACAATCAAAAATGAATCTTCATAAGTTGAATGAACATGGGAAAACTTGAACACGAGACTATTCGCGGATTTGAAATTGAGCCAAGAAGTGAACTAGAACTGCTTCTTGAAATAAAAGAAACCAACGCCTGACCTTATCCAGCCAACGAAATCAAAGGAAACCCAGTCCTTGTTTAACCAGCCAACTCCGGCCTCATAACCTAGGCAAGCTCACACCACTGGCTCTGGTCATTTTGACCCGCCTTGTTGGCGCGCCTTCCAGGCAAGTCGAATATCATTTTCTTTTTGGAGAAGATTCTGCTCTGTGACGCCATCCTGGATGCTCTTGAGGACACTAGTAACAGTACTACTGTGGTTTGCCTCAGGTTTATCGATCCTAGACCTGACGATGCGCCACCGGCGCTGCTGATCCAGGTAGCATTCGACGATTATGTCGTCGAGAGGAATCTGCAGAGCCTTGAGTCTTTCCCACTCTTCTTCAGTTATGTGCACATCTTCAAAGTACTCATATTTTTCTGGACCATCATGGCCCGTGTATACCAGCAACTGTGATATTGGCAAACTGTCATAGTCTGTCCACGACCCGAGACCTTCCCTCCGCTCCTCCTCCGTAGGCTCGACATCGTGAAATTTAAGTTTCAGCCGGAAGTCCACCGTGTTATCCTCGGGCTGCTTCCACTTCAGAATGTGGGGATCTGTGCCATATTTGTAAGGAGTGGTCCGGCATGTGAAGACCAGGCCATCGTTTTCATGTCGAAGATTTGGGAGGATTTTCTCGAACATATTCTTCAAGCCGTAACCAACCTGGAATTCTTTCGACTTGAGGATAAACGGCTGGAACTCTATCTCGTCTGGAAAGTTCTTGAAGAGCGTCTCGTACGGGATCCAGAGGCGTTCCCTGAGGTACGCTAGGCGCTTGTCCAAAGTGCGGTCCATTAATCTGAGGCCATCCATCACCAAGCAGTCGAACATGTAGAAAGTCGGTCGTTTGCTTCCATCATCCAGCTTATCCCATACTAATTCGCCATCGATAATGGTTTGAGTGTGAAAACCTGTGGGGTTGTCGGGAAGAGGCAAGTGCAGATTCGAGTTGTTGATGTACCAGTAATCGTTCTTTCGATCGATCAGGAAATGCGCCTCTCTCCCCTGATCCTCGGTCGAGTAGAGCAAGTAGCGGATTCCGTCCGACTTTTCGCAAACGAAATAACTACAAATTGATTAGTGAAATCAAGACAGCGACAGCTTTAGGGGGGGTTTCCTACTCCTTCTTGGTAAGCTCGTCCAGATGTTGTTTGGCAAAGCTAACAGGTTGCGCGCCGGGGAAACTCGTTTGAGATCGGCCAAGGAGGTCGGCAACTTCTTTGCGCAGCTCGAAGCGTTGGGGACCCTCCGTCCGTATGCCTGGCTGTTCCAAGGACGTGATCGGATGGTTGATATTGCTGGCCATTGTCGTGATGGTGAGGGTATTCCAAAAGAGAGAAGCAGAACGGAACGCGGCACGGCGGACTTTTATAGACCACCTGGCTGGCTGAGGAAGTCGCGGCTCCCGCCTAGCGGAAGGTGCAAGTGAAGCTTCAAAGATGCACTGACGAAGGCAGGTAGCGTAGCAAAAAGTGGAGAAGCGCGTGGAGGTCTAAGGCTGCCAAGAGCTACCAACCTAGTCAATTGGGTGACATTGAAATTGAGACACCCAAACATTAGGCTGCTTATTCTCAAGTCTGCGACTATTATTCTCAGATTATTGAGTGCTGATAATATATATTCCGGAGATAATATACTATATATTATTACCTCCTCTCATTTTGCACTACTGAATTTCTCGATTTATGTCAAAGTAGTCTATTCATAATCATTCATCCATAGGTGTCTTATTTCACTTGCAAGCTAAGTGGCTGTCAGAAAAGCATAGACAGGAAAGTCACCTCGAAAGAATCATTGAGGCATAAAAGCTAATCCTTTCGCGTATTAATAGATAATACTGTCTAATTATTATTCAATACTTATTAATATCAAACACTATCATCTATCATTAATCATGATTGTACCAGAAAGTTGAGTTTTAAAAACACTTTTGCAGTCCCGGTTATTCTGACACCCACTTGGTCTGCCTGGTTTTGGTTATGTCTTTGGTTGGAGAAAAAAAAAATTAAACATCGCGTCTGTCCGCCGACGGGGAAAAGGTAGAATTGTTACCAATTGTCACATTAGGGGTGCAAATGAAGTTGTTGTATGATCTTGATTGATTCAATGCAGTTAGCTGCTGCAAGCTACCTAGCTATCAATAGGTCGCTACCTACCTAATGTTATCAATATACTGACAAGTGTTTGTCGGCTTGCGGTGCCTTTCATTACACCAGTCCCTGTTATTCTGACGCCCACTTTACTAATATATGTAATAACTGCGCCCGCCGAGCACTCTTGGCCACACCTACCTTGAAGGTCTCTTTAGTATGGTACAAGGGCGTTACTTTGGTTGATAATAATAAAAAAAGGAAATTCAGTGTCCATCACCCCCATCGGTATTCGTTTCGACAAGCACGCCGCCGTCTAACGAGCTTCTTTATGGTGGCTTATGGTAGCAATATTTTTAGAACATTAAATATATACTTTGATGGGAAATATTAATCAAAGTTATTCACATAAAGCTTCAACTCTCTTCTATCTTGTCAATCTCAGTCCTGGCTTCTTCCCATTGCTGCTTGCTTTTCTTGGCCCATTCGATTTGACTCTTAGCGTAGGCGAGCTGTTGCGGTTAGTATTACTTGAGTGATCAAACAGACGGGAGGTTTTTGTAGTGCGGAGACCTACCATGTAACGGCGCAAATCTTCTTCCTTCTCATTCTGAAATCTCTTCAAATCTTCGAGAACGCTGGCACTTGCAATTTTCACGTCAGTCTCAGACACAACCTGAGCCTGCTCAAGCTGTCCAATAGACTCCCGCGTCTTTCCGATCGTGTCTCGTCTTGTTCGCTCGGGGTCATGATCCACAACACCCTGTACCGCGTGACGGATCGGGCCAAAGATCTTATTCGTAAATGAGTTCCCGCTGGGAATCTTCCTATGGCCCACGCTAGTACTCCTTTCTGGGACACCTTGGCTCGCTGAGGGGGCCGCTGACTCCCCATGAGTTGGAGGGAAATCAGAGTCGATGGATTCTGTATCCTCTTGACTTCCGTCTCGTCTGTGACCGGGCGCCGACTCCTTAAGACTCGTCGATCGTTTGGGTGGCGGTGATATTTGTTGGCTGCTCGAGAGATATTGGTCGATACGTCTAGCCTCGGCTTCACTGCGCTCTAGTTGGTCCAACAGAGCCCTCTTCTTGTTTAATTCATCAGTAGTGAGGTCTTGCTGCACGCGCTTCATGACCCTGTACCGTAGGACACTCCGAACCACCCCTGCAAACTGCGCGCTCTCTCTCATCGGTTCGGCAAAACTTGCTCCAAGGGAACCCGAAAGCTCTTCCGTAGCAATGTAAGATAGATCTGCTGCCTGTCCAACTTTCTCAATGGCTGGCCCTAATGTGGGAGCTGGTTCAGATAAGGCAAAGGCGTTGTATTTTGATCCGAGCTCGCAAAGATCGGCAGCCAATGATGAAAGGTGGCTGAGTGTACGACGATTGACTTTCTCCATAGGACCTGTCAAGAGGTTCTCTAGTTCCTTGATCGAAGCTTCATATGATATGAAATATGTGTCAAGCTCCTGCTCGCTCATTCCCAAGGAATCAGGTGGGAACCGTCTAATGCCATTTGCACCACCCTGGATCGCGGATGCGTTCATATTATAGGAAGAACTTCCCGTGGTCTTTAGCTTTGCGGAGGTTGATGGTACGGGGAGGTACGCGTGCGCCTCGGAAGGGTTTGCTGGATCCAAGGGAGGTGCCCGCAAAACAGACTTTGGAATTGAGGCAACCGGATGAGAGTGCAAAACCTCGCTCTACACCACCGTTAGAATCAGCTGAAGACATGAGAGAATGCTTGTGTGCGTACCCAGCTTGCATTAGGATCAAGGAACCTCCACCACACCCCATCCATTACTACGGCCTCCATTCGACGGCAACGGTTCAAAAACACGGCCAGCATACGTTTCCGCAGATCAATGATTTGCTGGTCCTGCTTCGCGTTGGTAGGGTTGGCAGCATAGTCCGCCATGGTATGTTTCTCAGGAATCGGTGGGATGACCAATGTGGGGTGCAGACGGGTGAGCGCATCACGAAGCGAGGCGAACTCTGAATAACGTCGGCGCACTTCCAGATCCTAGTCCTGAGGTGTTAGTAGAAGTCCACGTAGTCTAGTCTCGAGAAAAAGGAGACACAGCTACAAAACATTTGAAGGAAGTTTGCCTTACCCCGGTGCGGATAGTGTACACGATATATCGGCCGCCGCTCTCTACGCTCTTTCCAGCCTCGGTGATAAGAATAGGCAAATCTGGATACTCGTATAAAATCTGCTCGATACGGCTGTCATAGCCCCCCGGTTTACGCCTGACTGCAGCTCCAGATTTCGCTGCCACATCGTCATCGCCATGTCCGAGGTTTCCGTGCGGCCTAGCAACAGGGACTTCTATTTCATCTTCGCTCTCCGAGGTAGGTGTCGTCGCTTCGATGTTTTGGACTGCAGCACATTGTGAGTTAGGGAGCTCCATATTCCCACTCAAACTAAACAGAGGCCGATGGGACCCTGGGCAACCATCGCCTAAATCTACTTACAGTCATGGGAGATTGGGGATGTGGGATTGGCCGAGGATGATGTCTGCGAGTCGCGGCGATCGAAGCTAGTGCCATAAGGATTGTTGTCTTCGTCGTTCCACATGATGGATAGATACTCTAAGGATGCCGGGTTTAATTCGCGTCTTTCCCTTGGTTTGTGGCCGAGCTCGAAGCTGTACCAGCTGCCAGAAATCTGGTGATCACCTGGTTATGATGCGCTAGCGGAGGAAGCTGGTAGAGGGAGGGGCGGCGCAAATCCCCAGGCAGGAAGTAGTGTATGCTTTCGGGGGGGGAAGCTGCATTAAAGTCCAGGCTTTGTACTGGTGGGTGCTTTGTCTCATCAGCTTCTGAGATTTGGTTGGGATAAGGCAGGCCCGTCGTTGCTGGTGTTGTTGCTAGCGGAGGCCGAGTCGAGTTGAGCTGAGCATGAGGTCTAAACGGGTGGATCTATCAACCCCAGGCAGTGATGACGATGACCTATGCGCACGGGCCATGCCGCACCGCCTCCAGCAGGTCTCGGCGGAGGGGTGAGTATCTTCTACATACTCCGCCACCAGAAAGTCATCACACGGTAGAGTACCGGTACTTTGCCTGCCTGGTTCCATGTTGCACACGTTCCGGAACCTCCTCCCATTCTTTCAGCCTGGTACAGAGCCGACAAAACCACCGCCGTTTTGATACCTAGGTAGGAAGAGCAAGGCCGCGCTGGCAGCTATCTCTTGTATTCATAAGGTACCTAGATAGTTCTACGCATTATCTACGAATTATCTGTTGAATGACAGCCAGGTCAAATTTGTAGCAATTACTCATCTTGTTAGCAGGCAGCTAAGGCAATCTGCAACGATTGCTTGCAGATGTCTTAGCCATATCGACCCAAGACACCCTCCGTTTTTGTCAAATCGCGTTGTTCTAATCAGCACTGGCCACCAAGGCCTACCTACCTATCCAATTCAGACGCTTTCAGCGCCCCATTCTGGATTGGGTTTGACTGGTCTTATCACGCGACGACTAAACTCGAGTGACACAAAGCATCTTCGACCCCCTTCTTAGACCGGCTGTGCCTTGTGTCTATCATCTTCAAGCCAGATTGTAGAAGCTTGCTCATATTGACAACGTAGTTTGCATTGATTAACTAGCCCTCCATTATTACATCCATTTTCTTGTTATTAATTCTCTGTATTTCACTAGCTTGCGGACAACTGGGCACCTCCGACCAGACCTTACCCTCCATGTTGTTAGGTCTGAAACTGAAATCAACCCCTTAATTTTTCGGTGGAAACTAAAATTTTCATTGGTCCATATGCATAGCATTGTTTTTTTTTTGCTCATGATATTTTGCAACTTGTTTGAGGTAGTAGATGACTTCAAGCAAAGCATGCTCAATGGCTTTGCCCGATTGGCATTGGGGGGGTCGGTCCCTTCGTCGACTCATAGCTCTCGCTCGATGAGTCCCTTTTTTCAGCCTATTAGTCCATTTTGATCACAAGATTTACCTGCCGTCAAGATGCCCACAAACCTCATGTCCCGGAACGCACGCGCTTGTTCTCGGCGGTTGATTTTCGATGGCAGCTTCTCACGGGGCACCAACCTCGTTGTGCCAGCGGAAATCTCGCCATCTACAGGTCCTCGTTTTCCCACGTGGTTCGAAATAGAGAGACTACTGAGTATTGTTAGATGATTCGAGGGTTTCCTGTGAATGGTTTCTCCTTGTTTCTCCTAGAGCACAAGCAAAAACGCATTCACCCATCCCTGTATCATTCTCCCAAGGACTAACCTTCCCGAATCAGACAAACTTGTAGGGGCTCGTCCTAATGATACCGATGACACCGAAGGTACAGAGATCATGTCATTGTCATCTGCGTATGGGTATTTTCTGGCTCCAGTGTCTTGCATGAACAAGGGAGGCTGCGAACCTTGTGGCCGGCTACTTGGTACGTTCCGCTTGAGAGATCTTTTTCCAGCATTTGAGTCCTTCGCCATGTAGTAATCATCACTGCGAACCGTTGCAGCGTCAGTGTGAAGCGACTGTGTCGCAGAGATCTCATCATCCCTCTCGCCATGGCTATGCAATGTCGTATCCTGCTCCACCAATCGAATCGACGGGGAAGTTGGTTGTTGGTGGATGTTTCGATCGTTGAAAGAGTCGCTCCTTGGGAAGGATTTTTGGCGAGAGCTAGCAGGTCTAGGCGTTCTATTATCAGACGCGCCCAGAGTGTTTTGATGGCAACTCCGAACAGAATTTGTGCTCGAGATGGTAGAAGCTCTGCCCATCGGCATTCGAAGCATAGCGCCCAGCCGATGGCGCCAGCTCCGTCTGTCTGACCCGTGATTGCAGTTCTCCGACCGAGTAGTCCTGGGATCAGCATCCATATCAACAGGTGATTCTTGAACCATAAGTCCACCGCTCATCACAGGTCCAGATAGGAAGGGCATCGGTGTCGGGGGTCTTGGGAGTTGTTGATGGGCAAGCAGGTAGGGTTGAGCTTGAGGGAACGGAATAAAGGTGCTTCCATATACAGGCTGATGGAGGATGGCATGTGCCCGAGGGTTTGAAAGCTGGCCAAGGGGTATAACCTCAGCATTGACGATTGATGTTCTTGGAACTCGGCGTCCACCAGGAAGCGATACAGATCCTCTCTGCTTCTTCAAAGTTGCGAGCTTTCCAAGGTAGCACATCCAGAGGACAGCTAAGAAAAGGATCACAACAATTACACTAAAGATGATACCAAAGTGCTGAGCAGAAGTAAGGCAGTGCCACCCAAAACAATAAGATACCCCGCGGGGCATTTTTGGATCGTCTGCCATAGCAAATTCACCTCGTGGAATTGTCGGTTATAGAGTTTCGACCAAGGTGGAGGCGAGGAGGAAGCTGGCGATGTTTAGAGATGAATCACCGAACGAATGTTTCTTCCCTTTCCTCAGTGAAAGAGGCTGAAAATCCAGCACAAGCTCGACCTCACCTCAACCTCACCCTCCTCTGACATCAAACTTGGGGCACAAACATTTCTCTGCCCTGCCCGGAACTCCATTACCTAGACTCCTTCAAACCACAAATGCACCATATCCCGTAAGGTACATCTCCCTTATTTTCTAGCATTCAAAAATACCAGAGTAATAATTCCCAGCGGCAGTCAGTTATAGCTAGGTGTAACAAGATAGCATCGCATTGGGCCTAGACTTGGAATATGATTGTTCTTCCGATGATCATGTTTGCACTGTTAAAGGCTAACCCAGACAAAGGTGATGAAGCATTTTGCCCTACAGCCACCTCAGCACAGTTGCTCTAATCGCTAATTCATGAAAAGGGAGTGATCACGGTTTTGATGGAGTCCAGTACGTACCTTGTTCAACTTGGGTGGAGCACGGGCCATCAAACCAACCCATGCAACGAATAACTTTAGTTTGCCTTCTTTCTCAGCTTGCGCAAACGCGACCACAACCGCCTCCCTTCCACTTGGCGCTTTCTTCACTCCCTCTCGGCCCACGATCAGGTTGAACATGATCTCCAAGTTCTGAACGGTCGATGCATCGATTCTTCCTCGACTCAGAGCTGACCCCGTAGCTTCGCAGTGAAGCGACGCGCTTCTTCGACGTTTCGCCTTGCTTGCACCCCATCATCTGCACCCCGAGCGAGCCTCGAGTCGACCGATTATTTAATTCAGCAAACTTCCCGGCGAACATATAAGCGATCATGGCGACAGCATTGCAGAATGGCAATGCGAAAGACGGCACGAATGGCGACACCAATGGCCCCAAGTTGACGAGGTTCTCTAACGTACCCGCGTCGATCGAGGTCCCAGTACAAGGTGACCAGGATGACGAAGCCGTCGAAATCGATCTCGAGGACCTTGGGGACGATCCCACTGAGCTGTGTACGCTTTTTGAAAACGAACGAGCCGCGAAACCCTACTGGATGGCTGTGGCGCTTGCCTACGCCAAGCAGGGGAAAGTTGATCATGCCATCGAGATGCTGCATCGTGGCAGCGTCGCCATCCAGTCGAGCATTGCAGCCCAAAATGGAAACACAGGTCAACGCGACAAGGTCAGCATGATTTGCTGCCTGTGTTGGATGTATCTGTGGAAGAGTCGCGAGGCTCCTCGTGTCGCACCAGAAGGGACGCGGGTTTCAGAGGCCAAGACCAAGGACTACTACCTCCAACTGGCAACCTCCTCCTTGAACGACGCTGCCCGCCTCAATCCTTCGTTTTCGCCCATGTACCTCGCTCGAGGCGTCCTCCTCCTCCTAAGGGCTTCGCTCCAAGCTCCTCCCAAAACCGCTGGTGGCACAGGGTCAGAGAAGTTCGAACTGCTCAAGACGGCCGTCAAGGCCTTTGAAGATGCGCTTCGTGTCTCGCAAGGCAAGAATATGCTTGCTTTGATGGGGAAGGCACGTGCTTTGTATTCGATGCAAAAGTTTGCGGATTCATTGGCGATCTACCAAGATGTGCTAATGAAAATGCCCGACTTAATCGATCCTGACCCGCGCATTGGTATTGGATGCTGTTTCTGGCAGCTTGGATTCAAAGATGATGCCAAGGTTGCGTGGGAGAGAAGCCTGGAGCTCAATCCGAACTCCAAGGTCGCCAATATTCTGCTAGGGCAGTCATATCTTGATGCCAGCGGTCACGTTCCAGTCAACAGCGATGAATTTCTGAAGCTTTACAAGAAGGCCATGACTGAATTCACTCAGAAGGCGTTCAAGCTAGACAAGGACCTTCCGCTCACATGCTCGACCTTCGCGGGGTATTTTCTTTCCAGGAAGGCTTGGGACAACGCTGAGAAGCTTGCTCATAAGGCCATTCAGTATACGGATGTCAATGCCATTGCCAGTGATGGCTGGTACCTCTTAGCCCGCAAAGAACACTATGCTGGTAACACAGAAAAGGCCAGTGACTTCTACCGCCGTGCTGACGACGCCCGTGGTGGTGCAGATACAGGCTATCTTCCCGCCAAATTCGGTGTAGCCCAGCTCTCCGTACTGAAAAACGAACTGGGAGAAGCCAAATTGCGTCTCGAAAAAATGATACAGCAGTCAAAGAATTACGAGGCAATGATACTGCTTGGAACATTGTATGCTGAGGAAATCTTCGCCAGCCAAGACAGTGACAGCAAAGAGGACAAGAGCGCGGAAATCAAGAAAGCATTTTCCTTACTGGAAGGGGTCCGAAATGCTTGGAAAGATCCAAAAAAGAATTTGTCACCCGATGCCTCTGTCTTACTGAATCTGGCTCGCCTATATGAATCAGAAAACCCTGAGAAGGCCCTCCAATGTCTTCAGCAAGTAGAGCAGCTGGAGCTTGACCAGATTCCAGATTCAGAGTACCCGAAGGACATCACAGACGAGAACGAGATTCGCTCTTCACTGAGAAAATTCCTCCCTCCTCAGCTTCTAAACAACATTGGTTGCTTCTATTCCCAGGCAGAGAAGCATGAGCAAGCCAGTGAAATGTTTGAGGCAGCGTTAGAGGCCTGTGTTCTAATTGGCGAAAGAGATTCGACAGCGGATACAGATGGGTTAGTCTCCACCATCAGTTTTAACTTGGCCAGGAGCTATGAATCAAGGGGGATGACAGACAAGGCTATTGAAGTCTACAATGGGTTGCTCGCCAGGCACGATGACTACACCGATGCCCGTGTCAGGCTTGCCTACATTAAGCTGCGCAAGAATCCAAACAAGGAGGGTCCGGACGCGGTTGCGAAACTCTATCAAGAGAATACATCCGACTTGGAAGTTCGAGCACTCTTTGGATGGTATCTGGGCAAAGTCCATTCAAGGAAGCGGCCAGCCAATATTAACGAAGATCACGAGTTCAGACACTACAAACATACCCTGCAGAACTATGATAAGCACGATCGCTACGCTCTTGTTGGCATGGGTAATCTGTATCTAATGCAGGCAAGAGAAATGAGGCGAGACTCCGATCAAGAAAAGCAAAAGCGCAGTACGGTATACGGCAAAGCTGTGGAATTCTTCGAAAAGGCGCTGTCACTTGACCCCAAGAACGCGTATGCCGCCCAAGGCATTGCGATTGCTATGATCGAGGACAGGAAGGACTACAAGACAGCTCTATCGATACTGCATAAAGTTCGCGATACCGTGCAAGATTCTCATATTTTTGTCAACCTTGGCCACACATATGCTGAGCTCCGACAGTTTACCAAGGCCATCGAACACTACGAGATTGCCCTGACCAGAGATGGGAAGGCGAATGACCCTGTTATTCTTGCATGCCTTGGCAGAACTTGGTTGAATAGGGCCAGGACCGAACGTGAGATTGAATTCTACGACAAGGCACTCGAGTGTGCGAAGAAGGTATAGTTCAACTTGCTTGTGACGTAAACATTTGACAAGCCAGGGCTAATCTTGATATTTAGGCATTGGAAGCGGCGCCTGACCAGGTTCACGCAAAATTCAACGTGGCGTTCGTGCAGATCCAACTGGTAAGCGCCATCTACGGCTTGGCAGAGAATCGCAAGACATCAGCGCAACTCGAAAAGGCGACAGAAGGTCTGGAGGCCGCCATCGAAACGCTGGATGAAATTGCAGCCCACCCGCAACCACCCTACCCCAAGCATGATCTGGAACAGAGAGCTAGCATGGCCCGAAACACCTTGCGAAAACAAATGGAACGATCAACTCTCCAACAGAAGGAATGGGAGGAGAAGAACAGGGAAAAGATTGAGTTGGCTCAAAAGCAAAGACAGGTGGAAATGCAAAAGCGTGAGGAGGAGCGCCAGAAAGCCCTTGACCAGGAGCGAGAGCGACAGGACAAGATTCGCAGAGAGCGCGAAGAGATTCAGGCCAAGGACCGAGAGCGTGCTGAGGAACGCGAGCGGGAGAGGAGGGAAGAAGAAGAGCGCAAGCAGGCAGACTTAACAACGGACGAGGAGGGTGAAAAGGTGAAGAGGAAGCGAAAGGCCGCCCCACGGTCTACCGAGGACAGACCAAAGCGCCCAAGGAAGAAGAAGTCCCGGGCCGATGGGTCTGGCGATGAGGATGATAACGCTGACGAGGCTCCTCGTACCAAGAAGAAGCGCCGCCTCACGAAGAGGGACGACCCGAAGGCCAAGTCGGACGCGATTATCTACGACAGCGATGAGGAGGCAAACTACGATGCGCCGGACGCCCTCGAGGAGGCTGAGAGGAACCTCAACAGGGATGAAACACCACTCTCCGAGATCGAAGAGATGGATGTTGACGAGGCAGGCAAGGACGACGATGAAGACGGTGAGGAGGCAGCTCCGCGTCAGTCCAAGAGAACACGCAGGGGGCGTATCATTGATGATGATGACGAGGACGAGGATGAAGAAGCTGCCGCAGCTGACACAAGCATGAAAGAGGTCGAGGAGGAGGACGAGTAGGGATACTCGACCCGCAGGTTGATATTTCTCCAAAGATTTGTAACCATATGTCTTTTTCAGCTTTCATTCCGGCTTTTTTGTGCCGTGTCGTTTTGTTTGTATTTCATCTCATCCGGTCGAGCAAAAGTTACATTACTTAACAGGCGAGGGAGAGAGGGCTTGGGTACTTGATCCTAGAGCGAACACATATAATTAAAATGCATAAATTGAAATTGGACCTTGTCCTGGCGTTCATGATTTCAACGTTGGTTCTTTTTTTTATTGTAAATCCGCCGTCCCTGACAGTCGTGAATATCTCGCCTATCACAAGTCTAGGTCCGCTCATTATAAGCGGAAGAGGTAGAAAGACCAAGAATCATCTGATAGAAAAGAGTAAGTATCGGCTAGTGCCTACACTAAACTTGAGCCATACAATCCTCAAGATTGGCCAAAAGACCAGCAAATGCCATAGGGCGGAATACGTGCCGTGGCTAGACATCTTACGGACGATCACAGCCGGCGTGAATTGTAGCTTGCAGGCCGCGAGAGATGATTTGTGAGAGTTTCACAGGGAAGAGAAGAAAAGGAAGGTCCAGGCCCTCTTAACGAAAGCCTCTTCAGGGGGCAACAATAACAACACCAACCACCCTTCGGAGGCAACTGACTCTCCTCGGAAATGTCGTGGACAGCACTTTCTCACTATAGCTTCCATAGGGGGGCCATGTACCCTCTGCTACGACTGTCACGGGTCGATTCATCAGGATGAAACCAGCTCGGCACGAAGATTGTTTGCTATTTCCGCAGAGTCTTTTCTCTCTCATACCAGAAGTACAGTCGTCTATATAACTCTTCCCATGCCTCAGGCCAGGACGCAGCAGATCGATGCTATACAACAAGACAATTAAACAACAAGGAGAATAATACTGACATATAAATGACGCCAACTCCCTACCGGATATAAAAAAAAACAGGCCCTTTTCCTTCGCCCAATGGTAGGAGCAGAGAAGTAAACACGAGGCAACATAATAAATTGGGTAGTATAAGAATGACATATGTCGAGCATTTCTTCCTTGCTTGGGGGGGGGTCGTTCATTTATTTCAGCTTCTTCTTCTCCTTTTTTTTTCATTATTTCTCCTAGGAAGACAAACAGAGGGGCCCCTCAAGGGGACTCATGTCGCCACAACCTTTTCACTCTCCTCATGAGCTAGCCGGAGTTCCCGATCTGGTCTCATCAATAATGCCAGCTAGCCTTTGCCTGACCTTCTCTTTATGGCTGGAGAATCTGAGATGAGCTTCGAACTTCTGCGCCGTCATGTCGGGACCAGGTGTGTACAGCTTAGTCGGGCAGTCAAGACAGCGGATGCGTGGGAGCCAGACATGTTTTACGCCCTCGGGGACAGGTTGGGTCTGGACAGGCATTTCCGTGACAGGATCGAGGTAAGAATACTTCATCATAGCCTCAAACCTATCATTGGGGTATTGCTTCTGGAGCTCTCGAAGTGCTTCATGAAGCCACTCTGGCGGAGGAGGCTATAATTTTCAGCGTGGTTAGCTCAGGTCGACATCGAAATGAAGCTTGTTGGCATCTAATGCCAGGTGTTGGGCTCAGAACTTACAGCAGGAGGTGGCGATTGCCCGGGAACTAAGGGAGGAGCGGGCAAGCGTCCCAGCTGACCAGCAGGGAATGTGTATGTGGTGGGCGCCTGGGGAGTTGTAGAAGAAGTCGCAGGTGCAGGGGCAGTAGGTGTGGGAGGGGGAGGAGGCATGGCTTTGGCAACGGCAGACGTGCCAAAACCGTGGTTGTGTGACATCGATGGCGTTTGTGGCCCTGCAAGAAGTCGTCGAAGCTTCTCCTTGTCGACTTTCAACTTCACATACAGATGAAGTGGTTCCTCTGTCTCCTCCCTGAAACGACGTGATGTCCTAGTTTCATGATGATGTATGGCCGCAGAAGCCTCTGGTGTCTCTGAACGACCCAAATTGGCCATTCTCTGTGCGGCTGCAGAAGCAGCTCCGCGCATACCTCTTGTACGTGCAGTACCTTGGGCGAGGTATGATGACGGCGCGGGGGAGTCGGGTGCTGAGTCTTCGCTCTCATCAGACTCGGACAAGTCTCCATCACGAACAGGCCGCTTCCTGTTGGTACCAGCAGCGCGCTTGTAAAGCCTACTCTCTTCCAGGTTGGGTGCTGAGCCCGGCAAAACGGATGAAACTACCATCGTTCTTATCGTCCGTTGTCTCTCCTTTAGGTCGGGAAGCTGAGGTCCGCCCCTTCTGTTGATCGACCTCTTCTGTCGTCTCTGCTCACGGGAGAATATCGTTTCATTCCTCTCTAGATCAGCATCAGAGAGCTCATACAGATATGGAGAATATTCCTTGGCTTGCTGCATTGGTCTGAACACGGTTTGCAAAGGAGTCTGAAGAAAGGCAGAAACAAGATCAGGGTCCTCCACTGGACGGCCGTCGAAGGGATGCCCAACACTGTACAGGCTCCTGGTGAATAGTTGAGATTGCTCGCGGATGCAATGAGCAATGGCAGTTGTGAATTCGCCTGACAAGGAGAGGTCTTGTGCCATGTTCGACGCAAATTCCTCTGGGGAGTTGGATGGGTTATTGATCTCCCATTCAAACTGATCAACAAGAGTGTGCTGGCCGATTGTGATGTTAAGCTTGATCAACACACGCATCTCGTCGTTCTTGTAGGCCGAGTAAGGCAATTCGGGATCAAGGGCGTCTTCGTCGAAATGGGCAAAAGGGTAAAAATCGTTCAACTGGTCGCGCATCTGCGTGACTACTTGCTCATACACAGCCTGTGCGGCTGGGGCGGGTGGCTTGAGGCCCATGTCCTCCACCAGCTGTGAGGCGAAAACCTCGACATGGACAAGCCTCTCGTGCAGATTCCATGTGAAGGTGTCGCGTAGACGAATTTTGTCCCACTCCACTTCTAGCCGGACGGGGACCAACTCTTCATGCTGTTCGGCTTGCTTTAGCATATCCTTCCGCTTGTATCTAAGAACGGGCGCGACTCTTCGGCCAGGTCGCATCTTCTGTGAAGGATAGACGATTCTGGAGGGGCCCTGGGTTTCCGTGTAGCCATTTGCGTATCCGTTGTATCCTTCTCCGTAGAGGCGGCTCGGGGGAAACCATTGGCGGTATTCATTACGAATTGCCTTGTAGTCGTGTATCCGGTCACGCGTTCTGCCTGTCTGCTTGCGAGTCTGTTCTAGCTGTTGTTGGAGGGCAGCGGCGGCAATGGAGTCGCGCATCATATATCTCTCAACCATGAGCTTGTTGAACGACTCCTTGGTGCGAACAGGCACCTCCATGACAGTCGTCTCGCCAGTCGGGCTGCCGTCGGTTTTGGTGGAGCCATTAGCATTTTCGTCGGCTCCCAGGGCGGATGTCGTTGCCGTCGCGACGCCTCCAGTCGATGAGGTTGCTGATGCCGGGGTGAAAGGTTGAGCAGCCATTCTGGGAAGCTAGATGCCCAGAGCAGACCAGATGGTGCGGTGATGGCTGTGGTGGGAATGCGCTTCCTTTCCTCCTTTCCCCTTGCGCGCGTCGCTGCAGCACACGATGCGACGCCTCGTGTGCAGTTCCCGTCAGCGTGCCGGTAAACGGCGTCAATAAAGGCGTCAACGGCGTCGTCGAATCGATTTGGAAAGCGCGAAAAGCTCGAGGTGATGTGGGACACGACTGGCGGTTTCGTTGGGAGACGTGGTCATGCGCTCCGCGCGGAATGGCAGCTTCATAATCTTGCAGGCAAAATGCGAGAACGAGTTGAATGTTTAGCCAGGAGAAGGCTGAGGCAGATGGGACATCAGATATTGTAGCAGTACCTGCCTTTCAGCAAGTTTCATGAACAAAATTTGTATATATACATGGCTCCAGCCTTGATTTCGTTGGCCAATCGTTGCGCGTTTTTTTTCCTGGTTGTGGGCCTACATGTGCTTCCAGATCTGATGGTGTAGGGTAGCCCAAGACAGTGGTCATACATTAGCAGAATACCATAGGGAGTATAAAACGCCGTGTTCAGCCTTGGGTAGGTGAGCGATGGTCCTGGAATTATACTCTGACGTCCATATGATGGTTTACTGCCTTGATATTATGCGGCTTACTGTTTTTCACCACATCTGAAGTTGGTCTCCAGGACTTTAGGGGTACCAGGGGTTATTAAATATGTAAACCTTAGATTTACAAGTAGGAAAGCATACTAAGAACTTATATATCACGATACAGTGTTGCAGGGCACCACAGTTTGACGGAATCATTCCAAACGGCTACGGAATAGATCTGATACAACAAGCGCTTAACTCCCTAACTTACCTACCTCTACTTATGTGCCGAGGCAAGCACCAGGCTAAGATACGCTAACGTCATTGATGCACGCTACCCTATACATATCTTCTGCTCTTCCTCCACGCCTCTGCTTTTGTACAAGTGTCGATGCGATGGACTGGCAAAAGAACAGACGCCAGCCAGGAGCTTTGGTATTCAATACAGTCACGGCTTGGTCAAGGTGTTGCATCGGGTTTGGTCTAGCGCAGTCGCTTGTGGAAAAACCAAGTCGTTGCGTCACTCCTACCTCGACGGCAAGGAGAATGAGGTGGAGAGCTCTATGCGGGCTTCTTGTGGGAGGCTTAGCAGGAGGTACCGCACAAGCTCTTTATTTGTATTTTCCGTTGACGCGCTTTCACGTTACACTACAAGGGAAGCTCAGATGAGGCAGCTGATGCTGCAGGCTGACAAACAGAAGGACCGGAATCAGATCCTCCACCATCCAAAAGCTCGCAATGGGCGGTTTCGAACCTCTCGAGCGGCTATTCGGGGTGTGCAGGTACTTTGTCCGGAGCTCTGAGATTTGGGCGAATTGTGCGTAGAGCTGGGCGCAGAGGTACAGGGTACAGGTGCTTGGGAGGGGTTTCGAGGGCGACTTGCCCCTCCAAGCTGTGGAAACTGGGCCTGCTGAGCAAAACCCCACCATTTTTGGTACCATTAACCCTTCCCACCTCTTGCTGGATCCCTTCATGCACCCGATTCTTCCTCCTCGATCTAGTTTGCAACCACAAGTAAACATTCGCTGAGCTGACCAGAGGTCTTCATAAGCTGCCCATCATGTCTGACGAAAAGGAGACCGGCAAGGAGACCGGTAAGTCAACCCTGTTTGATCTGTACATTAGCAATTCCACAACATCATCTCTACTCAAGCCTGCTACATCCTGCCCCGCCATTGCATCGCAGGTAGTCATTGGGCTCTGGCACACGACCACTGGCGATGTTCCTGGTTCTATTAAGCAGACCCCGCGGTGACTGACGAATCACACAGTGGATTACACCCTGAATAACCCCGATACTCTCACCAAGTACAAGACTGCGGCTCAGATCTCCGAGAAGGTCCTCGCCGAGGTCTCCAAGCTTGTCGTTCCTGGCGCAAAGATCGTCGACATCTGCCAGCAGGGTGACAAGCTGATCGAGGAGGAGGTTGCCAAGGTATACCGAGGCAAGAAGGTCGTCAAGGGTATGTGTTCAGTCTGGCCTCGCCACTCGGTTCTCTGGATTAACGCTTCTGGTCTTTCAAGGTTTCTCCCACCCCACCACTGTTTCGCCTTCTTCCTATGTTACCCCATACACCCCATTGACATCCGACGAGGCTGAGGCTGCTACGGAAATCAAGGCCGGAGAGGCCATCAAGATCCAGCTCGGTGCCCAGATCGACGGATTTGGCTCCATTGTTTGCGACACCGTTGTCGCTGCCGAGAAGGCCGACGAGGTCATCACTGGCAGGACCGCAGATCTGCTCCTGGCCAACTACTATGCCAATGAGCTTCTTCTCCGGCTACTGATCCCTCCCGGACTGCTAGCCCAGGGTACCGACGAGGAGAAGGCCAAGGCCGCTGCCCAGAAAGCTCCTACCCAATCCAAGATCACCAGCCTGCTTGAGAAGGTCACCGAAGCTTACGAGACCCACCTTGTCGAAAGCACCACCTCATGGCTATTCGCTCGTAACGAGATTGAGGGTACCAAGAAGATTGTGCTTGCCCCTGCCGAAGGCACCAAGGGTGATGGTGTTCCCGAACTTGGCGAGGTGTGGGGTGTCGAGATGGGTGTTAGCTTGGGATCTGGAAAGGTCAAGTCGATCGACCAGCGAGCTACTCTCCACCGCCGAACCACCCAAACTTACGGTCTTAAGCGTCCTACTTCTCGCAAGGTTCTCTCCGAGGTCCAGAAGAAGTTCGGAACCTTCCCCTTCAGCTTGAGACAGCTGGAGGATGAGCGTGATGCCAAGTCTGGAGTTGTGGAGTGTGTCCGTGGCAATGTTTTCCGTCAGTACGAGATCATTGGCGACAAGGAGGACTCCCCCGTCGCTAGGTATTTGACGACTCTCGGTAAGTGAAGGCAATGATAAATCATCACTGCGTGAATGAGAACAGAGAAGACTGACATCCAAATGTTACCAGCCCTCACCAAGAATGGTATCACCAAGCTTGGAGGCCCCCCTCCCCTAGATCTCTCCAAGGTCCAATCGGACAAGAAGATCACGGATGAGGAAGTGCTCAAGATTCTTGAACAACCCTTGGCAAGAAACACCGGAAAGAAGAACAAGAAGAAGAAGACCAAGAAGGAAGGTGGCGAGGAATAAACACAACTAACTGGAAGATCTGGCTGGGGCCACTTTCACTCCTGGTATCGAGTATCGCGAAAAAAAAAATTGAGGGTAGAATGTTCCATAAAATATTTCCGACCACAATTCCTTTTATCAAGCGAGCAGAGATGATCGCAGAATCTCGGCCTTAAAACAGGATCGAAAGTTTAATTCGGGCTTGTCTGGATGATGATTGATTGGGATCCGAGAACATAAGACAGTTCGTGTTGGTTGAGCAAGTGCCCTTCATAGTAGTCGGGTGCAGTGAAGCCGTGATATCATATATTTATTAACATAGATATCCAATACCTTCGGCCATCACAGGAGCTGGGCCCTCGATTTTCTTCATTGCTAGAGGGACTACTTGCCGTGTGCCAAAGCAAACAGCCGGAACAGGGAGACAGCCACGAAGGTGAGCACTTGAACCTTAATTTTGCCAGTGTGATCAACATGTCGTATTATGCCGTCACCAAACCGCGGTTTGTGGGCAACCAGCGGGCATGTGGAGGTACCGCAGTGATTGACATACAGCATGGATGTGAGGGAGCAGAAGGATCAAGTTCAAGCGAGATGCCCAATCCATGGGTTCCGACGCCACTCACTCACGTCCCTCGAGTGGGACTGAGTGTGCCTCATCCGCACCAAGGAAGGCTGCTCCTGGATGCATCCCACCTACCCAAGCCTTGCCAAGTGGGTGGCATCAGACATGGCACATGGCAGGGAGACGTGCTGAGACCGATACGTAAGTTAGGGACTTGCTATCCCTCAACTGAAAACAATAGCCATGCGAATGTGTACATGATACACTACCGCGCTAGGTTGACAATTCTGTTGGAATACAATGCTGCCTGCCTTGAGGCGGTGTGTGGCGATCCACGTGGCCTCCTAAGAAGTAATAAAAGGCAAAAATATGCATGATGGAATAGCGACTCAGAGACGAGGCTCGGTAACTGCTCCGTTAAGGGCCAGGTGCTGGGGAGGGGGTGGGTAGTGCTCAGCTGGCGAGGAGGATGTCGATAAGTGAAGTGAAAAAGGGGGTCAGAGGCGATCTGCTGCAGCTGCAGTGGCATCCTAACACTCTGGGTAGGAGCTCGCAGAGGAAATGCACATTCCAAGTCCTGTGATGAACCGTCCTCAGCAGACAGATACAGCGACTGAGAAACCATGGGGACTTGACTCTAATGATAGATATTCCAGGGATCTCCTAATCTTACTGGATACTCATCTCGAGATGAGCTCCCAGGCGTGCCAAGTGAAGAGGTCGGTCGCCGATGGTGTAGGCCCTGAATGGTAGTGAATGGGTGTGCCGAGGCGCTGTGACAGTGATGCAGGGTGCGCTGGCGAACCCCCGTAGGCTGTAGTGATACAGGTAGCTTCAGTGACTGCAGGAGATGGAGCTGCACCGCTCGCGCCTGGACCAAGCCTGGACCTCAACCTCGAATTTCTTCCCCTGCCATCCGCCCTCTCCATTCCTCCAACCGCGTCGAAACGAGCTGATGGAACGCGATTTGGTAGCAGAAGTTCATACTGCCTCTTGACAGACAGGTAAGTGATCCCGAGGACCCCTACGCGACGCGTGCATTGGCTTACCATACATTGGCAGACCTGAAGAGGTGCGCTGCTGCCCAGCCAGCAGGGGGTGGGTTTGCTTGAGCGAAACCTACCATGATCTCGTCAAACACCCGAGCTTCGCGGTCGCGGTACTCGAGTCCTGCGCACCAGCAACAGCAGAATGGAGGAGGCAAGGGAGAAGGGAACGGGACGCACGAGGTGCCGAAGCCCTCGGCAAACGACAGGTCAAGGGCTTTTATGGAAAGATGGCTGGAGCCCTCGTTGCAGAACAAGCCGAGTTTCGAGGAGGCAGGATTGATGCGTCACGGCGTGCTGGAGACGATGGCGCCGTTGGGCACGCTGCCGAAGCCCAAAAGGGGCGGGCAGGAAAACGTTTCGGCTTCTGCGGTGCGCAAGATCATCCTCAGGCCCTCGGGCGCAGGCAGTGCAGCCAAGGCGGCGACGAATGATGCTGCTTCGTCTCCCTTGAGTACCACCGCTGCTGTGGCGGATCTGCCCACCTCCACGGCCAACACCACCACATCTACCACTGCCACCACACCGTCTTCTACGTCTCCTTCTCCCGACATGGTCCCTCCTGCTTCCGCTCCTGCCGCTGTGGCCTTGGAGCCCGCATCAAAGGCTACGAGCCCCCTATCTACATCGCGCAAGCAAGCGCGGAAGTCTCTATCTCTACATAAAGAGGAGTTGGATGATGATGATTATGAGCCCAGGAGGCCTCATCGCAAACAATCTACGATACCCTCACTACCCCCTAAAAAAGGGCGACCGCCTTTGAGTGTTCGCCGAAGCTCTCACTCCCAGACCTCAGGCCCTCTGTCACCTGTTAAAGGCCGGCCCAAGATGCAGCAATCAATCGAGACCCGAGGCAACGAGTTTGCTGAGAAGGTGGTAGAAGCGGCTGTGCAGGAGGCACTGGATCATCATCGGTACCCTACCGCTTGGGCTTTGAAAAAGCTCTACGAGGAAAATGCTGGGGACGTCTCATTTGTGACCATGGTTGAGGATGTCTTCACCCAGACTGCCGACGAAAACACACTGCGAGACTTTTCACGTCGCGTTAAGAGGAAGAAACGCGAAGGAAACAAGGACAAACAAGCCTGTTACCGGTTTTTCCAGCTTACGACCAACAGCCACTTCACACCTCAGAAGGCTCTACCTGCCCCATATGCACACCTCATCCACCACGACGAGGAGGAAGACGAGCCCGAGCCCGAGCCTCGCGCATCCAAGAAAATCAAGGTGACCCATTCCAAGGCAGCGAAAGCGACATCCCGACGGGCGTCGTTGGCGTCGTCAGCTGCGGGTGTCAACGGCAACAAGCTGAAGACACCGGGGTCGCGGCGGAGAGCAAGGCGAGGATCTGGCTCAAGCGACTCATCCCTATCGTCAGCCATCAGTCTTTCCTCACCCGAGGTGACCCGCGCTCTTGCGAGTCCAACCCCAGCGGCCCGGAGAGCTCGAGCCAAGGCCAAAGGGCAAGAGGAAGAGGCCGTGGTGGCTCCCGCCACCACCAGCAAAGTCATCTCCACTACCGCCAATTCCAACTCGGAACCCCAGTCACAGTCTAGTGGTGCCCCCAAAACCCGGCCAATCACCGCACGGGGCAAATCACTCGCCTCCAGCAAGCATCAGCAGACGGCTGCGTCCAACACATCGCGGCCAAACTCTCCCACACTTTCTTCCTCTGCACACCGTCCCCAACGCAAAAAACGGGCTGCTGCTGATGATGCCAGCATGCCGGGACGCCTCGTTCCAGAAGAGCCACCTGTCAGCAAATCTTTTACTACGCCGTCCGCCAAGAACAGTCTTCAGGCGCAAATGCTCGATGGCTACGAGGACAGCTGGGATCGCCGGCGGGATGCTCAGAAGGTGACCAACAATTACACGGCCCTTGAGAGTTCAGTCAGGGATGGTTCAGAGGAGCAGGTGTCGACGCCTGCCAAGTCGACGCGGAGGTCGACGCGCCAGTCCCTCAACGCGCCCCCGAGCACTCGGGCGACTCGCTCGGCTCGCAAGAGATCCATCGAGGCCAGCGACAGGACTGCATCCCCTATGTCCGTCGTGAATCACGGTGGTGAAGGAAGCTCGGTCATCGGGTCGCGTGCTGTCACGCCGACAAACCTGCCGCCGGCCAAGAAGCAGAAGACTGGTCTTCGCGTGAAGCTATCGTAAGTCATCGCCCGCATCAATCCTTTCATCTCCTTCCAGTCTTGTCGCTATGCTCTTGCCTCTTTCAGAAGATGCGAGGCCGCAGCATGTTGTTGTGCCACTTGTGATCTTTTTTCATTTGTTGACCCAAGTAAAACGCGACATTCAAATGGCCACTGTTTGCTGACTTGGTTTGATTTTCATCTACAGACCTATTAAGAAAAAAGGAGGAACTGCTGCTGGTATTCCTCGTCTACAAGGCGAAGGTCTGACAGGAAGTGCTCAGGGCGCTCAAAAGGAACAGGTTCGTGTTGACTTCATTTTTTTTTTTCATTCTCCCCTTGACCCCGGTTTATCCCATCCACCCACCTCAGGGGCCAACTGGCCACCATCAGTCCTTTCCTTTGTTCATCACCACTCTTTCACCATCATCTCCAGGGAACGCAATGATATCATTATGGTCTGGCCAGCGTCTTTGGAATGGATGGTGTGACGGTTGGAACTGCAGGGCGCATGAAGAAGCATAGACTTGCTTGCTTTGCTTCCCGCCACCCATCACGCAGGTCTCGGCCCCATAGTGAAATTGGCGCACCATCCAGGCCAAGCCAGCATCGACCAGACCAGGGATGGATTCCCTCCCCTCCCCCCCAAAATGCCCAGCCCAGCCACCCGTGTTATTGGGTGAGATGTGCACTTCGCGTGCGTGTTATTTTTCGATGGATCGGTCTCATGGACCGCGTCTGCAGGGATCTGCCGGCAACCCGTTTTTGAGTTGTTGTGGACAAATGAGAGTGTCTCTTGTCAACGACTGCTTACGTTGATACCTTCCGTCCTTGATTCTGATGGACATTTGGCTTTGGACCTGTGGCTAACATTGTCTTACTTGCTATCAATCATTTAGGCTTCTGATAATGATGAATACTGCTCGGCCTGCGGCAATGTGGGCGACGTGGTTTGCTGTGATGGCTGCCCAAGGTCATTCCACTTCGAGTGCGTCGATATGGATCGTGAGGAAGACCTGCCAGCGGAGTGGTACTGCAATGAGTGTCTGGTGAAGAATTACCCGTCGCGCGTTCCCGTGCACAAGGGAGTCTTTGGAGCCGCCCTGAACAACTTGGAAAAGTGCATTCCCCGCGCCTTCAGCCTACCTAAGAAGTTACAGAACCGATTTGAAGGTGTACGCGCTGGAGCCGACGGTGACTACGAGGAGGTTTCCAGCAACCGGGCAGCGCGGAAGAAGACGGCCGGCTACGAGGAGGCGCCCGATTTTTTCAGGCAGCGAGATGATGGTGAGGCTGTGCTGTGCCACGACTGCCAGAAGCCTGCCACCGACATACGCGCCATCATTCCCTGCAGTGTCTGTTCGCTTTACTGGCACACGGATTGCCTAGACCCTCCGCTGGCTGTGCCACCTGTACTCAAGACATGGCGCTGTCCAGCACACGCCGATGAGTTACTAGCTGAAGCCCCTCCCCTTGCGCCAGCACATCGTTTCCGCAAAATCAAAGGCGCCCATATCATCACGCCTGCTATTGGCCGAGGCCTCAAAAACAATGGCCACATTGAGATTGACTGGAGCGAGGAGCCCGATCTGCCCGATCATTCTGGGTGGAAGGACTATGCCTCCTTTGGTCGCACTTACAAAATCCCTGCACAGGGTGTTGTCTTAGACTTCATCGAAAGGTATGTTCATACACTCGCCCTGTTTGAGTTTTTATTTTCTCCTTTTAGAAGCTGACTTGGGTCTCTAGGATGCAAAAACAGAAGCATGCCGTTACTGCTGTGCATGAAGACGAACCTCGGAGGACAGCGCCGTATCTCACACCGCCTGTTGAGGATCGCGATCAACCACCTCCGCCCAATAAGGTGCCTGAGCGAAGCGTTGATGAGATGCAGGCCTCGCTTATCCTGACAAGTTTATGTCAACCACCAGCCCAAGGTGTCGATCAACTCACGTCTGCTCTTCTGGCGTCCGCCGACTCAAACGTTATCGCCTTGATTGCTCAGGGCAACGCGGCTAACATTGCACGCGAGCAGTTGGAGTCAACAGATAAACTCAGTCTGCAGACGCTTCTCGTACAGATGGAGAATATGTCGGCTACTATTCGGCAAATTCTGACAGGAGAAGACTCGACGAATCTTGGAGCCTCTGGGATCCAGAATAAGAAAGCTGCAGTTTCGATCAAGCCCGATCCTCTTCTTGTTGAACCAACGCCACCGTCTACCATTGACCACACTGAAAGTGTGATGGACCTAGATTGAGCAGTTGTTGACAGCCTGGTGTTGATCAACGAATTCGTTACACTTATTTAATATTAACAGGCCTCGTCTTCTCTGGCTGGTTTTCGTTTTCGAGCATCAGACGCGCTTGAAAACACTTCACTTCCTTCGACTCATCCGCCACTGGGCCATTATCCAGATGTAGAATTATTTCGCGTGGCAGCTACACGTCACCAGCTGCTGCTTAATACCCACCTCACCCCCACACCGCCATCCCAGTCTCGACGGTTTTCCTGCCGTCACAAAACCAACAACATTCGAACGCCCTTGCAGGCAACTGCTTCCAAATTACCAGGTAGTAGGCACGTCTGATCAGAGTCTTGGCTCCTAGAATTTGGGAAAGGAGCAGCGCGCAAACCGAATGATTGGACATAGACAGGTCCGGTCCAGGCCCGGATGCCCCTTTCCCCATCTTCTTTTTGCATCGCAGCCCTGTCGTTTTTTATTTACTCTCAGCCCAGCCGTCTCTCCGGCCCCTCTAGTTGTTCTATTCCCTTTTTTTGACGTGTATTGATCGGTTTTGCATGGCCAGGTGGACGGAAAAAGAAGGCCACACGGGAGAAACCCCCCCAGCAAATGAATAAGCGTGTTCATTGCTGCGAAGCTAGCATTTTCTTTTTTTTTCTTCTTTTTCTAGTCTTTTCTCGTTTCCTGTTTTTCTTGTCACTCTTCAAGCTTATGTATCATATGGAGCGAAAGGCGAGAAGGATTACAGACCGGCGGATATCAGGCAAATGTGAACCCTTGAAGCGCTGTTGATGCTTCTTTTTGTCAACTATTTTGAACCCATCCCAATGTGCACTGCAAAAGTAAGAGACAGGTTCCGACCGGAGCTTATGTCCAGGTGATTTGATCTTTCGATACTGCCTGTAGTCATCTGGAGTTGCCATCCAGTGTCCCCTGCTAGGATATGTGAATGGCATTCACAAGTACCGGGATATTGATTCTACTTGAATCGTGCAAGCAATGCTTTTTTGTAATTTTGCAGCAGTAACACTAATAATATACATTCAACTCGTAAAATCCGGGGTAGCAGCACGTCGTAACGTGACGCACGCCAAGAAGAAGGATGCGGAAGAGCAAGGTAGAACAGGTGATTCTCCTCCCTCCTGACAAGAATCGTAACAGCAGACGTAAAACCTCATTCCCTGTCAAAAAAACCAACGCACAGATCAAGTGTGATGGGCGAGTTTGGCTCCCTCTTGAAATCAAATCCCTCCCGGACGTCCCGTTCCGTCCCGAGCTTCCGATCCCACCACCACTGTTCCACTGTTGTATTGAATTGGCCATCGTCCGGCCCATCCTTTTCCCCATGGAAATCAAGAAATCTTCGCCTTCGCGAGAAAAAAGAAAAGAGCGACAGTATAGCAACTACTCCGCTTAGTATGAAACCCCTCTCTACCAGTAGATCCCACACACAACGAGATAGAAAAATGACGAAAAAGTAGTCGTAAGAGAAGGTCCAATCAACCTGGACCCAAAGGCCCCTTGGATAAAAGAAAAGATGAAGGGCCTCGCAGAGGTCGCTTGCTTTCTTTTTATCCTTCCTAACAAGCATGAAGAGTCACCTCGATATCTCCCCACCGAATCGTTTTACAAGACGTTCACTCGTCCTGGGGTTAGCGAGCCAGAAGACAAGTGAAAGAACGTGCACCTCATTCCTTCTGTCACTCTGTGCAACCACCTGGGTCTCCGGCCAAAAAATACCCCTTGGCCAGCCAGGGATGATGAACATTTTGCCTCTCCAGAATCAAATATGGACAAGAAAAGTCAGGCATTCGCAAGGGGAAAACTATCGAGCCTTGGAATGGCATTGATATAGAAAAAAAAAACCGAGGGTCATCCACAGATGAGATGGCCCGTTTGGTGGAAAGCAGATACATGGGAAGCTCGAAAGTCAATAAGTTATGCTGCCGTCCCTGTACTCTTCATTGAATCGCCGATAATGAGTTTTGAACTTCCAAAATGTTGCTCTCGAGTTCGTGCCGGAGGCATGCTGCTGATCGTAAAAATTGATGTTTGAAGTATGAAATCCTCTAAAATGAAATCGCTGATACTAATGATGGGGTGAGGTAGGCCCGGTCATGTTTACCTCTGCGGAATCTGTGTTAGGAGCCATGCTATGAGTCATTTTTAGAAGGGTAACTTACGCGGCCACGTCTGCTATTGCCCTGATCCTGCTGGGGAAAATTCATCCCTCCTCCTACGTTGCCAAATCCATAACCTCCCATACCCACACCAAAGCCTGGGGGAGGGAATGCAGCCTGACCGCCAGAAATTTGAGGCATGGGGCCAGAGGATGGGGGCCCAGAGCTACCGTTTGAGACCTGGCGGAACTGTTCCAGAGATGGGTTGCCGTTGGGGTACACTCCATAGCCTCCTGGCACTTGCGGGAAGTTGTAGTTCATGGAGGGAGCACCACGACCAAGCATGTTCTGCTGGTAAGAGAGCTGTTGTAGGTTTGGCATTCCTGGGGTACCATACATCAGACCAGGGTTGAACGGCGGCATAGACGAGACAGTGCTCGGCTCAGAAATATCACCTCTCGATTGAGGGAATGCAGAGTCAAATCCTGACACATTTGAAGAGGGGTTGGTCTGATTATAGAACGACTTGTTGCCGGGGTTGCCTTGCTGCCCTTGGTGACCGTTAACTCCGCCACTGGCTTGTCTCGAGCTTGGTCGCTGACGCTGTTCCGGGTGTGCACTAGAGTCTCGGCTTGCGCCGCCATTTCTCGTAGACAAGCCAACCTCATCCATAAGACGCTTGTATCCCTGATTGGCCTGAGCCTTGATCCTCACGAGTACATTCTTGACGTTCTCTACAACTTGGCTACGGAGAGCCTCGTCGAAGAAAGGCATGGTAAGAACCTTGAAGATAAGTGTCGCACCACAGTTAGAGTCGCTGAGAATAGCCTCAAGAACTTGGTCATTTGGTGAGAGGAAAAGAGCCTTGAGAACGGAGTCGCGGGCCTCGGGCTCAGCTTTCTGGTTCACAACCTTGAGCACTGTCAGATAGGCAACCTTGTGAGTGCAGAGATGCACCAGGTACGGGATAATGCGAGGCGCAAGAACCGTTCGTCGCTGGGGGAATGTGCAGGTATCCAAGTACCATGTCAAGAGAAGAGCACCATTTTGGTTGGTGGCAAGGTGAACGCTGTGAATAGCGATCAGTGCTGCAAGCATCCTCTGCTGTTCTTTGGTTGAATGATGACTCTCCAGACAAGCGCGCATAGCACGGGCGCCAAAGCGGCCCTGGGAAAGTTGCGACATGCGGCTCATCATTGTCTCGAAAATAAAGTCGTTGAATGGCATGTTGAACTTGAGGCAGCATTGAAGAACGTAGTTGCCGTACTGGTCCAGGAACAGAGGAACCGTGTAAGGACGAAGATTCTCAGTGATGGCAGTCATCTGGGTGCTTGTCTTGCAAACATCAATAATCTTCTGGGCTGCCCAAGTTCCGTTCTTGTGAACACCGATCTCAGCCATATGAGGGGCAATCTCGTTCAACATCAGGTCGCGGATCTGGTCGGAGCAGTGCTCGAATAGCTTTTGAACAACCGTGTTACCGAGGTAGTCTGATGCCAGTTCTGCGATTTCGGGGAGCATCTCTACAGCGGCATTTTCAATGTCTGTTTGAGACAAGGTCTGATTATCGATACGCTTGCGAATATCGCGGAGCTTTGGGGCGTCATGGACTCGCGTGTGTGAAGGCTCTCGGATAGGAGGAATCTCATCGATAAAGGAGGTGAACTGAATAGAGGACTGCAGGTTGTGGGAAATCCGGGCCCTGTCTGTCTCGGAAGCTCCAAAGTGGGATACAATCTCGAGAATGTCGGCAGTGATATCGCGCAAGGCTGGGGGCGTTGGAGGACCGTTGCTGTTCACAGAAGCAGCAGCATCGCCAATGGTGCCGGCAGTTACCACCTGAGAAGGTTCGTGGCCCTTGGCGAATGGATCCGGACTGGGGGAAGGGAATGCGCCATCGTGTCCGGGGGTATTGCCCGGCGAGACGGGCTTTGCGAAGTTGATCCGGATAGGGCTTGCTCCTGGGAAGATTTCCTTGCCATTCATGTTTGCCTTGGCAGAAATGGCGCTCTCGACTCGCTCAAAGTTGACGAACCCGCAGTTCTTGTGAGTGAGAACACGAACGGAAACAATGGGCCCATGCGATTTGAACATCTCGATCAACGTAGAGGTCGTCGTGGAGGTTGGGATATTGCCCAACCAAAGAGCGCTTGTGGGACCTTCAAGACCCTGGTCTTCTACGCCGAGAAGTCCAGCATTGCGACTGCTCGATCGGCCGAGGCTCAGCCCAGCAACAGCTTGAGGAAGATCCTCAAATTTCTTCTCTTCTTGCAGGCGAAGCTCAGCAGCAGCAAGTGGGTTGGCAGAACCAGGAGTGGGACCGGCAAGGAATGAGTTCATCAGATGTGAGCCGGGGGCGTCGAGAACACCGGCGGTTCGGGCGCGTCGTCGGGTCGACGATGCCTGGCTAGCAAAAGCCTGCACGGCCAAGTTGTGGTTACGAATGGCGGCATGTGTGGCCGCGAGCTGATCCTGAAGGGCTGCTGCGTAGTGTTGCTCGTTGACGGGAAGACCATCGATCTCGTACTCATCATCGGGATACTCATCTGCATGCACATCTTTGTTGTTGACGGAATAGGAGCGAATGCGACTGGCCTGTCGGGCAAAATCCAAGTTTGGTATGTACGGTGTGGCAATCTGAGCTCGAGCTTGCTGTGGGGTTTCGGCAAGTCCAAGATAATCAAGCGTTCTCATATGAACATCTGAATCATTGCCGCCCTCCCTGGAGAAGTGCGATTGAGAAGGCGAGCTGGGACCGTTCGAAGGGACACTAGCAATGCTTGCAAGAGTGGATGCTCGCTCACGCCCAACTCCGGTGGGATTCCAGCTACTGAAAATCGAGGGGCCAAAAGGCGAGCTTGTACCGGGCAAAGGAGCAAATTGGCTGCGCTGAGGGAGGGAGCCAGCTCGAAGTCGAGAAAGCAGTGCAGAGCTACCTGAGTTACCGTCTACGGCCTCAAGTCCAGGGGAGGGAGTCTTGTTGTATGGGGTTTGCGATGGGGTGTTTCTGGCCGACTTGGCTCCCAGGCCAGGAACGGGCAAATGGCCAGGGCCGGGACCTCCAGGGGGAAATCGTGAAGGTACTGTGCCGGCACGTGCGCGACGAGGTTGATTGTGCGAATCTGGGGTAGGAAGTCCACCAAAGTCGGGGAAGCCATCGGTAGGAGACTCGGGTATATTCTCGCGCAACGGAGTAGAGTTCCCGCTCGTTGGAGGGCCGCCCCATGGGTTCAACGGAATCCCAGCAACACCTTCTTGAGCTTGAATCTCGCGAGCCCTACACAAAGCCGTGGTGTCAGCAACAGACCAACGGGGAGGGGGGAGGAAACTTCCGAATCGGTTTTTTCAAGAATCAAGAAGTCAAAGTTCGGTTCAGTGCGGGAAGTCTCACCTTTTGGAAAATAATCTGCTCGAACCCCCAATCTCGTGCGACGGAGAGCCAGCCCCCGAGCGCGAGTTTCCTGACATGATGCTGGCGGAAGAGACACCACTGGCAAGACCAAAGGGGGATCTGTTCACACCGGCGCCAGGTGTTTCTACAGGCGAATTGTTGACGGAAGGAGATGTAGAACGTGGCTGACTCGGAGGGTGAGAGCCAAAGCCAAGAGGAAAGTTTTCGGATCTAGAAGTTGACATTATCAATTACCTGGCCCCACCTCATGAGACGGGCAGCTTCTATCGTCTCGACTGCAAAGGAGGGAATAATATTGTCGGTCTGTCAAGGTACAATATGTGGCGTATCGTCGGAAGGACAGTAAGTCGGTTGTTAGGTCGACGTGGATAGGAAAAAATAATAGGTCGCTTCTCCGGTAAGAGGGGAAGGGGGAAAGCGCCGCGTCTCTCGCGGAGTCTCGAACAGACGAAGAAGGCTCAGAGACCTGTGGCCATGTATTACAAAGTCGTGCTATTAGCTTCCTCTAGGGAGCTGAAGTCGGAACTAGGCCAGAAGGGAAAGCAGAGCAGGACTGGCTGCCAGCGATGAGCAATCCCCAAAGGCTCAATCAATCGAGTCAATGCCGTGGCCGATCGCAAAGAGGCTAACGAGTCGCGCTCGGAGTCCTGGAGAAGTGAAGCCCAGGATGGTCGATGGGCACGGCTGGGATGGACACGATGCAAAGAAGAGGCGTCTGTTGAGGGTGCTGTTGAACTGAACCCTGGGTTGGTCGATCAGCCGCGAAAGGCAAGGGCTGGCCGCGAGACGTGCCGAACGAAAGGAAGAGGCGGAAAGAAAATGAGAGCAGGAAAAGAGGCACAAACTAAAGTAGTCATGAACAATATACAGGCCTCATTGGGGGTTGGGGGGGGACGGGTTGGAAGAGGTGGGTGTTAAGTCGAGGGATTGGTAGGCCTGGAGAAGGGGATGGGTTGAGGTGAACAGAGAGAATCGTGGATGGATGGAAATGAGGACGTAGCAGCAAAAGTGACGGGCTTGAGCGCCCTGGAGAGAGCGAAAAGTGGTACGTGTGTTGCGGTAGGAGGTACCATCTGTGGCCTGTAAGGAAGGTGGTTGTCACTCCTTAGGCCCCAAGTCCATGTGGCCCTTAGCCTCCAGCAGGCTGTCTGTGACGGCAGTGCCAGGTACCTCTCACAGTACCTGTAGCTTAGTACCTAGGCCCAGTCATCCACACCCTTTCAGTGCAGCTGTTAGCAGCAGCGCCTCTACAGGTACCCACAGGGCCACAAAGGAATACCTAACAGGCAGTGCAACTGTGGAGGGCACAGTAATCACATCCATAGCGCGGCAACTGGTACGTAAGGGACTTCTATATGCAGCAACCAAAGGGTCACCACCGTCTGCAATGATGAGGAAGAGAGGTCTCAAGTACCCATCGACTAGGTGGCCAGACACCCTTCTATATTCTATGTCTTACGTAGCAACAACTTGTGATGCAATTGCAGGCGTAAGCACATCCATATCTAAACATTACAGACGAAAATACCTATGAGAGACTGCTCAAACCCACAAAGATTCGAAGCTAGCGGGCGATCCTAGAGGACACAATGCATCTACGAGTAATGATGCTCTATCCCTGGAGGGATTCATCAGCTTATTGATTGGCCAGATCCGTCCGGTGAGTGCTGCTTCCTCTCGCACTAGTCCTGCCAAACATGCGCACCAAAATTCTTATATGCCAAAAAAATAGATGACAATAATAATCCCCAACAGCACACATATTTAGAAAAGGACGTGGGTACTTGGGGTTTGGCAGGTGGGCACCATGGAAGCCTCTATTCTAGAGGTACATTATCCAAAGTACACAATGTTCAATACACAGGTACCTCAAGCGCTTCCGGTGGGTTCTGCATTAACCAACTTGCAGCTTATTATCACAGGACGCAGAAATGCCTTTTCCCATTGGGAGAGAAATTTGCCCCCCCCCCCAACTTGAGGATCGTGCATGGTACCGCGGCGTACCTGTGTATTACTACTCGACCCGTGTCCTTCTTGAGACCTAGAGGGGGAGACGACCCAATTGGAAGCGGTTTGGAACTGGGGATGAAACACAAAGAATCCCCTGTACCTGAGGTAAGGACTGCCACCTTCTTGGCGACTAAATTCGTCTACATCCAAGTACTTCCCGCAATATCCACATCGTGATTACTCTCGCGGGCACATTCCCTCGCCCACCAACCAGCGCCCGAGACCTGATGTACTTGCTCAAGCCGCTCAAGGTAGCACTGTCAAAGCCCCCCAGCCCCCAAGCTCCAGACCTTATCCGTCACCCCTGTTTCACATCCCGACACTCGATGCGATGCGTACGCATCCCTTGCAGCCCATCACTCGTCAGCCTAGGGGGAGCTTGAGCCACCCATCCCATATCTGCCTTCCTGTCCTTAGGAACTGACTCGCTCACTAAAAGCTAGGATGAAGCGGCATGCACACAACTTGGCTTCGAAAGCGCTCGTGGAAGAAGATACGGCAATGCCCTCATCGAGACAGCTGGGCTTGATGTTCTGCATGCTAAGAAACCCCCGGCTAGTTCCAGTGGGCGTTTCAGCCTTCCAGCCATCCCTTGGCCTCCTTCACCCTATAATTCCATCAACCCCGACAGAACTAATGAGGGGCTAATAGCTTCTGGCGCTGGGGAGAGCGCCGGGCCGTGAGCTGCTCACCTAGCCGTTTCAACCTCGGTCAGGGGCAGATCTATGGTAAGAGGCAAGGCTAGGTCAAACATGTTGCACCCAGGAGCATCCCACATTCCTATTCTTTCATTATCCACATCCTGAAACGTCTTCTCTGTCTCCCAGGTTAGGCTTTAATTTACCTCTATCACGCTGAAATGGGACATAACCTGGTGGAAGTGGAGAAGTGTCAGCTTCGAAAGACATGGTGCTTGTTTAATAGCCGTGGACTAAACGATGGCGATGCCTTGCTACAAGAGTAGATCCAAAGATATAAAACCGTCTATATTCTGAGTATATTTCGTCCTACCATCTCTTTCATATAGAAGAAAAAAGAAAATAAAAAAAATAAAAGGGCAATATGCAAGTAGGGACATATACCTAGCCATAGCTTCCCGCGACCATCATCATAACCATGAGAAACACATACCCACCATTCGTTACCCTTATAAATACCATCGCCAAAAGCCTTGGTGTCGGCTCAAGGAGTCCATTTGCGATGCAGTGAATAATAATATAGAAGAAGAAGAAGAAGAAAAACCTGCCCTGCCCTTCCTCGAAACATCGGAATGAAGAATTAGCCTGTTGCCAGGCAAGTGTCGGGAAGAAAAAGAAAGAGAAGAGAAGCAAAGGAAGAACCGTGGGTAGGGGAACCGACTCCCAAAACCCGGACGCCAACGCATCATGATGGACTAAATATATGTCACCAAGGCTCATAGATAATATAGCCACGTTGCCAAATCATGGCTTGTTCCACCGTTCCTAAGAACGACCCCGGGCCTGATTAGTTAATTATTTAGGATGCTTCTTGAAGGCAAGAAGATCTGCCAAGCTGGCCAACGGACAACCGTGCTTCAGGAAATCATGGTTCAACAATTCGTGAGCGGATGCTCGGCTCTTAATGTCCACGCACAAGCAGACAGAGAGGAAAGCCTTAAGCTCCTTGCTTAGCTTTTCCGGCTTCTTAAGGCGTGGTGTTCCGTTGGTGGCAATGAGGTAG
Organism: Clonostachys rosea; assembly: GCA_026958235.1. Taxonomy (NCBI): domain Eukaryota; kingdom Fungi; phylum Ascomycota; class Sordariomycetes; order Hypocreales; family Bionectriaceae; genus Clonostachys; species Clonostachys rosea. The sequence goes on from CP110204.1 coordinate 6,404,008, forward strand.
AGAGCCTTGAGGGGCTCCTCGTTCAAGTATGGAGGCTCGGACTCAATCATCTCGATAGCCATAATTCCGAGGGACCAGATATCGACCTTAGGCCCATACTCCTTCTGCTTCACAACCTCGGGGGCCATCCAGTACGGCGTGCCCACCATCGTGGCACGTTTTGATTTCGCTTCTGTGAGCTTTGCGCAGAAACCAAAATCGGCTAGTTCGCGGTTAGCAAGTGCATTTCCAGGCAGCGTTGACTCGTGTAAACTTACTAATCTTAACGTTTCCACGAGCATCAAGTAGGACATTGTCGCTCTTGATATCACGGTGGATAATGTTCTGAGAGTGGAGATGCTGTAGACCCTGGCATGTCTAGAGTCGAATGTGTTAGCATTAAGACGGAATAAAACGTGTTCAAATTCAAGAGTTTTCTCAGTACCTCGTGGCAAATTGTAGAGATCTGGTCCTCAGTGATGGACTGGTTATTGTTGTCAATCACATCGGTGAGAGCACCACCTTCCATAAACTCCATGACAACCCAAAGTTCGGAATTGTTGCTGCGTAGGAATGCGTCAAGGAAGTTGACGATATTCTTGTGTCGGCTGTCCTTCATAACCATGATTTCGTTCACAATCAGTTCTTTTCGGGGTTGATGTGCGAGGTCCATCTGCTTGATGGCGACCTGAGCCCTGCTACCATGCTGGCGAAGGATTTCTCGAGCTGTACCCTGGGCAGTCTCCTTGATCTTTGCCACATAGACAGATCCTGAAGCGCCCTGTCCAATCTTCTTCTGCTTAGAGTATGACAAGTTGGGGTCGTCTTTAGAGACAACCTCTTTCAACTTGGCCATAACCTCACTCTCGGACATCGTAGACATGCGAACATCCTGCTTCCTCTCACTTGGGGGAGGCTTGGCGGTGAGGGCCGCTTCGGCAGCCTTGACGCCCTCTGCAGGATGCTGCTGGTGGTGATGTTGCTTGGGTTGCTGCTGCTTAGGTGCCACGTTAAGGGGCTTGGGGGCAGCGGGTAAACGGGTAGCCTGGGCAGGCGATTGTGGCTGTTGGTGCGTCTTGTATTGCGGTCCTCCATTTGGATGGCGGGCCGTGCTTGGTGATGCGGTGGGAGGCGTGTCGGTTCGCTGTAAGCGTGGTGCTGGCTCGCGTCCTTGGGTTTGCACCTGCAGACGAGGTTGAGCATTGTTTGCTGATGAGGGTGGCGCCGGAGCCTGCCGTTGGGCGCGGAGAGGGCTGGGCTGCTGGTTGTTGGCCTTTGGTGCTGCTGGGGCGGCCCTAGCAGGGTTAAATCGATCTGGTTGGGATGAAGAACCCGATCCTGCCGAGTAGCCTCCGCCTCCGCCAATCTCTTGCTTTGCCATTGGCACCTTCGTCTTAGGAAGAGAGGCATTGTATGCTTCGAGTTCCCGACGTTCCCTCTCCTCGGCCTCCCTAAGCTTCTGAGCCTCGAGCTGCTTCTTACGCTGCTCCTCACGAAGAGCATCCTGTGAAGAGTAGGCAGGTTGCGCGTTTTGGCGCTGCTGGTATGGATCTTGTTGCTGTCGCCACTGGGAATTGGCTGACGAGGAGGAGGAGGATGGTGCAGGGTTGTATGCCGGGCGCTGGGAACTAGGCGGGGGAGCAGGTCGTGGAGGTGCCACCGAACTTCCTCCATAGCCGTACTGCTTGTTGGCGGTCGGCGTCAAGCTGGGGTACTGGTTGGGGTTGTCCTTCTTGGTAAGGTGGTCAGTATAGAAGTCAAGGACTTCGAACACGGCCTGCGGGTTCCGCTCGTAATCCTCCTTGGTAATAGCGGAGGAGTTCAGAAGTCGCGACCACTCGGGGGGTAAACCAGTAAACTCTCCCGTGGACGCATCAAAGCCAACGTGAACAGCATGAGAGAAGTTGGTCGGAACGCCCACTCCACCCATACCAGGGCAGGCACCATAAATGAAGTCGATCCATTCATATAAATCATCGTCTCCTTTCACCTTGATTTGCAGGGTCTTGGTTGTGCCATCGTCGTCGCCGGGGCTGTTGGAGGCACCGTCAGGCTTTCGCTTAATCTCGAAGATGGTGCCAGCAGACTCGACACGGCCCACGTTGACAACATCTTTTAAATATAAAGTGTATGATACTTTGCCACCCTCTGCTTTGTGGAAATCCAGTGATTCTTTGCGCAGGATCAGGTACTTTTGCTTCCAGGGTTGGATGAAGTTCCTGCTTTCTTTGACATGCGCCCAACCTTCCTTCTTAATGGCTACCCCGCCCATGCCATCAGTATTGTTAGACTGTTGGCGGGCGATTGGGAGTGAAACAGTGGAACCGGAATATGTCGATGTCACTGTGCTTCGAATTGGTGAAATAGCCATGTTGGACATGCTTCCGGGCAAGTTTGCGTTGGGAGTAAGGGCAAGACGTGGTCGGTCGGTAGGAGGTCGCGGCGCCGGGCCGGGATTCATGAACTGGCCGGACGAATATATGCTGAAGCCTTTTGTCAGTCACAGTCCAAAGCATGCCAAAGGTTGCCTGATCAAGAATGCATTTCAATGGTAAGACATTGCCCGTCCAATATGCGTCCAAGTCGAGAGACCCAACGCAAAAGCCCAAGACCCCATGCAGATTGTGGAGATTGATCAGGTGCTACCAGGTGGCAATACTGCGTGGCTCTCGACAACTCGGATGGCTCTTGAGAGGCCATTATTGCAGCAATCGTAAGCAGTGTCTGAGCCCCTCCTCTCATGTGTGGGTGGGCGTGCGTGAGACTTGGAGCGACCTTGTTGATCCATTCAGAAACAGGCATTTCAGAGTTGTCAACGTACCTTTCTTGTTGTGACATTTTGGCGAGAGTAAATCAAGCTGGTTTTTGTGTATTTTGCTAAAAAGATATAAAATGGTTCGAGTGCGCCTACATATGCTGCTCAATAGGAACGCTTGACGAGACGCTGAAGTGTGCGAGGAGATGGCTGGAGAAGAGCAGGGGGCGAGCGGCTAAGTCGAAACGAGGGCCGCAAGAGACGCAGTTGCGACAAGGATTATAGCTAGCCGGGACCGCCCTACAAAACGACAGACACTTCCTCAAGCTCAACAGGAGGAGGTCATAGGTGAGGCGGTGGTTTTCGCTAGGACTTGGTCTCCCAACTTCGCTCGGTCGTAGGTGAGGGGGGGGTTTTGTTCAGTCGGGCGACTAGGGGGGGCAGGCGGCTGTTGGTACTGGTATTGCTTATGTGGGCGCAGGGAGTCGGCGGTCACTGCAGGAAGTCGCGCGAACAGGTGGGCTGCGGAGGCAGAGACTGTGGCGGGCAGACCACGAATAAACGAGTCCAGCCTCGTTATTATACAAAGAACGCTGTTAGGCTTGAGGAAGAAGCCAGGCAATGCAAGCTGAGAGGGGAGGAAGGGGATGTATGTAGAACAATGGAACGAGCCAGGAGAAGCCAACTGAGGACGGGGACAGGTACATAGGCACCTGCACCTTCAGGCGTAGACAGGGTGTGGGGAAGGAGGCGCGCCAGTGTGGGTGTTGAGTGGTGACTCTCTCCTGAGGCCTGGGGCGGGCCCGGCGCATCAGGTAGGGAGCACGCTAGGGGATCGTTTACTGGAACCTCCGCCGCCAGTCAACCTCACCCAGTCAGCCCAGACTCCTACTTTATTAGGAGCTACCGCTCGACCATGGATATTAGTAGGAGGGTGGTTGCGATGTCAAGGCGTCGGGAGCCACGAGGAGGTGGTGGTTGCACACGCTCTCGGAGCCGCTAATTGGTCTCCAGCTTTGGTTGCATTTTCGCTGATAGGCTCTTCCCCTGGCTGCATTTGGGGAGCCTGGCCGCCTGCACAGGACGAGTGATTACCTTGCCTGGTAGCTACCGTATCTACCTGCTGCACCCTACACATGGTCGTACTCTGTATGGAGGTTATTCGAATTTTCCAATCATTGGCCCTGATCATCTACCGTGCTGGCCGGCGGCCAATTAGTGCGACGGGTGTCACAGGCCATCTACTGCCGTCGACGCCAAATGCCAGTGCCTAAATATAGAGTCTGGCCAACCCGACAGCTGGGAGACGACGGGTACCTACCTGCTGCCCAAGATTGTACGATCAACCAGCCTGCGTCGAGTCATGGAGCCAGATATATCTTCGGAATGCCGTACCGCCAAGGAGATGGGTACATGGTACTTACTCAGCCCCAGGACCTTGCTGGTGTGTGTCTGCATTGATGCGCCTTGCTGCTCACTTTCCGCTGCATGATTGAAAAACTCCACGTCTGGGACCGACATAAGAAGAGCTCGGTCAGCAATAGGACAACCGCCCCATCCATTCCCACAGTGCCTATAATTATTATTGCTTACCTATTTAGTAGCTGTTATAGGGTTGCGCTGGTTGCCCACTGTACGGCTACTGTGACTCTAGACAAGTTGGCTGCTCCACCGGCGCTCCGTCCCATGCTGACCACAAAAGGGACCTTGGGAACTTCTGAGGTAAGGTGCCTGGGCAAATGTCGGCCGATCATTTGCTGTTGGGCATCACTGTCTTCAACACCGTATCATTGTTCCGAGCAGCACAGGGGTGAATTCAGCCTGCCCGTAAGCATGTTCGGTGGAACTCACCGAGACCTCTTCATGCTGTGTATCAGTAAATCACGTTTCGTATTGCCTTGCTCTGCAAAGCAAGACGTCAGTGCCCGCTACCAGCGTTGCATGCACTGGCGTCGATGGAATCTCACTTGTCCCTGATGGCTTTGCAGATCCGGAGGGTGCACCCCTGAGGCTAGCGTTTAGGATTCACCACCATGTTGGTATAAGCGCCCGGCACTGGGAGGAGCAGCCCAAATACATAATTCTATGCTGACATGGACCATGCCTTAGCAGGCAAGATATCACGGGATAGGCTTATCAGCCACACTATACGCCATTCCGGCTCCGAAGCTCCCAGCATGCAGTCAGCTTTGGTACGAAAGAGAACGCCCATCGATAGAAGAGGAAATCCTCCAGCCGAGAATGTAATGATCCTTCGTAAAAGACGGACCCGAACAGCAGTGATGAATAAAATAGGATACCCATTCCATATCGATGGGTCGGGCCTAACCTCACCAACCCGTTATGACTTCATATCACCAAAATAGCCCGCTAAGACCATGATCAAAAGTTGAAACAGTGAACAAGTTAAATTTCTAGGTACCCTAAGATATCTAAATTAAACCTGTCCGATGACCGTTGCCAATCACATCTTTCTAATCGGATCCCGATATGGTCCTCCAGAAAAAGCTGGAGGTAATGCAAAACAGGCGCCCAAAAAAATATCACATGTCACATCATCATCATCATCATGCCAGTCTCCTCTAACAACAGCACGTCATGAAGATGTCCCCAACGATCAATGCGTCCCGTTGGTCATAGGCGGCTCTCCTCCCTCGTTCGTTGTGCCTCCGCTAGCTTCCTGTGTAGTTGGTTCGCTTGAAAGGTTTCCCTCGCAGCCCTCAGTTGGGCAGCTACTGTCCACAACTGAGCTGGTCCACGTCTCGCACGTGTCGCATTGCACGATGGTGTCGGGGATAGCAGGATTAGGCTCTGGTGAGTCCGGCATGGTGGTTGGATTTCTGAAGTTTGGTTGTTCAAAGGAAGAATCGGTGGGTTGTAGATATGTCCCTGTGCTGCTTCGTAGCTGACGGGTTCCGACTTCTATAAATTTGTTGGAGTTTGTTTGAAGACGCTTGGTTATGGGTTTGTTCGTTGACACCAAAGGGAACCCGTTGTTGAAGTGTGCTCTTTGGATATATTTATACCATGAGTTGGTGAGTGAGTACAATGACTGTTTGTCTTCATCGTGGTTTGTTGCAACCTATTCGCATCACTTTTCGCATCACTTATATCCGACTCATCACAAAGCGGTTGCACATGTATGTTGCATTGTGGCACTTAATGCCGTGATGCACCGACAATCTGCATTTCGTTGCTCTATCATAATCATAGCTAAACATAACATTTTTTCTCGCTTCACCTCTCTGCAACCTCAATCTCCTGGCCCTCGAACTTTGGAAGCTCAGCCTCAATATCAGCCCACGTCTTGCTGCCATCCGCCAATGACTTGATGGCATCCACGATCTTGTCTTCCTCGGCACGGACCTGCCTCGTCGAATCACGGTCACGGAGCGTGAGGGTCTGATCCTGGAGGGTCTGGAAATCAACTGTGATACCAAAAGGAGTGCCGAGCTCGTCGTTACGGCTGTAACGCTTGCCAATACTGGCGGATGAGTCATCTACACGACTGGAAATTCCGAGACCGCGTAGACGCTGTGACAGCTTCTTCAAGTTGGGCTTGAACTGGACGTTGGAAGACAGAGGCACGATCAGCACCTTTGTGGGCGCGACAATGGGAGGAAAGGATAAGACCTGCGGGGGGGAGTTAGTGATTCACGATTCACCAAGAGGGCGGGGATTTTTGTAGCAAAATTAGAGACTTACACCACGTGCTTCATCGCCACCATCGCTAGCTCGGGTCCAGAAGTTATGTTCAAGGAGAGCATAGAGAGTTCGGCCAATACCGAATGAGGGTTCGATAACATTAGGAGTGAATTCCCGAACGTTCTCGGTGCGCTTACGGAACTCAATCTTGATTGAGTCCTTAGTAATTTCGACTTGGCCATTGCCGACACCAGCGACGTCCAAGGTAATCTTGCCGTTATCGCTGAGCTCCTTGGCAAGCTTCTCTCTTTGCTCCTGGGTGGTGGCCTCCAGGGCGCCCTCCACAGTTCTGGCGTCCTTCTTGAAAAGGGGACCAAACTTCTTCTTCTCAACATCAATCTGCCACTCCTCGATGACGAGAGGCACTTCACGTTGCTGGCGAACGAGGAGGGGGGCACCCGTCTTCTTGGCATGGACGCTCAGGTCGTAAGCGCTACGGTCTGCACAACCAACGCATTCAACCCAGCCAGAGGAGGTCAAAAGCTCGCAGTCCCAGCAGTCAGCGGCGTAGTGGGCCATCTCGTTAGCCATGTGCTGGCGGAAGCGCATCTTGCTCACATCGACACCGATCTTGATCATGAACAGGTGGATTCGGGCGATAAAGTAACCGAGTGTTTCGTTGTCGACGAGCTTAGTCTTGACGGCTTCACCAATCTTGATGCTCTTGGTAGCAGTCTTACCAGAGAGCTGAGTGTCGCGATCCAGCAGGACGAGCTCAATGTCCTCAACCTCAGTGAATCGAGGGTGCTTCTTGCCACCTTCGGGATCAACGAAATGCTCAATCTCAGCCATCAGGAACTCTCGCACTCGCAGCAGACCGGCACGAGGCGAAATTTCATTTCGGTAGGACTTGCCAATGGAGGCAGAGGCGAAGGGCATGCCGGACTGGTTGAATTCGAGGAGCTTGGCAAAGTTGAGGAACTGACCCTGAGCAGTCTCGGGTCGCAGGTAACCAGCGAGGTTGCTGCTGGGGCCAATTGAGGTCTGGAACATGAGGTTGAACGCCACGGGGTCGCTTGGAAGCACGCCTGTCTCGGGGTTCTTCAGCTCGTATTTCTTGATCAATTGACCAAGCTCGGGGCCGTCGTAGTTGTCGATCTTGGCCAGAACCTCCTCGTACTCCGTCACCACAGCATCTTCGAGCTTCACAGCCTCAGACTTGGCCTTCTTCTTCTTCTTCTTTGGGTCGGCCTCCTTCTCCACAATCGCCTGGCCACGTGCCTCCTTGTCACCTCGCAGTCTAGCCTCAAGAACGGCCTCGACGAAATGGTCGGCTCGCATAATCTCGCCGTTCTTGGGATCCTTGCACATCCAGTCGGCGAACTTGTCGACGTGGCCGCTGGTCTTGAGAACCTCGTGGGGGGTCAGGACGGTGCAGTCGACCTCGAGCATGTCTTCCTCCAAGATGAAGTGCTTGCGCCACTGGTCGATGATGTTGGCCTGGAGTGCGCAGCCGGGGGGGCCATAGTCGTAGAGACCGGCGACACCGCCGTAGATCTCGAAGGAGGGGGTGTAGAACAAGCGCCGCTTCAGCATGGCCTCGAGGAGGACCTTGTCCAGGGGCTGGCCCTTGAGGGTGGTTGCGCTGGGAGCCATCTTGTTCTGGGGGTTTGCCTTTTTGGAAACCGGGACTATGTATCTGTACGCGTGTGAAGAGGTGCTAAAGGAGCAAGCCTTCCGAGGGAAGCTGGTTGGTGCTCTAGGCCCTGTAGCAATATGAATCGAAGGTGTTGTGTACGATCTAAAGACAGGTCTGGTGCAGACGGGGAGTCTTGAAGTATGGATGACTCGAATTGACTTCATCCACTCGATATCAACATGTGCGAGGACGAGCGCGTGAGTCAGAAAACTCAAGTCGCACTGGTTCCTCTGATGGTGGGGGAGGGGTAAGTGGGAGAAGGGCACAGAAGCAGCTGCCAATAAGAGCAGCGCGATGGCTTGGAGACCCTTCTACTCGCAGAAGGAGGGTCTATCTTTTTAGCGTACTATCTGCGCCTGTGACAGTGGTCACAGCACCTACCGTCCAGGCTTCTGGCGCAAGCTCCTCTCTTCCAGAACAGCTGTATAACTGTGCTAATATTAGCGGGTTCCAATGCGTCAAGTGCTATCCTAGTGACGGAATGAAATTATGTCGATGGGCGAGTTCCCGTTATCACTTTTCGAGTGTCCATCAATGATGTTTTTTCATTCCCTCGCAGACGAATTATTCCTTTTTTTTTTGGCCTGCCAGGAACAACTTTAACGCCGCACCCCGGCGGCTTGGTCTCGTCCTATCCTCACCTAACCTCCGAGCTACCCTGTAGCAGCGACATCGGGATGACACTCTCAATTCATCAGACACCTTATCAGCCTGTCTTAGTTATTAAAATGACCCTAATTTGGGATGTTCCCTCGAGTTTATTTTCGTTTAAGATTACCTATTGTTGATTCGGAGTTTATGTATTGTTGCTCCCATCGTTTATTTCGGCAGAGACACTATGTTGGGTCTGTCCAAGCTTCTGAACATATTGGTTGAAGAAATTGTATCAGACCATCAGCTTACCCAGCAGGATAATAGCGCTGACAAGAGACGTAAAGATTTCAAACCGGCGAGAATTCAGCCAGATGAGAATAAATAGCAGAAAAATCCACTGCTCGCTACATGATACTCATTGATGTTGCTAAAGCACAACCAGAACAGACGTCGGTAACTGTTTGACGACCCTCTTTGAGTTTTTCTACCCCCAAGCTATATCCCTTTCCTTCATCCTTTCCTTCCTATTATGCTAAACCTGCACCTTACTTTTATCATCCGTCATGCCGCACTGCCATTGACTTTATCAAAGGGCTTGGGAGTTGGTGGCCGACTTTCGCTTCTGTAAAACACAATGTGGGAACGGTTGGCGACATAGTCGCTATCCGCATATCCCAGAATTTTCTCAATCTCCACGCTCTGGTGACCCATGACCTGAGTGATCTCAGCCGCGGCGTAGTTCACAAGCGCTCGGCCGACCTCTTCAGCGTAGTCACCACGCAGTCTGCCGTCTGGCCCGGGCTCTCGTAGCCTGTTGACAACAACGAGCCGCACGGCATCATGCTGGGCAAAGTTCCCTTCAACGTCAACGATACCCACCGGGAGCAGCCCGGCCTTGCCAAGTAGTGCTCGGTGCGCCCCTTGGTCGATGTAAATCGTCCCGTGAGGATTGACCGTGTGAAGGAGCCAGAAGTAACGGTCCCGAATAGGATCGCTGGAAGGAAGAAATCTTGTATGGAGGGGCGGGACATCTGGATTTACAACCTGAGATTGGGCCATCAAATTCAAGGAAGTTGAAGACGACACAATCGACAGGGCGCTGGGATCGTCAGGGGTGCTTGGGCCAGACGAGGTTTGGAGGTAATTGACAATGTTTAGGATATTGCCGGGGTTCGAGGATCGTGTAATGATAACTGTAACCCCTGCAGACGTTCCAAGCCTAGCAGCGATGATTTTGGTGCTCATTCCACCAGTTCCAAGCGAGGAGCCGGCGCTTGACACTGCACCAAGTATTAGCACAACAACATCATAATGAACAAACAATCGGCGGATAAGACTGACCGTCGGCTTGAATCTCCGAAATGTCTTCGACGACCTCAATTGGGCGAGCGTCAGGGTGCGTGCGCGGGTTCTTGTCATACAGACAATCCACGTCCGTCATGAGGAATAGTAAGTCGGCGTGAATCATGGCGGCAGTAATTGCCGACAGGGTGTCATTGTCGCCGAATTTGATTTCGGAAACAGCCAACGTATCATTCTCATTGACAATGGGAATCACCCCTTGGTCGAGCAATTCGTTGACTGTGTTTTGCGCGTTCAGGTACCTCGTCCTCTTTGGGAAAGCTCCCATTAGCCGAATGGTCTACCAACCAAAGCAACCACTTTTATGACGTGGGTGCGGTACTTGTTTGTAATTTTTATTTCTAACTTACGTCGGCAATGTCATTTTTCGTGAGGAGAATTTGAGCAATCGGCTGGGCCAGGTGCTGGAAGAGGCCATCCCAAAGGCTCATGAGTCTGCACTGGCCAATTGCTGCGAGGGCCTGGTTTGGAGGGGTTTCTCGATTAGAGGATCATCCTTTTTACAATTGCAGCTAAGAGGGACTCACCTGTAATTTTGCGAGATGTTTGGGTTTTTTGTCAATATCCATTCTCCTCAGGCCAACGCCGATGGCGCCCGAGGAGACAATGATGACCCGATGGCCATGTTTCCGGAGCTTGACCGCCGTGTCCACGATCAAGGTCAGGATGGGTAGAAGGGGCTCATGAGTCTTTTCGTCGACAATTGAGCTTGTGCCTTTTACAGATACTGTGTTAGTTTTCTGCTCCCATCCAACTTTTGGGAAGGCGAGAATCGGAGAGGGCAACCTTACCAAGCTTTATGACAACGGTCAAAACCTTTGACTTTTTCATGCCTGCCAGATTTGATCGAGAGTCAGCCAAATGAGGAATTGAATGGATTTAAAAGCGAGAATGAAATGAATGAGAGTAAGAAAAAATGCTACTCCGGCCACAGGCCATTTTAAAGCCTGTTTTCACGCCTTGCCATTGACGCAAGACGAAGGAGCATTGGAGGGTTACGGAACTCCACCGGTCCTCGAGGGAGCCAAAGAGCCGTTCGCAAAGGCACTTGGCATCCTCGGTAGTGGATGTTCTGAAGTTTCATTCTAATGCTTGTGAATATGGGTTGGCTTACGATCATTTTCATACGCCATCTCTCGCCAATCATTGCCTGGAACTGTTCAGTCCAGGGGGGTCGTGTAGATTTGGATGGATGGCAGCGAAAACATCCATGTGAGTAACACCGTCGGCGCTGTGATCAAAACCCATCTTGGGCAAGCTAACGGCTTAGACTGGGTCGGTACCTCTTAGGGGTGACAGAAAAATGAAGCGCTAAAGAACTAGTCCTTCTATACCTCTGGAGCTATGACGAGTATTTTTGATTGTTTCAAATGATTAATGAACAGATTTCGAGCTACTACACTCTCTATAATTGAATCATGTCACTTTTATTTTTATACCGTCTGGGTTGAGGTATAACTGTGCGCTACTTATAATTGCACATCAATTCAGTGTCTCAACTTTTCTGTCACGACATGGCGGGTCGCCTGTAGGTACATGCTGCTAGAAGCCGTGCCGCCGGTTTCGCGGCGTCCAACACCGACCTCGGGCCCACAATTTGGGCGGTATTACCTCCCCGTTCACTGGATACGAACTCACCGCCCTGCCTCTCACTGGCCGGCAGAATTTGTTCAGTGCTTCAGCAGGGCCTGTACGAAAAAGGAACTAGTCGCGATCGCATAGCCTTCGATATTGGCCCAAAGGCAATTCGCATCTGACAATCCGAAAGGGAGATGAGAAAGTAACGGACCATTTCCTCCCTCCCAAGTCCAGCTTGTGATGGATCAATCAAAGGAAGCAACCTCGGCTCCCGCCGCCCCGACCCCCGTCGTGTCCGATGGACCCAAGAAAGAGCTCTTCAACGACCCAGCGCGGACGGGCTTCGACCCGGAGATGAAGTGGTGGATGAACTACTTCCGCATCCTGTCCGGCGGCATGACCAACGAGGGCAAGTTCCACTACCGCGAGTGGCGCTACAAGGTCCACGAGGAGCGGGACTGCAAGCGCTGCGAGGACAACCGCAACTGGCTCTTCACCCACTCCCCCGTCGTCCGGTTCCTGTCTGAGAAGATTGGCGACCTCAACGGCGACCTGAACAAGGACAACGTCATGTGCCGGCGGTGCCCTGCCCGCCTCACCGAGGACGGCCAGGTCCACAGGCAGTCTGGCGGCTTCAGCCCCGACCACGGCATTCTCCTCTGCGCCAACGAGATCAGGGACAGGAAACACATGGAGGACACGCTGGCGCATGAGATGGTGCACGCGTGGGACCACTTGAGATGGAAGGTGGACTGGATGGGCGACAAAGATCTCAAGCATGCCGCCTGCACCGAGGTATGCAACGGCCTACTTTGGTCGCATGTGAATGGAAAGAGCCCCATGCTAACTGAAAGCTTTATCCACAGATTCGTGCTTCAATGCTGAGCGGCGAGTGCCGCTGGACTCGAGAAACCTTCACACGGGGTCAATGGAACCTGACGCAGCAGTTTCAACATTGCGTTCGTCGGAGAGCCATCCAATCCGTCATGGCTCGGCCTAGATGTAAAGACGAGGAACAAGCGACCAAGGTGGTGAACCAAGTTTGGGAGTCGTGCTTCTCAGATACCAGGCCATTCGATGAAGTGTACAGATAAAACGGGAAGCGGAGGCAACAGGGCATGGCAGGCCTCGCACCGCACTTGTACTATTATTCGAGCGAATCACCGTCTCAGCTTTGTGTGCCATGAAAATGAAAATTAACGATACCCATGTAATGTCAATAGTCAAAAACATACTCTCTCTCTTAGTCTGTGTGTCTGTTTTCTTGTCGCCTGTATGAAAGAATTACAACAAAAGTTTGAACTCCATTATATGCACAATCCGTAACCCATCCCATGGTGTGATGAAAACCAACGCCGATTAAGCCAGCCAATAAATATTGGAAAAAAGGGAAAACAAAGACAATCAAATCATTATGCTCATTAAACCGAGTCTATGTAGACTTCTCTCGGTTGTACACTCTCTCACCCTTGACGCAGTGCTTGAGAATCCAGGGATGCTGCTGTACCTGGTCGAGCGGGATTCGCTTGGCAGGGTCGAGCACGAGGAGCTGTCTAGAGTTAGTATGTGATTGATTGAAGCAAGTTAAAACTGTTGAGATAACTAACCTTCTTGATGAGATCGGCAGCCTCAGCACTGACAAAGGAAGGAATTGACATGTCAGCACGCGCAATCCTGCGCTGTGTCATAATAGGTGTGTCCTCGAAGGGAGCCTCGCCAACCAGGAATTCATATGTCAGGACACCCAAACTCCACAGGTCTACCTTCTCGTCATAGAAGTTCTCGCTGGTTCCGGGCTTGACCATCTCGGGGGGGAGGTAGTCAAGAGTTCCGCACATGGTCTTCCTTCTGTTATTAGGGGCATGGACACTCCAGCCAAAGTCCGAGATCTTGATCTCTCCGTGGATTCCCATGAGAATATTCTCGGGCTTGATGTCCCGATGGATAACGTGCTTTCTGTGGAGGTATCGCAGCGCAGACGCCATCTGGGCAATATACTGAGCCGACTTCCACTCGGGGAAGCGACTCTCTCTACGGAGATGCTTGTACAGCTCGCCCTTGCCGGCGAACTCCAGGATGAGGAACACTCGCTTGCTATCGTGGAAGTGCCCATAGAGCTGGAGGATATTGGGGTGTCGCAGGTTGCTCTGGATCTCAATCTCTCGTCGCACCTGCTTCTCGACACCGCCACCCTGCTGCAGCTCGTTCTTGTGCATGACCTTGAGGGCGCAGATAAAGCCGCTTGTCCGCTCCTTTGCGAGATATACGCGCCCAAATTTACCCTTGCCGAGAGGCCGGCCAATCTCGAACATGCCGAGGTGGAACTGCTTGGGGATGCTAGGCTGCTCAATCAACTGCGAGGCCCGTGAATGCTCCTCGGCACTTTCTTCCGAGACCCGTGATGAGCTGCTGGTGGGCAGGGGCTTTCGTTGAGGTGAGGGGGGAGGGTTGTTCGCTTTTCGCTGAGCGGCCTGGGAAGGTAATGTCACGGCTGCGACCGTGTTGCTGGTCTGGGACTGCAGCGCAACCTTGACGAGGTTGGCACGGCTGCTGCTGTGCGCCGAATGGGAGGATGTGGTAGAAGTCACAGTCTAAAGCCCAAGGTCAGCATGCGTTCTTGCTGGCCGTGTCCATCACCACCCGGAACTTCGCACCTTTGTTTTGGAGTAGGCCCTGGGGGCATCGCCAATCTCGTTCTCGTCATTGACGGACATGCGCTCGAAGCGCGACTCCAGTGTGCGACTAGCCATTGCTAGGATATAGAATGCCGGTGGCCTGCTAAGGTTAGGGAGAGAGAGAGCGCAACGAGAAGTTGATCTGTGTTGGCGGAGAGAGAGGGAACTTCATCACTGGAGCTTGTATTTAAGGGCAGGGAGTCTGTGTGTACATGTCGGACGACAAGCGGGCTGCCCCGGATACCAGCTGAAGCTCCACGTTGCCAGGGCAACAGCAGGGTATAGGCGGTGGCATGCTAACCCCATTGAAGATCTAGATCCCGAACCCTTGTTTTAGCTCTTGCACAACGAACTGGAATACCTAACGAAAGTTTGCCGGCTAGCAATCTTAGATCAGATGCCCTAGTGTCTTAGAATTAATGCTATTGTCATTTCGACCGTCCGTGATCTGATGTGGGGTTGGCAGTTGAAGACCGTGTGCGGCTTCGGTGTGATCAGTAGTTCGGTGAGCCAAGGTCAGGGGCCTGAGTGATGTAACAGGCTTCAGCCTCATTGTAGCTCCCCTCCAACAAAACTTCAAGCTTACAACAGCTCGGCGTGGTTCCAGTGTTTGTGAGTTACAATAATCTGTCCGTTGGCTGTAAGCTCTATTCACGCACCGATTCGAAACTTTTGGATTTTCAATCTCATCACGTTTGCTACCGTTTCAATCCTCCTGAATTCTGCTGTGCCCCTCCCCCTCCCTCCCCGCGATGGCTTCCAGCAGCGAACCATTGGGGCCACCTCCCCGTCCGGCCACAACCACGAACCACGTCACGTCGACAAGCGAGCCCTTCCCAGATCCCAAGGAGCTAGATGCGGCCACCAAGGTCCACACCCAGGGCGCCTTCCAGATCGAAGCCCGCAAGCTCCCGATCTCCAAGGCCGGCCCCATCGACGAGCTCAACGAGAAGCTCGGCATCCCCGTCCCCGAGATGATATTCGGCGACAACCTCATCAAGATCACCCACAAGCCGTCCAACTGGTCCATATCCTTCGACGCGTTCGGCGCCCTTAATCGAGTCGACAAGGAGGGTAAGAAACTCCTCAAGGTCTCGTACGCTAAGGACTGGGAGCGAACCCGCGAGGACACCACCATGAAGATCAAGAACATCGTCAAGCCCTACGACTGGAGCTATACCACCGACTACAGCGGCACCGAGAGCGAGGGCAGCAGCGGCCAGCGCCTAGCGCTAGGCATCGGCCAGTACATCCCCCTCGCGCTGCTCCAGCGGCGGGACCCCATGCTCTTCTTCGAGGAGGTCATCCTGTACGAGAGCGAGCTGGACGACAACGGCATCTCCATCTACAGCTGCAAGGTGCGCGTGCACGAGCGGCGCATGCTGCTGCTGTGCCGCCTGTTCATGCGGCTGGACGGCGTCGTGGTGCGCATCAACGACACGAGAGTCTACGTCGACTTTGATCAGAATTACGTGATTCGCGAGTATACCGCCAAGGAAGAGCTGTTCCAGTCTCTAAAGAGGGTATGTTGATTTTTGAATACTTTCCCGAGAAAGGAGTTTTCTTCGCCAACAATTCTGACCCTTTTATAGAAGCTGGTTATGAGTGGTAGACTCCCGGACGATGTTACGATCGCCCTTCGCGACCCCAATATCTTGGACCCCCTGCTCACTGTTACGAAGCAGATGACAGACGCGGTCAAGTTTCGTGAGTAGCTGACTATTGTAGTTACCGTCAAGGCGAAATTGAGGCTTGGGATTGCTCTTTGGGTATGGTTCCGCGGCGTTTTGAGAATTTGCGCCGTCTTTTAGGATGATCTTCGCAAATCAAGATATTAAGGATGAAATGGAGACTCATCCATAACAATGGGCTTAAAAAATATACCTTCTCAGAAGTACAGTAGGGGACCGACAAGAAGGATGGGCTTAGCAAATATCTACGAATGAATGAACGGCTTCAAGACATGACTATTTTATTGATTTGTTCGAGACATGACTGCAAAGCCAACGAGAAACTTTGATAACGAACAAGACTCCAAAATGACGATGTGGACTATCCATCCTAACCCCAATGCGCGCCAATACTCCTGAACCTAACCGCCGCTTAACAAATAACGTTACGCCAAAACAGATTACCGAGTTATCGAGCTCCAGCAGGTGAAGATGACTGCGTAGCTTCCTCATATTCTAGTTCCCAGCGGTCTACCTCCTTGAATTTAGCCGCTGCTTGTTTTAGCTCCTCCGTTTTGTTCCCTTCCGGCGTATGTGTGCTGTCAGCCTCGAAGGTGTCGTCAGGAAGGGGCTGGAACCGGCTCTGCTCATCTCCTTCAGTGTCATCACCCTCACTCTCGTTTTCCTTATCTGATGATCTTCGCGAATAAGTGAGGCTGGGACGAGACTTGTCGGTCTTCTTCTCTGGTTGCTTAGAAGTTGAAGGTCCTCCCCTGGTAGTTTGGCGAGTAGAGCCACCACGAGTGGCGGACCTCGTCGCCTTTCTCCTCCGTGGGGCATCAACGTATGAAAGCTCATCCTCATCATGTCCAATTCCGGCTGTGTCAATCTCGTCATCGCTCGGCAGATCAACAGGGCTGTGGGCTCTTTGATGCCTCCTCTTAGGTAGCAAGTTCGCTAGGTCTGCTGTTGTGAGCTTAGGCGAGGATTGGCGTCTGGCTCGACCCCGAGACTTGACTGTCTTGGCCTCGAAGTTTGGTGAGTGTGTGAGGGAGGGAGGGGAGGAAACGTTGGACATGCTATCGTGGTCAAGGGGATCTGCTGCCGACGGCCGCCGGCGTCTCTTGGCGAGGCCGTGAATATCGGGCCACTCGAAGTCCTCGCCTTCAGAGCCACTGCTAGCAGGTGGTGCAGCATAATCCATTTGGTTGACAGGGGTGACTGGCCGGCCCAGCTCAGGTAGAGGTTGGTCGAAGGATGGAAGTGACGAGAGAGAGGACGAGTCGCTATCGGCATCTTCCTCTGGTTCAGGATCATCCGTACGCGATACCTTCTCTGGACGCGCGGTTTCTGCTGGGCCATCACTCTTCCTCTTTTTGGAGCTCCTTGTCGCAACTGGCTCAGGATCCAGCTCTTGTTCTTGCTCGGATTCGGGTTCTTGAGGAGCAGGTCGGGTTCGCCGTCTGTTGTTCAGAGGCGTAGATTCGGCCTCGGGGGCAAAGTCTTCTTCTTCTTCTTCCTCAGTGTCGGACCTATTGTCCCCTTGTGTGGTGAAAGTCGTGGACGTGACATCTGGCCGTGGTTTTCGGCCAGTGCCCAAAATACTTGGCTCGCGCGCGCGCCTTCTAAATGCGCTAATGTTGAAGGTTGAGCTTACGAGCGGTGTAGTACCTCCTCGACTGCTAGGGCGAATGGGAGGGTCGTTGCGTCCGACAATGCTGGATTGGCGCGACCTGGATCTCGGTTTGATGTGACTGAGAGTGAAAGACGAAACCTCGGTGGAGCGCCCTCGCACTGAGCCCTCGTCCTCGAAGCTGTCCTCCAAGTCTCCAAACACGTCATCTGCTAGATCGAGGCCCGTTATATCTCTTCGCTGGGCTGGCGTTGCTGCTGAGCTTCGTCGTCCGAGCTCCACCGAGCCCGCGGTATCATCGTCTCCGGTAGTGGTGATGTCCTCGTTCGCGAGACGATCTAGGGCGGTGTCGCGAGTCCGGTTGGCTGCATCAAGGATAGAATCCACATCTGCGCTTGTTCGCGACGCCATGGACCTGGTTGTGCGCGCTCGTCCTCGAGGCGCAGGTTCAACATCTGGTTGGACTGCTTTCTTGGCTGTGGCGACAGCGCCAGGACGCGACCTCTTTGGCCGAGGCATTGCGTGCAGTCAGATAAAACCAATCGAAATAATTAAACAGAGAATTGGATAAGCTGCGATGGTCCTGGGGGAACTTGAGCAAGCGCCGTGGCGGCTTTTACCAATAATGAACAGGCAATGCGGGATGCCTCGCGAATTGGAGCTTGGATAATTGTGTGGTGGGAGGGTCAAGTACAGACAGAACGCGTCGCGCGTTTGTTGGTTTCGTCCCAGCTGTAGGCACTTAGCGCATATTTAGGCGGCAAACAGCCTGTAGCTGGAGTCTGGACTCTCGACAGCCCACGAAGAAAAAAAAACACCTCCAAAGAAGGACTAGCGCCAATTAACAAAGACACCCTGCATGTGCACCTTAAATCCACTGACATCACTAAGGTAGAATCCATGCCCGAGGACGAGCCTTGTTCGTCTGTCTCCATCCCGGATGGAATCATCTGATGTGGTCAAGATGCCCCGAGGGTGTAGCCAAGCCTCAGCCAAGCCCGGCGGTGTAAGCGGGGTCACGCAACCAAAGTCTTTTGATGGAATAATAAATACCCTCACTCTTACCCATTCGTAGATTCACGCTTTCTGGCTCATTACTAGCCAAAAGACGGCTTTCTGACCTGATGAACGAAAGCGTGAGATGACGGCGGATCTGTCAGGCGGCCGTATCAAGAGAACACTCAACCATGGAGCCCCATAATCTCCCACCAGCCTACGAAGACTCAGGCCACAACAATAGCAACCCGTCTCAAGACGCCCCGGCCGAACCGCCATCCTATGCATTGGCTGCCGATTCAGACCCGCGGGAGCAGCTCTTCGGCAGCGAACTCCCGTCGCTCGTCCTCAACGGTGTCCAGATCCATCCCGTCGGCCGCCCCGATCAGCCGCTGTATGAGCTCAGCACCCGGATCTCAGATGGCAACCGTGGGATATGCGGCGTGGAGAAGGTCATGTACCGCCTGACTGACCACTCGGGCGAGGGCAGCGTCCGCGCCCGGACCCGTCACATCTACGACGTCCGCCCGCAGGCCCTCAGCCTCCACGTGTTTGGCCACGTCGACGTCATGGGCAAGCTTGGGCCGAAGAGCACGTACAAGCACAGGGAGCTGGTGACGAGGCGGCCGAACTGGTCGGTGTGCGAGGTGAAAGATGCCCTCCAAGTGAAGGAAGGGTTCAGGATCAAGCTGCTCCAGAAGGAGAAGCCCGTCGAGTGGAAGGACAAGGAGGGACGTGTCGTTGCGTTGGAGACGAACCCGCCCAAACCCAAGGACAGCTCAATAGAGGTCCAGCCCCGTCTGGACATCCAGTCTGCTGCCCTGGATGCCAAGGACTTTGATTTTCTGGTAGCGTGCTGGATAGGCCGGCTTTGGAGGATTTACCAGATTCACAATGAGGAACCCTTCAGCTGGGATAAGTGTATGCCATCTCGTCCCCCTTTGGTCTGCGATCCCTTGGAATATTTTGCTAATTCTCTGCGGTGTAGTCAAACGAATAAGTGCCCAATCTCCGGTGAAAGGACCAGGAATTTATACATGAGCGAGCCTATAGCGTATCATTCTCTACCAGCATTGAAATATAGCACTTCGGATATAGCCTAGCCAAATCTATGAAATCATCCTCCATTATATTCTTAATGTCATTGAATTTCCTCTATGTTTTGCCTAGCTTTAGAGAGGAGAAGTCTAGTTCAAATACTTCATGCCGCTCTTTCTTCTATACACATATCTATACAAAGCCTCATATCTTGATTTGCGAGATATTTTCCGTTTCCATACCCGCCCTTTGCGCCGGATCGTTACAAATAAGTCGAAGTATCATACATAATGGTTGTTGGTGGTACAGCTTGAGCATATTCACCGTGCTCACAGCTCGGCTAAAGTTTTCCCTTCGTCTGCCCCGATTAGATGAGCGCCTGACCCATGAACATGCTCCTCTTCACCTCAGCAACAACGTCCTTCCTGTCATCATTGCCGGCAAGGACTATGCCTCGGCCACGTCGGCCCATACGCCCAGCACGACCGAGACGGTGAATGAAATCAATGGTCGTATGGGGGACGTCATACAGAATGACGTGTCGGACGGCCAGGGTGTCAATACCTCTCGAAGCGAGATCCGTCACAACCAAGACCTTGACGTTGTTGAGCTGCCTGGAGCGGCCAACCTTCTCCGGGGCCTTGATTGTAAGAGGCTCAGCCATGGTGAAGACCTCGAGTATTTCTCCAGGGCGCTTCTCCGGTGTGTCACGGTGCAGAGCGGTGGCTTGGATACCCTGGCCACGGAGATATTCTGCCAGCTGCTCCGTCTTCTCACGTTCGTTGACAAAGACGAGAACACGACGAACATCAATCTCATCCTTGACAGGGCCCTCGTGGTTCTGAGCGTCCTTTCCGAGAGTGTAGAGAGCATCGGCGCAGGCCAGGTCCTTGTTGTTCCGGTATGGGTCTCTCGATACATCGATCACACCGAGCTGCACACGTCTGGGAATGGCATGCAGATTCGGGGTTGTGATCCGGTGCATCTTGGGATAGGTCGTTGCCAGGTAATTGTTCAATTTTCGTGGGATGGTAGCAGAACAGCAAACAAACTTCTGCAGCGAGGGCATGGCACGCTCAATAATACTGGTAGTGACAGGAGAAAAGCTGCGGTCCAGGAGAGAGTCGGCCTCGTCCACAATAAGGTGAGTTACCCGTGACAGAATGTTGGGATCAGAGTCGGCGATGGAAGCAAGGAGGTGGGGTGTCGAAACGATAACGTCCAATCCCTTGGGGCCGTACAGATTGCGCTGGATCTGCTGCGGCCTGAGATCCGAGGAAAGCATCTCCGTCTTGAACTTGACAACGTGCGAGATCTTCTTGGATACATTCATTACTTGCTGCGCGAGCTCTGCGGTTGGTACTAAGATGACAACTTTGGGTCGAGCCATGGTAGGGTGGGGCTCGTCAAAGGGCTTTCCCTTGAAATTCGTAGTCCTTTGGTATTCCTTTTCAGCCGCGTATCGCTCATTGTATGCCTTGATATCCGGATCCTCTGCTTCAGCTCGTTTCAGAGCGTCAATCGCAGGCAGCAGGTAGGCTAAGGTCTTCCCTGAACCAGTCTCGGCGGCAAGTAGAAACGATTCCATCTCCGCACTCTTCTTTTGTGGCTGGCCCGGTGCTGATTGGCCCATTATGGCCGGTAGAGCCAGTCTCTGCACAGGTGTCGGCTTGATGTCGAAAAGACCTTTGAATAGCTCATTGTAGAGAGATTCCTTGATATTGGGGAGAAGGTCGAAATGATCGAACGAATCGTAGTCTCCCATGCGGTCCTTGAGAGACATTCTCTTGGTGTAGGACACCGATGCGAGGGCGCGCTGCATCTTGAGTGCCTTGCGCTCATCTCTCGGTCCGTCGTTCTTCTTCCCCCCGTCTGTTGAGCCGGCCGTTCGAGATCGTGGGCCTCGGCGGGTCGGGTCGATGTTGGCGACGGTTCTATTCATTGCTCCAAAGGGACCTTCGACTTGTCGCCTCGGCCTGGAGCTCTTGCCTCCGGTAGGCGGTCGATAAACTTGATTCGAAAGAACCATGCGCGACGGACGAGGCTTCGACGGCTGCCTCAAAGACACGAACCGTTCACTAATCCAAGGTTGAGAAATTCGCGGCGGCAGCGGCCGCTGTCTTATGGTGGTAAGACATGAGGAGCAAACGGTCTGCGACGGTAAGCGCCGCATCATGAGTCCGTTTTAAGGGGTGTCGAGTTGGTTGTAAGAAGGTGGGCGTGTAGATGAACCAGCTCGTGTGTCTTGAACGGTTTTTTTTTATGGTTCTTCCCCAGATTTAATTGTAGTGGGGCTGAAACCTCGTACACGCATCACCACCACTGATAGCACTCTATTCCTCCCAAGGATTGTGGTAATTTGTCTCCTATGTTTTCTTCATCTCAAATCAAAATGCGTGCTTTGAATATTAAATGGCGTATTCAACGAGAACCCAATTTACTCTACCTCTGCATTATCCTTTGGCCTACAATCTTATTTTGCATCTACCACCAATCACGATACGGCCATGGAAAGGGAAGAGATCATACATTTGTAGGTCCTAACGTGAATTGACTCATTTGTACATCCGGGGAGCGCCTGGTATACAAACGATATTTACAATGAACGGGCCGAGAGCCAAGAGAGCTCAAAAGAGACACCGCCAGCCGACTTACTTGCCCGCATACTTCCACCACAAAGACCCCAAAACCATGCTAAGGAGACCGAGGAACGACACCCTATGCATGTCCTTGAGCTCTCAGTCATTCACCAAATGGGAGTGTGTGGATTAAATTTATTTACTTACGCAAAATGATCCCTACTACAGATGGCAAATTGTAGGTATCGTCTCGTTGCCGTGCGTCTCTTGTTTTGGCTGGGGCGTGTCCCCAGGTTGGACTCGATCTCGACGTCCACATGACTCGGGATAATGCCATTGCTATTGGAGATCGACTGGCCCGGATGAATCTGCTTCTAGCTCAAAAGACCATCTGAGTCTACGGCTAGGCCCGGCTACATAGAATTGTCGATGTCGATAAATATTTCAGTCTTCAAAGCATAGGGAAACCACATGGACATGTGGCCTAGGTGTATTAATTACCTTTTTCTTCTGTTTCATAATCATCCCTTTATCGTCGTCGCTTGGGGGTGTCTGTGAGAGTTCGAACACCTCGCCAAAACTTCGCCTTGCGGTTCTGGGTTTTCCTGACTTCGAGCCTAAATTCGAAGTCTGTATCGGCTTGGAACCCTCTTCTGCGATCGAAGTCAAAGACGCAGTAGATCGTTTGTTCCCATAACTGCTGTGCGAGAGTCTACTTTCTCGTAGAGCAGACGACGCTGGGCTCTTGGGGGACAAGGAGCCGCTTATCGCAAAATCGTCGCCGTGTTCTATCGCGATTGGGGATGAAGTTTCGATGGAAATCGGCTGGCTGTCAACGCTGGATCGGATTTTGCGAAGGGCGTTCATGACAGAAGATCGATCCGAGGGGAATGATTCGATTGTTGGGTCATTAATATCTACTTCATCAAATGAGTAGTCCTTCGACTCCTTCCGTGGCCGATGTGGGCTTGGCGCATCATCGGCTTGATCATGATCAAGTGCATCATCTGCGAGGAACTCATAAGCCCCAAAGCTTTCGTGGGCGAAAAGAGGCATTCTTAGTGGCTCTTCTTTGGTCCATGTGTAGTCAGATGTCGTTTGTTCAGAATCCCTGTCCTGCCATACCGACCATCGTTAATGGTATCCAGCCTCAAGCGAAGCTAGCTGAGCACTTACTAGTCGTTCTGCCGTGTCTGCAACCTCCGCAGCGGTTTCGGCAACTATCCTGATAGGTGTAGAGGACCGATCATCCGCAATTGCCCCAGCTTGCCTCAGAGGCAGCCCTGGAGAATAATCCTTTTCTGTTTTCGACTGGGAAGACTTGGGAACGACTGTTACCCCGACAAGTGAGTTGGTAAGTGTTTCCATTGATGGAGGTTTGGATATTCAAGATCATCAATATCATTCACGCACCGAGAGCTTGATTCTTATCATAAATCCACGGCCCTTGCTCCTTGTACTTGATGTTGTACTGGTACTCGTGGCCTGGAATCACGTTGACTGTCCTGGAGAACGTGTATTCTCCATCTTCATCTCGGCTGGCTTTCATCTCCTGGGGCTTCCAATTGGATTCAGGAAAGGAGCCGGCTAGAAATAGTGGTGGAACTGTCTTTGCCTGCTTGAAGGTTATGGTGTGTTGGGATTCGGATGATGCCATTTCGACGATGTGGGAAAATTGAATATGCAGTAAGCCCGCTATTAGGGATTATGTTAGATTTACAAGGCTGTGGTCTCTTGCGATGACACGTGGGATAATGTGGCGCTGCTGTTCTTGCCGGAGAGATAGAGCTGGCAAGTCCACGGCAGGCAAGCTTGATGGTCGGTGTGCTTTTGTGAGTACTTAGGCAGCGATGTACGCTGACTGGATATTGAGAGGGTTGCTCAAGATAGGAGGGCGGCTTGTCAGTCGTTTTGTCGTGCAGTCGGTAAGTAGATTGGAGTAGAGCGAGAGGGATAGCGGGAGGTGGTGTAGTAGATGGGATGGTTGTTCAAACAAGAATGGCCTGATATCTAGCAGGTATGGATGAAGCTGGCAAGGTATCCTGTCGTCGTATGCACACCCATGGAATTATTTATAAGAGATATGCAATACTCGAGATCGGGTATTCAATTGACAAACGATGACGAGAGGCACGAAGGCGAGGAGGGGTGGGGTCGAGTGAAGAATGCACTATGCTGCGCGACGTTAAAGGTGCATTGATGGATGTGATGGAGGGATGGTTACCACTAAGGTAGATCAGTCGTAGGAGATCGACAGTGCCAACAGCCTGCCCGTTGAACTTGGCACCAGGAAACTGGGAAGAAGAGGAGAGGGGGAAAAGCACAAGTAATAAATGGTGATGCGATCGATGGTGGCGACCGGGATGGGGGTGGCACGCAAATGGGCACAGCTGAGAGCGATGACGATGGGAAGAGGTGTGGAGACGGGATCAAAGTTTGAGCTGGCGCTGAATCCCAGGTTGGTTCACGACGGGATGCCAGGTACCGCCCAGGCCGGTGGGAGGATGGGCTCGAGCATATGCGTGTGCAATTGTGCCTGTTCAAAAACAACAGGCGGCGGACGGACCGCTGGATGAGGGGTGGTCTGATCTACTGCCATCTAGCAAGGGGCTTGGACTCCTCTGGCGTGTAAAGACCACCAGGCCAAGGCCATTAGGCTGCCTTGGAGGCATAGCCTACGGCGACGGCGCATGAATATGGTCCTACAGGCCTTGGAAATGGTGCATGCCTGCCTGGCAATGAGGCGGCTGGCAAGGCATGGAAGGCCATGGTCATGGGGCGATGGCACAAATGGCACGGGCTCAGCCGGAATGCCTCCCCTCCGTCAACCCAGCCTAGACTGTCAGGCAATGCTTGTGGAGGGCTCCAGGGCTGCGAGGTCCATACACCGTTGAAACCAAAGAGGGGTGCTTCAATGCGGCCGTGGGATTGGCCTCAGTTGCCTTGGAGCAACCAAGCGGTATGCAGGTGCATCATGATTGTTGATCAGGTTCCATCATCTGTCTGTTCCACTATTGCTACGGTTATGGAGCGGAATCCACTTCCCCAGCTTCCATCTCAATTCTGGTAGGTAGTAGCGTCCATCAGCTGTACGAGTTGAACACCGTAGCTGAAAAGATAGACAGACCTTGGTCCGCCGGGCCGGTGCAGATTGGCGAAAGGCGAAACGAAGCTGGTGGCCAGTTGGACCAGGGGCATTGTTTTTTACCGCAGAATGCTACTCTCGATGACTTGCAGGAGACATGCCGGTTTGCGCATGGCCATGACGAAGCGACTTTCAGGTACCGAAGGTGGATCGTTGCTTGATGCCTGCAGCCGTCTTAGTATTCATTGGGGCTTGCGCCTGGCATGACGGGCTGAATGGGTTCTGATTGTAGTTGATATCCAAATGCTGGCACCGCGGGCGACAGGCTCAAGACGGGCGGCCAAGCCTGCCTGATTTTTGGCACGTATCCAGCATGTATCTCCATCCGGTACCTCAATATGGCCTCTGCTGTCGTGGTGGATGATGTACATCGGGCGGCTTAGGTAGTTTGATGTTCGGCGGGAAGCTGGCGGATGGCCCCACTATTGAAAAAGAGGCATCCACATTGATCAAGACAATTTTCTTATCTCAGCATCACAGCTTAATCATCCCCTCACCACTATTTTAAACAAGCCAGCATGCCAACCAACAGAGCAATCATCTCGACAACAAGGTCCTAATTTATGCCTTGCTTCTTACTTTCTCTTAATATCTGGAATTCGTGACTCTAAACTGAGTCACCGAAGCTCCCAGCCATGTCGATCCCACCCCAACTCATCCGCGTCAAGCGAAAGCGGGATGAGGATGCCGCCCCCGTCACCTTCCTCCGTGCGTTTTGACAACACTACCACCTCCTGACTGCTCATCCTATTCTCGCCATCTAACCTGTATCCCTTTCAGAGTTCGAAGATGGCACCACCAAGCGGCATCGCACGGGAACCAACTGGGTCTACCAACGACGCGAGGTGACTGCTTCAGCTTCTGGTCTTGTCCCACGACCTCCTCAAGCTGTGATGCCAGTCATCCACGTCTCGAAACCCCAGAATGAGTCTCAAAGTGCCCCCGGAACGGGCTCATCCGAAAATACTGCGCCAAAGCCGAGGGTGATATCTTCGAGGCCTAGTCAGCAACGTTTGAAGCCCGAGCCTCGCCGGTTCCATCTCTCCCGTGCTGTTATGGCGGCAGCAAACAACAATACCGCAGGTCAAGGAATTTCCAAGAAGAGTCGATCCGGCCCCGCAGTGTTCGTCGAGAGGAGACAAAAGCAGATGGCCGAGAAGATCCGCCAGAAGCTCGGGGGAGCAAATGGTTCACAGGACGCATTGCGGGAGAGTAACGGCTCCGAGCGCGAAAAGGCCACAGATGCGAATGAGCCTGTTCGGCTCTACAAGAAGCCAAGAACCCCTCGAGCTAGATCTCCCCAGCCGGACACGCCAAGTCGGGCGCCCCTTCCAGATTCTTTTAGCAAGCCTCATGGCGTTAACATGGATCAGAGGACTGCTGATATGAATCAATGGGTCCTCAATGAGATTGGTGCAAATCTTCAGGAGATGGAGCGAGAGGGCCAGAAACAACAGTCGCCAAAGCTCAAGTTTCGACCCAAGGCACCCGAAAAGCGCTTCGCGGAGCGCCACCCCGAGCAGACCGCAGGCTTGCAAGTGCCGAGCTCCTCAGATACACCCATGACCGATGCTAGTGGCGAGGATGGTATGGAAGAGGATGGAGACGATGGCGATTGGGTCATTGACGAATACGTGCGAATTCCTGCACATTCGATGGCAATGGACACTTCGCCTGCCGATGTGGGTGTTCTTGTCCTGGAAGGCGAAGAAGATGACTATCTATTCTTCGGGCCGGAGCGTGAAGACGACGACGACCTCATCGACGAAGATGAGGATGAAAATGGTTAGACCCCCATCGTGTTCACAAACATTTTCTGTCTCCAGCTAACCTTCATGTCCTACCAGCTGAAAACCACTACACTGCGGATTATCCAGAAGACGAAGTCGAGTCAGACGATGAGTTTGGTCGCAACCCTTACCATTACAGGAACATGAACGCGTCGGATGATGAAGAATTCGACAACGATCGCTACTCAGAGGCCAGTGATGATATGGTACTGGAGGGCGACGACGATGATCTGACAATGGCTCGCATCAAGAACTACATGCGACGAAAGCCCGACATGCCGATGAGGAGTCGACCTTGACCGGTCAGCCACGGTATTCGGTCGCAACGCTAAAAACCTCAGCTCCCTCCCACTCCATGCAACTTAATCCTAAAAAGTAACCTAATACATAGACCGAGCAGGGAACGAGGAAAGTTTCATCCTTCAATGCAGCAGCCTGCATAATCTTCATCGTCACCTATGACAAAAGCAAGGCGGGGCCGGGTTCTATTGGCCGCGGATATGCTCCCACACAGCACTAGGAGAGAAAAGGGTGGGGGGACGGCGAGGAAATGGAGGGTCGGGGAGCAAGGGATTGCTGTTTGATCAAACGCCCGAGATGTATGCACGGGGTATGCATTCATTTGCCTACCGCCACGCATGGGGCATCCAAACCCCACGTCTTTACAGGTAGCCGAGTGAAAATAAACATGGTTTCCATTGCTAAGCCCTCCGCCGCATGCAGATAAGCTCGGATGGTGCACTCCCTCGTCCCGAAGACGTGAAATTAGCGAGTCACTAATACCAACAATCAAATGCAAGGCGTCCAGACAATCCGGCCACCATTGGATTCTGCAACACTAACTTTCCAAAGGGGGCACATGGCTCGGGCTGCATGGCCATGACCACGACGAATTGCTAAAATTAAGCATCTGCGACCGTCGGAATGTTGGCGTTGGGTCTTTGCTATTGTCCCCGAGGGCAGCAAACGGCCTGTGCCGCTTCTTCAATAGCAATAACACGGCCAACCTAAACACATCGCAGACTATACCTACCCCTCCTGCGGCTGAATCTTCAATGAGGCTGGAATGGGATCCGCAGATTAAAGAGGAGCCTTGGCACACTATTTTTCACTTCCGCTATGTCTCCCCCCATTCAGAAGCGAGCCAGCCTTCTTTGCTACCTTACCTAGTAGCTAGCGCAGGCATGTGCCAAGGAGATTTTCACCCCGACTCAATAGAACGGGATGGGGCAGCTCACAATGGCCCTTCGGTCAGCGTAGCCCACTTACCCGAGTTCCTATTGATACAAGGCAGAGCGAGTTTAGCCAACATGGGGTCCGCCATGTGTTGCAGGATGCCCACGCGAGGGGTGTTTGGTTGGTGAAAGTTCCGGTCACGAGGCGTCTTCCCCCCAATTTTCCTACCTGGGCATGTGTGTGTGTGTGTATCTGCAGATGTTGTGGCCGCCTACAGCATGGGGTGGGGTGTGGTTCATGTTATCCCCCGCGCGTGTAGTCAATACTCCGAGTCAGACACACGGGCAGTGATTGTTCGGGCCATTCTACACAACAAGGATCTACGCATTTAAGATTCCTGGGCAAGGTCGGCACGTGTGTTTCTGTCGTTCCATTTATGGTCGTGCGATTTTCATTATCAATGCCTAAATACTGCCTCGCCTAGTAGCGAGGCCAATGGTGCATACACGTTGGAGGCGTATTAGAGCCAACCAACTCCCAGAATGTATAACAAGATTACATCATGTCTGTGGGAAAAAGTTTAAATTATACAGAGAAAAGAAAAGAAAGGGAAAAGGAAAGAAGTGAATTCAAGAGAGAGAAAAAGAAAATAAAGAAAAATAAGAATAACCACGCCTGCTAGTCCATCACATAACCAATTCCTTGTCTTATTATTCTAGTTGTTGATGATCACATCTTGTGTGTCCGAATCCAATACTCCTTGGCGCTAAGCTTTTCCTGTGAATTGATGCATCGAAATTGAGATTGACAAGGTGAGACGGGGGGAAGCGGCCGAAACTACAGCCGCGCCCTTCGTGCCTCCTTCTTCTTTCGTCTCTCACGGCGCTCTCGGTACTGAAGCTCTCGCTTTGCCGCTGTGAAGAACACATTAGTATAATTATTACGCATATCAAAGAGTGGGTGGGGGGGCGTCGACTTACCCCAATCTCTGGCTTGCTGCTTAATTTCTGGATCGACCCAGTGATAGCCCATGAGCCGTTCTGGGTATCGTTGGGCAAGGCCCATGAGCTCAGGCACTCGCCTTCGGCCCTGGTCCCTTTCGCGGCATTTGATACTGACTTGTCGTGGCTCAAGCTCGTCCTCTCCGTCAAAAATGAGCCAACCATCACTGTCCCAGACCGGGATTTTTTGGTTCATCCTGTAGTACCATGCCTGCAGGCCTTGGACCGTTCGCCTCGGCTTTTTACCAAAAATCATAGCGTATTCTTGTTTGATGGCCTGCCACTTGAGCTTCTTGTCGTGCCATGCGTAGATGATGAAGTCTCCTTCCTCTGTTGAGTACTTCTTGTTGATGTGCCTTCCCTCGGGGTCTGTGGCTGGGTTTGGGTAGCCGTCGTAACCGTATGGCGGCGGAGGATAGTGATGAGGGGAGACAGAGTAATCGTGGGGGGTGTAGGGGCTGGTGCCTTGGTAGGAATAGTGCGAAGGCGTCGGCTGTTGGTCGTACAGACCGTGACTGATGCAGCGAGGTGTTGTTACTGGTGACCAAGAGGGAGCTGGTTCGAAGGATTGGCCCATGGCTTTGACTCCATCCAAGAACTCATTATAGCTGGGTAGTTTGATGGAAGAGGCGGGCGACGAAGCCGGGTACGCGAGGGGGGCAATTGAGGCATCATCATTCCGACTTGGCGGTCTTGATACGTCTGCAATTTGTCGTTAGATTCTTCTCTCATTGAAGAGGGTAAATATCACAAGACATACCATCAGTCTCGGTATGAGGGGATCGCCCGTGAGGAGTACGAATCTCTGATGATACGCTGCTGCAGACCGATTCAACATCACTATTGAATGAGCCCTCTCTAGAGGGCGGTGGGGTCGGGATGTCTGAAAGATGCTTCAGGCTCATCTTCCTCGACGGTGGATAAGAGAGTGTGTCGTGGATTGGCAGGGCTTGAGTTAAGCTCATGATTCAGGGCACTCAATGTCTCCCTGAGTGCTGGTCAGGCAATTCAAAGCACCTCCGCAATTGGAAATTATGTGTAGAGATGGTCAAGTGAAGCGGGTATTAAGACATAAGGGTCTGAGTCGACGAGGGAGGGAGAGGGGGGAGATATTAATATATAGAGAATGGATGTCGAGTGTGAATGGGGTAGGGGAATGGCAGCCACCAACGACTCTGCCAAGCAGGAGAAGGTGGGTGCCAGAGAACGTGTGGCCATTGGACGGCAAACATCTTTGCGGCACCAAGTCCAATTCGACCCAGTTCGTATAGTTCGAATTGTTTCTTGTTTTGAGCCTAGTACCTGAATCAACATGTATGGGCAAAAGAAAGGAGCTCTAGCTGGAAGGATGGGTGTCTGTGTGTCCCTCTATCCAGTTTAGCGAAAAATGACAGACCATCCCCAATGGCTAGAGCATAAAACAAGAACTATACACGGAAAAGGGATCAATGCGTAGATTCGAGGAACAGGTACCTGCGGCGATCCAAGACAAGCTAGCAAGTTAGCCTCTGCGTTGCAGTCTCTGTGCGAGTGATTTTGCTTCTTCTCCGTCTGATCCAAAGCAGACGAACTGCCCGTGTTAAGATTGGCATATTTGTTCCTAAGACAGAAAGATGACGAGGCCGACCAATGCAGGTGATGCACTGCCTGGAAATTTGGGATGGCAGGATGGTCAACAACTAAAGAGGCGGCATTATGGATCAACCCAACCAACAGCACAAAATTGATCGAGCCGTCCATAATGCACATCCGGCAGCTGAACTCGAGGGGGCAAACAGAGAACAATTGGACAATACTGTTATTGAAGACTCGCACGCACGGTCCTCTGATCGCCATACACCAGCCGGATCTGACCGAGCTTGAACCTTGGCATGATCATCCGAAAGAGAGCTCAGACTCAGAGAGAGCGCCACAGTTTGAAAATCTCGCTGAACAATCTCTACATGGGTGTCGGGATAGATCTAGTTGGACGGGATGCCCACCTCTGCGGTCTGTGGGCTTTGACTGGCGTTATCTGCATTGGTCAGACTAGAAGGCTGTGTAACGTCAACCATCCAGCCTCAGTCGTGCTAACTGGAGCTAAATGCAAGCGCCATGCAAGGATAAGCCTGTTCCGTTGTGCGTGTGTTGGTGCCAACCCTTGCATTCACTAGCAACAATACTAATGAATGCAAGCCGTGATATTTTCCAGGTTGTCGGATAGTATCAAGCACGACATGATGAAGGGCTTATTCACATAATTATGCCTTGCTTAGATCGGAAATAAACTGAAAACAATGTGTTAGAGAGCATTTGCTTCAGTAAACGGAACTCCAAGTGTGGGTGGGACTCGTACGTCTCGAACTGCCTGCCATATTGAAGGAATGAAGCATGTCTACCCCATCCTACCCCGTCGGGGGACACGGGTCGGGGTGATCTTGTCTGTGAGAGACCACTGGGATGGCTGAATGATGAGAGAGATCAACAGCTTGGGGTTGGAATGATGGCAGGCAAACGCGTCGTACGTACATACATTGGTAGTAGGCATGTACATGTAGGGGGTAGGGTAGGAAAAGAAAAAGCAAGCAAGAACCTTTGAATTAGACGAGATCTGACATGTAATCCGGCAGGCCTTTGCACCTCGGTGCTTTGTACAGTAGCTGCCCCTCTAGCCTTGATTATGTATGTAAGCCATCTGTAGCGATGAGAAAGGCCTGCAGGTGGTATACATCGATGGGCAGCGCGCCTCCAGGTGGGGTGAGCAGGTCTTGGACGTTCGCAGGTCTCGCTCTGGGCAAGGCCGGAGCCAAAAGGGCAAAACCGGGCGCCAATGTGGCGTGGAAAGTTGTAGTCACAGTCTTGACCAACTCCTCCCAAGGCCGAGAGTCGAAATATTGGCAGATCAACGTCCGATGTTTGGGTGGCGACCAACAATTCCAATGGTTAATGAGGATATGATGCACGCTGTTCTTGCGCGGTCTGTCAGTCTGCCTTCCACTCGCAATTGTGACCAATTCTGCATGACTGGGGCTCTTTGGGCTACCAACAGCTGCTGCGAGCTGCTTCTCTCTTTGCTTTTTCCCACCTGAATAGGGCAGTCAAGAGAGGACCAGGGCATGATGCCCGCGACTGATGGTGGTGGCGTGCCGAGGCGTGAAGAAGGCCGCCTCTAGAGAGACCACTTATGCCAAATCCGGCTGGACATGCAGTGTAGCACTTCTTGGGCCGCTCTGTTGGCTGAGAAAGGCTGCACATAATGGGAGCCAATGCAGGCATGAGGGAAAATGGCTTGGGAGATTGTCAAGTCACAAAAGGGAGAGCTGAGAAGACTGTGGGACCCTCCTGTACTCGGTGGCAATGTACATGCAGCATGCATATGAATGCAGGAGTACACCAGCAGCCCTGGTTGGTATGTACATCACGTACGGGGCAATCGTCTGCACGTCCTGCCTGCCGCGTCCGTCCCCGACACAGATGTCGGCAGGCGCTTCGCTATGTACGCACCTACAATGGAAGGCGCGATGTGCAGGGGGGCAAGTTCGATCTCCGACGCCTAACACTGAGAGAAGATATCGTAGCCGACCCCACACGCTAGGTCCCTTGCCGACTATTAGTCCGGCGCTATCAAGCCGCGCTCAAGGAAACAATGACCCTCATCCTCCCAACAATCTGCTGAGGTAGTAAGCAGAGCTCCGCCCATCCCGCCTTGAGTTCTAGTACCAGGTGCATATGTTGTTTCTTGGCCTCTCATCACTGCAGAGTCCTTTCTTTCTTTATTTCGTCTTGAAGATGAGGCACCCAGGCACCTTGCCCCTAATACCAGTCACGATGACCAACCGCTTCATTTACCGGAACTTCGACACTCATACTATCATTCAATTAACACACGGCCCTCTTGTGGCGCCCATATAGCTTTGCCTTGACACTGCCAAGATAGATAGGTAATCTCTTCGACCTCTTCCGAGCCAACTCCATGCTTCCAATCTCCTCGTCAAGACGTATCCTACCTACTCTGTGTCTCTGTGACTCCCCTGCTCGTACTTAACCCACCACTTATCCATCTACCCACCTGCGAGATCCAATACAGATGCAAAAGCGTCTAGCTCAAGGTTCGACATGTCGTAATCAGACATTGACTCTTCCCTACAGGACACCCTTGCGTATTTCCGTCATCATCGAGCATTGGCTTATCCACACACACGCAGCCGACCTCGATCGGTGTCCTGTATGACCAAGTATTCTTGGGGCGGCTCGTTGTCTCGCCTCGCCACACTCATCTCCAGCCGCCTCTTGGAAGCTCTATTCTGTCTTGAAGGGGATCACCCATACGACGGGATTGTTCCACGTACAGACTCAAGACGCTTCCATGCTATTCAGGGTGCAGTAACCGCTCCCGGCGGGGTGGCAACGGTTTGTTTCACCACAGCTGGTGATCTTCCTCAGCCCCAGCTCCTCATTCCCCATTTTCGTCTGCATTTTTCGACCTTTTTTTGCACTTAGAGTCTCTCCACGAGGATTGATAAGCGCCGGAGCACTCCGATTGCCATTGGAAACGCAGCCATGGGTGTTTACCCCACACTCTATAATGACCCTCACAAATCGATTGCTTTGACCTGAGGACCCTGATGAGAACATCACACTAAACTGCTTTCACCAGGATGCACGTAAAGGGGGGGGCAACTATTCACAGAGAGGAGAGTCGCTCCATGGGCCTCTGTGAGCCATCATAAACTAGGAAACTGCTAGCTTCTTGGGTCGGAAAGGGGAATCGGCCGCTCTAGTCTCTGGTCAGACGCAAATTTCAAGAGTTTCACTTTAGCGACTCTCGAGCTTTCCCCACACACGTCCCTACGTGGGCCATCTTCAGAGCCACTGTCCCATCACAGCGATGCCCAGCCCGACTCACTCAAGCCACGTTCGAGCTGGTTCGCCATGCCAGCCGTGTACGACGCGAATGAAACAGGCTAACTTATAGGCGTAGAAGGTCTCTTTCTGTCCTACAAGAGTAAGGCTAGAGTGGTGGGGATTTATGACTATAGACGGATCAGAGGCCCATAATTGGTTTTTTCTTTTCTTTTCTTTTTTCGTTTTCTTCTCTCTTTTCTTGAGATCTGATGAGTTATCTGACGGCATCGTCAAGGCAATGCCCAATTGAGGCTGATTTTCTGTAGACCTCTCTACCCCCAGGTATTGGACCTAATTCTTGTCTTCCTATAGTTTCGTACCGAAACTTGGGGCTTGAGACATGGGCCCCAGTTCGAGAAACGACTCGTCGCCAAAGAACATCCTGCATAGGTGGAAAAATCCGGATTAGCATAGACCCCTTCAATGTGGCAACAATTTGGGACAAGGGGAAGAGTCATGAAAAAGAAAGGAAAGGAAAAAAAGGAGGATTGAGAGTGGGCAGGCAGCAAAGCAGTGGTTTGGAAAACTCACCATCCTCTTTCGGCTCCTGAACTTAGAAAACTGCAATCGCTGTTTGATTCGCAGCGCCATGGTGGAACCACTTCCCAAGGGCTTGGTCTCTCCTTGCTCTCATCCGACATTGCTGGTGCTGCATCCGACACATGGGCTGCTTCTCCCTCCCTTATAGGCGGCCCTGCCGGCCGACACTGGGCTTGGCCCTGCTGCTGTTTCTCCCCACCGGTGGCGGCGGCAGCTGGTCTCCTGAAGACGCTCAGGCCACAGGTGAAGGCACCGAAATCTTGCACTGAGGGATCATCGGGGATGCAGCCTGTCAATACTCTCCCAAGGGCGATGACCACAGCGGCGTGTGTGCACAGCACCACTGCCCTCTTTCCCTCATTATCGCAGCGCTCAATTATGGCGCGGACCGACGTCGCTATCCGCTCGTAGAGCTGCGCCAAGGTCTCCCCCTTGATAGGCGCGTGCGTGGTTGAGCTGTAGTCCTCACAGATGGCAGGGAATTTTTCCTTGAGAAATTTCACTGACGCAGGCTGGGGATGGTCAAAGGGGGCAAGGCCGAACCATTCTCCCAGGCCATACTCTGGCCGGATAGAGGTCGCAGAAGCAGTCGCGCCATCAGAAGGCGGTGCCCCCGATGATGCTTCTACCTGGCGACGGGAAAACTCCACAAAGGGGGAGATGGTCTGGAGGCAGCGATAGTAGGGACTTGAATACACGGCATCAATAGGCGGGTCAAGTGTCATCAAGTGATGGCCGAGCTCCTCGGCCTGGCGAGTCCCGTGGGAAGTAAGCGCCGGGTCAGCCGCGATGCCCGTCGGCGTGGGAACCGTAGTCGAGTAGACTCCCGTCCTAGGATCGACGTTCCAGGACCCGCGGAACTGAGTTGCGTCAAAAGCATTCTTGTCAGTCTTTGGGTGGTTCACGATGCGTGTTGCGTTGAGATCTCTCATTTGCCTCGGCTCGGATGGCAACAATTAATTTGCACCGCTGGTCAGCGAGGCATGAATCCGACTTACTCCATGACGAACAACATATATGTATTCCAGCGACATCCTACCGGCCGTCTTCAGGGGATGCCACGTAAGGATTTCATGAGCAGAAGCAAAACTGGCCTTGTGAACAATGTTGGATCTAAGTTGTCGCCAGGAGGGAACATGTGAAGGTACCCCGCGACCACCCCCACACAATGGAAATTAACCAAATTGCCAATTTAGGATGCAAGGTAGGATCCGCCAAGATCGACCCCTCGAAATGCTTCCAGTTCAAACCTCGGCAACATGACTAACACTGTAAAATAGGATGAGCTCGAAGGTGAACTTTGGAATACATTATTTCGATGAGCTATGGTCGGTTTTTAAGCCACTCAAGAGCCTTCTGAAAATGTATATCTGCATGTGTAGATTCACTTATATACCTAGATGTGGATGTTCATGCTCAAGCTGAAGCTGTAACCAGACACCCAGACAAAAGAACCCCAGGAAAAAACACCATTATAAGGCGAATCAAGTAGAAATCAATCGCTGAAGCCTCCCGTCCCAATAAAACCCACGCCTAGCGCCCCCGTTGCACAAAAAACAGATGCAGGACCAACAAACATCATGCCATTCCTCCATCAAAAACACCAGGACCGATCTTCGCAGTAAAAAAGAGTAAAAAGGAAGAGGCAGAAAGAGAAAATATAAAGAGGCCCCAGAGAGGAATGGACCTTGCAGGGAAAAAAAGAAAATGCAAAAGGCAGTCTAATATGCTGGATGCCAAACAAGAATTCAATCCTTCGTTCAACCCAGTCTATTCCAAGAACAAGTTCCTTCGCGATAAGTGTGCAAAGCCTGATTCATAAACCAGCATCCAGTCTAGTAGTGAGTCTCTGACTCACATGACAAGGCAGCTCCCCATTGTCCTCGCTCGTCGGCGACCGCCCTGTCCAAGATTGCCGTCTTCTTCATTCATGTGAAGTGCCTGAGCTTCACGGGCACGTCGGCGACGGCGTCGATGCCCTGATCCTCCCATGCCTGCTTCTTCGGAAGCTTGCATGTAATCTGCCCACCTTCTTTCCAGAGTTGCGGCGGAATCAAAGTCCCCGCGCAAGACACGCTTCTGGTGCTCATCAACCGTCATCTGAAAGCCGTAGAAGCATTTGAGAGATATTGATTCGGTAGGATAAGAGACTCTGCCAGGGTGGCCTACAGCCGGCTTGACGTTGGCATTGCGAAACAAGACTTCGCGGATGCCCATCCACGTCACGTTCTGGCAATCATAGACAACCATGCGCAACGTGACTTGAGGCTTTCCACCAGCTTCCATTACCCGCCTGGATCGCTTGTTGACCATAGATGCAGCCTCAGCAAGTGTCAGGTCGCTAATGCGAGTGTTGTCCAGCTCGATATTTTGAAGACGAGTACATTTCTGCATCACTGGGAGCATGCCTGCATCTCCCAAGTTCTCGCAGTAGCTGAGGGACAGGTGTTCCAGCCTCCCCGCGCAAGGCGCCTTTGCTAAGTGTTCAATCAAAAAGTCGTTTGTCAGCTCCTCGAGATCTTCCAGTTCAAGATGAGTAAGTCGAGGAGTTGATGCAAGGATAGGCTCCAGTGCGGCATCAGTGAGCAGCTTGCAGCGTGAAAGTTGTAGACCCTCGAGGTCAGGCGTCAGGTGAGCAATGGCCTTGACACCCTTATCAGTCAACCTAGAGCAACGACTCAAGTCAAGGTGCCTCAACTTCCTGGGAGGAACAATGGGCAAATCGGTCAAGATATCCATCTCGGGGTCTTTCCCATGTAGCATGACCTCCAAGGCTTCATCAGTAAGCTCGGCGCATCCACTCAGCACTAGTCGCTCGAGGTTATTGGTCTGGAAGATTCTCAGAGCAAGCCCTAGGTTATTGAAACCACGTATCTCCCCAGCACGGAGGTCCTTAAGTTTCGGGCAGCCACTAATGACCGAGTAGATTCCACGATGGTCAACTTTGCCACACCAAGAGATATTCAGAGTATCCAATTGAGGACAAGATTCGGCAATAATCTTGCATGATTTGTTTGACACCGCTGTCAAACCAGTCAAGTTCAGATAAACCAAGTGTTGGTTCGTCTCCAACAAGCTATGGAGTGTGCCCTTCTGGAAGTTGCGGCAACCCTCCAGGGTGGCATTCATCAGGTTTTTGCATGCCTTGACAAGCACCTCAGCTCGCTTGTAGTGCTCTACCTGCACACATCCCCTGAGATTGAGAACTTTGATGAATGGACCTGCCGATGAAATGATCCGAGCCAGGGAGTCGGCAGGTATATCCTTGTAGAATTCAGAGGCGTCGAGAGAAGTCCAGAGCTGGCCGTCAAAACAGAATCTGTAGAAAGACTTGCTCACACGAGAGGCCCGGACCAGCTCCTTAGGGAGGAGAAAAGAGAAGATATATACTTGTATTTCATGGGGCATTGTGTCCCAAAATCGGAATTCAAGCTTCTTCCGTGCAGCCGCCGAAGCAGCTCTGGACCTTGACTTGCTCTGTGTGTCAGAGCGGCCCAGCTTAACATCAGCAGGGACTGGCGCCGTGGCATGAGCCGATCCAGGTACACATCCTTGGGCATTTCGAACTGGCAAATGAGCCTCGATGCTTTCAAAAAATGGAAATTCCGTAGTCGAGGATGAGGAGCTTGGCTGGCCCAGAGGCGATGCCTGTGGAGTAGAAGACCCTTGACTATGGGGTGTTCGCACTGGCCCCGCCACAGCCAAGCTAACACAGGACAAGCTGCTTC
This sequence comes from Clonostachys rosea, assembly GCA_026958235.1. Taxonomy (NCBI): domain Eukaryota; kingdom Fungi; phylum Ascomycota; class Sordariomycetes; order Hypocreales; family Bionectriaceae; genus Clonostachys; species Clonostachys rosea. The sequence continues at coordinate 6,442,475 of CP110204.1, forward strand.
TAGTGCTCAAGCTGTACGGAGCGCTCACGGATCTGGACCGTCGCAGACCTGTCAAAGAGGGTGAGGAGGAAATACGCTGAATCCCCTGCAAGAGGCGGTGCCGGCCTTTGAGCTTTGTGGCGACGGGTGCTTCGGGCTGGGTGGTGATGGAACTGTCCTGGCCCACCACCACCATTGCCGGGGCGTCCACAGTGCTGGCAGGTTCTTGTGGCTCGGCCATTGTGGTCTGCGGAAAGGTCTCCTAGCCTTGACAGAGAAGTACAGACGGCTCTATCATGTGGCTTTGGCACCTCCTGCTATAATTGCTTTGCAGAAGAAAAGAACTCTAGTTGAAAATCCCAAGATGGAGTCGCCAACCAAGTCAGGCCGGTACGTTGGACGTTACGAGTCGCAGACGCAGTACGTGGGGCCAAACTAGCGGTGGGGTCGAGATCTCAGGGCACTGGCGATGGGAGTTTCGGATCAGTCGAAAGAGTCCCGGGAAAAAGCGACAGGCCCAGAGGGAAAACGGGTAAAGAGATCAATCGCCGCCGGGTCGGGCTCCTCTGTCCGGAAGCGAGGGAAAGAGTGAGATTTATTTTTGTGATCGCAGCCAAAAGACGGTCGTCGCGTGAATAGAATCGCCAACTGCTGGACGGATGTTGTGATCAGAAGACCCTGGCATGGGGTGACCAGGACCCAAGTCAGCAGGACAGAACGGGTCACTGTGCACGCTCAGCGGGGTTACCCCAAGGCTGGTCGCGATAAGGAAGGGAAGCAGCTAATGATAAGACATTTGTCCACCAGGAACCAAAGCCTTGATCACACGAGCGCGCACGCAAGATAGGGGAGATATGGGAGGAGGGAGGAAGAGAGAAGGCTAGAGGTCAGACTCGAGGTCAGAAAGATGATGGGACACGAGAACTTTTTAGGGGTCCGTAGAGGGGGGGGCTGACGGGCGAAAAAAGGCTCGTCCAGTCCAGCGCTTTTGGCTCACTGTACGTACTGTATCGGAATGTACCTGCTATACCATGGGATTCTACCTTGCCAGTGCTGTACTGACAGGTTTTGCGGCCTTAGCTGGGGCAGGCCAATACGTACCTGCCAAGGCAGTGGGCCAGAGTCGCTAAAATACGATGTAGTGTAGCGACCCGCGACAAGGGGCCATCCATCAGTGGTGCGGTGTACTGGCCGGACTGACCACCCCTCTAACTTAAGTGCTGGGCCTAGCATCCACAAACTGACTGGCTGCGTACGCTTGTGCTTGGGAGGGGGGGGACCTGAGGGGATTCTTGCCACACCCAGTCCAGTCAACCGACTTATCTGCAGGTTCAGGCCCGGGAGGGACATGTACTCGTGGACATGGACCAGAATCGAGGGGTAATTGGGGGGCTACTGGTGATAGTTGTGTAAGCACCTCCCACCACCATGATAGAGCAGGAAGGTATTAGTCCCTTGGACCGCCGGTCTGGCCCACGCAGGAACATGCCATGGACGGATGCTCGTCCTACCCACCTGTTGGGAGGCGCATGCAGTGATGCGATGCTCTATTCCCAAGGAGAGGGGGACGACGGTGTTGTGATGCAAAAAACAAACGGCAGGCGGCAGGAGGAATCAGAGCCAAGGGTGTACATACCACCTAAACAGAGAATCCGTCCGGGGTATCTGAGCAGAGCCAGGGTTCTCCCACCCAGTATGGCAATGAATATCCCTTTTTTCGGTCTACCATTACCCCAACTTTGCCGCGTGCTTGGCCTAGCCTGGACCCTGAACTTGTCAGACTATCAGCATACTAGAGTGCTTGGCATAGGGAGGCTCCGGCGTTGACTAGGACCATTCATCTAGGCCAGACCTACATAGGATTCTTGCGCGCCTATGGTTACCACAGTCCACATTCATTGTCTTGAGGAGGTGTGCGAGGAAATCGCTTGGCTCGAGCCGAGTCATGAAGGCTACCTAACAAACAACACTATGGCTTCTCCCCAGTCAGGCCGCATCATTCTTTGACGGGAATAATTGCCATTTTTTTTCGAAATGCAGGCTAACGTAGTTTCAGTGCACTGCTAGCCAGCATATTTGCCCTTAAAAGTAGGTATATACTGGCAGGGTAGGTAGGATTGAGGTTCCATGTTGCTTGAAGAAAGACATGTTAGCATACAGAAGGAGGGGGTAGAAGAAACCCCATCCACCTCCAGGTCAAGGAGATACCATAGCGAGACAGCCTCTTCACTCAATCTGTGTCCACATCTCTTGCTTTCTTCAACATATACATGGCATAGTGGCCTGTAGCAGCTAGCGGCAGTAGGGGAAGTTGTTGCCTACTTAGATGCATGGTTATACTGGTGATATTTTCAGTTTTCTACAAATGCCAAACCACCCACCATATGGCTTGGGTGCCGCATTGGTCCAGCTAGAGATACGATTGTAGGGGGGAAGGGGAAATCAATCCGTGCGTGCTAACAGGCTGCGCAGCGATAACCCCCTACCAGCCGAGCACCTGCTCCTTTTGCGGCAATAATCGCCATTTTCGAAATCCGGCCCGGCCAGTTCCTCCAGTTAGACTCTCACTGACATCCCCGGGGTTCGCAGAGGTCCATGACTCGTGGTTCTCATAATCCCAAGGTAAGCAGATTTATGGTTCTTCTGCCGCTAGTCTGGAATCAAAGTTGTGTTGGGGTCAGACGTTTGGTAGCACGTACAGAAAAGGAATGGGAAACAGGGGTCAAGCTTTTTGCTACGACAAAGACCTTACGTGCTCTTTTCGTATAGTTTAGGGCACGGTACTATGCAATATTTATGGGTATATTTTGACTGGTATGCAGGTAATCGGGTAGTGAGTTAGGTAGGGGCCAATGCAGATCCTGCGGCGGAAGACCATAGGTAGGTGGTCATTCAAGTTGCAAGCTGTTGGCGGCCTTGTTATGTTGAGACCATTCATCAACAAGTGGCTTTATTTGGAGATTATTCCTACATTTCTAGTGCAATGCCAACAAGGGCAGATACTAGAAATTCGTGGAGTGGCTGAACCTAAACCGCCTGTAGCACTTCCTGATTGATAAAGGAGGTATGGAAGCTCCTGATATGCATTGGTTCGTATCTTATATCGAGATAGCTGGCTTGAGCCTAAACTGTGGCTACCCTGCACACGGACTGATTTCAATTTGGCACAGGCAAGAGCATAATAGTCGCAAATTGAGCTCTTGCAGGTGATGGTCAAAGCATCACTACCTTAGTAAGGAGACAGGACCCAGCTAGATGACGCAATATTGGATGGCTGATACATTGTTACATTAGCTATCACATGTCGAGTCATTTGCCTTCATCCAAGCGACAAGTCGTGAACAAACGTATGTGGGAAGATACACATATACAAGAGAAATCATTGAGGCCGAGAGGGATTTCCCGCGCAATTTGTTCAGGCGTTTTACATGACCTTGGCTGGGTCGATTGGAAATCTTGCTATGCCATCTTCTATCGAGGAGAGTTGAATCTCGTACTTTTCCCCTGGAGGTTTGAGGTGATGTGGGGGCACCGTGTCTTGATCTCGCGCGCTGAGTGGCTCTCGCAGCTCCCATGGTGCTATGCCAAGATAACGTGGTTTAATTCTCACAATGCCAGGAGGCAGTGAGGCCATCTTACTGCGTCTTGGTTCTCCTCCAGCTCCAATTGAACGCGGGCATTTGCGGCAGTAGCGTTCTCCGTGTAGTCTTCTGTCGGCAGGCGGATATCGGCTGAGAGAGGAATGGACCTTTAGACTGGCCAGGTAAGCCTCTGGGCGAGCTGATGTGGTTAGTTGACGCTCTTTTTGTTGAGCCAGAGAGGTAGGTACTAATAAGACAGGCTGATCTGAATGTATGTAGGGACAGCTTCAGCGGCTTCGGCCAGGTCTTGGGGGCGGATGGCACGTCGGCCCAGCTAGTGAAACTCTCTGTACCAGAGCGAACCCACTGACTCACTCCACCGGAAGGTGGGAGGTTCCCACACTCCTCAGGCTTCATTCAGTGTGGCAGCACCGCCTGGAGCCAATGGCGGTTCCTGACGTGCAGTGGGAATTATGAGACGCCAACACAGCAAGACCTCACCGACCTATTAAGAACAGAGAAGGAGGCTGAAAGAGGAGTAGACGAGTAAAAAAACTTCATTTTAGTAGGCTCTTGTCGTTGACACAAAACCTCGTCGGCTCGCCCGGGACGAAACCTGGAATCCACCCCAACAACAGACGGAAGAAACGCTCGATAGAATTTGACCTCTGCACTCTGTCCTGTCGCCTCGCACTGCCCCGCGCACACCCAATAGCCCGTCCAGCCCCTCGTCCTTGTCTCCGAGGAAGGGAAGGGTTCACTAATACCATACCTAATCTAATTAATCGGTTCTAGACGGATTTGGCCTGTGACTGCGCCGTGACAGGGAGCTTCTTTGGCCAGGCTGCAAAGGAGACATCGGTCGATGCTGTTGCACAGCTGCTAGATCAACCACCCCTCAAGCTTCTCTGGATACAAGACAGGAACAGGTAGGCTGGCAGGCTGGCACGCACCCATCCGGCGATTGGACCGTACTCTCTCTCGCATCTTGCGCCAACACTCATTGCTCCCAGCGCACGTGGTTTCTCTGCATTTTGCAAACGAGGGACGATCGCTCTTGTCCCCATAGTCGACGCCCTGCCGCCCGCACGCACTGCGACCGAACCTTTTGTCTTGTGTGAACCCGTCTTGTGTGTGTTCGCACAACGCTCCCGAGCATATCTCTGCACCCCTCCACCCCGCGGAAATAAAAAGCGACAAACACCTGATTGGGACCCTTGCAGCACATTTGTCGCCGCCTTCAACTATGCACCAGACGCATGGCGGCGGTCATAAGAACGAAAATGGTGGGCTCCACGTTCCCTCCACCCCCTTCGACCTTCGACATTCAGGCGCCCAAGACCAAACCGAGGGTGATCAACAAGTACTGATGCTTGCTTGTAGGTGCCGATAGTCGAACCTCAGATGGAGATCGCGGGCGGGCAAAGATGCTCCAGCCTCTGTCGCTCCCCAAGAATCGAAGCACTGGAAACCTGGTAAACATCGCCGAACAGACCGATCGAAGTCGCTACAGAATGTCCTTTGACGCCTCCACATCGCCCGGCCTTCTCGACCATGACGCGCTCACGAGGTTTGTTGCACCCTTAGCACCCTTCGCCGTTCTGTCGCCACGATTAGTGCTGCCCTGTGTTCACACTCGTTACATTCATTCTCCGGGGATCGCTTGGGCCTGTTTTTTAAGCTTACACATTTTGTCTCAAAACCTATAGGAGTGCCTCGATAATAGGTGACCATGAACATGGCCTTGGTGCCTCTGGCCTTCGTCGAATCCGACAACAACAGCCACCGTCCCGAAAACCAACCCTCCCAGGCTCAGCAGCCTCTTCCCGGAGCCCGTCTGTCGTTGCCCTCTCACGAACGCCCTCGCTGAGTGCTATGCTCTCCAGCAGCGGAAACATCCCGTTATCCGGCGTACCGGCGTCACCTAGCTTTTCCGAAGACTTGTCTCGATTTCCATCCGAATCCCTCCATTCCTTCTCTTTCGCGCACCAGTCCGAGGAGTTTATCCATAATCGCCAGAATGTCCTGAAACGGTCTCTAGAGTTCATGAAGGATCGCATGGGATTACCCATGAACCCCGCGCAGGCAGGTCTTGCGAGTGCACAGGCTCGGGCGAGTGGTGATGTCGAGGCCCAGAATATGCTTGAGCTTCTTGCTCGCGCACAGCTGATCGGGGCTGGGAACTTGCCGAACCCGGACCCTTCAGATTCTGCACCTCCCTTAACTGGACCGCCTGATGTCGCGGGTGATGATTACTTCGAGAGACATCTCATCCCACGAAGCGCAAGCCCGGAGCCCTTGGAATTGTCATCCCCCACATCATTGACACTTCCGCCAGCAAGGTTTCCCCCTGCGCAACAGTCGACCACCCAAAAGGCAAACGCAGCGGGAAGAAGTGTGAATAGACTCGTGACGGCAAGCCCCGATGTGTCTAGCAGGAGACCGCCGAACTTTGGTTCGCCTCCCGCCCTGCGCCCAATCACTCTCAAGCGAACCATGACAGATACGCTTTCCATGTCAGTGCAGGATAAACTGATAGATACCATGGCCCAGCCTTACTTCTACCAAGACTCACTCTCCTCTCCAAACCCGGCACAGCAAACACCTCTTTCAGCCACTCTGCCCAGCGCCCTTGGTCCTACCGCCCATGGTCACACGAATAGATGGGTTCCTGCTGCCCAGGCGATTTTTACTACCGAGGCCAAACCTCCCTGGACAATCATTGCGGCAAACGACCTGGCTTGTCTAGTTTTCGGCGTCACAAAAGCCGAGGTGCGTAAGACAGGCATCATGGAAGTGGTACAAGAAGAAAGGCGATCGTGGCTGGAGCGGAGACTACTCGGGAAAGAAGGCGACGAACTGGAAGAGGCGAAGAGCGACAACCATTCATCCACGCCTGCCTCGTCAGCTGCCTCAGCATTGCTCGGCGGACGGTCTGGTATCACAGCACAGCTGCTCAGCAAACCGAACTCGAGGAGCCAGAGCCCCAGGTACCCTGAAAGACGGGCCCAAACTGTGCACAGCGGAGACCCGAATCCGCCCAAAATAAGTAGCGGTAATCACCGTAGCGCTCGCTCGAGGGGCGTGTTACTCTGCGGAGACATTGTGCCGATCCAGAAGCGGAACGGTGCAACTGGTTCGGCGAGCTTGTGGGTGAAGGAGAAACGAGTGGGACTCATCTGGGTCTTGGAGGAAATCCACGAGGATACGGCCTTCATTACACTCGACGAGGAGGGTATCGTTAGCAAAGTCTCTGGTGATTGCAAGGCAATCTGGGGCCTTGAGTCTGTCAAGCCTGGTGTGACCGATGTGTGCACGTTCATCCCAAGGATACCGCGACAAGGAATTGATCCAAATACTGGTGAGATCGACTTTGCCCAGGTTCGCCGCCGCAAGTTCTTCACTTGCCCGAATGCCCGCAAGGTGAACATACCTTGTACCATTGAGCAAACACGCGGAAAACTGGAATTAAGGGTATCATCCTACCCCCACATTGCCGGTATGATTGTCCTGGACCCTAGCACGCTCCATATCCGTAGCTCGAACTCCGTGTTTTGCGGCGCCCTTTTTGGATTTGAGAAGCCGGATGGTATGTCTATCAATGCGCTGGTTCCTGGATTTGATACCCTGCTGGACATGCTCACCGATGGCGAGAACCTCGAGCTTGTGGAAGGGATGGTAGTCCCTGAGGATAGATTCCGGAGGGCCTCTGGCCTCCTGGCTATCAGAGAACATCGACCTGACATTTCGGAAGTCTTCCTGAAGCCGGCCGGTCTTCCAGCGAAGCATCGTGATGGGTCTGATCTTCGTGTCGATGTGCAGATGCGCGTCGTCAAGAGCGAGAAGCAGATTACTGTCGCCGAAGAGACTGTTATCGAGGGAAGTGACGAAGATGATCACGCCAGGCAGGATGGTACCTTCAATGTTGCTCAGTCGGAATTGGTGTACGCTCTCTGGATTACGTATTCTCGTCACCTCCACGCTGAGCAGCCCGCCTTCAACCTTGGTTCCTTCGCGGCCGAGCCGGCCATTGCCTCGCCGCTCCACCAACCTTCCCCTGGCCAAACACCACCTGCCCACACTCCTGCTGAGATTCCATCGGACGATGATATCAGCGCCAGGAAGGAAGAAACGTCACGCTCATCACCGGTGTCTTCGCTACAGCAATTCAAGGATGTTGCTTTGAGTGCTGCAGCCAAGATCACCGGTCAGATCATGTCCTCTCCTACCACAAAGACTGCTGACAAGTCTTCATCCAAGGTCGCAGAAACACCACAGAAGAAGACCATTGAGGACTACGCTATCCTGGAAGATATGGGACAAGGCGCGTATGGCCAAGTCAAGCTCGCCCGGCACAAGACGTCAGGGAAGAAGGTGGTTCTCAAATACGTCACAAAGCGACGTATCCTGGTCGACACATGGACCAGAGACAGGAAGTTGGGCACGGTGCCCTTGGAGATTCATGTGCTTGACTACCTCCGGAAGCCGGAGTTCCGACATCCCAACATCGTTGAGATGGAAGGCTTCTTCGAGGATAGCATCAACTACTACATTGAGATGGCGCCTCACGGTCTTCCAGGCATGGACCTGTTCGATTATATCGAGCTGAGAACCAACATGGACGAATCGGAATGCCGAAGCATCTTCAACCAAGTCGCCCAGGCCATCTCTTTCCTTCACACTATAGGTTTAGTGGTTCATCGAGATATCAAGGATGAGAATGTCGTTCTTGATGGTGAAGGAAATATCAAGTTGATCGATTTTGGGAGTGCAGCGTATATCAAAAGCGGGCCCTTTGATGTCTTTGTGGGCACAATTGGTAAGTGGTTTTAGCGATGTGGTTTTCCTGGACTTCAAGAAGCAATCAGAGATGACTAACTATGGCTCCAACAGATTACGCCGCCCCAGAAGTCTTGGCTGGAAAGCCGTATGGTGGTAAAGAGCAAGACGTATGGGCTCTAGGTATCCTTCTCTACACCATCATCTACAAGGAGAACCCCTTCTACAGCATCGACGAGATCATGGACCGCGACCTGCGGATCCCCTTCATCATGAGCGAAGAGAGCATCGACCTCATCCGGTGTATGCTTGACCGCGATGTGAGCCAGCGCTACGACATCACCAAGGTTATTGAACACCCCTGGCTTGCTGTTGGCGACCAAGAATGATTCCAAGCATAATTCAAATCCAACTTGTTAAAATTTTTTTTCTCACGCACACAACGTATACCCATTTCTGCCTTATTTAAGACCATGCGCAAGAGTAGCAGTAGACAAATGAAGAGAAACGATTAAAGACCAGAAAGATACGAGAGAGTAGACGGGGCTTCATGGGATTTCTTTGGGCTGTTTCGCCCCTTTTTATATATACCTTATTTTCCTTGCCAATCTTTCACCCTAATTTTATTGTCAGTTGGGCAAGATGATTTTTCTTTTAACTATCCTTACTTTTTTTTTTTTTTCTCTTTACAACCATCACGAGCGGCGCATCAAAGCGTGGGAAACAGGTCAATCGGTCAAACGAGAGGGCGTGTCGGGGGATGACTTCAACGGGAGAACGGATGAATCAGGACAGGACAGAAATATATAGAAGATACCTCTTCATGCAGATGACTATTCGCCCCCTCTCCCTTCCAGTGATTTTCATCTTCTGGGGGGCTTCCTGCATTTATATTTATACATACTCTTTGGATGATCAAACCTTGTGAAAGCTAGGCAATATATGCATAAGCACCTATGTGTACATTTAAAAATTTAAACTGTCCATCAGATGCCGGATCAGTGTTGATCTATCCAAGGACAGACAAGAAACACAGCAGTTTGAACGAGAAAGCGCATTCCTCGAAGTGAAGATCTCACATTATATTTCAGGAACCAACATCTATCTTGTATTAATGGTAGTTGAGCTCAGGGTTCGCCTTGAAATTACACCGGCACCGACACTCGGGCACGGGACACTCGACGTGCCTCGCGAACCACTGCCTCGCGTGATCCAGGTGCTGGACGTGGTCGCACCGCAGGCAGAACGTGGGGAACCGCCCGGCCAGCTTGGTCTCCTCCTTCTCCTCCGGCCTGTCCGAGCGAGGGACGCCGACGACCTCGAGGCAGACGACGCACCGGGGGAGGTGCCGCCCGCAGTTGGGGCAGCTGATGCCCGCGTTGACGCTGGTGGCCAGGAGGGTGTTCCTGCCCTCGCCGGTGGACGGCGGCGGCGGCGGCCCGGCGTGGTGCGATGCCAGGGAGGTCCGGGCATCGCAGTAGACGCACCGGAGGGCGATCTGGCGGCTGGGAGGCTTCAGGGTGGGAATCCCGTCTCGCTTGGAGCGCTTGGTGGACTCGACCTCAAACTTGGTCCGCTGGAAGAAGAACTTGTGTCGCTGGAGGTGCGAGCGATACGCATTTCGCCAGGCCCGGCAGCGGATGTCGTCGATGTACCGAGGGTAGCAGATGGAGAGAATGAGAATAGCGGTTTGCACGTCGTGGAACTTTTCGACGTAGCGCGCAAAGATGTCCACCAAGGTATCGGTGATGCCTGTGAGTACAATTCCTTCGATGTCACCGTCCCGTACAGCCCTCTGAACCTGTTCCTCCAGCCATGCCGTGAGTTGATCATCGTTGAAGTTGCGGACTGCAACGAACGCGCGGTCCGCCAGAGGAAGCGAATGATGGTTGGCGACGGCAGCCCAGTTCCCTGTCGCGATAAGCGACGACATGGCTTGCAAATACGGATCGGTCCTCGATGCCACGGCTTGATCAAAGTCCAACTGTTCTTTCGCAGGCTGCTTTCCTCCACGCCCCATCAACTGCAGGGCCAGTGAGACGAATAACAGCTCTGGGTGGGCAACGCTCGCCTTTTTGAGAATCTCAACAGCCTGCTTGATATCACCGCGAAAGAGCGCGCGAGCTGCAGCCATTGTATGTCTCGAGACTGGATATTCGGAGTCTACTTCAGCACTTGGGTCATGCCTTTGCGCATCACCCCATCCGCACATGAGCAGGCATAGTTGGCGATGATGAGGCTTTTTGGTATTGACGCCTTCGAATTTCGGAAGATAATTCTTCTTGCAAAAAGCACCAATCAACCGTTCCCACTGAGAAGCATCAGGGGCGGTTGATCCGGGTGTTAGTCGAGTTGATGGGTTTTCACCTGTGAACATTAATAGCCGTTTTTCAATATCCAAGTCGGCCGCGGGACATACCTAAGTAGTTGGTCCAGATAGAGTATATTCCCAGATAACTCAAATCGAGATTTGATAGGATCATGCCGGCGTCATCGGCTGCATGTTCAGCGTCTGCGAGAGCCAGTGTTAGTATATGTCCTCCAATCATATTATTCACATAGCGAATTATGTTGACGTACCTGCAATCCAATTCCAGGCGAAACCCGTCCAAGGGTCATCAGACACTACTGATCGGTTCAATTGTGCATCAAATAGATATTTCTCTCTGGCGCGTAGCAACATGGCATGGTCTACGACGCTCTGCGCCTCTCTTGAAAGACCCTGTGCGCCTTTGAGAGTAGAGAGCAGCGCTTCGTGAATCTCACGGCAAGACCCATAGCCGTTGGAGGCGAGTGGAATATCTTCTACGCCATCTTTTAGAAGTTTCAAATTGCCCAACTGAGTCGAGACTGCGTCCGCATCGTCCGACTTTTCCACCTGCTCTCGTACAAAATTACGCAGGGCGCGAAGCTTTCCAGCCACGGTGGAGGATTCATAGAATGAATCCGGTAGCGAAGCGCTGAGGGGATTGACTAATTCTACCGTTGGTAGCGTTGTGAGGTTTGGACGTGATATCACCCTCGGGTCGGATTCTGAATCGGGGTTTTGAGGTCCAAAGATAGGCACTTCGGAGAGTGCAATGTCAGTCGTGAGAGATGCAAGCATATCTGGGGCATGTGCTGGCTCAAATTGCATTAGATCGAGATACGGCGTCCCCTCTGCGTAGCATAAGAGTTAGCCAGAGAAGCAATCAAATAACAGGGGAGCAAGCGGTCAATTTATTCGCATACCTTCCAACCCTCTATGAGGGGATTGCCAGGGGATCAGCTTGAATAGGTGGTCTGCAGAGCTCGATGGCTTCTCCAGAATTTCAAAACTGCCATTCGCCCTCAATACGAGGAGCCTTGGTCGGAAAGCGGGCGACGGTAATGTGACCCAATCAAATGATACAATCCGGCTGTTCCTCCTTGAGACTTCCCTGTAAGACAGATCCATCTCATGCGATTTCCAAACACTGAGAAGCTCGGGGCCATCTGAAGGTGCTGTTCCTGGAGGACCAGCTTCTCTATCCGTCTCCAAGACGCGGAGTTGGCCGGTTCGTGACAAAACAGCGAGGAGACCACGACGATCACGACAATAGCGTAGTGAGCGAATAAGGGAATGCTTGCCTTCCGTGTCGGAATCGCTTTCTATTACCTTGTCCAGTCGCAAGGCCCCGCCCCAGGCAAGCTCGTCCTCATCTACCGCCTTCGTGTACGCTGGAGAGGCGACGGGACGGGAGGTGGCACGTCTGTCCCAGATCATGACACCTGGTTGATCCAGTGCTGACGATGCAAAGTAGTTTTGATCCGCATAATCAATAGCAAGATTGTTATTGCACCTAGTTTGGAACAAAAGAATGCTATTGGGATCTGAAAGAATCGTATCGGTTAGTATAAAAATCAAGCAGGGCACGCACACCACAGGATGGAGTGCTTTACTAAAAGCATGTCAACATTACCTCGAAGATCGTGAATGCGGAGGCCTTGGGCCTTTATGCCTGCCACTAAAGTCTGGGGGCTGTCTTCAAAGAACTTGATGCTGGAAATCGAGACACTGGGTTCTAGTCGATGCTTGGGTTCTGTGATCCCTCCAATATCCTGCAAGAGGTCCTTCTTCTGTATCTTGCCAAAGGTTGATAGACGATTAACATCCCAAACGTGTAGACTCTGGTCCATGCGAACACGATCCAAGCCAACAGCCAGGAGGCCAGTGGTGTTGAAAGCAACAGCCTGACATGTCCTGGTCATCTTGAGACCCAGCTCGGCAAATGCATTGGAGTCGTCGTCAATCCGAAGCAGATTCACCATTCCCGTGTTTGTCCCAACCGCCAGCAAACCCGTATTGGTGGGAGACCAATCGTAGGTGGTGAGAGGGGGGAAGTCATCATGGCGACTGGTCTTGTTGTACTCGAAACGCCCTTTGCGCGCGTGCCCGGTAGGCTCATACACCTGGACGACTCGGTGCTGCAAGTTTATGTGGACAAAACTGTCGACAGACGAGTTGGCCGACCACTTGACCAGACCTGGCTCCGGGCGGTCCATGGCGGCAAGATGGAGTAGTTATATATACGGCTTTATTGATCAGCAGTGGCCCAGACACAATGGCATGTGAATGCGCGACCGCGCCGTCTCCAGAATAAGTGCGCGAGTGTTGCAGATGAGAGAGAACAAGTTAATCTGCCCAGAAGCGATATCTACTGGTTCATGTGACGCGACTAATGCCCATTGGATGTCACCATATAAGTCGCATGGCTCACTGCGCTGGGAGCATATGTAGAAGGTCCGGTCACAGAACAGGCACGCAGCAACGAGGGCCTTCTGCTGGTGGGCAATTGAAGATCTTGAGCCTTTGCGCAGTGGTTAGGTTCTCATCTGACTACCATTGGGGGGTAGTCGAACCGCCGATGCTCATGACGCTCTGCATGAGCTGGTTCAAGCTGCGAGCTTCATGAGCTTGGACGGATCTTGGGGTGAGGGAGGTCGATGCGACGCTAACCCTATACAGGCCAAACACTCTAAATTCACACGCCCAACCGGGTACAAAAGTTCTTTGTACCATCTACTTGCTATATGTAGTAGGCTAAGTATAACAGACCGGCGTATCGCTGCGATAAGCAATTGCACCCCAGAAAAAAAGTTGCGAGCGACTCTAGGCGAGTTTCCATATTCCAACACCAAGAACACCGTCACGATGGGCACCAAACGACCCCACGAAGAGCTGGACGACGAGAATGCACAGATCGGCTCGCATTCTGGTGGGCGATCGGGCCCATCGGTCAAGAAACAGCGACCGAACGGCAAATCAAAACACAGGGCAAAGGAGGGAAGCATCGAGTACGCAAAGAAACGAGCCCGGACAATCGAGCGCCTGTTCCAGAAGAACCACGACCTTCCTGCCAATGTCAAAAATGAACTTGAGAGAGAGCTGGAATCCCACAAGGCGACAGTGGAGGACAAGACGTTCCAAAAGAAACGGAGTGCAATGATCTCAAAGTATCACATGGTTCGGTTTTTCGGTAGGGACATGTCTACAGAGCCCAACCACATATAGCCCAACTGACCTTTTTTTCTCTTTCGGTGTCTAGAACGGAAAAAGGCAATACGATTAGCGAAGCAGGTCCGAAAAAGGATTGACAAGTGCGAGGACAAAGAGGAACTGGAGAAGCTGCGGCACGAGCTGCACGTTGCTGAGGTTGATGAGGCGTACGCGGTCAACCACCCTCACGCCGAAGTCTACATTAGTCTGTATGCAAAGCCCAACAAATCCGGCAAAGATGATGCAGATGAGACCGAAGAAGGCGACGAGGGCGGGGTCAACTCTGCAAGCTCCTTGCTGCATACCGAACGGCCTCCCATGTGGAAAGCCGTCGAGGCAGCCTTGGAAGAAGGTCCTGATGCGCTGAGGAGATTGAGGGAAAGGAGGTCTGGTGATGACACGCAAAAGCAAAAGAAGCCTGCTCCACGACCTAATCGCGGCGCGGCGGCCAAGGACAAAACCAAGACGCCGACCGAAGCCCCAGGAAAGCAGCCAGCCAGCCACAAGTCTTCGTCGTCACAAGCGAAGGGTGCTAATCCACCAGCCATGAACAGGCGAGAACGGAGACGGCTCATGCGCGAGCTTGCAACACCCGCCAATGGCGATGAGGATGACGGTGAGGGGTTCTTCGAGGATGCCTAAGATGCATATGGCGCCATATATACCAAGTAAATATGATAACTTCAGAGAAAGTCCGTCTCTTATTGGAGCGGCCTCAGTGCTCGCGGGCGTCCCGAATATACTCACCAGGGATCTCATAGGTCTTCTTGTGTTGGCCCAGTCATGCAATGGTACGCTCCCTAACAGAAAACGGAATAACACATTAAAAGTCAACAATACTAAGCATGAAGATGTCATTTCTTGAAAGTGCAGTAATTGCAAGTGTACATGTGCTTATCACTTTCATTAGTACCCAATCTGTAGGTAAGCTTTTGGCTTCAATCGGCCTGGCCATCGACAGTTGGAAATCATCAAGGGCTGCACATTTAGAAGTGTTCAATGTGTTGGAAGAAGCCAGCGGTGCTCAGCGATATATCATCAATCTTAACCATAGCTTGACAGACAAGACGCTCACAATGAGGTGTGTTGCGACCGGCCAATTTTCCTCACGCAACTGGCCGGAATGCCTGTTTAGAATAAATTCCGCATTGCAATTTTAGTCCCTAAGGATTGCCAAGTGTAGATCGCAGTTTTCTGGTCTAGAAGCTGCGGGAGGCCAACATAAAATTGCATATTGATATGCGGACGATGCAGGCTGGAAGAACGCCTTGGAGGCCACTCCGGGTGGCGCCCAAGCGCAGCGCAAGGACAGGCCTTACCCGATCTTCTCCCCCCTCTCTCTCTCCTTCTACGCCGCCAACTGGACCTCGACCCCTCGGACGGCCAAGTATAAGAATGCTTGGTTCATCCGGACCAGAGCGCATATTTTTTTTCCCCTGTCTCTCAGCATCTCATTTTTGAGTTCATTCAGAATATTCAAGGCCCAGTAACGTAGCTTCCTCCTACGGCCTTCACCCCACAGTTCTCTCATACAAGAAACTCAAAGCCCTTTACTTTACTCATACAGCCATTCCCGCAAATCATTGACGTGCTTTAATCTTACTTCCACCACCCTCTACTTAAAATTTTGTCCCTCATCCTCTCATCCAGGTAACTCGTCATCATGGCCCGCACTCCCGCAGCTCCCTGGGATCAGCTGCGTCGTTGGATCGACCAGCAAGAAGCCTGGGAGAAGAAGACTGACCAGGCAGTCAAGCTGAACCCAAGGCAGTTGGCAGCCATCAACGAACTCGTCTCCGCAGTCTCGGAGCCAGAGATTGGCAACGAGAACTACCTGAGCCTGCTGAACTGTATGTCGCACACTAAAACCGGGCCCCGAAAACAACCAAGTCTTCTCCTTTCTTTGGAGCTGATCTACTGACACCAACCAACAGGCGCGTTACAGGCCAAACAGCTACCGATACATCTCAACTGGCAAGATGAGGAAGTAGCTCAACCAGGACCAGAGGGTACCTCCAACAGCATATTGTGGCGATCCGTCTGCACAGTCCAAGGCCACGGGAAGTTTCCTCGTACTGGCCACGGCTACTCTCACAACAATAAGCCCTGCTTCCCGAACAAGAAGGTATGTGACGACGACTGAGATTGGTTCTTTGGTTCAGCTGTGCACCGTTGCTCATTCAACGACTCTATAGAAAGCAAGGCAGTTTGCTGCCAAACAGGCTCTTTCGGCTGTACGTGGTACGTCCGCTTCCTCTAGTTACAACGAGAGTAGCGCAGGAGGCCCAAGTCCGCCTTTGTCAAGGTCGTCGTCCATGGGCAACCTGTCCGGGGCGGCTTCGCCTGTCCCAGAAGCCCAGGAAATGAGAGCCTCATCCCACGCGGGGTTGAAGAGGGTCAAGGTTGAAGACGCTTGTGACTCTACTCCTGCGTTTACATATGAGAATGCGGGCCCGCCATCCTCTCCCTCTTCGCGAAGCGAAAAGGACAAAGAAAATGAGAAGCGTATCCTTTGGCTGACCGGGCGTCTCAATCTGGAGCATCCGGAGTATAAGATCGAGTGGAATGGCTCGACCCAACTCTTCCGTGGGAGATTGCGCTTGAAGCCTGGTTACAAAGGTGTCGACGTTGGTTCCGTCGAGAACATGCCAAATCATTTGGCAGCGAAGAAGAAGCTGAACGAGCTTTTACTTGCGTGGCTGGAAAAGGAAAACAAGGAGAGGGAGGAGACCTTGGATTTACTACATGGCAGAGGATTGCATTAGCAAGTTGAGAGTTGGTTACTGGTTGCAGCCGATCTTTTTTGTATTTTCTTTCCTGCGATTATTATAAGTTTAACGACCGTCACGTACTCCTTTCTTTGTTACCTATATCAGCCAGATGGGATAGCTTTCTTCAAGTCCCAGTTCCTATCTTTCGTTACAAAACGTTCCACAACAACTCCAAGTGATCCCCAGCTTAATATTATCACCACTATGCGTTTCTACTCCCCCCTCTTCCTCCCCTTCCGCCCCTTCCACCACCCGGTCTCTTCCCGTGAGGAACTCTCACCTTCAGTCCCGCAGGCAGATCCGCCACCCACTCACCATCCTCCCAGAGCACGCCCACATCCTCCGTCCGCGAGGTAACCCTCTTGAAGAACCTCGAGCTCACCAGCCCGCTCTCATCCCCCTCCGTCAGAATCACCCCATTCTCGCTCCTCCACCACCTCAACCCGCCCTCCCTCATGCTCCTCTCCAGGTCAATCTCGACCATCAGCTCCGCGTCCCTCCTCATCCCGCTCACCACCCCGTCCTCCGGCGTCCCCTCGGAGCAGTGCACGTGGTTCCGCCCCATCACCTTTAGCCCCCCGGCCTCCACGATGGCCGGCCAGAACGCAAAGTACGTCCCGTGCACCACCTTCCGGGGGATGTTCCCCCCCTCGGCGCCAGGGCCGTCCTCGCCCGCCTCCGCTGCTCCTCCCGCGGCGATGGGGACCAGCAGGCCCGACGACTCGACCTTGATCGAGTGGCCCTGGTTCGCCCGGATGAGGTAGTCCGACGGCGTCTTGCTGTCCGCGCTCAGCCCCGGGTTCGGCTTGAGCGCGAACCGCTGCTTCTCGTTGTCCGACACGGCCGACTGGATGTCCTCGAACGAGACTTTCAGGCTGCGGAGGGGTCCCCAGGCGAGCTGTTGGAGGCAGTCAGCACAAGTTTAAAAAAAATTTGAATAGAAATAAAACAAGACAGAGGTCTTCTCCCCCACACCATGAGAATGGAAACCCCTCTGCTGAATTCGTATAAACAAATTCCCAATGGTGCAGAGCAACTCACCACCCGATCAAGAGGAGCATAACCCTCCCCGTCCAACGTGATGCCAGCATTCTCCGCCTGGTGCCTGAGCAGCCTGGAGAGCGCCTTCGAGATCTGGACCTCTCGACTCATCCCGCCTCCGCCTCCGCCTCGACCTCGACGGCCCCCGCCGCCCCTTCTGCCGCCTGACCTGTTGTGGGCTCTCTCCTCCAGGTCATGGTGTGTGTCGTTGTCGCCCATTGTTTCACTGCTGTGGAAATAGTTGCTGGCTCAATGAAGATTTACAGTTCGATGTGTAAGATGTGGCCAAGGGAAGGCCGGCAGAGAGAGGGGCAGATGAGAGGCGTAAATTCCAGAAATACAGGTTCACAGTGGATTGTTATCTTCGTTCCACGGCGACCTGGTCCTGCTTTATATGTTGGGCGTCGAAAGAAGCTTGAAGTGTGGCTCAAGTTTGGTGGGTGACACAAGCGGCGTGACTCAGCATGAGCCACTCAAAGAGCCAATTTTTTTTGGAACTGGAAACATATTTCACGATAGCCAAGCAAATGAAATGAAAAATAAATCCGATTATTTTGTAGTCCAAATTAAATAAATACACTAGTCTTCCTATTCAGCTATCGATGAGTACATATACAAGAGCCATTGTTGTTCCCCAACAAGCTCGCTCACATTGCGCTCCACGGTTTTAGGATAATATATGACTAGAGCTGCATATGCTGTGTGCGCCAACTCAACGCCTTCGCCTATCTAGGGTGGTAGAACGAAGCAAACGCCATTTCATGTCCATACCGATTTGAGCAAAAGCCATGGTCGCTCTCATGAAGAAAAAACGACAAGGAAGAAATGGGACTAAAGCCAGACAAAAATAAAATCAACGCCGGTATTACGAGAAAACAAAACATGTTGTACAGTCATGACGTTTTCCAGGCTCTTCATCTTTCGTTATTCGGGGCTTCATCGATAACCCCCGGCTGCTGTAGTCGTTGTGATATTGGGTATCGTGCTGTCACGATTCTGTCTTCTTGAGCCGAGGCTGACTCCACTGGTAAGAATTGTGTTTGACCCCAGCGAGTAGCGTTTCTGGCTCCTCTCGGTTCTCTCAGCTCCAACGGAATCCCTTCTCTCATGGGTCGATCGTTCTACGTATTTACGCGTGGGGAGCGTTGTCGTATTTGGAGTTGCTGGTGTAGCCAGCCGGCTGATGCCAGTAGTCCCAGACATGAATCGGCGGCGCGGTAGAGCAGAGGTGTGTGAGGCATCTTGTGGTGAGAGCTGGCTTTGTGAGTTGAAATCTCTGGTTGGGAGCCTAGATGAGGTTGCGACCTCTGTGTACTCTCGGCCAGGACCTCTTGAGGAATTGACCTCAGTGTAAGCTCGAGACGGCGTGGTAAATCTCACTTCATCATCACCTTCTCCTGCTGTACCACGGCGAGTTCGATATAAGAGAGATGTCTGACGGCCCTCTGTCTGACGGCCCTCCTCGGGCTCCTCAGTCGCACCACGCCTACTTCTCAACAGGAGAGAGGACCTTCTCCCGGTTACTTCTTCCGGTTCCTCGGTAAGGGCACGGCGTGACCTAGCCACCATAAGAGACGACCTTCGGTTTGCATTGGCGTCCTGCGGCGTGGGAGGGCCAGAGCCAGTAGCCCGAGGGCTCGGCAAAGTATTCGCATTCAGCAATGTATTGCGCCTCTCCTCAAACTTGGATAGCGCACGGCTAGGGCTTGTCACAGTGCTTGATGGTTTTGACGCAGAGCCCTCAGCTACCATGCTGGGACGCTTCTGGGACGACAGGGACGTCATCGTATTAAAACTCTTATTAATGGTTGGGGTTCTTGGACCTTCCTCCTGAGGAACTTGGGGAGCTTGTTGGACTTGGGGTTTGCTGAGAGACGACTTGTGTGAATGTGACACCTGCGGTGGGCGGGAATGGGCTATGTCTTCCCCAAGTGCAACGCATAGTTCTGTCAGGCTTCGACACACACTATCTGCCTTGCGACGAAGTTGGCGGTCTGTAATGTTGCTTCCCGTTCCGATACCACTGGCTCCGCTTGAGATGGGCCCCGGCTGCCCAGAGGTTCCCATCATCGAAGATAGGGACATGGCTTCGGTTGCGGCCGTTTCAAGGGCTCGATAAATTTCGGGATTCAGAAACGGCTTTGACTTCGCCAATGCAGAGTGAAGAACAGGAAACGACTCATGCTGGGCAGTTGCTACCGCGCTCGCAGCGTCGTTAGCTTGCGTCGCAGCAACGATCCGTTTGGGTGATGAGGATACCGTTGTAACGGTTGTGGTCGCGGTGGGAGGTCGTTCGTCCGTTAGTCTAGAAACCGCTGCTCCTGATGTGGATGGAAGTTTGCCGGTGAGTTCTAGGCGACGCATCCGGGACTTAAGATCGTCTAGTTCGTCCCAAACTGTCGACGGGGCTGTG
Organism: Clonostachys rosea; assembly: GCA_026958235.1. Taxonomy (NCBI): domain Eukaryota; kingdom Fungi; phylum Ascomycota; class Sordariomycetes; order Hypocreales; family Bionectriaceae; genus Clonostachys; species Clonostachys rosea. The sequence goes on from CP110204.1 coordinate 6,462,557, forward strand.
GTGGACGCGGTTGACTCAGTACCCTCTGCAGCCTGTGCTGGCTCTGCGTTGCGATTGGCAACGAGATCGAAGGAGCGAACCAGTGGTGAGGAATGGTATGTCTTCCCATGTACCTGGACAGTACTGCCAGATGAGCGATATGTTGTGGATCGTGTGGGAGGTGTGGTGTTTTGTTCCGTAATGGATGATCGCCGGCGTGTGTGAATAGGGTTGTCCGAGAGAGAATCAGGGAGAGTGGTTGATCGAGGGGTAAGCGGGGAAGGTCGCAGAGCGCTGCCGCTGTGTCTCGAACGGTGATATGAGTCTTCGAGGGGGTGTGCAGACATTGCTTTGTCCCGGCTCATGGACCTCTGGGTTAGGTTTCGGGCAATATCAGTGACTGCATCATCCAGAGGGTGAGCAGACATTGCCTTGTCCCGGCTCATGGACCTCTGGGTCAAGGTTCGAGCAAAATCACTGACGGCATCATCCATGGCCGCCGGGTGGGCAGACATTGCCTTGTCCCGGCTCATGGACCTCTGAGTTAAGGTTCGAGCAATTTCACTGACTGCATCATCCATGCGCCGCGAGGACGACTGCTCCTGGTCCGACAACCGTCGGGTAATGCGTGGTGGCGAGTCGGGTTGGTATGCGGCCACTGTGGTAGAGAGAGGACGCCTGTGCGAGCGGAACACTCGTGACTGTTGTTGCAGCGTTAGCAAGTCCATATCGAATGGCGAGCCCAACATCTTGAGACCGGTTTTGCCACACAAGATCGCCTGCGTCGAGGCGGCCCAAAGGTAAAAAGACAACGGCGGGTGAAGTTATATAGGACCAATGAAGTAGACAAAGAAGTAACCATGCGAGATCGGACGAGACTTCCGCATTGATATGCGCATGCAGGCAGGCAGAAAATAGGCAGTGTCCTCGTATAATCAGGTTGGTCAAAGTGTACTTGCAGGAACTGGCAGGCTGCTTCCAGGCACATGGGAAGTTCAGGCCAGATGTAGATGGCCGAGACAGGAAGCGGGGGGGGGCGAGGTGAGGGGAGATTTTAGAGTTTGAGACTTACCGCTGGGCTTTGTATGTCTTCCGTCACGCGTCGATTCGAGGACCTCCGCATCGATTCCTCGCGAGCAATTTTAAGGAAAACATCCCCACCGTCATCTGCGTCAGACGTATCATGCTTGGCAGACATAGGCGGCGTTATCTCTACCCTCTCTTGGGGTTGGGCTGATCGACCTTCTAGCGCTCGAAGCGTGTAGTCGTGGCTGGATTCATTCGACTCGTCACCTGACTCATACAACTGGCCTTTGTAGTCTTTGTAGTCTTTGTAGTTCATGTCGAGAGTCAAACTCTTGCGAGAGCCAGATGAGCGGAAGGCTCGAATAGGGGGGACGCGCACAGGCGGCGCGTTGCCTGGTTGTTGCGCGGTCGCGTTAATCGGTGGCTTGTACGACACTGGCGGGTGGTGTGAAGAAACGCGGCGCTCCTCGGGTTGGCTCGTTTGTTGGGATAGGGATTTCGGGAGCAGTAATTCTCGCTGACCTGAGGGCAGTTGTTTTGGTGACAGGGCCTCCTCTGGCGATGTTAGGAATCCTGGCGAGTTTTCAGCATACTGCGCGTCCTGGGTATCGTGCGTCTGAGGACTGTAAGGAATTGCAGCCCCGAATGAACTTCGGCTCGAGGATTTGCGACGGCTCAGGTAGGATGAGACATAAGCTGGCGATGGCTGAGGTCTGCCGCCGTCTCGGGAAGGTGATAGTGGCTGCGAGTCGCTGTACGGTGATGTTATTTCGCTGTAGCGGGAGGGTGGTGACACTGGCTCGAATCGTCGGGATGATGATGATGGATCTGACGGCCGGCGCTGGAGGCGAGCGCTTTGCAGGTCTTGACGCTGCTGTGACCTGGTTGCAGCGACTTGATTGCCGTTTGGTTGGGTCTCGTTGGTGGTGACAGGGACGAGGGTCGCTGCGTGGTCGAGGTGGGACGCTTCCAGGCTAGGCGACATCGATAGTGCCCGGCGCTGTGAGACAGATGTTACCCGGTCTAGGTCGGGAGGATCGAGCGGGCAGCCGTTTTCATTTCTTTCCGGTGGTGTCTTGCCTTGTTTGCTACTGCTGTCAGACCAGCGATTTTTGATGGGCAGCGCCTGGTCCAGGACCTCACTGATGCTGGCGGTTGGAATGTTGGCGTAGTTGGTGGCAGCGACGGTAGCGCCTGTGTTGCTGCTGGCGGCGGTGCTGGCGCCGGCGCTGAGGGCGATGCTTTCGGCGGCGAGGCCCGCTGTGGTGAAACCTGTGGCCATGTTCGGTTCTGTTTTTGTCCAGGCTTGCATCCCAGCACCTCCATCTACCTGTGGGATTGGGTACTTGCGTGCGCCTGTGCCGTCCACCTCAGTCAGTTCCTCTCTCATGTGTGGTGTCTGAAACCAAAATGGTTTATAGAGTGTCCCAGGCCCGGCTATAATAATATCCAGGTGGGTTTTCCTCGCGACAAAGGACTGATGCGGTTATTAGGCAAAAGGCCAGGCCAAGCATTCGGTACCGGTGAAACCCTATAGTAAAAATATAAAAAATCGATGGATGCCCAATTGATGGAGTGACTGCGCTGGCGTAGTTCCTGCTGACCTGCCCGTATGCATGAACGGGGCAAGCACCCGGACACGTCCAAGTGATCGAAAAGAGGGGATCAGCCAATTGGCACACAGGCCGTGTAAGTCTGACCCAAAACGAGCGTGGAGGAAGCAAAACGACGGGCTAAAGAGCGTGGAAGTGAGGGAGGGGAAAAAGGGAGAGAGGGGAAGAGGTGAGAGTGGGAATGAGAGCGAGCGAGAGGGCAGAGGAAAGAAAGAGTGACGGTTGAATGCCTCCTCCAGCGTCGCAGCACTTAAGGGCTCAGGTCAGGGCCAATCCTCCCGTCGTCTCTGGCATCCAATCCAGACTCTAGGGGCAGGCGTACATTGGCTAAGGGAGAGCGACCCAGTTGTTGCACGGGATGGGATACAGGGGAGGCATGCACGTTACGGCGACTTTAGACAACAGGAACGCAGTGCTCTGGCCACTGGGCCATGGATGCATGCGTGCAGCAGATCGCCGGCTTTGATTTGGCGATTGCATCCCGACAAGCGCCCCCAGCCATTTGTTTTGTACGATCAAGGAAGGACGGACATGACATGGCGGCCCACCCGCGCACTAACTTATAAATCCGTTAGCTACATGATATCAAACGGCGCTGGCTCGGCCCCCCAGGCTTGCGCGCATGGGAGGGGAGGAATGAGTCGTGGGTATCCGTTGCGAACAATGGGGGCCCTTCCCAAACGAGCTTTATCTGGAGGGGAACTGAGTGCTAGTCGAGTCGCCAGATGGAGACGCTCGTGCTGCATTCCTCCTGGTCGCTGACCTGGCCCCCTGCAGCATATGATTGCAAAGGGTGGCCCCATCGACGACCCAGACCGGAGAATGGGATCATTGCTGGGCCAAACTGCTCCTGGACGCAGCCGCGAGCGTCTTTGGTCGTCCTCCGTCTTGGCGTTCATACATGTCGATGCACAGAGCAGAGCCAGGGAGATATGCAGCACATTCGACTGTGGGAATGGAACTGGCAGTTGGCACTAGGAGGGTTAAGCCAGCAGGTATCCACTTGCATGCGCTTGTCTCCAACGACCCGTTTCCCAGAACGTACTACCGTGTGCCGGTCACGTCAAGCAAATCCCGCTTCCTGGGTTAAAACTACATGTCTCCCTTACCACCTACCCTAGAATCGACCCGTTTGATCAAGATGATGGCAAGTTTTGATAATGACGCCAAACTGATATCCTATTTGTGTCTTTCAGTGCCGAGAACCAACATGCGTTTTTTTTGGTTTGTTTTTTTTGGGTATTTTAGCCATAGGGCGTAGAAAGGTTGCAGGGCTCTAAACTCGACACTATCTACATAGTTCATGCTGAATCACTATTACGTACCACTACAATAAGTTGGATGACTTGATTAGTCGGACTGCAGTGGAAATATATCACGAAGGGCAAGAGTCTAGCTTACCAAGATCTAGCTTCTGCATCTATATACTATTTAGGTACTATGTCTCAAGAAAAAGCTCGTATCGGAGCCATAGATGTAGCATGTCTCGCCCCAACTCTTCACGCAGAATGGCAGCTTGGAGTTCATCCCCCACAGAGATCCGCTTTCTGTTCCTCGAGACCTTGATGTGGAATGGCTGCCGCCTGTCGAATGCTGCTACAGTGCCGCGAGAATGGCAGAGTATTATCGAATCACATAGCTTTTGCCCGGAACAAATTGACACCATGATGCCTCCAAGACATTAACCGAAAGAGCTATCGAAATCGGTGTGACGGCAGTGTCAGTACCTACCAGCACCTCGTGGGCTATTTGTACCTCTGCATAGAGATGAAGGAATACGACTGCTCGAAGTGCAAGAATAATGAAATGCCACTCGTAGATATGAGCAGGATGGATAATAACTTCATTGCCACAGTGTGCCAAGTATTTGCTCTTCGTACATCAGTATTTATTCAGCTAGCGACCCGGAGGGTTGGTATAAATATCTAATATCAAAGCCGACATCACAGTTGATGGCCTCGACCAATATTCTTCGGAGAATGCAACAATACTGCGCACGGTTGATGATAGCCGGCATAGATGGAATGCTTCCAGCTAAGCATTTGCTCCAACAAAGTCAGCCCTTGAAAAGTTTCATGATCAGATCATGGCCGATGCACCATCTGACATAGATGAAGAAGAATGTGAATGGTGGAAGCAGCTGCTGATAACCCCCGTAGTAATAGTCGTGCTTCTTCATTAGTAAACTCGGCGACGATGGGAACTAGCTGCACTCGAGCAAGTGCTTAAGCGATCCAAGGGCTGAAATAAATCCGGGTTGAACCTTGGAGAGAAATGGAATTTGCCATGCAGCGTGTCACAGGCAGATAGTATTCATCATATCATACCTAGCCATGCTAAAGTCATTCGAAGCTCGGCTCCTGCCGCGAGTCGAGCGGTGGGCATCGCCAGTGTCAAGCTCGAATCACTCTTAGCATCCTTCATAGCAGATGCCAATGGATTTTTCCTGGCTTTCCATGGTGACTGGAGGTGGCCCAACTGACACCGTTTCGCCTTACTTCAAATTTGTTTCTGACTGTCGCAAGCATAGTTTAAGCAAGCAGTAAGCTTAAGTTGGCCGCAGCAGCAGCGGCGAGGATGCCGAAACTTGGAACAATTTAGCTTTGTAATGGAAGAAAGGGATTTGAAGCAACTTTGCAGTACCGGGGAGGTGTTGGCGTAACTTGGAAAGTGACATGGGAGCTGTTCCTCGAGCCTGATGTGATAAAAACAGGGGAAGCCGTTGCCTTCAAGTACCATTCTCGTGGCTTATTCGTTATGAGCAAGGATATTCTGGGCTTTGGCGCAAACGTTGAGCTTTACGGCGATGCAATCGAGTATTTGAAGCTTGCTAATCCGGTAATTCGACTTATTTCGCTACAGTAGATTATGTTAGAACATAGAATACGGACAGGATAGCAGTTGCCGCTGCAATAAATTTATCACATCTACTATGGATACAATGCTGTTATTATGACTGGTTTATTCTCATTCTCTACGGTAGAAATGTAAATGAGTGCTCATCGGGAGGGCGATCCGTCGGATCGAACTGGTCCCTCTTCTTCCTCTTCTCCCGTGGGGGCCTCAATCGAACTGGATGGAAGCTTAGGTTCCGTGAATATGTCGGAGAAGACATGTTTCATCCGGCTGTCGCGAGGGAACTTCTTGGTACATTTGTCACAGGTTCGTCTGGCGGGATCAGGTGATGGTCCTGGGTTACTCGTTCGATTTTATTTGTTCGATGGGGCTGCGGAGCTGAACCTGTTCGATGAGATCACTGGGTTAATGTGACTGAAATATCATTACTAGATGGCTGCTTTATGACTATTATTGTGACCGTTATTGTGGTTCTGGTTCTGGTTCTGGTTCTGGTTCTGGTTGTGATTGTAATTGTGATGGTGGTGGTATTGGTTCTTAGAAAAGAGAAAAGCAAACGAAGAAAAGAGAAATTCTTGTGACCACTGATAAAGTTTGAGTTTCATTATGAGTAGATAATTGAATTGTTAGTATAAGAAATGTGTTAGAAAGAGCCACTTCAGAATGGCCTGGAAGGGGAGGAGAGATACCTTCTTGCTCTGCCCACATGGTGGATGCAATATAAGATTGTCTCCTTTTCTAACGATCCTGTTATAATTGTTCGTGACATACACGCGATGCAACTTTAACCCGGATATACTCCCAATTGATGGAAACGCTGCAAAAATGGGAAGATAATATGGCATTTGCAAAGCCAATATCATCAGGCAAAGTTGGACCAACTGGCAGAGCTTAAAATGTCGCAAGCCACGGACTATATATCTCTCAAGTCAATTTTGGACTAAGAGTTACTTTGAGGCATAGTTAGAAATGTTCTGGGGTCAAGCTTCCGGCTTTTCATCTGGAATCCTGTCTGGCGACTGGCCAGAGGACCTGGCTGTGTTAGACGATTGGCTGAGACGAAAAGAACATACGAAAGGTACCCAGGACGATGGGCTGATGATCTCAAGTCATGGAAGGAAAAGTGTATAAAGAAGCAGCCATTAGTCTAAGAGCTTTCAGTGGAAGGTTGAGGTTGTTCGTGATAGGTGGGTTAGGGCATCACTTAGAAGAGCATGGAAGACATTACGAAACGACTACGTAATACCTATTATTCGGTAAACGTATTCGGATTTGATGGTTCTTGGAATAGTGTCGAACACTGTCATAGCAGACTGGAGTTAAAGGCGGCCGAGACTGGACTTTAGAGGCATTAGAGGCATTAGAGGCCCAGCATTATTCCAGCTCAAGGTTACAGTGGAACTGGATAGAGAGAAGAAGAATGATATTTTCTATGTGCCTATACTGCACTGATAAATCTTTGGACTTTTTGTTTGTACGTTTGAACTCTCGAAAGGCCCTCCTTACCTCTATAAAATCTACAGCATCTCGGCAATGTGAGCAGTATCTACAGTCTGCTAGAGGAAATACAGCAAAGACTTAGTAATTCCATCATTATTGGATAGTCACAGAAGATGACTCATGTCAGATATTATTCATGACATGTCTTTTGTCATTCGACATTGACCAGCGGCGTATGCTTACAGCTACAGACTTGTCTTGAAACGTGAGGGTAGTAAACCATTGCGAGAATAGGGGCCTAGGCACAATTTTGTTCATTAGGAACGGGCCAAAACTGGTGCTCTCATATTGATTGAACAATCTCTTGCTGGGTGGCACCAGACAGAGAGGTCGTCGGGTTGCATCTTCCGATCTTCAAGCCGTGAAACCCGGTGTGCTATCAATCGGTCTGAACCGAACCCAGCACACCGACGGGAGGAAAAGGACGCACGAAATGATCTGTCACCCTGGCAGCGGTCCACTTGGAGCAATTTGGCCATGTGATGGGTGCTTGCTGCCTTCATGTCACAGATTGTCTGCGATGCAAACAGGGATCTGCCTGTGCGCTTATTACCTGGGAGCTTCGCGAAGTGGGTTGAGGTTGCAGTGGTAGGAGATCCTGAAACGAATGCCCGACAGCTGGGGTTGTGGCCCTGTCCTCCAACCCAAACGGTCCTTCTCGCTTCCCGCTCAATTTTGTGCACATCGGCACCTATTTGAGATGCGCATCCGAATTGATGGGTAGGAATGTATGGAGGAGGGTGATGGGATTGCGATCTCTTCCATCCGGTGTGGTTGAAGAACCGAGGATGGCCACACCCACTCGCTTGTAGTGTCGATTTACTTGAGGCCTTGGATCCACCACCGTCTGTTGATCATGTCAGGAAGAGGAGCTATCTCGCTTTCCGATGACAGACAAGCTCCCTCAGCCACTGGTGCTTGCGTGAAGGCAGCTTCGTCATTGATGTCGTCTCTTCTTCATGCGACGGCCCTGGTTGGTTGCCTGGCTACGCGTCGGTTTGCCCCGTCCCATGTGCCACAGGTGGCATGGCGGGAAGCCTTCGTTTGAGTTTCGTCTGTTATTGCACATGGCAGACGGCACATGGCAACGCTCAGTCCAACTGGCTAAAAATAATGCCATCCTCTCGTCACCGCCGAAGGTCCGTAGCAATTTATAGGGCAAGCCCTTACCGTAGCTCACCTGAAGCTTTCACAGAAGGGGTTATCCCTACTGCCACTGGCACAAGGACAGCACAAGGCGATACCGGTCAGTGCCTTCCACGTTTGCGAGGGCAATCTGGCCGCAAAGGGCTGGAGAACCCCCCAAAGAAGTAAGAAGAACGAACCACGGCCAAAAAAAGGAGAGGCCAGGCATCAGGGGACCTGTGTTTTGGCTTTAGTTACTCTGGTCGCGAAGAGCTTGGACGTGCGGCACGGTTCAGAGCTGGGATGACGAGCCTGTCAAATCTCTAATGAGGGCTTCAGGCTCAGCATCCTTTGGGAACTGGCATTTCCTTCAGCAACCTTATTTTGGACAGCAGAACTTCGGACCTATGCCCGCAATCAATCCCTGACATCTCGTCGTAGTCGATGCCAATAGCCGGGGGCAGTGAGAGAGCTGCTAGGATTGGTTTCTTAATTGGTTGTGCCCAAAAAGGCAAGGGCGCCACGCACTACGAACCTGGTGCTCCCGCCACCATGTGGCGCAAATCATCGGTTCCGACCTGGACCTGGACTCAGTTGAGGGCCTGGGCCAAAATAAATCGCTGCTATTGTTGGAGATTTAGCCTGCATCTCGGAGTTCTCTCCCATGGGCAAAGATGCGCAAGGAACTTCCTTCAGAGGGGGATTGCTCCAAGCCAAGGCGTCAGGACAGACTTTTCCGATCCTTAAAACACAGGGGTACGTTTTTTGCTATTTCCCATTTTGAGGATGGGACAGAGGATCGGAATTGCCTCCGAAGATCTCTGAATACCCTCTTTTCGACATGATGGCATTTGTCCGCAGTTACGTGTAAAGATTGCCATTGTGTGTGTCTCATCCTGTGCGGGTGCTAAATTGGTTTTCAATAACCCCCTGCCAACACGAACTGTGCCGCCTATGAGATCTCAGCCACATCGGAAACGAAATAACCTGTACGAGCGTGTGCGTGTGGTTGGTGTGTGGGTGAGGGGACTGCAGTGTCGGTTCTGGAATGGAACATCTGCCCCAGCCCCCGTCTAGATCTCGCTCTGGCTGCTCCCGCGTGACTCGCCATTTGCTGCATTTGCTGGGCCTCCCGTCCCTCCGCTCTACCACAATGACGTGCTGCACGCCTCCTGAAGGGTAACATAGGTGGCACCGTGGATGGGAACGATGTACTCCGTACGAATACCAGAGGATCTACAGTATGGCGAACCGACAGTGCAGCACAGTACGGGCCAGCATCAGTGGGCATTGTGTCGCATCGTGTATGGTGGCCGCTATTGTTTCTGCCCGGAGGCTAATCAGTACGCACATACATACGTACTATCTGTTGGTAGCTGAATACTGGGGAGTTTATCGAGGCACTGTTCGTCTATCCTATCCTGGTTGAAGTGATGGTTGGCCCGCCCCCTCTCACCCTGTCACCCCTCTGGCGCACACCACCCTTTCCCGAGCTGTGTCGTCAAAAGACAGGTTGCCGCAGTCAAAAGGCACAGCCCGGCCGGCCATCGAAAACGGAAATTGAGGGGCCGAATCTACAGCAGGTTCAAAAAAAGATTTCGATCGATATTATCAACATTCACTTCACAGGCCGCCTGCCATCCTTGGGCGGGCGGTAAAAGGAAATCATTCATTTTAATTTTACAGTTCGCTGGCCACGATGCCATTTGGAAAAGGAATAGCAGTGGCGGGCTAGGCCTGGGGTGATGTACACAGAAATGACGGTTGGTCGGCGGTGCACGGCGCACAGTACGGCGCTTCGGGTAGGTTTATATTTGGGATCTCGAGCCAGAAACGGCGAGACAGGCTGTGATTGGAAGGATGCTGGCGCCAGCAGCCTGCATGGATGTCTGCATGTGTCTAAATATAGGACCTGGCCGGCCACTCACAGCGCTGGGAAAAAAAAAAGCAGTGGGCTGGGTCCGCCGCAGATGCCTTAGCACGTCCCAGGAAGCGCTGAGCAGCAGCTGCGTGTCGCTAGGGCGGGGGGCTGGCTTAAGGCTCTCCTACGCAAGGCCAGGGCTGGCGAGTAGCGGCTGCACCCTGACTCTTGCTGGATGTACATACGTGTGTGTGACTGTCTCTTGCTCACGCACTCCCTCCTCCCAGCTGGGTAGATGCTCGTCTACGTTGCAGAGGAAGCACTCACGTGCTCATGCTCCCGCAGCGCAGCACAGCATGGGATGATTGCTGGCCGCGAGCGAGGCAAACCAGCCAGATGCCCGGTTGAAGGATCGGCGGAGCGAGTGATTGGCCTGGTTTGCCATCGCCAACAGCCAAGCAAGCCAAGCGCTGAAGACGGGCTAGGCCTCCCCCCCGTCAGCAAATCCCCTTTCCCTGCTCCCTTTCCTGGGTCCTCGGCCGCTGGGCCCCCTGTGCACACCCCCTCATTCTACACCCCTTGACCCTTCACTTCGCTGTGCAGCCGGCCTCCATCGTAGCGCATATGCTGCGTGCAGCTCGTTCAAGAAGGCAAGTGTAGGTAATAATAGTTCTGCAAGTACCCAGTAAGCAGGCAAGGTCGTGCTCCTCCCACCCACGGGCCTTCGGTTGCCCCCCTCCACCACTCGAGCAGGGCCCACGCCCACCTCACTTACCAACCGGCGCCAGATCAACCATCTTCTTTTACACCCGGCTATTCTCCAGCACTTCTTCCTTTCCCCAAATCCTACCAGGCGATTCCAATATATTCTTTTCCTTAGCCGCTTGCGACGCCGAGGACCATGACCCGAGCCTGATATTGATCGTGCCGCTTCCAATCCAAAACACCACTCCTGCAGCCGCCCGCTTGCTGGATTTACCGCCTCAAGGTGCGTCAAGCGCTACTGTTTCGCATTACCCACAGCCTGCCTGGTGGCTTGCCTATTACTAGTACCTGCCGGCACATACCTCTAACCTCAACTTGTCCAGTCGCCAATTCCTTCTTCCTCCCCTTCCAACAACCTTCCTGCCAGATTCTCTCCCTGTTGCAGTCGACCGAGCCGATAACCGACCCCATCCCTCAGCCGTTGGCATTCTTATATTCTTATCTTCTTTTTTTCCAACGCTCTTTGCATTTCATTTGTTCCAACTCTGCGAACTAGCACGCCACTGCTTCGACTAACACCCTGGGCAACCGTCTCGCCCTACACACTCCCTTTAACATTGGTGAAGAGGATTCAGCAGCGCTGTCCACAACACCAAAACCAACTTACAAGGCAACCGCGCATTCACGAAGAGCGACGTCCAAGACCGGCCACTAAGAACGACCTTCGGTGCCGTCTCGTCGCCTCCAACACCAGGACCCCTAACACCTCAACAGTCTAGCTCGAAGCGGCTTCATCGTTTGCCACTGTCGTGGAGGAATACGAAACCCTTGGGGGAGATTGAGGTTGGGGAGAGTACAGAGCAAGATAAAAAAAAGAACAATGCCATCAGCAGCGGCACGAAGGGTGTATGAGGATCAAATACCGTCGTTTATGTCAGTATTTGGTCTGGATGAGGAGACAATGGCAGATCGGGATACGGTGACAGTGGTTGATCCCAGGCTGGTTGGTTCAGACGCAAAGACAGCGCCGACTTTGAACAGCCACCCCTCAGAGCTTACTCACGCGATTGCTGCGCATGATCCTAGCCATAAGCATCACGACAGCACGTCGACGCAGATGTCAGAGTCGACCGAGTCCTCTCCAACGACGACCTTGTCGACGACTGACTCATCGCCACTTTCCGACCCTTCACCATCATCGTCCCCCGATTCACCTGTGAGCGTCATGCCTCTCAACAACTTCCCCCCACCGAGCTTTGCTTCGGCCGACTTCCCGCCTCCCTCATTCAACAGCAACTTCTTGAGGCCTACCTTGACCATGCCCACAACCGATCCCAGCACACTGGAACGTCCTATGACTTCCCCTGCGCCCAGACGACCTAGGAACATGAAAGGCCTTTCAATTCAGCCACCTGGCACTATCCGCACGACGACCGCTCTGGTTTCGGAGCCCTCGTCTCCATCGGCTTTTATCAAGCCCCAAATTCCCGCCATGAAGCGCAAACCTAGTATGCTCAGTTTGAAGACGAGTAGCCAGGATTTACATAGACCGGCCATGGAAGTTCCGCCCTCGCCTGGGATGCCCCCGATCTTGCAACGACGGGCCTTGAAGCACTCTACTTCCTCACCCCATATGTTCTCGAGTATGAAATCAGCAGCATTTGGTCCGGTTGGGGGTATGAGACTTCCTAATATGTTGGAGAGGAACGAATCGGGACTGTCCGAGGTTCTTCGTCCTTCGAAACCAGGCAGCATTGTCGTCGCTCCGGAGACGACAATCGAAGAAGAGGATTCTCCCATCCGAACGCAGCTCGCCAGCCGAATGGGCTTGGATCCATTCCAGGAGAAGGAGAACAACGAGGATCAGAAAACCCCAGGCTACCCCGACGGCCCCATTGCCATCTACGAGGACAATGTGTATTTGTACCTGGAGCCTACCGCAGACGAAGCTGCTCGGTTTGACGTGGTCATTAACGTCGCCAAAGAAGTTCGCAACCCATTTGATATGGATCCTGCTAAGCGGAGAATGGTCAGCCCAGTTGGCTCGGACCTGAGTCCAGTCCCCAACACAGCAATGACCGACGCGAGCTTTGCTACAGCCTTTGAGTACTTCCCCTCAGACACCCCTACAACCCCAAAGGCGAACCCTTTCAACACCCCCGAATATATTCATATGCCTTGGGATCACAATACCGATATTGCTCCCGACCTTATGGAGCTCTGTGAGACGATAGACAAGCGGACCAGGGAGGGCAAGAAGGTCCTTATTCACTGCCAGCAGGGCGCTAGCCGTTCTGCAAGTCTGATCATCGCATACGGTCTCTACCGCAACCCAGAGCTCAGTGTCAATGATGCATACCATGCAGCACAGCTCAAGAGCCAGTGGATTAGCCCTAACATGAAGCTCATGTACTGCCTCCAGGACTTCCAAAAGGACATCTCCAAACGGCGACTTGCACCTCCTTGCAGCTTCCGAGGCCCTCGAACTGGCCGTAGCCCGACCAAGCACAGGCTTACACTCTCCGCCGACAACATTGAGATCTCACCCAAAGAGCCAAGGACGGCACCATTGCCTGGAGAAGAGCAAGACTGCGACCAGGTGCAATCTGCTCATCCTGACAGCAGACGCCGAGGAAACTCAACCCCAGGATCTCAGGCCATTTCGCCTGGTCCAGCTTCGGCTCCGCCAAACATGTCATGGCAACAAGAGGTTGAAGCGAAGCACATGGTTCCACCTTTGCCACAAGTTGCTGAGCTCCCTCAACGACCCAAGATCGAGCAGAAGCCACCACCGGTGGCCAACTTTTCCCGAAAGATCGACGAAGTGGCCGGTCTAATCCCCCCTACGCCTGGCTTTGGGCCACCAGCTGGATTCGGCTTCCGATTTGATCCTCCATCGAGGGCGCCACCACCCCCACCTCCAAGCACGATTATGGAGGCCCCGGAGCCTGCGTTTCCCACGGCTCCTGCTCCTGAGCTGCACCCGGCATACCCTAGCGAGGATGACGACCTGGTAATGTCTCCTCGAGCCGAGTTGATGACAAACAATCCTCTCCACAATTACCCATCTGTTGCTGGCTTCCAGTTTGCACAGACGACGTTGTCACCCACGGGTGATCTATTCTCGCCCCGAGCGAGCGCCTTCAATCGCGACTCGTTTCCCTCATTTGGACGACCGGCTCAGGTTGCGGATCCTCGAAGCCCCCCCACCAGGGGAGAGGCGCCCATAATTCGATCTATTGACGACATCTTATGATAGTCTAGCATGCGTTCTTTTCGATTATTGCATTTGGTTATATACACGCAATGCTTTATGACTCTAGCAACCATCATTGGGATTACGATAAGCGTTTTGAGCGTTCCATATTGGGACGTCCTTTTAGCAATTGCTGTTCTCTGCCATGAATGAATCTGGAATGGCGGAGACATTACCGGGCGTTGAACTGATTCTGGCTTGGCTCATCTTTCTTGCAAGGCATCCATCAACAAGATGATCGCTTTACCTATTATTATACCGTGCTTACTTAAAGCCATTACACTCACTCTTGATCTTCTTTTTTAAGCATTACGACTTGTTTCAACATCATGAAAGCCTATTGGGATCATCATATACAAGCAACATGGACATTTCCTATTAGAAATGTATAATTTCGACTGTCACAACACCAAACCGGTACATTTATTTCATTTATTTACTTTGTCGATTTCTATCAACTCTTATATATTTTTCCACCTTTTATTCTTCTTCATCATTTGGACTCCCTGGGGGAGCTTACCGAGGGGTTTGCATTATGCCCCAACCTTCTGACACTTTTATTTTGTTGTTTTATTTGTCTTATATATTGTTTCTTTGGTTCAAAAAAGGAGTGTATGGGAGGGACTTTGCAATATGGAGAAACTGGTTTTGTTTCGAGGGCTCGTCGCGTTTAACACCCGAGGTTCCAGGGAATTGGACCGGGTTGGGAATATATATATATATACCCTGACGATGAATCAGAAGTAGATGAGTTAAAATACAAAAGAATCCGGTCAACCAGATTGGTTGACCTGTTCTTAATTCCCCTGTTTGTCCAATCGCAAAGTGATGTCAAGTGCTTGCTTATGTTCCTTGTGTTTTATTTCAGCGTAGAGCAACTCGATTACAGTATGAGACCGAAACGTTGTGATGGATCATGCATGAACAGGCAACAAGGTGATCTAAATGCTTTATATTTAATCAAGCCCGGGCTATATTCGCCATCCAATTTGTCCCAGTAATCTTCACGCCCATGTGCCCAATTTTAACGATTCTCTAGATTTTGCGCCTGTGTCCTCCACAACATTGCTGTCCACCGCCTGCCTGATCCTCCCTGTCTCTCGAAATCGATCTACGTGTATGTCGGTGTATATACATATAAACGCATGTTTCTGGTATTGTGCATCTACGCTGCTTTCTCTACGCTCAGCCTTGCTTCTTCTTCTCCTTGGCCATCTTCTCCTGCCTGGCGATGGCGGCCTCGACGCCGATGCCGCCGAAGACGAGGCCGACGCCGAGCCACTGCATGTGCGTGAGGCGGTGGCCGAAGGCGACGACGGAGAGGATCATGGTGAACATCTTGCGCGTCACCGTGACGGTGACGAGGAGGACGGAGGAGAAGGTGGAGAGGGTGTAGACTTGATTATAACGTGTTAGCGGACTTGTTCGATACCTGGAGCTTCGAAGAAGAGGGGGGCCTGGAGAATCATCTCTTAAGGGGATAATATTTCACTTACAGATGAAGACTTGGCCGACGGCGCCGCAAGCCGCGAAGCACAGCACGTCCCTCCAGACGGCCGGGTACCGCGCCATGAAGTCGAGGGCGGCGCGCAGCTCGCCCGCGGAGCCGGCGACGTCCATGCCGAGCCACTCGCCGACGCCCGTGGCGACGAGCCAGGGGCTGATGAGGAGGTAGGCCCCCGTGACGAGGGTGCTCATCATGTTGTTGGCGCACATCATCTGGGGGCCCGAGTAGGGGCGGAAGGTCTGGAAGATGTAGTCCTGGGTGCTGTTGGTGAGGCCGTCGAAGAGGAGGTTGATGCCGAGGAGGAGCAGGCCCCAGGCGACGCTGGCGTCGTCCCTGGACTTGCTGCTCGACTTGTGCTTCTTGCCCGAGTGGAGGGTGAAGACGGCGACGCCCGCGGTGACGGCCGCGACGACCAGGTACTTGTAGAGGGGGTAGCGCTTGCGGAAGACGGTGATGTGCAGGAACATGACGGGGAGCAGCTTGCAGCTCTTGGCCAGGAGGAAGGTGATGTAGTCGATGTGCGCGAGGCTCGCGTACCCGAACGGGCTGGCCAGGCTGCTGGTGACGGCGACGAGCGCGAGCGGGAAGAGGATCGCGGACGAGGGAATGACGGGCGGGACGGCCTGGCCCCTGGGGGTCGATGCGAGGAGGTAGAACAGGCCGACCGTCGCGGCGAAGAGCGACTGCACGGTGTTGAGGAAGACGGGGAACCGCCAGACCTCCTTGGCTCCCTCAGGGCCGTACTGCGTCGTGGTGAGCTTCTCTTGGAGATATGCCCACGTCAAGCTATAGTCGGGGCAGACGGAAGGCTTGGTTAGAGAGACATGGACAATGCGATCTAGTTTCCGGAATCGACACCAACTTACAACGACGCATAGATTCCCGCGACGGCAATGACCAGCTGGACCACGCCAGCTTCCTTCTTGGCTGGCGAGCCCTTGGTTGGCTTTGCGCCGCCGTTCGCAACTTGGCCATTGGACTGTTTCTCCTTGCTGGCGCCATCAATGGTCTTTTCCCAATCCGCAGTTTTCTTGTTGAAATATTCCGAAGACGACTCGCGCTTCACTGCCGGTTGCTTTGACCGAGCCATTGCTGCTGCTGTCTGTGGGTAAATGTAGGGAACGGGTTTGCGTCGCGACGGAACGCGCTCGATGGATGCTTATATTCTCCGTGGAATTCGGGGTGGTAGCAAGGTAGAAAGAAAATACAAACCAAGACAAAAAGGACCGTCCAGTTCTAATAAAGAGAAAGTCAAATAGAAAAAGACGAACTGAACGAATGTGTGGGTTAAGTGGCAGGTGGCTCACGAAACCTTCCGTTGCGAATGGGGCAGCTGGGCGAAACGGCCAGGTTGGCTTCAATCCGCAGGAGCATTTATCCAGAAATGCGGCCCATTATCTTATCGCGTGCCTCTGCGTCATTCCGACGGGGGTGACCAGCTGTCTAAATTTAAATGTGGGGTTGGGGACCCTGATCTGACCCTGCTCCAGGGTCTTTCAATCCCTGTTGCCATCAAATGCCTGCCAGCTGGATGTCTAAACAGCCAGAAGGAAACATGCGAAGGCCACATACAGTTTCATCAAATTGGAGTATCATCCCGAAAACTTAATAGGTTAGCGTCCAGATCTTGACTTCGTATATGCAGTCACAAAGTTAGCACAAGGTTCTTGTTCTTGTCCTTGGAATGCCTCTTGCAGATTCATACAAGGGCCATCGGTTTATCGGCTTGGTTTTCGGCTTGGTTTGGGAACACATGTAACTTGTACGAAGGAGCCGAACTCAATGCCCGTTCACTGATTAGGCCTTTGTAGACCATTGGTGGAGTGACTACAACTCTTGGCCATAAAATTGGGTTTTGGATTTCCATTACGCTCAATATATTTAAGCTCCTCGCGAAAGACTAACTAACTAGACTTCCAAGGTATCAAGACATTCCGTCCCAAATCCGCCCATCGAGAATTCGGGTATAGCTGATAGGCTCCAAGTCGTCGGATTACATCTGGCGTTAAAGAGGATCGTAAAGCTAGGGGGGAAACGGCGGAGAGGATTTGAGATGTGGCTGAGTGCCACTAACAATGTTAGGGTCGTTTGGCGATGGCATTTCGACAAGTCAAGAGGAATTTTCGTCATCATGATAAGGCGGTAGTAAAAGACAAGGATCGTGAGCGGGAGGAGTAGAGATTGTGGCATGAGCGTCGTACTGCCACCTTTGCTTCCACATTCGTAGGTGCGAGATCGTGAGGTGCTGAAGATACTTCATTGCATTGCGGCGAAGAGGTAGACGTTACTGCCAACCCAGATTGAATCATTGCGCATGAGAACCTGGGCTGCCGTATCGGACCTTGATATCTTTTGGTTGGACTTCAAGACGAAGCCCAAGTCGACATCGAGACCCAGAGAAGGAGGAACAACGGAGTAATAGGCGGTAGAGGAGAAGAGCTCGGTATAGGTGAGTGATGAGGCGTAGACAGACAAGTTAAGAGAGAGAGATAGAGAAACTAAGGAATGCGAACAGGGAATTTTGGTGGAATATGTATGCGCTTTCGGGAAGAATTGCCAATGCAAACCCCCGAGCGAGGTATTCGACATTCCCCAAAAGCCCCCCAAAGAATGTCGAGTAGAGAGATGCGCCCGCAGCCAGGCTTGCTCTAACTCGGTCTTGTTAAATCATACTTGAAAGACCTTTAAGAATGAAGCAACATAGTTTGATGGCCTGGATTACTCTGACTCCTGGAGTTGAGTCCGGCGCATCTTCTCGGCTTCAAGATTCTCGTAAAGCTGGAAGAGAGCCTGCTCGTTGGCCTTGGCGGTGCCCATGATGGTGAACATACGCTCACCAGTCTCATCATGAGGCGCCTTGGCGATGGAAATACGCGCACCGGAGCTTTTGCGGATCTCACTAATCTTGCTACCAGCGCGACCGATAATGCAGCCAACCATGTCTGCGGGGATGCTGATGTTTTGTGTTAAGATCTCCTCGCCATTTTCGTCGTGTGTGGGAGGTCCGCGAGCTGCTGCGTCAGAATCAGAGCGTCGACCAAAAGGACGGGCGCCGCCATCACTGAAATCAGCCCCATTACCAGTGCGCATTACACGAGGGCTGCTGTTGTAGTCTGACCTCGGGGCTCCTGTGCCATAGCCAGAGCTAGCGCTGCTTGCGCCAGCGGGTTGGGTTCGCACGACGGGATTGTAGAGCACTGTGCCAGTTCCGCGTTGCCAATCGTCGACCAGACACTTGGAAATTTCCCACACGGCTCGCTGGATACCTTCAGGGGTGCCTTGAACCTCTACAATTCGTTCTGTTGACTGGGGAAGCATTTCCTTCTGAGCGACCATTCTCACTCCTGATGAGTCCTGAATGTGCTTAATCTTGAGGCCCTGTCTTCCGATGATGGTGCCCATCTGGTTATGAGAAATAAGAAGTTTGATGGCTATTGTTCTTGTTAGCAATATCGTGCAAAGTGGAAAGATGCAATGACGTACGGTGGGTCCCATTGCTCTGGACAATTCCTCCCATCCCCATGGTAGGTGCGCCTTCCAGCAGAGCGCGGGCGACAATCGCATAAGCTCGAGAGATGGCATCGCAGCCACCCGTAATCGTAAGAACACGATCGTGGACGCCCTGCACCACCTTGCTCACACCAGCCTTTACGCCAGTTTCGTCGCGAAGATCAGCCACATTCTTTCCGCCCTTGCCAATGATGACACCAGCCTCCTTGGAAGAAACGATAGCACGAAGAGTCAGTTGCGCCTGAGCGTATTCCTCGTCCGTCTTAGGGGCAGGTTCGCCGTCGGGGCCCAGTCGGTCGTCCAGCTTCAGTTGGCCGATGCCGTCAACAAGGTCGCCTCCATTGGATGGGTGAATATCCTGAGCAGTCGACATCTTGCAAGTGGAAGAGAATGAAGCGCGCCTGTAAAAAACTGGTACGCGATGAGAGCTGTTGTTGGGAGGGTTGGCGCGAGGGAAGCGTAACCCAGGCTTTCAAAGCTAGCTTGAAAGTGGTTGGAGGGGAAGACCTAATTGAAGAAGCGGTTAGGGCCTTGAGCAGATAATGCAAATGAAACACAGTCGAGAGCCTAGATGCGACCTGAAGAAAGTGCATCGCAATTTAAGGCGACAAGCAGTCATGGCGTTGTGTGACACGAGGCTAACATAGGTATGCATGTGCCTGGGTGGAAATATTGCAACTGGTGGTGGTGCGCGGGGTCGCGCTGGGCTATATTTACGAGACAGGCAAGGGTTTCTGAACTAACCTTGGATTGCCTGGAATCTACTCCAGTGAAAGAGTTGGATGGGGTTGTAAACTTGACCCTTGGCAAGGACAAATGACCTTGAAGACTAGATGGATGCTGTCGTGTGCTCGAGGCTACTGGACGGAATTTTTTTAAAGGTGCAGTAGAAGTTGAAATGGCGGGGTCGTGGCCCAGGGTTGAGGAGCAGAGGACGCCAACAAGCCTGGTTGGTGGGTGGATATCTGAACAACTAGAGAGCCCAGCCGGTTGACAGGTGGAGGGGCGAAATGAGGCGGCGGAGAGAGATGGATGATGTAGAAACGGACGGACGGGGGAGAAGGTGAGGAGAGCGGGAGCGGAATGGTTGAGGACGGGGGATGATGGGGAGGGTGATAATGGGAGACTGGGAGGGAGGAGGAAGAGGTGTTGAAGTCGAGGGAGGGAGGATGGAGGTGGGAGGTGGGTGGTGGCGGACGCGCTTGTCGGAGGGGAAGAGAGGCGTGGATGGAGGTGTAGGAGGGAAAAGTGTGCTGGCTGCCAGAGCGCGGCGAGGAAGGCATGTAGGCCACAGGTAGCAGGTACCTTGTGTGAGGGCGGATATGGTATTGGGGTGGATGTACCGGGCAGCCCTGGGACGCTACTTCTCCAATGATGGACGCCAAAACGCCCATCCGACACCTCGAGGCTCGTGCCTACCTGGCCGCCGCGGGTGGTACGTGGAGCTACGGCTGGCAAGTATAACGGACCTGCCGTCCCAGAGTCATGGCGCTCCTGTCTGCAACATCCATCTTGCTTGCCTCATCGGCCAGTCAACGGATGGATGGTTTGATGCTGTGGTCCCGAGTGGAGTGTGGTGGTGGGGGCACAGGTCTAGATCAACGGCGGCTGGCAGCCCTCTGCTGCACGCACAGGACATGAGAGAAGGCACTAGCGCAGCCCGTCACGTTGTGGATGGAGGTCGTGTCAGGGAACTAGGAGCCTTGGACTGCTACCTAACCCAAGGTACGTCCAACCCCTCAGCGGGAGCAGGTGGGTAATAGGTCGCTAAGGGTGGTAGTCAGGTCGGTCGGCAGATGGTGATGGAATTCAAAGTCCACCTAGGGACTGCTTAACCCCTCAACAGGTACTTCGGTTCGTCCGGGGGAGGACCTGGCGATCAAAGTACCGGGTACGAGGAAGGGCAGTGGCGGTAGCCGCACGTTGTTTACTTTTTTCTTTTTCTTGTTGAGCGGTAAGCGCCTAGCTCTGCGAAATATCGCAGTTGTAAAGAGACTGCTTTCTTTTTTATCGCCCTGTATCTTTCCTCTTTCAGTCTCTTGAACAGCCAGCCAGTATACCCCTGGAGACCAAGGCATGGATGGGAACAGAGGCTCAATGGTCAGTTCAACAAGTACCTACCAACTGGCTGCGGATAGTGGCAGCTCCAGAAACCCAGGTCGGATTTAGAAGAAGAAACGAGAGAGAGAGGAAAAAGACACATGCACGTGTGATGAAATGGCCAACATGACTTACCTTCAGCTGCGACTACTGTGCTGCTCTCGCCTCATAGAGCCTGATGTCTTGGACGATGTCTGGGTATCGTCTGTGTAGCGTCTGCATCCGGCCAGGTTCCTCGTGCGGATGGATGTTGCTGGGGTAGACCAGCCTGCAGCACCCATGCATCAATCAATCAATGAATCACTGCATGGAATTGTGGGTTAATATGCAGACATGCAGATGTACCTCTACTTGCTTCGAGGTACTGTACATGGCCCTCGCGGCTCGGACACCATCAAGAGAGCGACAATCACACAAACAAACCAGATATGGTGGAAATAAAGCTATTGTGCCATGAGGGACCGGTGTTAGCTCAGGGCACACGGCAGTGAGTGAAGACCATGCCATCATCAAGCAAACGGCCCTTGATTGCGACATGGCAAACCCTAGGATTGAAATCGGGCGACCTGATAAGAGCAGTCAATCTCATTGACCGCAATGTATTCTGCATCATCCTGAAACACTGCGGTCAGTACCAATCTCCACTGCAAAGGGTAATATCGTGAGGTACGAGTCTGCATCACCAATGCAGGATCGTCAAGGGTGGGCAGGGATCGTTTCGTTCTGGGTTCACAGGACTCCAGCTTTGAGCAGTCGATCAGGCCCGTGACACCTGTTGTGTCACATCAATAGCTTTGGTATTTCACGAGGCCTCATGTTTTGTGATCGACTACGCCAGATCGTTGACTTTGATACAGGATATATAAGGTATACGGAAGGAACAAACTGTAGTCCATGACCTTTAGTGGCCGGCACAAGTGTGGTGGATGACCCGGTGTTCTCTCAATATCTTCCGCGTTAAAATGCTATGACATATATTTATTGCGAGCAAATAATGAGCCGCTATGGAAATAACGCCAATACAAATGACCAATGTGCTGAGAATATTATCAAGCTCGGATTCCCCCCTCAACCCTTTGAGGACGCGTGCTGGATCCGGTTTTCGGCATGTTTCGACCAATCAAGATGGTAATATACTTGGCTAAAAAGCTGGGGGATGTGGACTGATTGGTATTGCTTGGTGCGATGGTAGCCCGTGTGTTACTCTGCAGGTCGAGTGCACCTATGTACATGGTTGTTCGCCCGGCCAGGCATCACGCCAGTTGGATGGATAAACAAGGAATTCCGCCTCCAATTGATCAAACAGGGTGCCACTTCTTAGTTGTTTCCATCGAACATACCCATATTTAAAGATGTATTGGTGCAATGTGGGAGGTGAGCAAATAGGTGTGTAAGTTGTGCTAACGTTGGCGTAGCATCTTCTCATGCTCAACCCAGAAGTTCTTGCATGCCCTGTGGCCCCAGTGGTCAACCCACCACTCCCCGAAGCTGTCCTCGACATCATGATCGACCTTGTTGACCCGCTCCTCTCTCTTGAGCCCGCAGATGATGCATGGGCTTGTCCCCGTGGGCACAAACTTGGCCGTCTGGACCTGCAAGGTGTCGGAAAGTTCCGGTACCTTCAAGGACGCCAGACCCTCGCCGTTGGCTGCTGCCACTGCAGATCGGACCCGGCCGACGAGGTCGCGCCACGCCCCCGCGATATCTGCAGCTTCCCGATCCTCCCGTACAGCTTGTGTCTTGTCAACACCTGCCAGCTTCATCCCTTTGCTCCCCGCCGCCGAGATGGACATGCTCTTTGCCAGGATCTTGTCCCGGTGCCATCGATGCTTTCGACCCGCAATGACGTGCCCGGCCGTTGTTGCTAGGAGAATGTATCCTTTGAGAAACTCGATGGCTTTCGGGTCTGACAGTATTCGCTGCTTGATTGAAATATTCTGTCCCACCAGGGGCTTGAATAGAGAATTCCCCGATGCTAAGAGCGAAGGAAATGCAGAGAGAATGACTGATGGCGGCGGTACGTTAGTAGGAGGGGGGTCATTGTCACTTTGTGAAATGGCCGATATCATTGACGCCACTCCTGCGTTTGGGTCTGTCGCTTCTGGGAATGTATCATCCGCACCCCATTCCCAATTGTCCGTAGGTGACTGTAATTTGGTAGCGGCAGGCCCGGGCTTGTTCTTAGTACCACTTGAAGACTCAAAATCATCCCAAGCTGCCCATTCCTCCTCTTCATTGATGGTTGTGTTGGTGACTTTTCCGCCCTTGGAGGCCGTAGCAGCTCTCGCCACAGCTTTTCGAGGCTGACTCGAAATAGTTGGTTTACTACGAGCAGCTTGTTTCGGGGCAGGCTTGACTGAAACACTGGGCCTTTCTTGGCTCTGGGTCGAAGCCGTCATAGGAGAATCACCAAGGGATAGTAAGTCCATGGAAGGTAGCGTAGGAGGAGGCACTGCTTGAGGCTGCTTCGGCTTCTCGCTGGGTTTCGATGTAGTCACCGACTCAAAGTCACCAAAATCATCGTCATCCTCGTTCTCGTCATCCTCATCCTGCTCAACTACTTGGAGCTCAAAGTCATCGGCGTCAAACAGTACGTTTGGATCCGAAGGCGCAAACTTTTGCTTTGGCATTACACGTTCTCTCCTGGTTGCGGATGTGGGGGATGCAGTGGCTGTCCGGTGCTGTGACATCCCCAGATCAACCAAATTATTCGTCATAATGTCCATTGTGGAGGCGCGGATTCTATTGGTATTGACGGGTTTTCCAGGAGGAGGAGGAGGCGGAGGTGCAGCCTGCATGCTTTGTGAAGGTGTTGCCCACGAGACTGGCGATGGCTTGGCTGCCTCAGACTCGGCAACTTCGAAATCGCCCCAGCCATCGTCATCATCTACAGGCTCCTGTGGTTTGTACGTCTGAGCCGTAGGTGCAAATGAGCTATTCCACGTATCCAGCCCACCTGAAGACTGGTGTGGTTGCTGGGTGGCGGGAGCGAATGAGGTGTTCCAGGTGTTTAGCCCACTTGAGGGCTGTTGTGATTGCTGAGATTGCTGATACGTAGGGGGGTTGCTACTCTGAAAGAAATCGAACGAGTCTTGGGCCTGTGAAGTACTCTGCGCTCCCCGGAATGCCGAGGACGAGTTCTGCGGCGCCTGCTGGGACTGTTGCTGCTGTTGAGCTGGCGGAGGGCCGCTCGAGAGCTGATTGAACTCAGCAAAGAGATCCGCAGACATGTTGACCCTTGCTGTCCTCAAGAGAGCGGATCAGCTGGCAAGCAGGAATGCGAGCGGGTAGCTAATTGCGGCCAGGCTAGAACAGACAATTGTCACTTCTTGCTTGACCTCGATTCATGGAGCTGCCACGAACAATGTGGCGCCAAGTGCTGGCCTCCGTGTCTCCACCCTGCTGAAGCACCGCCATTTCCGCCATGGGTAGGTGCCTCTAATAACCTGTATACCCAAATCATTAATGAATATTGCATGAACAAATATATATATAAGTTAGTTTCCTCTATCATGAGCCTTCCACTCCCCGATTGAAATATATAATTAGTTGCTAGATATCTTTTGCGTACCTTCGTTCTCTTTTCGGGCAATTTAGGTAAGATTTGGGGGGGGGGCATACAGATAAAACAGCACCTTGATAGAGCTACGAGGAGCTGAACGAGATGATGGAGCTTGCCATGGGCGAATTTTTTTTTTTTTACTTCTGAGATCAGTCCCAGCAGGATCTACATATCTTGATTTATCAAGAATGCCTACGCTAGCTAGGTAGGTTGAGTTTTACTCTGACGCTTCTGTGGGAAATTCGCACAACTTCAGCATGAAACCGGTTGGGCAAGCCCAGTAGTGAATTTGTGACAGAATTTGAACATCGCATTGCCGCGCCCCGGCAAGAATTCAAGCTGCCCGCCTTTAAAGGCCTAGCCATGAGCTGTAGACATCAATAATTCACCATATAGATTGATGTTCAGTGCCCAAGGCCGGGTTCGAGGCATCCTATTCACTGGGATGGGCTGCTTGGGTCGGTAAGTACACAAAAGGTCCACTTCCTCTTCTTCGATTCTACATCATTTTGGGGTATCTACTTCCTTGTTGAAGAGCCTAATTTTCATCTAAGGTTTGTGGTGACAGAAGATAAACATTAAAGTTTCTGTGGCCTTCAATAGTACTCAGCCCTCTGGTTTCTCTGCTGTGACAAAGCATCTTTCTCTCCTTACCTCAAAGGTTAGATCAACAACACACTACTCTTTCTACTCAAAGCTCTGCAATATTTAACTCTCCTCTCGAACCATATTGCAGTCAATTCACCGGTAAGACCTTGAGTGTGACGTATAACTTCGTCCAGAAACCCACAGCTATTGCACCACAGAAGCAATTATGCCACTACTGCGAATGATGAGCGAGATGTGGGAGCATCTCCGCAGCGTGGATGCTGACGGCAATCGGATCGCTTTGATCGAAATTGCGCGACAAGGATACAACATCCAGTCGAATATATTACACATTCCGGATCGATTAGGCCTGTTCTCACAAAGATCGCCAGCTTTCTTAGCACAGGAAGCGAGATTCTTTTGCTTAATATGTTCGGACACATCGGGTGGTTTGTCACTGGTGATATCCCGCTATATTGTGTTAGGCCCAACACCACATTCTTCACCGAGGCGGTGGTTCTTGCATCAATGCATCTATTTGTCACCGTGTTATATTATGTTGCGCTGGTTGTGTATCGCCACCGGCAGGAGGATATGCTGAAAAAGATGGAGTGAACTAGGTGCTATGTTGACGGCAGTTCATCTAAATAAATCCAAGAGCAGTGTTTGCCCTGGAATGATGCTGCAAAGTGAAGTATTTCACTGGTGTTCATCAAACTTACTCATTTCCATGGCATTTGATTTCGGCAATTTCCATATTGTTTGGATTACGTTGACTTTCCGAGATACCTACCCCTTACCAGGCGGACCCTTTTTTTCGACATGACTGGGGTGAAAATGTTCCCTTAGGTGACGGTGACAGAGAGGTCAGGCCCGCAGCGATCGTTCGTCTCAACAGTATCCAGCTTGGTCGGGTCTACAGCAATCGCTCACCTTGACAGAAGACAGAGAGGTCGGGCCCGTACGAATTGGCTGTCGCAGCCGCTGACTGCTAGGCCCGGCTTCCAGTGATCGCTTGCCGCGTAGGTTGATGGGTTGCTTCCTCCTTACCTGTATCTGGCGGATCACGTGACAGGTTCAGGCACAACCATTTAATAACGCGAATCAAGCGACAAAAAAAATCTCAAACCCAATCAAACAAATTTCCAAAATTTATAGTCCCCAAGGAGCAAATTTATAGTCTCCAAGGAGCCAAGAAAGGAGACCGAGCGTTATATTGATCTTGGATAAGAGGTATACAATCTATGATATTAGTAAGACTGTAGGGGTGGGGGAAACGTTACGCCGACAAGCCGACGCGGAGGTACCTAGGTAGGTACATATGTGTGGAGAGGTAGAAAGTAGGCGCATTTCGGGTACTGATCTCTTTCCTTAGAGATCTAAACGTAGGACACACAAGGAAGCACAACACTATTAGCCATGAAATGAGATGAGACGAAATGACTAGAGAGACTTATGACAGCCATTAAACGTAGCCTACGCCGAATCTTTTGTCTCTCAACGCCGGCTACTTCCCAATCAATACGCCACCCGCCTCATCATCCGCGTACTAGGATTCACTCCCGAATACATCAGTTGCGCATTTCACCGCTCAGGCCCGCGCCAGCTTCGCATTACCCTTCCGGCGCCCAGCATGAGGCCTCTAGACGAAATAATGTGAGTAAGTTCTCAAACCATGGCGTTTGAAGATTGCTATTCCTCCATCGACTGCCTTCGTCATCCCGCTAACATACGAGGAAGCCAACGCTGGCATGAAACACAAGCACAAAGCAACAGCATCTCTGAGCTTCAAACCGCTGTCAAATATAACGGCCAAGGGAGTCCCTGTATTATAGGGCTCCGCTCATTATGCTGGAAGGTGAGCTATGAAAGCACTACGATTACCGTCCCTGGTTGGTTCGTGCTTCTCTTCTCACACAGCTTTTGGACCCTTTCTAGACATTTCTGCTCTCCAAAAGTAACAAGGCCGAGGAAGACTGGTTTCAGACCCTACGTGATGGCCGAGAAGATTATGCTCGTCGCCGAGAGTCGTTATTGAAATATGTGAAGCACCCAGAAGCCCTCGCTGAGCTATCGGTCGACCCATTGGCAGATGTCCCCAGCGTATGTCACCAATTTTACACTCACTCCTGCCTTATCTGAGTTGCTACCGCTGACAAGAGCTAACCTATGCAGTCCCCTTGGGAAACCGCGCGGCAAGATGATGCAATTCGCGCTGAAATCCAGCAAGATGTGAAGAGACTTCCCGATGAGGCAAACTATCACGAGGAACGAATCCAAACGTTGATACTGGACGTCCTTTTCATGTATTGCAAACTGTACCCCGAGAGAGGCGGATACCGTCAAGGCATGCACGAACTACTGGCACCGATTGTCCACGTCCTTGAGAGTGATGCCATTGACGCATCCGCCGCCGCCGACAAATCATCCATCGACACGCTTCTCCTGGAGCTGGTCGACATCTCATTCATCGAACATGATGCATTTCTTATGTTTTTGACGTTGATGGAGCATGCTCAATCGTTCTATGCACTAGAGCCTACGGTTGGAAAGGCAGAGTCGGCATCACAGAACCGGTCACAATCGTCGACCATTGTGGAACGAAGCCAGTTCATACATCAAGTCTGTTTGCAAAAAGTAGACCCGGAGCTTGCGTCCCACTTAACAAGCATAGAAATTCTGCCACAAATCTTCCTCATGTAAGTTTTCTTTATTCACCTCTCATTCATTTATGAGAGCTGATTCCTCTAACCGAGCATAGCCGATGGGTGCGTCTTTTATTTAGCAGAGAGTTCCCATTCGAACAATTCCTCGTTCTATGGGACACTATATTTGCTGTAGATCCGACACTGCAGTTGATAGACTTAATATGTGTTGCGATGCTGGTCCGAATTCGCTGGCAATGTAAGTTATCACTTCTGTTAACCACACGCATGTGTGAGGATATCTGACAATTTTTTTTTTATTTCCGCTTAGTGTTGGAGGCCGACTACTCTGTATGCTTACAACTTTTACTGAAATACCCGCCTCCTGACCCAGTCCACGGACCTCACACCTTTGTTGACGATGCTGAGTACCTGCGTACACACCTGGATATTTCTGGAGGTGCTACCCTCATTGTGAGATACACAGGTAAAATGCCCATAGGACCTAAATCACCAGATGCATCTCGGCCGTCGACACCTAGTTTCCGCACTTTCAATGCCTTCCGCCAGCGAGCGCTCGGTGCAAAATCCCCGCTCAGCTCTCCGAACGCGTTCAGAAATCAACAGGCCAGCGTCGAGGCAATATTTCAAGGTGCTGCAAAGGGCGCGCGCGGCGTATTTGAAAGAGGCGAGAAACTTGGGATTAACCAGGCAGTTAGGGATGCCGTGGGGGAAATCAAGCGAAATATGCAGGGTTTTAACGAATCGATGATTACACCCCGCATGGTCACGGAGGATTTCAAGGGTGAAAATGCAGCAGTGGCGCTGGCAGCCATGGAGAAGCGAAATCAGCAGCTGGCGAATGTACTCGAGGAGACAGTGAAGAGCCTGAAGGAGTTTTCTGCATTCCCCATGAACGAGAAGGCTAAAAGCCTCGAACTCATCGAGATTGCGGCGGCCAAGATCCAATTTGTCAAAATATATCTGGAAGACCCCACGATGGAGCTCTTGGTTTCAAACGAACCGAACTCTAGCCAGGATAATGATGCCATGGAAACCGACGAAAAGCCGAACCCCAAGGTAGTCGCCAAGGAGTCGATAATAAGACAGCACAAACCGGAAGGTCTCGCTATTTCCTCACTAAGCCTCTCGGACAATAATGCTGTGCCTGAACAGTCGACGGTTTCGAAAGACGCTGGGTCCAAACAGAAGAGCACTGACACGTCTTCGAACGGCGTCACGGAGGGTCCTCTGGCAGCCGAGACCGTTATTCCTGAGAGACCCGAGCCCATTCCCACACGCTCAACATTGGCCCAATCATCCTTCTCCTGGATGCTGGAACCGAACGAGTCTGTACCTTCCCTTTCTCCTCGAGCATCTATCAAGTCTCCCGCTAGCCCGAGCCACAAAAAGCGGTCCTCTAATAATGTGAGCCGCGAGAGAAATGCGTTTCTGTTTGGCGAGGTGACCTCTCCGGTGGACGGGAAAGATCCCCTGAGTTCTGATGATATTTTTGGCATGGAGCCCCTCAAAGGGAAGAAGTAGGGAGAGCGCTTGGATTGGTGGGTTCACTAGGATACGAGAGTCGAACTATACCCATTTCCACTTAACGGTTAATATAGAAAGCATGACCTTCTCTTCGGCGTTGGCTCCTCTCTTCTTTTGCATTACTAAGGTAGAACTTGATTGACTTGGGACTCATTAATTCTGCTTTCCTCTTTCTTCATGAAAATTGCCTAGCAGAAGTCAAATATCATGCTGTACTGAATATATGTTCTAGGCCCTGGCTCGTAAACACTCTTGCCTCCCTCCTGCGCCGCAACCGGACTCATCATAGGCTGAGTATTCCTTGCTGCCTTGGCTATTTTGGATAAAATCAGTCCGTGCGTCATGCCGGCGAATGTATGAAGATACAAATACGACTATTTGAGAAGAGATTGAGCCAAATGCCAACGCTACACTCGAGCATGCTGGTAACTACGTTCATGAATTCTCACTTAAAGCTCTGCCTTGGGTTAACCCATCCCAAATGGTTACCAGAAATTGGCTTAGAGAGCTTGTTGAGGGTGTTGGAGTATTGCTTGATAAAGACCCGGACCCCGTGACAATGTAGAAATGATCGATATGCTGGAATTTTGTGATCTTAAACAGCCAATGCCGGTAATTACGGATGCGGAAAATGTCCCCGAAGAGGGGTTCATAAAAAAATCAGACTCTAGAAGGTCTTCTAAATGCTAGAGAACCGACGTTCGTGCGAAAATAAGCCTGAAGATTCACAATATGCGTTTTTCAATGGACATCAAGAAAGCAGAGACTAGGGCGAAGAAGCTCGTCGCACCAAAGCAAATAGCCTCGGGATACCTAAGAATAGGTGGAGTTTATCCAGCTTGCCAGGCACCGATAGCTGAAGAGACACGAGCCACAGCTTACAGGGGGGGATATGCTAGCTGGTGGGTATCGAATTTTAAAACTTCCGCCATCTAAAATCATCGTTGGGCTTGCGGGTTCCTGAGCCTCAAGCTGAGCAAAAAAAGAAGGAAAGAGAGGGCATTTAATTGATGATTCACCCAGACACAATTGTTCAGCTTTGAATCCGAGGGAGCCTTGGATTGGAATGGAAATGACTCGGTGTACTCAGCACAATCAAGTCCGTGGCTGAAATGGAGGGCCGACGTGGCTGATCGGCAACGGCTGCGCCACATCACATCTCGCTAACCCCCTGACTTGTTGGAAAGTGATCGACGAGCTGAGTGCCTGAAACATGGACTCATCTGACATGTGCGTCATTGGCACCTCCCTCTCTGATGAGTTCTTCCCTGGCTGCCTTGGCTGCCTCCCCTGGGCTCAATTCCGGATGTATCGCTCGTCAGCAACCAAGAATACGGTAATGCAGTGCACCACAGTGCCATGCACGCGTGCATATTTCAGCACAGCGAACAAGCTTGATCCAAGTATCGGGAAATTAGCATCGGCGCCAGGCAATGCTATGAGACATTCCCTCGGGCAACTCGGGTTGCTCCAACCCTCCTCTTGTGACTCTTGATTCCTGGCCACATTCCGTTCCGTGGCCAAAATCAATCTTGGCTGGTGCGGAGGGCTAATGGTTCTTTTAGTTGCTGGGCGGGGACTGCCAGATTGAGACAGCCTGAATTGGTGGTACGTTTCGGATTGGATATGGCGATGGCCTCATTGCTTCCCCAGAGCCAGGTCCATCTGTTCGGCTGTGATGCGACATTCATCTGAAGTCAAAATCGATCGCTGCTGCCCAGTGCCCACACCTTGGCATGCTCCAAATTAAACCCACACGAATCTGCCTAGCGGCGAAGAAATAAATGACAGGACAGAAGCCACTCTCGCCGAGCAGTCCGTCCTAGTCGGTGTTTCAAAGTGTTGAGCGCTATCCCGCAACAAGCGCTTGCTAGTGACGAAGCCGCCAGGAACAATGTGCGGTGCCTCCCGGGTTTAAAGGTCCCAGGAGAGAGAACCACCAAGCGGCCCTGGCGAATCAAGAGAGTCACATCGAGGAGAGAGTGGAGGTGGCCCCGTTCTGCAGGGGTTGGTTTGCTGTAAATTACATCGCGTGTTGTCACAGATCGTTCTACCCCTGTCTTCAATAGAATGTATTAGTCGTTATAGCGCCGCTGTGGGAATTTTCGCCCCTACGCCCCGACGGTTACAGCATTCCAAGGTTTCCAGCCTTCCTCTTTGGCCGTATAGTTCGTCTCCCACATCGTACAACTTCTCTCGCCCCCGAAGCAGCCGGGAACTGGACGCGCAGAAACCCAAACTTCAACGACACAAAGAGCCGCTGCTTGTCGCCGCAGTTTCGAGAACAGACGTCAGGGAAGGATCCGCAAAGAGGGGGAAACGGCATGAACAACGACGGCGCCGACACCATGCACTCGCTGGCCTAGGGCATATCTGTAACACGCCGGACTCATTTTCTCGATTTTCCAGGCCCTTTCGTGACATCGTGCGGACCCAGCCGGAACTCGATTGTACAGGACGACGCATAACATTGACCTGGGCGTACATGTTTCGTCGTCAGACGACACCAAGACCCATTCCCAGGCCCTATTACCTCAACACGAGCACTGTGACACACCACGCGCGCACGCCGCCGGCCAGCTCGCAATGCTGCAAGCAGGATCCCTCCAAGTCCCCTCCACGGGGACTGGGCGGTCGCGTTTCTCGAAAGCGCTCCCTGCCATCCCGGGCCTCGATACAAGCCATGTGGAGGAGAGCCGTGCATTCTCGAGTTCGACAACCTCGCCCACCGCCGTCCTACCCACGCCTGTAACTCTCAGATCTCCTGGCGACTCAGAGCTCCCTCCTCCGCCTCCTCCGCCTCATAACGACGACCCTCGAACACCTATTCAGTTCACTCCTCTGCCTCCCATTCCGAAGAAGCGGATAGCCACAGCGACCCCGGGACCCGCGCCTACCGAAGCCACGGCACCGGCGACGCCTGCGACCGGGCTGCCGAAAATGATGATTCCAAGGCGCCCTGTCGGTAGCACTAAGCATACGGCCAGGAAGCCCTCAATCACGTCGCCGGTGAATCAGGGTGTGATCTCGGGACAAACTCAGGACCAGCTTCCCGCCCAGCAGCAGCCTGCGTCTGCGCCTGCGCCACCAGTACAACAGCAGCAGCAAACTCCCTCCCAATCGCTATCATCGCCGAAAGCAAGCGAACCTCCAGCCCAATTCAGCCCGCAGAGGCCCGTCTCGATATCGGGACCCGAAACCTGGAGTCCAAGAGTAAGGCAGCCGAAGGAGACGGGCAACGAGGCCACGCAGGCGTATGCGGAACCTAAAGTAGATGCGCCCAACCAGGTGCAACCAAGGGCCGAGCCTGCAGAGGGGGATGACGTGCGGCCACAGGAAGCTTCCACGGCTCTGTTCCTGGATCCCTCGCAGCCTGCGCAGCCACTCAGATCGCCGGCCGACTCGGTGTTGAGCATCCTCTCTGCATACTCGCGCAGCTCGACCGAGTCCGTCTATCGATCTTCTGATGGCACGTACAGCACGCGCGACTCGCATACGAACGACGAGGGACTGGGCATTCATGCCCCACCTATGCCCCCATTGCAAGCTCAGGCACAGCTGCAGGCGCAGGTACAGGCGCAGGTACAGGCCCAGGCACAGGCTCCGACACCGATCGTCGGGGCCTCCTCCAGCATCGAAGCTAAAACCATAAACCAGCCCGTATCCACAATCCCGGCCGTCATTGACAGCTCACACTCTCAACCCGCACAACCTCAAGAGCAGCAGCCTCCAAGTGCTGTTGAGCCATCTTCTTCCCCGCTACCGCCGCCGCCTCCATCCAAGGACCCTGCGCGTCAGCTTCAGCGGCCCTCCCCTGCTCCCGCTCCCACTCCGGCCCCGGCTCCCGTATCTACCCCAGCAGCCTCAACCACACCCGATCTCAGGGCTCGCTCACCTCCAAGAGAACAACTTTGGACGCGCCGAACAGGCAAAGGGAGTCGCGATCTTCCGGACTTGCAGCTCAATCACAGCTTCGGCTCGACAGCTGTAAATGCCAACCCATCACCTGCACCTACTTTCGCCACAACCTTCACCACAGTTCCCACCACACCCAAGTCTGTCGTTGGGCTTCGCAAGCCGTCGCAAACACGGGCGGATTTTACGACGACCGAAGTCCCACCCCCTCTCCCCCAGAAGCAACCGACAGCACCTACTGTTGAGCCTTCAACAGTGGCTGAGCAGTCTTCCTTTGCCCGAACAATGGGCAATGGAACCTCCAAGTTCAAGCAGCTCAAGGATAAATTAATCAAGGACAAAATCAACAAGGATGTATTCAGCAAGGATGTCTTTAATAAGGATGTCTTCAGCAAAGATGTATTCAACAGGGACAAATTCCACTTTCCCCGCCGTTCTGAGGATGGTGGCAGCCGTTCACGAAAGAACTCGATGAAGGACACGACAGCGCCGGAGCCTCCCATTCCGGAATTCCCCCAGCCCGGAATGACCAGATTGGACCTATCGAAAGCTATGCCTAGCTTGCCAAAGCAACCAAGCGCAGATACTGCGAAGCCAGAGCCACCTCTGCCGTCCTCACTCACATCCCAGTCAGCCTGGCCAAATACCCCCAAGACAGAACCCATTCCAGCACAAGCGAAATGGCCAATGCCGCCAACAGGACCGCCAACCCTAACACAGGGGAACTGGCCTGAACCACCGAAAGGAGGGCCGAGCCTGGCACAGGAGAATTGGCCGGAACCACCAAAGCATGGGCGGATCCCGTCCCAATCTGCCAATGAAATCGTCGAGGAAAGTCCCGAGAAAAAGGTGAACCAGGCACCCCCGAGATTATCACTCGCAAAGTCAGGTTCCGGCTTCTTTGACCTGTCTTCCGATTGGCTCGAGCAACACAGGGCCGCCCCAACTCAGTTAGAAACCGTCGAGGAACCTGCGATTGATGACTTCCAGAGCCCTTCCTACCCGCCCCCCAAGAATCCTGTCAAAGAACTCGTCGAGGAGCCCGGAAAGACAGCCATCCAAGAATCCTCGAGGAAAGTGATCGATGAGCCTGCCAAGGAGCCCGTCAAAGGACCCACCAACGAACTAAAGGAGAGCAACCAAAACATCAATAAAGAGGCTTCGCAGGAATCCCAAGGCAATGATCAGCAGAGCCGACCTACTGGATATCGGCCACCGACCCCGGAGTATCAAAAGGAGGATGTTAAGACTCCAATCGTTGACAGTTTCGCCTCCCCTCTTTCCCCAGCCTCCTCTCCAGAGCCTCCCCATAACGAATCAGCACAAGATTTGCCCAAGGCTCAGTCGGAAAATCAACCTACGGTAATGAAAAAGGAACAGTTGGTGTCAGACGTGAAGGTTGAGACTCAACCCCCACCAATGAAACCTACCCCTGGTGACCCTATTCTTAAAGCTCCTCAGCCGGTTTCAGCTCCAGCCCCAATAACACCAAGAAGACTTTCTCTTGACATGAGGTCAAGAGCCGGAACCCCTCCTTTGACTGAACCGTTTCCATCTTACGCGGCCATGCCATTCTCTGGCCGCAACTCACCTGGTCTTTCCGGCCGCAACTCGCCTGGTCCAGAGGGACCACGTGGTCGCCAGTTTGAGGGCTACTTCAGGCCAGGGTCAAGAAATGCCTCTGTTCGCCCAGAGTCAAGAAGTGGCTCAGCCCATCCTGACTCAAGACGACGTCTAGACTCCATGAGAAGTACGGCACCGGAGCCCGACAGGTTTGTTCGCTCATCTTCGGGTGAGCTTCTTTACAGAGGACGAGACGGAACGCTTTATCCGGAGATGAAGGAGCTTCGGGAACCCGACCCCAAGGCCGCGTATTTCCAATTACAGAATAGCGAGCCTGTCGCCGAGGGTACGGTTTTCCAAGCGGTGCCTCTTAGAAACACCCACTACCGCTGTTATCAATCTCACAAATCCATGCTGAAGCGCAACAATAAACTCTACCCTCTGGCCTGCCAAACTTGCCAGAAGTCGGATACGGAAGATCGATGGGCTTGCACATTCTGCTCCCTGAGAATATGCGATTCCTGCATGGGCGTCTTGGACTCTAAAAAGAAAGACTTGGCTTCTCTAATGCACAGCTTGGCGGGCCAAACGCCCTCGGCCAGCTGAGTTGAGAGCTCACACACGAATGAATTTTCTCTTTGTCTTCACCGATAATTCTCCTTCTACCTTGGCTTCAGCCTGGCCAAATGTATCCAACCTATTCAACCTTGTTGTCTTCCTACCTCGATTTTCTTCTATTTCCTATTTTTTCTCAAGTCTCCCGGCTGCGCTATATAGAACGGGAATGTTGGGTTCTTTAACAACCATTGATCTTTTTGAGTTTCGAATATAATAGAAGGGGGAACAAACATGGGGCTATAATGCCATGTGCAGGACTCGCTAGTCTTGGATTGACTATTGATGATATCAAGTTCATATGTTTTTATTGTACATCAGACCTGGATGATGGGGGGGAAGGCCTCCGCTGGATGTTGGCCTGGGAAAAGCTATGCCTCTACGAGTGAATGGAGAGGGTGTCGCCGACCGAACGCTATTGCTCCATCTACGAATAGGTAGATGGAGAAGAAGGGCGCTGTCACATATAGTCGATGTGAAAAAATACAAAAAAGTAAATCCAAGTATGATCGACCTTGAACTGAGACGTAATAATTTGATGCTTCCTTCCAAGTAGACGACGAGAGTAGAGGTGAGACTTGCTTAAGCAGACTCGGATTCAGGAACAAGGCTGTGAATCATCTCGGCAGCTATGCCAGACCGTAATACCACACAAGAAGCCGGGCTTGGCAACGGGCTGACCATGCACTGGCTGCTATTGCCACTCCGACGACTCTCGTCATCACAGCAGCGCTACTCGAGGGGATCTCTTGAGGGTCCGTAGCCACTGCGAACTCTCATGCTCGTTACACGAGGTCTTGATCGTAAAAACAATCTTTTCAACACGAGATCATACAGGTTTACCCATCATTTGGGCTCAAACTCTATCTAGGTTTACACCTACACGAGGGCTCGTAACAAACCTACATTAGCTACCTAGGTTAAGAAGACACCTTTTAGGTTAAGAGAAGAACAAAGACAAGATTCATGCCGATGAAAGAGTCGTAATTCTTAAAAAAAAAAAAAAAAAAAAAACGTCTCCGTGGTTGAACTTTCCTTGTTGCAGGCCCAGCTAGATGCATACGAATACCCGACTTGATGCACCTAAAAGCCTACAACAACCCGCCGCCGAAGCTCTTTCCACGGCGAAGTTTAAATGTACAGATGACAAGAGAGAAAAAAACCTATCCCTTGGCTTGCTTCGCCATGTTTTTAGATTCAAAGCCGAATAAGTCCAACGCAAAAAGTAGCATTTACTGCGCCCCCCTCCCTTCTCAATCGCTACATCACACAGCCAACTCAAGTGTATAAAAGGCCCTCCCAGTGCCCTGGATGACTTAAAAATCCATCCAAATCCCTAAAAAGAGTAGGCTAGGAGATGTAGACTGAAAGTCATACCGTGATACTCACCAGACCAGCCAGTCTTTAACGTTTGTCAGTATACCTTACGCAAAGGGGGGACCGGCCCCGTCATCGACACCTTGACAACGTCAAAGGCAGGACAGCGCACACGTACCGCAAAGGTAAGGTGTGCCGCAAGCATGAGAAAATGCATCTACTGCAAGGTTCCCAAGTACATGAGAGAAAAGAGGAGAAGAAGCAAGCCAACGTACCGGGGGCTGAACACCGTCCGCGGGCCTCATCGAGAAACCATGGAAGAAGCCAAAAGAAGCAGATACCAAGGCAACTGCGGAGGGCAAACTCATTCTACTAACTCGTTAGGTAGGGGAAAATGATGATTTTTCTTCTTCACATGAGCGGACGAGCCGCTAATGCAATGAAAAAAGAGAAGAGGGTGCGACACCTGGAGGTAGTGCAATACCAGGCGCCACGAGCATCAACGAACAAGTCGCCAACTCAATGAGAAAAAGAAAGAAATTGCGCGACACCTGGAGGTAGTGTAATACCAGGGCCACAACAGTGAAATCAAAAATTATGCTGCGGTACTTACCGGACCAGCCAGTCAGTCATTGTTAGTATGCCTCACGCAAGGGGGTGACTGACCGGCACCCGCCTGACTCTTGACAACGTCAAAGGCAGGACAGCTTTCCGGCCGAAGCGAGAATAGGTCCGGTAGCCCGTAACCTGTACATCATGGAGAGAAAAGAAGAGAAGAAAAACCAAGACGGAGTTTGGGGTGGGAGGGCATTTTATAATCGTGGGTCTACTCACTCTTTCCACATACACACTCTTGCCTTGGAGAGGAGCTTAGCAGGCAGAAGGACAGGAAGACGCGGCGCCAAGCGATGGATGGCATCTCCAACCGAGAAAACCGAAGCGAGGGAAAGCAGCGCTTGAGCCAGCACGAGTGTAAGAGCCCGGAATGGAAGGGGGGTCGGTATCGATGCCTGCCTCCATTACCCAGATAGTCTACCAAGTGCTCACATACATACACAGGTATTTTCGGTACGGAAAGAGACGTCGACGTTGTCCTGGAAACTAGGGGAGCAGACTTGCAAGACAAGGAAGGTGGGAAAGCGGGAGGTAGGCAACCGAGAGCGTTGAGGACAGGAGTTCGAAACCAGAGCAGGAACGCCTCAGCTGCCAATTCTTGGTGTTCGCATGGCTTAGGAAGGCGTGGTGAAGACGAATAGTAAGGGAGGGTGGAGGCACTTGGCAAGCTACCTGCATAACGATCCTACCTTGCCAGAATCGAGATATTTACTGAGCGGCATATCGAGTTTTTGCATTTTTCCCAGTGTATCTCAACAAGCAAGCAGCCCTCTCAAGTTTTGGGTTGAAGTTCGTGCCTCAACTGCTGGCGTTGTTCCTTGAATTCCTTTAAGAAGAGGATGAGATAATGCACCCCGTTGTGTAAGCTAGCAACCCGCTGCCAGGGACGGAAGCGGCAACAGCGTCAATTGAGAGAACGCTACTGCATCGAGTAATTCAGAAATGGATATTTACCGTTACATAGTAGCTTCTTGTAATCTGAAATCAAAGCTCATGGCCCTTGGTTCCTTTCATTACCATGTCCCTCGGGAAGGAACAGGGGTTACAGAGCCTCCCGCCCCTGCGACCCACTGCAACTCACCGCTGACTCTAAGCCAGGATCAGTAAGGTTCATGCTGATAGGCGCATGCGCATGCTGCAGGAAGGGGGAACTGCGCTATCAAAGCACTTGACCGACTGACAGCTGGGCCATTCCATTGTCATCATCCTCTGCCTCACATTGTCCTGCCGTAGTTGTTGTTTGTTGTTGTTGCTGCTGCTGAGGCCGAATCTGCCATGTCTTCTTCCATCGCGCGCACTCGCTCGCTCCGGAAGCCAGCCACAGTGCCACCCGTATCTGCATCCACGTCCTCATCCCCTTCTGCAGACTCCCAGGCCAACTCAGATGGACGCTATGGCTCGCCCAGCCGTCTCCCAGTCAAACCTCCCAGCCGGAGCTCAACAAGTACATCCACGTCCTCCCAAACGAGGCTTGCCACTGCAATCCCAACAACAGGAGCAGCAGCAACGACAAATACCACAACTGCGACAACGACGACGGCAAGGCCTACCACTGTACTGAGGCAGCCACGATCAGTATCTGGCTCTCGCGTTCGCCCTGTCCCCGGAAAGCAGCTGTCGGAGCCTACCAAGAAAGAAACCGCCACGTCTCCCACTACCACCACAGCCACCGGCCGATACCCTCCTATCACATCCACGACCCGAGCGACCACAGCAACGACCCGTACTTTGGGCACCAGGCCAACATCGACGGGCAGCCAGACCACCACACGGCGTGTACCGCCCGGCCATACACGTGCCAAAAGCACCGTAACCACAGGTAATACCAATGGAGCCGGACTGAATTCGCGGGCGCCTTCCCAGCCAACCACCAATGGCACAACCAGCCGCTCCCTCCATGCACCCAAACTCTCTATAGACAAAGGCTCCAGCATCAGCACTCCTACCAAGCAGCAGCAGCCGCCACAGCAGGCCGCCCCCCGTCTACGACCTGCCTTTTCCACACTGCAACAGCATTACTCTCCAGCCAAATCTGCCGCGCCGAAGCCCTTGACCTCGGCAATCCTTGCTCCGCCCTCACCGTCCAAGCTCCCAGCCAATGTCGCCGCATCTGCCGAGACGAGCAGGCTGCAGACGGAGCTCCTGCAGCTGCACCTTCTGCACCGGGATGCGGCCGCTGTCGATGCTGACTGGCAGGCCAGCGCCAAGGTCAAGCTAGGGCAGAGGTTCGAGCAGCTTGTGTCAACCAATCGTGAGATTGCTGAGCAGGACCGGGCAGCAGTTGAAGGGCTGAATGTTCTGGTGTTACGGGAGTGGGGTGCAGCTGGTGGACTCGAAGAGCGAATCCAGGCCCTCGACGGGATGGTCAACGGGATGTGGACGTTAACAGAGGCAGGTGGGAGATACGCACGCCTGGTCAGACGATTCGAGCGTTGGATCGACCAAGTGTCCGAGCTGGAGGAAGCGCGCCAGACGGGCCAGATGTCTGTCCAGAAGAGTGGGGGCCAGGCCCTCTTCGTCGACGAGCTGGACTCATCTTGGAAGGAGGATCTGTCAAGCATTACCCGTCGTTTGGATGGGTGGCGCAGACAACTACAAGATATTGGTGATCTTCCGGCGGGGGAAGACACCCAGGGGTCGAACCTGGCTCGGATGCTCGAGGGGTCTCGGGCATTGATCCACGACACGCTCGCCGAGCTCAGTCTGATGGAGGATATTGAGACTCAGATTCTTGCAAAAGAGGACGTTTGGATTGAAAGGATGAATAGAGACGAGGAGAGAGATGATACCCCCGGAGCTGGAGCGATTTGGCGTCTTGTTTGAGCGGCAGCATAATTGCTCGCTAGCAGTTTGGGCCCATGATATATATATAATGACATGACGACTTAACATACAGCTCTCGCCACGCGTACTAATTATCCATATTGGGAATATTCGTCTCGGATTTCTCTATGAACAACGATTGAACTTTCTTTAAACTCATGATAGCCAC
Organism: Clonostachys rosea; assembly: GCA_026958235.1. NCBI lineage: Eukaryota > Fungi > Ascomycota > Sordariomycetes > Hypocreales > Bionectriaceae > Clonostachys > Clonostachys rosea. The sequence continues at coordinate 6,502,955 of CP110204.1, forward strand.
CCCAAGCCGTAGATGCTAAAAGAGAGACGGGCCGAGAAGAAGGAAAAACATATTAATGATATTTCAATGTGTCCAGGTGCCGAGCTGCCTCGCACTCCTATTCAAAAATCACCCTGTTCCTGAGATTCACACGCAAAAGGAAAAACAGAAAACTCCCCCAAAGCTCCATGCGTAAGAAACAGCGACAGAACGCAGCAAAAACAAAGCTGAGAAACAGCGCAATGGCTGAGAATTCTAGATTGCTTCGATTTCAGGTTTTCGTTTTTTCCTCCTTTGAGTCTTCCCCCTCCCCCCCCCCCTTTCCGCAGTCGTCACTTTCAAGCGCACGTAGCTCTGTTGTAGTCTCTCCCCTCCCGTGGGTTTTCTCCTTCACTGGCGTGAGATGATGTTTCCGTTCCTTTCTTCTTTTTTGTTTTTTTTGTTTTCGTTACTTTTTTTTTATGTTTGGTTTATAGGAACGACCGCCGGGGGAAGCTGACGCCCTGGATGGCCGGCTCGTCGACGAACCAGCTCGCGCGGTCCCCTGCGCCCTCGTTGACGAGCGCGCAGGGCAGGCCCTTGTCGGCGTCGAAGATGTCCTTCATGATGTCCTTCTTGCCGCCCCCCGTGGCGACGAAGGCGACGCGGACGGCGTGGGTGACGACGGGCAGGGTGAGGGTGATGCGCTTCGGCGGGGGCTTGGGGGAGTCGTCGATGGGGGCGACCCAGGCGTTCGTCTCGCGCAGGAGGGGGTGGCCCGGGAAGAGGGAGCAGGTGTGGCCGTCGGGACCGCAGCCGAGGAGGAGGAGGTCGAAGATGGGGAGGCGGACCGAGTCGCGGCTGGCGAAGCTGGAGACGAGGACCTGCTCGTAGCTGTCGGCGACCTCCTGGAGGTCGTCGAGGTGGGCGACGTCGATGGTGTGGACGGTGGGCTGCTGGTCGGCGGGGATCTTGTCGAGGAGCTCGGACTTGAGGAGGGCGTAGTTGGAGTCGGCGTGGTCGAGGGGCACGACGCGCTCGTCGGCGAAGAAGATCTCCCACTTGTTGAAGTCGATTACGTCGTCGTCTGAGGTCGAGGGCGCGAGGAGCGCGGCGGCCAGGGTCTTGGGGAGGGAGCCGCCGGAGACGGCGACTTTGAAGATGCCGTGGCGGGCGAGGCCGAGGGCCTGGCTCTGGACAATGTATTTGCGCAGGGCTGGCGCCAGAGTGTCAACGCCTGAAAAGGCGTAGAGGTTGGGCTGTGTCTTGGGCATGGCGGCAGATGGGCGAGCAGCGCTCTTCGATCACTTCTTTTCTTATTCGGTGTACTTTGGAGAGGGCACAGGCAGGACCGGGTTGGGAATTGGTGGGTACAAGAGGAGAAGAGGGAGAGAGAAAAAAAAAAGTTGAGCTGTCGGATTCAAGCCCGGGCAGTCGTTTGCTATAATGTGCTCGGTATAAGGTGGGCTGGAGCCTTGGAGGGGGAGGTGACTGATCTAAAAGAGATGGAGGGGTAACATCAACAGGGGGCGAGTACCGGACCACCACAATTAATAGAGCTAGTACCTAATGACATAGCAGCAAAGGATTCCCTTAAGTCTGATGAATTTCTGTGTCATCCAAGACGTCTAGAAAACCCATGTGCTGCACTAGTGGTAGTTATCAGAAATTACGATTATCAGGTAATCGACATTCAAGCCATCTTCTCCCGAGCCCTGCCATGTTTTGAGTTTTCGCCCTACCCATGCTCCCTGCCTCCGGATTTGCACATTTAAGGCACCGAGGGCGAAGGTGTGGGTTGTGGGCTGTGGGCTGTGGATATCGCTGGCGGGTGGATGTGATGTGGGATGATGGCATCACAGTCCAGACCTCTCAATCATCCTCATCTATCTTCCTCCACTGCAGGGAGAATTGGCGTCCCACAAGGTCTGTGGTATGCGTTGTGTACCCAATGGCTAGGAGACAGGCGAGGTGCAAATAATGGAAGCAGTGGTGGCAAGGAGGCGCCCGGAAACTAGAGCCGTAAGCGCTCACCTCTCCAGCCCATCTCATCTCATCAATTCCCACCTTTCGAACGTCCGCCCCTCATGATGACGAAATGGCGATGGTTAGTGGTGATGAGGGTTTTTCGTTTTTCTGGGGCTTGCTATATTGCTTGCTGCCCGCCCTCAAGTGGCCCCGCTAACGTTATCTGTCTGCTGCTCTCATCACCCCGAGCGGGAAATTGTTCGCCGAAAACTGTGTCACGTCATGCCAGTTGTGCAGCCAGCGGGCGGCATCGTAGGTTCCCTCATGTTCCCGTTCGAAAACACCAATCGGCTTGACGGACCTTCTCGCCAGACCGGGGCCCTGCTGCAGATGGCTGTGCCAACTCGCCATCCTACCTCCTTCTGCCGAGCCCGCGAGATAGTCAGCGTTTTTTTTTTTTTCGCCCACCGAGGAAGCAAGCGGGTTGGCTGGCTGACCATGGGTGTGGGATATAAGTAAATGCACATGTAAATGATATATGCCCCGGCCGGGATTCGCTCCCTGAGCCGGCATGAGAACGAGCCAGCGAAGCGAACCAGCGCCCGCTGTTCCACCTTGTGCCCTGCTCCTCTATTCCAGCCGGAGGGGGAAGACAAGGATGTTGGTTAATGCTTCATGCTTTGGATTCCAGCATGTGCATTTTGGATGCCACGGTGGCTTATTTGTTGGTTGTCAGCAGCTCAGGGCTGGTGAGATTGGACCTTGCCAACCCGTAACTCATGCGACTCTGGAGCCGAATATAAGCACTATCGTCCTGACGCAGCGACAACAGGTAAGAAATGAAGCTTGTTTCCCTTTCCCTTGAGGATGCATAATATGAAACTAGGTAGGTGGGTACGTTGCCAGGGACCATCTCGTAGTTTCTTTGAACCTTGATGGGAAACTTGAACTGCACCTGTGTTGTATGGAAGGATTGCACTGTTCTGCTCTTTTTCGCAAGCCTTGGTATGGTCTCCAAACAAGTACCTTGGGGTCCATGGAAAAAAAGTATTCCTCAACCAATCATCTGGATCTCGTCTAAAATTACATCTATTGCTGGCTTAGACCGGGACCATTGATTGTATTAATACCTCTGCGAGTTTACCCCGGCAGGCCGTCAGATAACTCCTTAACACAATTGAAATAGCATTCCGAATAGCTGTCTGTCCGTATCAATTGAATTGCCGGGCCAAAACTAAATATGACCGTGTAGGGAGAAAGGTATTCGCGCTCGTATTATGGCATCTATTAAAGTTGAACCGGCCATGGGCGGCCTGAGGATATCTGTGAAGGATGGGGCCTCCACCGTTTGGTGGCCTGCATCTCAATGTTGAACCGTCGATAATAAGCACGCTGCGACCCTTCGTCTATATTTTATTTAGTCCCAGTGAATAAGAAGCAGCAGTTAGCAGGCCGAGAGGCCAGCCAACAGCGAACCCCATCACGCCATGGACAAATCATGGCAGGGTACGTGGGATAGAGTTGAGGTTGTTGACTGGCTTTCTTTCCAATGAGAAGAGGGGTGTTATATGTATATACAGCCCGTGTGGCACTGCTCAGTCTAATGATAAGATCTTCCTTTCTGTTGGTCCGAGGTAGTGGATTTAAGAAGATCAGAAAGCGACGCGGGCGCGCGGTCCGCAATCATACCGAGCAATCAGCATGGGGTTGGGCATTACAATTGATAGATCCAGGTCTGGATCTTTTGGCGTCAAAGGGCCATCGTAGTGTCGTCTGCCACCATGATTGCCTATCCGTCTTATGTTGATTGACAAGGTCCCTATGGCAAATGCGAAAGATACAGCTCTAATAAGCCAGTATCCTGCGTGCCTTCGCTCAGCTTTGAGGAGAGCATATGGTGATTGGTCATTTTGAACAAAAGTAGGCGCCATAATCGGACTTCAGTATTGGCAAACAGGGAAGTCTTGATGCCTCGTACTGGTCTTGTAATTCTGCTTTGATTTCATTAGAGTATTCGCTCACTGACGCTTTCGTCATGAAGGGCATCTCATTTTTCTTGCGCCTGCCATCTTCTCAGTTTTGGGAGCAAGAGCATCCCATCGGGCTGTACTTATGCTCCTTTCTTTCATCAATAGCGATTCTCTCTGAAAAGTCATTCTGAGGGAAAGACAACCGATCATACCTACAGACCACGGTACAGCAGAACATCGAGACACCTGGGTACCAAATGCCATTGACGAGGCTGCTTTGCTTCAGTTGGTACGTAAAGAAGTATGCTTCGACTCCAGTTACCAAGAACACCTTTTAAGAAGATGCGGCCGTCATTTCAATGCACGAAGTACCAAGTATGAATCCTTGATCAGGGCCCTTGGAGGAACAATATGGAACTGTCAAGAGAAATAGCCTCGTAACTGGGTTCTGTGTTTCTGTATTGGATAATCAGGCAGGACGGCGTACCGTTTCGTGCTAGTGTGGATATAGGAGCTGAAGGGATACAGGCGAAGGCTCAGCAAAATAGGCAAGGGCCGAGACCTCAAGAACTGCTTCCAGATCACATATTTTCAGTCTCGGAGGTATCTTGCCCATAAGTGGGGATCAGGGTTTGAAAATACCTATTTCTAAACGGGATTCTTAAACCAGGATGTTTTGTTGTGCTTCAAGTGTGCCCGAGGCACTGAAATCCAGTGCCAGAAATGACGTCAAAGTCTTTGAGCCTCGCACGAGATGCTCCTGGCCCCCAATTAAGACGACTTTAGCGGTCACAACAATCAAGTATTTGGATATCGTCCCTTGCCCAAACGGGCCTCCGGGCAAATGTAGGCAGGGTGTTCAGGAGGAAATGCTCCTGAACATCAGGGTCCAAGCCGCTTTCGGGAGATTTCCTGCGCGCCGTTGGTGCAATCAGATCGCGTTCTTGAAGATTCCCTTACTGTTCCTTCATCGCACTACCTCAGGTAGGTTAGTACTGCCTCATGCCTTCCAGGGTTCCAGGGTACGCGGACTTTGCTGAGGGGCCAATCCCGTGCCCCGCCAGCCGCTGAATGCTCTAGCTCGTAGGTATGTGTGTGATCCCCTCCAGTAGGTCGCATTTCGGTAGGTAGGTTCGTTTGAAGGGCGGGTTAGGTGGGTAGGTTAAGAAGCATGAATCTGCTAGGTGCCTACCTCCCCAACAACCTCTGGCCCAGCTTACCTGTGCGGCAATAATGACAAACGATGGGCACCTTAGCCCGTGATGTCGAGGCACCAATGCGTCATCATATCGAGGACTAGCATAAGTGGCTTTGAAATATTCTCTGGAAATGGCGATGCTGTTCTTCAACACATCATTCGGGCGGGAGATGAACCAACGTCTCGCTTGCGCAGTAGCACAACCATCGACGACTTTGTCAGCAGAGACAAATCTATCCAACGTTCGGTCAGTGTGACGTGCGTTCAGCTCACCATGGTGCAGCTAGCAGTCGCATGACAGGTCGCAGGGACAGCATGTCTGGGGAGGTGGTGTAGCGGGAGGTGTGCGATACGCCGAGAAAGGAGGGGCTTGAGGGGTCACCCTCGTGCAGGACCCCGCCTAAAAAAAATAATGAAAATCTAGGGTCCTTCCTCATGGAGGGGCGGCCGTGGAAGGGGTGAAGAAGCGTCGACGTTTATTCTAGGTGCTTTCGAGCCGTCGAATTGTCTGGACCCGTAGAAGTATATATAGCATCGTCCGGGGCTCTCTTTCGCCTGCCGACCTCCCCAATTGCGAATCACCTGTAGCCAATTAGTACGACCCACAGACACAGACAAACAGCCCCCATTTTCAACCTCAATCGATCATCGCATTGTCTGTACCTACCTGCCTGCCCTCTGGACACAACCATCCGCTCCGCCTTCGACCATGGATGGGGAGGTTGATATGCACGAGCAGCTTCTGGACCGCCGACTCCAGCTAACAGAAGCCCTGGGCAGCCTTCCCTATGATCTGGTCCATTACCTCGAGCGTGCTGTAGTCCATTCCGATCTGGGCTATCCCGACCTCGCAGCTGGCGATGCCTATCGTGCACTCTTACTTTCCGATGAGGTCGCCAACGAAGGATTCGAGTACCATGAACAGGCCCTCGAGAGCCTCCAAATGCACGTTGGCGTTGCGCTCCCCGAGGTCCTCAGTTTTGGCTCGTTAATCAACGAGTGGTCGCTCACCCCTGGGTCCAACCCCGATGGACCAACCGAGGCAGCCACCATGAAATTGGCCACAATCGCATCCATACGGGCCTATCAAATACTCTCCTTGAGTTTGCTTCTCTGCGGGTGCCTCAGGAGTGCTGCTACCTTTTGCGAACGCGGGCTCAACTTGGCCCCTTCGAACCGCGAATTGCTCGATGTGCAAAGCCATATCCATACGGTATCTAGTCGCAAACTTCATAAGACTGGCATTGATATCAATGATCTTCCCGACAACGGCCTAGTCAGAAGGGAAGTCTACCCTTGGAACAATCATGAGCCCGATCGCTTCTCGGATAAGTCTCTCGGCGCTCTCAACGCCGATCTAGAAGCAATGGCACCCAAGTGCGAGGTCAGAGTGGCCACGCTACCCGTGTTGTTAGATGGAGCAAGCGAGACGGACAAATACGACATTATACCTACCTGCAAGCAGCTCGGTGTATTTGCCAAGGAGGACATCGCCCCGGGAGAAGCCGTGTTGCGGGAATACTCCCTGCTGACCGCGAATAACCGACTAAAGGACCCGGTCTGTGATGCCTGCAGCTCCGATCTCCCACCACTCGGCAGTGAACAAGAAGCCGTCAACTGCGATGAATGCTATGACACTGTTTTTTGCAGCCAGGATTGTCACGACCAAGCCCAGGAGCGCTACCACCCCTCCGTATGCGAAAAAGATGTAGATGCTATTGCCAAGGACCCCGAAGCTTTCGAAGCCGGCGAAACCCTTTACCTTCTGCTCCTCTCCCGCGTACTTGCCCTGGCTGCTCATCAAGAAATACACCCCCTCGAAGTCCGCGAGGTGAGATTCATTTGGGGAGATTTCGTGCCCTCCAGGTTCAATGACATCAACCCATCGCCAAATGCGGGCCCGCCTCCAGAATGGACACTCCCCTTTTCTTTCAAGTATAACATCGAAACCCCGCTCCACGTACTCGAGAAGATGGACGTGGATATCTACACCACTCTCGCCAAATATGATTTGTGGGTACTGAACACCCTTTATGCCAAGTTCAGAGGGACGGCGTCGGCTCGGAAAAGCCTTCGAGACGGAAGGCCAGATGTTGCTGCTGTCCATCCATACTGGTGCTTGGCCAACCACGATTGCAACCCAAATGTAACCTGGGAATGGGGTGGCCATATGGTTCTATGGGCTAAGAAAGAGCGAATAGGAGGGAAAGAAGGCGGGATCAAGGCCGACGAAGAAATACTAAATCACTATTGTGACATCAACCTCCCCGTTCAACAACGACGTGAATGGGCACTGGGTAGCTTGGGCGGCTGGTGTATGTGCCAGCGTTGCCGTGACGAAGCAGCAGTCGCAGGTGTGAACGCCGAAACTAACGGAGTATAATGAAGATGGGAAGAAGCAAGCTGGTAGGAGTTGGCTCGGCATGCAGTCCAGTTCTTTGATCCGCTCAGATTAATGCACCACGCCTCCAGGTGAGGTGTTTACGAGCTCATATTAAATCTCTACATAATCTTGGATATAAGTCTGATGACAAGGAATAATAAATAAATAAATACTTCGATTAGGTAACCATATCACACCGAAGTGATGTCAGTATATTTTAGTTAATCATGACGAGCAGTTGACATCTTAGATCTGGTATTGCCTAAAATCCGTGAAGATCATCTTTTCTCTTGTCCACAATAATACCCGCCCCAATTTTCACGCCCTCCCAATGGGCCATTGTTGCGTCGTTGTGTTATTTTGGTTACCCGATCTATATGTACCTACGTAGCTAACCGCATAATAGTTCTACAACACAGACGGGAAAGTTTAATTGTTGATATCTACAAATATCTTGGCATGAGGATATACATTGTAACCCTAGCGCTGCAAAATCAAGAAGGCGGGAATGGGTGCTTAAGTTGCAGTCCCCCATTGTGTGACCCAGGTATTGCATGAAGCAGACGAACAGATACCTCTCTAATGGACCTGCTCTCTGTACGCTCTCGCTCTTCCGAAAAGCGCTAGAGGCCCCCTCGGTCAATCGATCCAGATTCAAAAAGACAAAGAAATGCCCTGTGACCACTTCCAGACCCTCTCACACATGTAGTTGATCATGCGAAATTTTCCCATGGTAGCTGGCAACTGTCCACCCGCTCCTGCTACCGACTACGGAATCTATCCGAACTTGTCTTCTCTTGGTGATTTAACTGGCTGCTAAGGCCGGTAACATCCCCCCTATTCGACTATTATCCTCAGCGTTGGGAGTTTTGGAAACCGCGGCTTCGGGAGTTATTCCAGGAGATTCACGAGAATCCTATGGCGTGTGAGGATAATATGATTAAAGAACAAAAGGTGACTAGGCTCCTATGACAGGTAGTAGTAAGTTGATTCATGATGGATAGATGGGACCGTTGACATCAGCAACCCTATATCAAGGCCGTCACTTTGATAGGCCCCAAGCCGCATTAATGCTTTATCATTATTGTGAATTGTATACTGCGATCTTTTCTATTGTGCTAACTATCATCACGGGTTTTCCTTGATAATAGACCTCCGCAAATAAATATGGGCATAGAACCTAGAACCAACCAAACCAATTCCACCGCGGCCACATCCATCTCACTTAGGTCCTGGCAGGGGTCGCGGCCCAACAATCTGCCTTCTCCCGGCACCAATGCCTTGGCTTCCCTTGTTCTGGCCATCACCACCCGTGAAGCCGGCCCACTGCCCGACATCCCACTTGCCGCCGATGCCGCCGCCGATTCCGTCGACGCCGTTGCCGCTTCGGACGGCTGCGGCCGTCTCCTTTTGCGACTCCTCCCATTCTTTCTGGCGCTGACGCTCCATCTCCATCTCGCGCTCGAGGAGGGACTTGGAGGCCCAGCCTCCGGCCTTTGTCTTCTCCTGGCTCTGTACCCGGCGTCGGTCTTCGGAATCTTGCTCTTGGGTAAGACCGAGCTCGCGGGAGTAGGTCTGTTGAGGTTTCGGTGCCAAAGGAGGAGGTGCTTTGCCCGCCAGAAATCTATCCGTTCTGTTCTGGGGGGCTGGGGGAGTCGAGGAGTAAGCTGAGGGGTCAGGGAGAGGCCGACTGGGACTCTTAGTCCTGGGAGCTGCGGTGGGCTCTGGCAGTGGTCGAGGCGACGTGACCGGTTTTGAAATGGGAGCTGATGCCGGTTCAGGGGTGGAAGGCTTTGGCTCTGGTGCTTCTTGGTGCTGATTCCACTTTGTTCGTAGGAACTCGCGCTCGTCTCTTGACCACGAGTCCTGCCTGGTTGGTATCTGCGCCTGCTTGATTCGGGGGTCTTGCTTGGGCTTGATTTCAGCGTCCGATTCCTGCCGTCCCAATTTCCCCTTACGTTCTCGCTGATATTCTGCTTCGCGTTGGCGGGCCAGCTCCAGCTCCTTCTCCAGCTCCCTCACCCGGCTGCTGTATTCCCCTTCGGCTGGGGGCTCGGATGCCCTTTGCTCTGCTTGGTACTGGCTGAGGAACTGTCCCTTGAGCCTGTTTTCACTTCGACTCCTGGCTCTCCGCCGCTCTTCCTCCATGCGCACCTCGGCCTCTTCCTCTTCTTGTCGGCGTTTCTCCTCTGTGAGCTTCCACTGTCGCTCTTCCTCTTCCCATCGCCTCTTCTCTTCCTCTGCCTTTCTACGCTCCTCCTCCCTCTGGCGTTGTTCCTCCTCCTCCCACCTCTTCGCCTCTTCCAACTGAGCGCGCCTCTCATCCTCCTCTGCTTCTTGCCGTAGCCTTTCCTCCTCAGCTTCCTTCTCTTTGCGCATACGCTCCTTTTCCGCGAGACTGGGAACCTTGGGTCCCGCATTTGTAATCTGCCTCCGGGCCCCGAATGCGATCCCAAGGTTCCCCTGACTGGCTCCGCCCATGTATCCGTACTGCGCAATGTTCCACGCCGGTGATGAGGCGGACTCGTGCTCCTTCCTGCTCCAGCTAGTAACAGGACCAGGAGATCCAGGGCCGCGGGCGGGGGAGCCCTTTGTAGGGCTATAGCGCCCGGAATCCCCCGTCCTGTGGGAGAAGACACCACCAAAGTTTGACGACGAGTTGCTGGTGACGGAGATACCCCGGTCACGGGAGGATGCCGGAGGGGTCGAAGGCGGCCCGGTGCCCTGGGGGCTGACCACACCGCCGCCCCGGGTCTTGGGGCCGATGACCCTGGGGAAGTTGGCCGGGCTGGCGGCATTGGCGGCCCTGCTGAAGGCGCCGAGGCACTGGAGCACCTGGGCGGGATCTTTTTGCTCGTAGAGGTCAACGGTCAGGAAGGTGTCGTGCTGGTGCAGGTTCAGCGGCGGGGCCTGGCAGGCGCGAAGGAATATGGAGATGTTCTCCATCTGTACGAATGGCATCGCCGACTGCTTGAACTTGACACCGGGAGGTGGCAAGGCGAGGTTCACCAATCTGCGCAAGAAAAGTAGGTCAGCTAGCTGTCGCGCGGGCGCTCCGGAAGCGAAGGAAAGGGGGGGTAATGGAAAGGGATGTCGATTGTCGCGTACTTGCACAGAGCGATTCCATCCCTAAGGGCTTCAAGGAGGTCTGATGATGGGAGTCTCTCGCCGAGAATCTCTTCGATCCAAGCTCTGGCCTCGTTCGCTGCTGCAGGCGTAAACTTGTCTAAGCGCACCTTGCGCAAATCCTTATCCAAGGACGAAACTGAAGCCATGGTTGTTTCCAATTCCCGCTCGCTATCTTAGATTGTATTGGTATCAAGAGCGAAAAGGGGGCGGAAGGGTTTTCGGCAGAAAGCGTGGTGTCGCACTTGGGTCCGGCTGGTGGGGGATATGTGCCACCGTTGGAGGGGGAATGTTGGATGTCGCAGGAGGTTGTTATGCGCGTGTTCTCTCGGGTCCTAATGATGCCGATCGCATTCCTCGAGGAGTGAAACTGCCGCAGGTCCTTAGATGTGAAAGAGGGGATAGCTCTTGGACCAGAATGCGCAGGTGGATGAGGAAGAGAAGTTCATGTTAGGTTGTCGCCAGGAGAGACGGCTAGTGAAGCGAACCGTTGCTTCATGCTTGGCTCCCGTCACCGGCCCAAGCCACTGATTCGGCACCTACAGGGTACGTACCCGAGGCGTCGCGGCCCAATGACGTGGGTTGAGGTGGCGGGTGCCACCCCTGTTTAAGTGTGGCTGGGCTTATCAGCTTGCAGCATTATCGCATTACCAAACTGCCGGGCAGTCATTACATCGCCTCAGGCAAAGAAAACTTGTGGCGCAGGGAAAACGTGGGGAGCTCGCCGTTTCATCCCCTCCAGGATCATTGTCGATTGACTCCCAGAAGAGACCACCTTCAATGGCTCAGGCACGAATAGGGCCTCTAGCGCAGGCATGGCACAAGTGGAAAGCTCTTCGGCTTCCCTGGCGGAAGCGCTTCCTCGTTGGTGAGTCCCTTTCACCTCCACACTCCAGCCATGGCTCCCATCGTTTAAGCGACTCGCTCAACGCTGACATCTTCCTATTGCAGGCTCGGACCTCAACGGGAACACCTACTGGGAGTTCCGCCTCACGAACGGTCCCGAAGAACGCTGGCGACGCATCGTCAAGTACCCGCGGTCGACGCACTTCTCCGAGGTCAAAGTGAGCCCGCTCTGGCATCAATGGCTACGGTACACGCGGGACAGCCCGCCCTCCCTCGAAGAGCAGCATGGAGACGTCGCCCGCCAGGCCCGGATGAAGAAGCTTGCTGCAGAGGCTGATGCGCGGTGGGAGGCCAAGCCTCGGGTCATGGATGCGCCTGGTGCTACCAGCGGCCAACCTGTGCGTACCTTGGGTTCTGCCAGCGCGGATCCAGAATCGACACCAAGCCAACCCGCATCTACGAGCGAAGAGAACACGAAGGAGGCCAAGCCCGATCCGTGGGCCAAGCACAAGGCTCAGGGTCCCAGTGAAAACTGGCAGCCCGAGGCGTGGAGCCCAAGTGCTCGCAAAAAGTAATGATCATGCATGTAATAACTTGCTCTGTAATTTTTGTGTATATTATATCTCCGACCTGGCGTCTAGGTGCGTCTCATTGTAACCGGTCCGGCCTGGTTGGCTAATATGTATAACATCTTCGCCTATAACAGAAAAAAGAGCACCACTCCAAAGAAAAAAAAACATATATCCCATCCCTTACACTCCACTGTTCCTAATACCTGTTCCCGTGCCATATTTTCGCCCCAAAAAGAGAAACCCCATTCCACCAAGTCCGAACAAACGCCCGCTAACAGTAGGTAACACAGTGGCCCCCAAGGCCGACCAATAATTCTCTAAGAATGCAAATCAAGTAAACTCTAATCCTCGGTGTCTGTCATGGCGCTCACAAGAAGTCGTATTCTCGCGGCGGAGTTGTCCAGAACCTTCTCGGCCATGAGATCATCGGCGTCCAACTTGACCTTCTTTGAAGCACGTTTGTTCTTCACCTTTGAGTCTCGCGCCTGCACGCCAGCTTCGACGGCCGCCCCAAATGTCTTGGAATACACGATCTCATCGGCCAACCATAAAAGCTGCAAAGCTTTTTCCACGACCAGTGATAGCTTTGCGTTATCCTCGACGGATACATTATTCGCTGGGTGGATGATGAAGCATTTCTCAAGCATGATCGACGTCAGGGCCCCTTCAAGCTCACCTTCGGGGTCAACTTTTCCGGGGTTCTTATGACTTTGAGGGAGGAGGAATAGGAATAGGAGCTTCGTAAGGGTGATCTCTGATGCAAGAACCAGCGGGGACTCGCGGCAAGCCACAAACAACGAGAAGAACGGCAGTGGCTGCACCTTGAGTAGTTTTGCAGTGTCATCATATAACCTCTCCAGTTCTTTCGCGGTGCCCAACGCGTGAGTTGCTAGTGACAGTAACTTGAAGACTCTCAGCCGCAGGTAGACGGACTCGACTAGCCCAGGCTGAGAGACGCCGATAGTCTCGGCCTTTCTTGCCTGCCGCGGCTTTTGAGGTGTGGGTGGTTGTGAGCCTCCTGACGAGATGGCATCCTCGTCATCAAAATAGTCTCCGAACTTGCCATTCTCCAGATCTAGACTCTCATGCTTCCTTTTCTTGGATTCCCTCCTCGGCCCCTTGAGCTCGTCTGAAAATACTTCTTTGAATGCTGACGTTGAAATCTTGTCGCCATGGGCGAAGATGGCTTTCAAGATACACTTCCGTCCCGGGCCGTCCTGGTCCATATAGGTGGAGATGATTGACTCTTGCCGCAAACTGGTCTGGACGTCGTCGCTTCCGCTGTTGGTATCGCAGCACTCCAGGTCCTGTCGCTCACGCTCCTCCCAGTCCTTCTCCATCAGGTCAAGCATGAACTCAAGCCAAGGTTTCCAGTACTTCCATCGCTTCGGGTACAGCACGCTGCAGTTGAATGCCCATCCCAGTACCGTCCAGAAATCCTGCGCCCGACCCCATAGGCTGCCGCTGTTGGCAAGGCTGCACTCCAGCTGATCTGCGACGATATCCGCATCAGTGTCGGTGTCCTCGGTACTGTGTCGTTGTCGCCTTCTCGACCATGATTGCTGAGAAAAGCGTGTAGCCGCTTTGAAGTCAGCATTCAAGGGCCCAACTGTCGAGAGCAGGCTTTTTAGATAGTTTAGCGCTTGAGCTGGAAGATCGCGATGCTCTTCTTTCGTAGCCCGTGTGGTGTATTGCGGGTGTAGTATTAGGGTGTTGAGGAGTGCTATGTGGCTCGCAGGAGGGACGGATATTGGTTTAGATAGCGCTGGTGATCGTCTTGATGTGCCAGCAGCAAGGATGCTGCTCAGCAGGCTCACGCCAGAACCGTCTGCGCGACTGTCAGCGTCGGGCCATCTTCAATCATCGAAGAGACGGATAAGACGGGACTCACAGAGTTTTTCATCCAGAAATATGTGGCAATGGTCCCTCAGCTCGGAAAGCAGGGGCCGTGCATCGTCATACGGCGACGCATTCTCGTAGACAGGGCTGCTAGCCGTCGTTGATTTGCTGCCGTAGTGGGAATCAACAGCGGTGTAGAAGGACGAATCATTCGACACAGAGCTAGCCGGTGAGAAGGTTGCCATCGTTGTCGGTAGAGGCTTCTCAGGGGCGCAACTATCTGTGAGTACGCGACAACGCGTAAAGCAGCTGCCGTGGGATGGTGGGACGGAGGAGCAGATGAATTGTCGCCATGTAGTCCCTGCAGGACGGCTGGAACTGATTCAATTATTGTCCTGGCTTTCGACAACCACAGCACGGGCCGCTGTTGGTGCTAGGCTCAACTCGGCCGACGCGTCCAGTGGCACTGTGTGGGATGAACGCGCCTGCGCCACACCGTCACTTTTTTTCACCGTGGGCGCCACACCTTGATTGCCGCTTTTAGGTCCAACGTAATTAACTGTATCGGTCAGAAACAACCACATCGTTTGTTTGGTTCCTCGAACATTTTCAAGTGGTATCATCTATTTGACTCTGAATTTCTCTTCTATGATTAAAATGCCCAATTAAGGGCCAGCCTATTTGTCTATAATTCGTAACGACCTGGACCCGTCCAGGTGTTCTTATGCCAATCCCGAACGCCTTGCCCTGTTATGCTTGAGGATCCCCTCACCTCTTGAGCAAAAATGCAATAATTCATGACAACCGTTCCTTGCTTCCATGCCTCTCTATTAACATCCTCTTTCCTTAACGACGAGATGCTGCGGAGGCGTTTGTGGCGTTTGTCCTATGTCTCACCACCTCCTCCATAGCCTCATCCTCATCCACGGGCTGATGTGTCGCGCGCATGCGCGCGAGGACCTCTGCCGCCTCGGAAGCAAACTCGCACTTCATGCGAATCCTATCACCGTATTTCCAGAACAGGAACGGGAACGGTACACACGCCACGGCCAGGAAGGCGGGGATCGAACTGGCCCAGTGGATTCCAAGATCCTGGTACATGTAGGTTGTGAAGAGGGGGAAGACGGCACCGAAAAGCGATCGCAGGACGGAGTTGGCAGCGAGCACAGATGCTGCAAAAATGACATAGGAGTCGACTAGGTAGGTCATGAGCGACAGGAATACGAGCACAATGCCCGTACCGAATACTCCTGAGCCGACAATGGATACGGCCCAGTGAACCTCGGGACCGTTTGTCCAGGCGAACCAGAACATTCCCACGGGAATGAGGATCGAGCCGAGGATGGCGGGTGGGAGACGTGCTTCAGGGGGAGCTGCGCCGCCGTGAGCAATGGCTACACGGATATAACGCTTGTTGTCGAGGATGCTGCCAGCTGTAGCGATGGTCATGCCCACAGCTAGACCAATGAAGGCCAAGCCACCAACACCAGGCTTCCACCCACGCCCCTGCTGATAGACAATGGGGAATGCAGCGAAGCAGAGGTACATGGTGCCGTAGATGATGGCCATATAGAGCGAAGTAAGGAACACGATGGGCTCCTTGAAGAGCAGAACCCAGGGTCTCGACAATGCGACCGCAAACTGTTGGCCAAGGGTTTTGGTCGGCTTGCCAGCTTCCAACTTCGAGACATATACCTTTCCGGTCTTTTTGCTCAGAGCGGCAGCTCTCACTTTGAGCAGCACGGGCGAATATGTTTCTGGGTAGCTCAGAGTGCTGATAATCCAGACGGCACCACAGAACGCGGCCATCAAACCCTCGACCCAGCGCCAGCCCGCGGCCTGGCCCAGAAAACCACCAGCGATAGGGCCTACATAAATCAGTCGCCGAATCAAGACAAAACGAGGCCGGGTCTCAATTACTCACCGAGAGAAGGTCCCAAAAAGGGGGCCATCGCAAAGATGGATGTGGCGATGCCTCTTTCCTTGGCCGAGAACATATCGGCAATAACACCACCAGCGTTGGTCAGGGGAGCTGAACCAAATGAGCCAGCGAAGAATCTCATCACGATCAGGCCTGCAATGTTGGGGGCTCCTGCAGCTCCAGCATTGAAAGCGGTCAAACCCATGTAGGTAAAGAAGAAGAGCCGCTGACGGCCGTACAGCTCGGAGAGGGGCGCCCAGATCAGAGGTCCAATGGCAAAGCCCAGGACGAACATGGAAACACCGAGAATGGCGACTTCTGTCGACACATTGAATTCCCTGATAACACCGGTGACATCACCAGAGTAGGCCGAACTGGCAAAGGCTACAGAGAGAGTCGCCATGGCCTGGACGAGAGTGATTAACCATTTTCGGGACTGAGAGAATGTCGTCGGGTCGTGTTGATCGTTAGGGATGAATTCGACCTGGAAGGGAGACTCGGTTGTTCCCTCGCCAGCGTACTTGTGGTCAAGGACAGCCTGAGTGATGCCGGCCTGGTCAATCAGAGTGCGAAAGTACGAGTGCCTGTCGCTGGCGGTACGCTGTGACTCGACATCGGCGCCTGTTGCTGTGGCCGATGAAGACGACGAGGAGGATGATATCGGGGCTTCTGCCGTTGGTGCCATGGCTGCTTGGAGACGGCGATGCAGTCCTACGATGTGGTGGTGTTGAAGTTGAAGATCTTCAAAGTAACAGCCCAGCTCCACCAAGGTAAGTTATATAGGGGCAGCCGGGCCTCTTAATAAAATCGCCGCCATGCCCACATACTATACTATCTACCTATGTCGACTACTGGCCCTTGAAATCTCCGGAGATAAGACATCGAAAAAGACTGCTGTATTACCAAGCCGAATCGAGAGATTTTCCCGCTCCATGGAGCGGGTTTGGATCATCTTGCACACCAAGCCCTCCGTATCAAGTAAGCGGGAGGCCGGGATTCACCACATCCCAGGCTGGCTCCCGCTCCGTCCATGTGGCCATACCCAGGAATCAGCTAGTTTTGGTCCTCCGAACTGGATCAGGTGGAGCGTCGCCAACTTGATTGAGCCCGGCGCTCGGCAACCCGGCTCCAATGCACTGCCCATTACTTAATGTGCCGAGGCTGCGTGCGGCTGGTGGGGGCTATATACGAATGCGCAAGAGTTTGCTTTGCCCGCAGCACGTTGCAATTTCGATGGAGGCTCCAGATCCAATCTCCGGCTGCGACGTAACAGCGTTGTTTCCAAACGGCTGACCTGCATGCGGCTACATACATATGGGGGGAGTGTATCATGCTGCGCGAGGGTGGCAGCAGAAGCTCACTGAGAGGCATCATTGAAGGAGCAGTGCCCTGAATCACACCTGGCCGTAAGCCGACAAGAGATGAATCAGTGCACACCAGTATCATCTGCCGCTAACCGCCATCTGACGCCATCGATCGTCGGCCCATGCGACCAGAAAAAATGTTTGCTTCCCCCAATGATAACGAATCCCTGCTCGGGCCCGACACACCAAATTATCCAGGCCCGCTTCTTTGATTAGGCTTCTCGACCTTTCCTTTGCCAGACACGTCTCGCCTTATTCGGACGCCGACAGTTTGGTCACCAACCGGGATTCGGGGCTCAAAGATCTTCAAATCCCAGATAATTCCAACAATGGACCCTTTATTGTTTTGCTGGTCCACTCACAGCTGCTTGTTGCTGTGCAGTGCTACGTACCAGCTCGGCACAATCTTGCCGATTCTTCTCGCATTAATCCAAGATCTGATCTTCTGTGCTGCCTTCTCACGAATGTCCCATCTCTAATCAGATCACCACCTGCGGCGGCCTTAATTCCAATACCAGTCTAATCTCCGAATCCGTCCCATTCGTCCTCCTCTACCTCGTCCGTTGCTTGGTCATCTGATGTGCCACCACTGCTGTCATCCTCTTCGTCAGACTCATCCCTGGCAATCAGTGTGACTGGTTCTCCCGTGGATTTTAGCACCGGCATCCCGAGCTGGTCCCGGACGATTCTCCCCTCCACATCCCGGAGGTATGGACCCTCATCAGAGTCATCACCACCACCACCGCCACGGCCATCCGCATCGCCGCCGGATCGAACAAAACCGGCAACAAAGAAGCCCATCACTCCCCGCCCGTCCCCTTTGTGGCTCCGAATGCATCCCTCCGCGATCTCTGTGTCCCCGCCGCATTCCTCTGGAAGGCCCCGGACGTCCCAATCCCTCAGCCCACTGACCTGATCGTCTCTCCGTAAAATCCTCCAGCCCCTGCTACGGGCAATATCTGATTGTAGTGCCTTCATGACAACTCGCTCGTTCTCCTCCGCGTGCACAGAACATGTAGAATATGTGATCCGCTTGGCAGAGGGGAACTTGAACGCATGTAGAAGGATAATCAGCTGGAAGGAAGAAAGCGCCTCCAGCCTTGCCTGCAAGTCCTTGCTGGAATTGACGACCGTCTCGTTCCCTTCGTCATCGATGAGAACGTTCTGTGATGCTTCCTTCTCCCCCTTCTCCACCTCCCCGTGCTTCCTCTTCCTCGCCGTCTGCCCATTCTTTGGCGGCGGTGCACCCTTGCCCTGGGACTGCTTGTCTAGCGCATCTGGCAGATGCAGCTCAGGCATGGAATCACGCCCAACAATCCCGCTTCCCGAACAGCTCGGATCCAGCAACAACAGCCTGACATCCTTGTATTTGTCCGCCTCGGGGTCGACTTGCAGGAAGTCCTGGCCGGGGGCGATGACCGTCTGCTTCCTCGACCCGGCAATCCTGACCATCTTCTCCAGCGTCTGCGCCCTCCGCGAGTCCTTCTCGAAGGCGAAGATGGTCTGCGGCGCGCTCTCAAAGTCCGGCCGGTGCCCGTGCAGCACGGCGGCCAGGTGCGTCGTCTTGTTCCCCGGCGCCGCGCACGCGTCCACCACGTCGCCGTCCTCGGAGCGGGGGTCGAGCAGGTAGGCTGGAAAACACGACGCCTTGTCCTGCAGGATGATCTTGCCCGCGCCGTAGGCGTCCGTCTTGGTGAGGTCGGTCCCCTGCGTGACGGCGAGGAGGTTGGGCACGTGCGGATCGATGTAGACCAGCCGGGTTGCTCCTCCCGCCTTGCTGGGCAGGGAGCGGATGACCTCCTGCAGCTCCGTTGTCCGCTTGTACGCGGCGAACGTGGTCTCCAGCTGGTCCTCGACGCTGCTCTTGAGGGCGTTGACGCGCACCCAGCGCGGGATGTTGGCCTCCTCGCCCGCCGATGCTCGCTCGACCTGCTCCCGTAGCTGCTCGGTGGATGCGGCCTTGCGCCGGAGCCTTGCGAGCGTCAGCTCGGACGTCAGGCGACCCTTGTGACGCTCGACGCTCTGTCTGAGACCATGGCTCTGTGGGAGGGCGATGCCGCCCTTGGCCAGGAGCAGATCATGTGTCAGTAGCAATGAGAGAGCGGGTGTCAACTAGAGATGTAGATTCAGTGTCAGCTTCAGAAGAAATACCCATAGGCCCCCCAAAAAAGAGAAGAAAAAGTAGCAGAATCCGATTTTGGCATGCAATGCGCTCGACAAGGTAAGGTGTATAAGTGAAATAGAGAGCCATACCTTTCGTTCAAGTTTTAAAAGCTCGGCCCTCTCGATAACCTCCTTGAGCACGACACTCCATTTGTAAGTTTCCAGCACCAAAGCATACAGCTGGTTGGGGGGCGACTTGAGGCCCTTCTTCTTGAAGACTCGAGCTTTGAGACTGCCGCCGTCTGAAGTTGGCGCTAGGAGGAACTCTGCCGCCTCATGGTAAAGTGACATGTCGATCACCAAAATGCCAATTTCATCATTTGATCTTCACCAAGCCTAATTCACTGGTTTAATTCCCTTGGATTTTCTTTTTCTTCCCGGGCTGTATGTGACAATGTCCGGCTGGGGTTGCTCAATCAAACAGGCAAAAAAATATGATGGGAAAAAGAGATCCCAACCAACAGTCGTTCAAAAATCGACGCCAGATTGGGAAATTGATGGATTCACCCGCAAATTACCCGCCACTGACCCGTTAATTGTCAGCACTCTATATGCACTCAGCATCAGAACAAACAAGCCTTATTCTACCACATTCATGGATAGATTCACGATATCCCCTTCCCAGCTTATATCGCATAAAGTATAGCCCACCCAGCTACACTGAGACGCCGTTATGTACCTCAGGTAGGTAACATTGGTCGCGGGTCACATATGGTCCTAGCCACCGGGTAGTTGTTGAGGATGACAAGCTCCGGTGTTGATGCACCATTTGAGTACTGACGATGGCACAAAGGTCTATATCGTGGGTAGGAAGAGGTGCTGCTCACTCAATGGCCATTGCTAGCTTGGTTGCACGACCACATAGTGTATGTAAGTCACCTATCAACTACATAACCACAACCAACCAATATCTCTGGCCGCCGCAATATCATTCCGCAAATCTGTGCCCCCTCGCCGTAGCCTCCAACATCACCCACGCCTCATGAGGTGCATGCGAAACATGCCGCCCCATCACATCTCCAAGTCACAAGTCACCTCCCTGGCTGTGGGATGCATCGTCCCCTAGGACTTAGAGACCGCTGTTCTGCATGGCATGGTCCTGGGGCTCATGTTCCTCCATCTGACGGCTGACGGGGATGTTCTGGTGACGAAAGACGGCGGCACCGATTGCCACAACGTTCCACCTAGTTCGTTCCACGTTAGCAGACGGTACTATCCGACGACAAGGCTCTGGTAATCCTACGTATCAACGGCACCGTAGCGGTAATACACGGAACCCACTCTCTCCCTGAGCAGTTGCTTTTCCACCTTGCTGTAGAACAAACTGATCTTGGCTAGGCCGCCGGTCATGATCACCTTCTGTCATATGGTTGTTAGCAGAATGAATCGAGACTGGGGCAGAATGTAGGAGTGGTGATGGCGCACGGAAGGGCGCTTTCCGCGCTCATTGCTCTCGACCTCGTCGTCTCCGATCTTGTCGATTATCCGCACCAGTCGTTTTGCGTGCTCGTGGATCACGCCATGGATCTCGTCACTTGGTTTAGACATGTTAGCGGCACTAGATTGAAACTAGACCGTACCTCGAGGGTGAGGGTGGGAGGGAGAAGGAAGGATTGGGTTGAGTTTATGATGGGCTGAAATTGACCACAGTTGGTCCATGGAGCAATGGTATTTGAATGCAGGGGAAGAAAGAGATGTCCTACCTGGAGAAATAGATTTCGGTGTGCAGGACTTGCACGGAAATATCCAGTGTGGTCGCGCGGGGCTCACGCTTGATAGCCTCCCAACTTTTAAGGATTTTGGCTCTGTAGCTGGGGCGACGGTTTAGAAATTTCTCGAGATCGTTCACATGGCGATTCCGGACATGGGAGACAGCGTGTGAGATCTTGTCCTCCATCAAGTCTCTGAAAATTTGGTCTAGCCATAAACCACCCCCAGCGATTGATTTTGTAGGCGGGGGGATCGAGCGTCCGTGATCTTCCGGCCGAAAAACCGCGATATCCTTCGAGCAGATTAGTATGGATGGGGTGTGAGAAGGTTGGAAGGCACAAACAATGCTTAAACCGCCGCAGTCAGCGATGATCACAGGCTCCTTCGGGATTGTCAGCTGAAGCCAAATAGAATCCAAAGACACGGGACACAGGACACGGGACACAGAGACGGGGCAGGAGATGGAAGAAGTGAGTGAAGTCTAAGGTAGGAAAGTTCTAGATGATGAGCAAGAAGAAAAAGAAAATCATGGGAAAATTTGCTGAGAACACTAAGGAAGAAGTCAAGCTGAGAAGGGCCTAAATAGAGAGAAGATAAATAATATACCTGCATGGGCCCACGGGTCCGCAAAAGCTGGAATGTGCCGGCCAAGGCCGCCTCGGCTTCAGATCCATAGACCACTTTACTGCATTGGTTTGGGATGGCGGAATGGCTGACAATACTCTGGATGATTGAGAAACTACTACGAGAGAGTTTCCAAGGGTACGTGATTGCAGCTGTGATGGGGGCACCTCTGTTCTTGCGCTTCTCAAGAGCAAGAACAAAGAGACCCTCGAGAAAAGTCTTGAATGCATCATGTGTTCCCACCTTCTTCTTCCCATGTCCCTCGTTTTCCCTGACCCAAGTCACCAGCCTGGTATCTTCGGCGGATTGATTGAACTCGTAGAAAAGATCGAATTTGAAAAATCTCTGGATCTCTTCATCATCGTGCGGCTCTTCACAAGGACGAAGGAAGCGGGCTTTCGGACCATTATTGTCCAAAGAGACCGCTACAAGCGATTGGAATTTGCTGATCACGTCGGAATCATGGAATTCGTGACGTCCATGCGTCAAACAGTTGGTGGCTTCAACGATGCACGCACCGGAGTACCTTGAGAGGTGTTAGCAACACTGGCTGACACCCATCGTACTACTGGTTCACTTACGTTGTGCCTACATCAAGGCCAATGACCACATGTGGTTGACAGCAAGGAGGCTTCTCTGCCATCTCGAAAGACTGAATGGCGAGGGAAAAAATGTGATGCAATATTCAAAGGTCTCTAGATATGGAACGGTATGTTTGAAGCAATTAACGAAGATGAAGAGGCGAGGAAGAGGAAGGGTAGGTAGAGGAGGGCAAAGGAGTACTTATAACTGAAGAAGCTGAATGGCATGCCGGAAGGACTTAGTTCCTGCGAATAGCAAGTATACACCGCATCGTCCAATCCCAATATTGCGAGACTGTGCGAACTACTACCTCTACAGGCAAGAAGGAGGCGCTTCTGCATCCCCACCCCCCTCCCCCGGTACTTGGCCGCGGGACCTTGAATGCCACCTCCCATATACACTGGGCCACAGACCCAGAGTAAGCAAAATGCATAAGTGGAGAGCAGCAGGGCTTTGTATCCAGCCTGAGACGGCAGCATAATGTTGTACCTTCTGGCTGATTCCCGCTGTTGTGTAACTAATTGGCACAGGACTAAGGCATGATAAAAAGGGGGGGGAGTAGGTTGGCTGCAGCTGATTTCCCCTAGTTTCGGTGCGGTGGCTTAGCCAGGGGGGTGTACATAACCCAAAAGTTGTCGAGAGGAGAGTGAGCGGTCTGCCCGGTGTTAGGGGAAAGTCCCATCTCGTTGTTACATCTTCTCTTCTTGAAGCGCCGTAGGTTAAGGATAGAGAGCAAGCAGTGCTGGCAATGAAGATATGAGACATTGTAAACGGTCTGAGCCTGTTCGAAAAGCCAAGAAAAAAAGGAAAGAGAGAAAAAGTACACACTTAAGTAAAAGGGGATATGGGAAAAGTTAATGACACAATTAGGTAACTAGCATTGGTGAGAATCTGTCTACAAGCTTCTAGCAAAAGGGTATGTAGCGAATTGTGAGATCAATGTGCAACCCATTCAATTGTTAGCACCTCTGCATTCGCTCGTGGTATCCTGGTATCCTAGTTCTGGCCCCGTTCCTCCAGCTTCTCCGGACAGACAACTTCCATTGGTGTGCTGTACATATGAGCTTTGTACCAATAATTGTAACCGAGAGGATAGATGACGGATTCTGTTCCCGCTTGTGGGAAGCCTCCAGTTGTCCATCCGTGAACTACAAGCGCAGGGACCATGACGTAGTCGACAAGCCCCGGCTCTGCTCCGAGCTCAGTGACTGTAATATCCATTCGATTCTCTTCCGGACGGAATCCGTGGACTTGACCCGTATCTGGGTGGGACATCTCCATTCTTATGTGCCAGCGAGTTACAATCATGACCATATCCATACGCATCACTGCATCGATCAAGGTCATGTAACTACCGTCTAGGAATTCGAGGACCGTCATATCAAGCTCTGGGTGGGGATTGGTTTCGAGGTATTCAGTCTGGATACTGAGAACACGCTTCTCTATTTGGCTTCGTAGCCAACAAGTATCAAAGTGTCTCTGTTCGGGATTCTGTCGATGTACTACTCGAGCAGTGAGATTGCGCCAGTGATGGTACAAGGGGTTGTATTTGTCATCGGAGTCGGTAACAAGCTCTATAAAAACAAGTCAGCGCTGTCTTTACGGGGCTACTATTAAAGAATAGATGCCAGAAATTTAAGCACACACCTCGAGCAGAGGCCTGTATTTTGCCAAATGATTGCCACAACTCTCCATTCCACTTATCTGGGTCCGCTCCCGAGAAGACGCGTTCATAGAGGATGCGGAAAATCCAAGCAATGAAGATATTCTCAACAACATTTTTATTGCTGGAGTTGAAATGATTAGGCGCATTCGTCGCCCATTCACTGATCTCATCTTGCCACACCCCAGGTAGCCTATCCCAAGAGTAGACTGACGGAAGGGTGTTGTAGACAAACCGCCTGACGAAAGCGCGAAGATCTCCCCACCAATCGTATAGCATTTCTCCGCACTCGCAACCGTTAATCGAGTCATAGTCCCAAGGTTTATCCAAAGGTTTAGAGAAGATATATGCACCACACTGGGCATCCTCGACGCCAATCGGGAGGGAAGTGGTGGAAGCAGCAGGGTCAATCTTGGAAGCAAGGCCTACTAGGTTGGAAGCATTATCGGCGCTCGCTTCGGGAATTGAGCCCGAGACGGCAGGTTTGAAGGTTGCCGCATCGTCAACTCCGTTGCCAGGTACGGCAGTAGGATCTGGGATGGAGAGGGCAGGGTCCTGGCTGCTGAGAGTGGGCTGGCCGGATGGACTAGCCTTTGGCGCGTCGGTATCGACGACGCTGTCGATACTCTTCTCGGGGGTCGAGTCTGGGGCGGCAGACTTCTCCGTTACTGTGTCGTCAGCGTCGTTTCCGAGTCTATCTGGAGCACTCGGGACGCTGCTGGTAGAGCCCTGGCCGTCATGTGTGAGATGATCCGTGGAATCGGGCTCTGGCTCTTGGGTGTAGGCAGTGGCAATGGTCTCGAGGCTCTCTTTGCCGTGTTCATTCTCATCTGTGATTACAGAGGACCGGCTTCGCTTAGAGGCTGGCTCGTCTACGCCATCCTCGAGGTCAGGACTGTGACGCTTCGAACCCAAATGGGCCTTAACAAGGGAATCGGGGATTAACGAACCCATGTTTGGCGTGCTGATGTTTCAACCAGCGTGGTCTGAAGAATAGTGGTGAATGAAGGCTCTCAAGCCCAACTTGATTATAACCTGGTCAATAAACAACGTATGGCACAGGAACCTCAAGGAGACGGGCAAAATTGCTGGCAACAGAGTTCGAGTCTTGGTTGAATCGAAGGTCAGCCGACTAGAGTGTGCACAAGTCTTATAGGCAAGAGAATCTGGGCCACAGACACACTTAGTGAAGGGAGACAAAGAGGGGGCGGAGCTGATCAAAACCAGACGCCAGAACCGCCGAGTGCCACCACACAAACGCAATCTCTCAGCTTGTTGGGAGAGCTTGGGGCCAAGATAAAGGCAGGGGAGGGGGGTGGAAGGGCGTGTGGCTACCGAGCTACATGTACAAGAACTATACGCATCTGCCCATTGCCTACATGCTTTGACTGTGGCACACAAACAATAAAGGTGTTACACCCCACCTTTCCTCATATTGAGAAGAAATGGCTTGGCCTTGGCAGCGGCGAATAACATTGTTTGATGAGACGATTATGGCGTACGTCATGTGGCGTCTGAACAATAGGAAGCACAATAGCAACGGTCTAGACCGAGCCTGAGCTGGAAAGGCAAACCCACGACGCAGGGCACCGGTCAAGGATACAAAGGTGAATTCGCATTGCAGTGGCATCAAAAGAGGCATAGAGGAACTGGTCCGGGGAAGGTTGTTGGCTGAGCTCTTGCTACCATAAGCAGGGCTGGTTGGCTGACCTATGGAAAGCAGCCTCTGATACAAGAAATATGTATGGCTTCCTCCCAAGCACGTACATTCGATATTTGTGATCTCTTGGCTCTACGCCAAATTGCAGCATGACAATTCTCAACATGTTTACAATGGTACTCCTGTTGCTGCCTCTTCAGCCCCTGGCAGCGGCTGCCTGCCAGATCAAAAGTGTCAAGAGTGTGTACAGATGTATAGGTATGGCACGGTACTTAGCCAAACAGAGAACTGATCGCCATCAGCCAGCCTTGGCTATTGAAGACTATTGACGTTGTGCACTACGGCTAGGCACCAGGGGCCCCTACATATACATTCATGCGAGATACAAGGGAGGACTTCCGGCGTCGTGACAGACAATCAGCAAGCTAGTTCATGTCAGCTGGCTCAACGATAATTGTCTAGGCGTCGCTATTGGAGGCTATTGACGTTGTGTTACTCAACCAGGGACCTAAGGCGGCTGCGTACGCAACAAGCTGGGATGCAAGGTACACGGCGAACTCCCAACAGCATGACAGGCGGTCAGCAGTTTTTGTTGTCAGCCGCTTCACAACAGTCTACCTTGGTAGCCTGTGACCGGCAAGTTACAGCCAGAGATGGGTTTTGGTGTGTCACATCCCGACACCTTATCTCGTTAGTTCTCCCCTGCCCAGCAATCAAAGGTTGTTCAAGCGAGTGTTGTCTACGAACTCACCAACCGCCACAAAACAGGTTGTGAGACGTATCCCCGGAGGAGGGGGAGCTAAGGTACAGCGCGGAGGATGGGAACTTTCCCCATGCATGTGCCCGCTATCCTGGGATTTGTTGTTGTGCATCCTCCCGCCCGTGTCTTAGGACGAACGGGCCCCATCGGGACTTTACCGTCTATGTCTCACTGGCTGAGAAGGCTGGGTAGGCACTTGCGCTCATAGTAACAGAGAAACTCTGCTGGATAGTGCTCATTCTTGTGCTCTTGTTAGGAATGCTGCTTGTGCCCTCCGAAGGCCCCTCCGGCTCCGATCCAAGTAACAACGTGTCGGCCGAAATCAAGCTCAAGAAACATCTATCGCATCGCCTTCCTAGAATGACCCCTTGGTCGATGAGACAGGCTTCTCCAATGTCATCCAGCTAAGAAGGGCCTTTGCAATAATAGACCTCAAGCCCATCCTAGGTACTTCTACATAGGCGCCACAATGTGTGAGATCAAAATCTCTACTTGGCCGCATCATGTTTCTACACGCGCGGCCGAGGAGGCAATTTTCAGACATGCTGAGGTGAGTCTTCTCGATACTAGCCAATTCGATATACTAAGAAACAGGAAGGCTAACAGAATTCTAGAAGACTTGTTGCTTTGTCCCGATAGTATAGAGAGATAACTCCTCATGTCCAGAACTCGCAGTTGTGCGTCACGGCAGACTTGTAATCCATATTTCTGTACGCTGAAGGGTATTCAGCGCTTGAAAACCAATTGAACTTGAGCCAGCAGATATAGCAAGTAGAACCGCCTCCTCAACGTGACAGACACAATGACCTGGAAGCTTTGTCTAGCTGGCAGGCACCGATTTTTCAAGGGAGGCGCGGGAATAGAGGTGTTCGCCCCGATATACTTAAGTGTGGCGGCTTCACTAGCAAGCAAAAGTTGGATAGATTCCAGGTTCATCGGGCTTCCACGTGTATGCGGTGATCGAAACATCCACACGACACTTTCGTCAAAACACAGCTCGATTGCCCAGTTCAGGCTACCACTGTATGGTCTCTTTGTTTGGTCGCATGAGCAAGGCCTTTTCCTCAGAGCCTCGGCCAAATCTATCAGTGCTCCAAGGTTGAATGTTGCATATGTGAAAACAGGCGGTGGTTTCTCCATGTTTGTCGTTGGGGTGATGACCCCTTTTAGACAGGAGTTTCGTTATCGGTCGTCGAGCCACGAGCAAAAAGCTCAGAAAGTCTTAGATACCCTTAGGTACTGCGATCTAGCCTTGAAACCCCTTTGATTCCTTTACCTAGAACTTTCTGAGTAGCACCCTTTTACAGGGAATAGAGAAGGTTTCTTTGGTCTTCTCGTCCTAAAGCTGAAATTCTGTTAGTTGATCCAAATTGACTTGTTGCGTGGGCGCATTACTTACAGCGGGAATAAGGCAGCTTCGCGACCACTTGTGGGCTTTCCCCTTCTTCCAGATATTATCCTCTTTTAATACTGGTAAGCAATATGTCTTGCGTTTCTAAGGGCACCACTAACTAACCGTCACAGTAGTATACTTCTTCGGTAAAATCTCGAAGGTTATCTTGTCAAATGCGCCTCTTGGGGGAGTTCGAAGTGCCATTCTGGTAAATGGAGATGCTTCTGTTCGTCGTCAAGGATCTTAAAAAGTTGAAGGGGTCGCAAAGTGTTTGTCGAAGAGTTACAGGGGCTTCTTCAAATCGTTTCAAAGAGCTCAAGAAGCTATGATAGATCTTTAGAAGTCGCAAGGAGATGCAAGGAGATGCAAGGAGATGCAAGGAGTGGCAAGAAGATCAAAGAAGGATCTGCTTTGAAAGATTGAGAAGAAAGTTTCATGGTTCGCTCAAGCCGGGTCTCTTTATAGATGATTTCTGTTCTCCTAGTAAGATCGTGGCCCACTCTCGTCTGTGAATCATGATGTTCAATGGCCTATTCTTGGTCGGAGGTATGGGCAATGTTCAAGGTCACCATTGAAGTATATCCAGGCCAGCAAGGACCTACCTCAGCCCTACTTGCTGCCTGCAAGGTCCTCCTAGACTCGGGTGTGGGTAACTATGGGGCTGCCAGGGTGGTATCGTAGGGGACAAGCGGATGATCTCCCAGCTCCTCAGCACTCCCAATCTTTCGCACTCCCAAGCTTCGAACTCTCAGTCTTTCGAAACCCCAAGCTTCTGCTCCTCCAGATTTCATTCAAGTTACTTACACTTTGGATTGTTCAAAGTTCCGAATGTTCAGACTTCGAATGGTCCATTATCACGGATAATGAGCTTCAAAAGTCACATGCTGCTACTCACCAACACTCCCTGTTCCTGGGCACCATGGTTAATATTCAACGTCTGGACGAGATGGCCCAGGACTTAGAAAATCCGTTACTAGAAATGGACAGTATGCCACTTACTGACGACGAAGTTGGCGCTTTGAATGGGCTATCAGCGAGGCTGAATGTTACAGTCACTACAATTGCTAAGAAAACAGGGTCTATCCAACCATGTCAAGGGGCATGGAGAATCAGTGGCGAGCTAAGAAACGGGTCTCAGGCGACTATAACAAAGCTACTCGAGGAAGAGAAACTATCAAACCCGGCGGTTTTTCGAAGGACTATGGCGCTGATATTCAGCGGCCCCAAAGAACCCGACTTTGAATTTTCCAAGGATAAGTCAAGGAGAATCAGCAGCACTAAAGGATATGCGAGAGGCTCCGGAGACTCAGTCCAGATGCATTAGTAGTGTGGTCAATTTCATTCATCCCCACCATATGGTCTGCAAATTCAATGGGCCATGCTTTTTTTGACAGTTTGCTTGATGACATACGGATCACTGATGTCCGGATCTGGCCGCCAGCGGTTATGGAGACCTCAAGGAACTCCAGAGCCACATAGACCTCAGAGACTCACCGGAATTCAAGATTTTTATTCCAGTGAGTTTATGATTGCATGGCACCGCTAACTAAGCTAACTTTCAGTAGAGCCTCTTGATCCAAAATGGCACGACGTCGGAGTTGGGAGTCGAGGATTACATCATTCCAACGCCAATATAGATTCTCATGCTCTAGGGCATGAAACCAGAGGCTCGCGCAAGGCAAAATTTCACCACTACCAGCAGGTACTGACAAGCCTCTAATAGAAATGGAGCACATATTCACGAACGCTCCCAGCCGCCAACTTATCACGTATGCCACAGCCGTTCAGAACAACAGTTCAGAGCAGTCGGAACTAAAATGAGAGAGGAGCCAGAGATCATCGACGACCTCCTGTTGATCAACGTTGTTCCCGAAGTAGGCTTACATATTGGGGTTGACGACGTCCCATCTACCCGACTCACCCAGAAACTAGCCACCCTATAGTACGATGGATCAAGCCTTCGCGTAACGAGGATCCAAAGGCTGAATAGAACAAGCTCATCATCACATAATCAATTGAACAATTCGTGCCCTGCAGCTGTAAGCTCCCAAGAGCTCATTTAGAGACGTTCAATGTTTACTGAAATACCCCGAGATCTGATAGAGACACTCCTTGAAGCCTCGAGAGGGGGCATCATTACATAAAGGTGAAAATTGCCTGACACTGCCATCAAACCAGTCACATACTCATCACCAATTTCACTGCAGGTAAGAGTCGTTTGTCGACAAAGGGCAATATTTCGTCTTCAGGAGAATACTCTAAGCTCCGTGGGAGAAAACTGTAGGTTTCCCTCCGGTTCATGGGACCACCCAGGTAACTAGTCTCTGCATTCAGCCTTACTTATCTCTTGCCGAAAATTATGGTTATTATTTCTAGGGACTAGCAGCCTCTTTGACTGGCATCCTTCGTTGATTAGAGAAATCGTTGGGATTTCTCTCATTCTCATCGTGTTCGTCGCCACAGGCTCACATCCTCAATGGCGGTGCGCAGCAAATGAAGCTAAGAGAGGATAGCACTGTCCCAATCTCAGACCTAGGAAACGATGTGACTCATAGAGCTCGAATCAATGAAGGCATTGTGAGGGTCGAAGTCAATGGGAGTTAGGTAGATGGGGACGTCGTCAAGCCAGGCATGTAAGCCTAGGTAGCGTTGATGCAATGTCCGCAAAGGCTGTCCATCAGCTTGACCGGAATCTCGACGACAAATTTCCTGTGTAATTCGTTCTTTTTCTAGCCCCCGAGGACATTTCCCAACATATAACCTGCTACGCTACGCTAGGGGCAGTGTTGGACAGCAATCCCAGCATGATCCTCTCGCTCATTCTCGAGACTCCAGCAAAACGAGATGGCTTGAAGTGCCATATTAGGACCCTGGCGAAGTGCCTCTTGGCTTTCTCTTGATTTTGCCCGGGGATCAATCCCGCCACGCCAGCAGTCCCGCCTGGTACGAAAAGGAGGTACCACGCCATGTGCTAATGAAGATATCAAGGGCCCTCCCGGTCATGTTTCTGTGCGAGCATAGCGCCCTTCAACTGTCAACCTAACTTACTCGTGTACTCACAGTCTGAGTGGAGGCCATGGTTTAGGGGAGCTTTGGAGTGAGGCTAATGAACATGATATTGCACCTTTCAACTTTTTTGTTTCACGACCTAGCCGAGAAATAATTTCCAGCTCAGGGTATTTCCTACCCTAAACCATGCCAATACAACCCTGAATCATTAAGGAAGATCATACCGGGATTTCTGCAACAAACCATGTGTGAAATCCCCTATGGACATCGACATGGGATCGAATGCATGTAGGTAGCATTCTCGAGTCGCGACGGGTTATTGACACATGGGAATACTGATCGAATTGTTGGGGTCAAACCCATCTACTACGGAACTTTCGAGATGAAGCCATGGCTAGTCACGCCAGACTTGCATCCCCAAGGAGGCTACTGTGACCTTGTGAGACGGTACACTGCATGGAACCTTATGATCAACCCCATGAACCACTGATCTACCTTTAGCGGCGTCGGGTTAATGACGGTCTCAGATATCAAGGGCACGGATAGCAGGCAGGAACGACAGCGGCAATGCCAAAAGCAACGATGGCCCATGATACGAACGCAAGGCCATGCGACGCTGCGGTGCCATGCAGAACTCAAAATCTCCTTCCCCCAACACGAGTCCCCTCTTCGAGAGCGACGCTCTGCAACAGTAGGTAAGGAAAATGCCAAACAAGCTACCGAACTGCGGGCAAAAGTCCTCCGCACAGCCCGCAGGCATATAACATCTGCAGATGGACTC
Source organism: Clonostachys rosea (assembly GCA_026958235.1). NCBI lineage: Eukaryota > Fungi > Ascomycota > Sordariomycetes > Hypocreales > Bionectriaceae > Clonostachys > Clonostachys rosea. Next base: position 6,534,445 of record CP110204.1, read on the forward strand.
CTGGATCCAGACTCTCGTAAAGTTCAGCCGTGCATTCATCACAGTACATATTGCGCACACTCTACGTGCAGAGACCCCGGGCATGGCTGCAGGTCGTCATTGGCTGGGCCCCAGCATGTCGAATCTCACCCTCCTTCAGTTTCGGGGAAAAGGACCGGTCGGAGCACCATCACGGGCCCTGCCTTGACAGCCAAAAAAGAAGGCTCTTCTGGAAGGGCGCTTACAATTCTCAGAACGCTTCTCACAGTCTGAGATTTCTCAAAATAAACAAATCGCGACTTGCACGAGTCACGAAAATTGCGGGAGCCCGGCCGCGGTTGGCAGCCCTGAACAAGGGGAGCTTTCTCGGTCAAGGGAGATCCCTGTAAAACAAGCATGGAACATTGGAAATCCAGATCGAATCAAAGTCAGGCACGACACAGCCTAGAGCGCTCAGACCGGCCCCTCTCCGGGGAGGGGAGGGGGGCAAAGTGAGATTTGATTTGAGAGCAATGATCCCAGTCTAGCCAATCGAAGTGTTATGATGACGGCATGAGCAAGGCGATTCATACGGTCGACGGGGAACCAGAAGGTGTGAATCCGGCATGCCATGAACTTTACGATGTCGTCCAACCATTGACATACGAGTTAAGGTTTCCGAGAACACCACACTCAGAACGGTTATTGCTACTACGCCAGTAGATGTAGGTACCGCTCTACGCGCACTACTGCTACTACCGCGTCGAGCTGGGAATGCATCAGGAAAACTAGTTTGGTGGGGAGAGGAAGCTGTTCTGGACCATCCAAACCTCCATGCATAGAGGATAACAGACTGACCATTGATATTAGATGGCATCTAGAACTCACCGCACCCGAATAGGGGTTGTACTTGCTACCACACAGCGTAGTCTCGCGGTCGAACCTCTGCTGCGACACCTGGCCGTCGAATCACTGGGTTTACATTGGCAAGCTTCCCTTGCTTCAGCTCACTGCCGGCACGGTGATCAAGATTGCCGCTTACGAGAGCATAGCCAACCACAGGCGCCTGGCTGGCCAAGCTGTTGCTTGCCGGCCGGAGGTAAATGATAGATGACGAGAACATGTATACGAGCTGTGTGCTGGGGGGAGCTGAGAGCGGTGATGCGCACAAGGTCCGTAGAAGCGGCCAAAAACAGCCTATCAGCTGCCCTGCCCTGCGAATTAGGTCGCCGGTGACCGAAGTCAGAGCAAGAGTGTTACCAACGCCCCATACCCATCGCTAAGAGAGCATTTCATAACAGGCAAGGTTAGGGATGGCGCAGAAACAAAAAGAGTCAAAAACATTGGGAGACAAATGAGCCCTGCTACGCCGCGAATACGGACGGGTGCGGGTGCTTGTACTTCGGGAACAGGGATCAAGGGAACTTGGGAACAAGTGAAGAGGAAAAAAAAACCTCACCTACGTCGATGATCGGTCAGCAAAGTTAGCTCGCTCAACGCAGCTTATCCCCGTTGGAGGGCTCGTGCAAGTCCCACCTTGGTGCGTAGGTGTAGGGCATCTGCCTGCTGCCAGACGGAACAGGCCGGGGGTGGGAAGCTCATCCCGATCGAAAGTGTAAGTGAGACTCGGGGGATCGTGGGAGGATCTACAGCGAGTCTCCCGGAACAGAAATGCTGCTGAGCGGTTATCTTCCGAGAGTACCACCTACCTCCATCAGGGCGTTGAAACCTGGAATGCAAGTAGGACCTTATGTGTGGGATAGGGAAGTAGAGTGGATGGTTCGTCTTGCCAGTCCCAAGAGCTCGGGTGAGGAGGTCTTTGCTCTCAACTGGGTCTGTGTAGACGAACACCCACGACCGAAGCCCAAGCGGGCAGGACGAAAACAAACAAACAAAACAAATAACACATCACGACGGGCTATAACACACAGGATATTGCCGGCCGGCAGCGTCATCAATATGTCTTAACACATTACTGGGAAGCGTTAGCGGAGTCGTCGTGGTGGGCTATACACTATTAGATATGGAGAAAGAGGGGAAATGACAAGAAAAACGAGAGAGGGAACAAAAAAAAAATCTTTTTGCTTCTTCTGCTTCGTCTTGATTAGGCGAATAACGGGCAAGAAGCTAAGTTACTTACCCTTTAGCAAGGAGGCGATGCACAAATCGGCTGCCTGAGGCTAACTATATCCATGTACCTCTCCGCAGTGGATATAACGGACTCCTACCTCTAGCCAGGTACTAGCGCGCAAGACACTGCACTAAGGGACTAGCACAAATTGTGACATTGGCCACAAAAATAGCCCACTTGGTGCTGTCTCAGAGACAAGGGAATGGCTGACTTGCTGAGACACTGGCGCAGTTGAGCTTTAATGCAAGGGGTGGGGTCATTTGCGGCGCACACACGCAAGCAAGCTCTCTTGCAGCTGTTAGAGCAGCCGCCGCCGCCCGTCGTGCATGATGGCATCGTTGGCGAATCTCGCGCACAGTGTCGGGAGGGGGGAAGAGAGAGAACGCTGAGACCGGGACCGAGGGGAGGAAGAGGCACGCCAGACTACCGACAGGCCATGGGAGAACGCGGGAGAAACGCTGACAAGGATATAAATCAATGGCGCATTCGGGGAAGAATCAGAAACTCTCCTCCAGAGCCCTCAGATCCTGTGGGCTCGTAGTCGAGATTGCACACGTCGTAGGTCGAGCCCACACAAAACAAAGCCCCTCCTTCAGCGCACAAGTTGCCCGAGCCTGCTGAGCCTGCGGCCCCCTCGCCTCTACTTAGAGCCTTGACAGCTGCCATGGGTGGATTCGTTGGTGTGAGACGTTGGTGCCGCTCAGGAACAGAGCACTGTGCTTTTTTGCCGTGGGCCCAGAGTAGGTACCTGACAGCCGTGCAGTACTGCTGTGAGGTAAAAAGTGCCTTTAGCATGCTCGTAGAGTAGCATAATGGAGTCGCACTGCTACGTCGTGTCGGGAGAAAAGCCAAAATCAAAATAAGCTGACCCCATAATTCCCACCCACCATCTCCTTGCTGCCTTCTTTTTCAGAAATAAATGGCAGCATACAGAAAACTAAAATCAGAGAGAAAAAAAACTCTGCCCTCCCTTCTACCGGCTGGGAGGGAGGGTATGGTTTCCACTCCGAGATCCAAGCTCCTACACCAAAATCATCGAACAAATCTTGGTCCAGAGCGGGAAAAGGAGGGCGGCCACGGAAAAGAGCCAGTATGCCTACCTCTTGCTTGGGCTTCAGCTTTGGTCCCAGCCAGGTCAGGTCAGCCCCGAGTTTCAAGCACTCTCCACCTCTCCCGTCACGGAATCCCTCCTCATCCTCCGGGGGGATCTCAAGCTTGCTTCCTGAGCCCCTGCCCACCCCGGCCAGTCCTCACACGTTGTCATTTTGGGCTGAACCTCTCGATTGGGGCGCTGATGGTGACCTGTCCTGTCCGTCCAAGCACCTAGCCTGGGCCCACCGCCCCAGATGGCCCATCGGCTGGTGTTGGTCCGTACCAAAGACCTCCCCATGGATGTCATCCACGGTGCCCATGCCCATGCCCATGCCCATGCGCTGCCTGCGAGCACGGAGCGTCATTCGTAGAGCTTGTCTGTCCTGCAGGGCGGCTTGCCTTGACTCCCATTCGGAATTAATATTAGATATACCCTCAGCCCCAACCAACGACCGACTGGCCCGTCCCACCCTCTTCTCACATTCATTCATGCTTTGTTGCCGTACTTACCTACGTGCCGTCACCCACTTTCGTTCCGTCATTCGTTTACTACTTACCTTTCCCAACTGGTTGATCTTAATCATAAGATCTCACTGACATTCATTATCCCCAGAGACACTCAACGCCCTCCCTTCTGGCCGTTTTGTCTCTTTGTCTCATCACCATCTCATCTGGGTTTGTTTTCTTCACAACAAGCCTCCCTCGGCAACACCGGGCAGATCCCTTCACATCCCACTGTAGATTGCAAGACCCCGCGTCGACTACATCTGCTCCAGAGCTGGTCCTCCATGTCCGGCTGGCGACCTACAGAAAGGCACCGCCATCCATATTGATAGGATCTCGTCAACTCATCCATCTCCTTCATACTTATACCTTCCTTGCCCTTGGCGACCAAAAAAAGTCAAGACAAGGCGACGACAACTACCAAGTACTTCATTCTTTTCACTCAAGGCGTCGACCATTCACACCGCCACCACCCAGGATATATACTCCAGTACCGGCGCTGAGTTGGAAAACAAAAACGAACGAAGCTCTTTTCGCGCCCTGGCCATCTGACGGCAGCATCGATATTCGACAGCCTTGTGTAAGTGTATGGCCAGCAACTACCACCAAATTGGTGGACTTGTACTTCTCTGAAAGGCCATTACCCTATTGAGGGACGCCTCCAAACCACCAATCCTAGCAACAAAATCCCACATTCATTCATCCCCGAGGAGCAGGCTGCCTCAAATCCCGAATCAAAATGGTTCACCTTCTTACCGTTGTATCCGGCCTGGCTGCCTTACTATGTACGGTTGCCCTGGTCAGCATCGACCTCGTTCTTGCTGTTCAAGCTGGGCCTGGATCCCAAGTCAGGGCATCGGCCACAGCCTCTGCCGTTCTGGAAACCCTGGTTTGGGCTGTCATTGCAACTTCCCTCTCCAGTCTATTCTTCAAATCAGCACCCACATTCCTGAGCAATTGGTCCCCGAGAAGACGCAGCATTAAATTCGGCATCTGTGTCCTGCTCATTATCAGCGGAACTGCGGCTTCACTTGCAAACATCATTTGTCTCAACCAGGTGTCGGAAAAGAACAACAGGGAGGCTTTCAATGGATCGAAGCGTGTTTTCGTCCTCAACCTGTCCGTCTTCATGGCGATGGCTGTCGTCTTCCAGTTGGCATTCATTGCCATGTATTTCCTGATCATTCGCCGTCTCTCTGTCGATGAAAACTCCTCACTGCACAGCGAAGGGTATTCATCCAAGCTCTCCCTCAAGTTGCGTGTAAAGGCAGTACCTTATGATCGAACTCGGCCTACCAAGTCCGAGAAGCTCGAGACCAATTCGTTCGAGTCATCAACCGAATTTTCCACCATTAGTCGACCACCATCTGCAGCTATCGTGTCGCCCAGATCCTCCATGTCTCAGACCATCCGCACTGTCTCATCCAAGACTAGACTGTTGCCAACCAGAGATATGCGGAGGAGCCCATCAGTTGAGTCTACCAGCTCTCGAAGATGGGAATCCGACGACCACTCCGACTTGGGCGACGGGGCTTCCTTGGAAATGGGCAGAAATAACAGGGGGATGAAGCGTGAGAACTCTGTCTCAGCATACGGCCCACCCCGATCGCTTGCACCTATCCCAGCCAGCCCGACGGTCAATGACACACCTGTTTTCGGTACACCCGGCGATTTGGAGCTCCCCCCACCCATCCATGCGCGTGGACGCAGCAATAGCGATGGATCGGTTAGGGGAAGTATCAGGGCTAGCTCACCCTGTGGGAGTGTCGAGAGTGCCGAGCTTCACATTCACCCATTGTTCCGCTCCGACTCGCCTACTCCACCTCCTCTCGCCAGCCCAGGAACCTCGGTCTTCTCAGCACCCAATGCCGGGATGGTTTTGCCTCGACGTGCCAGCAACCAGTCTCTTAAGCGGATCCGAAGCAGCAGTTTGATCTCGAACTCCAGCCCGCTAGCCCAGTCGAGCACGTTTGAAGCCGCACCCCCAAGAAAGCCAATCGACGAGCAGCAGAGCATTCGGGAGGTGGAAGAGGAGACAGACTTGGCATCACCTATCCCCATGTTTGTGCTCAACGCTGGGGGCCGCTAAGCGGATTGGAAGGGTACCGCTGAGTCGTAACCCTCGATCAAGATGGAGACTAATCCGGTAATTCTGGGGATGGGGCCCTGGTTTATGTATATATGGCTGTGCCAATATTCTTGTTTTATGTTTTTCATATAGCTCTGCTTGAGCTATTCTGATGGGTGGGTGAGCAGGCGTTACTAGGCAAAAAAGGTGTCATGGGAGTACTCGGGGCTCCCATAGATGATAGAAACGATATCCATGATCAAAAAGAAGTAAAATATTCAAAACCACTTGCAAGTCAATGATCAGCGCTTCCGTGATGTCATATCTTTCCACATGTTCTGCTTGGGTTGTGATGGATGGGCTGGTGCTGTTGAACGAGGTAAAGATCTTACATGATCAATGATTAATTGACAGTACTGAACGGGGCATGAAGTTCTCGGTCTAGTAGGATGTGACAAGAACCGGCCTTGCTTTCACGCGAATCGCGTTTCCACCCAAGGGAGAGGCGAGGCCAATGGATGGCGACAGAATTGGGTCATTAGGCAGTAGCTGTATGCGTAGTGCTATTTCCAGCTACCCTGAACCTACCACCGCAACAGGTACCTGGTTGGCAGGTGACAGAAGAAATGAGACACTAAATTAAACGGTGTTTATAAACAGACGGCTTTCTTTGATGGCTAGGTAACCTATCAAGGCAGTATAAAATGAGAAAAGGTCAATGATCTCTAGTGTATTATCCCATATGAATATAACTAACCCTCGATTCCGATAACCCTAATCGCAGACTCGAGAATAAGCAGTACATTATTTGAGTGTCTCAGGCTAATGTCACCCAGCCGCCTGCCTAGCAGGCAGACACCGACGACTCCTCTTGACGATAAGCTGTGACTGGGAGCTCGAGAGGGGCGAGTGCCGCAAACCCCACCTTTTCACGTTCGGCTTTTGCCTGCTGACTGACCTTAGCCAAATGTCAACACACCTCCAGCCCTGAGCGCCAACCCAATCTACGCATCTCGTCTTTTTTCGCTTCACAAGCTCCAGGTGTCCGGCTTCTCTCGCCCGTTTCGCACATCAAGAGACGCTTCTCCCCCGTCGATTCTACCCCCCCTCACCATCTACTTAAACCCGCTTCTTTGTTGGCGCAGCAGTCTGCCAGCTGCTTGAAACCGCCCACCATGAAGATCACTTTCAAGGTACGTCACCTAGCTGTACCCTATGCTCCATCCACTCTGCTTCGCTACTCTACGAACCCGACTAACTCTGGGCTTTGTAACAGGACCTGAAGCAGCAGAAGTTCTCGCTCGATGCCGAGCCGACTGATCTGGTACGCCCGACTTATTCCTCCCAATCTTTGGGGCGACTTTTCGATGTTGGCCCTCCGATATCGAACATCGCCGCTGACCTGTGGCTACCTCTAGATATCGTCCCTCAAGGAGAAGATTTCTGCCGAAAAGGGCTGGGACCCCAAGCATCAGAAGCTCATCTACTCTGGTATGTTTGGCTTGCGAGGTATTGAGGCTGAGCGAGTGGCGATGACTGATAGGCTTGTAGGCAAAATCTTGAAAGATGAAGAGACTGTGGCTTCCTATAACATCGAGGAGAAGGGATACGTTGTCTGTATGGTGAACAAGGTGAGCGACACGTTTTCATACTCTCTGGAAAGCTATCTGGGGATTCTAACACTATCCATTTAGCCCAAGGAGAAGCCCGCAGCCGCACCATCCAACGTTCATGCCACACCAGCTCAGGCTCCCGCTTCTACACCTGCTGTTCCTCCTGCTCCATCGCACTCCTCATCCGTCCCAGCCGCAGTTCCTCACACGCCGACTCCACAGCGCAGCACGGAGGCACCTAGCGGCGCCCCTTCGGGTTTGGCCATGGGGCCTGAGCGTGCTGAGGCTATTGCGAATATGGAGGCTATGGGATTCGAGAGGAGTCAGATCGAGGCAGCGATGCGCGCCGCATTCAACAATCCCGACCGTGCTGTCGAGTATCTTCTGACTGTGAGTGTATTGGACGAATCCTTGAATATCGAGGGGACGTAGTGTTGACATTGGTCAAGGGAATTCCCGACAACGTCCAAACAGAGCGGCAGCAGAGGCAAGTTGCCGGCGTCGCCCGTGAGGATCCCCCAGCCGCCGCCGCCCCTCCCGCGCAGGGCGGTGAGGGAGGAAACGTAAATCTTTTCGATCTCGCTGCGCAACAAGGAGGCACCGACCGATCGGCAACCTCGAATCCTTCTGCCACGGCCCAAGCTGGTGACCTTGGTAACTTGGACTTCCTCCGAAACAATGCACAGTTCCAACAGCTGCGACAAGTAGTCCAGCAGCAGCCTCAGATGCTGGAGCCCATCCTGCAACAACTCGGCGCGGGAAACCCTCAACTGGCTCAGCTGATCGCCTCCAACCCAGACCAGTTTCTCCAGCTCCTCGGCGAGGATGCCGACGATGATGTTCCTCTGCCCCCCGGTGCTCAGGCTATTTCCGTTACCGAGGAGGAACGGGACGCGATCGAGAGGGTAAGAACCCCACTACTTACCTGGTTAATACCAAAACCCTGCTGACTTGAAACCCGTTGACTAGTTATGCCGACTCGGCTTTGACCGCGACCAGGCCATCCAGGCTTACTTCGCTTGCGATAAGAACGAGGAGTTAGCCGCCAACTTTCTCTTCGACCAACCCGATGACGATGATCAACCCGGTGCCAATTAAGTGTTTGGGTATGATGAACTGGGTTTCGGGATGTCATGATTATGAAATAATTCGGGGGGATCAAATGGCGTTACTGATGAAACGAGGACGTCAGATGCTTGTCAGTACTGGGAGGATGGGAGGCAGACCTGTGCAAGAGGCTTGATAGGTTGGGCCTATTCATATTTGATTACCTTTTCTTTTCAGTCAAGATACTTCATCAATGGAAATGGTGCAAACCCGAGACGTCTTCCATAGCACTGTGCGGATTACAGGTCATGCGGGCAAGTAACCTGAGAAAACGGATATAAATGAATTGAATAACATTCGAGATTGAAAGAAAAAAAATACGAACTAATTGCCTTGCACGCAATAAAATATTCTACCAAAAACTCCGCAAAATGCTATCTTCAAGCTGGGTATCATTCCTGACATTTCCTTACCTCTAAATGGTTGCCCTTCCCATCCGTTACCTTCCCTGCCATTCCCAAATGTGCGACTGCAGCAGATGATTCTACAAGTCTTCTTCAATAACCACCTCCCCATAACGCCCTTCGTCCTCGTGTTGCTTTTTCGTCTTCCGCTTCTTCTTCTTTGCGTTCCCATCCTCTGCCTTGTCATCATCAGCAAAGAGCTCCTCTCGCTTCTTCCGCATAACCTCGGCCTGCTCATCGGCGATGCGCTTCTGCTCCGCCTCGAAGTCCTCCTGCATCTTGCGCTGCCCTGCCTCGATGCTTTCCACCGACTCGAAAACGGTGCCCGTTAAGGATTTATACTCATTGAGGTCCATCTTGGTCGTCTTCTCCCCGTAAGTGGCGGCGTGGATCAGCTGAGGAGCGTGACGCTCCTCGCGATTGTACTTGAGCTTGACGTGCCGACGCTGTTTGCCAGGAAACATCTTGGAGATCATCTCAAAGTCGGTCCCGAACATGGCGAGTCCGCGATAGAAGAGTTTTGTCTCCTCTGCCGTCCAGATGTTGGGTCCCTTTAGTTTGGATGTGTTCATGAAGGAGCTGCTCGTGATGAGCCGGGTGAAGTCGTTCTCCTCCACCATTTCCATTTCACCCTGTGTCGCAACAGCACGAGCGTGTCGGTCCATGACCAGTGAACTCTGGTCGAGGACGATCTGACCATCCACGATGCGGAACTGCGGACCTGCGGTCGCCTGCGAGGGCGCGCTTGGCGTAGGGTTTGATGGGGTTTCTCCGGCGCTGTTCGAAGCAGAACCGTTTGCCTCGACCTTCTCCCCTTCGGCTTCGGGCCCTTCACTTTCGGTTCTGGATTTCCCCTTTATCCTTGCCTGTCTCTCCCGCTCTCTAAGCTCGTCGTGTCTGCTAAACTTCTTTCCAATATGTAGATCTCTGGTCAAGTCGGACATTTTTAGTTTCTGTAGGTCAACCACCTGGTTCTCCGCATCCTCTGGTGTCAGAGACCGGGCACGTCTTGGTGTTCTGGTCTCGGCCTCCCCTGCGGTAGGCCGGGGACGGCGCGGTTTTCGCGCGGGTGCTTCTTTTGCGCCGTCGTCTTCCTGGGTTGTCTTTCGTTGTCGCTTCCTGGGTGCTGGGACTGCGGTGCTGTCGCTTGCCTCGGCCGTCGCGGCTGTCGTTGTCCTTTTTCTTCGGGTGGTTGAAGATGGTGGCGTGGGCTGCAGGGTTTCACAGGCCTCGCTTGCGCCCGGCGTTATGGCGGCCTCGGCTGGTGGCACCTCAGCTGGCTCTGGTAAAGTACTGGAAGGAGTGGCATATTCGGCTGCGGGTTGCGGTTGTTGGTCGTCAGCCTGGTTTGTGCTGGCGGGCAATGTCTCTGAGATATCTTGTCTCGGAAGAGGGTGAGGCGGGGGTGCTGTATGTTCGGCGGCCAATGGGTGGTCGTCTGACTCAGAGGCTGGCGGCAGATCCGGTGATGGGTTTGGCAGAGTCGCAATTGCGGGATGGCTGGCGGCTGGCTCCTGGATGGGCTCCAATGACGTCCCTGGGGAATCGGGGCTCGAAGTTTCGGACAGAGAGGTTTCCAGCTGCGCGATTTCAGTGCCATTGAGAGAAGGCACGTCTGATGGCGGAGGGGTGATCTGCGCCTCAGCAGCAGTGGCAGGCTTGGGTGGTTGTGAGGTTGGTGCGGTCGGGCGTGGCCTTGCGACAGGAAGCTTGGGCTTGAAGGCAAAGCCGCCTCGTTTCTTGAACATCGAGCTCATGTTTCAGGATGAGGTATACAACTCATTATCGCAGGATTTGCGAGATGGGAGCCAATGCGACAATTGAAACTATGATGCGGGACAGAGAAATTCATATTATCCCCACCGATAAAATGTCACAGCGAAGTTTACCCGAAAGTGATCACGATAAGGGATGCTAGATTCGGTTAGCGCGTCCACTAAGCCTCTTCTAGAGTGGAGACTCGTGCATTCTGGGTTTGCGACTCTGCAACCTCGAGATTTCTCCTTACCTACGCAACATCCTCTATCATCATCACGCATTACGCCCCGCCCCAAGTTCATGACCGCCCGCGCGCCAGGTGTTGAGATGGGATTTTGCTTAAAGGCCCTCCCAGTCACGATAGCCGCATTTTAATTTCCTTGCCGGCGGTTTCTGGCTCAGCTCCGCGCACGTCTTCTCATGCCTGTGGCCACGACACCAACTGCCTCACCCCGTCCATCCACGACTTCCAAGATGGAGGACAGGAAGAGACCGGCAATCAACACTGACGAGCTCGCGCCACCCAGCAAGCGAGTCGCGGTGAATGGTACCAGGACCAAGGATGATGGCCCTGAAATGAAAGAGGAAGGCTGGATCGAGGTAAGCATTTGAATTCCAGCCCTTTGCTTGCCCCCTCAACAATCAATCCTACTCCGGTGGCCACCGATACCATAATCTCAAACCGCACCAACCAGTCACTTTTGCTTTGCTCATCCTCCCTGTCCGCTGTGCGTACCCTTCTTTTGGGTGGGGTGATGACACGACTATCCTCTCGTGTTCTGATGCCAACTAGATCAGCGGCTCGACTGCTCTGTCTACCCAGAAAAACATCCCACTCGAAATCGCGCGTTTGAGATTCTACATGTCATCGCGTTTTCCCGTCTTCTTTCTCCCCTTTTGACCGCATTCGAAACAAGGCCCCATAACCGAGCGCGTTTCTTTGATTTTGAGACAAACAATGGACTGACACAAGACGATAGTCATACACCAAAGGCGCCATCTATCGACAAATGCAGGAATATAGCCGTAGGGCATCGACTGCGGAATCACGTCTCGAAGAACTACATAAGCGATCAGTACATCACGATGATCACCTCCGGATCATTGATGCTTGGTGGCTGCAGGTATGTTGCTCAAGATTTCTGAGGCATGTGCCGTACGCTAACCTCGATAGGTTCTTGAGGAGTTGCAACTCTTGGCCGAGTCCACCATTTCGTCAAACCCAACTCCCTCAGGTATTTCTACCCCATAATTCTATCAAGGGGCGAGAAGCGCCCGGACTCCCTACATCTGATCAATCTTGACTAACACGCGACACTTTAGATGGCCGCTATCTGACTGGTGTTACGTTCAAGGACCTTCATGATTTCCAAAAACATTTACAAGACAAAGGAAAAAACATAAAATCGAAAGCCGAGTCCTTATTGAATCGAATCGCAGCGCATCGTGGAGAGTTGTCGCCTGAAGGTGCTAAATTAGAGGCCAAAATCACTGCGCTTTTAGCATCCCAGAAGGAATACCTGTTGAAACTCGACCGTCTCAGCAGCGAGAAAGAGCAGCTCTCCGAGCAACTGAATGCGGCAACGCTCCGATATTTCAAGGCTGAGAAGAAGTTGGATCGCGCTAAAAGTGTTCAGGTGCAAAAGCTTGAGCAACAAGCTTTTGCAAAAGTAACAGAGCCATCTTCCGGTGCAGGCAATGGTGCGGATGGAAGAGAAACCAACGGCAATGCCAACCATGGGGAAATCCTGATGAAATATGAGGAGGCAACAGCAGCTGCAGCGAAACAAAAGGAGCAGATCGACAAGTTTCTGGCAGAGGTCAAAACGCTACAAGACGAAAATTCGGCATTAAAAGCTCGGCGTGATGCGTTAACTGACGAGGATTACATTCGTACGGATGTGTTCAAACAGTTCAAAATCCAAAATGAGGATCTCATTAAACGGATCAACAATCTTGAAGCCACGAATAAGCAATTACGAGAAGAGGCAGAGAAGCTCCAGGCAGAGAGAACCGCATTCCGGACTCAGTTAGAAACAGATGCGAATCAGATCACCCAGGAGCTGGAAGCGGAGATCATAACTCGCGACAACGACTTGACACGGGTTCGGTCCGCTCGTGATGAGATTCTGGCTGAAAATACCCAGCGGAAAGCACACATGGAGCGTGATAGGATTGCTCTTGAACAGATCAAGGAGCTCGCCGCCGCCAAGGACGATCGAATCTCGGCGCTTGAGTCGGAAATTGCCAGACTGAACCCAGCCAACGAGGAAGGAGCGGAGTCAAGCGATGTCACAGAATTATCGCATGAGGATCTGCAAGCCAAATACAAGAAGTTGCTGCTTGACTTCCAATCAATTAACCAGGAGCTCCCTTCTATTGAGAAGGCATACAAGAAAATGAAGGACTTGGCGCAGAAGAAAATCATGGACTTCGCTTCGCTTGAGGAACGTGTTTCGGTTTTGACGGCAGAGAAGAGCAAGGCTGATCAAAAGTACTTTGCTGCCAGAAAGGATGCTGACACAAGAAACAACGAAATTCGATCTCTTCGAATTCAGAACGGAAAGAGTGCTGAAATTATTGCTCAACTGAAGGATTTGGAATCTCAAAACCGGACACTCCTCAGCAATTTGGAGAAACAAATGGCAGATCTGAAGCAAACCAATGCTCAGCTGCTAGCGAAGAGCAAGGAGACGGAGAACAGTAGCCAGGAGTCGATCCGCCGTGCTGAAGCCCTAAACAAGCAAGTTAGTGATTTGACCAATTTGGTGAAGTCCAAGGACGCCGCCGCAGCAGCCGTGAAGGAGCGGAATACGGCTCAAGAGACGGAGGCGGAAAGGCTCAAAGTGCGGGTTGATGCTATGCAAAAAGATCGTGATTACTGGAAGACACAAGCGCTGAGCAACCATTCAGTAGAAATGGAGGGTTTGAGGGTAAGTTTGTTCCTTTTTCCTGTGGACTTTTTCCTTTTTTTGCGTTGAAAGGGATTTGTTGGCTAATGTCACGATGTCTAGCGTTTTGCTCTCTGCTCAATATGCGAAAAGGAATTCAAGAACAGAATTCTAAAGACATGTGGTCATCTCTTTTGCAAGGGCTGTATCGAAGACCGCATCAGCAACCGTATGCGGAAGTGTCCATCTTGTGCTAGGTCATTTGACAAGATGGACGTCATGCAGGCTCATCACCAACACGATTATTAACACACCAATCTCATCCTTTGTATACAACCATTCGACCGATTTCTATTTAAAACTACAACCCCAGTTGTAGCCTCTTCGACCCAAGGCACTACTACCAACGAACCTTCGGGTCGCAATATTTCTAGCTACCCCTTACGACCCAAGCAGATGATTGTTGGTTTTTATTCGAACAACAATGTTTGAGGATATTTGGCGGCGTTGTTGAGGCGTCGGGACTCGCCAGAGCTGCAAGGACCCATGATGGCGGTTCTCACATCTGGCTTCGTGTACTTTTTTTAATAAAAAGAAAGGAAGGAAAGAGCAAGCATCCTTCCCCCGTAGGAAGATGCGTGGTACTCTCCATGTACATATTATTTGTCGCAAGTTAGTTGCAATCGACGCAAATCGGCAGTCGGAGTTTATTGGTGTTGGATAATATGGGGGCAACTATGCACTTATACATCTTGTAATTCAAACTCGAGCTTTGCTAGCAATAGGCAACCGAAGATAAGCTGTAATCATCCACACCGTCTCCAAATGTGGGTTTTTGCTTTACGAGAAAGGATCACCTGCGGCTGGTAGAGCCGAACCCAGTGCTTTCATGAGTTTCACCCGAGGGTCCCGATCGTCCTGATTGAGAGGACGACGATTCCCCATGACTCCTACCACCCCAACTGTTGTCTGTGTAAGTTGACCCACGGGAGGAGCTCCCACCACCACGCCGACCAGCTGCATATCCAGCAGCACTGCCAGCAGCCATACCAGACCAGAAACCAGGCCTCCAAGAGGGCGAGGATGAGGCTGAGTTGTAGATTGGTTTCGGTTCTGAGTATGGGGGAGGTGCGTCGTTATCGCCAGAGCCCCAACCTGGGTTCCATCCACCAGGACCTCCGCCGCCTCCTCCACCTCCACCTCCTCCCCATCCGCTTCCCCCTCCCCCTCCTCTTCTAGTACGAGGACGCCTTTGTTGCGGGGCTGCGTTTTCTGAATGACGGAGCAGTGCTGCTAGGCCGATGCAGACTGCTATGATGAAGAAGATTGACCAGAATACGGTATTGGACGAGGATTCATTTTGCTTTTTGATGGTATCGGCGAGGTCTGGATATCTTCCCTCGCCCTTGCTGGTGAGGGTGACGGTGTACTCGACACCGCAGCTGCCCTTGAGGACATAAGGGTCGTCGGAGTTGGAATACCCCTCGCAGATGACATTGGTGCCGCCCAGCTGGAACTCGTCGGGGACAGAAGCGGCACAGCTCCACTCGATGTCCTCGGTCCCGTAGGAGGAGCCCTGGTTGGTACAGCGCATCACGTCGATGTTGATGTGGCGGCACAGATCCGGGTGGGAGACGCACTTGAGCTGGGGGACGGCCGACACACGGCGGTTTGTTGTCTTTGCGCCGTTGCCGCGGAGGGTGAGGCTCTGCACGTTGGAGAGGAGGATGGCATTCTTGGATTTGGCAGATGAGCCCCATGCTGCGGCGGGCCCAGCGAGGAGAAGGGAGGCGAGAAGGGCTGAAGTAAAGGGCTTCATGGCTCTCAGGGTCGTGACTCTCGTCTCTTGGACGAGGAGTGTATAGGCTTGGCCTTGAGCTCTTCAATTGCTTGTAATTGATCGTTGCAGGGGTGAATGTCGAGAGCCTTGTCCCTGCATGACTATGAGCTGGGAAGAATTTGGCCAGATATATATTTGAGATAGCCTTGGTGTTTAACGAAAGGCTGTATCTCCAACTAACACGTGTACGCGAAGACTTTTACTCTAGGCTTCCTCGGTAACGCGCGGCGGGGAGAGGAGCTGAAAGATGTGCAGATTGATGAAGGTGTAAACCGTGTCAAGAAGGCCATACATAACGTCACTTCAGCTAATTGCCCGGTGGGCTGTTTACGGGCCTGTGGCGGACAATCAGGCGGGACGTAATTGGTTTACTGGAAGTTGCTTATTTAGTTGCCTAAGGGAGTGGTGAGTCGACCATTTCTGACGAACTACCCTATACATGGCCGGCGATCGACATCTTCATCACACTCAGAGAGTGACCCAGGCAACAGAAGGGGATCAGCACAGTTGAAGAAGAAAAAAGGAATCATCCCGAAAGCTTAATAGAAGTTTCGTGCCTGGATCTTGACTTCACAGCTGCAGTCACAAGCTTCAATGTGCGGAGGACAAATTAGCTGGATAACCGTCTGGATCGTAAAGCCTTCACTCCGAAAATCAGTGTTGTTCAACTTATCAAAAACAATCAAATACTGCTTGAACCCGTTTCTCCTCTGGGAAACACACATACACTGAAATATTTGTACTCGAAGGTGATTCCCCCAAGTCGTATATGAGCATTTATATCTAGCACAGTCAATATGCATACCCAATGGATGGCTATGCTTTTACTTTGAGGACGAGCCTGAAATCCAAACGATCAAGTTCCCCGTGACATGGCTCAAAAAATAGGCCACAGTGTCACATTAACGTTCAAATTGTTCTAAATTTATGCGAAAGTCACCGGCTCAGGGTAGACTTAGAGATAATTTGTTTGTTCACTAAGAAGAGACACACCATGATGTGTGCTTTTCTTTTTCGTTTCACATGCAATTTTTCGTACTGGACTGCTGTACTACCAATACAACCGATTTTCGTAACAAATGGCAATCTCCACCCTCGGAATTCAAATAGAGGCTGACTTCCAGATGATTAGGCTTATTCCGACAAAATGTAAATTTAGAAATTATGCTTCCTTCTTGCTGTTTAAAGTTTTTGGGGGTTACACATGTGCGCTGGTCTTTTGATACACTGTCATGAAGCTCGGGCCCGAGATTACAGCTTGCCGTTACATTGGGGGTTTCTCCTCAAGGTCGCTAAAATCCAGTAGCCTCTCCCGACACTCAGAGACTTTTGAAAATCAAGGGTGTTATTATTGACACCTGGGTGCCAGGGAAGTTTGCTGGGAGCCCTGCCCATTCCGCAGACCGAGCTGAATCCCACAAACGTGTTTTCAATAAACCCACCAAGAGTGTACTTCGGGGTATTGTTGGTCGCAAGATCCACGCTGGCACGGATCCGTGTAAGCTCTCTCCAGGAATGCTTGCAGACAGCATTGCTTGACATGCGAGCCGTGTCAAGGCAGATGCATTTTGGGCAGTGCATTTGCACTATGCACTGTAGGCAAGGGGGTCATTTCTCATTCAAAGAAACATGACTGCTCTGCTATTGTTCAGACTATTTTTAGGTGTTTTGATGAGTACATACGGTGCTCAATGTGCAAAAAAACAAGATATTATCCAAGCCGATGGTCAGTGGCAATAACGGCACTCTAGACCTCGTCTAGTATGGCACTCGTAGCCGCTATTTTGGTCATATTACGCGGTTCTCACGCACTTTGTCTGCCTTTGCGCTCCTCGCGCTTGTTCTGGCGTGGAGATGTGATATGTGAGTGTCCGTTTGCTTCCTATTCCGCCCTGGCTGTGGAGTTGGTGGTGCTTGGTGGGGTCAATATTGGAATCTTTGGGGATGGAGGGTCGCGTGTGGCCTCTTGGGTAGGATGGTAAGATGGCCGCCTCCTCTAGCGTCGAGAAATGCACATATTTATGAACTAGTAGTACGACAATGTGCATGGACGCACTATGCAGTCAGTCCATGATGCTACGCTGCTGAGCTATTTTCTTATCCCCTTGGGTTGCGTCGCGGCTCACGTCCTGTGTGTGGTCGTGCTATATGTGCCTGGAGAGTGCCGATCTTCACTCGCTCTGGAGTTTTAACTCCCGCCTTGGCAGTCCATTCCACACGGCAGATTCTGTCCAGCAGAGATGGAGATAGAGAAGATGGGGATTTGATGCACACCTTGGCGATCCCTGTCGGAGCCACAGACGGAGACACAGTCATTGCGGTGGCTCTAAAGGGACGACGGTCATAGTACAGGGAAGGCGCTGGAAGAATATGAATGTTTGTGCATCAGAGTGGCGTGGATTAGTGTCTTAGTGCAGACCACTCTAAGGTCCTTACTGCCGACGAACCGTAGGGCGACAGCACAGTGGAGGATGGATCCAGTGGACAGGGGCCTCTCCCTTCTGGATGGCCACCTGAACGGTCGGTAGCCACATCCATCCTTTCACACCCACCACCAGACGGTGACTCGTTATACGCGATTAGCGCTGAGGGCATCTGTTCAGCTAGTCGAGGCTGTGTTGCGTCGACCAGTAGGGGTCGATGCTGTGGCTGCTTATGTTTCTGCTGGCTACCTAGCCAGGAACTAGCTACCTACAGGTTGAGGTGGCATCCAGAGCAACGTCAATTTGGACATCGGGAATGAAGGAACCAAAAAGGAGAATAGAGCAAGCCACCGGGAATCTTTGTCGTGCAGAATTAGAAATGAGTGGGCTGCGGGCGATAATTGTTCATGCAGCACCACCACCACCACCGCCATCTCGTGGGTTGGTTTTCAGTGTGGTCCATCAATGGATAGACTGCCGTCGTGGCACAGACAATTGCCGTCCGTGCCTCGGCGAAACCAATATGTATGAACCTGTGGTGCGACACAACATGCTCTGTCGTAGTAATATTGAAGTATGCGAGAGTAGGTACACACGGTCAGTTCCCTGCCTATAGTAGGAATCGATAATAATAAATCCCATCAGGTGCGGACGAGGCGTAATATCTCCTCGTGCTCTGTTGAGGCCCTCGGAACGGTCTTACTCCTCAAAGCTGCCTAAGCCTGAGGAAGCTTACCTATTGAAGGGATTTCCCGATGTTGTATTCCATGACAAAGACAAACATAAGAAGATTAGATGTGAGCTTTCCCCAGCTCAGCTCTGCAGGGCTGAGTGAGAGCAGAAAGGTAGAAAATCCTTCCGTGCAATGCATTCCACTAGCTAGTAAGCACGGATCGGGGCAAAGGCCGTTCACCTGGGTGCGTCGTCGGTGCGCAATGGCTAGGTATTGAAAGATTTACCCGGACGGATGATGACAGATGACTGCTTCGTCGTATTTAGGATGCATGTACGGACGGAACTACCTATGCAACATGTGGGCTGCGGATAAAAAAAAACATCAACGTGCCTAAGGCCCTGCTAGCATCGCTGATCTGTTTAAGGCTGGTTCAGTTCGGTCTGGTGACTGGAGAAGGCGTCGAAAACACATGCTAGCAGTGCCTAATGTAGGTACCCAGGAGGGTAATTACACGGAATGGAGACTTCTAGCAACGGAGGAGAGAAAAACGCACACAAGCCCGTTCTAAGTGGCTCCTAGTAGGCAATAGGTTCAGGTACGGTAACGCCTAATTGAGCGGCTTGCGGGCCAAAACCTTGGACGTAACGGTCCTGATTGGGAACATGTTCTCACCTGAGTAATCTAGCCCGGAAGGGGCCTGACGCCATCTGCAGCCATTTCATCCTCCTCCTCCACTCGCACATTCTCGTTTGACGATGGCGTCCGCCGCCAGTCAAGCCCGCCACACCTCGCTCGATGGCTGATGTATCAATTCTCGCATTGGGAGATGAAAGCCCACCACATGTCTTTGGCCAACCAGTCCGCTGCAGACTCGGCATGGCGTCTACTCTACTCGCCGTCTCTACCCGTCCATTCAGAGGTCCGTCTTCACATGGCGGCCCCCTATTCGCCTCCCACTAAATTGGCTGCTTCGATCTATTGGCATCCATCTTTGCCCAATCGTCCACGGCGCGCCGCCTCCACGGGCAGTGTCGTATTCTGCTTTGATTAAATCCCCTCAATAGAGCCTGGCGGTCCCGCGTGGCTTGCACCCCCAGACTACCATTCAAGCCAGAAAACCGCAACTTCGCCAATCGCCAGGGGGCCCTCGTACGACCTGCCAGGCCCCCCTGGTCATATTGGTTACTTAATGCTCCTGGCTGCCCATATGCCTGCCAGGACACCCTTGGCCCTGCAGAGGAAGTCAATCTTTTGGGTCAAAGTCCCATCCTCTTCTCCGTAGTGTATGCATGCATGTTTACCTGCTCACGCATGCCCTGTTCTCGACCCGGATCGACCAGAGCGTAGCACTGAAGCTTAGGTCCTCGAGTGCTCCAGCCCGTCAGCCATACTTTTTCCTTGTCGTCTTCAGTTGAACATTATCTTCTTTCTTGGCCCTTCGTTCCCACGTTCTGCCCTTCCTACCTCGTCTTACCTCGCTCTCCCACCCTTTGTCGATCGTTTGTGCAACGTCTTCGAGGTTCGAATACGGCAGAACGAAGATCAGCATCACCAACGCGCTTGATTTGCTACTACTCAACTTGGCTCGTGGAGTCCCGACGATCACTAGGTACTTTCTGAGAGCAACTACCGGCCCTGCTCAGCTACACGCGACCGAGAGTAATTTGTCGACAGCGAAATAGCAAATTATCGTCAAAATCGCCAAGCTCAGCAGAGGAGACCCAATTGCGGGTTTCCACCCCGTTCTCGCCATTTGATCTTGGCTCTGGTGTGGTCTCGGCTCGGATCACTGGTTGACCATCACCGTCGCCAGGAGCCTGGTCCCCTATTTGGCGACTGCTTACGCTGGTCTCAACCATCACGACAACAACCTATTTCCACAAAGGCGGCCTCACGGGTGCTCTGGCCATCTATGCGGACAACACCTGGGACAGCAGATCTCATCCGAGGAACTGACAATTAACCCTTGGCCAGCATTTTCAAACTGTTTCACCATCAGTCAACATGGCGGCATCAACCGCCGACCCCGCTGCGCTGAGACGCCGTCCGTGGCAGACCCGCCCCTACCTACGACTTCTGGCCATGGTCGCACTCCTCGGCTCCCCTGCATGGGCAGCAGCTGTCGATCCTTACTCCATGCAAATCAAGCCTACGGCCCTCGCAACAGCGTCACCTTCCGTGCCCGTCGTGGAAGCTCCGATTCCTACTGCCCGCCAGTCAATGCATGCACAAGTCCCTGACCAAGGTTGGGACCTGAAACGTCGAGCTGAGAACGAGGATGAGACTAGCTCTAGCTCTGGAAAGGAATCCAGCTCTGGCTCCAGCGCGAGGACCTCCAGCGATGCGAAGAAAACCACGAGCGCGAGTGCCTCTGACAAGTCCTCTTCCGGTACCAAGACTGCGACGACAGACAAAGACGACAGCATGACGACGTTCACGGTGTCCATCAGGACATCCACCACCACCGTCGCCAGCAACTCGCCGTTGCCCTCGGCCTTCGACGACTCGATCCCGACCGATTTTAAGCTCAGTAACGAAGATAATTCTTGCCCTACCTTCATGAGCGACTTGTTGAACCACCAGACATTCAAGGACTGCTTGCCGATCTCGATGATGATGGAGGTAAGCTGAAGATGGCAATTGGGCAGATCCAGTATGATTTGAACGACCCACGTGCTAACAAGACCCCTTTTGATAGACCTCCCAATCGTTCTTCAATGCCAGGAAACAGCTCACTAGCACTGTCCGTGTGCTCGACAAATCGTGCCGAGTTGACACCAATGCCTGCACGAAGTTCATGGAGAATGCAGCCAAGAACCTGACCAAGGATGAGAACTGCTCGGCGGAATACAAGGGCAACCTGAAGACTATCGTACAGGCGTACCGCGGCCTGAGAGCATACCAGACCATGTACAGCGCGACTTGTCTCGAGGATCCTGATTCGGGAATGTATTGCTTTGCCAATGCCGTCACGAATCTTTCCGCGCCGTCCGATGCATACCTGTATCTGATGCCGTACGACCTAAACCTGCCAGGATCGTCGACGCCCACTTGCAACTGGTGCAACAAGGAGACCATGGCTATTTGGCACGCAGCATCAGCTGACACAAGCCAGAGTCTGTCCCAAACGTACACGGGTGCAGCTCGCCAATTTAATACCCTTTGCGGGCCGAACTTTGTGAACGAGACAACACCAGAGGCAGGCGGGACGGTTGCCAACGGCCCGGCCTGGTCAGTGTTTACATTGACTCTGGCCTTGGCATTCATGCTCGGCTCCTTCCTATAGGGCTGGATCCAACCAAGGCCCAGAGACGAACTGTATCTCTGCAGCTCTCTCTTAATAACCATTTCGATACTTTATTCTTCTTGATACCCTCATTATATATTATTTTGGTTCTTACCATACACACGGCATACAGCCACTCCATTTTTCTCGAATTCGATCCAGCAAGCTCTCCCCAACACCGACTACACTGTCAATCAATCAATCCTTACATACGTCTGCTGTCCAAAGCATACTAACATAACAACTCACCCTATACCTACGACACACATTTTTACGACTCCTATCTACTTTAACTTACTTAGACGACAACATTTCTCATTATTTTTCTTCTCTGGGATTTTGCGCACTTCCTCGATGAGACGAAGTGGCATGGCGCAAACACGTTACACAACGAAAAAGGAGGGAAGGCTTTATGATCTCAGCGGGCGCTGGTTTGGGGGCACATGGTTTTCTTGGCCCCTGATTCTTTTTGGATTCACACATGGACTGCATCAAGGCACAGGCGCCTTCAGCATTGTCCTCTCCCTTCCATGGAAGGCAAAGAGGGCTCAGGTTGAATCTTGTTTTCTCATTCTTCCTTTTTCTTCGTACGGTGGACATTCATGGTAGCATTGGGTTGGCTTGCGCTGGACATTTTTGATGGAAGTTTTCCCTCATCCCGCTTTCTCGCTCAGGAGAAATACTAGAGTACACATATATATGTAATATCGACCTATAATAACAGTCTTGTCAGACGCATAATTTAATACTACAATATTCACCTTGGAGAGGAAGCACTACGATTCGGTGTATCAAATGATTGTGGGGTTACAATGGCGAGGGTGCTATGGGCTGCCGCTCTGGCGTGAAGGCAAAACCTTGATCCTGCTAGGCTCGCCGGGCTTTCGTCTAGGTGCTCAAACCGGGACCGGATCCTGGCGAGTCACTGCGGTGGGCGCCAGGGTAGGCATCACGGTCGCTGCGACCCTTCAAATATGCAGGTTGAAACCTTCTTTCTGCCTACAGTCACCTCACGTAGCGTAGTACCATGTACGTCAGTTGCCGTGGCTGCATCGCGGTAACATCAGGACCGGCGAGGAACGGACCAGCCACGACGAGCGAAAGGAACACAGGCGTTTCGTTCGGTTCGAATCTCGACCTCCTTTCTTCCTGACCGATGCAAAGCCGGTGCAGTCGGAGAGCTCCGAATTCGGCGGTAGGGGCTCACCCATCAGAGATCTGACCTGCGGCAGGCAAGGCCGCGTGGTTTCCCTCTGACGGGACAATGGCGGTCTGAGGTGAAGTTCCGGGTGGGAGAAAAGTGAGACAGGGAAAAAAAAAGTTTTTGATAGTCGGCCCTACACTGCCTTGGTGGACCACGGTCAGCTCCGATGATGAGGGCATCAAATTTTTTTTTTTTTTTTTTTTTCAATATTGGTGGCCTGGGAGATTTAGCCCGCGCTCTGGGGTGATTGCTCGGATGCGTCTGCGTCTCTGCGGAGACGAAGGAAACAAAAAAAGCAAACCAAAGGTGAGGGGGAGGAAATGAGGTCGAGGTGAGGACCAACCAGCTCGAGGGCCAAGGGACTGAGACACATCGATCTGGGTAAAGCTGAGAAGCAGGGTGGAACGCTTTCGGATGGGATCGCCTTGGGTCGTGGGTTGGGCAGGGATCAAATGAGATCCGGACCAGGTCGGATGCGGGTGATTACCAGGTAACGACAGGAATGATGATTTAGGTGAGGGAGGGTGGGAAAAACAGGCAGAGCAGAGGGAAGATGGTGGGGAGGGAAAGAGCGAGAGTGGGAGGGCGGGAAGAATTAAGGCGAGGAAGAGGAGGAGGGGAGGATGGACAGAGAGAGAGAGAAGGCGGTGAGGGAAGTAAGTGGGTGGGATAGTGATGTTTGAATGAGGCTGCGAGCTTCGCATCTGCTATTGTTGATTGCGGTGGTGGTGCGGTGGTGGCCGCATGAGGAAGCGCCCATGATGGAAGCAATAGGACACAATAGGACGGGGAGGAGCCCCCATCGTAGATTCGAGACTCAACTGGGCGGAAGATGCCCCATGGAAGTGGAGATGGCGGCAGCAGGAGAGGGGCACAAGAACGATCTGTCAACTGCGCATGTGTCTTGTGGGAAATTTGCAGCCAGAGCTTCGTAACCGTGAACGCATGCTGCATGGTGAGTGGCGAGGCGGTCTTGTGTTACCATCGATACATCCATCACCAATCGCTGGCGCGTCAATGCGTTGGCGAGGCGCCAAGGCGGGTAAGCAAGTCGATAGCATTGCGGTTGAGATCTGTACTTGGTACCGCACCCAAGCATGAATCAACGAATGGTACAGCAGGTACCGTGGCTTGTTATCTCTCGGGGAGCGACCAACCTTGCATCCCGCTCCGCCCCGTTGACGGAGGCAACCAGAGGGCTAGCTGCCTTATGCAGCACATTGCATGGCACCAAGGATTCGAGGGCTTCCTGTTCTTGGCCTTCCGCCCCTCCCTTGCATTGTCGGATGAGGGACGGAGGCCAGCGCTCACATTCGTTGGGCAATGAGGTGATAGATCACATGTACGGTAGGATACGGTAGGATAGTCTTGGAGCTAACGGGCCATAGTTTCAAAACATAAAGGCTATGATATGCAAGATGGTAGGCTCGCGTCGCACTGCCGTAAATGGGACTAGCTGTGGACATTGGGGGCCGG
Source organism: Clonostachys rosea (assembly GCA_026958235.1). NCBI lineage: Eukaryota > Fungi > Ascomycota > Sordariomycetes > Hypocreales > Bionectriaceae > Clonostachys > Clonostachys rosea. Next base: position 6,558,876 of record CP110204.1, read on the forward strand.
TTGGGCGACCTTCTTCCTGGGCTGCAACCTGGCAGTGAGACCTCAACAACTCCGAGGATAAATAGGACAGCTCGGGTCGATCAATTGAACCTCCCGGGACAACCGGGCTGCTGGCGCTGTTTAGGATGCTGATGGGAGTTGGCTAACAGCTCTGCCGGAGAATATGGGCAGGATGTGGGGAAACTACTGGGTGTCAGCCAGAGTCTAAGAGCACGGCGAGGAGCACAGGAGGGAGGAGTGGGGAAGTCCAATTAGAATCGATCGGCAACGGGCGCTAGGTACTGGTACCGGACTATTCCAGCGTGTACCTTGTACTAGAGGGTACACGCGTGTGCCTGTCTGATCTGGCTGTCTAGCGCAGGCACGTACCTCGCTAACGGGGTATGCTGAATGTACCTGGACTTCTACCGTCCTTCCCCTGTTCCTGCCCTGGTCTCTCATCACCAACAACTTCCAGCAGTTTCCTGCTGTCTTGACTTAGTTCCATGGCCAATGGCCTTGCATTGTCGCACAGCAGCCGTTGTGGTGCGACCTGCATGTGTTCCAGCCCAAAAGCCACCTCATCCTCGAGCCTGTCTTAGGATGTCTTGGCCAGCTGAAAGCCAGCCGAGCGCCCATCTCTGCCAATCAGGCCCCCTCGCCGAGTTGAGCTGATGGGGACTAGCCAGACACCTCTCACGCTCGAATGTGACTCTGCAGTGCTCATCTGCATGTTGGTCAGTGTTGGCCCAATAGCCTTGAGCAAGAGTAAAGGATTAGGGGTGGGTCACTCTTGGTGTGTGTGCGCGAGTGCGCGCGTGTGTCTGTGAGCACCAGTGTGCTTTGATCTTTTTCCTCTTCCTTGCGTGGTCGTGTGATCGCTCAGCCTCTGTTGTGCAGGAAGACTGCCTTTGCCCCAATCGGTGGTGCGTTGGGAAGACACGACCAAAGCCAAGCCAAGAACTTGCTTTGTTTCGACGAGATACCATGCGGCTCAGCTTTCCCTCTTCTGATTGAAGTCTTGGAAGTTCACCTACGCATAATGTGGGCTACGGCACCGCGAACCAGATCCGGATAATGCGCTCTGGGATCTAGCCGACTTACCCAGCAAAGCCGGGGGTAGACCGCAGCAGTTTTTGATACCTCTCACTGATATCGCATCTCATCGTATCGGTGAGCAAGCAGGCACGTATTGCCACCCTCGCTCTTGATCGATCTTATACATCCATGTTCCTTCTCGATATGCAGAGTGGTGTTGCTTTTGTTCCTGTACCGGTACGCAAAGGTCCCCTCCCTTTTAAACGAGGGGCCGGTGACTTGGATGGGTACATTTGATCACCGCCAGCTCCGCTCATGGGAACCCAAGAACCTGGAAATTCGCCCTTACCCTTGCCTACTCCTGAAAGGGAATGCTGCGTACACAGAGCTGGCCGCAAGTTGGCGAGATTGTCCATGGCGCCCAACGAGGCGAGCCATGAGACAGTGGCTCCCTTCCATTTGTCGATCCCGGCTTCGAAGCGCACACAAAGTATAATTACTTTTTCCTCTGACAACCGCTAGACTAGCCAGATCCTGCCGTCGGCCCCATCCCTAGGCCATCCTGGACTAGGCGACGCATATCCGTCCATCGTCCACCTCATTATACTTTGGGGCTTGTCATCATCTGCATACCTAACGCACTGTCCATGTGGTTGGGCTAATAAGCTTGTAGGAACGGGTCACATCCGTTGAATCCATTTGGTCATTCCTCCTGGGCGTGGGTGTGAGCTCAAGTATGGGTAACAACTCTGGCCTTTTCATGATTGGTCCCAGATTGCAAAGTGATCCGATCCGTAAACAACCAACAGCACTCAGACACTGGATGGCTCCAAGCTGCAAGTCTTGTGTCACCCAATTGCCTCCACAACCACTCGCACAATAACGCTCTCCCGCTCTCCGATTGCTCTGTCTGTTTCTGCGGCCGCTCTCTGGCCGTCTAACTGCTTAGTCTTACCCCACCTCGTGGACGCTATACCTAGCCCAGTTTCCTCACACCAAACCAAACCTTCTCCGGCTCTCACTACATCTACCCGCCATACCTGCCGTGCCTCCACCCCTGAGGCTGGCTTTGTATTCTTCTCTTCTTCTTAGTTTTACCGCAGCCACTTTGGAGTTGAGTTTGCCGCACCTCATTGGCTCCTGTGCGCCTTCTATCGCCCAACTCATCATCTCTCCACTATCCACGACAGAGGCCTCCTCTTACAAGCGAGCCATCTAACTTTGCTCCTGGAACCTGGATTTAGGACGATCTAGTCATTCTTTCGACGAAGCATATCTCAGTTGCCATCCATTTTTCTCGCCTAGACTTCATTCTACCGTCACTGAGCACCTCGATGCATTGGTCCTGCTGTTAACTTGTTTCTGGTTAAAGCAAGCAAGTTCCGAAGTCTTCTCCAGTTCTCTAGGTCAAGTCGTTGTGGATCTCGTTCCTTCCTCACAAGTACATTGGCATTTGTCTCAGAACTGCAGCTTGAGTGAAACCCTAGCACCATCACCCTGGAAGCCAGTCGAGCATGTCTCTCTTCCTTGTCAAATGCAGTCTGACAAGCACGTAGCACTGGCAAAAAGGAAGAACGCCTTCGCGAACTGGGGATAGTCTTGCTTCTTTTAACCTCGACTATCCTCCGCGCCCTTCTCGTCTCTCTCTACTCCACGACATTCCAAGAGCTTTCCTTTAACTTTCCAACAACGATCTGGAATATTTCCGCTTGTCATATTTTCAACTCCGCGGAAGGCTCATTATACTTGGGCCATACACCTTCCCACAAGAGGATATTATCTGTCGGCTGCCTCTGGTTCTTTTAGGGACCTCTCTTGCAGCTGATAACAACTCGGTCCTTCTTCGTTCAGAGCATGTCTAACGTTCAAGACCATTTATACCTTGTTTAGACAACCTCGCGCCGTCTAAAGTACTGCCGCATTAGTGTGGTATCTGACGCACATCACGAATTTTTCTCATCATGTCTCGCCCTCAGTATGACCGAGGCTACGAGCTTCGTCCGGGGGGATATGAGTATGGGCATAGGGAATCCTCTTCGATGACGAGTGAGTCCGAGCATAGGATCACCCTCCCTCCTCCGCGGGACATGGTGGCTGGTGTTCCGACTAGAGGTCGCCAGCAACTAGATTATCAACAGCATTATAATTATCCGTCGCCTTCTGCCCCTCAGCCAGCCCAACCGTATCAAGATTCGTCTTCTTATACTACTATGCCTCGGGTCCAATCGCCAGAGAGTTCAACTCATCACGGTCGTCCGGCTCATTATCGCTCGGCTCGCTACGATCATTCAGCTCAACCAGATCGTTCAACCCATCACGACCAGTCGACTCACCACGATCATTCGACTCATCAGGAACGTTCGGCTCGCTATGATCATTTGGCTCATCAAGACCGTGTAGCTCACTACGATCATTCAGCCCATCACGAGCGTTCGACTCACTACGATCATTCAGCTCACCACGATCGTTCATTTCGAGGTCCACAGCCAGATTATACGTACCCTACTACGTACTCCCATCATAATTCACACCAGGCCGTAGAAAACAGGCCAGCGGAAAGAAGGGAGGGGCCTTCTGACGTTCATAATCCATCTTATCCCTCTGATATTCATAATCCATCCTATCCCTCTGATATTCATACTCCCTCCTATCCTTCTGATATTCATACTCCCTCCTATTCGTCGTCTTCTCATCCAAGTATCGATCAGTCGACCCCTCGAAGGACAGAAACTTTTCGCCAAGGGGTGTCAGATCAATCGAATGCATCAGCTATGAGTCAGAGGCAATCTACCTTTCAAGCTAGGCCAACAGCGATTACTTTTGGGCCTACGAGCGAGACACCCAACAGGATCGCACCAGTCCTGAACCTCCTCGGTCCAGGGAGAGTCTCGGATGTAGCGTCAATTCGATTTCGAATTTCAGTACGCCAGCAGCCGGAAGCGGCGCGTGCCTGTGGCTCAGGAGAACGTGATAGGAGAACTATAGACCCTCCCCCGATTGTCCAGCTCCGTGTGGAAGGACCCAATCTCTCTCCTGACGATAAGAAGAAGTACCTCAGCTGGGACGGATACGTCATGCATTGCTGGATCTATGACCAGTACGGGACAGCAGAGGCATCGATAATGCCAGCTGAGTACCACTATCAACGTCGTCTCACGGGGTCCCAGGTTGCTGCCCCATTTTTTGGCAAGGACCAGAAAGGGGTTGAGGGTTGCTTCTTCACGTTCTCAGATCTTTCGGTTCGGACCCTGGGGACGTACAAGCTCAAGTTCAACATGATCATGATGGACGTTACCAATCCTGGGCAGAGTAGGCACTTCCCCAACTTGTGTGAGGTGATCAGCCGCCCTTTCACGGTGTATACGGCGAAGGACTTCCCTGGCATCAGCGAGAGCAGCGGATTGGTCAGGGCGCTGAGAGCGCAGGGCTGCATCATTTCCATCAAGAAAGGAAACGAGAAGAAGCGGAGAATTGGAAGGCAATGCGATGAGGACGACGATTCGAGCGATGATTAGGTATCATTACTGACGATTCTCATTCATATTATACCATAGGATGGGCAAATCCCGCCCTGGCCAGGCGACTTGGCGAAAATCTGTAAAGTTACGCGCTTTTACTGTTCTTGGGGATTTCTATACATGTAACAATTCTCACCCTTGTTAATCGAATAATTAAATACAGCAGATACCGTACTCAAGCTGGCATCGGCCCCTTTTCTGTTCTTTCCTCACGAATCAACCACAATCCTAGGTTTGGCTTCGGGTAGTCAACATGAAATTCTCGTGACTGGTGCGGGTTGTGGTGCACAGGGTTCGACGGACGGCACACTAATGATTCACGAAATGACCGGATGCCTGGTTGCAAGGTTGGAATGGACAGTTTCGGCGAATGGAATCTCTACGCGCCCACCTCCTGAACATGAACGGTAACCCCTTGAGCAAAGGATGTCTGGAGCCAGTCATAGATTCAATGGCTGGCAAGGCGCAATCGCTACTGGGGTGGGATTGGTTGCGCTGCACCCGATGTAACACGTATGATGGCACTGTGACAAGAGGCTGGCGCATGCCTTTTTCTTTGTCCCTTTCTCTTTATCAGCCGGAAAAAGGCATGCGCCCCCAGCATGGTAGGTCGTCAGTCCCGAAAATGAAAGCTTGTGGCTTCAGCTGCCAAGTCCTAAATCTCAATTGGCCTGAGACGAACATTTCTCCGTTCCGTTATTGTTATAATACCTACCTAGAAGGAGAGAAGAGAATTCGTCTGAGCCTTGGCGGCGGGTTGTGTGCATTAGTTTGCTGCGGTTGGGCACCGTTGGCGGCGAGTACGACCCTCCAGGCTTTTCTGTTTTCGTATTGTCGGCCGAAGAACAATAGCAGACACAGTCAGCCAGCAAAATGCCGCATTGAATGGACTGCCTGGGTAAAAAAAAAACAGGAAGTGACGAGTAAACGAGGGGAGGGGATGCTTGTCATTGGGGAGAGAGCTTGGGCAACCAACATGCTTCTGACCGGTACGGGCGGCATCAATGACAGCCCTGAGTCACGGCGAATTACGATGGGTAGGTGACGGTCGGGCGCAGAGCTGAAGAAAAGCACCCATTCGCAGAAAAAGGGTCTTGAGCAAACAACCGGTGTGCTTCCCCTCGGCTGGGTGCCATGCGATGCAGCCGTAGGAATTTGGTGGCAGGTTCCAGCTCTCGCGGCATGCATCAGTTGGTTGCTGCCCAGAGCATCGCGAGGAATAATAGGGCCGAGACCAACCGTTGGTGTTTGGCTGAACTCTATGCGGTACGTCGGTGATTTGAAACAGGTTTGTACCGTGCCTGTTCGTTACCAACGGCCATGAGGCGAACTGATCGCAGTTGAGGAAGCCTGGGCTGCTGGTATTAGGTACTGCGTTGCTGTCGTGTGGTAGCTGATAAAAGCCTTGTTGGTGGGCTGGCAAGCTGGCCAACGGCATAGGGAGGCAACTCGACTGGACTGGTACTACACGTGTCAGGGACCTGCAGTATTCCCACTCTCGATTGATTATACCGCTTGAGGCATTGACAGTCATGTGGCCGTTCTGTCCAACAAACCATCAGCTGCCACGAGAATTGCCTTGCCAAAACAGGGGCAGCGTAACCGTGGGCGCACATGTGGCGGGAGCTAGACTTTACCACTTTCTAGCCCTCGTTGACGTGCCTGAAAGCTGAGAGTTTATCTGGGGTTTCAGAAGTACCCGCGTGAATGCAGGCAATTTCCTAGTGAACCCTACTTGGGCCAATCCCGCCTTGCTGACCAACGGTGACCATCCGAGCAATAACAGCAATGTTGCGACCCTTGGGACCCTGGTTGCCTGTTTCGATACCCTCGTACCAGAGCATCTCAAAATCAGGTATGTAGAAAATTCGATTGAAATTCCCCGGCGTCAAGCAGGCAAGGGACAGTTACAAAGAGAGAAAAAAGAGACATGGGCCCTTGTGAACTGAGGAGGTAGGAGGGGCTAGAGCTCTAGGTTGCGAAAAGCTCGCGAACCAAATAGGTAGCGTAGCCTTTTCGGCCGCATGCCGCGTTATAGTAGGTATGGAGTTGTTGGCGATCTTCCGTAAGGGCTCTCTCGCTTTGCGCCCAAAGCAATCGCAGCGCATAGATCTGGTGCCTCGTCTTGCGGTGACGTTGGCTGTGGGGCAGCTGAATAGATTCCAATGACCAACAACACAACACACCCAGCTGGCAATTGTGATTGTGACCAGAGCCAGCGGTCACCCGGTGCCCCGAAGCGCCGTGGCCAGGCCCCTCTCGGCGTTCACCATGGATGGAATGCGCTTCAACGAACAGCGGCACGAAGTGGTTGGTGACGTGGGGAATTGCTGAGAATGGGAACCAATCAGCGGCAAGGGACATTAGGTTTGCTCCCCTGGCGCTAAGACTGAATTAAGCGTGTTTCAGCGGCTGCAGGAACAGGCACAGCAGTAATATTTCCCTCTTTGTTGCGTATTTTGGGAGCTTTTGGCTGTTGGTCGCATGGCCGAGCGCATCGGGCCCGAATCCAATTGACAAGTTGTCCAGCTGGCTCGGTCGCCAGCTGTCACCGTCGCTGTCCTGGACTAATGGTTATTCGTATGACCTTGTGGAACTGGACCAACAGGACTCGCCAGAATCTGCCAGAATTAAGATATTACGCCGGGATTAGGTGCAACCAGTCATCGGTGCAGATGCTGGTTAGTGCTCACCTCAGGGCCTACCTTACCTTAAATAAGCACGGGACCAATTTTAGCATTGACAAAGTACTTGTCTAATGGGGTAATTCATCCTGCCCATGAGTATCTCCAAACGGGATATGCCATGGAAAAATCAATTATGGCTGATTGTGTGCCCTCTCATTCAGCCCCATCCATGCAGGTACACTGTACATGTCGGGTAGGTTCATCGGGTGCATCACCGAGACGATTGACCCTCTTGCTGTCGGAATTCCGCGGGTGGTGATCATGAGGGTTTTCTGTGTGGAACCCTGCCCTGTCCCTCTGGCTCACCTTCTCAAGCCAGCATGGTGATGGGAAATCTTCATTTTCCCAGCACAAGCATGGGAGGCCTGCCTGAGGAGGTTAGGTGACAAATTAAGGTAGGCACCCCGCCAGGGTGTTGACGAGGGCTTTATTTTAGCACTTCCCATTCACTGCCACTGTTGGCAGGTACTACCCGCTCCACTTTGCCGTGCCTGCCCTACATCGCACATGCACATGCCTCAACTCGCTGCAGAAGGAGCAGGCCTGGAATCCAAAATCCAGATGGCAGGATCCTCTTGTGTCATATTACTCGTCTTACTACTGCTTTCTCACCTACAATGCAATCCATCGCCATTGGGGGCCCGTCCTTTCACACCACAAAGACGACAATCCACCTTCACAAAGAGGGATAAAGAGAAAGACGCTTACACTCGCACGCATGACAAGAGCGCCAGGGGAAACAAAGGGCGCCAAGGTCGATCAGCAAGGCGCCACCCGAGCGAGTAATTTTACTTTCCAATGCTAAATCCCGCCATCTGTTGATCGGCTTATGTGCCTGACATCATAACCAACCACGTTTCCCCGTGAGCATCTGAGGTATGCAAGGGACTGGCTACCCTCCATCACTAATTGCCAAGTCCTTGGGTCCTCAGAGTGCCTGAGTGTACTGGGCACAATACCTGGCGTGTACCACCTCCCGTGGCTGGCCCATGGACGAGAATACCGCCAATTCTACAACACCGTATTAGCATGTGTCACCATGAAACCCGACCCCTGGCCACAGCCAAGACCAATCCTTGTGCAGTTTAGGCCTTGCCACTACTGTGGGCTTTATCTTGTCTCCGCTTGGTTGTTGGCCAGCCTTTCTCTTGGAAAGATCTAAAACTGGCAGCCGCTAGACCGCTTGTGGGCGCCGGTGCCTGAGCATCGCGGCTGTTGATGAGGACCTGCGTCTTAATATATGTGCCCCCATCAACCGCCCATTCCCAAGCTCTTCTCCTTCTTCTGCTTCTCCACCTGTTGTTTGTTTGATCTTCTTGGCCTTCATTCTCCCCCTTTCTTCCATTGTTTGCAATTTCCCAGGCTGCTGAGCACTGTCCTGTATATCCTCTCATTAACCTCGAACAGTTCCCTCTGTTCCTGACTCTCTTTTCCTCCCACGGCCAGTCCGAAACTTCGTTCTTACAGACATACACTTGAACACTGGTAACCAAGACATCGGTAGCCCTGGTTACATACGAAAACTTTGCCCTTATCCACTATAGTAGTCCTGCCAGTCCCAATCGGCCAAGATGAAGCACGGTTCGATGGTCGCTCTGGCGGCCATGGCTGGCTCTGCCGCCGCTTTCAAGTACAACGACGCCTTGACTTTCTCCGTCATGCAGTTCACCGGCACTGAAATCCGCAAGGCACGCGATGATCCCATTGTTAGCCCCGGCCAGACTGCCTCCCACATTCACCAAATCATGGGTGGGAGCGGTTTCAGCAGGACATCCACCGGCGCCGACCTCTTGAAGTCCGAGTGCACCAATGCTAGGGTTGCCGGCGACATGTCCAACTACTGGTTCCCTGCCATGTTCTTCAAGGATCCCATAACTGGGGAGTTGGAGAGTGTGCCCATCAGTTATGTTAATGTGTACTACCAGTAAGTGATGGATAAAACTCTTGACTCGCTTTCGCGAGCCCATTTGCACTTACTGACCCGCCCCATTGTAGCATGGACAAGACGACCGACACTATCAAGGCCTTCCCTGCTGGCCTTTCTATCCTCGTTGGTGATCCTACCCGCCGCACCGCCCCCGAGGGTGGCTATACCGCCAACTTAGACCCCAGTGTGGGCCCTGTCGGTAACGTCAGGTGGACTTGCCCTCGTTCCTCATACGAGCCTCCATCGTGGCCATTGGATTCGGATGGGATCAACGCTGGAATGGGTGAGGGAAACAATGGTATTGGCTTCCCCTTCAAGGACTGCGATGGCTATGCCTCGCCTCTGCGGGGTGACATCCACTTCCCCTCTTGTTACAAGCCCGATGTTGGCTTGACCGACTACAAGAACAACATGGCATACCCTACCTCGGATGGCAACGGTAACTTGAACTGCGCAAAGGGAGAAATTCACGTGCCTCGCTTGCTTCTGGAGGTGTACTTCGAGACCTCATCTATTGTTCCGGGCAAGGGATTCCAGGATAGATGGGATCACTCCTCAGGAAAGGGCCCTCAGCCCTTCCTCCTGTCCAACGGAGATACGACTGGCTATGGCTGGCACGCTGACTTTATGGCTGGCTGGGATGAGGACGTGCTCCAGAACATCATCGACAACTGCGATGTCAGACATGAGGGTACCCACACCTGCCCCGGTGTCACCCCGAACACCGCCACTTGCACTATCAAGACTCTGGTTGATGAGGACGTCGACGGACCTTTCTCCAAGCTCCCCGGTAACAACCCTATCACTGGGTACGGTGACAAGGTTGAGAACGGTGGTGGCAGCTCACCCTCTGCCTCTTCATCTGCCTCTTCAGCCCCATCATCTTCTTCTTCAGCTTCCTCTGTGGCTCCTAGCTCAGCAGCCCCCTCTTCTGCGGCTCCTTCCTCTGCTCCTTCCTCTTCTTCGTCTTCTTCCCAGGACTTCCCTTACTACCCTACCAATGTTGTTCAGAACGATGCCAAGCCTGCAACCACATTCGAGGTCGTCAAGTCTTCCTCCGCCGTTCAGGACCAGCCCAAGATTGCCGCCGTTGATGTTGTCGTACAGACTGTCTGGCACACTGTGACTGTGACCGCCGACCACAGTGCCGAGAGCTCTGAAGCGGCTCACGTCCGCCGGCACGTACACGGCCACCGTGGCAACCGCCATCTATAAGATTGCGTGCTTTGACGAAATGGAGCATGGACAACGTGGTGTATATATGGGATGGTGAGGTTGTCAACTTGTTAAAGGCGACAAATTGGGAGATCGGGCCCAGATGGCTTTCCCCGAGGCCGAAACCAGTCGATCTGGAACAAAGCTCCTTTCCGCTCCTCGGGTGTTTCAATTCGATTGTACTTTATTCGTCCCAGCCGGCATATCCTAGGCTTCTGGAAGAGGTTTAGTTAGAACGGCGTGGTTTTCAAGATTCTCTTATGCCCCGATTAAAATCTGTTTGGCTAGACGTCGGACAGAGGGGCAGCTATTTTTTGTCATTTTCTTTTCTTCATGATGAGATGTACCTTTGTGTTCGGCGTGGTGTGCTAAAAATGGGTAGAGTAGAGGAAATTTAAGAATCAATCATCTGAATCATTTATCCATTGCTTGCCTATAGACCATGTGCCCACTATACATCTTTCTGATATAGGCTATTCTTACCCTCCTCTTAGGTCCCTAGACAGATGAGCAGTTCAATTGCCGCAGCTACTGTTGCTACACTAGGCCTAGTCTGCTAGATTGGCCTTGTAATGGACTAGGTAAGATCGTTTCGAGATTTGAATATGAGTGACGGGATGTTTTAAGCTTAATGCTCGGCCCATTTACGAGCCGAACAAGCCAACCCCTGTTTTCGGCATGGCAATACAAAGCATTTTCTAAAAAAACTAGGGTTTTCATACATCACCAAATAAGAAGTCAGATTTGTCAGGTTCACAGGGCACACTTGCCAAACAAGTTGTGCCTTCAACAGTTGGTTATCACAACAACGGTTTCACGCATAGTAGTGACGTAATCCGGGCGCAGAAGACAATGTGCTTACATGTTTCATCCGCAAGGGGGCTTACGATGATAGGATCTTCCGTATCTGATGTTGATCATCAGCAGACACGGTGGTTCTCACAAACCGCACAAAATGGAGCCTGAAAGTCCGGCCATCGGGGTCGTCGGTCTCGCCGGGCTTTTCAACGCCTGCCTGGCGACTGTCGCGAGAATCGATGCCAACAAAGAGTTCGGGAATGACTCGCATGCTCTCGCAACCCAATTCCATGCCATCAGGCTTCTCCTTGAGCGATGGGGCCGCGCGGTTGGCCTCGAGAAAGGACAGGTCTCGGCTCACCACCATCCCGGCCTAGATGACCTGTCTGTCTGTCTTGTGGTCGCTGAAAATCATTTCCATGATTCGGAACATAGTTAGCGATCTAGGGAATCCAGAAGACGCGGTAGTAACGAAGCCGTTCAGCCTGGCTCGACGCCCGGCTATCCCATCCGCTCCCCTGACGCCAAAACGACAAAAGCTTGCGTGGGCGTTGAGAGGGAAAGAGAGGCTGGCCTCTGAAGTTGAAACGCTGGATGGTTTGGTTCGGAAGCTGTACGAGCTCATCCCTACCGGGGACTCGAACAAGGCAGCCGAAATCAGTGCAACGAACAGTGTCGCCTTTCGGAAGCTACAAGGTTTGAATTGCCTGTATATACGTAAAGACACATGCGTCAACTAACGCCTACTATGTGATAGCCGGCACAGAATCGTGGACCAAGGATATCCAAAACACGCTAAAGAAAATTGAGCAAGACATTAAGGCCGAGACGCGGAGAGAATTGCATATGTGGATAGCAGCCGACGTTCCGAGCGACATCTATGAAGATCTAAAAGAGACTCGAGCACCAGGCACCTGCAACTGGATCCTAAACCGAAAAGAGTTTCGTGACTGGCTCAAGCCAAGTGGGAATTCTTCCGTGTCTCCGGTGCTGTGGGTTAATGCCATTGCAGGCTGCGGGAAGACAGTGTTATGCGCAAGGGTAGTCGAGTACCTCTCAGAGACCCTAACAACGCCCATTGCTCATTTCTTTCTATCCTCCCAAAACGCTAGTCGGGATGACCCTTATCTAGCTATCCGATCATGGATCATTCAGGTTATAGGTCAGAACGCCGATGCATTCAACCTTGTTCGAGCAAAGCGGCTGTCCCAACACGAGCAGACTGCGAGCCGCATGACTATAATCTCTCTCTTCCAAGAAATAGCACAAGCAATACCTAACTGTACCTTTGTTTTGGACGGCCTTGATGAATGTACTTGGGTTGGCCTTCATCACCAAAGCCATGACTCGATCAAGTCCTTCCTGCAAGTCGTGTGAGAAACAACAGAGAGATCTACTAGTCGTTTCATGCTCTTTAGCCGCAACGATGAGAGTATCCGAAACAGCTTGCACAATAGTCTTACTCGCGGTTATAATGAAATACAGGTGATAGCTCGGGATGTATATGACGATGTCGTTTCTTATTCAAGAACTATCGTCAACGAAAGATTATCAAACAAGCCCCAAGATCTCAGAGAGGATATTTCGCAACAATTGGCTGACCAATGTGATGGGCAATTCCTCTGGGTACGGTTGCAAGCAACGAAGCTGCAAAAGATATCGAATAAATTTCAACTTCAAAGAGACATCAGCAATACTCCGACTGGCCTTGGACAACTATATGAGCGAGAATGGCAGTCTATCAGTACGAATCCTGACGTAGACACAGAACGGGCACTCTCTCTTCTTAAGTGGGCTGCATTTTCTATCCGACCTCTGTCAGTTAGTGAGATCGCTGTAGCGGTGCTTATCAACCCCGGATGCCCTGGTGTGCCAGTCGAAGAGCTACCAGATTTTGATGACGGGCTACATCTTATAGAGAATATCAAAGCCCACAGTGGCTCACTTCTTGAAATCACAACCGGCGACAAGAGTACGAAGGGAACAGAGAATACACAAGACATACGCTCTATGATGGTGCATATAACTCACTTCTCTGTCAAGGAGTTCATTATCGCAAGATTTCTGATTTCTGACGTTTCACTTAAACGCAATTCGGCCATTTCTGCACCATACGAGAAACATCAGCACAGCGCTCTTGCTGAAGCTTGCCTTCAATATATCTTTCATCCCCAGTTATGGAAAATGAATGCTCTGCCAAAGGAAGCGCATGGATTTGAAACAGCTTTCCTCGATTATGCCGCAGAAAGCTGGTACACACATGCAAACCTTGGATCAGAGAATGCTGAGGTTATCATCTTGATCAACCAGTTTTTCAGCGATACAACTGGATCCTTTGATGAATGGAGACGGTGGATCAATACACAGGCGTATAACCGTGGTGTATTGTCGCAAGTCCCTGATGAAGACGACCAGGCAAATCGATTGCCTTATGCTATATCCATGCGACTTGTAAATGCCACAGAAGATCTTCTAATGGCAGGGAACCTAGAGATCAACGGAAGAGGATACCACGGAGAAACGCCTCTCACGGCAAGTTGCCGTACTGGTCAAGTTGAGGTTGTCAGCCGTCTCCTCTCTTCTGGCGCAGACATAGCCTTACCAAGCCTGGGGGGCTTTATGCCCCTGTGTATTGCGGTAGATCAAGGATATATGGATGTGGCTCGGGTTCTCTTGGAGGCGGGCGCTGATGTTGACATTAGAGACATCGAGGAAATCGGACGAACCCCACTGGTCTGGGCCTCGTCTCATGGCCACCTAGAGCTAGCCAAGTTGGCCATAGGGCTGATATCTCTTTACCAGACAAGTTGGGTAATACACCCCTACTGGCGGCCGTTCAAGAAGGTCACCTTCAAGTCGCCCAGCAGCTGGTCGACTCTGGGGCTGGCATCACTGCGTCTAGTAATGGCGGACACTCACCCTTGTTCTTCGCTTGCATGAACGGCAATGTACCCATCACAGAGTTACTTATTGACAAAGGAGCTGACCTCTCAGCCATGGCAGATGAGGAGAGCTCCGCGCTTCATGCCGCCGCCTCTGGAGGTCGTCTGGAAGTGGCCAAGCTCTTGCTGAACAAAGGAGCACAAGTTGACTGCTTTGATGAGGCCAAAAAGACACCAGTGTACAAAGCTGTCGATGGTGGTTATTCCAAAATGACGGAGCTTCTCATTAAGGAAGGGGCAGACTTGTCACTTCGACCAAGGAGTAGTGAAAGCCTCCTTCATGCAGCGGCACGAAGGGGCCACTCGGAAATTACCCACCTGCTGATCAGGGCGAAAAGGGATCTTATCCTCACCCGGGATGGTGTCGGAGATAGCCCACTGATCTCAGCTCTGTATGCCGGACATCTGGAATTGGCTCAACATTTACTCGAGGAAGAACCAACTCTGATTGCTTTAGTAGACGACCAAGGTTGGACTCCGCTGCATACAGCCGCATCATTTGGCCATCTGGACCTTTGCGGGCTCCTCTTGGGCAAGGAGGCCAATCCATCATGTCAAACCGAAGAAGGGAATACTCCACTTCACATCACTGCAAGTGAAGGCTACCTAGAAGTTTGCTTGCTCCTTTTAGGAAAGGGAGCGAGGCCATCATGCCAAAACAAAGGTGGAAATACTCCGCTTCATATCGCTGTGCGTGAAGGCCACTTGGAGGTAGCTAATTCTCTTCTTGAGAGAGGGGCAGATCTCAATATTGTCGAGAAACATGGATGGGCTCCGATTAATATTGCTGCAGTAAAAGGCCATTTAGAAGTGGCTAAGCTACTTCTTGGGAAAGGGGCAGATCTTGCCGTTGCGGAGAAGACATCTGGAAGGACCCCGCTCCTTCTCGCTGCAAGCCAAGGCCACTTGGAGATGGTCAAGCTGCTTGTTGAGAAAGGGGCAGACCTCAATTTTTCAGATAATGATGGAAGGGCTCCGCTTCTTTTCGCCGCAGCTCGAGGCCACCTGGAGACGGTCAGGCTACTTCTTGAGAAGGGGGCAAGTATAAACACAGGAGACAAGACATGGACTACGCCCTTGCACGCAGCATGTCACAGCGGTAATGTCAAGGTAGTGGGCTTTTTACTTGGGCAGCCTGGGGTTCACCCAGACACGCTTAACCTCTTCGGCCGTCCGTCGTTGTCCGATGCAGCGCGTCGTGGCCAGATTGATGTTGTCAAGGCATTGATCTGCAACAACGCCAGGGCAGACATATCGGATGGGCTTGGCCTGCCACCTTTATTTTATGCTTTGCGCAACGGCCATAGCGAGGTTGTACAGCTCTTGTTACCGAAAACTCCGGGATGGAAGAATTGGAAGGACGGCCTCGGGCGAGATTTTGTTTGGTGGGCACATCATATCAGGTCTCCACGGATCACGCAGCTCCTGATGGACCATGGTGCTGATATCAAAAGCTGCCGCAGTGAGGATGGCGCGAGAGACATCTCAAGTGACCCGCCTCCCTTGAGCAAATCAAGAGGCTTTTGTGATTGCTGTATAGGCTCGGTGTTGCGGGGTACGCCGCTCTACTTTTGTACCATATGTTGGGCTGGACAATTTTGCATTTGCGTCGAATGTTTTGAAGGGGGGCTAGGATGTTTTGACAATTCTCATGAATTGACATTAAACTAGGGATGAAATACTTGGGGGTTAACTTGAGAGGCTTCTACTGTCTCCTATGGTGCGGGCTAGTTAGTATATGAGTTATTTGGAAGCTGCTTGGGCCATCTTTTTGAGGCAGATTCATATTTCTGTAGCTGAGGAGCTTTACAGCCCAAGGCTTTTGGGACATCCGTGAATCCAAACGTGTAAATCTAAATTCCTTCCATCTGCTCGTCAAAGAAAGCGATTGTAGTAGCATGCAGAACCCTAACCTGGGGAGTCACGGCCAATTTCCCACGAAGAATGTTTCTGACACACTCTGTGCTAAAGCCAATGGCAATGTTTCTACTATCAAGTCTACCGTTTTTCTAGTTCACCCAAGGTCACTCTGCACAGTAGATCTTTGTAAGAACACAAAAGGGGGGTGGGGTGGCTTTTACAAAGACCTCGTTGTTTAGGTTGTGGAGACCTTTAGCTTTGCTCAAAGATGACCTACGTTACCTTCTAGTTGGCTCTCGGGGCGCTTGAGTCTGTTTCCCGAATGTTCCAAAACGTTAAACAGACGAGTAAGAGTAGCTAGGGAGAAATTGACAGTGGAAAGTCTTGAAATTGTTTGATTGAAATATTATCCATAAGTCTGTCTGAGATGGTTCGAACGAGGTGATGGATGCTTGGATGCTTCAGCCAATAACAACTGATCCTCCTGCTGTCAAGCCTCGGTCTGCTCCTGTGAAAAGCTCAGGAAAACGCTGCTCATCTCGACGCTTTGGGTACGTTAACGAAGATTTGATACGGGAGTTGTTGAGCCAGAAACCTTGTCTATAGAGAGGGAGTAGTACGTGTTAGATCAACTCCCATAGTAGCAGTTGGAGGTGACCTACAACCATGAACTTATACACGACATCATATTCTTCATAACTTCCTATTCCGCTTGAAGCGAGTCGTCCCAATACACTCCGGAGAGCACCAGTCCTGAGATGGATCCGTTTCTGCCGGCCGGGGACCTGGTACTGGCCCCAGAGGGAGACAGATCGATACTCGACGAGTTAGGATGGGGTTCCACAACATATGTCCGATTAGCGTCTGGGAACTCGCAAGGAATTCCTCTCTCAATAAGCTCCAGGCACGCTTCGATGGAGTTTCCTGTCGTGTTGAGCATATTGGAGGATATTAGTCTGAAATTGAGGCTAGAGAATGGGTAACTTGGGTCTGTCGAAGTTTGGAGAATTTATGTGTCGTTGCTTCTTACCCTCTAAGATACGAGTGGGATGGCTGGTTAATATAGGTGGACCAACATTCAGAAGTCAGCCATACTCTACATCGCTGTGTAACTTCAAAGATGGAGAATATGCTTACTTTGGACAAAAGTAACCCAGTAAGCAATACGTAACTAAAAGACCTTCCATTTGGGGACGAGAGTCTTGAATCTAAGCATCAATTTATAAAGTAGTTCAACTTATAAAGGGCTACACCTTAAATCTAAGGATGTGTTGCGACAAAGTAAAAGGGTGAACATGGCGGTCGCAACCAGCTTCCACCAAATTGGCTGTGCGTTAACTTCAGTATTCAAAAACGGCGCAATGTTAAGAGCGACATCCTGAGAAGTCCCACTTTGGCGTAGGAGTTGGATGGGGAAGAAGTATTGATTACTCTTGCTTTGAGATTTCCTCACTTCTTCTGCTTCTTGAACGCAGCCGCTATGGTATTCTTGGGCTTAGCACGCTTCTCACCCGCATGAGACTCCCGACCCTTTTTATCTCCACCATCTTCACCGTTGGTGTCGAGCTCGCCGCGAACCTCGGATGTATCTGAATCTGGGAAGAGTTCTCTCCAGCTCCCATCCAACACCTGCTTATCTGCCCCATGGAGGCCAACACCGTAGGCCTTCTTCATAGCATCGATGCATATCTGCCGCCGTTCATTAAAGTCGAACATGGGCTTCGGATACATCCCGTCCTCTTTATCATCTAAGCCATTGCCCTTGAGACGAATACCTGCCTTCTTCAAGTCTGGGAGGGGGGCCTTCCACGGCTCGTAGATGTACTTGGCGTCCAGGTCCTTGAGCTCAGGAACAAACTTGCGTATCAGGGCCCCCTCCTTGTCCCACTTCTTGCCAAAGGCCACGGGGCTGTAGCAGCGGAAGAACTGCGCAAAGAAGGCGGTGCATGACAGCCACTGCCAGTTCCCAGCGTTGCAGGCCGGCTCGTGGTCGAGCAGCCACTCCTCGAAAACTTCAGCCCCGCGCTCCCAGTCTATGTAGCAGCCGCCGCGGGTGAGAAAGCAGGCGACGCTGTGCCGGCCGAGATGGTGCATCCAGCCGTCTTGCTTGAGCTGCCGCATCAGGGCGTCGATCCAGGGGAATCCTGTGACGCCGTGCTTCCAGCGCTGGAACCAGGTCTCTGCCGTGTCGCTGTCTACGTGATACTCTCCAGTTACGATGCCGGTGGAAGGGTCGGTTTTGGAAGGCAGATGCCAGGGAATGAATCTGCAGGATGGGTTATTGGCTGTCTGATGGAAGACTGGGCCGAGGGCAGCCTGGGCAGCGAAGTACATGTCCCGGAAGAGGAGCTGGCCCGTCAAGCTCGTTGGGGGCGAGGAGGCGCCTTTCCCGTAGGCATCGACCACGTCCTGGACTCTCCAATAGAATTCGCGAACCGAGAGAGCCCCGAAATGAAGAAAAGGGGAAAGGAATGTCGTCGCGGGAGGGTCGAACTGGGCCGGGCTGGTGTTGGGTTTCTCAAAGGTCGCCGTGTACTTGGTATCCTGGATGATCTTGTCAAGTCGCTCGAGAGCAATAGACTCTCCACCACGGTGAGGCGTTGTTGCGGAGGGAAATCCTAGCTCCTCCATTGTCTCAATAGCGAAATCCCCCGAGGGGCCGGCGATGCTCTTGTAGCCAGTGTCCTTCTCCGTCCGGCGAGAGGCATTCAAATCCGGGGCGGTCTCAGGCTGGTCTTGCTCAAAGTCAACCGGCATTTCGCCAGGGTCCGGCAGATGCTTTGGAGCTGGAATTGGCCTGGGAATCTTTCCCACTTTGCCCCCTGCCGCGCGCAGTGCAGCCATCGACATTGTGGGCTCGCCTCCATTCTTCTTGACAACCTCGTCACTGTCCCACAATGTTCTCCCCGATTTGACAATGACGACGACACCGGCCTTTTTGGCCGCCTCCATGACCACCTGGTCTCTCTCGCGGCCATAGGAATCTGTGTCTTTTTCGAAGACAAGATGCGTGACCTCCCAAGCCTTGAAGAGCTTTGGGAACAAGGACTGGGGTGCTTCCCTCAAAACGAAGAGCTTCAGCTTAGGGTTCAGTTTGCTTATGGACTTGGATAGATCATTTTGACAGTCCAGTCTTTGATATGCAGATTTAGGTCAATAACCATTCACAAGGATGATATAACGATATATGCGCAACTCACAAAAACTGCCATCTGTTGAGGCCTCCTCTTGCCCGGTATACATAGTGCGGATCCCAGGTGAATATAGGCCAGAATGCGGTGGGATTCAGATCCAAGGCGGCTTTGAGGGCTGGCGAATCATGAAGTCGCAAGTCGGTGCGGAACCAGTAGATGACTCGAGTCTTGGCCATTGGATCTGAGTGAGGGTTCCCCAATGCAAGTTTTCCTTCAGGTGCACTGCATATGCCGCAAGGATTTATTTAACAAAGACTTGGGGAGCATTGATCGGTCTACAAGTCTTAGACTTTTCACATTGCGGGGAGCGAGTATGTACAGAGAACTAGTGAAGAGGCTGGAAACGAGTCCATGATGTCAGCAACTTCAGAGAGAGCAAAAGCATCTATAAGTGAGTGACACATCACTACGCCACGTTCGGCCTCGGATATGCATGTGGCAGATCTGGGTTCTTTCTTCGACTGGCAAGAATAACTCATAATAAGCAAATAACACACTATTGCATCCTGAATAATCCTTGTATATTGGAGCTGCCGGTAGTTATGCCAGATGTTTTCGATTTGTGCAAGCTAGTAGCTTTTAAAGTGTAATTGGCCAATCACGACCTCATTTGTATTACTAAGGCAGGTAACTTTGACAACATCCATAGAAACCAAGATACTCTCAAAGATCCAGCACCAAAAGGAGAATAAAAAGCAAAAAGTAAAATTAAAAACATACAACAGCCGGTATTCGCTGGTCGTCACCGACCCAACTACTAATCGGCCCCTTATCCGTTTAACTAGGCGAGAGCGGACGGGATCGCGTGTTCTCGAATAGGTATGGTCGTATGTGGCAGGTGTATGTCTAATGCATACTATATCATTAGCTTGTGTTGAAGGAAGAGGTCAAGCAATCTAGGAAACTAATCGGCTGGATCAAGACTTCTCTTCTGATCATCTTACGGAGGAGGGCACAATCAGACTCATCTTACGGAGAAGGAGGGGCACAGTGAGACCAGCCAAGTGTCCCCTTTGCACATGTCAAACTTGCCCGGCCATTTAATTATTCCTTCATTTATATTCAATGCAGCCGATCCAATGCCACTAATCCTCTACCTCTCAGTTTTACTTGAAAACATCTTGCCATCTCAATCCCGTCATACATCCGCAACAACATCATGATGCGGCTTCCCAGCCTCCCCAACGAAATTATCGATCACGTATTGGGCTTCGTCCCACGATCTGATCTTGCAAAGCTCTGCCGGGTTAATAACTCCCTGCGCCACTCTACTGAGCCCTTTCTTTATTCTACGATTTTTCTGCACTGGTATCACCGTGAAATACCTCCAGTTATCCCGCTCCTCCGCACCCTCCTGGAGAGACCAGAGCTGTTCGTCTACATAGACTCGATAACTCTGTGTGGAACTGACTTTGGAGCTGGGGTAACACGTCCTCTTCTGGATACGACTACAATACCCCTAGATCAATTCCAAGCTGCGATCAAGCAGACCCAGGTCCCTTATATCAGCTTGTGGATTGATCAGTTAAGGTCAGGCAGTATAGATGCACTTGCTGGCCTTTTAATCGTCAATCTCTCCAAGACTGTATTCCTCGCCATCACCCACAACTTCATTCATGAGTGTGAAATCGTCCCTCGAGTTCTACAGTCTAAAATCCTTGGTCAATTACCTCAGTTTACAACTTTTGGCAGGCTGCCTAAGTTTGAGCAGCTGAGCCACTTGGTTTATTGTAAGCAGAGAGACGATCCCTTTGAAGAATATGATGATGATGAGTATTTCATCGAGGCTATATCTCTGCTTTGCCTTCCAAGTGTCACAGTCTGCCAAATCCAGAAGTATTCTACTGGCCATTTGATGAGCCTAACCTTGACCATCTGACTTCGCTTGAGGTCGACTGGGTCTATCCACGTTGTTTAGCTAAAATCCTCACCTGCACACGGAACTTGAGGACACTCTCCTGGATTTGGCAGTATCGAGAGGACGCTACTACAGGATCTGATTCTATTCTAGACTATGATCGGATCGTTACAGCTTTATTACCAGTGAAAGGCACGCTAGAGACCCTGCGTTTTCGGCTAGATGAGGAGGTGCTACAGGCTGCCGGCCCAGGAATAGCTACCGTGGGATCGTGGAACGGCCTTCGCGATTTCCAACGACTGACCCATCTTGATGTGCTATTGGTGTCTCTGACTGGCGTCGGGCCTGACCCTCAGCCTATGGAGCGCTATATCCCGGACAGGCTTGAAACGCACTGCCTGACACCCACGATGCTTACCCAAAAAGATGCGGTTTTCTGGATGTCTTATCCAGAAGCAGTCTCAAATCAAGAGTTCAAGAACATGAGCATGGATGAGTCGCGTCCAGAGCATTACATCACTACAGTAATCCATGCGTTTACTAGACAGTGCTCATCAAGTTTGCCACGACTGCACTATATATGTGTTGTTGGTGATTATTACCTGTGGGATATTGAAATAGATTTCCTTATGGATCAACTGGGTGTTAAGCATGGTAGCATTGAGTTTCAGGTTATTGATGAGCAGTACTGGGCAGCACGCCATCTTCCAGGCTACCTAGACTATATAGAAAGCATGAAGCTTTCAAGCGGGCTACACAAATTAATGTGCTAGTCCCTGTCGTAGGATATACGGGGCAACTGGCCCATTGCAACAGCTCATGCAAGGAAGCCTAGATCTTCTCCCGCCATTTCTTGGGATTTATCGTGATGTACGTAGCAGCCTATACTAGTCATCTTGATAGCCAAACTATGATGCAGCCCTCGATTTAAAGACAAGATTAAGGGGCCCAGGGGTTGTGGTGAAATAGTCAATGGCCTCAGTAAACATCTTCGTGCCGTCCTCGCCAGGGGCGAACTCAAAGTCAAATTCCATGATCAGCTGGGCCGCAGCCACCCGGATTTCCATCAGGCTTAGGTTCTTGCCAAGGCAGGACATTTTCCCTACATAGTATCAGTCATAAAATCAATCATAAAACGCGAGAGATTCACAGACTCACCGATACTCCACGGGGTAAAGGCTTGCTTGTTTAAGATGAGCTCCGGCTTCGTGTTGAAGCGGTCGGGATTCCATTTCTCAGCATCAACGTAGTTGCGCTCGTCTACGCCTGTCAGAAAACCACGGCCACGGCCACGGAACACGAAAGGAACCACTTACCTCTGAGCATGCTGTGTTGCGGGGTGCAGATTGTTGTTCCCTCGGCAATGTGTACTCCATGGAAGTTCAACCCGCCTTTGGGTGCCATGCGCAAGCCGGACGAAGGGACAGGCGGGTTCAAGCGCATGGTCTCATAGAGGCAGGCGTTGAAGTGAGAGGCCTTATGAAGAGCCCTGTAGTCGCGTAGGCTGATCTGGCCCAGCTCTTGGCGGAGCTGCACAAGGTGATGAGGATTAAGGATGAGGTAGTACAGAATGTTGGCAAGCACCTGGCGGACAGGGTCACTCCCCGCGACGATGACGAGGATGAAATCACCGAGAACAAAGTTCCAGTTCTTTTGGACTCCTCCGTTCTGGATGGCGTCGCGAATCACGTAGCCGATAACATCAGCACGCTCCTCTTTGCTGTTTGCCTATATTGACCACCTGGGTTAGCCACAGCCATTGCAAATGCCTTCTCATTTTGTATGCTTGCCTCGATATTCTTGTCTAGCTCTTCATGGGCCCACTTGAAGAACATGCGGTAATACTTCATGCGTTCGATGAATGGAATGCCCATCAGAAGATGCTTGACCCATGGCGCGGCAGCAAGGGGGCCCAGTCGCCGATGGGCGATGTGGTACAGCGACATGATGGGATGTTCTTCTCCCGAGAGATTATCGAAATCAACCGAGAGTCCGAACTTGCCCATTGCGTCAAAGGTGTAATACTCAAGCCATTGGCAGATGTTCAGGCTTGATCCCTTGCGTCGATGGAGCTGCGCCATGAGCTTATCGGTATGCTCATAAATGAGAGGCTCAACATTTTCCATGGCTATGCTGGTGAGTTTGGCTATTCAAAAAAAGAAAGGGAGATGCATAACGAGAGGAAAGCTCACATCGGATGCTGAAGGCGAAATCCCAGACCTTCCGCCGATGGGCGTGGATCAATGGATCTCGCACCGTATCGAGAGAGACCATAGGGTGCAGGATGTCGTAGTATGCTGAACGACCGCAAGTTGAGTCGGAGCCATGGACCATCTGATACGCATGCCAGCCGAAAAGCGTCACCTCATTAGGTCCTGCCAGTTGTGAGTGAGGGGATTCTCCAGAAAGAAAGGTCTTTCCTACCAGTCCGAACAACGTCGCCGTACTTCTTCTGAAGCTCGTGCAACCTTTCACAATTGCGGTAATAGGCTTGATCCACAACATGCGTGAGCTTGCTCAGTTTCATGCCCAATGGACCCGGGATGTTCCTGAGAGGAGAGAAGAGTAAACGATAGGTGATGATGCTGCTGAAAAGGGCAGCCGCATAGGCAGCGTCAATCTTGATGCTCTCATAGATTGCCTCTTTGATTGGAATCTTCAAGAAAGAGTTCATGATATACGGGATTATAAATGCAAAAAGTAGATGCACTCGGGCAATATTTGCAGCTTGTAAATCTCTCTCCCCATGTATAAAGTACGCCCAATGGGCGAGGAAGCCTAAGCCGGCTGCCGCGGTAAGTTCCAGGTTGAGATTATCCATGGCTGTGAAATAGTTGGTGGTTTGGACTCGCAGAACAGCAGAAACTACTCTGTGGTAAAACACAAACGACTCAATCTGTAGACAATTCAGGGCAGATTTTAGCTTCCAACTTTCTCTCTAAGTATAGCACGGAGTGGGCGGCGTCTGGGACATATACTCACCAACACCAGCAAGCTCTACGTATAAGGCATTTTGCATGCCGTATGAGCTGATATCGAACCTGCACTGGGGATGAACAACACACCCTGACAACTCCAAACGGCTCACCCCAATTTCCTCCCTTGAGACAAAGGGGCTGGCTCCCAACGTACTTCTCGGATTCGGGGCCAAATCGGGCGCATCCATGGCAAAAGTCACCATGTCGCTTCGATTGTTGGCGAGGCGCTGTACTGTGTCCGTTGCCTGCGTATCGTAATCCCTGTTCAGGGAGCCATGTCACGGTATATTATGTGTATTGCAGATCCCATCCATCTCCCACCCCACAGATTCTAGTCATGTTGTATGCAAGCAAAAGTCCTCCGATCTCAGGTAGGGTGGATGTACATGCAGATGAGCCCCCCAAGACCCATCGGACAGGAGCTTACCGCAGCAAATGGTGCAGTTGATTGAAAACTACCAGCCGCCGATTGGCCGAGGCAGAGTTCCCATGTCTGCCTGAAGATGCCAAAGTGGAAGAGTGCTTACGCTGCGGCGCTTAATGCCTTCGAGTGTCAGAATGGAACAACCAACAAAAAGGCAACCAACAACGCAAGTTCAATCCTTCGCGGGGCTATTCTGGGCGTGAACCAACATGTACTACCGAAGTATATCTTGCTCGCTTGTCTCTAGCCTAGTCTCTTCCTCCTAAAGAGAAAAACAAAAGGGCAAGGATTCACATTCACAAAGCAGACCCGACTGGTCTGGATATACATCGCAGTCATGGCATCAGCACCCGACTACGTGTTCACGCGCGACTATCTCGACAACAACAGGTACGTTGCCCGTTTGCCCATTTCAGTTGGTATTTCCTAATGAAATCTGCCCGGGATAGGATAAATTTGCAGCATCATATCTGGGTTTCCATCTTCGGCTATCATACCCACCCAAGTATACCAACTGACGACGCGAAGCTCAAGATAGCGGACGTGGGCACTGGCACAGGGTGAGTGAATCCTGCAATGATGGGAAGACTCGGTATCACCTGCAAGACATACTCACCGGAGCCTGGTGCTAGAACCTGGCTTACTGACCTCAGCTCGCGTTTGCCCTCGACCGTTGAGCTTGATGGCTTGGACATCTCGTTCCATGCCACGCCCCCCGTGGAGTGGTTGCCTCCGAATATAACTCTTCGCCACTGGAACATCAAGGACGAGGTCCCCGAGGAGTTGGTGGGGTACTACGACATTGTGCACATACGCAATTTTCTATTTGTACTCCTTGACAGCGAGACCCCCCAGGTTCTGAATAATCTAGTCAGGCTCATCAGTGAGTACACCCCCTCCCCCTCGCATTATGTGGTGCCGTTGGCCTCATTGCCCCGGGCTCCATCGTGGCAAGACATGTCTAATACTCGGCAACACAGAGCCTGGTGGTTACCTGCAGTGGGGGGAGCCAGATATGCTCTCCTGGCGCATCGACACCACCCAAGCTGGGAATTCCATATCGGCCCTGAAACAGCTAATGCAGCTCTCCCAGCCACAGGACCAACGCTTGAGCCCAACTTGGGTGCCGCAGCTGCCCAAGCTCTTTGGGGAGGCGGGGCTCGTCGTGGTTGAGACCGACGTCAAGGAGGCAGCGCCCGCCATGGCACTTCAGATGCACGAGTGTGCGTTGATGATTCACGAGCTGGTCGCTCGAAAGTCTGACAACGCCCGTGTTGCGCAGCAGTTGCAAGAACTCATGCCAAAAGTCGCCGAAGAGACTCGGGCCGGGGCATGCTGGGCTTTCACAAGATGGACAGTGGTCGGCAGGAAGCCAGAGAGGTCGTGATCGAGGGGGTTAAAAATAGCGACTGAAAGCTAGCCTACGGTGAATGCCAGGTATAGTGGCTAAGAATTAAGAGACTTTTATACTGGAATGAGTGAGCTTCATCGCCTGATTTTAAGACAATGTGCACAAAGTGCCGTTGCCCGTGGAGTTTTGCAAGCTTTTTAGAGAGCACGTATTTTAAGATTTTGGAGGATCTCATCGTTCCCAGAAAAGGAAGTCACGTCTTGATTCAAGTGAACATGCAGATAATTCATCGTCGTTTAATTTAGCAAGAAAGACTAACTGACCCATCTAGTCGCTACCCTGAAATCGGCCTGGGCAGCTTACTGAGATGCAAACTTTTGGACAGCCTGGACCACTTCATCCACCGCGGTTAGGTTGGGGCAATGTCCCGTCTCTATCTCCACCGTCTGCACTGTCTTGCCCTCCTTCTCAAGATGCTCAGCCATGTTCTTCTGGTAGTCAACTGGGACAGTGAGATCGCCCTTTGTGTAGATGAAGAACACCTTGACATCATCGCGCCAAGCTGGCGTATTGGTGAGCGGCTCGTACATGCACTTTCCGTTCCAGCGGACAAGCGTATCAAAGTAAGCCTTGAGCTCCTGGGCATCAACAGATTCCACAAAGGGCTCGCCAACAAGGCCTTCCCGCGCGTAGTTGGGCGTGCAGCTGTCATCCTCGGCGAAGTCAAAGGCGACGGGCATGCGGTCCATGTGGCCAAACTCATCGACCTTGTCGCTCATGCTCTTCCCCTCGGGGAGGGCAAAGGAGGCCATGTAGATGAGGTGCGTGACGCCGCCGTCAAGGCCGTTGGCGGCTCTTGCAGCGGCGCTCAGGCCGTGCAGGGAGTTTGTGCCGACCTGGCCTCCGTAGCTGTGCATCAGCACGGCTACATCTCGGCCAGCCTCTACGAGACTGGTGGCGTAGGCCCGGATCTGATCCGAGTCGGTTGCCAGGTTGGCATTTGGGGGGCGGCTCCCGTTGGTGGAAGGGTGGCGTGGGATGTGCACCTCAAAGCCGGCACCTCGCAACGCGGCTGCAAGCTTCGCGTAGCTGGCCGGGACATGCCAGCCGCCATGGACGAGGAGAAGAGTTGGTTTGCTGGTGGCTGACATTTTTCTTACTTTAAGGGTGAGCTTGAAGGTATGTAGGGTAGAAACTTGGGGAATTGATGCCCTGGTGGCGATCCTTTGCGTGAGACGGGCTTGGGCTGGTTTCTCTAATCCAAGGGAAAATGAAAAAAAGGAAATCAAGAAGAAGGAGAGAGATGGGGGAGAAATAATTGATGCACGGGGGAGGGGGAGCGTCAAGTGTCTGCCTGTGTGTTGTGATATGCAGAAGAGGGCCAACCAACATAAAGGGCCGAGGCGCACTCCTTGCTGCCTCACGGAGGTTACATATGTTGGTTGGTTGGCTGCTTACCCCATCAGCTGGTCACCCTGCAGGAGGCACAATCAATGCGAGGCTGCAGATTGCTGGTAGGGTGACATCGGGGTGTCCGCCCAACCAACACCAGATCATGCTCGGCAGCAAGGTGGTGGATGCAAGAGAATTAGAATACGAACCCTCATCAGCATCCGATGTCTTTAAACGTAATATTGCTGATTGCGTGGAGTCGGTCCATTGAAGGATCGGCACCTTCGTCGCCCATTCCACAATATCATGTCTCTGATATTTCTACTCACGAGTACATAGTAGACAACTTGTTCAGCCAAGCCAGGCTTGCATCCGAACGACTTGTGATTCTCTGTGGCTATCTCGCCAGATATCGTGCTTTGTCTAGCTGTCAATCTTTGTTTTCAACATGAGCTCCGCCGACTTCGTTCCGCATCCTGATGGCATTAGTCCACTATACGTGACCTTCATTATTGAAGCGTCAGTCATGACCGGCGTGTCTACGTTGTGTGTCCTTCTTCGTTTTATCCAGCGGCACTCGACCGAGTATGGCTGGGACGATTGGTGTATCCTGGGAGCTCTCGTTTTTGCATATGGCTTCCTAGCTACCACAGTCTTGGTCGCTACACTCGCCCACGCTGGCTATCATATCACAGGCTATACCATCCCTGAGCTTGAGACTTACATGAAGGTATATAGGCAGAATCCTGTGCGGCACTGCTCAAGGTTCTTGGCTAACATCAGGCCACGGTGGTTCCCCAGATCGCTCTCGCGAATAATACCATCTACAATGCAAGCATCTTTCTCTCCAAGGCGTCTGTGCTGTTCTTCTACAACCGGATCTTCAGCATCGAGAAAATGCAAAAGCTCCAGCTGCGCATTATTGGCGCCGTCTGCTTTGGTCACTTTCTCTCGGCAGTCTGCGGCCTCATCTTTGCCTACAACCCGATCCACGCACAATGGACACTCACAATACCGTCAACCAGTATCAACCAGAAGCCATTTTGGTGCGCGAGCGGGGTGATCAATATTGTCCTGGATCTAATCATACTCGCCATCCCGCAGGCGCGAGTGTGGCGGCTACAGCTGTCGAGCCGGAAGAAAATCCTCCTCTCGTTGGTTTTCCTACTGGGCGGATTGTAAGTGGAATGATCCAAGAAGTGTCAAGACGCAAGGCTGACTGACTATTTTTATCGTAGTGTGGTAGTCGCAAGCATAGTACGAATCGTATATATGCTCACCATCGATGTTGCGGACCTCACGTGTAAGTCTCTTGCTGCACAAATGCTTCCTGCAACCCAACAGCTGCTGATGATCGTTCGTAACCACAGACACGTTCGCCGTCCCTGGAATTTGGACCAACGTAGAGACAAACACCTCGATTATCTGCGCATGCCTCCCGACCGTCTACAGCCTATTCGCCCAGAACGGGAAAAAGCATGCCAAGAAGGTCTCGACAAGCCTGCTCGGTTCATCGGGATTCTCGAGTGGCCGCGACCGCTCTGCCATTTCAGGGTTCAAGTCGGCCAAGGGTAGCAAGGAAAATGAGTGGCAGACTTCGCAGATCTCAATGCAGAATATGTCGATGCATCATAGTTCACACTACGTGCGGATTGAGTCGGATGTGATGGCTCAGAATCAAGACAGGCAAGCCAACCACTCCGCAATGGCACCTCCCCAGATGCGGAGAGAGTTTGAAGTCTCAAGCACACAGCGCTGATGCGCTGGGTAACATCACTTCTAGGGCTCTGGAACCTGTGTGGTTTTTTTTTGTCTGTCTGTGTCCTGTAGTGCAGCATTTTTTATTTAGTTTTTGTTTTCGCCTTAAACAAGGGGATATCCCAAGATCAAGCAACACGTGATCAGATCACACATTTTTGAAGAATACAATTGGCGGTCCATACCCAAACTGTCCACACCAACATAAATTTGAAATCAACACATTCGTAGTGTAGCATTGATTGATGAACAGAGTGGAGGATGTGATTCAGAGCATCGATTACCATGTACAGAGTACTGAGGGTCCAAGCTACAAGTTTGCCTTGCCAGGAGGTACATGCTTGGCGATCTTACTCAATGAAACACAAGCTGGAGAGCAAATACGTGGAAGCCGGGCCATCCTACCAAGGGAGGTAGTTTTGTGGGGTATGTCTCGATTGGCGAGCAAAAGGAGATCCCTCCCTGATTTGGCATGTGCGATATGCATGCTTACGGCACGATATTCGATGTGGAAAGGTGTGTGCATGCGGTCCAGCTCTGAGAAGCGGTTTGAGATGATACATAAGCCGTGGGGCGTGACTGACATCGACACAACGCCAAAAATCCCAGCGCCGGCTGATGGTGTTCCAATGCCAGAACGATGGCAGAATGCGGCCGTCTGCTCGGCGATTTATGCAAGCCACCGGTGGAATCCTTCGGTCTTGACAGTTGGTGATCTTACATCATGCACCATGGAAACGGAGTGGTCACTGCACTGAAGAGCCCAGTAATATCACCCACGTCAAGCCAAGGCAACCCTTCATGCAACGACAGTAGATAAAATATTTCATGACACGCGCATTGATGGGTTCCATTGAGTTGAATAACATAGATTTGTCTGTAGTCAAGTCCAGTGGGACAGCATTGTCATTGATGCACCCTCATTCCACTACCAACAATGATTCCTGGGGAGAAGAAAGCCACTTACCGGATCTTGTCTCTTCATGGGATCGGTACCAATAGCGAGGTGCGTTCTGGATTTGCTTACTTCAATACCTCTCGATTTTTGCGGTTACGGATGTGTGCTGGGCTGCATTGCCCTACTCTGCCTGCCGGCCCTCTCTCCGTCAAAGGTATCTTTCACAAATCTTACATTGGCTGCAGATTCTCGAGCTTCAGACCTCGCCTTTGCGCTACCAACTCGGCCCCGAGTACGAGTTCACCTTCGTAGATGGAGCCCACCCCTGGCCAGCTGCGGCCGGTGTAGAATCGGCCTACGGTGATGCCCTCGCACGTAACTGCTTCAGCTATTACGACGGAACGGCGAGCAGCGCCGTGGATGCGGTGCGCGATCTGGCGTCGTACATCTGCGAGAATGGGCCATATGATTGCGTTGCTGGGTTCTCGTTGGGTGCCAGTATGATTGCAACGCTGCTCTTCTGCCAGGACCCTGATCCAGAACTGCAAGAGGCCAAGTCAATGATCAAGTCGGTTGTCTTCCTGTGCGGGATCTTGCCGCAGAGGTGGGAGAGCCTAGAGAGGGGTGAGATGGAGGAGATTAGGCCAGGGGACGAACCGCCTCACGAGATACTCAGCATCAGGGCAGTCCATGCATGGAGCCCCCAGGATATGCAATATGCCAAGCAGGGAGAGATGTTGGCAGGCCTGTTCGCCGGTCCTTGGAGTCTAGAGCTCACCCACAGTGCAGGGCATTCAGTGCCACGGGAGACCAGTGAGGTAGTAGCCCTAGCTGAAGCCGTCAAACGAATGGTGACCGAATGAAGGATTCCGGCGTGAGCGGGCGATATGTCGGGTAATTACTGATGTAGCATGCAGGAGTGCCATGCAAGGCGTTCCTTTGAGAATATAACACATAACTCATGTTGCAACAGAAGACCAGCGCCTCAGATGGTGCCCAGGTAGTGAATTGGAGATATACACCCCCTTCCCCTCCGCACCAACAAGTCTTCCAGATATTGACAGGGTCAAGGTGTTCTAACCGCCGCGTTCTATGCTCAAGTCCGCAAATGGTGTGGTCCAGAATGTGGATTCTGCCTGACTTACGTGAGGTTGCTTTCGTCAATCTTGAGGCGGCTGTAGGCAGCAGTCAGAAATCTCAGCCAAAGTTCTTGCTTCCCGATGGGGCATCCATAACTAATCTGGGTAACATGTGTTGCCAACACCTTTCATACAGAGCCGCGAGTCTGGCAAGTAGCTAAGAAACGCGGATCAGATACACCGGACCATGTTTTCTGCATGTTGGTCGGCCAGACGTCAAGTACACTCCTGTAAATCCCATAGGCTGCCAGGTAGCTCGAAACGAGGCTGTAAAGAACCAAGATCTAGGCATGTATCCATGACTCTTTTCACGCATAAATAGGATTCTTACCTGTAATCTGAAGAGTTGCAACTACATTGTCACAAGATTCTTGTCGTACATACCAGTCTCGCTGGCAAAATCCAACTCCTATTTGTAGCTGCCGTGCCATATTATCACAATATTGTCCCTCAGACTGTCTTTACTAAAAAAATGGACGAGTACGCGCCTAGTGGTCAGTCATCTCAGGCATCGGCTGCCCTAGCCATCGTTGGGTTTGCCTTCGAATTTCCGGGTGATGCTACCTCTCCAGAAAAGTTCTGGCAGATGATTCAGGAAGGCCGGTCAGCCGGCTCTGAGTTTCCAGAAGACAGGCTCAATATCGATGCATACTATCACCCTGATGGCAGTCGCCCTGCTACTGTAGGTCTTATTCCTTCATTCATATCGGTTGACCATTATACTGAAATCCTGGACCGCAGCTCCCTGTCCGTGGGGGTCATTTCGTGAAAGAACCCATTGCGGCATTCGATGCACCCTTCTTTTCCATCAGTCCCGGCGAGGCCGCTTGTATGGATCCGCAGCATAGAAGACTCCTCGAGACAACTTACCATGCTTTGGAAGATGGTATGTGGAATTTCTTGAACGTCTTGTCAGCCAACTAACATCCATAGCTGGTATTTCCATTGACCAATGCGCCGGCTCGGACACATCGGTGTATACCGGGTGCTTCACTAATGACTACCTGAGCATATTACAGCAAGACCTTGAGTCGGAGCAACGGCATGCTGTAATGGGAGTGGCCCCGTCCATGCTGGCGAATCGTATAAGCTGGTTTTTCAACTTGAAGGGTACCTCGATGAACCTGGATTCAGCATGTTCGAGTAGCCTCATAGCGCTACATCTCGGTTGTCAAGATCTCCGCGCAGGCAACTGCTCTATGGTGAGTTGAATGAAAAGAAGAAGAAGAAAAACACTTCAGAGCGAAAACAACAATCAAGTAACTAATCGAACATCAAGGCGTTGGTAGGAGGGGCGAATCTTGTATATCATCCAAACTTCATGAAGATGATGACTGATTTCAACTTCTTGTCCAAGGATAGTCGATCATGGAGTTTCGACGCCCGGGCGAACGGGTATGCCCGAGGGGAGGGCCATGCCATGCTCGTCGTGAAGCGATTGGATGATGCGTTGCGAGAAGGGCACACGATCAGAGCAGTCATCCGCAATACCGGCTCCAACCAAGATGGCCGAACACCAGGGATTACCCAGCCCAGTGCTGAGGCTCAGCTTGAGCTTATCCGGCGCACATACAACCAAGCAGGTCTGGACTTTGGTCCAACCCGCTTCTTCGAGGCTCACGGAACGGGGACGCCGGTTGGTGACCCCATCGAGGCCAGTGCCATTGGTGCTGCCTTCCACAAACACCGCTCGAAAGACGATCCTCTTCATATCGGTGCTGTGAAGGCAACGATAGGTCATTTAGAAGGCTGCAGTGGACTTGCCGGGGTGATTAAGACGGTCATGGTCCTGGAGAAGGGCGTCATTCCTCCCATTGCAAGCTTCGAAACCATCAACAGCAAGATCGACGAGGAAGCATTACATCTGCACGTAAGTTCGATTAACAAAATCTTCATTCATCGCAACTTGTGCCCCTAACGCTTTCAAGTTTCCTAAACAAGCCGTTCCATGGCCAGTTAAGACACTTCGTCGCGCGTGTGTAAGTCGGAGCCAGCAATTTCCCAACCTCTCGAGAGTATTTTCCATTGCTTACATGCCTCAGGTAAACTCATTCGGGTTTGGTGGCACGAATGCGACTGTCATCCTCGACGACGCCTACAACCATCTCAAGACACATCGTCTTTCTGGATTCCATCAAACGCGGTCTGGATCCGGGGCCACTCAGGCGGGGATGGAAAAGGTCGTCAACGGACTAAATGGGAATGAAGATCGCAAGGACTCTCGGCTAAGATTACTTGTATGTTCGGGCACGGAACGAAACAGCTCACGAGATCTGCTCGAACTCTACCGTGGATATCTCAAACGTCAACCAGTGATTTGGGACGACTTGGCCTTTACACTGGCTCAACGAAGGAGCCATTTCTCGTGGCGCTCTTTTGCTGTAGCTGGGCCAAAGGTCATTCCTCCAGCCCCGGAAGATGCGTCGTTCGTTGGGCCTATCAAAGCACTGCCTGGTGGCCCCAGGATTGCGTTTGTTTTTACCGGGCAAGGCGCGCAGTATCTTGGCATGGGCAGAGAGCTGAAGGTCTTCCCAGTCTTCCTTGAGAGTCTAAGATCAAGTGGACAGTTCTTGAAAGCCCTAGGGTGTTCTTGGTCACCTGTCGATATCATCTTTGACGAAATCAAGGAGCACCCGGTCAACAGCCCAGAATACAGCCAGCCTCTAGTCACCTGCCTTCAGATAGGACTAGTAGATCTTCTCAAGAGCTTCGGTGTATCTCCATCAGCAGTCTTGGGACATTCTTCTGGAGAGGTCGCTGCTGCCTATGCCTGTGGAGCGCTATCACATCAGACTGCTGTTAGAGTTGCCTACCACCGCGGCATGGTGTCTGCTCACCTCGCGGCGACGACAAAGGACAACCAGCTGACAATGGTAGCAGTCGGTCTGTCAAGAGAGGAGGTCAAGACCTACCTAAACCGCCTCCACAAAGACGAGTCTTGTCCACCCGACATCGAGATTGGCTGCGTAAATAGCCCGAAAAGCATCACATTGACTGGGCGGTGGGAAGCGCTATCGAAAGTTGAACAGTGGCTGAACGAGGATCTCCGGTTTGCACGCCGTCTTCGCGTCCCGGTTGCCTATCACTCGCACTTTATGAGACAAGTCGCAGACGAGTACCGCAAGTCCCTTTCTCAAACTCTCGAGGCTGGCGGTTGCTGTCAGGTCCCAATGGTCTCCTCGGTCACGGGGGATGTCCTGGAGCCTGAGCGACTACTTGACGGGGAGTATTGGGTGCGGAATCTTACATCCACGGTCGAGTTCGAGCTGGCCTTCTCGAAAGTCGCCCATCCGGGGAACAAGAAGCCGAGAGCCCGGCTGGGGAAAAAGAACACGGCCAAGGATCTTCTCGCCACTCATGTGCTCGAGATCGGACCGCACAGCGCACTGCAAGCCCCAATACGGGATTGCCTCGAGCAGTTTTCTGGCTCATCGCCTCGGCTCACTTATATTTCCTCTCTCGTTCGTGGCCGTAGTGCAGACATGGCCCTTCTCGAGGCCGTCGGCGCCCTGTATTGCGCTGGGTGCCCTGTCGATCTGCTGCGAGTGAATGGCCTGGAGAACTCTACGCGTCCTGCTCCGCCCAACATGCCGGCCTACCCCTTTAATCACTCACAGCTGCACTGGAAGGAAGGTCGGCTAAGCAAGAACCTCCGATTTCCCAGTGTGCCTCGCCACGATCTGCTTGGGTCGCGCAGCCTGGACTGGAACGCGCAAATCGCGCAGTGGCGTAATGTCATCAGACTGGCTGAGGTGCCTTGGTTAGAGCACCACACGATCAATGGTCAGATCATCTTCCCTGCCGCGGGCATGATTGCGATGGCTTTGGAATCCATGATGCAGGTACATGGCAATAGATCGACCCTTATCGGTCTTTATGTCGAAGAGGCTGCCTTTTCTCATGCCATTGCGTTCCCCCGGGGGGCTGACCAAATCGAAACCCAATTTACTCTATCCACCCCAGCCAGCACAAGAAAGGGCCGAGGGGTCACCCCATCCGAGTTCAGGTTGTTTATCGTTGAGAATGGCAGCTACATCGAATGCTGTAGTGGAACTATTCGTTCTGTTGTGGATCGCCACGATCGAAACCAGATAGTATCGTCCTACTCGTGGCCTGGGACTGAAGATCATAGCACCTGGGCCACCGGTATCACTCGCTCATGCGAGGGTCCTGTGCATAATATATACGACAACCAGGATCCGGAGGGCATTATTTACGGGCCATGCTTTCAGAATGTGAAAGAATTTCGCCCCAGTTTTGGTGGGAAGGCCACTGCCCAGATTGCCACTGAAGCGTGGAAGGCGAAGATGCCCAAACACTCTTCGTTTCCGAACTATCCCATCCACCCAACTACACTTGATGGCCTTGCCCAACTGCTTGTGCCAACCCTCTCCCACGGTGAGAATACTTCTTGGTCACTCACTATGATGCCAGTCCACGTGGACAGCCTTTGGGTTGACTGCGAGGGCTTGGATTCACAAGGAAGCGAACTGAGTGCCTATGGCTCCTTTCAGATGCAAGGACAAAGAAGAGCCGAAGGTAATGTAATAGCCACCTCCAGCGGCTCTACTAGCCCTGTTATCATTATGAGTGGTCTACGAACAAAGGTGATTAGTAATTCAACAGAAACTCCTGTTAAAGTCATACGACCGCTCTGCCATCGGATTATTCAGAAGCCTGATATTAGCATGATGAGCCACGACCAAGTTCTTGCTTATTGTACCAGTAACAGGCCAAAGCAAGATGATGAAATCATAAGCAAGCAACGAATCAAAATCCTTGCCCTTTTGGCCTTCATCAAGGATGCTCTCGAGTTCTTAGATGTCCATGATTCTCTGCCATCAGAGAGCCATCTTCAATCCTACGCAGGGTGGATGGCCTACCAACTTCAGCTGATGTTGGAGGGAGAATCACCATTTGGCCTTGATGATTTGAACACATTTCTGGGTGACGCGGAAATCCGCGAGGCGAGAATTCGACAGATCACAGAGTCCGATACTGAAGGTCTGTTGCTCATGACGCTTGGCCGTAACTTGGCCAAGATTTTATCAGGAAGCGTGGACCCGCTGGCCATCATTTTCGACAACCGTCTTGCCGACCGTTATTACGAAGAAATGCTTGCAAGTGACCACCACGCCTATCCAGTATGTGAGTTTGTGGACTTGCTGTCATTCAAGAACCCGTCTATGAAGATCCTCGAGGTTGGTGCCGGAACTGGTGGGATTACTACTCGTCTTCTCGAAGCAATGAGCCAGGACGGAATCTTGAAGTGGTCTCAGTATGACTTCACGGATAAATTTTCGGGCTTCTTCTCCCTGTCGAAAGATAAATTTGAGAAGTATGCGCACTTGATGAAGTTTGAAGTCTTGGATATCTCAAACGACCCGCAGGCTCAAGGGTTCGAGCCCAGTAGCTACGATCTCATAGTAGCATCGCACGTTCTGCACGCCACGCAGGATATCGATATATCTCTCAAAAACATCAGAAAGCTCCTGAAACCAAATGGGACGCTTTTGCTCATAGAGACCACATCACCAAATGTAACACAGATTGGTTTTATCTGGGGTCTGTTGAAGGACTGGTGGAAACCATTGGAGCATGAAACACGATCCGTTCATAGCCCGCTGCTGACCGCTGATCAGTGGGATCATTGTCTCAAGCGAGCCGGCTTTTCAGGCGTGGACGTCAATATCCCGGGCCAAGCAGATGGCACCTTGAGGTATAGCAGTATCATCATCTCGGGGATTCGTTGCTTGAAGCCAAAACTGCCTCAAAATCTGCCAGATATTCACCTGATAGTAGATCGTGGGATATCTTCGCAAGATTGCGTAGCTGAACTGATGGCTCCAACATGCAATGTATGGTCATGCGAACAATTCGCGCAAGCTGAAACCCTGGTGTCAACCTCAATGGTCACGGTGTTTCTCGTTGAGCTTGATAACATACTTCTGGATGGTATCCAAGCAGACGACTTTAGGCACTTGCAAGCGGCACTGTCACGTTCCAAACGGGTTCTATGGGTGACCCGGTCATCTGGTACTGACGACCCAAGGCATCATATCGTAGACGGATTGGGCCGGGTCTTGATGTCGGAAGACTCAACGTACAAATTCTCAACCCTCAACCTTGACGATTTACTGGAGAGTCCGGAAAGAATTGTATCACGTTTATTAACGGTCTCGACGGATCTTGTTGAAAGATCTGTGGAAAGTGTCGAGACCAACTTCACATCCCAGAACGGTTTGGAGAACATCAATCGCATCACCGAAAACTCATTGATGAACCGAGTAGTTGCTGATGCGACCTCATCCCATCACGAAGAAGAATTCAGACTCGGCTCCGATATTACTATCAGGTTGGAACTCGACTATCCTAGCCAAAGTGACACTCTGAAGTGGAAGGAAAGAGCCCTTGACGAGAAAGAGGCCACAGTTCCAGGGGAGGAGGAAGTCGTGGTGCAAGTGCGCGCGGTGGGATTCACTCACAAGGACTATCTTGCCACCAAAGGCCATGGAAGCCACACTAGTGTGGGAGCAGAATTCTCAGGCACCATTGTCAAAGCAGGTGCAAGATCAGGCTTTACAAGCGGGGAACCAGTACTTACCATCGCCAGCCCAGGCTGCACCAACAGGTTGGTTGTCCCGGCCAGATCTGTGGCGCGTATCCCTCCGCATCTCGGATTTAACGAATCCGCTGCTCTGCCTTCCGCCCTGTGGCTTTCCTATCATAGCTTGGTCAATGTGGCGCGACTCCAGCCTGGCGAAACCGTATTGATTCTGCATGGCTCTAGTTGTTTGGGCCAGGTGGCCTTGCAGCTGGCGATGCGTCTTGGAGCCGAGGTCTTGGTCACAACAAGTTCTCACTCCAAGAAGGACTTTCTACAGCAGCAATACAAGCTACCTCGAGCCAATATCCTCCTGGGGGGGGATGAACTGTCCCTTCGTACCATTCTTCAGCGTACCCAGGGTCAGGGTGTTGATGTCGTAGTTGGTTCGTTATCAGATGGGGTGGACCAGCTCAACTTTACGACTTTTGTGAAGCCGTTGGGCCGCATTATTGATCTCAGTCTAGACCCCTCGGCACGCATTCCCAGGAAGGCAAATGTTCTTTTCATCTCTGTGCAAATGGATGAGTTCTTCAAACAACAACCTCGCGTTGCCTATGAGACCCTACGACAAGCCGTTGCGTTTGCCTCAACACAACAACTTGAGCCTCCGCAGTTCTTGCATATCTTTCAGGGCTCTGACATTAAGAAAATGTTCTCACACTTTGGAGGGGAAGATTTTGGGAAGCGCATAGTCGAGCTTCAACCCAATGCTTCAGTTACCGTAAGTCAAGCTCTTCTGGCCACCATGGGCCAACTGCTAACATGACAAAACTCCAATACAGGCCAGCATGATCTCGTTGCCACGCTCTAGCTTCTCCAAGGATGCCACATACGTCATCGCTGGAGGGTTCGGTGGCCTAGGGCGCAGCCTTGTGCGTTGGATGGCCAGGCAAGGCGCTCGTCACCTCGTCATTCTATCGCGCTCAGGTGCCAGAACGCCCGAGGCCGTGTCTCTTGTCCATGACCTTGAAAGTATGGGCACGGCAGTCGCTTGTCCAGCAGTGGATATCAGCAACTTGGCAATGCTCCAAGAAACAATCCGCCGTTTGAGTGTAGATATGCCTCCCATCCGAGGATGCATTCAAGCTACTGTCGCCCTGAGAGTAGGTCCAGCCATTGCGGCTTGTTCTCCCTCTCAAGATCAACGAAAGACTGACATCAATGGACTTTAGGATAATTTCTGGCCGAACATGTCATTCGAGGACTGGCACGTAAGCACGAGTTCCAAAGTGACTGGCTCTTGGAACTTGCATGCCGCCCTACCCCAGGAGCTGGACTTTTTTATCCTACTCTCTTCCGTCAATGGCATATTCGGCAACCGTGGCCAGGCCAACTACGCTGCGGGTAATACTTTCAAGGATGCGTTGGCACATCATCGCATTTCTCAGGGCCAGAAAGCGGTATCTATCGATCTCGGCCTCATGGTTGACGAGGGGATGGTCGCCGAGAATGAAAAAATACTGGCTGGCATGAGGCGCATTGGCCATCTAATCGATATCAATATGGAGGATCTAATTGCCCTGATGGAATACTACTGTGATCCAAAGCTGCCTATTCTCAGCCATGCTGACGCCCAGGTCTTGGTCGGTGTCGAGCTACCCTCGGCGGTCCTTGCCAAGGGCGTGGAGTTGCATCATTCCATCCATCGTCCCATCTTTCGGCATTTGTTTGCAATGGGAAATGCCCATCTAAACTCAGATGGCGGGCCTGCTTCGTCTGCTTCCTTGGGAATCAATCGCTTAGCTGCTATCCGCGGAGCGTCATCTGACGATGAAGCAGCAGTTCTGGTAACAGGTTGGCTAAAAGTCAAGCTCACCCAAATGCTGGGCTTAGCTCTTGATGACATGGATACCAAGAAGCCGGCACACACATATGGGATTGATTCTCTGATCGCCATGGATTTAAGAAACTGGTTTGCCCGAGAAGTCGGTGCTGACATGCCAGTTTTTGTGCTGCTGGGAAACTCGCCCCTGGAAGAGTTGTGCCGAGAGGCAGTAGGCCTCAGCCAGTTTCGTCAGAAACACTGAGAGGAGTGATCAAGAGAGCCGTCCGCATTTCCATATTTCTAGTTGAAATTGCAAATACATAGCTTTAGATGGGGTTTATATCTCATGGTGAACAAACTTATTGTCGAGATGTTAGGTCAGTGCAACACAGCAGGCTGAAGTTTGCATTTCACTATGAACATATCATATTGATCCACTACAACGACTGCTTTCCATGACGACTGTACCTAGCCAGATTCCACTCTACGAAATATTAAATCCTCGTGCCCATGCTTCTCTAACACTTTCCCAAAGCCTCATTCAGAAACCGGTGCACCTTAGCGAAAGTGGCCGGCGCAGAATAATGCCTCGTCAGCGTGTGACCCGTGTTTTCTGGCACGAAAAACCCAAATTTCTTCACATTGGGATAAAACTGCTTAGAATTTTGTACCAGAGCCTCGCAGGCCGTTTTTGGTGGCTGGCAGAAGATAGCATCATCAGCTCCAGTGGCAAGGAAGAGCGGTCCTGTATAGTCGACCGGCGATGTGGACGTGAAACCCAGCGAACCGGTCTCCCCAATCGTCCAGGTCTCCTGACTGGCATAGTCCAGTGCGGGGAAGGCTGGATCGAAGTTGCCGGCAAAGAAGGCTGCCTTCCGCCCACTACTCTCGCCAAAGGTGATGTACCCCAGCGGCAAACCAGGGAACCGGCCGGGAGCCAGCAGCGCGGCGGACCTCAGCTTCGAATTCGCGAATGGAGCAAAGTTGGGCACGGTGCTGAATCCAGTGAGGACCATGGCATCAACATCCTTGGGATATCTCGCGATCAGGCCGGTCCCCACCCAGCCTCCATACGAGTGGCTCACGTATACCACCTTGTTGAAGGTGCGTCCAAGCGGATTTCCAGACTGGTTGCGAACGATTGAGATCAACTTGTGTATCATCTCTATGTGGAACGAGCCCTGAACGACAGCAAGAGGATCAGGGCGCTCAGGGTTGCTGCCATGTCCAAGGCGATCGATGGCGAGCGTGTGATAGCCCTGGTTGGTGGCAAACGCCTGCCAGTCATACTGAGCACCATATCCAGTGCCGGACCATATTGACTTGTCGTATGTGATGCCATGAACCAATACTTGGAGCGCTTGGCCCGATTTCTCTCTGGTTGGAGAGCAATATATGCCATTAATTTGAAATGTGCCCGTCTCCTTTGTGGTGCCAGCCACTGCCGGCCCCGTGCCATTTGCCAAACCAGAGTAGAAGAAGTCCAGAATCGAAGTTTCACTGCCTGGGTCCGGGGGCGAAAGCCAAACCGTATTGAGGGCTGAGACTGAGAAATGAAATGAGACAGGCACGCAATTTGATGTCTCTCTAGTGGTTGCAGCGATGACGCCCATCCCAGCAAGAGAGAGATAGAAAGCGCTGAACAAAAGCATTTTGTCTAACAGCCTCACACAATATGAACGCAGAAGTTGGAAATAAAGATGGAAAGAGCAAAGCAGAATAGAGTCTTGCTCGGTATCAGGCTGGGCATTGCCCTTCTTTGGACCTGGACTTACATCCATGGCTTACTGTGACACAACCAGCCTTCCCACACACACACCTCCCGCGTGCCATCAGCCGAGATTGCCCCATGCCATGCCATTACCGCCCGTGCAGCTGACTGCAGCCTCGTAGATGGAACTTTGGGATGGGGAAGCAGCCAACAGTCGCTCTCGGTCAATTATCAATACGCTCACGCCGCCCCCGTCTCTTATTAGAGCTACGGACAGCTACGAGCCAGATCCGCCTCGCGTAGCATTATTGATTACACCACTGCATGACTGCATGCCGGTGGGGAAACGAGGCCAGCCGCACAGCTCAAGAGGGTGCCGCTTTTGGTTCATCTGTTGGTCGCCAACACCCCACCGTTCGTATGCACACACAAGGGGCATTACGAGTCTGCCACATGGCCCAAAGGTCCCGTCAAGCCAGTAGGTATCCGGCCGCCGTCCGCCATTATCTCGAACTCTGCGTCCGAATCCCACCCCACCCGCTTTGGGTAGATGTCACATCCTCACAACCGCTCCAAGGTTGAAAAGCCTTGAAGCCAATCCACATATCAACATATCCCCTTGCTTAGACTACATTTTAATTGGAAACCCTTCTGCAACTTGTCCCATCTCCATGACCCAGCTTCAACCCTTGTCAGCGAATAAATGAGTCGAGCCTGCTCCTGGGCTCTCGGCCTCTTCACCTACCCAGCCCGCCATCCCACGGCATTTAAATCCAATAAGTCTAGCTCAATGAGCTGTATGTGGCCAACAAGCGTCTGTGTGTAGGGGAGACCCACCGTCGACGCCGGTTTCTTTTACTGACTTACACAAGGGGCGGGACGAGCAGCGAGGAAACGTCCCTCCATTCATCGCATTTCTAGTCGTTACCAGACAGGGTGCTAGTCACATTCAATGAGAGCTACCTCTAGCGATGGCAGGCGTACTATGTATGTCTCATCATCCCAGTCAGCAGTCCTCTTGTTTCTCTTTTGATTGCTAGCGCAAATACAAGCAAAGGCTTCAAGTAGCATGAGATAGAGTCATTTCTCAACGAGAGTCGTAGTATTCCCATCACCCGTAGATTCGCCCGATTTAAAAGGCAGCACAAGACCGGATCCCAGCATTAACACATTGCTATCCAGTATGATGGCCTTTCCAATCTTGCACTGGGTGGATCATCCTCATAAGATCTGCTAAGAGTATAATGAGGAAATAAGTAACCCACCGGGCTCATTAGCTCAGTGTCATGAAGGTGGTGACAGGCAGAACAGACAGAATACGGGATGCTAATGAATATAGCATGAATATAGCATAGACTTGCCTCATAATTGTAATCATTTCTAAACCTCGGATAAGTTGTTACATACACAAGTAACCAAACATCCCATAGTATATAATTTCTATATCCCGTTGCTATAGTGCTAACTTCATATATACCATAGGTGCATCCTACCCAAGCCTCAGGCGCGCATAAGCCGAACAAAACTTGGTTGAAATCTCTATTCGATGTCTAAATGCGATACTAAGAACAGCGACAGGAACCACACTTTGTACGACGGTATATCCTATCCAGCCATCCGGTCTTCAGCACCGAAGACAGCAATATAACCCGCAGTATTCACAAATCCAAGCCCCTCTTCTTATCCTATCATTTTAGAAATCCCAATGCACTAATCGTAGACGTCCACTGTAAGTTATAATGTCGTTCCGGATGTTGGCTCTCAAGCACCAGCTCCCGCACACGCAATTCTGCATGAGAATGTAGTTTAGCTACTTAAGCGGATAAAAAATTCCACCAGTGTTTAAGCATATCGTGATC
Source organism: Clonostachys rosea (assembly GCA_026958235.1). Lineage (NCBI taxonomy): Eukaryota > Fungi > Ascomycota > Sordariomycetes > Hypocreales > Bionectriaceae > Clonostachys > Clonostachys rosea. The sequence continues at coordinate 6,601,774 of CP110204.1, forward strand.
TATCTTCCCATTTTGGCTGCAAATAGCTCCAGTCCCTGTTAAACTTGAAATCCGTGTGGTATTTGCCGTACGAGAACAGCTCAACCTTATCCAGGGCAGCCCCATCCTCCGTCTGTGCCCACAGGCTGAGCGCCAGAGTGTTCTTCCCACGGTTGTTGATGATGCCAGGAGGGATTGGGAACCGATACTGCGGGCCAATGTGTGGCACAAACTTGCCGTACTGATACCCGTTGACCCAGATCATGACTCTGGCCACCGTTCCCTCTGGCGCACCGAGCTCCACGCCGAGTGGTACATCCAGGTCCGAGTCGATATTAAGATGGAACGATGTAATATAGAACCTCACGCCGGGGGCTTTGATGCCGTCTAGCGGAGACGTAGACCGAGTCCAGCCCTTGGTTTCGAATTCAGGGAGGTGCCAACCCAGTCGCTCAGGGTACAGCCCGCCCTCGTTCATGGGTCCGCGGACAGGGTCGATGTTAGCTGAACCTCCGGCGTTACCCTGAATCTTCCATGTCTTGAACCCGGTATCCTCCCGAGTGCCCCCGGGCAGAATTAGAGCATCCAGGATACCTCTCGGGTTATTAATGCCCTTTCCAGTGGAATCCTGGTCATGGCCATGGTAGTCTACGAACACCGTCAGCACGTTGTCGCCATCCAAGAGGGCATCTTCCGGAAGAGTGAGTGTTGCATTAGTGGTCCCCAAAAGACTGGCGCCGTCATCCCCGCCGATAAATTTGCCATTCAGCCAGGCGTTCCATCCGAAGGCCAATCCGCCTGAGCAGGTAAGCTTCACTGCCGAGGCGTTCTTCCTTTCAAAATATCCCCTGTAGATCTTGGCCCCGGCGTAGTATCCATAATCAGAGCTGTAGAGTACGGGCAGGGTGGCTGGCTGATAGAAAGGATTCAGAGTCTCGTTGTGGTCACACACCGTCCAACTCGAGTCATCGAAATCAGGCCTGATCTCAGGGGCCCCGTCTTCCGAATTCCAGTCTTTCAGAGGAGGTAGAGAAATCGTTCGGTCGTTGGCACCGGGGATGTCCACCGTAACTGCACCATATGCCGTCTTCTCTGCCGCGAGACGGAGGCCGTTCCAGACGACAGTTTCAATCTCTTGGCCAACATAGGCTTCCAATTTCGTCGCCACATCATTATCCCCAGAGATATGGAGGACTTTGTTCGCTATGCGGGCCGACCGGACCAAATAGGGGCCGAGGACAAACAAGTGTTCATCCGGTTTTACGAGGGGAGTGCTGACTTTGGGAGGGGCCCAGAAGCTCCAGGCAGTCTCTCGCTCCAACAAGTAGAAAATGACCCCGTTCGAGAACCTGACTACTGTCTGCCCGGATGCTTGCTTCCAAGAGTACACGGGGCGCCCATCGCGAGCGTTTGCTGTAAATTCAGAATCCCCGAATACCTCGAATGTGAGATCTTGCCCCTGGTCGCTAAAGGCAAATTCTCCCGCCTGCCCGTCTTGAAGATAGAAAACCAGAACCTCGGTATCAAAGATCCCATACGTTAAAATATCCGCTGTGGCGTAGAGAAGCTTCATGGTACCAAATAGGTAGTCCGTGACCAGGATTTTGCTCTGTCGCCCATCTAGAGATACACCTGGAACCTCGATGGTCCCCTGAGATGTATCGAAGGAAACAGAAAACTCCACCGACCCCCTCGATTGGGTGTTGTTATGTTGTAAAACTGTAAATGTCGAATTCGAATCGATATTCTTTAACCTCCATGCAAAGATTTCGGATGATGAAGTCTAGGTATTAAAAGGGCTGTTAATAAAGATCCATTTCAGTAGGACAGGGTGACAGCCATACGCTGTATCCGGTTCCATTTCCAACCATCTCGGTCTGGACCAGGTCTCCTGATACGCGGGTGAAGAGACCCAGAAGTTTGGTTTGCTTCAATTTGCTCCATATCTGCCGTGTCTCTCTCAGCGGCGCACTACGTCGAATAACGAGTCAGCACATTTCCGTTAGCTAAGAGAGTTGTTAAAAGAAGCTTGCACAGACCTGTAGTCATAACTTGAATACACAACCGGAGCGGCAGCTGGTTTCAGTTAGAAGGAGTACTCTTGCAGAAACCTTCAAGTCAAATCACGCGTAAACATACAATGACCCCAGTTAGTGCCTCCGTAAGCCATATATATCCCAAGAAGAGTAATTCTCTGTCCAATATTGTTCTTGTAGAAGACGTCCGCAAATTCCGGGCTATGTTCGGTGAAGCACTAAAACTGCATGTCAATCCAGGATCGAATTACCGTTGACAGGAAGCTCAATACCTCGTCGTAAAATGTATCGCTGCCCCATGCTACAAGATGATCAGCATGGCATCGTTCAACGGCATGGGCCAAGAGGAGCAGAGTCAGCTGGCATACCTGAGAACCAGCCCCCTTCAAACTCGGCCATATACTCAGGCTGTGTCCAACTTGTCTTTTTGAACCACTGGTAATAGCCTCGGTTGACAACAAATCCTGTCTCATTGTTTGTGCAGGAGAGGGCACCAGGATAGTGGTCAAGTGCATACACATCGACCGCACCGCCAACATTCTGAAAGTCTGACGACCAACTCTGCCGGCTCATTGACTTTTCATTGTGCGTGAGTGGTACCACAACTCCTGCATCTCTAAAGGCTTCTTCAAGCTTGATCATATACTGTACGAGGGTGTGGTCCGGCTCGTGAACGGTTTGTCGAAGCTCATTTTCCACCTGAACCAAGATGACCGGCTATGGATATAGTCAGAATTTAATTTGATTTCGAAGAATTTCACGGAATGACTGACACCTCCTTCAGTGATTTGGTTGGCGGCCAGTATCGGTATGAGTTGCTTGATATAGGGAGCCCAAGCATCACGATGACGCTCATCGTTCGTCCTAATTTGACCAATTCTGCCATCAGATCCCCATAACGCGTAGCCACCAGCATTGGTCTCTGCCTGAAGCAGTAGATGTTAGCCGCGTGGATTTCAGTTTCAAGGGTCCTATGAACATACATTGATGTACGGTCCAGGACGGGCGATGACATAGAGCCCAGCCTCTTTTGCTGCATCAAAGAGTTTCTGGAGGTTCTTGCCAGAGGTCTCAAAGTCGTAAATTCCCTCCTCGGCAGAATGATAGGACCAAAAGAAATAAAGTCTATATTGTGAGTCTTGTTAAATCGAGAGATGTTCTGCGAAAGGATGGAAATATGTAATTTACCCCAGAGCATTGAATCCATTTGCCTTGAATTTCTGGAAGATGTCCTATTTGACGCATCAGAAATATTCATCCAAACACATTGGCACATCTTACAGGCCATAGTTCCGGAACGGGCAATCTCTGATAATGGAACTCTCCGCCGCTAATGTATTATCAGAATCCAATTCCTGTCTTGATACATCACCCGGACGACTTACAGGACAAACAGTCGTGACCCATTCACCGTCAGGCTATACTCATCCCACTCGACGGCGTCTGTCAATCCATTGTTTGTCGCAGAAGCTAAAAACAAAAGCTTAGAAATCGCTACAAGAGCGAAAAGGATCTTCATCATGTGTTATGCTGGCTGGCAGTGAGAAGAAATCCAATGAAGACTGTTCATGTACGACCACCAACTTCACGTTAATCATCTCAACTCATTATTCAAACGCTCATCTTAACCGAGAAATAGCTTTCTATTCATGAAATAAATATGTGCGTGGGTCTTTTTTAATCTGCCGAGCTCATTGTCCTGGATATTAGAAATAATTTCCAGCAATCAGCGCACTTTGACCCAACGACTCTTTGGATAAAGTAAACTAGTTACCACCAGGGGGGGCAACTAGGCGATCCTCACGGTGAGGGAAGGGGGGAAGGGAGGGAGACGGAGTGATTGACCCGGAATTCGCATTATCGCGGGCACTTGACAGACTCCCCCTGACAAACTCGGTGCGACATTATGGCGGGCGGCAAATCAAGGTGCCATTGCGAGCGGGTCTATGTCCAATGGGCACAAGGGCGTTTCTCCCTTTAGCCGTGATGCTTTCCGATATCCTATCGCTTTTTTTTCTCATTCCTCTAGTTTAGAGTATGTGCGTTGGCCTGTGGCTCTTGTAAGAAGATCGTCTGGCTGACGTGTGTCATGATTGATGAGATACATCGGCATGCTCATCAAGTACAGTATCTGACACCTACCTTTGCCTAGCAGCCTCGTGGTTATTAAGATCAACTCAAAAACAAGCATCATCAATATGGGCTTATACCTTGAGTCTTTTATCGAGATGTATGAGTGCTGTGCTTGGTGAAGTCGTCTTCTTCTTGTGTTTGTCGTCAGGTGGAAAACATGCTGCAGATCAGGGTAGAAGCGTATGACTTCAAGCCACGTACTTGGGCAACATCTAAGCAACACCAATGTCAAAAATCTTCGGTAGTTTAACTCCTGCAGAAGCTGCTTTTGCAACGACTCGGCATCATTCCTTCTAGAAATAGTTGCATAGTCGCACGTCCAATTATATTGCCAGGTGGGTGACGTTGAAGTTGAGATACACCAACATTAAGCTGCTTATTCTCGAGTCTGCGGCTGGTATTATTAAATTGTTGAGTATAAATAATATATACTTAAGAGAAAACTTAGTAAATATTATTACTTTATTTCGTTTTATACTGCTAAATTTCTTAATTTATCTTAGACAGTAGAACCACTCTTCCATTGAGTGTCTGATTTCTCCTGTCACCCACTTGATTGCTTCTCTCGGTGATATATTCAATTGGTTTTACAAATGCAAGAGTTTCTTGCACCTAGCGCTCAGGGCTTTTCTGGTACATTTGCTAACTCCGACCACTCAGTCGCCCATTTCACAGCCTCTTTGACGGCTCCCTCATCCTTCAATTCGGTCGACCTTTCCAATTCCATCTGCGCCAAGTGTGAAAATAACTTTGGGTTCAGACACGCGGCCTTGTACATGCTCTCGTAAGTCTCGTCAGCATCCTTGGATAACATGGCGATACCCTCATGCGCCTCCTCAAGCCCCATCTTGACCGCTCTCCGGTAGTGCTCCAACGCGTCGCTTTCCTTCCCAATACTTCGGTAGCATTGGGCTATCTGTTGTTCACACAACGGCGCCCAGGTGAAATCCTCGCCCCCTGTCTCTAGTGCTCGCTGGAAAACTCTGATGCTTGCGTTGTACGTCCCCCGCCGCCGGAGCATTTCGCCTTCAACCACGAGCGCGTTAGGGTCCTGGCCCGTCTTGGCCAGCGCTTGGAAACGGGACTCGGCTGATTTGAAAAGAGGTGAAGATCCAAACATGCCCGAACGGACGAGGTACAGTGCCAGAGTGGCGATGGAGGGGTTAAAGTCCATCTCCGCCGCGGCTGCCCACATAGCGAGGGACCAGCGAGACGCTTGGGGGTTCCATGACATGTCACGCATAATGCAGCCAGTTTCGTGCAAAATCTCTGGCGTTGGGCGCTCGGCTATGTTGAGTTAGCAATGTGGTTCCATATCCTCTGCGGCATGGAGAGAGGGCGAACTCCCACCTTCTTCAATCAAATCAAGCCAGCGGTGGTCTCCCTTCTCGGACACGGTAGAAAACTTTTGCAGACAGTTGTAATACGTCGACGGATCATAACTGTAAAAGGGGTCTGACTTCTTGAACATGTCCGGCTTGAGAGCACGTTCAAAATCTTTCAGCGTTATGGTATCCAGATTAGCAGGTCCCCAGTTCATCGTCCTGCCTCTTTGCGCTTTACGCGCTACGGCATAGTATCTTCTTTGCTGCAAAATTGAACAGTTCGTATCGCATCTTGAAAACGGACAAGAGGATAGGAACTGATGGGAAGCCAATCTTTCTGTAGGGATGACAGCTGATGATGAGACCCTCAGAAGGGCTCTCAATGAGCGTCTAGATGCCATTCTAGGCGAGGCAACTTGACGGGAAGTATCTAGATCAATTAAGTAATAGATTCGGGATTAAATAGAGGAAAATGAGATTCCGAGTGGCTTCCCTCGACAAGAGTGTGGTTCACAGCTTCGTACAGTATCTGGGGGGTTGAGGTGAGTGAGAGCAAAGTGGTCCGAGAGCTGATTGGCCAATGGGACCGCGAGTGTCTCACCGACGGTGAAGATAAGCTCACCGAGGCCCGATAAGGTCCCCACATGAATTTTTTTGGTTCACGACCATGAGTTGCTCAACCATCAGCGCATTCTCTACATTAGCAAAGCCTATCTCTGTATTGATTGACTGTCGGCTTATACTATCAAGATATCAGGATATACCAATTCTAGACGGCACTGCACGAATCTCAGCCTCCGTCCCAAATTCGAGTGAGACATCATGGCGCGAGCAGGAAAAGTCGCCAACAAACAAGCAGAGGACACGGCTGAAGACACCACCAAGCTGCCTGTGCGAACAAAGGGTGAAAAATCTTTATCATCAAACTCAGCTGCTTCTGCTCCTGGTAACTTGACGGTCTTCGACGACGATGATGACGAGGATGAGGTTGTTTCAGCCAAGCCCGCAGTAGAAACGAAAGAGTCAGCAGCACCGCCTCCTCAGGATGAGGATGAGAGCGACAGTGACGACGATGAGGCTCCTGAAGCAATTTCCACTCATCACGCTGCATCAAGTTTAAAGAGGTCCGCTCAGGCTGCCCAGAAGGCTTCACAAGAGTACGTTGAACCTCCGCTCTGCTATGCTCATCTTAGCATCGCCAACTGACCATTGTTTCTACATTTTTAGGCAAGCGGCTGCCCAGAAGAGGAAGCGGCAAGAAAGAGACGCCTTGTTCAAGCAGCAGGCAGAGGAGCGCAAGAAGACCCAGGAAACCACTGGGCCAGCGGAGCCTCAAGACAGCGACAGTCAAGACGTCGCTGGTCCGTCCTCGAACGTTGTCTCAAACAGGAGAATACGGGGGGACAAGATCCAGATTCCCGCTATTCTTCCCGACGAGTTTCTCACTGATTCGTCGAGCGATGAAGAGGACGATCACCGACATGATCTAGAGCTGGCTTCGGGTCCCAAGCGCAGAAAAGTCGCCAGCGTGGAACGAAGCCTCACTCGCCTCGACCGTGGACCGCGCGATGAGACGGTCGGTTCAACCGTCTATCGGGTGGCGAGCAAAAATGACCAGAGGCTAGCACCAAAAGCGAAAAAGTACACGAAGAGCGCCAAGGACGTCCTACTAAGGAGGAACCGCACTGCTGTTCCGTCTCGGGGTGGTTTCTTCAAGAAATAAATGTCATCTATTGTTGCGATATCCGCGGCTCCTCACCAACCGCTGCCTCAGGAGCTCCTTCGAATCCTTATGACCACAGAGCATTTTACCATTCCAGCCCCAGTTTGAGCTCATGGGAAACGAAGTTTTGTCAACCGAACTGTTGGATGTCCCTCTGGACGGAGCTCCCTGTCTCGGCGCTGGAATACAGTGCCATCAATGCCAGTGTAGACCACCGTTGGCCAGCTTGGCCATGTTTGAAGAGTGAATAATAAGGAATCAGATTGAGTGAGTTGGTGCAAGAGATACCACCACAAACCAGAGGTTGTCTCTGAATTGGCGTTTCCGGTTTCTACATCATGGGTCGACGATTCTTTTCATGGTTCTATGTACATGCATATATACATATATAGGCGCACTGGGGATGCGGTTCACTTAGATTTCCCATTTTTACATCAAAATTAGGAGTTTGGATATCACTAGCGCATGTCTCTCGTCAAACTGACTGCTTGTTAGCCAGCACTTTGATGTGCTTCAGTACAGGAATCTTCGGCTAGAGTGACCCAACCTGAAATTTAGTTGCTGTCTTTGCTGTCTCGCAGGTATATCAAACCTTCGCCCTTGGGCTCAAGCTACGTTGGGTCGAGTATTCGCCTTCGGGCTTCTCTTGTTCAGATGATTTTGTCTGGTATGGACTTGTCCGCCATGAGACAGTATCCGATGCCTCTCATTCTTGTCGCTTTCGGGCTTAGCACGGCCAATATTATCGTATGAAGCAGATAGGGGACTAGATGTTCTTCTTAGGATACCAATCAACGGCATATGCAGGCAAATCTTCCACGCAAGTTGCCAATACTCCAACGCAGTGGGACACATGTTGTTGTTAACTACCAGCCATTTCGACTTACATTTCAACACCTTTGAAATGCATGACTCACGAAAATCTCTTCATTTACTGAGAACAGTTCACAGTAACGTTCTTCACTAATGAGGTACTCCTGCCAGGAAGAGATACCGGAGCAACAACTTGATGTAGCACAATACCTTTGTCCAGTGTCTAGGGTACGTACCTGAGGTTGAAGATTTGCTGCAGGCTTAGCGCCTGTGATGGTGGAAGCATGGCAGAGACAAAGCTCTCCATACGGTGTGACTGGACTAGCGTGCAGGAGGGGTCCTGCTGCATCCCTCATCACACACCAAGCAATAGCCAATGATGCTATCATAGCACCGCATCTTATGCATCCATCTCGCGGTGGCCTCTCCCGCCGACCCCACCACCAAGCCGACAGAACAATAGACACAATCAATATCCGTTTAGGCGTAGGGCCGCGTTCCCTGAAAGCATAATAGCTCCAAGTTCTTTGCTGCCCTTCATCTCTCAAGAGCCCCTCCACCATTCCCGGCCGCCCCGTGATACGTCAGCAATCGCCTAGCTGGGATGTCACCTCTCCAGAGCTTTCGTTGCCCGCTTCAGGTGGCATGCAGCGAGGTGAGGCCACCCCATTAGCTGCAGTAGCTTGCCCTTGGTGACCGACTGGTACTTGGGGCCAGCAGGCTCCAATGATGTGACACAAAGCATGCGTCCCCGTGGCCCGGCGCCTTGGCGCAGCGGCCGGACGAACGTCCAACGACCACCAGGCGCACTAAGCCAGGCCCTCTTGTTGCACTGGACCTGACTCGCAACGGTGGAATCTCCGAGTAGCGCTATTGACATGCTAGCTTTATCTTCGTTCTCTTTGTTTTTTTTCTCAATCCCCTCTTCTGCATATCCACGCATCAGGCCACGATGATTATAGACACATTTGTAGACCAGAACCACCCGGACTTCGCGCCGCCACGTGGTGAGAATCAGGCCGTGCTTATGCCTAAGACCCTTAGTCGTGACATGTCCTGTTGCATGGGCTCAACTAACGAACGGTAGTGGGTGATTTTTTCAACTGGATCATCTTCATGGTGTAGCTGATGCGTGCACTTAAAGCGTGACCTCATCAACACCCTGAAAAGACCATCATTCATTGCATCTCGGGCACCCTGATTCCCGAATTCGCTAATAATAATAGGAGATGACGTGGAGACGAAGTCAAGTGCCTACAATGGTTGCTCGATGGGCCATAGGCCTCGAGCGTCTACAAAATCAGCGTATAATAGAATATTAGTAGCGATATTCCAGAATGGCAGTTGGGGGAACTAAGCAATGATTGAGAACAGGAACGTACCTAATATGTTGCGTCTTTCTGTATTACTCAGGAAGCCAGTGTATTCATATATAGAACATGATGAAACCAACTGAAGAATTCTGTTCACACGTAACAGGTAACAGCGGAACCCCTGGTTCAGAGGATAGAGACCCTGCCGATTCTGCAGCCAATTAACACCATGCATATGTCTAACCGTCTTGAGTGAAGGTCTCAACTCAGCCCGCCAACGCGGATCATTCATCCTGCCCCTGGGCCCTGGGGCCGATCGTCGTGCGCGTGTTGGTCTGAGAGTGCTAATTCATTTACCTCTATCACTGGGGCGCAAATTTCGGCGTGCGCGAGTCAAACATATCCATAACACGAGAATTGACCGATTGCCCTGCTCCTCGCATTTGATGTTCAATCCTCTAGTAGTATGGTTGGGCACGGCGAAAAGAAATGGCTGGGACAAGCCACACCCTCGCAGCCGGTTACCCTAGGCGTAGATTGTCCCTACGATCGGCAATGCTAGAAATAATCGAGTGCTCTGGAGCGCGACCAGAAAGATCAGTGGGAGTGCTTCGTTGGTCCCAAAGCATGCTCGGGCCATCTGCTCTTCATTGGGATATGCACCGATGTTACTTGTGCTCTCTGTCTTACGTGCCCCCGATGTCTTTTCGTTGTCGGTATCATGGCGGCTGCCACCGCTCTTTGCTTCGTCGGGCATGATGCATGGTGATACTCCATCATGGGGATGCATATATGCATGCACAGGCAAGCTCCTACCATACAACAATTTATTGGCATGTCGGTGTTAATGCGCGGGCTTCACCTGCGAAAGCGGGCCAGAACACCATCTGAATTTCATATGCAGAGTTTTTTTACGCCGTGGGGAATGGTTTCTTTTCGTTCTTCACAGCGGGAACCGTATATCTGGACTATTCAATTGCATTGACCGTCCATTGCTGAAGTAGATTCTCAAGAGGTGCTGATCTGAGCTCCCCAGCCCCCGCCCTCTTGCATGATTCTGATTTGGGTAGGGTAGAGGGAGAGGGGAGGAGGAAGAGGCAGACCATACTGTATATCTCAGGGTAATGGTATGTTTTGTTCCGAGTGGCACGTTGTAACTCCTCGGAGTCCCAAAAGAACGTGCGCAGCCAAATTGAGTCGCTGGCGCGATTAATGAGACTGAGGGCAAAACCATTATGTACGGTCCGCTCGCCTCGGTTGCCCATATCGATGGACGTGAACAGCAGGGCATGGGTAGCTCTCGTTTAGGCTCTCCTCCACACCAGAGCAAAAGCTCCCCGGGGCCTTTGGTGTCTTGCTTGAACCAGTGGGTGGGGACCTGCTAGCGGTAGACCCAATGCAACGGTCCCAGGGTGATTTGGCCCCTTGCCAGGACGGAGTTGGAATGGACAGCAGGTGTGACAGAACGGCTCGAGGCTAGACGTAGCTCTGAGTGAGTTGTCCGCAGAGTAGTGCGGCCTCTGAGGAACAGGAGGGTGCTGATGCATTCATGGCTATGCCAGCCAGTTCGTCTGGGCTCAAGGAGACGGCAGGTAGGCAAGGATAGGGTCACCTGTTTTCGGGGTTTCAATTGACGAGAAATAGAAGATCTCATCCTGATTGAGCAAGAGGTCATCGGCAGAGGCTTGAGGCTACAACGTGCCATACACACAATGGGTGTACCAGCAGCAGCAGTAGCAAGGTACGCCTGTAGTGCTGTCCCCATCCTGGCTGCCTCAAGAGGCAAGGTACACGAAAAGCGCCCTGCATCCCCATGTCGGCCTCTTGGCTGCCGGGAAGCGAGCCGCTCCCGTAGTGAAGATGCCCTGCCAGCGCCCAAACCTCGGGGGCATGGCCTTCTGCAAGTGGCCGTCAGCGGATAACAGCGAAGTGGAAGTGGAAGTCGAAGGAATGCTGGCACATAAGAATAATCCTTCGATTCCTTTGCTTCGCGGGCCGATGGGTCAGCAGATCTCGTGTTAGGTGCTGCAGATGCAAAGAAACACCGGATGCATTTCGGGAGCGATCAATTATTGCAAATTATCAGTAACCAGGCCAGGCATGGGTGCTGGACAGTTAACTTGAACCGGCCAAGCAGGCCCTGCTGGGGGCCTGGATGATATTTGCACTCACCTATAAGGTGATCAGGCCCTTAATAATTGCAGTACTTCGTACTGCGGCTCTGGCGCTAGATTGGTACTTGAGAGAGTGTTTGGTTTGGCCTACAGTGGATGTATTATCATAAAATCAAAGTACATCGTACCTACCTAGGTACCGTAGGTATGTATGGCCGCAATACTGGGCAGGGTCGCCTGAGTGGTGGCAAGAACATCCATCAGTTGCTCAAAGGGAAGGAAGAGACCACAATCTGCTTGGGCGGAAGCTGCCCCCGAGAGGCAACTGGGCTGTGCACCTCAGCGAAGTTGCAGAGTAGCAGTTTGCAACAGACTGCGAAGCTCATGGTTCGTTGAGGGAGACTTGCGATCACCACTAGGAGGAACCGAATTCGGAGGAATTCGCCCAGTGACATTGCTCATGCATAATAACCGCCAAATTCAGCTGAGACATGGCCAGGGCCAGTCATCCGATGCACCAGAACCGCGTCTAGATTTGGTGTTGGCTGTGCATCTGCCTCCCTCCAGGCGCTTAGTGCGCACGTCACAGCGGCGGCAACACACCGCACAACACTTCAGGGCTTCAGCTGGGATTGCTGCCAGGGTGTCTCGCATCATTGACGGATGACATGACTCCAGTCCTGCCAGGATTCTCGTTTTCCCGTGTAGGAATTTCAAGCGGGGCATGCACTACCGCGGCCATCTTTACACCTTCTTCCACTGGACTACATAGGCGCCGCCCGCCGCATACAGCGGGCTTATCAACCACCGTCGCGATCTCAATCTCAGCTCGCCGCTTGCTAGGATGCCGAGACATATGATGTGTTCGCTGTATGCTGAATCGTTGCGGCAACCTCTCCCAATTTGGGGTGAGAAAGGCTGACTCACCCCGATAAAGTCGACCTCTCGTGTCTCGGGACTGCTTTCGTAGCGGTGCTGATCAATATGTGGCCGGCAGTGATACATATGAACACGAAGGTGGTGTGGATTCTTCAAGTGAGCCTGTCTGGTTCGCAAGATTCATCCTCGAGTTGCATGGGCGCCAATGTACGCTCTCTGCCTGCATGCTGTCAACGTAGCGTTACATTCGAGAGGTAGGATTCGTTATGCCGCGCCAGAGTATCACTTCGGACGCACCTCTGAGACATGATAGGGCAGAGCACTGCCACCCTCCACTGCTGTTGACCGGATTTTATCGATTAGCGCCCCTCTTCAGTGTGGAAGCCCAAGCCGCTCGCTCTGAAAGGAGGAACATATGACGTCTGATGCATTTGGCCAACGAGACCTTATTCAGATCGATCTTATCGGTGAGAGCCAGTGAGGGTTTCGACATGGACAGTATAAATCGGTCTGCTCTATGCGGTATCTTATGTATAACTAGGTAATCTAGTGGCACTATTTGCATTGAGATAATTTGAGGCGACCGGCGGTATTATTCGAAAAAGAAACGAGACAAAAAAGCACTCGACTGATATCTAGCGTGATGTTTCTTCTGCCGTGTCGAGAATACGCCTTGGGGGCATATATTACATGAGACGATGTCACCTAGGTACCTTGGTATCGACCGCCAATGTAGGCCAAGTCTGGTGTGGTAGAGGTGGCGAGGCAATCTTATCTGGTGTCTGCGACAGCGACACTTGCTACGTATGAGCAATAAGCTCGCACCTCTGAATGGAGCATATTACTGCAGATAGAGATCCAATCTGGCAGAGATATCCCGTGGCTTACGCCTATTGAGCACTGACATGTGCATGTCTTACGCCAGCACCACCACGAGGGACCGCACGGCCCTTAGGCCTCGTGCCAACCAGGAACATGAGCCGCCCTGCATGAAGGAAACTCGAAGGTCAGGCAGGACCAACCTTGGCGCCCTCGTCAATCCCACCAGAACGCGGAGACAATCAGCAGCATTGCAGACCCGGCCCTTGGTGTTTGGGCTGGCCAAGTTAGCCCGCGAAGAATAAAGAATGGAGATTCCTGTGTCAAATAGCCCGAGAGCTTGGATGTGGAAGTTTAGCAAGGAATCTGCTGTCTAGGTCAAACGCTTTAGCCTGGCGGGGAACCAGGCCTGATGGCCCTGGCCGCATCGTCCTGTCGCCGGCTGAGCGTGGCTCTTTGCTAGTACCCACTTCACACAATCCGCTAGTAACCACGCATGGATGGACATCTGCTGGCAGGGTAGGCCTACTAACGTGCTGGGATTAGCCAATGTTAGGTCGCTGGGCTCCCCCCCCGCCGCCCCGTAGGACTGGCTTCTCAGCCCGGGCCAACGTTGGGAACTAGCGGGCAGCAAGGGAGCCCCAGAACAGTCACCATCAAACCGCGTGATAAGGTCCGGACAATAAAAAGAGGCCTGGGCTGGCCAATGTCCTTCGGTGTATACCCGATGATGTTATATTTTAGCTGGCATTCTTCACGACGCTATCCAATGACAGGCGCAAATGAATCTGAGCTGGATGCTTTGTTAGAGCTTGGGTAGGCTAGATTTATTAGTCGACGACCCAGGGCAGCCCCACCACCCCCCCTGGACTGGTACCTGCCTGTTCGGTAGGTCTTCTCATAGATTTTTCGAACCTTCCACGGGCCGGTGTCAGGTTCCACCCGCCAGGTACCAAAGTGGTGACCTTGAAGCACAGTGCTAATTGCCCAGTGCCAGTCTCGCTGTCGGGACGTGGGATCTGCCTGTCTGGGACCGAGTTACATCCATCACATCACCACCACTCTCACCACCACCGTATCCTTACTATTGGTTCCATTCTCCCTTATGACCTGAGCAATGACATTCACCTAATAAACTGGGAGCCATTGCCTGCTAATTTATTTTAATTGTGACTACCGCCCAGAGATGAGTGCGCGCCCTGGATGTGCTCTGCTTGTCAACTGAATTGTCTTCTGATACATCACCCCTGAAACAGTTGTCCCCTTTTCGTTTCATAGGCTGACTCCGAGTGCTACTATGTCTGGCACCGAGGGCACAATTGACAGCCCAGGTCGCCGATTATAGCAATGCTCCATGAGCATCTGCATACCCGTCCTGCTCGCCCACCACCTCTAAACAAGCATTACCCTATGTAGGGGCGCGGCATGGACAAGTCTCCAGTCTGGACGAGAACGAGCATGTACGGCACATGCGATGGTGGGTGGATGCTGCCTGCATCTTGGTGTGGTCTGTATTATCCTATTCTCTCTGCTCTGATTTCAACACGCGGGGTTATTCGAAACATGGCATCCCACCGACGTGAGGCCTCAAAACGTAACAGGGCGCAGCTTAGCGTCATGGCTTATACGGGAGTTGAGGCATGAGGGCTTCCATCCGAATGAATTTTCACTCTCATACGTTTGTGTTTAGGTGGGAGCCTTTGTCCCGCTGTGAGCTCCCGCTGCATAATTAGAGAGCGTCCATACAGCCGGGTGTAGCAAGGCAAGGTCAAGCCAGGCCCATGGTGGTGGTACGCAAGCCATGATGGATCTCGTACAATTTCGCCAGTCCTTATTTCTCCTAGTCGCCTGTTGTGGGCGGGGGTGGGCGCCTGGAGATCTCCAATGCCACGAGTCTAACGTTGAACACCACCACACTGTTTTAACCTATTCCCTACGACCAGCCAGCCAGCAGCATGCAGGTTGGCCTGGCCCCCGTACGTACTCGCATGCTTGTCTCCCAGATATCCTTGAAGTACGAACAAGCACAGTAGAGCTGCCTCGTCTCTGCAACGTGCGTGTCGGAGATGACTGGCTCGCGTGCGAGGACCAACCTGGTTCGAGGCAGTTGGTTGCTGGCTCGGCCACGGTGAAGAGCCTGACCGAAGTGGTCTCTGCTGGTGGTTCTTGGATTGATCCATGCCAGAAGCCTAACCTGCCTGCCGCGACCGCCATTGCCGAGAGCCTCCATTGTCCAAGCTCTACCGGGTGGGTAGGTAAGTAGAATTGAGGGATTGATTGACCGATGCACCTGGACGCCTGACCAGGACCACGTACAGTGTGTATTGGGGCCAGCGCAGCATGGGGGAGGTACCTGCCAGGACTGCTAGTACCGCTAGGCCAATCTACGTACCCGCGCACACCTCAGCCAGCACGCTACTGTACGCTTGTAATTACAAGTCGCCCCAGACCTAACTGGGGCCCTCTTTCTGTGTCAAGGATCAGGGAGACCCCCCAACCTTCCACTTGTCTGAAGACTCCTCCCGAAGGGGCTCCTTTTTCCCTGGGTTAAGCTCCTCTTGAGCGACCCCCTTTATCAGCGCCTGGTTCCTGCATCTGATTTCCACAACCAAGAAACCCAAGGTTCCCAGCAGTCAGTGCTGTCCAGCAACAGCCCTGGCCTGTCTTTTTGCCTAGGTGAGGTGGTCCTTTCTTTCTTCTTCATCCCCCTCCCCATCCTGGCCTGGCATTTTCCCTGCCTTCTGCATTAAGCCCTTGCTGGCGTTGTGCAGGTATCGATTTTCCCGCGCGCCCTCATCTGGCCTGCACCCAATTTATCGCCTTTCGCCCTTTGGGTCCGCTTCTTTCTCTCTCCTCCACACCTTGTCCCGCCTATCTCCAGTGCCTCCTCTTTCGCTTTCCGCCCAAGTTGTCTGCCAATGCTCACGACTGCTTACGCGCCCTTCCAGACAGATCTGTGTTGAATCGAACCGTTCCCAAGCCCATCCACGCAGCCACGCACTGAAGCGACCTGCCGCCTGTACCACGAGGAAGTTTGGTGGCGCGGGTCCTGTAACGGCTGGTCACCTTTCGCAAGCGAACGCCTCCATTTGATCACCTTATGACGAGCGGTTCGCATATGACAAGGCACATTTGGTTTTGACAGATCCCAACTCGGTCTTCTTTTCGGTCAATCATTTCATCCTTTCCTTCTACACCTCGATCATGCACAGTCTATGCCTATCATTCGCGATAGTACGCCGCATCTGAAATAGCTGTTAGAGGTCCATTCGTCCCAGCCGGTCTTACCTTACCAAAACGACTTCCACCGTCCTGCATTTCCAACCTGGCACCCGGCGACCATTTCTTCCAGTCCTGCTACCGCAATTGGCCAAAATCTACATCTACGACCTGATACCCTTATTTGTTCACCGACCGACACAAATTCTCCTTGCGCCCCCTGCTAATTTGACGACCGCGTCTCAATGTTTAGTCGCTTTCACAAGAATCACGGCCAAAACAACTCAGGGTTTAACTCCTCTGGTAATCAGCGTCACAACAATTACGACTCCTCGGGGTTTTCCGAACCTGGCTTTGCCGGTTTCTCTCCTGTGAGGCTGGGCTCCCTTCGTTCGGGAGCCGACTCTCAGTCCAGGTTGATTCCTTCCTCTTCAACATCTGAAAAGGGTACGCTTCCCCGCTCTTGTTCGTTTTGATTTTCCTTTTGTATTGGATATCTTCTGATACCTCCTCTTTGTCCTACCTTGGGTCATTGAGGTGAATCAGTCGAGCGTCGCACAAAGTTTGTAGCCGCCGTATGTAACGCGACTAACCAGCAGAATCATAGGATATTCATACTCAACACATTCACAAAGCACTCGACAGAATCGGTCGCATTCATCGGCGAGTTCCGTCCGCTCAACTGTGAGCAACGTTTCGCGACGGGTTGGTGGTATAGATAACAACGTCATGGCGAGCTCGGCAGATAGATCCCGCTCGCGTCGGGAGAGGACGTTTGTGGGAAGCGAGTGTGCTGTTTGCGAGGAGCCGTTAGAGCATACCCTGCGAGGTGAACGCATTTTGCAATTTTCTTGTTCTCATGTTTCCCATGAGGCTTGTTTTTATGAATTCATTCGCGAATTTGAGTCACAGTACTGCCCAACATGCGAGGCACCACTGCACTTGGACACGAGCAGAGGAGGCAATGTTATCGATATTGGTACGAATCTTCCAACGTTATGCTCCTATCCGACTCACACTAACCATGCGAACAGAGAAAATTAGCAACATGGTCCGATCAGCGGGCGACTCGCGCTCTCTTCACAGTCCTACTCCTACCTGGGATGCTCAGACTCTCAGACCGCCTAGCTTAGAGAGCGGCCCAAAGAAACAACACCACTTATCGCAGTCTGGCAGCGGAAGAGAGAGTGGTCGGGGCGGCAGCCTGCGTGACAGTCGAGACAGCCGAGACGCCTCATCCACATCTGATCGGTACAACCCACGACATGCCCGGACTGACAGCGAGGCTACAGGTCAAACTGGTATGACCTATCCAGAGACACCACAGAGTGGTCCAGCTCGACGGCATGATTATGATGTTCAGGCAATGGAGACGACTCCCGGTAGCCCACGGTCCATCACCCGCAACCCTATTCCTGCGCCTACCGTGACAGTTCGCTCCGAGTTCCCGACTCTCAACCGTTCCCGACAGCAGCAGACCCTCACATGCCTTGTCACCATTGAGGTTCCGGACAACAAATGGCGACCCGACCCAGAGGATCTTGGCGTCGCTGTCGCACAGTCAATGCCTCATCCTAATCCACGTATCGACGATGTTGCGGCCCGCCCCCCCTCGCCTGCCAGAAGCGCACCCAAGTTCTTCCCATACGAATCGGCTGAGGTGCTCGAAGAGATGACAGAGAGCCTACGCAATCGGGTAGATAACTGGCACGGCTTGGATTTCAGCAGGTTTGGCAAATTAAGACTCTATGGAACACTTCGGGTGGGCAAGGATAGGGTAAACTGGCAGGAGCTCGAATGCTTCCTCTTTGCTGAGATGCTTATTTGCGTCAAGGAAAAGAAGTCACAACAACAGTGGGAAGAGGATGGAACCCCCCGCAAGCCCCGCTGCACACTCAAGGGTTCTATCTTGATCAAGAAGCACCTCAACGATGTTTCTGAAACAGGATCTATCGACGAAAACGTCTTGACTTTGAGCCTGTCCGTTACTGAGTTGCCGCAGTTCCATCTGCGCTTTGATAACCGAAATCAACTCAAGCTCTGGCAGCAGGCTCTGTTAGATCTCAATGCAATCGAGGCCCCGCCCATGCGCAGCCCAGATTATGAGCGCGAGATGTCTGAGGAAGAGGAGGCCGACTGGCAACGATCATCTCGCCCTCAAAGGGTCTCGTCCGTTGCATCATCTTGGGGTGCTGGCAAATCAGTCACGACCGCCGCAACAGAGTACACGAGCAACTTCCCTCGCAACGCCACCCTTGCTAGTACCATCCACGTGCCTATTGATGTTGTGGTTGTTGTTCCAATCTCATCATCTATGCAAGGCGTCAAGATCAACCTTGTCCGAGACGCACTAAAGTTCATGGTCAACACCCTAGGGGAGAGAGATCGCATGGGTCTGGTTACCTTTGGATCTGGAGGTGGAGGTGTGCCCGTAGTTGGTATGACGACGAAAGCATGGCCTGGATGGGGTAACATCCTAACTTCCATCAAGCCTGTTGGCCAGAAGAGCCATCGGGCAGATGTTGTTGAGGGCGCCAACGTTGCTATGGATCTGTTGATGCAACGCAAGCACAACAACCCGATTGCTTCTATTCTGCTTATCAGCGACGCATCAACATCTGATGCCGACAGTGTCGACTTTGTGGTTTCTCGAGCGGAAGCAGCCAAGTGAGTATCCCGTATCTTATTTTGTTTCGAATCTGTTTCGGCTATTAACATTCGGACAGGATCACAATTCATTCCTTTGGTTTAGGAACCGCTCATAAGCCAGATACAATGATTGAGCTCTCCACTAGGACCAAGGCCTCGTATACCTATGTCAAGGACTGGATGATGCTTCGCGAGTGCTTGGCAGGCTGTCTTGGCTCAATGCAGACCCTCTCTCACCAGAACGTGAAGCTCAAGCTGAAGTTGCCAGAAGGCTCACCAGCTAAGTTTCACAAGATTAGTGGCGCTCTGCAGATTACCAAGCGCGCCACCGGTCGTGATGCCGAAGCTGCACTAGGAGATCTTCGTTTTGGTGATAAGCGTGATATTCTTGTTCAGCTCGTCGTGTTACCTGATAATATTAACCAGGACCAGCTCCCCCAGGATTCCTGGGACAGTATTGTATCTGGCCTGGAGGCTCTGGGTGGTTCAATGGACAATGATGCTGAGCGAGCTGTCTCAGTTGAAGAGGTCCCTCTTATCCAGGCCGACGTTTCATGGGGCGACATTCTTAGAGATGGCACAACTATGCAAATGCCTCGACCGTCGCTATTGGCAATCACAATGTTGCCAGCCGGGAGTGGCCAGAAGAAGTCATGGCAGGGAAGCCCCCCTATTCCGCCTCACCCACACATTGTGCAGAGGCGCATGGAATTGCTTACCTCTGATATGTTGACGAGAGCCTTGACTTTGGTCAGCCGAGGTCAGCATGAGAGAGCGCATACTCTCCTCAACGAGACACGCTCAATTCTTAAAGGCCTTGGCAAGGGTGGCCTTCCCCCCGTGCCACCGATGGCAAGCAAGGCCGGGCCCCCAACACCACTTCCAGGCAATGATTCATCATCTAATCCGTCCAACACGCCGGATCGTAAACGAAGCCCCTCGCCGCCTACCTCAGCAACCTCATCCGGGAATAACAATGGGTACTCGAATACACCATTCCCTGCAACACGGTCTCAGGAAGGTCTGAGCCTTGGCACCGGAATTGACGCTACCACTGTAGCAGCCCTGGATCACGAACTCGAGAGCAGCCTTGAATGGATCAACCACCCAGCGGTCTTTGGCCGCGACAGCCGAAAGGCAGTTCTCCAAGCTATTGGTGTCATTAGCTCACAACGTGGATTCACCTTTAGAACACCTATTGAGAGCTTATGGGCCGGCCGCGTCGGTGGAGTGAAGAAGCTTACCGAGAAGAGCCGCGAATGGCGTGACGAGGGTGGTGGAGAAGGTGGCATTGTGGAAGAAGCATGAGCAACTTCCATCAGCTCTATTATTTCTTCAAGCGATTTGACAATGGCGTCTTGAAAATCGGTGTTTTGGGAGATGCTTTTCAGCTTTTCTTTTTTGTCGTCCATTATTCGTCCCTTCACTATGCTGATTGCTCTTTTGTCGTCGACGCGTGATACATGCTCTTTCGTCTTTGGCCGGAGTGCGAGACATGAAATGATACCTCTTGGGTTACTTGTTGATCATCATTTTCTCTCTTTTCTCATACCCGCCACTGCTATTTTATTTCATATAGCGTGTGCAACCTCAAGGTTTTACATTCCTATTTACGTCGTTGGAATTCATTTCTTCGATATTCTCTTTCTTTTCGATATCTGATCAATTCCTTTAACCTATCATTTTCTTTTTTTGCTATGATTTATGGAGATGGGAGTCATTGCCCCTTCAAGTATGCGATTATGATGCTCTTACGCATATGGTGGCTTGAAAGGCTGGAGGACATATTCGCCTTTGAATATCGAGGCATTGGGAGAAAGCTTGTACAATTTTTACATTTGCGAGGACATGGGCATCTGAAGACGGAATGCCGCAATGAGATGTTGCTACAGGGAATATAAATGTATGCAATGTTTAAAGAAGAAAGCACGAACATCAAGTTTAGTACCTCATACACAGTCCCGATTGCTCGTAAGTCCAAGTCGTGATTATCCGGAAATGAAATTTAAGGGGTCTACATGGTTCACGTTCCGGTCATCGTAGGCGTTGCGAGGGCACCTTGTCTAACGCTCCTCAATACAGTGTCTCCTCAATACATTGTCTTCGCATATCCCTCAATTTTCATCATAATGTAGTCTATTTTTGATTCCTGGCTTGTTAGATTATTCCCAGGCTGCGATATAATCAAGATATTGACCATCTTGCCTGGGTGGACTTTCTAGGTAATTTTCGACCTAGGGGGATAGATAGATAAACACCGTTTTTACACCTGGGTGCATTACATGATAGAAGTATAAGCATTTTGCGTTTCATCCCTTTTGACGCCAAGTGCCTCTCATCTTTTCTCACATCGGTTCGGGGCGTTGGACATCATCATTGTATTGTCTATTCTAGATTTAATCCTCATCCCAGTTCTAAAGATAGCTGTTAGCTCAGGAAAGACTTTTATTGGGATGAAGACAACGGGTATTCGGAGTTGACGATCAGGGTGATGGGTATAGACTTACGGGGTTGGGGCCGGGTGGCTTGGGTCCTCCGGCTTGCTTGGCGACGATGATTTGGTCCACGGCCAGAACTGTTCTTGCTGCCTCGGTGGCGAGCTTGATGGCCCAGTGTTTGGATACGAGAAGATCGAGGATGCCCTCGTCCTTGGTGTCCAGGATACCTGTATCTTCCTCGTTCTATAAAAATCAGCTTGGTTAGTATAGGATCGGAGAGCCCAGAATGCTGGATAAAGAAGAAATACATACGTCAACATCAACACCAGTATCCCACTCTTCGCTGTTATGGTGAGCAGCGTAGAGTCTGCTGAGAACCTCGGTAGCGTCTAGGCCGCAGCTTTCTGCCAGAGTGCGCGGGACAACTTCAAAAGCCTCAGCATACTTCTTGATAGCATATTGGCTGAGACCAGGGGTCTTCTCTCCAAATGCCTGTATCCTCTCCACCAACTGAGTCTCTGTAGCACCCGCGCCGGGCACGAGCCTGGGGTCCCTGGAGATAGCCTTGACAACATTGACACCATCATCAACAGCACGCTCGACGTCATCGAGATGGTTCTGTGTGGCTCCTCGAAGAACCAGAGTAGCTGTGCGAGTGACCTCATCCTCCTGCCTGAACACAGTAACCCGGTCACCACCAATTTCCAAAGTCTCAACAACATCGATATTCCCCATCTCGTCAGGCATAGGGGCACCCAGGCGTGCTAGAGGGGTAGCACCGACGACACGGCAGACTCTGCGCAGCTCGAACTTGCTGAGAATCCTGATGCATAGAATGCCAAATCGGTTCAGATAGTGCATGGCCAGGTCACCAACTCGATCACCGACGACGACGACGCGAAGACCGGAATCGTAGAGCTCCTTGATTGATGTCTCCAATTGAGACTCCTCGCCCTGGGTGAAATCAACCATCTCCTTGGCATTGTGAAGGAGAACAGTTCCCTTGGTTTCGGTCTGGCTGACGTCGATGGGGCAGGTGTACACACCGACCTTGGCCTTGGTGGCTTTCTTGACACTTCCATCGGGCTCCTTGGGGAAAACCATGCCCTTGACAACCCTGCTCTGGTCCAAGCTACCACCCATGATCTTCACTACACGGATGTTGTCGACATTGAAGTTTGCTGGATTGTTTGGCAAGACAGAGAGAACAGCCTCAGAGACTAGCTCGGCCAGGAAGTCCTCGTTGCCGTTCTGTTTGCTGGCAATGACAGTGCGGATCGCCTTGCTAAGTTCCTCCTGGTCACGCATATTCTCGACCTTGTCCACCTCCAGCTCCTCCAGGGTCTCGAGAGCAAACTTTTGTGCCTTTTCGTAACCAATAACAATGTCAGAGGCCTTGAGGCCCATTCGCAAGAGATCCTCGGCCTTCTTGAGCAGCTCGCCGGCCAGGATGATGACGAGGTTGGTGGCGTCGCCCATCTCGGCCTCCTGCTGCTGGCTGGCCATGACGAGGAGCTTGGCGGCGGGGTGTACTACATCGAGCTCTCGGAGGATAGTCGCGGCATCGGAGGTGAGGATCATCTTCTGGAGGTGGTTGATGATAACCTTGTTTCGGCCGTAGGGACCCAACGAGGTCTGGACGGTGGAGGAGATTGCCCGGCAGGCATCGATGTTACGCAGGACGGCGCCATCTTCAGCGTCATAGCTGCCAGTTGAATGTCAGCATTGAACCGATACCGACATGTCATTGAACATATGCATTTCCTTCGGACGTAATGGCGGCAGTGCAGCACCGAGGCGAATGTTGGTGGTTTCCCTTTTCCTCTTTTTCATTTGGTGGGGTGAAGCAAGGAAGGGGATGGAATACAGATAGCTTAGGGAGAATGGACCTACTTGTTGTAGCCCTGCTTGAACAGGTTGGCGTTGGGAGCGCCGGGAATATTGAGAGACATGTTGACTTGAGAGTCCTTCTAGCGATGGCCCAAAGAAGGGAGAGAAAAGTCCGGGAAAGCTGAACGACTCTCCTCGAGGACAAGTCAAGCGTCACCTCCAAATATAATTGTATGGATACCGCCGCCCTCAGAAAATCTACAGTCCTGGGGGATGTTTGTGCTGCTGAAGTGCCCCGCTAGCCAATCAGGCAGGCTGCGGACCCCTCCGGGTGCAGTTAATCCGTTCCAGCTGCGGGAAGCTTCCACCTTTGCTGTTGCCCCTGGACGTGGGCGGTGGGCGGTGGAGTTTGGAGGCAACAGCGCTGGACTCATCATCTCTTGATAGTGGCCTTCCACCGCTTGCTTTGTCATTCTGCGTGCTTGGAGCTGGGAAATATGCAATAGCAGCTTTTTGATAGACTGCTAGAGATCTTTTGCTCTGAAGCGAAATGGCCAAGTCTGGAATAATTTGTCTTCTCGCAGTTGAGTTTTCTGTGATGGAAGCCTATGCTTTTTTTAACTATTTGTAGCTCTCTAGTTATCTGTATGGAAGTCAACTTGCTACTCATTTCTCACATCAACGGTAACGATGGAGGAGTTTGGGTGTTCACAATTCTGCACAACGTGCATAACACAGCACTAATCCCAAATGCACAATTCGACAGATGCACGTCCCTGGCGCAGGAGCGTGGTGACCCACCCGGCCGAGAAAGGCGTCTGGGGACTGCCAGAGGAGCTGCAGGAGCCTATAAACTCGCCCACCGCCTTCCGAGCGCGATCGAGTCTCGCAATTGGGAGTTGCTGCACGTTGGCACGTTCTTGCTGGGAGTCGAGTTCTCGCAAGACAATCAGTCCTTCCCTGGGCTATCCGCACGGCGCTGCACTGCGCGTCCCTGAAATTGGCGTTTGATAGCATCATGGCTCCCCAATGTAAGTTTTCCTCCCTTACACCAGGTCCGCGGTCCCCATTGTTTGCCTGAACCCTGTTCGACTCTCCTGCAACCGCACCACCCAGTTGAGTTCAGCACTGTCTGTCAAGGCAAATTACCTACCAACGGCGCGCTGCCCTTCGGTCCAGTACGGCCTGCGCATGCAGACAAGGCAAACAGAGCTCGATTCTCGGCCAGCCATCTTCCCACTTTTTCCTCATCACTTCCCATCCCGACAACCATCGAGACCATCCTCCGTCCATCTCCCTCTCCCTCCTCCCCAAAGCCTCCCGTCTCGTCCCGTCTCGCCTGGTCGCGATGCCACCCAAGCGCAAGCATACAGAAGTTGACTCTGCTCCAACCGCATCAGCCGTCCCGCCGTCGCTGCCTCCATCCGTCGAGGAGGCCTACCGTCGCAAATGCATCCAGCTAAAGAATCGCACCAACGAGGTCGAAGAGGCCAACGACGCCGCCAGACTTCGTCTCGCCCGAATTAAGCGCCAAGTCGAGAAGTTGAGGATCGAAAGGGCCTTCCTCCTGGAACAACTTGCTAAGCGCACGAGCACCAACGTCGAGGACTCTGAGGGAAGCCCAAGCCCTCCACCCACGGTATGATATAACACGCTCTGTTGCTCAATAACCAATTCCTCCAACGTCCGCTCTCCTAGCCGTAGCACATCATGGCATATCTGCTGTTTCTCCTCCGCGTTCGCTTCATCTGCTTCTTGCTTCCCCCGTCCACACTACACTCCCCCCCAAATGAACCGTCAAGCGTGCACGTCAAAGAATTGGAAGCTTCCAGCTTCCGATTTCTTTCTATAACCTACTTTCATTTCAGTGTTGATACTTGTGTGCCAATAGGAGCACTTCTCTGCCGGCATCCATGAAGCCGACGCTAACGTCCGCAAGCCTAAGGACAAGCCCTTGCGGATCAAGCGCGGCCACCGCAAGACCGACGCAGACGGCAAAGACACCCCCTCGGCCTCCTTCACCCAGCGAGCCGGATCTGGATCACCCGCGCCGTCGGAGCAAGGCGACGCTGGTAAGAAAGGTACCACGAATGGCGCGAAGAAGTCCGCCAAGCCGGGCGATGCGTTCGAGCTGTTCTGCTCCGAGGAGCGGGCGGCAGTAGAGGAGCAGAGCAAGGACAAGGAAGATGCCAATGTCGACGAGGAGCTGGAGCGCCGATGGAAGGAGCTGTCCGATGAGAAGAAGGACGAGTACAAGACCCAGTTCGAGGAGTTGGAGAAGCGGAGAGAGAAGGAGGATAAGGAGGACAAGGAGGACAAGGAGGATAAAGAGGATGAGGAGAAGGAGAAGGATGACGCCGCTCCCGAATTGAAGAAGGAGGATGAACCGGCGCCCTCCAAGCCAGCTGCCCAAGATGAGGATGTGGAGATGGGTAATAGCGAAAGCGCCGAGCAAGCGGAAGAGAAGGACAAGGAAGACAAGGAAGACAAGGAGGCAAAGGAAAGCAAGGATTGATCTGCGATTAGGTTCTGTAACTCTACATGGCGTTTTAAGGATGGGAATATCTGGTCTCTCAAGATGCAACTACGCATCATCTACTAAGCTCTAGACGGAGGGGGGGGGGGGGGGGGGGTGGACGAGAGGGTCCCTCGAGAGAGTCCCTCGATGCAGGATAAAAAAGAAAACAAGGATGACATTCCCGGATCTCTTTCCCAGACACGTCTTCGCTGTGAAGCTCATATGTCTACCAGATTAGATGTTCTACCAAGATTGTGAACTATGAATACAGTGCCTGCGTATATCTAAGCAAAACCAGCAAGACCCCACGCATCGCGCCCTCGTCTCTGTTCTATACCAAGAGCTTGTTCCGATGTGCACGATTATTCTGCAGTAATGTCAACCACGATATTAATAGCCGCCACCAAGATCTCGACAGCAATAAGTATAATCACTAAGGAAGAAAAGCATCTGTCAGCAAATAATGACCACAACCAGTAGGGAAACACAAAGTCTTGGCTTTACTCACCGATCCATTCCAGCTTCTCGTCGTGGCCGTGGCTTAATTGGTCCTTGAGGACGGCGAGCAAATCGGCAATGACGTCCAGGCGCTCGGTCAGAAGCCCGACCCGCTGGTCCATCTCGAGATAGCTCCTGACGGCCTGGTACACGGGTTCCAGCTGCGGCTCGACCCAGAAGAGCTCGGGAGTGTCCAGCACGGAGCCGTTGAGGTGGATGTTAATTCTAAGGATGAAGAGCTCGCCAATCTGCATGTTGATTTGGGACGGGTTGAGGTCGATCTTGCCGGTGAGGGCGATCTGTGTCGGGATGTCCTTGCATGTCTCAACAGTCGAAGCAATAAGCTCTTCAAATAGAGAGGTCTGGCAGGTTGGAAGTCAGTTAATTGAGTCACATGAAAGCGGCCAATTATCACTTCGCGGCCAGGGACGAATGGGCACATACCTTGACGCTCTGGGCTAAGGCATGCGAAATAGCCAGCTTTGTCATGTAGTTGTTCTTATCCCGCAGCGTGATGAAGTCATTATAAATGCGAGCCTGGTACTCGTGCGTGTAATAAAAGTTGAAATGCTCAGTCTCGACATCGTCTGGCGCAAGCTTCTCAAGCTCGAACTTGGCAATCTCTTTCAGGAACCTGGCCTCCTGCGAAGCGGTCATGCCCCATATCACAACGACTCCATAGTCGAAAAGAAACACTTCTGGTGTGTGAACGTTTGTGTCAAAGTCGGGTGTGCTATCAATAGCGCTATCGTCATCGATTATGCTTGGGCCCAGTAGAGTCTCGCCGCGAAGATTGCTGAGATCGGGAACAGAAGATCCGTTGGAGTGCCCATTGCTGGGGTCCTCTGGGACGTCGATGAGTGTCTCCCTCCGTTGCTGCTCTTCCTGAGCGGTCTCGCTTCCAGTTGAGTGCCGGCGCTCATATGCCGTCACAGGGTCGTGGCGGCTACTGACCACAGGCGGCGCCTTCACGTATTGGTAAGGAGTGTATATACACTCGTCTATGAGTTTGGGGTTTGAGGCTCTGGTTTTTGCTTTTCCTTTCAAGAAGCGCATGAGCGCCTCCATCTCATAGCGATTGGCGGTGCAATACGCCGTCACCCTCGGCAGTCTGTCTCGGTCCGCTTTGCCCAACCTTGCCGCATCTCTCCTAGCTGTGGGATCTTTGATTCGGGTGTATTGGGAATAGACATCTCGGCCGCTCTCTTCATCGGGGGCATCCTCGCCAAGGTCCGGGTTCGGCAGAAGCTTCAGCTTCTCGGTCTTCTTCGTGCTTCGCTGAGGCCCAATCTTGGGACCGGAGAGATGCGCGACTGTTGGGAGAGCAGAGCTGTGGCTGTTCCTCCTCCGCAACTTGTTGTTCAGGGCAGTGAGCACCGGCGGGCCACTCGTCGTGTTACCAGGGTTGCGGGTGTCCAAGGCGGTGCTGTGCCTCTTGTTGTAAGGTCGGAGCGGTTCCGGCTCGATAGTCCTGCTAACGGGGTTGGCACTGAAGGTGACGCTTCGGTGGCTCTTGTGACGGCTGCTATCAGGGGAGTGGAGGAGGGGGGTCTCCTCGCTGGCCTGGTGTCCCGCATCTGTGGTGTTCGAGTTGGAGGCCATTGTTTATGAATTCGATCGCAACAGCTAGAGGTCCTCCCGAATATGCTGGCAAAAGCCAACGATTGAGATTCAATGCGCGGCAATCATGTCCATGGGTAAAGTGGGAAACAAATCGGACTGCCGATTTCCGTTCGGTCGGCGCGAGTCTGGTCGTATGTCGTCGAATGGTGTGGTTGGAGTCAAATTCTCCAGGCCAATGAACGATGATCGGTCCATACAAAAAAGCTACGCGGGAAACTGCATATGATGACGTTTGACACTGCAGCAACACAACACTTTGGCGCTATCAAAGGGCGGGTGTGGGGCCTGGCAATAGTGGATGCGAACCATCAAACTTCCCCGGGCCCAGTGCCTTCCGGCACGGTCTACAGTGGAGGTCTACAGTGGAGGATGGCCAAGCTCGTGCTGCTGCCCTGGTGCTCAGTTCTCGGGGCAACGCCATCACCATACACGACAAATGCGAAGCAAACGCCACGCATAGCTGTCGCATAAATTTACGGGACTCTTCTAATATCGTATCAGTGGTTGCTATTTGGATGGTATTTTTGCGGCAAGGATTAAAGAATAGATCCAAAGGTACTGGGTAAATGGCTGAGTAGGCTTCGCCCAGCTGGCTAATAACCCCAGGGGAAGAATTAGACTAGACATCACTTAAGCTTAGGTAGCAGAGGAATAGACATCATACATCCATAACCGACCAAATGTCTTCCTCTAATCTCAGGTATCAAGAGATAATCTCAGTCTCGATCTTGAAACCAGCCTTTGCAGCTCGGTCGATCAAGCCCTGCCCCAGGCATGCCGACGTATAGATGCCACCGTCGAGCTGCACATCCTCCTCGAGAAGAGTAAGAGCCACTTGGGCCATCAGAAGTCCAGACACTGTTGTGGCAAGCTCGTCAGCAACTAATTCACCATCCAGAAAAGGCATTGAAGCCTGTTTCGGGAGTAAATCTTACAAGCATAAGGGCCGCCGAAATGGCGCACACGACAAAACGCTTTTTGGCCTGATCCGGACTTGGCATCCGGTTCAGCAGTGCCACGGTACTCAACCTCTTCCCTTGTGGCTGAAGCCCTGTCAGAGCCCTGTCCCGGTTGGTGTGTAACCCTTCTCAGCAGTGACCGTGCAAATGAGGATAGCAACAAGAGAGCCGGTCCAAGGGTCAGAAAGAAATGGAGTGCCACTCCCTGTATCCAGTTCCGGACCCTCAGGTACTCTTCAAAGGTGAAGTTGGGCCCGTAGAACTCAGCTTTTCGGCTTGGTGTCGCAGACAAGAGACCCCATGTGCGCTCAACGATGAACGCATCCGTGGACCCTGCCGGCGAAGTAGTGACTGTACCAAGGTCGGGGATATTCCTGGATCCGAATATCCTGGCCATGATACCTGGCTGGAATCTCCCCTGGCCCTCGCGAGGAACTGGAGAGCATGCATAAGGCTTGGTGGCTGCTTGTAGCTCTTTCAAGCTGAAGGTCTCGAAAACGTTCAACACAGATGCTATTGTTCCTCCGGACGCGCTTGATCTGAAATGGGAGTTAGCCACCGATCATCCCCAGTAGGCACAAAAATAAACGTTACCTAAGGGTGTGAATGGACATGATAACTCTCCCCGTCTGGGCATTGAGGTTCTCTCGGAGGCATTTGGCCATTGCCCATGAGCACAAATCAGCGGGAGCAGACTCGAGGCCAGTCTGGGGGAACATGAGCGCACCACTCGCCTTGGCCACCTTTTCATACTTGGTGATCATGTTGCCAACCCATGGGAACTCGCCCGTGCAATCAACGTAGTGTGTGCCATTCTCAGCACACGCCTTGAAAACGGTCTCGCCATATTTACTATAGGGACCAGCAGTGCTGATAACGATGAAGGTCTTCTTTGCAAGCGCAACGATCGATGCCTCATCCGTCACATCAGCAATTTCAATGGCTAAATTTCAACAATCATGATTAGTCGACATATCACAATGCTGCGGTGGGCTGTTATGGCAATTGGCCTTGCGCATCCGTTGTATTGTTCAAGGTGATGGAGTTTGCTGTGAGACGAACCTGGCTGTTCCCTGTCAGCAACCAGCTCCCGGCACGCATCGACCACAGCTTGAAGCTTCGGCTGACTCCGTCCAGCAACCGCCCACTTCAAATTTGTGGGAAGGTTCTTCGTGATGAACTCTGCAGTGTGTTTGCCGGTATATCCTAGAATTTGGACCCGATCAGCGTCTTCTTCATTAGCCCTAAATCTTGACAGAATTACCTGTTGCCCCAAATACGACCAAGTCATACTGGCGGTCATGTTTATTCAGCGACATCTTAGCTCGGTGACAGGAGCTTGGAAGACTGGATTAGATTATTAGAAGAGAGCGGAAAATACCAAATGCAGAACTCAGGATGGTAGCTCGTGAGCAGCTTGATAAGTTGGGTGCTTGCGCTAAGAAAGTGAAGCCCAGGATTTGAAAAGCCACCTGTAAACATATGTAGGTAGTCGAGTGGGTGACGGGAGAAATGAGACACTAATAGAAGAGTTGGTTGTAAATGTACCACTTTCTTCAATAAATAGAGACTTTCCGTGGTTTAGATTAAGAGAAAGTAACAATATACGCTATATTATCTCTGAAATATATTTATATTAGCACTTAATAGCCTAATAATACCGGTCGCAAACTCGAGAAAAAGCAGCTTAATGTTGGAGTGTCTCAATTTCAATGTCACCCACTTTCCCACTTGGTAGTCTGCCACGAACCCATGAGACCCATCGCCCGTTTGGTTAGTCAGCACGACGACCGCTCAGTGAGCATCACCTTTAATCTCCTATTATCTCCACCTACAAGACTTGAATTTGCACTGTGCTTTCTCAACTTGATGCAATAATCGCTATGGTTCAGGATCCGTATGGACGCTCCAAGGGCGAGGAGCGGGCAGACTGGTCGCGCCCGGTTTCTAGCAACCCTTTCATTACCTCGACACCTGAATGCCTGCCTGATGCTTAGCCACGAAACTTGGAGAGGTCTCATGATCGCGTGGCTTGGTAGCGTCGTTGAGGGTGCTTTGCATCGACGCTCGGTCGGTGAAGATAACAGCCGTACCTGGTGAGGAAGGGAGATGCCTTGCTAGGTAGTGAAATGCACACATGAGCACGTGCAGCTCTTACGCGACCCTCCTTGAGATAATGTCAAGGTCATGAACGGAGCGGCAGAGAACTACCTATAAGGTCGTCAACTACTAGGAATGGAAAGGCCTGAAGATGCTGCGCGACCTCGTGCTTAACGTCGAAGCAGTGGCCCGAATCCACAACAGAAATTCCATATTCCAGCAAAGCGATCCATCGGTTGGATCTACCTGCCAGCCCTGTTGCCATATCCGAGGAAAAAGTGATGTGGTGACCAAACAGTACAAGGATATAAAGATGATCGAACACTTGCCCACTGCACTGCACGCAGCGATGGACGGACTTCCGGACAACAAAGTGATCCTGGTCAGAACCAGAGTCCTTATCATCCAGCCGGACAATGTCATCGAACTTACTGGTGATGACATTTAGAGGGACATTAAACTGGAGGACACTTGAAGGCTGGCTCACGTTACGGCCTGTGGAGGATGGCTTGTGCTTTGATCGACGGGGCTCGCTATCGCCGACATGTCTAGAGCTCAAGGAGTCTATCTACCTATAGAAAGCGTAGATTAGTCCTCGACAGTCAGCGAGTTGAGCATTGCCTAGTTCTCACTTTAAGCGACGAAGATCACCACTTTTATTCCTGGATTATTGGAGACTGTCCGAACTCGCCAAGTGTTGCCCACGCATGGAGGCACATTGTAGTGTCAGCATACGGAGTACATCTGTATATCCAAGGTAGTTTGCTCAGCCGCAGCCAGCACAGCCAGCTGTCACGTTTGCAAGGGAGTGAAAAGAAAAATAGGCAGACTTGTTTCTATGGCGTTAAGTACATTTGTTGGACGAACAGTCTCTTCACCTTGTCAGATATTGATGAACAAAGTCTCATCTTTGATGTTGTTTGCAACGTGCCCTTCTTGCTGCCTTTAAGGCAGAGCATATAACCAGGCCACTGATATACACTACCTCGCGAGCTATGAGCGTTCCTCGGGCTCTCGACCTCTATCGATGCCTACATTGAATTGCCGAGTTACCCTCGAGAGTCTCCCCTAAAATATCTTGCCCAAGTTTACGACAATTCGGACACTCGCTGTCGATACGTCTGTTCTGCTCGAGCCCAGACGCCTTCTGTTTCACGATTTCGTAGTTTCAAGAGGCTGGGGAGAAGCAAGCTGGCATACTCATCGCTTGCCTCGCGCGCAATCATGGTGGGGAGATGGTCAATAGCAATAATGCGCAGCTCCGGCCCGTCTGGGTTGCCCGACGCTGGAATCGTTGGGTTTTCGAAGGAGCTGTACCCGGAATAGACAGGAATCGGGTTGTTCTCGCTGTTTGGATCACAGCTCACATCGCAGATCACGCGAAGCCGCCTGTTCGGTGTCGATAAGGATTCGAGCGTGATAAAAGGCGGAGCGCGGTTTACACCCAGATAAACGCAGTTTAAGAGGATATCCACGTCGGCGATTTCGGAAAACGGTCCGCCACGGCTGGTCTCAGCCATATCCCATTTGAGAATCGATTCCTCGGGAATCCCTGCGGCAAGGCAACTTTCGGTTGCCCCTTTCCCGCAACGACCCAAAGCTCCGATGATCATGATACGGGGGTACTTGCCATCGTTCCGTGCCATTGCCTCGACAACAGAAGATCGGACGAGTTCTACCAAAGCAGATGCAGAGTCGAATGCTGGGGCTGCGCCTTGAGGAACTCCAGGGTGAAGAAGTTGATGCGCCCAGGACAACAGGGCCAGCGCAGCACCAGAAGCTGCAAAGACTGATGGATCAACATGGAGTCAAAGAAAGCTTGATGCAAAGGTTTACCAAAGAAGAATTGGCTTTCCTCAAGAACCTAGAGCCAGCTGATTTTGAGAATGAGGATTGGGTGGCCAGGTATCACCGGAAGTTTGGCCCGAGCCGAACTCGCAAGATGCTTATCGACAAATTGCGACTGGAAGCTAAAAAGCAAGATCTGCCTAATGAGGGCTAATTAGAACCTATGTCAGCAACTTAGAGTCCTGAGTTCGAAGAGCAATGCACGTCAATAGCCTCTACTACCGTGGCTGTGATTGATGTCATCGGCAATGTTTTCGCAAGGGTTGTTTTCATGTGGGATATCTTCGTGGGAAAAGGACGAAGCAAGCTCATACAATTCAATGAAATTACCTGCGTATTTAAACCGACCTGTATCCAGTGAAATACAAGGAACATTTCGCTCAGGGTAAAGCAGCACCAGCTCATGCTCCACGCTGGAAAGGGAATTGGATGGTGGCAATATCTGTCGGGAATGACTAGGTATTGGGCTAGGTACTTGAAATTGCACTCTTGGAGGAATGGGCGCTAGATTTTGTCTTTATTTGAACGTGTATGAAAACCTCGCTCCGTATGCCCATCTATGATCTCATTTTTACGATTAAACTATATTTTTACTATCCAATACACCCGTGTGGTGTTTATATCGAGTTACTCCATTCTTCATCATTGCTGAGAAAAGGCAGTATACCCAGCCGACGATAGTGTATGGGCTTGTGCTCCACGTGATAGCGCTACGAACTGATAGGCAGACCAACTGACATAAAAGCCGTCTGTTGACTGAGAAAAAAATCAAGCGGCTGCGATGCCATCCAAACATCAGTCTACAGATAGGCGTTGGACATTGCGCAAGGCATTATGGCTTATTTTTAACTTTTTGAAATGCCTCGGCATGGGAATCTGTAACCCAGATAGGTTGGTACGTACTGAAGGGGAGATTAGCGAGAATGAGATAAACACATTGAAGGTTTTGTGGTCTTGAAATGATAAAATATCGCCTTAGCAAAACCGAATGCTACCAATGATACCACTCTCACCATGCTAGTTAATTAATATCAAATTGATTAAGACTACATCCTATCGGAACTTGACGCTGCTGACCTTGATGCACAATAGTTTAGCTGTTGCGCTTGGTGGGGTTCCACAGCTCAGCCGAATAATCTTTTTTCCGAAGCCCTTCTCAGCTCCAAAATAATTGGAAGCTGCTGACTACAATTTTGGGTCCCACCAGAGCCCAATTTTGCAAGCCCACCAACTCTCACGTGCGTGCCCTAAGAAAAATCACAACCCCAACTCCCATCACAAATCCGGGTATCAGAAGCCTCATCCGCATCACACCGAACTCCTCCCCTCGAGTCGTCAAACCACACAACCTCAGACAAGATGACCAAGCGCACAAAGAAGGTCGGCGTGACGTACGTATTGATCTCGTTCAATTGTTGTCAGCCAAAGAACCAGAATGCTAACTATATCGCAGCGGTAAATACGGTACCCGGTAAGCTTCGCCAACGTCCGAATTCATTCCCTTAGCCAAGGCGTCTGCATCTCTCGACAGGAAACGATCTCGACTCTCCATGATACACCAATCTCCAGGCGTTGAGTTCCGAGAGCAATTGATCTCTTCCAGACAGCTCAAACCCGAACTCGAATCAAGGAACCTACTTCGATAATGTCCAGATTGGTTGGAGTCGAAATTCGCCATTCCCAAGGGAGATGCAGACGCTGGAGACTCGGGCTTGAAGCACAACTGCAATGCAGGCCATGCTGATATTGGATATAGTTACGGTGCCTCCCTGCGAAAGCAGGTCAAGAAGATGGAAATCACCCAGCACGCCAAGTACACTTGCACCTTCTGCGGCAAGGTCACCGTCCGCCGCCAGGCCGTTGGTATCTGGGACTGCAAGTCTTGCAAGCGAACCGTTGCCGGCGGTGCCTACACTGTCTCGTGCGTGAAGCCCCCTTCTCACCCCTCGAGTCCCCAGACGCCGTCCTCGTGGACTACGAAGATGAACAAGAGAGGAAAGACTAACTGTTCATGCAGTACTCCCGCCGCTGCCGCCATGCGATCAACTCTGCGTCGTCTGAGGGAGATTGCTGAGGTTTAAAATTGTTTTGTCGCTTATCGCTGTGACGGAAAATATTTCGGCTTTGGTTTCCGGTCTGGAGCATGGGGGATCACATGGTTTTCGTGCCTACACTACGAGTTGACGACAGGACGTCAATTTTCGGTCTGCGGTCATAGAAGCCGTTCGATTAGCAATGGAACAAAAAAGAAAAATGACTTGCATGGTTATCTCGGACGCAACCCCCAGTCGACCAGGCCACGTCGTGCCTGGAAGAACGTGACAGGTCAAATCGTTTCGCCTCGTTACAGTCTTGGCTTCGCCCATATCCACAGGATAGTGATCACCTGGCCGTATTGTTTCCGTTCACGTCGGTGCACCGGATGAAGGCTCGGTTTCTATGACGATGTATTCAACTTGTTCTGCCTGGTGAGGTAGGTGCCATCGTGAGGCTTCAAAGGAAACGCACGTGTGATTCGCATTGGGCTCCAATTCTCCAAAAGCTAGTTCACTGAGTGACTCTATTCCCTTCACCTCAGCCGCCCATGCAAGTGGATACGGCAAAGTCAACTGATCCAATCCAAACCCGTCACCGCCAAACGGTGTGTAGTTCGTAGACCCCTTTTGCTAAACGTGTTCATGCCGCAGCCTTAAAACCATGACTCAAACGGATGACGGTGTAAGATTGCAAAGAAAAAAAATCGAGGCGAATGCACATTTCCGAGCGTGAGTGAGTCTTACTTTGCAACGCATTCCCCCCACTCGCCGCCCAGAAACAGCATCGTGGGGCACGTCGGCGACTATCGACTTGAACCCATGACTCTTTTCCCCTACACCACGCGCGGTCCAACAATGGGTGTTCGTGCACGGTGAACCTGCTACGCTATGGGGTCATTCCGGGCTTCGAAATGATTATCGGAGATGTCTGTGATCTCGGACATAGTCCCAGTCGCTGCCTACATGGCTGTATTTTTAAGCACAAACCAGCCAAGGGTATCTTGCCGCGGCAGGGTACCCGCTCCAGTAGGATTGGGTCTTTTCGAGCATCTAGCCTCTAATAATCTAAAAACATGCACATCATACAACTTATGGAAGAGGAGATGGGAGAACAGAAACATGCATATCACATGTACATGGATATACCTCCATGTGTACGTGTATCAGCGTCGGGGGAATCGAGCACAGAGGCAGGCAGGCAGTGAAGCTACACATCGATCTTGGTCAATCCAGGCACGCAGCCCATTACGCCGTAATCACTGTTGATGATGACAGCCCCATTTGTAGTTAGTTTGTAATGGTAGGGTCTGACCGAAAGTCCCAGCATCGTGAGCGAGGGCGTGTACTGCGAGTGGCACGTACATACTATGTAACATTGGATGGGGAATGCTCATTTGACGAGCGGGAGCCGGCAGCCTAATAGCGGTGCTGGCAGGTTCAATCACCGAGACAGGCTCATTCTCTTCATTTATGCGTTGGCCACGATGTTCTCCGGAGCAAATAGAATGCCACGCATGCACCGGTGTTGAAGACAAGGCGGCGATGACGACTCCAGAAGCCGCGATATCGTCAGCCTGCCAACTAATGCCCCCATTGTCCCATACTTTTGTGACTGACCTTCCTTCCTCGTACCTTCACGGTAGGCGAGGCCCCCATCTCGATGCCTTGTACAGCCTGGCCGGCATTACATATAAAGGGATATACAGCCCACAAACACACGGCTAAATATGTATCTAGTGTGCTCTTGCGGGTTCATGGCGAGTGGCCATGCGCTCATGACCAATACAACAAGCCCAGTCTTATGCTAGGTGCCCAGGCCAACCCCGTGAGTGGTCACACGTGCGAGCCTTTTCCCACCGCATTCCCCAGCATCATCATCAAGGTACACTCGCACTTTCATGCATGCAGCCGCACATACACAGTTGCCGGTACATGCGTCCCAACCTCACCTATTATTCCTCAGTCCCCATTCCCCGTTTTGGCTTTAGCGAGGTTCCGTTGCCCGTGGAAGCGAACAGAACGGCTGTTTCCCTGAGCTTAAGCCAGCCTGAGGCCCTGAGTCAAGCACTCATATCACTATTTGCTAGCCTAGCCTGGCCTTTTTTCTCCGGGGTGGGCTTTTGTGAATCTCCAGGTCTTGCTAGGCATTCCCTTGCTCAGTACTGTCTCTCCTGCCCGCCTCCCTACCGACTTATATTTATATGTTACTTGCAATTACTTGTCATAAACTGAGCAGTGTGACTTTTCCATGCTCACCTACCATTCTGGGGGGCAGCGTACTGTTAAACTGAAAGAGAAGGAGATAATCAAAACAAGATATCCCGTATCGATATTACCTACCGTTACGACCCCCTGGCATTTCGTGGCTGCATACGCTCTTGGTCACTCTCCCACTCACGCTATTCCTGAGATCAGTTGTCACAGTCTCAAATCTCGTTTTTTTTTTCCCACCCCCAAAAAAGCACAACAATCTGCAATCCGTGCGTTGTGCCCTTGCACGCAGTAGAGGCAGTCCGCACAGAAACACCACACCCCTCGCCCTGAGGAACCAATTGACCCTGAAACCTGGTCAAGGACGTACCGCAAATAGGCGAAGTTGCTCGCCCAGTCCTGCCCAGTCCTCTTCGGTATTACGGTCAACGGCAGCTGAGCCACCCATTCTGCAAATCCAAGGGCGGGCCAGAGAGCCAAACCCCGTCTACTCGTTTACTTGCGAAACTCGACACCACATCTCACGCGCCTTTATTTAAAGCCCCCATCCCAAAGGGTGCCAAAGGGGGCCCATAATAAGGATCGCAACTTCCGGACCGGCGGCTCCCTGCAGCATCAGCGGTTGTGTTAACAAGGCCGCGTGCCGTATCATATCGCCCGCCAGCCAGAGACCGCAACAAGGTCGGCCTGCAGGTGCAGCAGCCAGCCCATCGTCTGGGAGGGCCGTGCAGCAGCTGATTGGGGGGGGCTTGCAAATAGTACGACCCGCTCGTCAGAAGTTGTAGGTCATACTACTCATACCAGGTAAGGTACCTCGAGATAATCATGGTGGCCACCAGGTGTGCTAGGCCGCCCCTCTCTCCCAATTGAGACACACCTCACTAATACCTGGCCTTGTATTAGGTTCCGGTTGCTGGCGTCTTCAGCGCCTCGAAACCCAGTGCTCACTTCTCTCTTTCTTTCCTTCTCTTTCCCCCCCATCCCACTTGCTTGTCCTCGGGCACTGGGGCCAGGAAATCACCCATACAACCTAAAAAAGGTCGCCCCCTTCCACCACCCACAGCGGGCTGCACCCGAGCTTCCAGCACTCAACGCCCGCTGCCGCTGATGAAACACAGCTACATCACTGTTTTCCTTTCAGCAGCCCCGACCTTTCCCTGACTTCCACATTCAAACCATCATCCGCTTGCTCCCAGCCGTTTGCCTCCCCGCTGTATATCATTTTCCCCAGGCCTCCTGTTCCCCTTTTACATGTTTCCATCAAGAGCTCGCATGTATCATTGCAATCGGCATCATGTCTGAGCCTGAGCAGTGTATTATATGTCTCGAGCCGCTGCCACGTCTGCAGTCGTCAACCGCTGTAGACGTTGCAGTGCAGGTACCACCACCACCGCCCGCCTCTGAAGCTGTTGCCTCCACCAAGGTTGAGCCTACAGCACTACTACCAACGCCCACTGCCTCCACTGCACCGTCTGCAGCCGCCACCAGCGACAGTGAGAGCGCCGCCTCGGGTACAATCACGAACGGCGCTCTCATCGAAAGCGACAGCGACGACAGCCTTCTCAACATTGTCGCAGAACTGGACGGATGCGAGCATATTATTCACAATGCGTGCATCCGGTCTTGGGCCCAAAAGACCAACACCTGCCCAATTTGCCGCAAGGTCTTCCACACCATCAAAGTACTCAACGGTGTAGACGGTACGTCGTCCCTCTCCCGCCTCAGTGCACTAATGCGTGCAGCATCACGTTCATCCTGGCTAACACAATCAAACCGTGCAGGCACTTTGTTATCTACATACCACGTCGACGACAAGAAACAGGTCGCCGACTTTGACCTTCAGCAGTGGCTTGTTGAAAATGTTGAGGAGGAGGAGGAGGAGAGCTGCCCATGCCCTATCTGCAACTCATCCGAGCGGGAGGACATTCTCCTCCTTTGCGATAGCTGCGATGCAGCGTACCACACGCACTGCCTCGGGATGCAGGAAGTGCCCCAAGGCGACTGGTACTGCATGGAATGCCGACACCTCTTCCAGTTAGCCGACGATCCCCCAACGCCCGCCGACGAGATACGATCGCCCCGTCCCCGATATGCACCTCGGCCTCATCCTCGAGACTCGAGGGGCCACAACGTTCGGACTCGTGCCAACCTGAGGCGCGCACGCCAACAGGCGAGGAATTTCGAGTGGCAGGGTGCATGGGGCCACTTTGCCGGTCGCTTCTTTGACCTGAGCGACGTCGACCTCGACAATGCAGACGAGGAGGTGGAAGAGCTGGAGCAATTCAGGAGATTCCAACAGCTCGATCGACGAGAGTTGCAGAGGTGGCAACAGCGGGTAAACATTGCTAACCGCCTTGGCGCCCGAGAGACCTTTGCGAACAACATCCCGCCTCAAATCAGCGAATACCTACAACCTCCTCCTATCGAAGAAACCGTCGACGAAAGAAGAGCATGGGGCGCTCTTGAGCGAGCGAGGGAGGTCGAAGAAGGCACGCCAACAAACTCTCGCAAGCGGAAGACTCGTTCTGTGACAGCGTCCCCAGCTGAGCCAGTACAGGAGCCTGAGAGAAAGTTAAAGCGCCCTCGAACACGACGACTCCCGCCACAACAGGGCGAAGCCTCGGCGTCCGCCTCCTCGCCCGTCACATCAGGCCCGTCCAACCATCGCTTGACAAATGGCGGCCCAGCCACCCGCGTGGCTGTCACTATACCAACCGCAAATCGAGAGCTGAACCGCAATGAAAATGGTCCACCACTGGTGTCTTCACTCCTCAAAGAGCTCGAGCCTCACGCTCACTCCGAGGACGACAACTCGGCCATAAACTCATGGTGGCAGGGCGTTCCTGAAGCATCCTCCCCAGCCTTGTCACCAGTCCACTCAGCTCATAGCAGCCCTCGCGCACTCTCCATGACCCCGCCTCCGCTGCCCAGCGTCGGCGGTCGGCCAACCTCACCAACGCTCTCGCTGAGCACACACATCGAGCCACGCTACCCGCCAGCAAATTATTCACCAACTCGCAACTCAAGCGAGCAGACCGAGCCCGAACCTAGAGTCGGTCGACCAACAGAGACTCGAACACTCGAATTGCGCCAGCCCCGACCTCGCCGGCCATCTAGGGTCACATCACGTGCAGAGGAAACATCGCCAACCCGAGCCACGATGACTCCCGAAGAGAAAAAGAACATCAACGATATTGTGAAAAACGCGCTTAGACCACATTGGCGAGCTCAAAAATTGACCTCGGATCAATATGCCACAATAAACCGAGATATCTCCCGGAAGCTTTACGAAGAAGTCGGAGACGCAACCGCGCTCGACCAAGATACTCGACGGACATGGGAGAAGAGGGTCACTCAAGAAGTAGCCCAAGCCATCGCCGGGCTCCCTGCCTGACTGCCCATCACGGACGGGAAGTCATCATTTTGCTAATGGGTTAAGGGCGGGCGTTTTTTGGGCATTTATCGGAGCTTCAATTTGGTTTTGATACCCAGCATTTTTGACCGGATTTGTACTTAAATCGAGCATCGGCGTGTCAGGGCTGGGGTTTTGTGGTTATTAATATCATGATTAGATAAAACATCGGCCTTTTTTTGAGTGCCGATGCAGGCCATAGCATTTGGGGATTGTTTCATGTATCGGAGTTGAGATAGCAAATCGACAGGTTCGAGGAACACGACAAGGGACATGGATGGAAATGTACTCTATAGTTGTCGGGAGCAAATATACATTCGGAGCGACAGGATTTTCACGTCGCCGCATATTCGAGATGACATACTCGGTGTACCTGCGTATTTAGCAAATGCGCGACATCCAAGTTGTGGGAGTTTACCGATAATGGTTTGTGTGAAGCAGAAATAAAAACAGGACCATCAGGTAAAACTCCATTAGCATGGATCAGCGAAAATTTTCGCGGTGTGCGAGACTCAAGAAAAGCTCGGTAAATTTTTCAATTGATTTTCAATGTCGAAGCTGGTCAGCTACTTGGATGGTGGGACGATCATGAGATAAGCACATGGGAAGGAGAAAAATGTTAGCAGTATCTATCTAACAGGACCCGGTAGGAGAGGTAGAAGGATAGAACATCCTTTCAGCAGGTGCCGCTAGCGAAAAAAGACTGCATTTGGAGAGTCACTCTCGGCGCCCGTAAATGGTCAGGACGTTCTGGAGGAGGAAACAGGTCTTGACGATAAGGTAATGGTGCCTTGGAGAGAAAAAAGAGAAAGGAAGGAAAAGAGGAGAGAGAGGCCGGTCCAACTAAAAGGCGAAAGAGCTGCTGCGGGTCCCCTGGGAGAAGATGTGGCCTGGGGAATGAGGCCGCAATTTGTGTCGAGCGAGCTGTTACTAATCTTGGATGCTCAGACGTTTGGGCTTTTTTTTTACTTTCTTACCTTATGGTATGGCTTTTCAGTATTATTAGAAATAGTAGAAATATTCGTTCTCATCGTATTGCTATTGCATTCATTTCTTAGCATTCTAGCTGTCAGAATCTTTTTCATAGCCAAAAAATGAAAGGCTGAAATCAGCTCACCGCATCACCAACTACAACTGAGACATGGCGAGGATTCAATGTTCACTAGACTAACCAACAGCCTAAACCAGTAAGAATATTTATATTACCAACCTCGAAAAGTCAGGATATAAATTGTAGTCAATAAATTTTGATAAGCAAGAAATTTAAGAGCATATAATACCAATTGTTTTCATTCTGTCCCCACCTGGCACATCTTCCTGACAACTCAGTCCCAACGTACCAGCACAAGGTTAGGACGGAAAGTGTATTATGTCAGCATCAACAGCGACCCGCCAACCAACCATCGAAAAGTTCAAGACTCGAGCTACATCAAAATCGATCCCGGGCTCATTGAACCTCTCCAGAAGCCAGTAAAGAGAGTCCGACACGATGGCGGCCTCAGGAAGGGGAGCACGGGTCTTCAAAGGCTCATTAATCTGTAGGTTCTCCCCATCACCCCAATCAATGGCCCCAGACCTTGAATGTTAATTTTTTTTTTCCTCGTGGCTATAGCAAACCCCAGCAGCATCTGCTCAAGATGCGCAACCAACACAAGAGCCCCCGGCCGGTTATACTCCTCGACGGCGAGCACCACGACCACCGGTGCAGCCTCTGAACAGCCGCCGACGCCCTCGCCGGGCGCCTACGACATCCGCTCCGGCCTCATCCTCACCCGTCCCCCCCTCCTCACCCGGACGCTGCACCCGTTCGAGAACGCCTTCTTCTTCTACCAGAAGCGCCTCGAGGAGCGCCTCAACACCCCCTTCGTCACAAACGTCTACTTCAAGCCCGACACGGCCCGCCGCATAGACTGGGACCTGAAAGTCAAGGAGCGCCATGGCACCGTCGCCAAGGAGCTGGGAGTGTACCACGGCAAGAGCGCCGCGGCCTGGGACGACGAGCTGAAGGTGGGCGACGGGCTGAGCTCCCAGGAGAGCATCGTCGGTGCCATCCTCAAGGACGCCGAGGCGCGCGTGTCGGACGACGCCGAGATCATCCCCGCGGCCGACGTCCAGCCCGTCGAGCCGCCGAATGAGCGGCTCTCCGAGGCGGACAAGAAGGCCGATGTCAAGAGGCTGGACCGCGCGATGGACAGGACCCTCTATCTGGTCGTCAAGGGCAAGGACGGCTGGTCCTTCCCGGCCGATGTCATCCCCGATGGCGAGAATCTGCACCAGGTAAGTGCCCTCTTTTTTTGCAGAACCGCCTGATTTCCTTCTGTAATGATGAGAGAGAATGAAGAGTGCTGACAATTCGTCCGACAGTGCGCCCAAAGAGTCCTCGACCAAGCTGCCGGGGCCAACATGAACACCTGGATTGTTGGCCGTGTCCCTGTTGCCCACACGGTCAAGGAGCCCGTCCGTGACGCAAGCGGTGGTGTCAAGAGCAAAGGAGAGAAGACATTCTTCCTCAAGGGACGCATCATGGCTGGCCAGGCGGATCTCAAGGACAACCCATTCGGCTACACCGACTTCAAATGGCTAACGAGGGAAGAGCTGGAGAAGGAGTTATCGCCCCAAGTCTTCAAGGGTGTACGCAACATGATGTCGGATAGGTAGTGGTGGATTTGAGTCGCAGGACGCCTGTAATATTAGCACCCATGTATACATTCTGTACACAAAATTTATCAACGTGGTCCGATACTGGTATTTGTATTTATCTAGACCATCACTTATTATACCTGCCCACGAGGATTCGGGACAAGGGGGCTTGTCCATGGCTAAAATGTGTATTGAAGTATCTGTCTCCAACTAATCGCAAACTAACAAACTGTGATGCTTCACGTTTGCATGAGTCTGGCAGGGAAAAGCAATAAGCCGCCAAGTTCCATTGTAGTCCTCATCTAACCCTTTCTCATCAACAAAAGCCGCAGATTCATGTAGAAAATATAATTCGGCCATCTGCTCCACCCCAAGTTTCAATGGAATTCCATATGCGAAAACGCCCAACGCCCTTGTCTGTCCTACAAATATGAGTCGCAAAATCCCAGGTCGCCACGTACCCAAAGATTCAAAGAACAAGTTATTAAATAACAATCTTTTAATTGGGTCTAGCCTGGCCCTCCACAAACTCCAGAGCATCTTCAGTGCTGACACAGTTGATGGAACTGGTCTTGTTACGGAACGTCACACCGTAGCTCTTGTCCGCTACGTAGACAATCTCGGGGCGGAAAGTTGTGCAGATGAATTGAGTACCAATCTCATCAGAGATGGACTGCAGAAGGTCTGCGACAGCTGTTCGGTACTGGGCATCGAGATTGGCATCAACCTCGTCGAAAATGACCATGGGGCTGCTTTCTGTGGCTTGCAGCGCAAAAATGAGGCACAGAGCACACAAACCTAAAGAGAGATAAAGCCGTTAGCAGTCTGCTCACGTAATAGGAGTTTGGGATACACTTACTCTTCTGGCCACCACTGAGTTGCTGGATTCTCTGCTGCTCGTCAAGGTGCTTGGAATTGAAGGAGACGCTGATGCCCACACCAATGTAGTTCTCTACAGTGCGGCCTGCTTCTTCATCCGACTCCTCCGGCTCCTGTCGTCGGTCGGTCCGGCGCTGGATAATGAGACGGCCGTGCCCAGCTGGCACGAGCTTGCCAAAGATTGTTGAGAATTCCTTCGAGACTTGCTTGAAAGTACGCTCGATGGCTTCGTCTTTCCGCTGGTCAAGATGTTTGACGAGGTCCTCGATGGAGGTCTGAGACTGGTCGAGCTCAGTGCGCCGCTTCATCAGCTGATCCTGCTGAGATGTGAAGCTGTTGTATTGCTCAAACGCCTTCTTGTTGACATGTTTGTACTTCTTTAGGGCCTCATTCACCCTCTTCAGTCTCGAATTGATCTAAGCACGTGGCGAGGTTAGATAGGTTTCATAACACGTGGGATGCTAATTTTCCAACATACCGTTTTAGTTTCCATGTTCTCATACTTGTCAAACGCTTCCTCTGGAAGAACACCAAGGTCACGAATGTTCTTGGCACACTCAGCCAGCTGGTTCGTGAGAATACTCTTTTTTGCGAGGTTCTTCTCGACTCGTTTCTGTTGCTTCTCGATCCGGTGTGAGATCTCGGCTTGCGCTTGCTCATGTTCGGTTTTTTCATTGACGTTCTGGTCCATACGGTGGCTTAGCTGCTCCATTTTCGCCTCGATCTCTTGGAGCTCGGCCTCAACGGCCTCAGAGGCCTTTTGCGCCTTCTTGAGCTCTCGCTTGGCCTCCTTCAGGCCTTCCGAAGTAGATCCTGAAGCCAAGGCATCAAAGGCCTGCCCGTTCAGCTGATCAAGCTTGAGCTG
Source organism: Clonostachys rosea (assembly GCA_026958235.1). Classification (NCBI taxonomy): domain Eukaryota; kingdom Fungi; phylum Ascomycota; class Sordariomycetes; order Hypocreales; family Bionectriaceae; genus Clonostachys; species Clonostachys rosea. The sequence goes on from CP110204.1 coordinate 6,646,633, forward strand.
AAGATTCTGGCGGAGATCAGCTTCAAGAACCTGCTTTCTGCTCTCGAGTTGCCTTCGGGCGTTGCTTATCTCGCTCCACTGCTTCTGCAGCTGTTGTGTTTGGGTACTACATTCTTCCAACTCTCTCTCCTCAGCCGCCGTCAGGCTCTTCTTGAAGTCTGTTGTCAGTTCTTGCTCATGAGCTGAGCGATCGTCAATGAAACCACTCATGTTCATGTCGACCGTATCGCGCCGCCTGATGGCAGCGTCAAGGCGGGCGCGAGAGTTCTCGAGGTAAGAGGTCATGTTCTCCAGCTCACGTCTAGAAGGTCCGAGACCATCATCAGCCTGTCGCAATCTCTGATCAGCCTTGGACAGCTCCGACATGGCATTCGTAATTTCCTGATCCTTGGCCTCGATCGATCGGCGTATGTCGCGAGACTGCTGTGCGAGCTTCTCGTACTCATCTCTCCATTTATTAGCAGCCCTGACGGCCTTGAGACGCGACTTTTGAGGATCAATCCAACCACCACTCAACGCACCACGCCTGTTGGTAGTATCACCTTCGGGTGTAATGCTATCAACACCGTGACTTCTTGAATACTGTGCTGCAACTTGAAGATTTGGACAAACGACGGTATTTCCGAAGATGTGCTGGAATGCCCTCTCAAACTTTGAATCATAAGTGATCTTACTGAGCAACGGCACCGCGTCATGAGCCCTAGGCATATTCACGGGTCGAGGTCGAAGGCGGGAGAGCGGCAAGCAGGTTACACGTCCACCATGCTGTTTATGGAGGATGTTGAGCAAGTAGCTTGCTGTTTCCTCGTTGTCAACGACGTAGTGGAACAGGCGACCGCCAGCAGTTTGCTCCACGGCCACTCTGTAGGCATCATTAACTTCAAGGAGATCGGCCAAAGGTCCATATGTCCCAGGAATGTCTTGTTCCTGTTTTAGTCGCCGGATCGTGGCTAGACCTCGAGCAACCTCCCGGTCCATTGTGTGTCTCAGCTCCTTCTCGGCCTGATCCTTTTCTTGCCTAGCGTTTGATATGTGCGAGCCGAGCTTTTCGTCTTCACGTCGAAGTAGCTTTCGCTCATCGTTGAGACGTTCAAGTTTGTCTTGCGCCTTGTTAACCTCTTCTACCAGCTTTGCCCTGTCACCACTGTAATTCGCCAGGTTGGCTCTCAGCGCAGCGACATTCTCCTCTGCCCGAGCGATAGCATCGGTGACTCTTGCAACTTCCTCGTCAGCGTCGATCTTGTTGGCCTTTTGCTCCATGATAGTATTGGAAAGTTCCTCGATCTCACTTCTGAGGAACGCATCGCGCTCTGACTTGTTCTTGAAGCGAGAACCCCGATTTTGCTTGGCGAAAAGCCTGGTGCGCCGACCTTCGACACTGTCCAGATTTCTGCGAACCTCGTCCTCTTCGGCCTTGGTTTTAATATAGTTGGGGTTGATTTGCGACAATTCCTTCTCCTTGGCAGCAATCTCGGCCTGAACAGCTGCGAGCTCTGTGGAGTACTGTTGTTGGGCCGACTCTTGTGCAGACTGTCCATCTTTGAGGGTTTTGGCCTTCAATTCCACCTTGGCAAGGTTCTTTGCGCAATCGCGACGATCTTCTTCCAGCTGCCGTCGATCAATTTGAAGCAGCTCCATCTCTCTTTGCAGTTTATGCATCTCGGCATCCAGCTTGGAAATAGCTTTCTTGGTCTCGAGCAAATCTGAGCGGCTTGAGTCTGTTGTGTCAATGCCGTCTTGACGAGCTGAGTCAATTTCCTCGAGTGCTTCTTGAATCGTAACCTGCTCGCGGTAATGGTAGGCATACTCAAGGCAACGCCTCTCGCGGTCTTTTTCCTGGTAGCCCCGCAATTCTTCCTTCTCTTCCTCGAGCTCGCTGAGGCGCTCTTTGATGTACTCGAGAAGTTCATCAATCTTTTCCCGCTTATTGTTGGTCTCGTTCATGATCTTTAGCGACTCTGCACGACGAGTTTCGTACACCTGTGTTCCGGCAACTTCCTTAAGGAGGTTAAGCCTTTCTGATTCCTTCATGTTGGTCAAGGCGGTGACGCGGCCTTGGGGTACGATGTAGTATGGGTTTGATCTCGAAAATCCTGCAGCTTCGAGGAGATTCATCACGTCTGTCTTGGTAACCACTTTGCGATCGACCGAGTATTCGTCCTTCTTCAGCCCGATGGTTCGGCGCAATGTAACCTCCTTGTTGCCAGTAGGAAAACGGTCGTCGCTATTGTCAAAAATGACCTCGACGTAGGCTGACATGACAGCGGAGCCAGAGCCTTCGTGGAGGAGACCCTGGCGCTCCTCTCGGCTCATCTGGGTGTAGGCATCGCTAAGGACAAACCGAATAGCTGCGAAGAAGTTACTCTTCCCAGATCCATTGCGACCAACAATTACGTTTGTTTTGGGCGAAAATGGCTCGATGACGGTCTGGTCCTTGTAGCTGCAGAAATTTGGTCAGCGATCGCGACAAGATAACGGCGTGTGTTCCGTGGGCAATCGCACCTTTTAAAGCCTTGGATGATGATCTGTTTGATATACATGGTGAGTTTTAATTGCCACTGGTGTGTGGCATAAGGACGGCAGAAGTGTCGACAATCTGTAGATCTGCCTGCGCTCGGTCGAGCGTGGTTGCGTGTGGTGAGGAGCAATTCGACGCGTCCGACCCAAACCGCGATTAAGTGTTTAACCTGGAGGATGTGGGTTGCCCACTTCCAGGCGCGCCTTCCTACCTAAGCTGAACGCACTTTCCTGTTGTACCACGTGCAATTTGGCTACCCTATACCTTGCTAGGTACGGTCTGTTGACGGGATGTCTACTTGGCTGCATCAGCGCATCTCGTGCATGTTAGTCAATGAACAGCCATGAGATTGCTATTATGTATTATTTGTCGTATTTTAGATGAGAATTGTTGGGTGGCCAGACAACCGCGCCCTTGTTTTATCACCATCTTCGCCATGGACTTGGTGATCGTTCTTTGGTATGTACCAGGGATAGCCCAGCTGGCCAGTGTCCCGAGAAGAGCTACCCCCACGAGGTACGTACAGCATGATGATCAGTCCAATCGTGGCCGGTTTGCTGCATGGGAAGTTATCACACCATGCAGCTCTCGACCATTCAAAACGACACAGTATTTTATCACATACGACACCACAACACCAGACACACCCACCATCACTAGGGTCAAGCAGTACCGGGTAGTCTCGTGTTAAGTCTCGACCGACACTGGAGCTTCTGCTCGCACGGGCAGCTTCACCAGCAACCAGGATCATTTCTCGAGCTTGTACACACTGTCGCACTCTGCTGCAATCCATCTGCAGGGGCGGCTCTATCCCCAGGTTTTACATCTTGGGCAACGATTAGCTCTCCTAGGTACCAATGTGTGACTAGAATGGGCCCATGCGGCACAATCTGTACCTCTTTCCGAGAAGGGCGTCCTGCAGTTTCGGTACAGGTCGCAGAGTAATAACATCAACCCGATTACGATTGTATCACCTGCTACTACTAATGTACCCGGATGCGGACCTCCAGGGCGAGATGACACGGAAGTTGACTGGTCCAAGAACTCAATCGCGAATAGTTCGAGCAAAATTGTCACGCTTATCCGATGCTTACCTAGCCAGGGCCTTCCTTTTCCCTTCCACCCCAGAAAAAAGAAAATGTCAGAAATCGGCAGGAAGCGAAACGATGTCTTGCTCAAGTGCGAAAAGCCAAGCGTCCGATCACCAAGCTGACCAACGTAATTGACGCAACCAGCAACCACTAGCGCATGTGATAATAGGATCGATAATTGACCATGGATTTGCCTCTCCGAGTTGGCTGTGTGGTAGGTACCTTCAATCGATCGAGGGGGAAGAGGACAGCTTTGATGGCGCTATCCACAGCAACAGGTAATTGGATCATCCTGAAGCTGGGGGAGCGGCCAGGTACCGAAAAAGCCAATGCCACTTGACAGCTGCTGGCAACGGGAAAGTAGGTACATAGATAAAGAATTATCTTCACGGCAGTCCAATCCAAATTCGGACTGGTCCATGGGGCTTGGCGCGTTAGTGTCAGATGTGTCTTGTAATAAGTTGTCACTGCAGGTGGCTGGAAAGATCTGTCAACCGTGCTCACACTGGTGGTTCGGGGTGTGCCCTGCAATTTGCCCTCAGGCGCAGCTGGTCTGGATCCGCGAGCACATCACCATTGTTGGTGATGGGAGCGATGGATTCGACCTTAATCCATCGCATCCCCGCTACCACCATGAGATCGAGACGCTGCTGGGTCCCGCCGAGCGCGCACCTGCATCTAGGCAGCTTCCGCACAGATGGGCATGTGTTAGTGGCACATGGTAAATCGCCGGACTCCATCTGGGAACAAGCACCGGTGGTCGATCATGCAAGGGTGGCACTGAGGCAGCAAATTTCACCGGGTGGCATGGGTTCAAATCGTCGTGGACCATCTCTTTGAGTCGTTGGATTTTTGTGTCCTCTTTCGCATCACCGTCAGCAGTCCTTGTCACCGCCTATGAAGGGTCCTCGGGCATTTGCCAAATAAAATGCTTGGGTGGATGGATGACTGAGCGCCTGCTCACTGGCCCTAAGGAATTTCGTCATGCATTCATGCCAATGGGCAGCTCGGTGGCAGCTGGACCACCCTCAGCATCCCCGGATTGCTGCTGATGGTAGCCTAAGCACCAAATAGTAGGTAACACTAGATCAAAGGGCTGAGTGGCTGACTTCGACGGTGTTGTTTGCTACCTGATTGCTACCTACAGCCTCGGGATTGGCGAATGGAAGACGGCTTGGAAGCACTAGTTGGCTGATTTTTGCTCTGTAGTCCGTGAGCCGCGACCCCAAACAAGAATGATGGAAGCGTCGGTCTACCAGGTCACTAAATAAAAGGCTTCAAGCAGTGGAGGGGCAGCAATGGCGTAAGTAGTAGTCAGGACCAACGGGACTCTCAGGAGGCTGGAGCAGGGGCCTCCTAAACCACCCTAGCCAAAGGCAAAAAGGGAAATTAAGCGACTGGCCAGCAGGGAACCGTTGGGGGGGGGGGGGGAGGGAAGGAGCCTGCTGATGGGCCGCGCGACCCGTGTATAAAAATACAGGTAACCAACATATACAAGGCCCGGCCTGCCCTCCACCCGATTTCTCCCAATCCACTCCTGCCCGCCCAGCAGCTGTGCTGCACCCCGAGCCCGAGGAGCGCAATACATAATACGACACCGCAGCAGCCAGCACCACCACACATTTGGAGGCCTGCACCGCCCACATCATCACCACCAGCCACAGCGAGCTCCAGGTCACCTCTTACTCTAATTCATCTCTATATATGCGACAACCACCCCGGCAGCTGCGATGAATTTCTCCAGTGAATGAGCGCACTTCCGTTCACCCACCCACCTTCCTTGCACAATTACTACTGAACAGGTGCATCTAAGGCAGTGGCTTGGCTGATTTTTCTGCCCACACACCCCGGCTAATCTCCGGGAAAACCAACCCGCCTGATATTCACAGGTAAGTAAGTGTACTGATGAGATGAAGTCGGGCTCTGTTTGCAACATCACGTTCATCTAAATCGAATTCGCGTTTTGTTTTCCCATAATATTTGCCTTTGTCTTATCCCTTGCCTATCCCTTACCCTTGCGCTTTGTACCTGTATCACTGTTGTGTATTCCAGACATTCATCCTTGTTCTGAGTATTGTATACTGCCTTAACACATATTCTTTTCCTTACATTCGGCTGCATCGACCTAGCAGCAATGCATTTCTCAAGCGAAGCTTTGCTCATGACTCTAGCATTGTTCCTTTTTGATTTCTTTATTTATTTAAGTGGGAGTGTAGTGGACGTTGCGCTTGTTCCCCCTGGCTGCCTTTTCTTTCCAACCTCTGCGTCGTCCATATCTAACTTGGGAGAAGCGCTTTGTCATGCACATCATTAGGACGAACTAGAGCTCCAACCAATATGGCTTCAAGACTTGATAGACTGGTCACCATCTTGGAGACTGGTAGTACAAGGCTCATTAGAGACACTGCTGTCAACCAACTGGCTGACTGGCAGAAGCAACACCCAGATGAGCTTTTCAACCTATTATCCCGGGTTGTGCCATACCTGCGGCACAAAGAGTGGGAAACCAGGAGCACAGCAGCCAAGGCTATTGGGAAAATCGTGGAGCATGCCCCTGTTCATGATCCCAACTTGGAGGATGGGCCTGATGAACCAAAGAAGGAGGAAGCTGAGGTAAAGAAGCAAAAGGAAGAGGACGACGAATTAAGTGGAGAGAATGGCCACATTAAGAAAGAGGAAGAGCGAGAGGTCACACTGCCAGACGAAGATCATTTCCGATTAGAGACGCTTGATGTCGAAATGATCCTCAAGTATGGACGAGAACTGTTACGAGGTGGAGCTATTGAATATGGTCTTGCTTCGCTGGATCCTCAATCTCGTCTGGATCACCAGAAAAAGACACTCATTGGACGTCTTGGGCTCCTTGGTCGCAAGTTTGAGGACGAAGAGGTGCCGGTCGTCAATAATAACGGCGATAGCCAGGCTGCTCCCATGACCCCCATCGACCACAACACTAGCAATGGCCAGCAACGAAGCGATGGCCTCTCACAAAACGCCGAAGAGTCACAACTTAGCTCGAGACAGCTGAATGTCCTCAAACGAAAACGCAAGAGAGAAGCAATGAAGGCTTCGCAAGGTAAAGGTGGATTTGGCGACTTGTCTCTACGACGCTCGACGACTGTTGGATCGGAGGGGATGGTGGACGAAACGCCAGCTGCAGAGACGGACACGAAGAAGAATGGCAAGGTGAATGACTACTTCAACTTGGACCGGCCCACTGATGTCGATGAGGATTCGAAAATCGTCAGCGAGTTCAAAGGCCCTGTGATACCCATCAAGTCGGAGCTGGAAACGAACGAAGCAACGGAAGGAGTCGATTGGCCATACAATCGCCTGTGCGACTTTCTCAAGGTGGATCTATTTGACCCATCCTGGGAAACTCGTCATGGTGCTGCGATGGGCCTGCGAGAGCTGGTCCGTGTGCAGGGAGGTGGCGCCGGGAGACAACTCGGTAAATCGCGAGCTGAGAACGATGCACTGAATAAGAAATGGCTCGACGACCTCGCCTGTCGATTGTGCAGCGTGCTCATGCTCGACCGATTCACCGACTACAGCTCTGACACTTCAGTCGCCCCTATCCGAGAGACGGTGGGCCAGTCTCTGGGTTCAGTCCTGAAGCATGTTCCATCCGAATCTGTCGACAGCATCTACAAAATCCTATACCGAATGGTCATGCAGGATGACTTAACACTGGAGCGTCCTATATGGGCTGTTGGCCACGGTGGCATGGTTGGGCTTCGATACGTCGTTGCGGTCAGGAAAGACCTTCTACTCCAGGATAACAACATGATTGACGGCGTCGTCGGCGCGGTGATGAAGGGCCTGGGTGATCTGGATGATGATGTTAGGGCTGTTAGTGCTGCAACGCTCATCCCCATGGCTCAAGAATTCGTCACGATGCGTCCCGGGTCTTTGGATGCTCTCATTGGCATTGTATGGGAGAGCTTATCAAACCTGGGTGATGACCTGAGCGCCAGTACTGGGCGCATTATGGATCTTCTGGCCACACTCTGCAGTTTCCCGGAGGTTTTGGAAGCTATGAAGGCAAGTGCAGCTCAAGATGAGGAACGCTCGTTCACGCTCCTGGTCCCACGCCTGTATCCCTTCCTGCGACATACCATCACCTCAGTCAGGCTTGCTGTCCTGAAAGCCCTGCTGACCTTTGCCAATTTGGAATCCGAGTCCTCCCAAGGCTGGCTGAATGGGCGAGTCCTACGATTGATTTTCCAGAACATTCTTGTCGAGAGAGACCAGAAGACACTCTCGACTTCCTTCGAACTTTGGCAGGCCCTTGTACGGAGCTTGGCCTCCAAGGATCCGGCTGCCCTCGCTGATGAATTTGCTGCTCACGTCGAGCCCTTAATGCAACTCACTCTGCATCCCGTTGGCACATCGCGAAATCCTATCCCGATGAATGTCACTCTCTTCCAGAAGCCTTCAGGTGGTATGTACTCAACACCTGGTTCGGTACCGGTGCCATTGCGAAAGCCCTCTTCTCCTGATGGATCAGAACGAGCCTCGAAACGCCGTCGAAAATCCGCCAAGGTCGATGATGCGCCGTCAGCCAACCTCACACATGATGTTGATGGCCATATGATGCAGGGAGATGTTGATCTTGTTGGCATGGATGTGCTTATCCGCTCTCGCATTTCCGCAGCTAAGGCTATGGGGCTCCTCATGTCGGCCATCCCTCCTGAAAAGCTCAACGACTACGATGCTGTGCTTATCCCGGGCTTTTCCTCTGCTTATTCTTCAACCCAGCTCTCTGCGTGCGCCGTCGTAGACGAATATGCAAAGAATTTCTCCAAGGATGCCGTCACGTCACGCTATTTCGATCATGTCCAGTCTATTGTCGAGAAAGAGCGACCTTCATCTTACCGGGATCTCGTCAACTATGTTCAAAGAGTGCGAACGCACTGTCAGCAGCTTATACACCTATTCCGGGACCACGGCAAGGTCTCTCATCATAAATTACCTATCCTTCCCGTGGTTGTACAAGGAGAGCCGGATGCCGGCCCAAGTGCATTCTCCATAGCTATGGCCGAGAAATGTGTCAGCGATGACTACGAAAAGTTGAAGAAGGCGATGCCTCCTGGGCAGAGGCTGATTGCTAGCCAGCAATTGGCAGATGCTCGCGAGATGACCATGGCAGCGATCGAAGAAGCTAAATCTATCAAGGATATCCGGGACATCAGGGTCAGAGCCTCTGCAGCATGCGCCATTGTGTCGATGAGACAGCTTCCCAAGAAGCCTAGCCCTTTGATCAAGAGTATTATGGATTCTATCAAGACAGAGGACAGCCAGGAACTTCAAAACCGATCTGCCGACTCGATAGCCAGGCTTGTGCAATTATTTACCGAAAAAGGCCGCAAGGGCCCAGCCGACAAGATTGTTGGCAATCTCGTCAAATTTTCTTGCATGGAAGTCGCGGAGACTCCCGAGTTTCCTGTCCATGCAGCAAAGACTGACTGTATTTTATCAATGCAGAAGGAAGAGGACCGCGTCGACCATGCTGATGCTGTCAAATGGGCTAAGGAGGCCAAGGCTGCCCGCATCACCAGGAGAGGTGCGAAGGAAGCGTTGGAGATTTTGGCCAAGACTTACGGTGCCAGTCTTCTCGAAACTGTACCGAAGCTGCAATCTTTTATGGAAGATCCATTAGTCAAGTCCTTCACTGGTGAACTTCCTCCTGAGGCAAAGGATCCAGAGCAAAACTTTGGACAGGAGATTGTGGATGCACTTTCAGTTATTCGCACCATGACACCTACATTAGATCCGGCTCTCCATCCTTTTGTTATGCGCATGATGCCTTTGGTGATCAAAGCATTGCATTCAGAGCTCTCTGTTTTCCGTTACATGGCCGCCAAGTGCTTGGCCACAATATGCAGCGTCATGACCGTTGAGGGTATGACAGCTCTGGTAGAGAAGGTTCTACCGTCCATCACAAACCCTATCGACCTACATTACCGACAAGGTGTTACCGAGGCCATATACCACCTTATCGCAACAATGGGTGATGCAATTTTACCCTATGTCATCTTCCTTATCGTGCCGGTTCTCGGACGTATGAGCGATTCGGACAATGAAATCCGTCTGATCGCAACGACCTCTTTCGCGACACTGGTGAAGCTTGTACCTCTAGAAGCCGGTATACCTGATCCTCCAGGTCTCTCGGAAGAACTGCTAAAGGGCCGAGACCGTGAGCGAGCATTCATCTCCCAACTCTTGGACCCGAAGAAGGTCGAGACTTTCCAGATACCGGTCGCAATTAAGGCAGAGCTGCGATCATATCAACAAGAAGGCGTGAATTGGCTTCATTTCCTCAACAAATATCACTTGCACGGTATTCTTTGTGACGATATGGGTCTCGGCAAAACGTTGCAGACGATCTGCATCGTTGCAAGCGACCACCACCAGCGAGCAGAGCAGTTTGCCAAGACCCAAGCCGCTGATTCGAGGCGAATGCCATCTCTCATTGTATGCCCCCCCACGCTGTCTGGTCACTGGCAGCAGGAGATCAAGAACTACGCGCCCTTCCTCAGCGTCACGGCCTACGTTGGTCCACCTGGAGAGCGAAAGGCCATGCGAGAAAGGCTGGGTGAGACAGATATTGTTGTTACGTCCTACGACGTCTGTCGTAACGACACTGAAATTCTCGAGAAGCATAGTTGGAACTACGTCGTTCTGGACGAGGGTCACTTGATCAAGAACCCAAAAGCTAAGATCACTCAAGCTGTCAAGAAACTGGCGAGTAACCACCGCCTGATCCTCACAGGAACACCGATTCAGAACAATGTCTTGGAATTATGGTCGCTGTTCGATTTCCTCATGCCCGGCTTCCTGGGTGCCGAAAAGGTATTTTTAGACCGGTTCGCGAAACCCATAGCAGCGAGTCGATTCAGCAAGGCGTCTTCTAAAGAACAAGAAGCTGGCGCCTTGGCCATTGAGGCTCTACACAAGCAGGTGCTTCCATTCTTGTTACGTCGTTTGAAGGAAGAAGTCCTCAACGACTTGCCACCTAAGATTCTACAGAATTACTATTGTGATTTGAGTGATCTCCAAAAGAAGTTGTTTGATGACTTCACCAGGAAGCAGGGCAAGAAGATCCAAGATGAGGCCGGCCGCGAAGATAAGGAAGCTAAACAACACATCTTCCAAGCCCTTCAGTACATGCGAAAGCTTTGCAACTCGCCAGCCTTGGTTGTGAAACCGGACAACAAGATCTATGAAGAAACTCAAAAGATTCTTCAGAAACAAGGCACATCACTAGAAGACCCAGTACATGCACCAAAGCTTACGGCATTACGAGATTTGCTGGTAGATTGCGGCATTGGTGTTGAGGGTGGTGACGCATCAAACGATCCCTTGTACCAGCCCATTAAACCTCACCGTGCTCTTATTTTCTGTCAGATGAAGGAAATGCTGGACATGGTTCAAAACACGGTGCTTAAGAAACTGCTTCCCTCCGTGTCTCATCTTCGGCTCGATGGCGGGGTGGAGGCGAATAAGAGACAGGACATTGTCAACAAGTTCAACAGCGATCCCTCGTATGACGTGCTCTTGTTGACGACGAGCGTAGGAGGTCTGGGTCTTAACCTTACCGGTGCTGACACGGTTATTTTCGTGGAGCACGACTGGAACCCGCAGAGAGATTTGCAGGCCATGGACCGAGCTCATCGCATTGGTCAGAAGAAGGTTGTCAATGTCTACCGACTGATCACGCGCGGAACGCTCGAGGAGAAGATTCTGAATCTCCAGCGGTTCAAGATAGACGTGGCCTCGACAGTTGTGAATCAACAGAATGCAGGGCTATCGACCATGGATACAGATCAGATTCTGGATCTCTTCAACTTGGGAGACTCTGGGCCGAGTCTCATATCCGACAAGCCCAAGGACTCTGGCATCGATGGACGTGAGGAAGACATGGTGGACCTGGAGACAGGCGACGTTCGCCAGCCAGGCAAGAAGGCTTGGCTGGACGACCTGGGCGAGCTCTGGGATAATAAGCAATACGAGGAGAGTTTCGATCTGGACGACTATATGAAGACAATATCATAATGGCGGCGGAAGGGGACTAAATTATTTTAATTGTATGCTGGGCGGCTTGCTTTGTCACCGAGAGGTTACGACACACAGGCACCGCCCTTTGTAAAGTAAATATGTTACGAGACAATCGATTTAAATGTTGCTAGCAGTATGGATGAATGCAAACATGTGTCGCTGTGAAATGTTGTCTAGAAAAATTCCATCCCATGCAAGGGTAAAGGGACAATGCCTACCCTTGAGGAGTGACGCATTTGCAATCCAGAGGCAGCACCATCCCCCGCCCCCGCCATTGCCCTGAAAAAGAAGGCAAGGCTTCGCTGCTCCATAACAAGGCGCCTCGTTGGTCGCCCACCAGTCCAGAAGCTTCTATCCTGCTGCGCTCACATGATACTCGGGTATTTGATCTCTACTTCGAATCCGGAATCGAACCTGGACAAGTTCTGTCCATCTGGGGTTTCATACGAATAATTTACCGACCAGCCATCCCGTTATCCCCAAGCATGCCTGTCGACTACAGCAAGTGGGTTCGTGCTCTGAATTTATTAACCTGCCAATGCACCCGAGTACTGCCGTCCGCTAACTTTCGGGAACCAATTCATAGGATGCTCTGGAGCTGAGCGACGACTCGGACATCGAGGTCCATCCCAACGTTGATAAGCGATCCTTTATCCGGGCGAAGCAAAACCAGATTCACCAGGAGCGTCAGCAGCGGAAGCTCCAGATCGAGACCCTCAAGTACGAGCGCATCATAAACGATGGCCTCGAGAAGCGGATCTCGTCCCTGCTGGCCGCCCTCAGGGCGCGGTCGTCAGAGGCGGTTGACCGGAACCCCGGGGAGGTCGCCTTCAAGGCCGTGATGGAGTCCGTGGGCGACCCCAAGGACGACAAGCCGCCCGCGCCGCCCAGCGGCGTGTACACGGGGCAGGAGGAGCAGCCGAGCTATTCCAAGATGATGATGACGCTCCTGGACCAGGTCAACCAGGCCCTGAACGAGAAGAACCCGGACGACCGGTACGGCGCCATGGTGGAGGAGATCGAGGGCCACGAGACCAAGGTGAAGAACCTCCAGAAGGACCTCGAGAAGAAGCTGGCCGAGCTGGAGAGGGAGGAGGGCAAGAAGATTACGAGCGAGGGATACCACACGGGCTTCGACAGCTCGCACGTCAGCAAGGCTGCACCCGTGCAGCCCGGCGAGAAGAAGAAGGAGGAGCCGGCCCAGGTTGAGCTTCTCAACCCCAACTTCCAGGCGTCAGGATCTTCGCAAGGGACCAAGGCGGCCATCGACGACGATGAGGAGATTGAGGCTTCACCTGCAGGGAAGAAATTCGCCGAGTTTAGCTCGCAGGATTACACGGCGAGCGCCCGGTTCCTGGCCGAGAACCCTCAGATTCTGTCGGAGCGCGAGACGGATGGCATCTTGGTGCTGGCATTTGATGCGGCGCTGGAGGGCAAAGATGACCTCTCTAGGCAGTACGTCCACCAGGCGCTCCTCCTGCAGTACTGCCGCTCCCTCGGACGGGACGGGGTCGGGATCTTCTTCAAGAGGATCACCACCAAGGGGCACCAGGCGCAGGAGGTCTTCTACAAGGATGTTCAGGATACATACACGAGGATCAGGACGCGCGCACGGGAGATTGTTGCGGAGAGGGCCAAGGAGGGCGAGGCCGGCGGCGTTGAGCAGATCCAGCTGCATGCTATGGAACCTGGGACGGTGATCCAGATCAACGTGCCGTCGGCCGACAGCGAGGACCCGGAGGAGAAGAAGGCCCGCGAGATTTACGACACATTCGCTCCGGAGATGAGGAAGGCTCTGGAATCGGGAACCCTGGATGCGGTGAACAAGGTTCTTGGTGAGATGGCCGTCCCAGAGGCCGAAGATCTTGTCGCCCTGTTCGGCGAGGTATGTTTTATATCCAACGTTCCCATCTTCTCACTCTGTCTAGGTGGTGAGCTAAGAAGACTGACTGATTTTCTTTTCGCCAGGCAAATATTCTCAGCTTGGAAGAGCAGATCATCGACGCGACAACGGAGGAAGGTCAGCAGCAGCTGAAAGAGATGGAGAAGGCAGCAGCCGAAGAGAAGCACTACTCGGATCCGGAGTAGGATAATGCATGTCCACGAAAAGGGGGAGGGATGAATATATATAACCAGTATACATATGATCATAGTTCACATTCTCTGAGCAGAGCATTGGGAACACTACGGCATCAGTGAAGGCATGAAAACAAGCATGCATGAATGAGATGATGACTATTTAACGAAACACAATGCTTAGATATTCAGTATGCAACCTCGTGTATTTATGTGAAGCCAATGAGACACTCAAGTGGATTGCATAAGATTGGCACATAAAGCTTCTGCGTCGATATTCTTGGGTTTAGTCTTCTTAACTACGTAGAAATGAGGTCTCTACCTTGCATGAAGAGAGCAAGCGACTGACATAAAACATGGCACACCTAGAACCTCCAGTGTTGAATTTCAATACAATGTCAGAACAATTAAATAGTAATAAATATCAAATCAAGCTAAACATTGTAGAAGATTTCTCCAACTTTCTTATTATTTGGTTTAGTATTATTGTCCGGACTTGTGTTAACAGAGCTCTGGTGTGCCATGTTCTATCCTAGCCGCTCGCTGCCTCACCAACCTCATGTTTTGTGGTTCGATGGACGCACAACACCACAACTATGATTCATCAGCGATAGATCGACACGATGTTCTGGCACGAGCAGGCGAATGCCTCCCCTCCATGAGAGCACATGTAGGTTAATTACGAGGTGTGCCTGGGCAACGGGCGGCATTGCACAAACAAGCTTGACAGGGGGTACGAGATGGCTTTCCGGTGTGGTCCTCTAGACCAACCAACTTTCATTCCCTATTCGCCGACGCGCACAGCCGCCGGGAAAGATGGAGAAAGAGAAAAGCTTCGCTCTCGGATCCTGGTTTATTGACTCCTTTTACGGGGGTTGTCCCGGGGTCCGGTTCTCGTATGTTTCTACGAACAATTTAGGCGCTACCCCTACCATGTAGTTTGGAAGATTACGTATATACGTCAACTGGGCTGTGTTGTACGCAGAAGTAAGCAACGGCGCTGTTTGGACACATGCAGCGCTGTTTCAAGAGGGGACAGTAAGCCCTACTCAACCGCCTCGCTGTGGTTTACAAATCAAAATCAGAGTGAGAAGAGGTGGTTGCCGTTTGCACTATGATGGGTTGATGCAGCAACATGGGACTGGGTGATCAGTCTGGACACCCTCTTCGGCAATTCAGAAGTCATCGGCGAGGATCGGCAGATCTCACAACACGGTGCCAGCGATCAATGTCACGCTAGCACAGGAGGGAGCAGGCAAGGGAGGAAATCACCAAACAGGCTGCTGGCTTTAGCGCTCGTTTTGGGCCTGATACCGGCAGCATTGATGGATTCCAATTCCAATACGTAGGCAGTATGAGCGACTATTTCTGATACAGTGAAGAAGGACAGTGTCCCGTCTCCACCGACTGTGTTTCAGACGGTGGCTGGGCCTGGGCGGTACACGTACTGCATCCATCTGCATCTAACCTCGCCCGATCCAGCACCATGTTGCCGTTGCTGCTGTTAATAGAACACGGGAAGCCCTTGTGTGTGTGCCGCCACGAAAGTCTATTGGGATGACCGGCACTCAGCAGCCCCGGCTGGAATCCGTAAACGATTCGGGGAGCCGGTAGAGTTTGGATGGATTGGACGCCGTTTCAGCGTTGTTCGGACAGCTGAGCAGCCACTGCCTCAGCTGGCAGCGCCTCCTGGTGATCTACGCCAACTGATGGCCGCTGACGTTGGTCCCCGGGGCGCAGCAGGGACCCTAGAGCCCCCCAGAGGGGCCCCTAGAGGCTTCCCTGGCGGTCCTCGAACGGGGGTCTGCGAGGCTGAGCCAACGGCAGCGCAGAGGCAATACGGGGCTGTCCCCACCGCTGGAACCCACGCAAGCCACGGGCTCCTTGATGGGTGGATGGGATGCATAGCGCATGCAGGTGGGTGCATCAATGGACCCTGTGAAATCATCGCTGCTGGACGTGCATGCTGTGCACTCGTACGTACTGTGCCTGAGAATAACAGCGGTTCCACCAGCTGACGAACAGATCAAAGCCTTTGCTTTCACTAACCTCCCAACTTTCTTTGCTCTTTCTTTATTATTAGAATTGCATCTCCTTCCCTTCCCTTCCCTTCCCTTCCCTTCCCTTCCCAAGGCTGTCTGTCCCATCTTTCTTTCCTATTTTCGACCCTTTCATAGCTCCACCTCCATCGCAGCTACCGAACGGTATTCAAGTCGATTCAGCCTTCTTCCGGGACGACCGACCGAATTTCCAGTTGATTCTTCTTTGTCTCTCGGCCATTCACCTTCTTGACGGATAGCCTGCTGTCGCTCTCGATCTTGGCCAACACTTCAATACCAGACACCATGAAGTTCTTTTCGTTCGCAAGCCTGGCTCTGGCCGGAGCTTTCTCATCAGTCGCTTCCGCTGCAACGGCATGCAACAACTCTCCCACCCTTTGCAACCGCAACTACAACAACATCACATATCTTGGTGGCCATAACAGTGCCTTCTTGCGAGACGCCAGCACCGACAACTCCATCTCCGGCAACCAGTACTTCAATGCGTCAGTGGCACTCAGCGCCGGCTTGAGACTGCTGCAAGCTCAAGTCCACAAGGAGAACAACACTCTCAGACTCTGCCATACCTCCTGCAGCCTCCTCGACGCAGGCCCTCTCCAGAATTGGCTCGGCGATGTCAAGTCCTGGATGGACAAAAACCCCAATGATGTCGTGACCATCCTTCTCGTCGACTCGGACTCTGCAACCACTGATGAGTATGCCAGCGCTTTCACTGGTTCCGGCATTAGCGAGTACGGCTTCACGCCTTCGGGTTCGTGGCCGACGCTCCAGTCCATGATCAACAACGGCACGCGCCTGGTCTCCTACGTCACCGGCATCACAGCTTCGTCGAGCGCCCCCTACCTGCTGAACGAATGGAGCTATGTCTTCGAGACCGCCTACAACGTCATCTCGCTGACCGGCTTTAACTGCACGCTTGACCGTCCCACCAAGGCCGGTACTGCCTCCAGCGCCCTCTCGAGCGGTCTTCTCGGCCTCGCCAACCACTTCAAGTACGCCACCGGCGGAACCCTTCAGATTCCCGATGTTGATAACATCAATATCGTGAACGATGCCGGCACCTCCACTGATGGCAACATCGGCAAGCATCTGAACACCTGCAACAGCGAGTGGTCGACTAAGCCAACATATGTTCTTGTCGACTTCTTCAGCGAGGGGAACCCTCTCGATGCTGTTGACTCTCTGAACGGCATTTCCGACGTGACGGGCCGTACCGCCGCCCCAGCTAGGTCAAAAACGTCTGGTGTCGCTCGGCCTTCAAAGCCCTTTGAATTCGTCGCCATTCTTACCTTCCTCTCTGCCGTGCTGATACTTTGCTAAGCAAGGCAGTGTGTGGTATGTGTGGAAGAGAAAAGACCCCCCAAAAACATTTGATTTGGATGCTACGCAAGCAAGCATACCACATCACATTATTTCCCTTGATTTATCCCATAATAGCAATGCGCTGGCCGAGATCTGTGTACCCTGTTCATTTTTATCTCCTCACTTGGCGTGTTTTCATCTCACATTAGAGCCGACATCTCTCTCTCTCTCATTATCTTGTTTCACACTCTCCTTTGGGTTAGCACTTAGCGAGGCGTTTTGGGGTTGATGATCCTGTCCTTTTTTTCGGACTGGACTGGTAAAATGCTGGAGGTGGGCTGGAATATCATATAGCCTCCTCATCTGGACAGGCAAGATTAGAATAGATCAATATATGGACAAGCAATGAAGACTTGTTATCATCTGAATCGCGCTATAAGCATATGTGTATGGTGTGAAGTATGAGGGAGCTTGCGCCCGGAAATGCTCCCAGGCTGACCTTTGCTGGTCTCTATCTTGAGCGGGGCTGCAACCTCCGATTAAGTCCCGACTATCTGGTCCGCGATTGATTCTGAAACAACGCTGCTGGACCTCACCTCCTCCGCCCGTGCTCTTAAACGTGGATTGGGCTTCTCCCTCTGTCGCTACACATAATTTTAACTTCCGCGTAAATGAGTTGCTCAGTCTGGGCAGCTAAGCTCACTCGCCCGTCGGCCGCCATCTTTTCCAAGTATTTACGCTTACCCTGCCGGCCTCTTGTGCTCCCAGCAACCGCCATGGATTACTCGTCGATCCGCACCCCTCAGTCCTGCTATGCTGACTTCTGCCTCATCCCGGTACGTTTATAATCAGCCCCCTCGTAGACCTGATTTCATCCCATGGCAACGTCGAGACAAAGAAACACATGCTCACAGTGGATGGATAGATTGGCACGGGCAGCGTCTCCGTGGCTGCCGAGGTTGCCGAGGTGCAGAAGGTGCTCCGTGAGAGCGGGCTCAAGTATACGATGCATTCTGCCGGGACGACCGTAGGTGAGTTTTGATACCCACGGATGGAAAACCCTTTGGCCCGCTGTTGCCTCCCCCGTCCCATCCATAAAAACCCCCGGCTTTGCCATCAAACTTGTCTACTTGGAAATGATCTTCTGACTGGGGGCCTTTGGATTTTTTCTAAATTTAGAGGGGAGCTGGGATGAGGTCATGTCAGCCATTGGGAAAGCCCACGCCGTGGTGCACGAGCGAGGCGTGGTGCGCGTGCAGTCATCCATGAGGGTGGGTTCCAGGACGGACAAGAAGCAGACCGCGGAGGAGAAGGTGAAGAGGGTTGAGGGGCTGCTGGCAGAGTCGGAGAAGAAATAGAGGGGGGAATTAAAAGCAAAGCAAAGGAAAAAAGGCTGTGAAAAGGCGATATTGGTTGTTGTGACAGGGAGTCTAGGCCTTGGGTGGTTTATCCTACAGAGATCCTGGGTTCGAGACAGCTTTCACGTTTCAATACTCTAGACTTTGGCTTCTGCGCTGGAATAATGCTTTTGCTGGGTACTTCTAGACATTGCGGTGGAGTACTTTGGCTGTGAGACCGTCGCCCAAGTCAGATGAGAGCATGTCTCTGATGACTGATATATCTGCATGGCTCATGCGTGTCTGAGAAGGAACAATACCTGGATGAGTGTACCATAAACACGGCTCATCAGATCCAAACCGTCCCAATCAGTGGTTGTTCTTCCGGACCCCGTAAATTACGGGGGACATGGCTCCTCCCCACGTCGCCGCACCGGCATCTTATCGCAGATCCAGCCGCTATCGAGCAGGCTACCAGCGCAGCGACCGTCCTGCTGACAACCTCAGCTGCTCTCGAGTCGACGCCCCTCCGACCTCATCCCTTCCGCTAACGACGTCCATTCCCACCACTGAGCGACTGAAACATCAAGCGAACTAGTACTGCGCTTTCTAGATCGCGTCTCTCAGGCAGCTCTAGACCCGCCCCGAGGCTCCCGCCCAGCACGAGGCAGTGTGACCAGCCTACTTGGGAGACGCTGCCTGATATCTACCCGCGCCAGCTCTTGCATCCGTTCAACACTCAGACATCACGAAGGCCATCCCGCGTCCACCTACAACGTGAATATTCAGGGGATAGTTTACTCGAAAAGCTCCGTCGTCCCTCCCCTCAGTTCCGCCATCTGGGACCATCCCACCAGCGCAAATGGGTAGCTCATTATTAGTGCGGTCCTCCGCCCGAGAAGACGACCGATCTCACGAATATGAGCCCTTAACGGGCAACGATGAGGTCGAAGCCCTCGAAAGCTCCGCCGTGTTCGAGGACCACGAGCAAATACCATTCTCATGGTTCGAGTACGGCATCTTCGCCCTTCTCGGGATGGCCATGCTGTGGGCATGGTGAGCTACTCCCCTCCCTTCTATCCCGACGAACGCGATGGATGATACACGCTTGGGAAATCAAGGCTAATCAATCTAAACGCAGGAACATGTTCCTAGCCGCCGCTCCGTACTTCTCCTCCCGTCTAGCAAGCGATCCCTGGTCCCAGACCAACTTCCAATCCGCCATCCTGGCAGTGTCGACAATGACGAACCTGGGAGTCATGCTCCTCCTCTCCCAGATCCAGAAGGGCGCCTCCTACCCGTACCGCATAAAAATCGCCCTCGTCATCAACATCTCCGTCTTCGCCCTCCTCACAGCCTCAACCGTCGTATTCGTCAACGCCGGCCCCCGCCTGTTCCTGTCCTTCCTCCTCCTCACAGTTGCCGCAACCGCCTGCGCGACCGGCTTCATCCAGAATGGCGCCTTCGCCTTCGCCGCCAGCTTCGGCCGCCCAGAGTACATGCAGGCCCTCATGGCCGGCCAGGGCCTCGCTGGCGTCCTGCCCGCACTCACCCAGGTCGTCACCGTCCTCGCCTTCCCCCCAGCCAGCGACGAGGCCAAGAACGGGAAGACAGACTCTGCCGCAGACGGCCAGTCCGCCGCCTTCTTCTACTTCCTCGCCGCCGTCCTGGTCTCCCTCGTCACCGTAATCGCATTCGCGCCCCTCGTCCGCCGCCACAACCAAATCGTCGTCGGGAGCCGCATGGCCGATTCCACTGCCTCCATCGAGGACGCCGAGCGCGCCTCGCGAAAGTCCGTCTCCCTCTGGCACCTCTTCAGGAAGCTGCACTGGCTGTCCCTCGCCCTCGGCATTACCTTCGCCGAGGCCATGTTCTTCCCCGTCTTCACGGTGAAAATCACTTCCGTCGTGCCCATCGACAACGCCGGCGCCCTCTTCCGCCCCGCCGCTTTCATCCCCCTCGCCTTCTTCTTCTGGAACCTGGGTGACCTCTCCGGCCGTGTGGCCACCATCATCCCATTCCCTTTAAAGAAGAGGCCATTTGTTTTATTCATCTTATCTCTCGCCAGGAGCGGCTTCATCCCCCTCTATTTCCTGTGCAACATTGGCGGTCGTGGCGCCGTCATCTCATCAGACTTCTTCTACCTTTTCATCGTCCAATTCTGTTTTGGTCTCACAAACGGCTGGATGGGCTCCACATGCATGATGGCTTCTGGGGATTGGATCGAGGA
Source organism: Clonostachys rosea (assembly GCA_026958235.1). Taxonomy (NCBI): domain Eukaryota; kingdom Fungi; phylum Ascomycota; class Sordariomycetes; order Hypocreales; family Bionectriaceae; genus Clonostachys; species Clonostachys rosea. Next base: position 6,667,308 of record CP110204.1, read on the forward strand.
TGAGGAACGGGAGGCCGCCGGCGGCTTCATGGGTCTTTGCATTGTGATTGGTCTGACCACGGGCAGCTTGCTGAGCTTCTCTGTTGCCAGCATCTAGAATATTACCTTAGAGAGCGTAGCATATCTTGGCATATTTGAATTACAAGTCTTACATTGTTCTGAAAAGATTATTGGTTGCTGCTATCTGTGAAGAGCTTCTCGACGGTAGTCGCACTTAGTTTGAAGCAACCATGTATTTGCCATCTGTTCCTGACACTTGGCAATATGCACACTTTATGCCGTGAGGCGGATCTACGCTGCAATGAACCAAAATGCAACCTCCCATCTGTATGTGTATCCCTTGGTATAAAAAGCAATTTCCCAAAATGCCCTCGACGCCTTTGAAATATCCAGTATTTCCATGTCTTTCGGCCGTGTCTTCCAACATGTATGTGTCGGATTTCGTATCAAAAATTAACAAAAGAGAGGGTTGTGTGAGTGCGAGAGAAGATGTGTGAGAATAAGTGAGAGTCGGAGCCAAAATGGCTGGCTCTATGGGCCGTTCAATTATCCAGATTGCGAAGGCTGCTGATGCTAGCCCTTCTGCGAGCCTTCTGGTTTTCTGACTTTGTAGTGCTCAAGGCACTTTTCCATAAGATCGACGTCTGTATTGATAGAATGCGTCATCGATTTCATCGTGGGTGGTAATGAATGGACTCCATTCTTCTGATGGGGCTCTTGGAGATGGATAACCTCCAATTCCTCCATGGGCCTTGACGGGCGACCTCGTTCGAGATAACACTTGGTTGGCGGACGATAGAATTGGCCCCGGCAGTAGATCATGTCGGCAGTGTAGAATCCACCCTTGATGAGCTGCTCCTCAATAGTTCGCCAATAAGTAAGTTTGAACTCTGGCATCTTCATGTCGAAGTCCCCAAACCTGATTTTGAGTGGTTTGAACGAGTCTTGTTGCTGGGTTGGCGCAGTTAGGACCTGGGCGAAGCATGTGCAATCCCGCAGCGTCATAGCGAGAGCAAACTGTGCATCTTTCTTGTCCGCTTTCAAAGGTCCAACGTGGTCGTTTGCTTCCTGGGCGAGCCGGAGAGTTTTGAAAGCTGGCTCATTTCTCAGTACATCCAAGGTGCTATTGAGTCGCTTCCTTCTCTTGTCGGTACTGGGCACTCTTCGACACACGGAATCGGTGAATGCAGGGTTGCTCGCATCATTCCCAATCATGAGTGGACAAGGTTTAGCCTTTGTTGGAACAGGTTTTCCAACTTGAGGATCGACTATGTAACTGTAGAGCTCCTTGGCGCATTGCCTGCAGCGAATGGCATTTTTGGGGGCGTTGGGGGACTGGGACAGCCACTTTGGCTTAAATTCCACCAGTATTGTGGTTTCGGGGTCTGAGATAGTGAGTGAAAGGTCCGGATATGAGAATTCGAAGGGGTGGGAAGGGTCGCAATTATTACCATGAGGTTGCATATCCTCTACGAGAAACCCCCACTCAGATGGCTCTATGAAGGTGCCTCTGAACTTGAGGTCTCGTTGGTGATCAATTGCTCTCAGATAGTCGTTGATGGGGTCAATGAGGTTCGCATCACGCAGGATCACAAGCTCCTGATGCAAAATGTAGGATCCAAGAATGGGCTTGATGTGAGTACAATAGTACTGGTACTGCTGCAAGTAATTGAAGCGGGGGCGATCGCCATCAATTGGAGCCTTGGCGACTCGCAGTAAAAGACCTAAATGGAGAAGATGCAAAGTTAGATCAGGAACTATGGAAAAGGCTGATGGCGTGGCGATTGCATTGGGCTCATATTGAAAAATGGCCCTCAAGCAGAGCACCCGCGCAGCGCATTTCGGCGAGGGAGAGGTGAGTCAACGAACGAGAAGTTTGGTGGTAGAGATATGAGCCATCTGGAAGCACAAGTTCGAAGACGGCATTAGCAGCACCCTCTCCGACCAAGCGGCCAACCTTGCAGCCAGGCGGCAGAAGCCTCACTCCCTTGCCGTATGGATCTCCATTCTGAGGGGCAGGATGATGCACCTCGCTTAGCTGTCTGAGATGATCCATATCCTCTTGCGAGATCCATGCTTCATCTCCGCAGACCGAATAGATGGAGCAGGATGGGGATGACGCATAGCCACGGGCTGCTCGCGGCGAAGCTGGCCGAAGATCGATTTTTGGGCTGCTTGGTGTTATGACAGCGGTTGGGGAGACAAAGGGCTTCTTCCGCCATAGAACCATGACTGGATTGGAGGGGTGGCCTTGCAGGTCGATGCAAGGCACGGCGGGGAGCCTGCAAGGTTTAGTTCAGAGCAGGACAGCGGAGGGTTGGAGAGACGGCGAGGGTATTCCGAGGCAGCGCAACGCCAGACGACAACATTTCCGCGTAGAAACCAACGAAGGGATATCCTGGTGACGATAGGGAGAAGCGAAACGGGGCCCAGGAGAATAGAAGTCGAGACGGGTCCGGCACTTTTAGCAGACGCAAAGCTGTGCTCTGCTGCTATAATAGTCCATGACAATTTAATAACGCCGGCGGTATAAGTAGAAGTATGGAAGGGTCTGGGACTGGACTGACTGAATTGAAACTGCACGGAGCCTAGACAGAGAAGGCGCCGCCCCGTAAAACCTTTTTACCTACCTCCTCCTACCCAACAAGCCTCCTGGCTCCTGCCCGCCGGCCAGTCAGTCTACTAGCAGCAGGAGCGACCTGACCTGCACAACATATCTACATCCGTCCAGTGGGTTACTGTACTTAATCCACATCGTCAACCCCACCACCATTTGGGTACCAAGTACCAATACTGGCTAACCAGGACCAATCTAGCCCAACAGGCGGTGACCATTGCACCGCGTGTTCAGTCTAGGCAGCGCGCTTCTGAGTGAGCGTGGGAGAGGAAGCGGCCCTTTTCCCCTTCGCGCTCACCTACTGCACGACCGACTCCACGGTGATTCTGGATCATATTACCATCCACCAATACTTCAGACCGTCCGGCTGATCCAGTTCGCTCACAGGAGGACGACATGCGTAGCCCTCATTTGCCACGTAATTTTACACTAAACCCACCACGTTGATCACTCCTGGCCAGTCGCATCAAGCCATCGAGCCATGATTGTGCCGTGACGAAGAGCTCTGTTTTTTTTCTGGCAGGTCGCATGTACCAGCACAGAGGATATCGGAATCAGGAGGCCGACGACTGTTCATTCCATAAAAACGGATGCATTACGCTATTCCCTTATGGAAGCTAAAAGCTCGGCAGACCTACCTTGCGTCTGGGTAGAGCCTCTTTTGGGCTGATTTAGCATGGGTGGGCTGCCTGCATTATGTCATGGCCAATGCTGCAATAATGCTTTCGGCACACATTACCCTGGTACTGCTGCGTGGTGAGTGTGGTGTGGGCAATACAACGAGACCACTGATTAATATTAGCACAACATGTAAGTGGCCGGGCGACGGCCGTCCTGGCTCCTGACGCAACAACCCACGGAGAATTACGAGTGTTCTCTTGGCATCATCTGTGCTCGCCTTTCGCTCAATATGTCAGGTCCATACCTCCCTGGTGCTTGGCTTCTCCAAGTCGCACGCACCCGTTGTCACCTAGTGCAGAGATCCATATTTACCCAGACAAGCAAGTCTACCTTGAGCCGCGTCTCTTTCTTTTGATAAAGCAGTGACACGGGCACACAGCTGGTGTGAATTCTCTGATCAGCCAATGTTAGCCCGCTCACCTGTGGTCCCAAGGTGGACAGGATGATCATGTGCCCTGCAGACATTTACCTCAATTTCGGGATGTGGGAGGCCTGCACAACACCCGCTGCAATATGATTAGCCGGCTAGTGGGCTATGTTCTGCCTGGATTTTACCTGTGCAACACAACAGCACCGAGGAAGCACTCTTGCGTCGTATCTTTGATGGCGCCAAAGAAAAAAAAGGTCCATCCGGATTAAACTGTTGGTGATTGGTCCCATGGGGAAGCCTTTTTTTTTGCCCATGTAGTTTCCCATGTCCACTTTCACCCTCCTCCCCTCCCCTCTTTATCTCCCCTTGATACCCAGATCATGAGACGATCTTATCATTTTAGTATGTATTAGACGAGCGGGCGATGGTACTAACAAATTAGTAGACTACCTGCGGCCAATGCCATCACACAGTGCTTAATTTCTATGGACAGACCAACAAACTCGTTGACTCACGATTAGTATCAGACTGAGTATCCATAATTACAAGAGGGATTGGAAAACATCAGCTTTCCATTCCCATCACTCAGCATTGTGCACAGGGGACTTTCCTTGCCTGCCCAGCATAGATGACGTGTGCATTCGCAAACCACGGCCTGTGGACGCTGGGTAGATTCAGCTACAGACCACACGAGAAGCGACTTGGCAACGTTTCACCTGGGCGGGCATGCCTACAGATGATTGATTCTCGGGACCTGTTCTTCTTGTCTGAGTTTATATGCCTCTCCTTTTCTCCGCCGACCTCACGCGACCCAGGACCCATAAGGTTGCCAAACAGAGGCCGTGACTTCTCCGCCATAAGCGAGCTGGGTGGAGAAATGGTTGCCCTACCATGTTACCATGTGTACATGGCAGACGCATATGTAGGTATGTGCTGAATGCGGGAAGCTGACCTCAAGCAACCACACCAACATCCAATCGCACAGCCAGGGGAACGCGGATTCGCCACAGGATGACGGTGTTTCCCCAAAGGGCAATTACAGCCTCAGGAAAGGGTTACGCAACCTCACTGCCAACGTGCTGCATATACTCCATGCTATCTTTGTAACATGGGGGCCTTTTTTTATCTTTGCATTTCAGCGCGCGCCTATCGCGCACGGGTTCTTCTGTGCTCTCGCTCACAAGTAGGTTGGTTACGCGAGTTTATGATGGCAGTTGCCTGCCAAGTCTCGATCCATTGCCAAGTCCCGACACATGACCATCTCAACGGAAGACGGCATCTCCCAAGAAACACAAGGCGGACGTGCGTGAGCCACCCCATGTGGACTATAAGGCACAATGGGATCCCACCATAACGTAAATGATGCCATTTAATCCAACGTCGTGTTGTAGTCCATCCCCTGGCATGGGGTCCGTTTTCTCTTTGTCCGTCCCTCAGCGCGTAGAGGGGGTTTCGCCCGGGCCCGGCCTGGCCACGGGCCGGACCAGCCTTGGGAGGGTTGCGTGCGTAAAAAAAATTCTCGTGCGGTATCGGGTAACCTACTGATAAGGGGGGCTGGTATCGGAAGCGACCCTTGCATTGGATGAAGGGCAGTGGCTGTCTCTGCAAATGGATTCATCCCTGCACATAACGGACTACCGGGCGCTATAACACACCGCAGACCTCACCGCATAGCACAGCCATCAGTGGCGTTCAGTGGTCCAGTGCTCCGGACTTAGGGGAGCACAGCGCACTCCGGTTTCACCCACCTGCTGAAAGCTTCCTGAATCAGCTGGCGGTGAAATTTCAATTTATTCCTGTCTAAAAAAAGTCTCCATAATATCATCATCAATCATCACACCCTACTGTCACACGAAGCTTGTAAAACCTATACCGAGCGGCATCTCAACGTTCGCCATTGTCTCGAAACGCATCGATTGCGACAAGCGCCAGCGAAATTACCTGATTCTGCGATTTTCCAGCCATCTCGCCGACCGACCGATCGTTCCGTAGCGACGCATCTCGATCCATCGCTAGGGCGCGCTTCAACAGACCTCAATGGTCGCGAGACTTTAATAGCCATTTAACATGGCCTTCAACTTCAACTGGTCGCCTCTGACGGCCGACGCTGAATTCTATTCTCGAGCGCGCGACCTCCTGACGAAAGCTCTGAATAAATCTCCCAAGCCGCCCATCATTGTCGATGACATCCTCGTCGACGAGCTCAACCTGGGCAATGTGCCCCCGGACTTGGAGATCCTCGAAATTGGCGATCTGGCCGAGGACAGATTCCGTGGCATCTTTAAAATGACCTACTCTGGCGACGCGTATCTCACGCTTAAAACCCGAGTTCAGGTATGCCTCTTCTCTTTCAATCGCTCTCGTTTTTGCCGTCCATTCTCTCTTTCCCCCTTCCATCAATCCGCCTTACCCACCCGGTCGCCCTTTGCGCTGGAGCTACCGAGGAGCCATTTGCGACCGGATCCCGGTAATGCCCGACTCACCTCACCGTACCCCCGCGCTCTGGTTCGCCATGACATCCAACCCCATACTATGTCCATCGCCTCATGGCCCTGGAATTGTCCTGTTTCGGGTATCTCGAGCCCAGCATGCCTTTGTTTGGATGCACTGGTTGGCTCTTTCGGCCAGCTTTGCATGCGTCCCATGCCGTTGGCCCCCTGACCGAGACCGTTTGCCCGTTCATCTGCAGGCTCAAAGTCTATCTGGCTGTGAACCATAGAATCATGCCATATACACTCCTCCTGACCTCTTACTGGCTTAATCGCCCCTCACCCCCAGAATGAGATCATGGTGGATGATCGGAGGAAGTCGTCCCTGGTCACGTTCGTCCCGTTCCCAGACACATGTTCTCGCCGCTAAACCCAGACCAAATTCCCGAATGTAACCGCCCAGTACTGACCTTCGACGTAGGCCAATCCTCTCAACACCTATCTCCACTCTAAGCCTAGCTTCACATCTCCAAAGCCTCTTGCGGCTGCTTCATCACTCACCATTCCTATATCAATTACATTGTCTGAAATCAAGCTGTCCGCATTTATTATCTTGGTGTTTTCAAAACAGAAAGGCTTGACGCTCGTCTTCCGCAATGATCCCCTCGAGTCTCTCAAGGTCTCTTCGACCTTTGACTCCATCCAGTTCGTTCGCGACTACCTGCAACGGACAATTGAACAGAAGCTACGAGACTTGATGATGAACGAGCTGCCTGCCATTATCCATCGGCTATCACTCCAGTTATGGTGTCCTGACCAGGCCAACAAGCCTGGTGAGTATCCTGCTGATGAGGTTGATGAAAAAGGTGTGGATCCATTCATCAGTCCTCCCGACGATCCGGTAGATGCCAATGGGAATCTCTTGGACGCGAATGCTCTATCCGAGCTTACCCTTCAGGGTGCCGGCGATGCGCAGTCTCTCTTTTCACAAAAGAACCTGCTCCGACTTGCGGCGCTCACCGACTCACACCGCACCCTGTCGTTGTTCACCCCTGGCATTCGTGATGTTGTTTTCAGAGCCTGGACGGGTCATGGAGACAGGTCAGAAGCTATGACGCCAGCAATGGCACCCCCTAGCTTGTCCAGGACCCATTCTCTTCCCACTGGCACGAGCACGACATACACTTTTTCGGATACAAGTAGCACTACGCAAGGCTATTTCCCATCCAGGTCCGCATCACAGATTAATCTGAACACGACGTCGCCTGGCCGGGCGGTGGGGACTTCAAGCAGGTCTCGGCCAGGCCGAAAGAAGAAGACCAGAGTTGTTAATTTGCGACGAAGCAAGTCACAAATCGATACGCCGATAGAGGCCGAGACTGAGAGCGAGACCGGATCCGATACTATCTCGGAGGGTCCTTTTTCTGAACCGTTGATGACTAGTTCAATTCCTGAGATGGAGGATGAGGAAGACGGTCTTGTCGAGAGTCTGGCGAGCAAGCTTCACTTCTCCAACGAAGAGAAGAAGTCGGCTGCCTCTATCAACCAGAGCCCACTGTCTCAACCCCCCCTTGTCCCCGAACCGAGTGAACAGACGTCGTCGATTGCCAAAGCTTTGGAGAATGCCAGCAAGAAACTTTCAGTCGACACAGCTCTGCCCAAACGGACCCAGACCAAGCATGAATCAGGCTCAGACTCATCATCAGTCATTCTTGAGCAAGCTTGGATCATGAAAATGGCCGGCGAAATTGCTCGTCGTGTCTATGACGAAAAGAATCGTCAGAACAACAATAACAACGACAACAACAACCCTTCAGGCAGTGTGTGGGAGGAGCAAGAGGCACCTCCTACATATGAAGCTGCCATTCATTAATTGTTTCAGCCACATTGCATATTTCAAGCGATATAGTATGCGTCCTATCACTAGCTAATATTTCCTTTTTTGTCATCAGTCTCTACTCATGTGCGCTGGCGCTTGTTTTTATAGAAAACGGCCTAGATGGCGTGCTCTTGGTTGTTATTTTTTACCGGTCTGGGGCGATTTGCGGGGCGTTTATCCTCTCTTGTTGAGAAAGAGATTTCAGAAATTAAAAAAGAAGGGTTCAGGGGTGTTGGCATGATTTTACGGTTTCTTTATCGACGACGATGGACGGATCAGCAGAGATGAAATGGTTGAATCCTTTTTCCTTTTGTCTTTAACGACCATTAATGTCTGCTGCACGAATCCATCATGACGTCGAACCGGGAGCGACAGACTTGTTTTTGATATTTTTATTTACACCGGTCCTGGGCGGGAAACTGTTGCTAAAAGTAAAATCATGGCGGGATTGCGAGGTTTTTGATGACCGGGATTGGGAATCGGGAGTGGTTTTAGAGAATCACAAAGAGACTGGTGTGTATGATGCGTGGGTTTTTATATGATCATCAGATTGAGCGAATAGCGCAGCTTTTTGCATATTTTTCATGAAATACACTCCCATCTACTATATACATACACGTTTTGAACCGTGTCTAATCTGTGAAGAAACATATGTCGTGGTATCTTGTACCACTTATTTCTCTTTACTTTCATTGATAGGCGGGTTTGTTGTTGATATGAACCGGCTGTTCAGAGCATGAGGATCGTTTTCTTGCTCTTATTACCAACAGCTGACTATCCAGACACGGTCATTCGGTGCCGTGGACAATTCATCAGGAGCCAGGGATTTCTAAACTGTCCCACCGCATCGTCTGTCCTTAAGGTCCTCGGCCATCAAACCCCCGGATATGTCCAGCCAAGCGTCCGGTGGCATCGCATAAATGCAACCGCACATCTCGAAGCGAGCCCAATTTCAGCCGGAACGACACGCCCCTTGGCCTCCGTGGACGCCCAGCAGTTGTGGACCGAGCATCAACACTTAATGATCGTCTTCGAGGTGACGGTTCCTCACAGGCGCCGGCGTCCGCCTGATCCTCGCTCGTACCGCGATCGTTCCCCCGTCCTCCTCCTAGGAGGGCTTAGGTGCAGCCGCGGCGGCAGCGTTCTCGGCCTTTAGCTTGGCCAGCAGGTCCTCCTTGCCCTTGAGCTCCTGCAGGATCTTCTGCGCCCACTCCTCCGTCGTCGTCTGCGCGTCCCTGAGCTTCTTCACCTCCGCCGCCTCCGTCTCCCGGCTGAACGGCTGCCCGGGCCGGTTCGAGTTGGGTATCATGGCCGTCCGCTCCCACACGTCGCCGCCGTCAGGGGCCGGCAGCGGCGGGGGCGCCTTGTTCTTGCCCTTGCCGCCCTTGCCCTTACCGCCCGAGGCTGGGGGCGCACCCTTCCAGCCCCTGGGCACGGCGCCGGAGGTGAGGATGCGGTAGAAGACGTCAAAGGGCTCGTTGAAGAGCTGCTCCTCGTAGCTCCAGGAGCGGATCTCGCCGTTCTCCATTATCATCGCCTGCTTCTCCTCCTCGGTTCTGCCGTAGGGGTGGAGGCGCAGGTAGTGGTAGAGGGTCTGGGGCTTCTCGCCCGAGTCGTTGACGTAGTACAGCTTGATGGCGATGTCGAACTCTCCCCAGCCGGTCTCGTTGACGACGAATGGCTTGCCGGGCTCGCCGTCCACCACTAGCGCACGGATTGTCAGTTATGATCATGGTTCGGTTGGAGGGTGTAGGAGTAGGGAGCTACTGACTTCGTACATAATTAGGGATGGACTCGTGGAGCTTGAACTGTACACGCCGTAGCCAGTATGTGATATCGGTATCCTCGACCCCCTTCACGAAGACCTGCCAGGAGTGCGTGTGGTTATCAGGCACGCCGGCTGGTCGCGGATTGGTTTCTGAGAAGGGCAGCGCGGTGCTGCCCACGATGAAAGGTCGGCGGACTTGGGTCAGCTTCACCCGCTTCCCCAACTGGTTTGGGGGCGCCATTGTCAAGGTGTGAAAGGGGGCGCTGTTCTTCGGTATGGGCTGATTACACGGAGGGACAAATCATCGTCAATGAGAAGCTCGAAGGATGGGCGCATAGGCCCAGATTTGAGGTGAGTTGGGAAGCCGATCACGATGAATGGGTGAAAGACGCATCCAGATCCACTCAAGAGTCAGTGCCGCCCTTGTGCTCACCTCCGAGCCGCTTAGTCATCTCTGAGGGATCAGGACTCTGGCTAAAAGCAGCGCATCCCAGCTACCATCCCCACCAAAGTGAGGGTAAACGCTCGTTATGGAGCAGAGCACTCGTCGTGCAGCAGGATAGATGCCGGTTAATGGCTAGTGGATGCATTTACAGGGCACCCTGTCACTTGTTCATGGGACACAAAATCCATCAATGTCATCATAGGGGTCTGCAGGAGACCGATTCACGGGTGGGGAAAAGGGACGAGTATTCAAAGTATTGTTTTGTAGTATCTTGGGAATCCTGTCCCGTTAAAGCCTGGATACTATTTTGTTTTCAGTCCTTGTACTCCGGGAAACCACAATTGCCAACCCATGAACGCACAAGAATCAAAGTGCCGTCTATATGCAATAACCGTCAAGTGCACACGAGGGTGCGACCAATCAACCAAAGGACCCGAGTGTCTATGTCTCGAAAATGATCCTTTCCCATGTACGCCAGCTTTGGTATGATGAAATAAAATGTCAAACCGCCCAGAAATTCAAGTTTGTTTATAGCTGTACCATGTCGTTCAAAATCTTGACCTCCTCACCTGGCTTGAAGGGTGGGAGGCCGATGTAGGGGCAGGTTGCGCAGCGGAAAGCATCGCCGAGGGAGCAGCTGTTGCAGGAGCCCGTCTTGCCCTTGACAGTGAAGTCGAGCTCGTCGTAGAGATCATCTGTGTTGAGCTTCATGACGTTCAGCTGCTCTGTCGCTTTGTCCTGTCGTTCCTGGTCCTCGGCATTCAGTTTCTCAGCGAGGCCACAGGTGCAGTCCTTGCATGCTCGTCGGCGCTTGCCTGGCTGAGGTCGACACTCGGGGGCTGCAATATGATATGGATAAGTAAAATGACTAACAAGGACAGTGGGTGTTGGTGATGGAACTTACGCTGCACGATAGGTCGCTTCAAGTCGTCGGCCGTGAGGAGGTCATCCTCGTCAATCAACTCATCATCGCTGCCGAAATCATCGTCCAGGTTGATCTGAACAGGCTTGAATGGCTGAACGGCAGGAGCGGTTCCATTCAACAGGCCGTTCGTCTTCTTCTTGGCACCGAATCGCAGAGGGACGACAACCTCTTCCTCTTCAATCTTTTCGAATGCACCGTCCTTCTCCACCAATCCAGCCAAAATAGCCTCGCGGGCCTCCGAGAGTGTGACAGGGCCATCCTGCAGCTGGAACTTGGCTCCAGACTTCATGGCTGGGACCAGGGTGCTGTAGAGTTTGCGGGTGAGGAGCTGGAGGGCCTCGTGCCTCAGTCCGCCATTGGTGCCTGTCAGGACAAGGACAAAATCGTAGGCATCGTTAGGAAGAGGGACCAGGCCTGCGCTCAGGCGATCCAGCATCTGGAGGTCGGATGAAGAGCGATCGTAGGTCGAGAAGACGGCGTGCAGTTGTTCTTCGTGGGCAGCGACGGAAGGAGGGGCAAGGATAAGGTTGCGCTTCGAGACCGACTTGACCGAGGGGACAAATCCGAGGTCGTCGGAGACGTCGATAATGACAGGACCGGGAGCCATCGTATCTGGATCTGCTAATATGTCTAGGCTCGTGGGTATGGGGAACAGTAAAGGAAGACTGGAAAACAAGCAAATTTCGGAGAGATGGGTGTGGAAGGCGATAGTGAAGGGATGCCAGGCGAGTTCTTGTAGGTTTTTGGGTTATTAGCGTATGATTGGAGGGTGGGGGTGGGGAGCGCAAATCCGATCGCTGTATTACAAACCTACAGATATCTTGCCGACTTCGGCGGGGGCTTGAGTGGTTGGGATTATCCGCACTCACGCCGGCAGTGGTAATTGGCAGTCTGTGATTTATTGCAGGCCCTTTCCCCCGTTAGCCGCTGACAATCCCGCATCCGATTGCTGTTTTCACATGCCGCTCCATGTTTGTAAGAGGTTAAAAAGTCCGATAGCTGACATCTCCGCGGGTTCCATTGGAGGTGAGCAGCCTGATAACCTCCTCCCATATCTATTACTCGCTATGTATTACTATTGGGCGAGCTGAATGGTTCTGATAGGCCAGGACCCAGTTGGCTGCTGCAACTCCGCGGAACGGTTTGGGATGGAGTGATTTCCAATTATCTAGAGTCCTTTGGCCTGATTTTACCTGATTGAAACCACAGTCTCCTGAGGGGCAAGGATATGCCAGTCTTTTTGTCTCATCTTCATCCGGGCGGCAGACGATGGTGAGGTTGATGACTCAGCAGCACTCACTGAGCTCTCCAGGCCTTCAGTTGCGTTTACAGTGCTGTGAGGCGCTGGGCAAGGCAGCTAGACCCTCCACCCCAGCTGCTGTCTCACTGGCCGGTTGCTGGACTGAACCCTGCCTGGCAGCCAGGGTAGCTCCAAATATGCATGATCTCATCAATCATTTACGTTCCGCTCCAGGATCTCTCAGACCACTTCGTTGATGGACCTCGTGAGCTGACTGCACCTCGTTCCATTTTCTTGCCAACAAGTATCTGGAAGCACATTGCTGCAGCGTCCGTTGAACAAGTTTCACAATCCTAATTGGCTCCCCATCGTACCCCAATTGAGCTCTGGCGCAGTCGCATTCTTCCAGCCGAGAACCCTGCCAGAGGCTGCCAAGCTCTTTCAAGCTCTTTCCCACAAATAGCCCTGAGCCACCAAACAAACAAGCCATGTCCGCCGCGGCCAAGAAACTGGTTGTCTGTGGAGGCAATGGCTTCCTGGGCTCAAGGATCTGCAAATATGCTGTTGCCCGCGGATGGGATGTAACCTCTATAAGGTAACTATCCCCAACTCCCAATGCACCTTCATTCTCAATGATATAAGCAACTCTACGCGATCTTTCCAACTTTATATAATTCCATCACGCTTACATTATAATCTATAGCCGTTCCGGTGAACCCCGGTGGGAAAACGTCACATCATCCCCTTCTCCCCCATCATGGTCTCATCAGGTGAGCTGGGAGCGAGGCGATATCCTTCGTCCCTCTACCTATGCTCCGCTTCTCAAAGGGGCCAACTATGTAGTTCATAGTATGGGTATTCTGATAGAAGCCGACTACAAGGGTCTTGTATCGGGCAAGGAGTCGCCCATAACTGGCCTGCAGAAAGTGTTTGCTTCGACCCGAGACCGTGGCATCAAACCACTCCAGGCCAAATACGGGGAGGATATTAAGCCGGCCAACGCCAATGACCAGTTTTCGTACGAGGTCATGAACAGAGACAGCGCTGTTGCCCTTGCCAAGCACGCCGCCGAGGAGAAGGTTGGCGCCTTCTGCTACATCTCGGCCGCTGGCGGTGCTCCGGTCCTCCCGCAGCGCTACATCTCCACGAAGAGGGAGGCTGAGGCCATCGTAACCTCAAGTTTCCCCGACATGAGAGGTCTGTTTATCCGGGCACCTTTCATGTACGACAGCTCGCGCAAATTCACTCTTGCCATGGCCGCTGCTGCGGGGGGTGGTGCCATCTTCAACCAGCTCACTGGCAAGTACTTCCAGAACCTCATCGGTGCCGGTGGGGCGAAGCCTCTCAAGGTCGATACTGTTGCGGAGGCGGTTGTTGAAGCTCTGAGTGATGAAGAAATCAAGGGCCCTGTCGAGGTCCCCGAGATTGAGGACCTCTCAGCCAAGGCATGGCGTAAGACAATGCTGTGAAAGGTGTTGGTCTTTAAGCCAGTGTATTATTCGCTAGACTGTATGCTGCACTATCCAAGAAAAAGCATGTAATATAGACTGGGCGCGGGCGCGGATGTATATTCATTCATTAATACCGAGCAAAGAAACTCATGTCATCAACTCAGGAGGCCCTGCTCCTCTTCCAACCCCCCCTCTGTTCTTTCTATAATCATATTCTCGTACCTCTCTCGAAGCTTTCCCTGATTTCTGCCGTGTACTTGTTATAGAACCGCTCCAGCTTCTGGTTGAACTGCTTGTTCTTTTCGTTGATATATGTCGTGTCCCCTTCGTCGCCGTTCTTTGCCATTCTCTCCTTCCTCTTCTTGAGCCTCTGCTCCTCGGCTCTCTTCAGATCATCAACAAGGCGATCCACAGCCGCCTTGTCCGGCTTGTTCTGTGTGAAGTTCGTCGAGTCAGCCGTTGAGTAGAAGGTCCCGTCCTTGTCGATGGCGACCAGCTCTCCGTCCTCGGTCTCGACAATGTCCAACCCGCCTGACGCTGCCGCCTTCTCGATGAGCGCCTTCTTGTCCTTTTCGTACTTATCCATGTCAACGTTGACGTTCCGCAGCTGCTTCTTGTAGACGCTGTTGCTCTCCTGGCGGTAGTCCGAGAACGCGACGTTGTCCCGGTGGGCATCCTTCTTCTTCATGCGCTTGTCCCACTTCTCGCTCTCGTCGACGGTCCAGTCCCACGCGCGCTTGCGCTCGAAATCCTCGCCGGCCTCCTCGGTCTCCGCCTTGAGGAGCTTGTGTGCTGCGATGTCGCGCTGGCGGTGCAGCGTCTTGAGCTGTGCCGGTTCGGTCGCCAGCCGCTGTGACTCGAGCGTCGCCTCCTTCAGGTTGGTCTCGGAGCCCGACTTCGCCCGGGCTTGGAGGGCTTTGAACCGCGCCATGCGGTCGGTGGCCTTGGGCTTGCTGTCTGCCTGTGGTGTCGCATCTTGCTTCTCTGCGGGCTGTCCGTCCTCGCTGGGCTGGTCGGCCTGCGTCGTTGATGAGGGCTCTTCCGCATCTGCTGGTGCAGAAGCTTCAGGTGAGGTTCTGCGTTTCTTTGCCGGAGGAGGTGACATTTTTTGTGGTTGGATGGACTGATGATCAAGACTCGTTGGAATTCTGGTATCGAACCCGAATCACGCCTGTTACCTGGTTGCTATTGACTTTTGAGAGGGTCCTTGCATGAATCAGGTCGAGTGGCAGTATTCTCACCCTTCTCCTGCTACTTTGTGGAAATAGAAAGTTAAGCTAATCTTATTTTGGTATAGCCATAGACAAATTTAGTCAATCATGGTGCAAGAAATTAAGCCAGCGGGTGTTTTTATTTTTCGCACTCGCCACGGGTAAAAGTGGTCGCGACTCCGAGGCTGCTGTGGCTCTTCAGCACCGCCACAGCTGCCAAAACCTACAGGGCCCATGCGATGAATTCCCACTTCCCCAGAAATCAAAGGGTGCTAAGGCAACCGCTAAAACTCCCCGAGAATCGGGGAAACCGGGCGGCGGGACGCTGCTGGGTCCACTGATTGTCCTTCTATTCTAGGGGCTTTTACAGCGATGTCAGTGAGGAGGAATGCAGTAAACTCCGCTGTAGGTACTCCCGTCAGGCCTCCCCTCAATGAGAACCCCAGGTTTTTCTATCTGCCGGTAAATGTCACATCGGGATGTGAGCAACTGGAAATTTTTCATTGCAACTCTGGCTTTTGCGCTCATTCATCGCACGTCACCCAGAACTGCTTCCGCGCATCTGGGCAGACGAATGCGCCAGTGTCACCAAATCAGCGAAAGACCAAGGGGTCGCATTGGAACTCGAAGTTAAATTGGTGAATCGACAACTCCAGAATGAGGCGCTCCCTCATTTCGAGACGGTCCCAGTTCGACCCGGCGGGCGCGAAGAGACCAGCATGGTGCCTTGAGAGGGGCTATTCTGGAGGCTCATATCCCAATATCAAAGATCATGATCTCAAGAAGGAGATTGAAGATCGGGAACTTCAAGGCACATTCAAAGTTGGCAAGCCATTTACGGCAATGTTCGACCCGAACGGCCACTACGCCTTCCACATAGTGACGCCCCGGGAACAGAGAAAGGATCCTCCGCGGCAACTGAGGGCCGATGAGCTGTTCCAGATGCCCGACATCGTCCTTGATCTTGACGCGTATGGCGTAAAGGACGTCCGCGAAAGTGATAATGAGGATGAGCATACCATGGCCAGTATCTGGGCTCATACGGAACAGCAGAGATACGTTCAGTCGCGCCTTGAAGACCTGAAGCAGATGATTGGGGAGTCCCGAGAGACTCGGAGCAAGGTGTTATCCAGCTCGACGAACCCATGGCGCATCACCTCTCACGACGTGATCTCTGCAGCCCTTCGAGGCCTCGCGCCCCTAGAGGACTCGATGGAGGATGGTGCACTGGACGGAGAATCTGACACTCTTCGTATTTCCACTCTTACTTACGCCACGCCGGACCAAGGGGCTCAGATGAAGAAGTATCAGAGTTCTCATCAGCAACCAGCCAGTGAGCAACAAGGAATGCCTGTCTCTGACCAGATTGATCCTCGTCGGAACCCCGACTTTCTCGAACAAGTACGAGCACACAATGGAATTCCACAGCATGCTGCCCAAAATAACGAGCTCCTGCTGCGATGGGTGCTGAGTCGACGGGATTCGCTCCGGTTCGACCAGATCAAATCCAAGAAACAGCGACCATCCGCGCAGCAAATTGCAAATGACCTGCGGGAGCAGGATAGCATCAACGGGATCAGAAGAGTTGTGTTCCATAGCCTGACCGCCAATGCGGACCTGAACTTGGACTCGTCGGCCCAGGAAGGAGAACAAGTCAGTGTTGCCCAAGAGATCCGAGATGCTTGTGTCCGAGTGATGGACGCATCACCAGGACCCGAAGCGTACTTTGATACCTTGGAGTTTGTCAACAATCTCAGCCATAGACTGCCGCGTATGCGCAAGGACCTAGAGGCATGTATATTTGCACTCCGGCTAAGATGTTTGGCTCGGCTGGGCAAACTCGACCTGGCTGTCAGGCAACTTCAAGGTAGAATCACAATTGGCATGCTAAGCAGCAAGCTGAACATCCTGCCGGATATTAGAGCCAGCTTAGAATCTTGGAATAAGGTGGCCGACGAGACTAAGTTGCTGGAGCATAGATTTCAGCGCCAGCTTTTGTTCACCCTCTTAACAGGCTTGGGTGAGAACTCGCCAGATGGAGCCTCCCTCCGAGGTTTACTGTTCGATTCTGGTTATCCAACCTCTGAGTTGCAGAGCGAAGAGAGACAGGAGGCATACGAGGAATACATCCTTCTTCTAGGACGCGTTGGTGCTCTACGGACTATTTGGAGGGAATGGAGAACATACACTTCGAATCTCTTTCAAGGACACAGCTTGGCACAGGTTAGCAAGACCACGACAGGAGAAGCACATATCCAAAACGTCTTCTCCCGCGCACTGCCCATGGCCCTCTCAGTCTCCGGTCCGGAGTCCTTTGCACAACAGCAAGGGAGTGCAAACTCAGACACAGATTTGGCCGAGTGTCAGAGAATGGACTCTGAGTGGATCGTCAAGGGAATAGCGCCCCCCGCGGACCAGCAAACGAATTACCCGAAGCAGCCCACGAAGATTCTCACCATAGACGAGGTCAGGAGTATGATGGAGCCTCCGCTGAATGACTCGCTCAAGGCCATGGAAAGCCACCGCCGAGCAAAACTCCACACGGAGCAGTAGACCCAGGAACCACAGCACAAGTTCCGCAACTAAGACGCCGCCAACCTTGAGTCTAATTCCATGTTCCTCCTCCACGGGGAGGGGGGCACGTTGACCGCCCGACAAATGAAAAAATTTTCAACACTCAGACCGACATCTCCAAGATGCTGCGGTTGTGGTTTTTGGTTAAATGTCCACCTACCAATAAGTGGCCGGCCTGCATTAATACCGGCCTGGCACCGCCTTAGGGGGGGCGGGAGGATATTTTGAGTGGCGAACCGGCGTCCATTGGCCTGTTCCGCGGCAATCATCTCCGTCCCTACATACGACGATGCCGTCCCGTCCCATAGTTAGTTACGGTGTGACTCTCATAGCGTACATAATACAATTAGTGAAGTTTGAAATTTTCTTGTACACCGTTATTTGTGTAGTCCACAGTAATCAAAAAGGATGTCACAGTTTCTGGAATTGAGGTTCCACAGTCCAACTCCTGTTTAAATTACCACTTTCGGTCCAAGACCGTTTTTCTAGACTCGACGGTAGCCTCGCCCATCGACGCAGGGGTGGTCCGGAGGGCTGGTCCATGGCATCCCAAGCAAGATTATGCAATTGGGCTCTCTGAACCTGGAGTTTTCACACCCCTCGCCCAATGGCCTTCGTTCATGGTCTGGAGAGTGAGCGAGTGAGGCAACCCCTCAACCACGGCAGGTGGATCCCGGGCGAGCGGGCTACATACGAGAGAGGGAATGCGCTGGGCCCTCATCATCCGTGGGTCGGGGGATGTGATGGAGCCCGCAGCGCGGCGAGATGCTGCACGGGATGGTCGATGGCATTCGTCGACGGCGGGGAGGAGATGGGTGATGAGGCCGCAACGTGCGCGTTTCATGTTACGCCGTGTGGACCTGTGATCTCGAGAGCAAAGAGAGAAGAGATTCAGAGAATCATCCACGTCAGACGACAACTCAGCTAGCACTCCTACTCTACCCGAGGGCCCCGGAGGCAGTGGGCATTCAGAGAGTTCCGTCTTACGATTTGTCAAGGCCGAAGAAGTGAAACTGCACAGTCGGGTTCCAAAGTCCACAATAACATCATAGCGCCTGGTTGGGAACGTAGGACGTCTGTATGCCTGTGTAAGCCCGCATGTTGCCCAGAAGCCACAGACCAGAAGCAGGTGCGCCATTGGCCAAGCAGTCAGGAATGTGCATGGCCAACTGGACAGGAGGCTTCTCCAGAAAGGCCTTTCTTTCTTTAGCTCAACCCACAAAGCCATTGGAATCACTTGAGCTCTTGTACGGTGGGAGGGTATCCACCATGCCGTGTGAGGGAAGACCCGGCACTTGCGGTTGGGCGGATCTTCCCTCCTCTCAAGATTAAGTGCCTCGCAGTTGGCCCACCATTTCCCTAGGCGCTGTACGGCCTTGGAGGCGACCTCAGGTCCGGGGTTTTGCTCAAGGGAATGCTGAGCCCTGATGGCGGCGCGTTGTATTGGGCTCCATCCTGCGCTGGGTCTGGAGATGCCAGTGTTTCAACGCGGGATGCTTCGTGTTGTCACGAGCGGGTTGTTCTCCCATGACGCCGCCCGCATGTCTCATGTACATCGGTAATATGTATGACTGATGTGCGATATCGTGGCTCGAGTCATTGACCAACGACAAGAGAAATCCACATGAGGCAGGCCGCTACCAAAGCTAGTGCTTCTCCAGGTCGGCTGGACTGGATAGTGGAAATTCGATTGATTAGCCGCAAAGCCCACACCAATGGCGAGCGGTCACCATCTCACCGAAATTGAGCTGGACTGGCAAGGTTGGCTGCAAAATTTTTGGTGTTGCAGACCCCTGCTGTGAGTGGCGATAAGATGGGACAAGAGGAACTGAGCCATGGACGAAACACTGCATGACGGAGACAACTGCTTCCGGGAAGGGCAAGGAAAACGCTGATGGGGCCTTTACATGGGAAACGGCCTCCACGGCGGCAGCGATACGTCCAAACGTTGGCCCCATGATTCGGAATCAAGCCCTTGCAGGAGCCGGCGTCCTCGAGGGATAGGATCAATGGGGGCACGATGCCCTCGTCAAGGGGGTCCGAGGCAACTGGCGAGGCCTCGGGGAGGTAAAACTGCCCCTCCCGCATGCGGCATGGCATGATCCCCCTCGCTGTGTGGTCCTCACGATAGGACTTTTTTTTTTAGTATTTATAAAAATTCAGCCTCCACCGCCCGCCCCACACAGAGGCCACCCACCGATACCCATCCACCGGGCTGGTTATGGAACTACTTGCCCAGAAAGGGACCCGAAGGACCTTATCGAAGCGAAGGCCATGGTCTGATGTTCGCCAAGCCTGGAGCGAGGTTCTAGGCGACATCAATATTGGCCTGTTGACCGCCGCATCGTGTTGGCTCTCTCTGCTCGGCCAGGGACAGGAAGCTGGGGCCAGGCACTAACACGGGTTGGCCGGAGGCGTAGAATCTGTCCCGGACGGTCCACGAAACCGGGGGTGGCTGATCTGCGCTGCTGGATGGCAATCCTGATAATGCGAGTCTGTATGTATGTAGAAAGATGCGCAATCACACCAGAAAGAAGTGATATCTGGTGCTCAGGACCAAGACTGTCGTGATAAGCCGCGAGCTCCAGGAATAGTAATCCGAGCTGCTCTGCCCAGCGGCAAGGCCTGAGCTGAGGCCCCCCAAGGCGAGACTAAAGGGCTCTGCAGGCGAGCGAATGCAACGATGTTCCGTTGGTGGGGAGGCCGGA
Source organism: Clonostachys rosea (assembly GCA_026958235.1). Lineage (NCBI taxonomy): Eukaryota > Fungi > Ascomycota > Sordariomycetes > Hypocreales > Bionectriaceae > Clonostachys > Clonostachys rosea. The sequence goes on from CP110204.1 coordinate 6,687,606, forward strand.
TAAGAAGTTCGCTGGGCAGGCAGGGGTCCAACCGCAAGGAACAGAGCCAAAACGCGACAGGAGGAGGCGTGCAGGGTGGTATTCTTTCACTCTGGCGGTTCTGATTGTGCAATTGCAGCCTAGCCAAGTGCTAGACCAGCAGTTGTGCCGAGTCTCTTCGCTGTACCCCGGGTGGTAGCGCGAGGTCTAGGTGGTTCTGTGCCCTGATCCCTGGGGTTAATTGGCCGATACCCGCCCCCACGCACTTCTGGCGCTCTGGAAGCTACTGCAGATGCATGGCCGCCAGCTGAAAAGATCTGCTGGGTGTGCCTGGAGACTGGAGGATGTTACCCGTGGTGGTCCAGAATTGCCATGGAGCTTGGTGTGTACATCGTCGCTAGGGACGGTATCGTATGTACATGAGAGATAGGCAATTAATACCAACCGAGGTAGCGCAGAGCGACTATGCCATGCACTTGAGGCAGGATTATGTGTGTGCAGGACTAACCAAGCCACAGGCGCTTGAGAATAGTGCTGCCTGCGGCGATGATGCGTAATAGTGTACACTTCGTCACCTCAATGCAGGCTTGCGCAATGCTCACGGCGGTGACGATGTGTACCTGTACGGGGACCCGGAAAAAAACCTTGAAAAAATCAACCAAAGGCAAAAACCCTCCGCTGCTCAATATCACAACGAAGAGAACTATAAAACAATCAACGGTGGGTGCCAGGATTTGAAAATTCTCCTAAACCTTGCTCTGGTAGTGCTACATACCGACTGTAGCCAGGAGATAGCGCGTAGCAGATACAAGGGCAGGCCTGCCAGGACACCCTTTTCCGGCCAAATTGTGGCCAGGAGGGTACATGCCTGCAGTTTGCTGGCGATGGGCATCTGGGGACGATGCATTGTTGCACGTCCCGCCCAGGGCTGCTGCAACAACATCTGGTTGGGGTAAGATGATGGATGGCGCCCGCATGCAAGCCACATTTGCGAGTCGACGAATTGGAGCCGCAACTAGGCGGGTTTGGCACCAGACTGGCGCAATAAGATGTAATCATGACCAGGCCATGAGAACGGCGCCCCTGGCCGCACGACGACGGTTCGTTGGCAAGCTGGGTGTTAGGTGAAAACGTGCTCAGCAGGGTGGATGAGATGAAGTCAGACGACAGCGTGAGCCCCCAAAGTTACAGCCAGTTAAAATTTGCATCCGCTCCTGGCCCAGAGTCCGCCCAGATGGTGCTGCGGCAGGTTGCCTTGATTGGCCGGGGTCGCGGACACGTCAAGTACTGCAGCTATCGGCATCTACTTGAGGTTCTGTGCATGCAGACGCCCAAATCCCGGTAGCTCGAGCTAGTCCCCCCACACGCATAACCTGTCCCAACTGATTGCACTAAGCTAGGCCGTGCGTGCATGAGTGTGGAAGTGTAAGTGCAGGTGTACGCATGTACATGCATCTCGCCGAGCCACTCCTACATTACGGCCATGTACGATGTACATGACGGCCGCCAGCCGCGAGCACCTCATTGAGCGCCCCCGCCCACACGCACGGACAGGCAAGGTGCTGTAGCACGTACTATGTACTAGAGCAGGATGGGCTTGGGCTAAAAAGCAATTTTTGCGTGTGCCTGTACCTGACAGCGGGACAATATGGTTCGTGGATGTCGTGATTGTACCATTTTATGGATATTATCCATCAAGGGAAGATGGCGTTATGTATGTCATTTCACTAAGTACCGGCCAGGCTTCCCCAGACCGACTTCACCTGTGTGTACCTACCTACATAGCAGACGGCCACTTCTTGTTTTCTCGCTCCCTCGTCTCATCGTCCTCCTCAGACTTCCCCGAGCATGAGCTGGCGATAGGGCTGTTGCGCAACGTATTACTGCATGACAAGGCTGCTTGTGTGTGTGCTTCTTTTCTTCCATTTTCTCACACCGAACGAACCCAACCTTAAAGTGCAGCCTCTAAGCCGCAGCCTCGGGTCACCATACCGTCATCCAACAAGTCAGAAGAAGCAAGTTCTTGGTACCAACGCCCTTGCCGCCTTACACACACCCTTGCTCTGATCCGTGCAAGGAACCCATTTGTTCAGTGCAATTTATGGTGATTTATGCCGGGCACTCCCCCCAGTCTTTGTACCTGCCTACACAAACCACTGTCCTCCTGAGAGGCCCCTAGCATCACACGCCCAGCACATTGGCCTTTGATTGGCTCCGAGTCATCCTCGAGACAGTTCTCCGCTTTCGGGTTCCCTCTCAGTCAATCACGACAACGGGAAGAGTCACACGCAATCGTGCAAAAACCAGACAGGCCACTCCAGGCCGCCACGATAAAACTTTTTTCTCGAGTGGAATTTACTTTATCGAGACCATTCTTCCCTCTTTTTTTTTTTTCTCTTTCCCCTTGGTTGTCAAGATCGACAAGCATTCTTCGCTACGCTTTCGTCCAGCATTGGCCCAGCCGTTCCGCCATCCTTCTCCCACACAAGTCACTGCTACTTAACTGGGTACTTGCTAGCCGTACCCCGACTCCCTCCATCCTGCACGTACCTCCCTGAGGTACCTCGACCTGAGACCTTGGCAGGTACCGCGTACCTGACGGTTCCTATCTGGACGGTGTCGACGCCTTGTTCCTCCTACCTTTCTTAGCAGGTACCACCCGCACTTTTACGAGGTACATGCCCGGTATCAATCTCTAAGTCGCAATCTTCGTGGCTTCGTTTATCATCAGCTGCATTGTGTGCATCAATCACCGGACACTTCTCTGCGTGCATACATAGACACGCGCAGCCCCATCCATACATGTCCATTACTCTCGCTTCAGCACCACTGACGACATCCCACATCTTCCCCCCTTCTTCTGGACGGAGCAGGGCAGTTCTTGGGAACTCGGCATTACTGCAATTGAACTATCCTGATAGCCCGCCTCCAATCTCGGCTTTCTTTATCTAGCTGGCGGTTCTCTAGCTGCTGTTCTTGGAGCCCTGTCGATCATCCCACCACCAACAGCTGATAGCCCCTTCTATCTCACCCTCCACAACACCTTGCTCGCACCCGGAGGGTTCGGGCGCAATTTCGTGACCACTCGCGCGGTGCTCTGCAGGGAATCCACCTGCGTGCTCCTGCTCCCCCATACATACATAGTGACTCTCCCGCCCGGCGGCCTTCCCACCTGGGCTCCTTACCACTGGTTGCTATCGTCAACCGGTGTCTCGTCTCTCGCCTAATTCAATACCCCTCAGGTACCCTCACATCAGCACACCCTCTCGCTTTCCCTCACATCTTATCTCGACAAGACCAACACTCAACCTTCACCCCCATTGGACCTTGCCATTGCTCATTGACAACGCTTCTTTGAAGGAGGAAAAAAGTGGTTTTGGTTACACATCAATCCCTGTCCATTACTCTATAGTAGGACCAACCTTCTCCGACTTCGGCCTCTCTCGCCCTATGGTCCTGCGGCAGCTCGACCATTGATAAATAAACCCGAGATGCCTCACCAACGCCGAAAGTCTGGCGGTGCGTCTACTTCAGACATGCGAAAATCCGTAACCGTAACAGACATGACGAAGCATCGACGACCCGGCCTGTCACGCAGGCAAACACCTGTCACCGGCCAGAAGCTTGGCAAGAGCCAGCGGGAGCGAGAACGAGAATGGCATGAAGCCTTTGACGACGAGCGTGAGAGCTTCCCACAATTCTGGTAAGTGTTCAGGTTCCCTCCGATGTCAGGCGTTTTCAGAATGCTCTGTCTCTCCCTCTCTACCAAGAGGGTTTGGGCAACGAGTTTGTGCTAACAGAAATTAACTAGCATGACTTGCGAGAAGCAATTCGTTCCTTACGATGACAAGCACCTCTACTGCTCCGAGAAGTACGCCACTCCCTACCCTCTTCCTATTCGCAACGTCCTGTACAGGGCGTTGTGCGCCAGTATGTATCTCGCGTGCTAACATGAAGAATTAGCTGCCGAAGGGTCGATCAATCGTCGTCAGCAACATCCTCAATGCCTCGAAGCTATGGCTATGGAAACTACCCTTTCTACTCGGCGGGGGAGCCTGAGCCTCGGGATATTATTCCTCAAGCTTCACCTTCTCGTCCCAGCTCCACGATCTACAATCATTCACCACCAACCCCTACCACACCGGCTACAACGTCATACCACACTTCGGCACTCTCGGCGCTCCGATCAATACATGGACGACCACCGAGCCCTCCCTCACCATCGGCAGGTGGCAGCAACTTCTGGCCATTCAACAACAACCGAAGTGCTGCAACCAGTCCCAGTACCTCCTATTCTCGGCCCTCTGCGGCCTACTTGTCGTCCACGTACGACGTTGGCTACAACAATGGCGGCTACTACACATACGATTACGGATCAAATGGCATGGATCGTCCACTGCCCACCCGCCGACCAAGCCATGCCCGCCCAAAGAGTATCGAGCTCGTTACTCCCATGGTCGGTGGGCGGTAGTCGGTGCATACGGATGGTCGCTAATGGTGCCATCTCACCCCAAGCGCCGAACCTGCCTCCGCTCCGGATTAGGGATCACCCTATTACACAGGTGTCTGCCGACGCTAGTGTGGGTGCCTAGCTCTTCGGGCTGGAGATGGTCCTGTGCATGAGGAGTTGGCTGGGTCATGGGCTTCAGCTCAGCGATCCTTCAGCAACCCCCCTTCCGCACACTACCCCGTGTACCATGTGTGACCTGCGAGTGCGGGGCCGCAGGACCTTTGCATGCCAGGCAACCCAACGCCATCCGATAAGACAACCAGCCTACAGCAACAACTAGCATGTCACCAGGACGAGACCTTTCGGGCTGAGGGTCCTCCCAATATTTGCATCACCCGCGCCTTGGCGCATGTTATCATGAGGACGAAGAGGCGTCCGCAAAAAAAGTTTATTGATTTTTCTGTCATCTGTCTTTGTATCGGGTTTCGACTGCATCATTATCATTATCATCACATTTTCCCGGAGCTTGGGGCGGCATTTTGCTTTTTTAAACTTGTTGTTTTACATATACATCCCTCCTCGGCTACCACCCGCATATTTTCATGGTGGTCTGAAGGGCAGGGCACATATCTCCCATCACGATTGACGAGGCTTCATTATTCTTTTCAGATAGTTATTTGACATTTGTTTCTGGTGTGAGATTGTTTTTATTACACTTTGTTTTGGGGGGACTTATACCACATCTTACAATTCAGCAGATGCATCAAGGCATAATATATATATATACACATACTTAGATTTAACATGGCATTTTAAGCGGACATTTTCATTCTGACGGACGGACAATGCATTGGAAGGAAGGGTTTGTGCGCATGAGGAGAAGCGTTTGGGGTGGAATGGCAGAGACTGATGGATACAATTCATAAGCGAAACCAGCATGTTGGGGAGAAGAACAGAACCCGAGACTTGTTTTGCATGTGGACAGCCATCAGACTTGTTTAATTCCCATTGTTTTACATCTTGTTTTAGCATCATTGGGTTGGCATTTGCATCTTTCGCATTAGGAAAGACCTGTCTCATATCGAATACACACACGCATGCATTCATTCACACATGCAGCGCACAAAGAACCCCACCCTCAGCTGTCTCGAGAAGGCTGTGTATGCGCTGGCTGCTCAACCTGTCCCTTTTGCGTTTTCGAGATATGATATGATATGATACAAGTGACGCATGCGGAGGCAGTCGCATGTCCCAAAGTCCACGCCGCGCTATACCGACGGCTTGCTTAGTCGGGCGCGCTACAGCTGTGCCTCACCAGTAGTCTTTCTGGCCTGCTTATCTGCCTCTAGCCTCTCTCCCCTTTGGCCTCTTTCTGCCCTCCTGGCCAACATGGTAGATGAAAGGCGGGGATTTTAGAGCGATGTACTACATACATGGTTATGAATCATGCGGGGCGGACCTGGGGGGGCGTTGGTGTTCTCCCTAGGCAAGGTCCTCGGGATAGGAGATTGAAGGGAAATAAACGAGACGGACGGGGGCCGAACGTGGCAATTGCGCTGCTTCGAGAAGCGTTGCGGGCGGGTTTCCCATTTCGGCTGTTTCTTTTGCGTGCGTTGCGATACGGGCCAATTCCAGTCCCGCAGTCAGTTGCGAATCACTCAAAGCAGTCCAGTTTTTGTTTATCTCTCTCTCTCTCTTATCTCACCTCTCTTTCCTTCTCGTGACTGCACTAGGCAATGGATGGTTTCAGCAGAGCGTTTGGGCATGAGATGCTCACTCTTGTGGGGTACGGCAACCACATCATGTGAGGGTCCCCGAAGCTAAGGGAATTGATGTCTTAGCCCTGGGCATCAGCTCTGGCCCCATTTTCCAGATTGGATTTTATTTCTAGTTTCAATTGATTGTAATTGCTTTCTTGTCCCTTTCGCGTGCTCCCATGCCATCCCTACGTAATGAGACAGCACCCCATCCCTCCCTCGCTTGAGGGCAGAGACAAAAGGGCGGGGGGGATGGGGGAAGAAAGCAGCCAATCAGCCTGAGATCCGGACACCGGTCCCGACTGACTGAAGCAGGTGGTAGCCTTGTGGTGGCACTGGCCCCCAATTGCCCCTGGCCTGGAGGGATGGGAAGGGAAGGGCGTGAGAGAGAGACAGAGAGAGGCACGTAATCCATCCGTATCTATTCCCAGAAACCAAACACTCGGTTCCGCCCCCTCGGTAACCGGTGTGTATGTGTGGTGTGTGTGTGGTGCCCTTAAGGATCCTTTGCTAGGCGCCGGCCACCGCACACACCCAGGAAGGCGAGCAAGCGAGATATGCGCGGATGAGGCGTAGCTACATAGCCTGTGCCTTTTGGTCTGGTCATGACGATGATGACGGTTATGATAGATGACCAAGCTGACAGCCAGCATCAAGTGGGGAACACCGAGATTTGGGACCTTTTTTCTTTCGTTGGCTTACAGGATTTCTCTCTCCAGGGGAATCACGATCAGGGTTTTGGTTGGGAAATCCATCACATCACAGTGCCTACTAGTACTAGCTGGATATCAAGGAACGAAAGGAAATTGAGGCTAAAATAAACCCGCACATGTGACCAGCAAAGCAGCAAGGGGAGTAAGTATGTATAATGTACAGGGCCGTAAAATAATCCATTACACTGCATTTTAGGTACGCATGGGGGGAAAACACTCCGAGGGGAAAAAAGAAAAGAAAACCATGGAAGCCTGCATTAGCTGATCAGACACAACTGCGGGGGTGGGAAAAAAGCAAGGTATTTTAGTGCCATGGAATAGCGTGCCAGCGACCTGCGTTGTCACAAAGTCACAGGACTCGACGTGTCGACTGGGCTAGTGGCTTTTGAAGCCATCGTGAGAAACATCGTGAAACGGGGGGTGCATCGTCGGCCAGGACCGGAGGGGTTCGAGAGACATGACTGGTCTGGATGGGGAGGATCGTCATATGATCTTGCTGTCTGGATAGCAGAACCCGCGATGAGGAATGGTTGATGTCTGACGTGTTGTGTTCATCGCCCAGTTGCCGTTCAATCACCTCGCAGCATGTACATCACATCCTATCCTACCTTGTCATTGTAAACAGGTCACTCTATTCCATGGCCCCCACATACTGACTTACCCCATTCCATTTGATCATCTACCCCGTTGCGCCAAGAATGGGCTTTGGGGGCTAGGATTCGGATGGAAGACCGACCTGGAGAAGCCCAGGGAGAACGGGTCAACTTGGGCTTGCAATAGCGGTAGCACTAGCATGGGAGTTATCCATAGTTCCAAATACTCAATCACAATCAGCATGGGGCCTCCTGCACGGTGACAAAAAACATTCAAAACTCCCATTCAGTTTTCCTATTTCCCCACAGACTGCTCGGTGCCCCTAATTGGTGACAACAAAGTCAAGGTGATTCGATGGTCCTGCTTCCTCAAACGCTCAATGTCATGACGCTCCACTTCTTCTGCCAACTTACTGGCTTGACACAAGTGATTGCTCCCTGCATCAATCCCGAGTTTCCCCCCTTCCCAGCCTTTTTTCTCCACCTGTCTCTTCCCCTCCACCCGTTTCTTTATGTCGACTGAGACGCAGTCAAGGTAAATGGCCAAGAAAATAATGTAATATACAGCAGCCAGCTCCTTCAGGGGAGTATGAAAATTAGAAGCGACAAGAAGCAAAATATAAAAAAAGAATAAAAGACTGGTCCGCCCATCCACAGACAAAAACCAGCTCTCAACTCCGGACCCGTTGTGGTAGTAAGTGATCATTCCCTTCCTGTGTAGATGGATGCCGAAAAAGTAAGATGGGCAAAAGATATATATATTCTCGTGTGTATATGGAAAACTCAAGCATACACGCCCCTTCATGTATTGCTCGTTGGTTCTGGAACCTCTCCTTTACTGACCTGCGGGTCTCGAGCTGGCCATTTCTCCGTAACGGCCACGGTGCTTGGTTGTATCGTACGCCTGCAACACACGAGTCTGACTCTCGTCGGCCTGCGAGAAGGCATAGCCACGTTGCTTGCGCATGCGCTGGACTTGCCGTACCTTTCGGATTGCCTTCTGGAATTGCTCCATCCTACACGCGCGGTTAGCATCATGGTTATCCGGGTCTGATGAATAGGGGTCGCAACTTACCTAGGCCTATAGTCCTGAATGTTGTACTTCTGAATCTCCTGGATGTGATGGTACGTCTGTGGGAAGTACATCCGCTTGACGTATTTCCATGCAATGTCGCGTGAAAGACTCAGGAAGGCAAGAGCAAACATCTGCAACCAGAAGACAGGGCTGGAGTACAACCTGGGGATGATGCCGAACAATTCGTTCGACATGTTGATCATAGGTCCAACGTAACTCAGTACAACCAAAAGCACCCACCAGATAGCCATACTACCTGGAATGGCAATGATATGGTACTTGGTCCAGTTGCTAGTAATCAGCGCTGCCTTGCCAAGAGTTGTGAGCAGGATCGTGTTGTACATGGCGGTACCCCAGACCCAATGCCCAGCGATCCGACCGTCGCCCTGGATCATGTCTCCCCACCAGATCAAGACTCCAAAGACGTAAATAATGATGGATTGGTAGATGGCATTCAGCGTCCACTCTGCGAAAATCTTGAGTCTGAAATGCGAGTTGCTCTGACCCATCATATAGAGCTGGGGGTATCGATCCAGGAGGCGAGCAGAGATGAATTGATCCAGGACACCGAGCACCAGGGGGGGCAGGACAGTGAAGAAGACGTTGTAGCCTGACAGAATCCAAGACTCGAAGATAATTTGCCCAGAATAGGCATTCTGGAAGACGTACCAAAATTGTGTCATGTACAGGGCGATGTTCTTGTAGAACGAGAACAGAATGGTCTTGCTCACACGCTGATAACTCCAAGCACCGTGAACAAGCAAGAGTTTGCGGAGGAACCTGAACTGGGCAATGGCGACATCAGCACTGCGAGCAGCCTGGAGACCCTCTTCACCGCTGATACCCACACCAATGTGCGCAGCCTGGATCATGGACACGTCGTTGGCTCCATCACCGATAGCGAGCAGAATCGACTCTTTCTGATACTTCTTGACGAGCTTCACAACCAGGGCCTTCTGAAGAGGAGACACACGGCAGCAAATGACGGCCTTGCACATCACGGCAAGATCGAGGAAAAGCTTCTCCAGGTCCTTTTCAAGGGCAAATGTCAACGACTTTCCGTCAATGACGAGGGCTAGAGTGTCCATCTCGATGGTGCCGCCGCCTTGCGTCCGAATGGCATCCAGTTTCTTCTGTATATTGTCTCTCGTGGCCACTGCAGTCTCCTCGTTGACAATGAGAAGCATCATTTCTTCGCTGAGCAACTTGCAACTCATACCGATATTGATAGCCGTTTCCTGTCGATCTCCAGTCAGCACCCAGACCTTGATGTTGGCCTGTTGAAGCGTGTGGATTGTCTCTGGCACGCCATCCTGAAGTCTATCCTCAATGGCCGTGGCGCCCAAGAGGAAGAAGTCGTGCTCGATGAGCTCAGCAGCCTTGTCCAGTTCATCGGCTCGGTTTCCACCGACAGTTGTGGCGGCAGCGTCAAAGATCCTGTACCATTCTTCGAACTCGTGGTCAGGGACCTCGCGCACTGCCAGGCAAAGCGTCCTCAATCCTTCAGATGCGTACTCTTCGAGGTGGCGTAGGGTCGCCTCGACATGAGGGTTCTGGTCGTGTAAGCGTTCGAGGATAACAGTGTCTGCTCCCTTGCAGTAGACGCGGATCTTGCCGTCTGGGCAGCGGTAGATGGTAGACATGCGCTTTCGAGTCGAGTTGAATTCGCAAACTGCAAGAAGCTCGTACTCAAGTTGCTGGCCATTGGGGTCTTCGAAAATCACAGCTTTGGGTTTTCGGGCAGAGAACTTGTAGCCGAACTGGACGGCGCCTTCCACAAGAGCACCTTCGTCGGGAGAGGCTGCCTGGTACTTGATCTTACCCTTCTCGTCGGTTTCGGGGATAACGGTATGACAGGTGGCGAGCAGGGAAAGGAAATGGTCGATCGCTTCGGCAGTTTCGTGGCGGTTTTTCAGATTGGCCTTCAGATCTTTGAATTCGAAAATGCCTTGCTCTGGGCTTTCCTGATCTGCTGCGCGGCGGTCTTCGGGGACCTCTTCGGCATATTGAAGGCCCGCGATAGAACACTGCTTAAACTCCATCATATTGCAAGTCAGAGTACCAGTCTTGTCGGAGAAGACGTATTCTACCATTCCAAGTTCTTCGACCAAGCTCGAAGTTCGGCAAGTTGCGGGAGTGTCGTTTCTATCATAGTACATATCCAGATCATCATTGATGAGAATGCCATGCCAGTATTTAACAACTTCAACGGTGACGAAGAGCGAAATGGGAACAAGAGAAGAGAACAGCACCCAGTAAGTAACCATGTCCTCTGCAAAAATCTTTGCGATGGTGCCGGCGTCAGTCAGTGTGCCCAGTCTCAGATACTCGTATGGCTCCTGGCCAGCCTCCTCGCCGTCCGAGAGGCGGTTGCTATTGCGGATGATGAGATCGCCGGCGGTACTGACCGCGCTGAGAACCAAAACAATGCCAACGAGGACCAGCACTAGATAGTTGAGCTTCTTCTCGACCTTGGTGCGCTTAATCGGCGTTGCAGTGGCGTTCCGCATCAGCTTCGTCTCGTGTCCGGTGAAAACGACGACACCATGGATCCAAGGTGTGTTTCTGAGCACAGCTCCACGAAGGAGAAGCTGCTCAGGGTTCAATGGTAGCTCCTTTTCTCCACCCCCAGTCTGCATGGTCATGGTAGCCTCGTAGGTGTACAAGCTGCTGTTTGGCTGTTCCGATTTGAGGCTTCCTCCCAGGCGACTCAACTCACTAGGTGAAACCATGGTGGAGGTCTCGGGAAGTGCCTGCTTGATCTTCAAGTTTGTCTCACCATCCAGGTTCGCTGTCTCGATATAACAGAGACCTTCAGGCTCAGAACTAGCGAGAAGCACCATGTCAGCTGGGAAGGGTTCCTCAGACTCTACCCGGACCACATCTCCAACCGCAACATTGATCCATTTGGTTTCTGCGAAGGTCGTCCCTTGCAGCACGCGTGCCTTGGAGGTGTTGAGCGCATTATCAGCCTGTCTTCTTCGATAATCCTCCACCAGTTCCTTCACGGCCGAGATGGCCAACACGATGGCAAGAGGTGCAATGGTAGTATACGGATTGGTAGGCGACAAGTTTGGAATCTGTTGCAGCAAGGCCGTGAATAAGAAGAAAACGTTGGCAATCTTGGAGAACTGCTCGTAAAGGAATTTCGGGAGGAAGGTAACGACGTTGTACTTGCAGGTCGAGATATGATTGTCGACGTACTTGTTCGCAGCGTTCGCCGGGGGGTTGTTGAGATAGATGATCCTGGGTCCGAGAGTTGAAGGGTCAGGTTTACTTCGCCCGAAGCCGAATTTGAAGTTACCCATGTCAAAGTTGCTCTTCTTTTTTGATTGGGATGAGCCTGCGTCGCCCCCGCCATCGCGAGATTCAGTCAAGGGCAGGTCCATTTCTGAATACCCTTGGCCCATACCAAGTCTGTTCTTGACCCGGCCCAAAAACCCTCCACCAAGACCCAGCACGCTGTTCCGATGCCGAGCATTGGATCTCGATTGGGGGATACCTTGCCCGCTGGGTCCGCCATATGAATCGTCATGGTCGTCATAGTCATCCGCATAGCGCTGGTAGTTGTCGAGGTCAGAGGTCTGGCTGTACTGTCGCTGAAGGCCGCCTGTTGGTCTCAGATTGCCCGGGTCGCGGTTCGGCGGGCGGTAGGACGTTTGTTGTGCACCGACAAAATCATCGTAGGAAACGGAGGGTCTAGCCTGCGACTCTTGGTCGAGGTTATAGTTTCGCATCATTTCATCATCGTTAAGGTTGGATCGTTGGCCGTTATTGTAAACGGGCTGTTCGTTGTCGAGATCGAGTAACAGATCATCGCGATTCCCGGGAGGTCCCCCATAGGGGTTTCCCGTCGGTCTCCCAGCCATGCGAGACGACGAGCGATGTCAGTCAGAGGTGTTGAAGCTCGGGGAATGGCCCATGCGGAATCGAGGAAGAGAAGCCAGCACTCGGTCGGAAAATAAGGATAAAGAGCGAGAATGGGGCGCCGTTGGAGCTGATGGCCACCTAAATCGGAATTCGTGGATACGAGGGATCGATGCTATGCGTATCCAATGCGGTGCTGCTCAGCAGCTGGGTGTGGGTGTGTCCTGTCGTGAAAGGCGGCTTAGTTTGGCTGATACCCTCGAGGTTGCGTCTGCCGGACTCAGCCTCCTTTTGGCGCGCAACTTGGATGACCTCCCGTCTACAGTGGCCAGAACGATGCCGCCGAGGTGGGACAGATTGAGAATGGGTCACCCCTGAGGCTGCTGTGCTGTCGGTGAGGGACGAACGTCGAGCTGCTGTATGGTGAAAGGAGAGAAAAGGTGGCCCTGCCCGCAAATAACAGTGTAGAGAATGCTGGATAGAACTTGAGATCGTCCCGTTGCTTGCTTCGGAATGTATGGGTATTGCTGACAGCAGTGCTGGAAGTTTTGGTCGTCAGTGAGTGGCATTGCTGCCCCAATCAGGGATCCGACATGCTACCTACAGCACTACCTACCTGCTGTCCAGTGGAGGCTACAGCTCTGCAGCCCCCCCATTCCCCACCCGAAAGTGCCCAGCCGCATTTGATCTGAAAATACCTGTATGACCTGTAGCGTACCCACTGAAATCATCGCCAGAGGGCTGCTATGGCGGGACGCAGTGCATTAGGTAAGAACATGGAGTCTCTTACAGGCCACTGCAGTCTCCACCACCCACTTTCCGCCACCTTTTTCTTGCGACTGTTACAGAAAGGGGCAGCCAACCAAGTCCCTTGTTGCTATTATTATTATTCTCCTCTGTCCGCTAGCTTGTACGAGCTTGACTGCGGGTGGGATCAGCTGCAAGTATGTGCCTATTTGCTGTGTCGCCGCGTCAGCACAGCCGAGCTCGATTGTTGTCACCTCGAGTTCGTTCATGCAACATATTTGTGCCTCGTACTGCCTATTCTATACCTTTCATTTTTTGTTGGGTACAGACATCGATTGTTTCTAACATTTAGCAGGGCAATTGATTAACAAGATAGTTCTAACTATACCTCACAGAAGTAAAGACCCGAGCATCTATCTCTGTCGCCATCTTGACCGTTGCAAGAAATACCTACCATGTAGGTGCCTGCCCCTTGCACTGCCACATGGCAGCTGTTGCCCTGCCTTCCTCGCAATCGTCTTCGCAAATCGTCATTCTACTTATATAACTAGACATGGGTGTGCATATGAGAGCTCTTGACAGCTACAAGAGGGTCTTTTGTTACTTGCTACGTAGATATAGGGAACTTTTTCCAATACTTTATATATCTCACCCGGTCCCATCTGTCCTGCCGATAGGTTCCCCCATGTTTTGGGAATCATCAGCGAGCCAGGGCAGGCTGGTGCTTACTGCTTGCGTGCTTCTTATGCCCTTCTCAAGCGTAGCAAAAGAGAGCATGAGCATATCTGAGTACCCTCGGCTCAAAGAATGTATTGGCTGAGCGAATTGCCAAATCGCCTCTTCATTCAACAAAGGCGCCTTTTGCGTGCATACTTGAACCTTAACTCAGGTCCAACCCCCTCCATCCCAATTCCTCATAGACTTCGGTTTACAGAGAAGACTTAGTAGGCAGCGCCTCACCCCAAACACTTGATTTAATCCACTCGCCAATGTATCCATTGACCTGGGGACCAGCCTGTGTCAAGGCCCAGTGGCTAGCGTTGACACTCCTCTTCGTCAAATCCTTGAAGTGCTTATCCATGTTCCGCGCCATCTCGGGTGGCAACGCAGTGTCCCTTTCTGCCGTGACCAGCAACGACGGCATCTCCAGGACCGTCGGCGTCTCCGCCAACGGCCTATCCTCCTCAAAGTTAAGCTTAGCCGTTCTGTACCAGTTCAACGGGCCGTGCAGCTCCGGTGCTGGGTGCGCGGCGTACTTCTTCACGTAGTACTCGAGCTCCTCCTTCGAGAGCAGGGGGGACGGCTTCAAGGAGTCGAGCTTATCGAAGAGAATGCCCTTGGATACGTCGAATGCAGGCTCGCCGTCGCTGGTCCGGCCTCCAAACATGCATGTGAAGAATTGGCGAAGCTTCTCTTCGCCCTGGATGTTGGCCTCCGTCTCGGGGCCTCTGAATTGCAGCTGGTACTTGAAGTTGGTCAAAATGCCAAGAGCGATGACGTCCTTCAGGTCATGGTACTCGCTTCGCGGGGGTGGAAACGGAGTGCAGACGCTGAAGACACCCTTGATGAGCTTCGGGTGCCAGAGCGGGAGTCGCCAGACCACAGCACCACCCCAGTCGTGGCCACCAAGGATGATCTGCCCATCCTCGCCAACAAACTTCCTAGCGAGCTCTGCGAGGTCGTCGGACAGGCTCTTAAAGCTGTAGGGTTCGATCTCGGCAGGTGCATCTGTTCCACCATAGCCAAGCATATCAGGCACCACTACCCGAAGTCCGAGAGAAATGAGGTAAGGGATCTGGCAACGCCAACCGAAGCCAATATCTGGGAATCCGTGGACCAGAACGATGGTGTCTTTGGGTTGGCCCTCAGGCTCGCCTAGCATATAGCTGTATGTCTTTCCTCTGATTTGAGCCGTCTCATACTTGACGCGGGTGTCACCCGGTGTCAGCTTGTCTGCGGCACTCATATCTGCGGTCAAATCGGTACACCGAACGCTGGAATATATAGTGATAAATCAATGTCCAGCCGGGAAATACGTAGAGAGGCGCGCTCGTCTTTTATTTTATATTCTTCCAGCTCCCGTAGGCTCGGGCGGGATTCAGATGCGGACGGCCCGACACCTGCCTGTTTCATGTACTCGTGCACAGCAGCGGGGCCGAAGCTTGATCTGAGGCATCGCAGCGAGCAACGATCGATCATGCCGAGGCATCTTGTCCGGCCCCTCCTAGTCCCCAACAATGTTGAACCAAGACCAACCTAATTTGACAACACCATGGATCACTCCGTCCGCCACTTGTGTCACTGCGGATAATTGCCCACCAGGGACCCTGCCTGGGCGGCAGTTTGGGAACCCGGACTACCTAGTGCTTAATATGCGCGTCGCTTGGAGCGTTTCAACTGACCAGAGTCTTGGATATGTACGAGCACCTTTGGGGCTGCCAGTATGTTTTTCTCGTCCCAGGCAAGGAAGTCGTCCAATGGACTACGTAACAGGTACTTAGCTGTATGGCTCATGACGTTGATTCTGGGCAGAAATTGGGTCGATTCACCGCCCTTCCTGTTCGGTGTAACGGCAGGAGCAAAATCAAAACGGAACCTGCTTACACTGTGGTATCGCAAGACTTGTTTAATCTGTACTCATGAAATCGTACCACTACCAATGCATAGCCCAACACTCATCATGTCAGTTCCTCGTTTTAAAACGGCCATTGGACGGGCCCCAGCTCCAAGCCATGGAACCCCAAGCACAAATACAAAATACGACCCTGGATGGCTTCTCAGACGACAACGGGGATACAGATGAAGCCCCATGAATGGAAAATAGCAAACACTAAGAAAGGCTTCATGGCCGCCTTCCAAGCCAACGGCTCATTAGTAGATAACCGTATCCTCATCACCTTCGACGACGACATCTTCAGAATCATCATGGTGATGGTGTACTGCGGTTACCAGGCTGGCCGTAGCCCCAGCACCCTCAGGTTCAGGCTCGGCCCTGTCTTTGACATCCTTTTTCTCTGTCTCCATCCCAGGCTCGGGCGGTTCTTGACCATGATTCTGGAGTTCATGCTCAATACGTGGAGAGGATCGCGATCCATACTTTTCAGCATGAAGCTGTTCCTTCTCCTTGAAAGCCTCAAGTTCGGTTTCTATCAGGTTTTTTGCAGCACTGACCTGCTCGTCAATAACATTCTCTTGGTCCCCTGTCAGTTTCCACGGAGAATAGAACTAAGGTCAAGGTCAGCCACGTGAGCGCCTCAAAAGTAAAGATATCAAGCGGGCAACGTACTATCACGGGTTCAGCCTTCGTTTTCAGATGGCGTGACTGCCAGAGCAATCTGGAGTGCTTTTGATGCATCTATCGCAAATCGTCAGTCTGAGTGCCTTTCCTTCAAACAAAAATGAAGTTGGAACAGGCTGATACTCACCACCTCCTTCTCGAACTCCAATTGTCTACCCATGCGGATTTCTCGCAGCTGTGCGAACCTTTCCTCGTTCTTCTGGTCATCCTCGGCCTTTTGCTTCTTTTGTCGCTCCTGCTGGCGCTTCTCAATCTCCTGCCGCCGCTGCTGGTGCGAGCTGGTATTGGTCTGGCTCAGCGTATTCAACAAGCCTCCAAATAACCGTCTCCCTCTCTTCTTCTCTTCCAGAGACGCCGGCTTTTGCCTCGATGCTTCATCGTAGTACCGTCCTTCGTTTGACTCTCTGCGGTTTCGGCGTGGGGAAGACGCGCGCCGTGGCCTGCCGGGATCCCGTGTGTCGTCTTGTTGCTTGGGCCGCTTCGGAGATCCATCTTCGGTCGTATCAGCAAGGGAGGCCTTGCGCTTACGTTGTACCTGGTCGGCAAGGTCTGCCTCTGGCATGTGTGAATCGGAGGCCATGGCCCTAAATGACGACGTACGCAAGATTGATTAGCAGCCGAAATGATGTTTTCCGGGAAATACAGATCGTTGTGAGCATACTCTTTGGCCGTGGCGATTGTTTGGAGTCGAGGGCGCAGTCCCGCGAAACGACAAGGTCGGCTAGGCAATATTGCGCCAGAGGATGAAGCTATCTCGACAGGTATGTTCCCGAAACCTAAGGCCTACATTTGCCAATGATGGTTTGGGAGGAAATGTCGCTGAGGCGACTCGGATCTCGGAGGGCTACAGGTTAGACACAGGCATCAAACACATGGATGCAACGGTGTTCTCGTCCTGCCTGAGATGCTACCACATCTGCCTGTCTGTGTCTGCCGGAGCTCCCTCCAGCGAGTCCGGAGCTGTAGATGGCTGGAGCTGTTGGTTGGACCCCAGGCGGTTCGCGCACCTGCAGCACGCCCCACTTCCCACTCAGCGAATAACGACCGCCCAGTAACCAATGTATAGGATGATAAATCAGTAAACATCGAATGACCGTAATTTTGGGCATAACTGATGGAATCGCGCAAGGTTAGGAGAAGATGTATTATATCATGTAGGCGCAGAATTAATACTACGAGCTTCAGTAACAGGTCTGGGATTGAGTGGCTGATTGGTCCAACCGATACAGGGTAGGTGGCCAACAGAATGGCTGTACCTAGAATCATGGAGCAAACACCAGAGCTGGCTGAGATAAGCATCGCCATCTTTTCTTCAGAGCTCCAACGAACCTCCAACAGAAGCTCTCCCCAGAACCATTTCACACTCCTATCTAGTCACAAGCCTCAGGTTCCTATTCTCCGCCGATCCGCGATCAATCAATAGCCCATCATGTCGCGTCATCATCCGTGAGTCCCCCAAAGAATCCCCTTCCAGATCGCCCACCTCTCCCAGCCAGAAGACTAACCCACTCTGCCTCCAGCGATCTCGTCATGTGTCGCAAACAGCCCGGAATCGCCATCGGCCGCCTCTGCGACAAGTGCGACGGCAAGTGCCCCGTCTGCGACTCCTACGTCCGCCCGACCACCCTCGTCCGCATCTGCGACGAGTGCAGCTTCGGCAACTACCAGAACAAGTGCGTCGTCTGCGGCGGCGAGGGCATCTCCGACGCCTTCTACTGCTTCGAGTGCACCCGCCTCGAGAAGGACCGCGACGGCTGCCCCAAGATTATCAATCTGGGCAGCTCGAGGACAGATGTGAGTTTCTTGCCCCCCGTCTTCGCACGCCTCACGTGCTATCTTCCCACCCCTGGCCAAGCTGCCTCCTGTCTTTCCTTCGATGCTCCTCAAGTTCAGAGACTAACCATCATTTCTTCGCAAATAGTTATTCTACCAAAAGAAAACGAATCGGACGCAAAATTATTAACCCTCGAGCGGCCCGGGTTGGGCTTTCTTGGAAAGATATCAAACTTGTCGTTTTTATTCTTTAATATTGGAAAATTTGGCATTGGTTGGCGTTAGATGGACCGAGCTTACCCTCGCATCATGAGGACGGGACTTGTTTATTATTAAATGGAAGCTTCCAAATACAAGAGCATAAGCCTACTCTGTGACAGTGCCAGCATGAGCATATCAACAAGAAGAATGAGCTGTCTGGCTGCTTTAATAATGACATACACACATGTGCAGGGAAAAGAACTGCTGCTTTACTGTACTATTTGGATTGTTCTACAGAACACCAATTAACATATCTGTAGAGTTATATATACACTCTGAAGTCGTGATCACAATACCCAAAACCGTCCCCAAACGAAATCCCAACGATAAAGAAAACGCCAACCCATGCAACAAAAAGAAGACTACACATACAACAATTTTACTAATCAGATATAACTCACCCTCGTCCCCATCCCTGCAGTGGCCTTTAGCTTTCCCCAGAAAGTGCCCAGAGCACGTTGAACGCGAAGCCTGGTATTCTTGTTCCCCAGTATAATAATGAATCCCATCATGAACACCAAAAGCCTCATTAAGAGCATGGGGTTACTATTAAGTGAGAGGGTGAGTTGCTCCATGATAACACGAAATCGAGACAAAACCATGGATGCCCTCGCCGTGATAGTAGGAGGAGCGACCGCCTTTCGATTCGTCTTTGGATTTGCCGGTGGCAAGCGCGGGGAACGGACAGTATCCGGAACCTTCCTTGTCTGTCTTCCCTTTACTGACCCCGAAATGCTTGGTGTATCTTCAACGCCAAAGTCGAGTTCGCTTGCTTCCTCTTCAGCCTCTCTGTTCGAGCGCTCCTCCTCTAGTCGTTTTCTTTCTCGCTCCTCATTTTCTGCTCTTAGCCTCTTTGCTTCTTCGAGCTCCTGTTTTAGCTGGGCTTCTTGCCTCTCGTGTTCTTCTTGCTCCAGCCTTTCTTGCTCGTGCTGGTCATCTTGGAGACTTTGCAGAGCTTGAAGAAACGCTTCTCTTCGCTCTTCATCGAGGACTGGGCTCATGGCGATAAACTCTCGAGCATATTCCCAGTCATTGTTGCGAGGAAGGATATGAAGTGTATAGAGCTCTAAGAGCTTTACTCGAGCATTTAGATCTCTTGGTGTGTTGGCGCCGCTGGGCCCCTTGGCAGGAGATCGGTACCGAGATGATGGAGAGGGAGGCTCGCCAAACCGGCCATTGAGATCCAGGTTCGGCGCTGCAGATGTTGCTAGGTATGCCTCGAGTCTCTTCTGGTTGAGAGTTTGGTCCCGGCCGTGCGTGAGCAAGATTGTAGCCCTACCCCCATCCGTTTAGTCAACCGTGTGCTGCAAAATGAAGAATAATTGCACATCAACTTACAAATTAATGACAACATCGGCATCGACATCGCCTTCCACGCCGTGGTATCCATTCCTCACCACCTCCTCCCAGATCTCTCCGTCCCGGATCTTGGAGCACAGAGCTCTCCACTCTGTCTGGCCGAAGGAGTCCTTGCCCTCATCAGGCTCAAGCTCAACTATCGCGTTGAGGATAGTGAGATATAAGCTCCAGACCTTGATACGCGTGGTCCGAGAGGCCCGCGCAACTGGTACAGGTTCTTCATCCTCTTCCGGTCCCGGAGGTGAAATGAGCGGGAGCAGAGTCGTCAGCGCTTCAGGTAGACGACGCGTGAGGAATAGCGTCGATGATTGGCGGTAGGTCTTGGATATATGAGAAGATTGTTTGGCAGAGTTCGGTGAGGAGAGCGAGGAGATGGAGGAAGCCAAAACGTGTTGCGGAAATCGTTCCGAGGTTGGGGCGGTTGCTGCTGCCGAGCTGAACACTGAAAAGGAGCCGTTGGTAGCCATGGCAAAGATAGAAGAGAGCTGATGACGGTCTGTCAGATAGCCCTACGCATGCGTGTGGTCAATGGCGTGAGGTTCCGCTCGAGATAGGAGTAGGAAGCCAAAGGAAGTGAGGATGGAGTCGACAAAGGAAAACAGGGCTCCAGAATATCCGGGGTAAAGTGGGTGAGACGACACGGGCAATTGCGCCTCAGGAAGTGGGAAGGAGGAGGGAGAGGAGCATGGGTGGTCAAATAGAAGGAGTGGCAGGTGGTAATTTAGAACCGTGTGGTCACAAGCGAATTTGCGACATGGCTGTCAGTGAGCATGCCGATGGGGAGAATTGCAATGGAGGTCGGGCTGAGGATGCACAGGCGTTGAATAGCGTGTAGGAGTAGGTGAGGCGCGCGACGGTTCAGCGGTCTGGTCTTCAGCTGGGGGCCTTGTCACTGGTTCAATCTCTCAGTGGGCCCCATGAAGCTCACCAGTGGATGTTGACGGTGCCGAGGCTAAATCCCAACCTGCTCGGCCGGGATCGAGAGCTGCTCGTGTGGCGGGGAGCAAGGCTCCACCAGCCTCGCTGCGAGAGCAGGCAGTATTACGGTTTACCGCCGCTTGGGATACCTACAGCATGTTTTCTTTTTGGAAGCGCACAATCCCTCTCCGAATCGCCCCGTGCATGGCACCGAATCAAACTAGCTGGCTTTGCATGCCGATTGAGCAGGAAATATCATGCCTGTATTCTACGATTTGGGTGTCCGCAGTTAGCGAAGGCTCGTTCCCTGTCACACTTACGAAGATCGGATGCTCAGGCACGGACTCACGTGAAAAGACACCCGGACCCCTTTACTCGGAGTAGGTAAATAAAAACAATTACCGGTATGCGTCGTCGAACTAACGACCTACCAAAGGAGGCATAATACCGACTCGCCCCATCCATCCTTGTCCGAGGTTCACGACAACGCCAGAGAGTTTGAAGGCAAGTTGATCATCATCACCAACCATCGTTATTGTGGCATCGCTAGCTGGGCGCATCTCGAAAGCGCCATCGCACAGACAACCTGCCAGGCATAAAGAAGCAGGGTAGCCTCGTGCTTTGCTTGGTCCATGCTTAAGCACATCATGCCACGGGACAATTTAATTGTAGCAATTCGCATGAATGTGATTAGGACGCCGATCCGGAGATGACGACCCTCTTATTACCTAGTCTTAATGACTGTCATCCAACGTCAAATACTCAAGGCTGTAAACCGCAGGCTCTAATCTATTATCTTAATATGATAGTATCGCTAAAAATTCTAAAATCCAATGCTGATGTGTGTAAAACAATCCCAGGGTATTCACCATAAAGAAGCATGATGCTTACAATGACGCCAAACCGAAATCTATCCTAAATCAAACAAGTCTTTTCCCAAGAACACATGGCCCCGAGGCACAACTCCATGTGAGCAGGTCATCTCATATGCCTCAATCACCGTTTCCGGCGGGGAGACCTTCTCACAGAGGCATCCTCGACATCATCTTCTGCCTTGGATATGATGATGCTATCCTCTTTATCCAAAATTGAATTTCCCAACTCCATTAGCTGGTCTTCTCTCACCCACCCAGCTTCAACCGCAAAGCCGACGATGTCTTCTGCGCTCCCAAAACAGGGGACATTTGATTTTGCCTCGGGGTTCAAATATCCCCACATCTCCCCAGTGAGCTTCTTAAAGTGGTTCAGTTCTTTCTTGCTTCCTGCAAAGTTATTGACGAGATAC
The DNA here is from genome assembly GCA_026958235.1 of Clonostachys rosea. NCBI lineage: Eukaryota > Fungi > Ascomycota > Sordariomycetes > Hypocreales > Bionectriaceae > Clonostachys > Clonostachys rosea. Next base: position 6,709,681 of record CP110204.1, read on the forward strand.
TCATAAAGGTATGCAAGCCAGAGAACGTTGGTGTAGGGCGCATATGCGTCCCATGAAATTGGCCCGTCGATCCCTTTTGCGTAGGCGCTGTCGTGCTTCTCGGGGGGGAGGCATATGCGATCAGCTCGCAGTAGAAACGAGCGCATTTGCCGGTACACCTTGCATTGCGGTGCATGGGTGCTCGTGAAGAGGCTGAGATCTTTTTCCAGGTCATAGGCGACTGGTTTGGCGTAATCGATACTGAGGTCTTCGGCCCTGGACAGGCCATAATCCAGTATTGTGATCTCAAGCCCCGAGTATCCAAAGTATCCCAATGAGTCCGGATGCCTCTTGCGGGGAGGTGACACCTGCCTGAGGCACAAGTTGCCTTCATGGAGGTCACGATGCTCAAACATAGCCACATCCTCGGCTCGGGCCAGCGCAATGGCTTCAAGAAAAAACACGTCCCATAGCTGATCCATGCTTGTAAGCTCCCAGTCTTCCAAAGCCTTACCCGCATCGCCAAGTTCGACGACAAGGAATTTCGTATCTGGGAGATATCTGGTGGGGGAAGGATAAAATTGTGCTCGGCCGGGATCCTGTTTCTTCAGCTTCTTTTGGAACGCCTGATGGGTTTCAATCAACTGCCGGGGTGCTTTCCCTTGCACTACATAGCGTTCCTTGTAAACAACAAAGCCAGGTATGTCGGCCAGCCACTCTGATATCTGGAGTTCTCCCTCAACGTCTTCTCCCGAGCGTGGCTCTTCATCCACCAGTCCGGACCGGACCTGCGCTTTCGTCTGCGCCTTGAGAGGCGACTCGAGCCGCATGACTTTGATAATGCTCGTTCCTCTCTCATTGCTGACACGGTAAACCTCAGCGAATGATGCCTCTGCAATTTTGGTGATTTGATCTCCTGGAGGACAAATATCCTCCCAGGTTAACATTCGTAACGAAACATCGCCCGCATCCCCTTCGTCCAATCCAGGTCCCTCGACATGACTCTCGCGGTGAATTTCTGCCACATATTGTTGATAGTCCTGTGGTTCTGGCTCTAAAATTTCGGTCGCAGCCACTTCCTGGATGCTCTCTTGTGGGCAAGCGTCTGAACCTGGCGGGTCCTCGGGTTTGATATGCTCCTCTTTCTCCTCAACAACCTGTACAGGAACACAAGATGATAACTGCTCGGCTGAGATTTTTATGACGGAGAGGTTCTCAGTCAACTCATTCACAGCTTTGTCATCAACCTGCACTTCAGGCTTCCTCCTCCAGGGGCTTTGGGGAAGCTCTGCAAATAGTCGCTCCGCCTTGGACCTGGTTGTCCTCTTTCCGTACTTGCGCGAAGATGTTGTGCCTGCCATGATGTTCCATCATACATATGCGAATTGGTCGATGTTGCGAATTTCTCTTCGACTGATTGCAGTGGTGAACCTCGAGCTCAAACTATGTAGGTCGCCGTCAATGAGCGGTTGGCAGGGCAACAGTCACTGGTATTCGCTGACTAACCGTAATTTGTTCTGCAGGTGAGAACGACTCGAGTCCAAGCGAGCCCCAGATAACGCACCTGTGGCTAGTGCGATGGATGGCCTGGAATTGGCCACTCAGGATTGGAGAAGGCCCCCCACACGGGCGGATAGGCTCCAAGTCTATGTACGTGCTCATTTAGACCAACATCTGGCGACATCGAAGCTTCCACCCTAATTTTCTCCTCACCCGCGTGTCATTGCCATTTGCGCCGACGCTTTCCCCTCCTCCTCCTCCTCCTCCCCCTTCCTTTTTCCTTTTCTTTCTCCTCTTCTCTTCTTCCTCGGCCATTTTCATCAACTCGTTGGGTGGACTCCAGTCATGGCTGATTTCCTGAAGAACGTATTTGGTGGCGGCGAGGCCCAGAAGCCTGTCGCGATCAAGCCCGACTCCGGTAATCTCTCACACGACAACCTGTCGCAACCCGGATCTAAGCTTACCACTGACGCGCAACATTAGACTTCGCTGATTTCGCTGGAGCTCCTGATCCTACCCCTGAAGCTGCTCCTGTCATTGGTACTGATGGTTCAGCCCCTGCCACGTCGACCCAGGTCCCTTACACCAAGTGGTACAACGTCCACGAGCGCCACTCGCTTTCCGAATTCAAGAGCGAGGGTATTATCCTCGTCATTGGCTTGGTCATCGTCGTCCTGCACATAATCGGTTCCCGCGCGAATCGTTCCAAAGCTCGAGCATGGATCCGCGCCCACGCTCCTCTTCTCAAAAGCGAGTATGCCCTAGTCGGCTTCAGCGGTGTTCCCAACTCGAACAAGGAGGATGAAAACACCAACACCCTCATCAAGGAGAAGTCTCTCACCGAGTTTGTCTCATACGCCACCGGTAGGCAAAACACAGCTTTCACGGATATCAAGATCAACCTCACCAAGAAGTACAACCCAATTGTCAATGCTATTGAGCATGGTGCTGCTTTTGTTATGGAGTCTGCCTTTGAAACCCCCGAGGATTCCGTCGAGGCCGTCATCTACCCATTCGATGGCAAGGAGAACGAGACTGTCCCCAGCCTTCCTGGTTCTGCTGAGGCTCGTGCCAAGGATGGCAAGAGCAACTATGATTCCTTCGTGTGGGCTATCGTGAACAAGAACAACATGAAGCAGGTTCGCGACCTGCGATACGACGTCTCCCTCACCTCCACCAAGGATAACTCGAAGCTGGCTGACTGGCTTACTGTCATGAGCGAAAGTGCCGAAATCACCAACGCCCTTCTCACCGATGAACTTGCTGCAGCTGTCAAGGCTGCCGGAGATGCCTTCCAGTACCTCATCATCACCGACCAGCCCGCTGACAAGCCCAAGACCCTCGCCGAGAACGTTTCCAGCAAGCGCATCATTCTCAAGTACCGTCTCAACTCTGGTAACAACTACAAGGAATCCCTTCCTCTCTTCACCTACTTCAACCGCCTCCCCGACGTTCTTGTACAGACTGCCCGCTTCCGTCCTGAGGTTCTCAAGAAAGTCAAGGCTACCCGTGAGCTGATGGACAAGGAGCTCAGAAAGGTTCTGGATGACGAGAAGGCTGAGGAGCGTCTCCTGGAGAAGGAGAAGGCCAAGAAGGCCAAGCGTGATGCTGAGCTTGCTGGCCTCAATGCCAAGGCTCAGAAGAAGTATCTGGAGAAGGAAAAGGAGAAGGAGATGCGCAAGGCCCAGAAGAAGCAAACCACGCGTGGGTAAATCCTGTAACAACACACTTCAACGTACTATATTGTCATCATCACTCTATTGTATTAAGGCATATTAGTTAAAACCGGACACGATCTTGGTTCGAAATATAATTCCCAACGTTATTAATACCAATGCGTTGTATTTAGTGGCAAAATAGCAATGTACATTATCTAGCAATTACAAGATAATTTGACGAGACCAAGAGAAATATGCCGTATGCTAGGTATGGAATGTTCATGTGAATAGGCTTGGGGGCAGCCCCTAAATCTCTTCTCTGACTTCCTGAGATAAATGAACTCTGCCTTGCAGACAAAACATGGAAGAGGGAGTTTGAAGGCCACTCAGCACACGACGTGTCAAGCAACGGATTTTTATTGTTGTCGCAACTCAAAAAAATTGGCAAAAGTTGGAGGCAAATGTGTTCGCTTTGCGATGACGCTCGAAACCAGACCGGGAGAGGATCCAAATCAGCCAATACATGCCCAAAGAGACTATTATACAATTGGCATCGCCGGGAAAATGCGATGCATTTCCACATGTACAAGTACAAAATACAGATAGGTCGCGGATTTTCCGGACCATGATCTCGAAAGTTGTCCGGAAATTACTGGACTTTATCATCCTACCCAAACAGTCGGGAGAGGAGACGACAGAAATATTAGATTCGACAAGATGAATCCCACGCTCAAGAGAAATTATGCAAGATAGACACGAACAGCAAAGGGGGTAATCTGGCCCCCCTGAGCCATTCAAGGGGGGTCAAAGCTTTGCATTTATCCAAGAAGAATCTCGCCCTCCTCCTTATGCTGGGCATCCCACGCTTTCTCGAGGATGTGGCCCAGCCCGCGGCGGTACGCGATGCCGCCGATCCTCTCGATCCAGAGCACGTTGACGATGTAGATGTACTCCTCGACGTCCTTGTTCGCCTGGAACTGCTCCTCGCTGAAGAGGTGGGACCCCCGGCGCTCGATGACGGTGGAGATGGCGACGAACTCGAGCATCTCGTCCTGGTCGCGGCCGTAGTTGGACGACTGGACGCCGAGCCAGCCGTCGTGGGCGCGGAACGTGCCCGCCCAGCGGTTCGACTTGGTCCAGATGTTGCCGACGGCCACGGGGGGGCAGTCGGCGTCCCGGGGGGCAAGGGACTCGGAGTAGTCGACCTCGAAGAAGGCTGTTTTGGATCGGAAGGACAGTAAGGGGCCGGGGTAGGCGAGCTCGCCGACCGGCGGCTCGTAGGTGCCCTGTTCGGGGAGGTCCTCGACGGGAACGGGATACTTGAATGTTGTGTCCGGGTCGCCGTCGTATTTGAAGTAGTGGCTGCCTGATTTCGACCACCCGGCCGGCAGCACCGTGGCCGGCGTCTTCCTTGCCCTCAGGTCACGGTACTGTAAGCCCGTATTGGCGACGGGTACGCTGGCCTGCCTATCGGTGAGGCTCCATGTCACGGTAGACTTGAATTTGAAGCCAGAGGTCGGCTGTAGCCTTTTGGGTGCGGTACCGCCCTTTCCCCAGGCCAAGGTATCGTGTACGTAGTCCGCAGCAGCTCGCCAGAGGATCATATCGGCGGGGACTCCGTCAAACCACCAGCCCATCCACGACCAGGATGGGAGGAAAGGGGGTTTCATCACAGCCCGTCGTCTGATAGACGCTTGCGGTCGCCACAAGAGCGCGACATCGAGAAACATAAGGGGCATCCCGTAGATGAACCCGCCTGGAAACACCCGCGATAGCATGTGGGTGATTCCAGCAAAGGCCCTGAGCGCGTCCTCGGGGACGGTCACCTTCCTGGCGCTATACTCCATCGCGATACGGGCATACTCGTCCAGATCTGGCCAGGTCGTGTGGCGATAGCCTAGGATGGCCTCTGCCGGCGCAATCGTGCAGACGGGAGTAGGTTTGCGCTGAATCGCCTTCAGAATACTGGGCGGGGTGTTCTCCCACAGGTCGCAGTGGCATTCCCAGGTGATGGCATCCTCGAAGAAGAACACGCAGCGCCGCGAGTACATGTACTCCTGCAGCGTCCACCCCCTCGTGTGCCACCTCGACTTCAAGACCAGCTCATCGTGGCTCTGGCCCTGCGGACGGAACCCACCCCCGCGCGCTGGCGGTGGCCGGCGCGGGTCGAGCTGCACCAGCCCGGTCTCCGCATCGCCATGCGCCGCGACAATGGTCAGGTAGGCGCCCGCGAAGATGTCCGCCATGTGCCTGACGTGCGCCTCCTTCTGCACCTCGTCGTCCTGCACGATGCAGAGCCGGTCGACCCAGATGTACTTGAGGCCCAGCTTCCGCGACAGCCTGATGGCATCGTATATGGTATCGGGGACATCCCTCTCCGGCAGGCCGTCGCGGTACATTTCTATATTGCTCTTCAGCAGCTTGGCCGACTCTTCTGGCTCGCTCTTCCGCTGGTTGGGCCCCATGCCCCAGACATAGCTCAGAGCCACATAGCGGTCGCCTGGCTGTGACCTTACAAGACAGCGTTCGGAGGAGTCAATCAGCCACTCTGGACGAAAGACCGTACTCGCTGTCGGGTCGGGGTCATCAGCTGGGTTACTGATGCTGCAATGATGGTCGTGCTCGCGGTTGCAGGTATCGAGCCATTCGCGGACCTTGGCGATGGGACTCGGCCCGCTCGTGGACGAGGCAGACGAGGCGCGGCGCCCCAGGGGGGAGAGGGGGGAGGACGGATCTCGGTTGCGGACCTGGTTGAAGGTGTTGACCAGGCGGTCGGTGATGCTGTTGCGCTTGCTCGGCTCGCGATCGCGATCGCGCGACCGGCCAATGCCGGACATTGGCCTGGATTTGCTATATTGTTTCTCGGCCTGGGCGGTTGCTGGGGGCCTCGCAAAGTCCCTCTTTGCGCCTTGGGTGCGCGCGCGGCGCCCTCTCGGTGGGCTGGTGGCACGTCGTACGGCAGAGGTGAGTCGATGCTTGCCGGTACAACTGTTCACATTCTATGATTGGCGAGCTGCGAGACCATCCACATCAGCAGCTGCAGCCATGACGCGCGCAAGAAGCGCAAAAGTTTTAGTGGGCCCGAATCCCGAAGCTATAGCATAGCAGAGCAAGAGGAATCCGTGCAGGGTGGACCGACTGGTGGGAGGCGAAGGAGCTGATGGTTTGCAAACATTGGCATGAATGTTATGCGAACGGCGGGGGGGCGAAGGGGCCCTTACCTTGCATATGCATTTGTTCTCCCACTGTGTGCGCGTGTGTACGTCCAAGTGTGGGCAGGTGTTTGATCTGCCAACTCGAACCCTCGTCCAACCCACCAAGAGACAGACTCATGTCATTTCCTGGTGGGGTCCTTCGACTTGGATCACCCCAGCAATAGCAACATCATCCAATCGCTCTAGCAGGCAGCACGAACATGGGTTCCAGTTGAAGAGGAAATGCAATTTGGGCCGTTGGGCATCGATGCTATGCCGGATCCCAGTCCAAAGTGTCGCAAATGTTTATGGCCAGCGCTTTGCACCAACCGAAGCAATATATTGGAGATGTGTCGCCTGTTGGCACAGCAACAGAAGAGCTGTTGTCTTAGAACATCCTTGCACAAGCATCGAGTCCAGCCTTGGAGATGTGCTTCGTCAAGGTGTGACAGCAATAGGGAAAGCAAAATCAATAAGGCATCAATCTCAAAGTCGTCAATTCTTGAAAATCTCATCGCCACGTTCTAACTCCAATTCATCTCTTCGCCCCAGTCTAACTCCAGTCTATTTTCCACCAACAACGATGCATGTATAGGTTTATACGACTTCCACAACAAACAGATGCTTCTTATTGAAACAATTAGTCTGCCACATAATGGCTCTGCTTACTCTGTAGTTCTTTTACTCTTCGGCGTTGCGCTTCAGGCCCTTGACCAGAAGACTCTGGCCAGTCATGTTCTCGGGCTGAGGGAGTCCCATAGCAGCAAGAATGGTGGGCGCAACGTCTCCGAGGACGGCCTCGGATGTGTTCTTCAGGCCCCAGCCCTCGGGGGCGTTGGCCATGATGAAGGGGACCCTGGAGCATATATTAGCTTTGATTGGTTCAATGGGCGACCCGTTGGTAAGGTCACATACTTGTTGGTGGTGTGGCTGGTCTTGGGCTTGCCATCGGCGAACTTCATCTCCTCAGCATTGCCGTGATCGGCAGTGATGTAGAGGACATATCCCTCCTTCTTGCAGCCCTCGTAGATCTTGGCAATAGCCTTGTCACAAGCCTCGACAGCAACAAGAGCAGAGTCGTACTAGAGGAAGTATTAGCATTCACTATTCCGGTGCCTGCTCAACGCGAAAGGTCATGGCTCAGACTCACCACTCCAGTATGTCCGACGTATTATAATGTTAGCTAGCCTATCATCAAATTTTCGCGGATTCAGGAGGGGTACTTATCATGTCGGGGGCAGCCAAGTTCTGATCAACCAGTATTGTCAGCTCTGAAAGATATAGAGATCATCGAGTGCACAAATAGTACTTACACACATAACGAAGGGGAACTTCTGCTCTGCCAGTCGCTTGTTGACCTGGTTTGCGACACCGTCCTGAGACATCTCGGGAGCAAGGTCGTAGGTGGCCACGGACTTGTTTGAGGGCACGAGATCCTGCTCCATGTCTCGTGTCTCCAAGGGGAAGATCTTCTCAACACCTCCGTTGAAGAAGAATGTGACGTGTGCGTACTTCTCGGTTTCGGCAACGTGGACCTGCTCAACATTCTGCTTTCCTAGCCACTCGGCAAGGACATCGTCCATCTTCTGGGGCTGGAAGGCAATGGGGAAAGGGTAGTCGACCTTGTACTGGGTCATGGTAACAAGATGGATCTTGGGGTAAGGGAAGTCGGGGAGAACGGATCGGTCAACATCGCCAAGAACCTGTGTAATCTGGCGGACACGGTCTGACATTCACGTCAGTTCCTGCAATATCTTTCCTCTCGGGGGCGACAAAAGTTATGCCGGAGAGACCTACCAGATCTGTAGTTGAAGAAGAACACGGTATCGTCATCTGAACGATTGGTCAGTCTTGCATCCAAGCCATGGTCGGTTGAAACGGCCAGGCCTCATAAGGTTAACTCACCCTTGATCCTCCTCTCATCGCCACCGACAATAATAGGCTTGAGGAACTCGTCAGCATCCTTAGATCCTCCCTGAGCATAGACATCCTTGATAGCCTGAACGGGATCCTCGGTTGGCGTTCCTTCTCCAAGAATAAGACCCTTCAGGGCACTTGAAAGGAGATGCATTAGCAAACTCGAACTCGACAGGCAGATTGCGGATCCAGGTGCACTTACAGCTCGCAACGCTCCCATCTCTTGTCACGGTCCATGGCATAGTATCGGCCAACGATTGTAGCGATCTCACCAGTGCCAATTTCCTTAGCGGTCTCGAGGAGCTCTTCCAGGTAACCGGCTCCGCTCTTGGGGTCAGTATCGCGGCCATCACCAAAGAAGTGAATGAAGACCTTGGGGACACCAATCTCCTTGGCGAGCTTGAGCAGCGCATAGAGGTGAGTCTGCTTGGAGTGGACGCCACCATGGCTGACAAGGCCCTATCACGATGTAAGATCGACAAGTTAGCTCCTCAGCTTCTCCAACATTACCAGATCTGGGAAGATATCAGGATGGTGGATGCTTACAGCAAGGTGAAGTCGTCCGTTGCCTTTCTTGGCTCGCTCAAAGGTTTGAACAAGGACCTCGTTCTTGTTGAGCTCTCCCTTCTTAATTGTCTGGTCTATGTCCTAAGATCAGCCCCAAGGAACAAATTCATGTCTAGATATCCTCCGCCAGGGAAAAAAAAAAAAGAAATAAAAATAAGTAACGAATTTGGACATCCAACACTTACCGATTCTCACGACATCCTGGTACACGACTCTGCCGGCACCGATGTTCAGGTGGCCGACTTCGGAATTGCCCATCAGGCCCTCGGGCAGACCGACAGCTGTGGAAGAGGCCTCAAGCTCAGCAAAGCTCTCCTTGTTCTGGGCGAAGGCGTCCATGGTAGGGCTCTTGGCGTTGGTGATGGCATCGCCGTCCTTGGGCGACTGCTCGCCGGGGATTCCCCAGCCATCGATAACGACTAGGAAACTCGGTGTTAGTTGGAAGATGAACGCGACGCGAGAAGACGATATTCTGCTCCTGCTGAGACAGAGGGCCGTCCGGGCACTGAGGAAGCATACTGAGGCAGGCCTTGGTCTCGGTTGAGGTCATGGTGTTTGGTTACGTCTTGAATTGGGAATTGATTGAGAATGCAAAAGAAAGAACGAAATTAAAAGGCTGCTCGCAGAGTGGAAGGGGGAGAGTCGACTATTATTTCGTCTCAAAATTTAGCATGGACGTTAGCCTTAGGTAGTTTTAGGTGTAGGTAGAACATACGAGGGGCACTGGAGAATGGAGGGGCAAGGAGGGGCAGCATTTTGTATCGAGATGAGGTTTTGCCTGCTGCACGGGTCACCGCTGCTCCCGACCTGGTCTGTCCAGCCACGGCCTGATTCCCGGGCTCCCGTTCGTTCGATTTGGACAGTGCAGCTACATGAGAGGTACATCATCTTACGTCTACGCGTATCTCATCTGCCTCCCTACAGGCAGGCCACTGAGGCATTTACGATGGGGATGCAGTCTAATAGCCAAGTTGTGACGTCTGGCTGTTGTAATACGCAGCTATCAATGGCTGGCAGGAGCTACTTACAGGCGGTAGGCGGGAGGGAACGGAAGCAGACAGCGCCCTCCGCGGCCCAGCAGGTGGCGCACACGGGCTGATCTCAGCCAGTAATCGCCGTCAGTGCCCGCTGTGAGTGTGGCAGGTGTGGGTGCGCTATCAGTACAGCCAAGATATTACCTACAGCGCATGTCTAAGAGAATCCAGTATGCCGGTCCTCCTCCCATATCACATCCATTAACTGTTCTGCGTGCATGTTTTCTGGCCCTTTTCTGCATACAATGGCTGGCTTCAACGCTTCGTTCCTGTGCTACCAAGCATCTATCATGTACTTGTCTGTGCTCAATACATCCCCAGCGCATATGACAGGTAACGTCTGTCTGGGAAAATGATTGCCTCACTCGCCCCTTACTACCCTAGAATATCATGCCACAGCTGACTTTACGTGCCATTTCCATACGAAATCAGGCGTTGCCACTTAGATATGAAGCCCCTGGGGCACTGCTCCGTCCTTTGGTGTCTCATGACAGAGTCGTAGCTCCCGTACATCTGTCTTGCCAATTGCTGAGAAAATGACACCCATATGCCTGGCTACCGTAGTTCGTCAAGAATAACCAGCGCTCACCTCCATATCTGCAAACACACTCTTAGACCATCTAACACTAACACTTTTTTTTTATTGTGATCAAGCCTATTCACTACCCGCTCTCGGCATCTTGCTTTCGGTTCCATGCTACGCAATCATCAAACTTGACTCCGGATCCACCGAAACAGTCAAGAGCGCTCCCGATAGTGAGATCTACCCTGCCAGCACTCAGTCGCTTCACGGCTTCCAAATCGTCCAGGTTCCGGCCGCCTCCCGCATAAGTAACGGGGATAGAGCACCACTGCGCCAACCGCTCAACTAGCTTCTCATCGATCCCCTTCTGCAAGCCCTCATTATCCGCGGCGTGAATGAGAAACTCGGAGCAATAAGGTTCCAATGCCTTGATCGTTTCTGTTTCATTTATTAGTTTGGTGTGCTTTCAAGGCATATCCTCCAGATGGAGGCAGAAGCAACGCACCCAAGTTCACCTCCATATCGGTGATTGTCTGCCACTTGTTCATAGCAACGAACCAGCTCTCGTCGCCTCGGCGGCGACAGCTTAGGTCGATAACCAGCTTATTTTTGTCATCTCCCAAGGACTTGAGCACCGAATCCAGCCTTGGTTGGCTGAATTTGCCCTCTGGGAACAAAAATGAAGTGATGATGACCTGACTCAACTAGTCAGCTGGCAATGATCTCATCTGTCGAGGTTTTGAGCCAGTCCATTGATGGCTTTTTTATCTCACACCTTTTCTGCGCCTGCATCTATCCATTCTTGGGCGTTTTTATCCGAAATGCCACCTCCTACCTGGAGGCGACCTGGCCACGCCTGCAGTGCTTCTTTAGAGGCTTGCTCATTCCCAGGGCCAAGCATTATGACATGAGCGCCGGTAAGATCATTGTCTTTGTAGAGTTGTGCGTAGTATGACGAGGGGTGCTTGGAGACATAGTTGGTCTTCAGAGCTTCCGAGGAGCTGTCAAGAGTGCCGCCAACAATCTGCTTCACCGCACCGGCGTGCAGATCGATACAGGGCCTGAAACGAGTCATGGTATTCTGCACCCAATTGGCCTTTTGGGACGGAAAAAGAAGAGGCGAGAAGGGGAGAAACTCTACAACAGACAGCTTGTTCGCATTAAAATCTATGAAGACACACCCAATAGCTAGCCGTCTAAACCTACGTCAAGCTTATTATATAAGCGTGTGTAGGCGCTCCATATCCACACACCTGTGGACGGATGTTTGATGTGTTCCAGCATGCTCTGGTGGAGAGAGTTGTCATATCTCACTGCGGCAATTTTTCACAAAGGAATCTAAGATTGGGCGCATAAAAGTAAACCGGAAGACACAAAAAGCTTTTTGCTGTATTTTGCAAAAAGAGTACAGATTGCGAGGATCGAACTCGCGACCTTATCGGTAGTTTCGAATAGAAACTGTGAACGATACGTGATAGCCACTACACCAAACCTGCTTGGGAAAGTTGCGAGCTTATGTGGTCTATCACCACTTCACCGGGTTGCGTGGGGCAGAACAGAACGGCAATTGCAATGGGGGCAGACTGGTTGGTAGAAGACCTGCTACTGATGAATGTTCATTCTGAGTAAACTGAAAATAAAAGATTCAAATACAAAGTAATGTGTCTATGTTGTTATTGTTCCTAAGAGGTTATTCGTCCGATAAGACCTCATCACTTGCTGAAAGAGGTAAGAGTAATATCAATTGGTTGGCTGGTGCCTTGATCCTGACGCCTGAATAACAAAACCTCCTCAAGATAATAGCAATGGAGGTTCAAGTAATGCCGTCTTTCGGCCGGAATGCATTGCGCCCACATCGTGGGGCTCGCTGGTTTAACCAACCCTGGTATTTGCATGAAAACGCTATCCTCCGAGAAGAACTCTTGATACCGTCATAAGACCAGAAAGCAGGAACTGATCCCAGAACATGGTTGAAGTCTATGCAATAATTAAATCGCATCCTAGGGTGATGCGCAACGACCCTTGCCCATGTCGCAGCGAGTCAGCCTCCAATCAGCGTGAGCGAGAGGAGGAGGCAATGGGAAAGATCGAACACACCGGGACATAATCATGGGCAAAGTTTATTTTGTTTATTTGTTTTGGATTTTCCCGCTGCTCGGTTGCCACGCCTCCGTCTCAAATCCTGCCTCTCCGTCTCCGTCCCCATTACGAGTAATGCTTCCCGATGCACATGCAAGAAGCAGGAAAAAAAGAAAAGAAGCTAGGTGCACCTACGGCTTATCCCCGACGTACGCAAGAAGGGTTGCCCCAGATAGCCGCCGCCGCTGCATAGGTAGATTACTGTCTGCTGCACGTAGGAGTTTGCTGATGCCGTGCGTGCGCATATGCAGCACTTGGTATGGATGGATGGGTCAACAGAGAATACGAGCCCACTATATTCAGCTGCTTGTGACCTCGAGTTGTTGCTCGAGCTCCCTTCCAACGGTCCAGACACAGTCATTGCCCCCCTCCACAGGGCATGGCGGGGTCGATGGTAGCCTGTCACAGAGTGATTAGCGCCCTGCAAGAGCATGCGAAAGCCTGCTGGAGGCCAGGGGGTCCCGGTCCCGTCTCCTAGGCAACGCCCGACCATCAGAAGCTGGCTGTTTGTTTTGCCTGCGGCCAATCACAGCCGGCCGTCTGTTGCTCGCACTGCGTCCCTTAAACACAGCACCGAGCATCCTCTCTGCTTCCTCCATCCCTTGACAAGAACACATGCCGCCATTCTATTTGTTTAGTCAATGCGTTCTTCAACCACTTCATTGTCTACATTGTCTTCATTGTCTTCTTCCATCGTCGAGGCCCTCGCGCGCCGACAGCTGAGGCAACCCAACATTCTTTCCCGATACTAGCGTTTTCCGTTCCGTTCCCATACGTTATTCTACTTTGGCCTGACCACGCCGCGACCTTTTATTAGCCACTCGAGTGTGAAACAATCTGCATACCAATGATTTCAGGGACTCAGACGAGCATACCACCGCCTATTTGACCAAGATGGCGTCCGATTCGGTATGTAGCAAACCCCAAATCGACTCGCCCATACATGGCACTGACCCTATGTGTTATCGCAGGTCTCCCCTCTTCGCATCCACAAACAATCACTAGGTTCACCACTCAAGATGGGATCTGGGAATCCCCGCCCACTGTCAGAGCTCTCTCCAATGGAGAAGAGACGAAACTCACCCAGCTGGTGTCAGCCCAAAATATCGCCCAAGGTGAGTCACCTCGCTTGTGTTCTCTGTGCGGAATGCAACATATCCATCGACGCGGGTTGGTCCGGGTGGCTAACACATGGCTTCTAGAAGGCGGCATTGAACAATGATTCCTCGCCATTCCAGTCGTCTCCTCTGGAGACCGTCTCATCCCCTCGCATGTTTTGGCAGAACCGCAACAGCGAGAACACTTTCCAGGGTGGCCGTAATGGTTCACCATCTCCTACCCGCCGCTCCTCTATTGAACGCCTACAGAAGGCATCGCGGGTCAGGAACAGCAACATTCTAGCTCTCGAGCAGAAGCAAGAATATGATCCTACTCGACTGCCTCAGATCGAGAGACCCCTTGCTAAGGTCTCTGGGAACGCCTTTCGATTATCCACCGCTGGTCCGAAAAGCCCTGATTCTTCCGACCAGTCTGTCTTCGACTCCAGCCACAACGAGAGTACCATAAGCACGTCGACCACAATGGCGAGCCCTAAGCCCGTCCTTGCAGCTCCAGTCGACAACACACCACGCACACCAAGCAAGGACCAGGCTTCCCCAACAAAGTCGTCGCTTTCGCCTTCCAGATTCAAGAGCAGCTTCGATCAAGAGACAGGACAGTGGACTTTTGATTCGTCCATCAATGAACATGACATGCCGAGCGGTCGATCACTACATCGCCATGCCAAGAGCGTTACGTTTGACGCAGCACCTCCCCAAATCAATGAATATGAAATGGCTACTCCAGATTTATCATCTGTGGGCTCAAATTCGCGAGAAGGCAGCTATGAATCCTTCGGAGACGAAGATGACAGTATGCTCTACGAATCAGGTGATGTGGACCTGAACGAGGAGAGCTTCGATGCATCGCTCGAGGACACAGACAAGACCCCCGTCGTCGGTCCCGATGACTGGCGAGGAGAGAGCCCATTTACACATTTCAACATGCAGTCCAAGGAGTGGTCAGCCAGCCCTATGCCAGAGGCCGCACCATCCGTTGCCGAGCATGGAACTCCAAGCACAAAGCGCAATGAATCTGGAAACTCCAACACCGACCACCGGCCTTTGCCCCCACTGCCCGGCGCTTTCGGTCATTCCAGGACTCAATCAAATGACTCCTCTCGCGCTTCTCCAGCTTTGTCGGCGGCTTCATCACGTAGAAGCCTCCCTTCGCCTCCACCAGGCGTGGCCAACGGCAAAACTGAAGTCCCAAGTATTGGGCATGGCAAGATGTCTCTCGAGGAAAGACTGAAGCTCATGATGCTCTCTGATGATAGTGGTGGCAAATCAGCTGCAGAACAGCAGCGCGAGCGCCGCCTCCGACGTGCTAACGGCCGTGAGAGGTTGAGCAGCCCCATTTCCGAGGCAGAGTCCAGCATCGTCGAGGATGATACCATTGGTGACATCTCTGGCTTGGAGGATTATCAACTCCCCAGCCGTATCTCGCGCGAATCGATCATGCGACGCGTTAATGGCAACAAAGTCAATGAACGAGAGTCAGACTGGAACTTCTCGTCTCCCGCTCCAAGCTCAAGCCCCCAACGCAGCCCCAGCAAGAGCCCAGAGAGGTCATTCCCTCTTGACCCTGATGTCCCCATTCCCTCAACCGAGGACTCAATCTTGAGCGAGGATCTGGAAGACGAGGATGAGGAGGGCAGCGTCATCATCACCCGAAACCCAGACTATGATTATGATGATGAGGAAGACGAGGATCTCTCGGAATTCCTCGAGAACTTCGATCCTGAAGCTGTGGACAAGGAGCTGGCCGAAGCCGAAGACAAACTTCTCCAGGCTGCCAACGCTGATGACAATGGCAGCAATTACTCCGACCATGCCACAACACCGCAGGAAGAGCCTGAGAAACTCATCGAGGAAGAGGCTGACACCCCCCGTGCCACAACCCCTGTCGATCTCAAGCCCAACCCATTGAAGTGCATTCCAGACCTCAGCCGAAAACCAGAGGAATCATCAATCTCGTTGGATTTTGACTCCGACTTCCCCAAGGATGAGCAGACTGAAGATGCACAAGAAGACTTGGACGCTGAGAAGAGCGCGGTTGAAGGGAATGAGCTGCAGGAAAGCAAATCCCAGGAATACCGACCTGAGCAGGAAAACTCGCAAATCAAGGAGGAAGCTACCTCTCGCCCCTACACACCAGATCAGCCCATGTCCAAGCCTGAATACGATGGCTCTGGCTGGGGTGAGCCAGAGGACAGCATCTCAGAGCCTGGAACACCAGACTCAGTCATCCACCACCGGGCATCAGCCGATGAGGATGCGCAGGTGTATGAGGAGCCAAAAGAGGAGCCCGTCATCCCGGAGAGATTAGCGACAATCAAATCGTCTTCCGGCTCAAAGCTGAAGACGCGCGTCTCTAACACTCCTGCTGATCTGGCCGCCATGCGCGAGACTCGACGACAAGTCAGTGTCGAGGTTCCCGACGTGCCAATGATCCCCGACTTCCACCGCCAAAAAGTGACAAAGGATCTGGATGGAGACCTCAATACTCCTACCGAAGAAGCTGTGCAGCGTCACCCCAGCTTCCACAAGCGAAGTTTGACTTTGGACCTCGATCTTGGTCTCAGCCTGGATCAAGATTTTGAGAGGGTTATGGAGGCACAAAAGGTTGCTTACAACGATTTCATTTCAGAACCTTCTTCTGAGGCGAGACTATCGTCTGGCCAGCTACTTGATGAGGACGGTGCTAACCTTCAATCTCGTAACCAGCGTGGATATCTCATGAGACAGAACACCAAGCTTGTCACTGCCACTGACAAGGACCGAGATGAGAGCTGGAAAGCTCGTTCTGCAGGTAACTCGCCAGTCAAGCAGGAGCGACCACAATCTTGGGTTGTTGAGCCCTGGCACACACAGCAACGCCAGAAGAGCACTCGCAGAAGATCAGCGCGCTTGAGCACTGGCCCCGTTCCCCCAGTTCCCGGTCAGCAGAGCAACGCCATGGCCCTTGACCAGGTTGCTGAAGATGCTGAGCCAGCAGAGGTCTCCACTCCCGAGAGCGGCGAGAGAGGTCGCCTTTTCGTCAAGGTCATGGGTGTCAAGGACCTTGACCTCCCAATTCCCAAGAGTAAGTTTGTCAAGAATGAACACGCAAAGTCGGGTTGTATGCTAATAACAAATCTAGATGAACGATCATGGTTCAGCCTCACTTTGGATAATGGCGTCCACTGCGTAACAACTGCTTGGTTGGAGCTTGCAAGAAATGCTCCTATCGGCCAAGAGTTTGAGTTGGTCGTCCCCAACGATCTTGAGTTCCAGCTCACACTCAACGTCAAGCTTGAAAAGCCCACAGCGCCAATCAAGCTCAACCCCACAACTACCAAGACGGCAAAGCCCAAGACTTCCACGTTCAGCCGAGTGTTCGCGTCTCCCAAGAAGAGGAAGGAGCTCGAGATTCGCCAGCGCGAGGAAGAGGAGAGACAGGCTCAGCAGCAGAGGGACGCGCAGGCGCGGCAGCGAAACGCTGCACCTACTGCTTATGAGCTGTTGTCTCCATTGGCCGCTGAGGATGGCAGCTTTGCCCGATCCTATGTTTGCCTCAAGGAGCATGAGAACCGCTGCTACGGCCGCCCATATATGGCCGAGATTGCCTGTTTCAACGAGTGGGCAACTGAAGAACCAGCTTTTGCTTCCAGCGTGAAGAGCAAGCGTGGAAACACTGCGGTTGTCAGGCGCGCTCCGTATAAGATTGGAAAGCTTGAGCTCCAGCTCCTCTTCGTTCCTCGTCCTAAGAATACGACCGATGAGGATATGCCCAAGAGCATGAATGCTTGTATCCGAGAGCTCAAGGCGGCAGAGGAACGATTATCCCGCAACTGGGAGGGTCACCTGAGTCAACAAGGAGGCGATTGCCCTGTAAGTTTTCACCCACCAGCAGTATCCGTCTTTTGAACAAGAATACTAACAGCGAGATTAGTACTGGCGCCGCCGTTACTTCAAGTTGGTAGGCACCAAGCTCACGGCTTATCATGAAATGACACGCCAGCCCCGTGCCACAATCAATCTCTCCAACGCTAAGCGCTTGATCGATGACCGTCAAGCCCTCACAGAAAAGGAGACGATGGGCAAGGGCGGCAGGCGACGTCGCTCCGCATTTGCGGAAGAGGAAGAAGGGTACATGTTCGTTGAGGAAGGCTTCCGCATTCGATTCAACAACGGCGAAGTGATTGACTTCTACGCCGACACCGCAGAAGACAAGGAAGGCTGGATGAAGGTTCTCAACGAAGTCATCGGCCGTGGAGACGTCATGGATGACGGCGGCAACGCCCGAGCCCGGTCTAAGTGGTGCGAGCTTGTGCTTCGGCGAGAGGAGCAGCTGCGTCGGCGCTCCAGTTCTCGACGTGTACATTCACGAACTAAGAGCATGTACCTTTGAGAGCCTACCTACGGCCTCGATGCATGGAGCGGAGATGTGACACGTGTATGAACTTGAAATGGGCATGGAATTGACACAAGACTTTTATGAGGTCCAACGGAAGGTGGCCCTTTGAGATGGCTATAGCTGACGCCATTGCTATACAGCTCATCCAGGCCAGACCTGGTTGGAATGGATTTGTTTTTCGGGTTGGAGGTATGAAGCGGGCTCTTTGGCGGCGCATTATAGGTGTTACTGTTTTTTATATTTTGCCGTTCCGGCTTGGGAGGGGCGCTCAGGCGCTATCTCACATGCTCTTTCTGTATTCAAATTTCAGGACTCACTAATGACCGAATAATGTCCATAACTTGAACCTACTCTTTTACAAAACACGCCAGCTAGTGAGGGACGATTTCCAAAAGCTGTAAAGGGCATCACGTGATGACCGTCTCTCACACTCTTGCGCAGGCATGTATTACAGTCACATACCAAACACACTCTCCTGAGATCAGGGGCTACTGTAGCCGCTGTAAATGTGGCGCAGCTCGAGTTTCAAGACCCAGTTTGCCTGTCAGTGGTGAGAATGGGGGTCGCACGCGCCACCAATTGGGTCTATCTCACAGCCTAGCTCTTACACTCGAGCCTGTAATGCGAGGTACGTACTGCTGTCCAACGGTGCAGGGGAGGTGGGCAGGAGGCCAGCCCGTACCCAAGCTACAACACCATCCACTCCCTGTTGGCTTCATCAAGCTCACGACGCCCTCATTCCAGACGTTGGGCCCCCAAAAGTTTGCCAAGACGACCACAAGCAATTGCTCGCTCCGCGCATCCTGCCTTTCGATAATACACCTCTAATCGTTCCGCGACTCGTTTCGCCGCAATGGCCGGTCGTTTCGTTCGCGCGTCGAAGTATCGTGAGTGCAGCCCGGCGCACTCGAGCCTCGCTGGTCATGTGCCATAATTCAAAGCTAACTTTCGCCGACTTGCCCCCTTCCAGGACACATCTTCGGGAAGCCGACCAAGAAGGACATCTGCTATGACAACATCCACATTAGTCGCAATGCCTGGGACACCAACCTGGTCAAGGTACGTTCGACCTCCATCAGCCGATTTCCAGATTCAGGAGTGCTAAGACCAGACCGTGTTTTTTTGTTTACAATAGGTCAACCCCGAGTACCTTTCAGTCAACTGGGACTCCTCTGGCGGCGGCGCATTCGCAGTCATTCCCCTGAACGAACGAGGCAAGCTGCCCGACCAAATCCCGCTGTTTCGAGGACACACAGCCACTGTTCTCGATACCGACTGGTACGTGGTCGAACCTACCGCCTCTTGACTCCAAGAGTATCGCACTCATATTCGGATGCAGGAACCCGTTCAACGACCGTATCATCGCCTCTGCCTCGGAAGACGGAAAGGTGTTTATCTGGGAGGTGCCGCAAAACTTCACGCTTTACACCGATGCTGAAGAGGTTCCCCATGTCTCCCCTGTTCACAAGCTGGGAGGACACACAAGGTACCTCAACCAGTTGACCTTTGCGCCAATTAAACATGTGAATGCTAACGGCCCAATAGAAAGGTCGGCCAGGTCCTCTTCAACCCTGCCGCGGAGAACATTCTCGCTTCAGCCTCCGGCGACTTTACAATCAAGCTCTGGGATGTCGGAACCGGCCAGAACGCCCTGACCCTGAAGCACAGCGATATCGTACAGAGTTTATCCTGGGATGCCAGTGGTAGCATGCTCGTGACCACCTCTCGCGACAAGAAGATCCGCGTGTGGGATGTTCGCCAGGAGCGACCTGTCCACGAGGCGCCCGGACACGCTGGCGCCAAGAACAGCAGAGCCGTCTGGATGGGCGAACATAACAGGTTTGCCACTACTGGTTTCTCCAGAATGAGTGAGCGACAGATCGCTCTGTGGGAACCTGGCAGGAACGAGCCCATTGGTGGATTCACTATGATTGATTCCATTTCTGGTGTCTGCATGCCTTTCTGGGGTAGGTTGATCTTGCGTCCCATCAGGTGTTGATTTAGGTTGGCTGCTAACATGTTCTGCAGATGACGGTTCCAACTGTCTTTACCTTGCTGGAAAAGGGTGAGTTAGTCCCTGTTGTAGTCTGAGGAACTTGATTTCTGACGGAATTTAGTGACGGCAACATCCGCTACTACGAGTATGAGAACGACAAGTTTGAGTATCTGAGTGAATACAAATCCGCTGAACCTCAGCGTGGTCTTGCATTCATGCCACGGAGGGGCATCAACGTACGGCTTCCACCTCTTTGACCAATTTCACACGTTCCTTGCTAATAATAGACAGGTCCACGACAACGAGGTTATGAGGGCCTACAAGACGGTCAACGATTCCTACGTGGAGCCCATCTCCTTCACTGTGCCTCGCCGCGCGGAGACTTTCCAGGCTGACATTTTCCCCCCAGCCGTCGGCAACAAGCCAGCTGTGAGCGCCTCGGAATGGCTCGGCGGCAAGAGTGGACTCCCAGCCAAGATTGACCTGGAGAGCATATACGAGGGAACCGCACCTAAGGAGGTTCCTTCTGACTACAAGCCAATCCCCAAGCCCGAGCCATCTCCTCTTCCCAAGGCCGCCCCTAAGGCTGTGGAGCCTAAGGAAGCTCCCAAGCCTACTATCCGATCACCTCCACCCACAATGGCAGACCAAAAGGGGTCCATCTCTGCCATGGCCAACAAGTACCAGGACAACGAGGAGGTAGAGGAGGAGGAGGATGAGACCTCTAGCTTCGAGGAGATTTCCAAGCCTCCTCAGCGAGGAAATGTCCGCGCCGACCCTCCCAAACCAGTCACGGTCCCCAAAGTCCAGCCATCGTCTTCTCTCGCCACCCCCGTCACAGCCTCATCCCACCTCAAGTCCCCCGCCGGCTCCGCGACGCCTACGCAGATGCTCTCGCCACTCCCTAAGAACGTGGAGAGCTCTCTGGACCACATCAAGGAGCTCATCGAGAACCAGACCAGAATCATCAACGCACAGAACGACAAGATCGGCCAGCTCGTGGTTGAAGTGGACTCTCTGAAGAAGAAGGTCAGCTCCGGATCACAGGACCAGAGCGAACGAATCAGACAGCTGGAGTTGGAGCTTGAGGAGGCCAGATCTTGAGAGCAGTTTACTTAGAGAGGGGGCGGGGGTGACGGATCTACGTGTGCGTGTGTAAAGTTGGGTGATATTACGATGTGTCCCCTGAGGGGGTGCTGGAAAGGTGGCAGGTCATGTATATGCAAAGCAACCGGGTAGTAGTTCTTAAAGTGTAGAAAAGAGTTGACATTACAAGCGTTCATCACTGCTGAGCTCCTCATCTTCCAGTTCTGAAAATCTAATGGCTGGGGGGTTAACCATTGCGCCTGGTCCTGCATGGCTGGTTGTCCGTCCAAAGAAGTTACGCGTTGTGGTTGGGTTGAACAGTCACGCCACACTTTCTCTTGGGGTCCTCAGATATCAACAGTTGCGCAGTGACGAGAAAGTTTCTTTTTCTTTTCTTCATTTTTTTCTTTTTTTATTATGTAGTACTGAAAGGCAAACTAACGCAGTCGGTAGTCATAGTACATAATCACACCATGTTAGTTTCCCCTTCCTCCCGTGTAGGAAAAAGCAAATGCAACTCGGCAATTCCATCTCGGGAAGGGAAAAAGAAATATCATGGCCTAGGTCCCCGTGAGAGCCATGCTACCCTATAGAGTAGCGCATCACCAAATCAACTCGACGGCACCTTAACGCCGTTGGCTTGGTTGTATTCGTACCAGGTGATATTTTCGGAATTTGAATTTAGCAATTCCGGATCATTAGGTTCAATGCTGCGTCAGGGTGTGACCACCCAAAGTGTGATGGTAAGAAATATTTTCTTCTTTGCCGAAGACTGCGCCGTTAAGTGAGCAAGCCATAATATCTGAAGCAGCACAGCCTTCCCGCACCCCCGTCGGTGAGAACAGTGCCCGATTCTATTTTGACACTTGTCAAACAAAAAGAACGGAAAAAAGAAAGAAAAAAGGCAAGGCCCAGCCGAGGCAACCTAACTCGGTCTGATGGTCGCCCCCGAAAGGGGCGACGGGGAAGGCATCTTCATTCACACCGTTACACCGTATCGACAAGATACCGTTACAGTCCAAGGGTGTCCTACCCTGCACCCCAGGATATGCTATACTTGGTTTCCTGAGAAACTCATGACATGCAACACAATTGCTTCCTTCCACTTCCCGGTTTCATCCCCCCCCCCGGCTCTGTCCAAAACGACCATGCCAATAGTAAGAAGCAGTACGTTATATCAGGCTGACCTATCACCAACCTCCGTGGTGACGGACATGGGCGCGACATGTAGGCCCGAAGGATTTCTCCACCTCCAATTGGGTTTCCCTCCTCCCAAACGGTAGATCAACGGGTTGTCTTCCCCTTTCCTCGAGATGATGGGTCTGATGGCATGATCTTCCCCCAAAGAAGACTCCTGGGCCATAGTCTGGGCCTTTATCTGATTGCCACATCTGTGGCGCTGTGACGGCCTTGGCCAATGCTTAGGGCCAGGGACACCCATGCAAAGCGAGGACCAGGATAGCTGAGAGTTGTTGGCCTTGACGACCATCTGGCAACAAGGAAAGAGAATGGAGAAAAAAAAGAGAATGCAACGTCCAATTGACGAAAAAATTCCACCACAAGAACGGATTACGACCAAGACAGGCTCTGGGGGCTCGCTTACCTGAGTGCAGAATCCACAAAGGTACCATAACCCCTCCCCGGTTGAGCAGAAGGAGCAAATATGGCTGGTGAGATATTAACTGGGAACCAGGACAAAGAATGATACTGGACCAGTCCCGTAGCATTGTGATATTGCCACTTCCGCGAGCCTGACATAGGCTACCGCACTTGGCTGGTTGGGATGTTATGCATCTCCCGGGTGGCAATTCACAGCGGAAGTCGTCCGCAAGAACAGACAAAGATTTAGAGGTTAAGGGTTAAAGAGGACGCAGACGCCCCAGCCGTCACGGCTCAGCCTTCCGGAGTTTCGTCAGGGTCATCATCCGGGAGAAAAAAAAAACCTCGCTGGAAGAAAGAATCCTGGATGGCCCGCATGCTAGTTTAGCGCGTGAGCTTCTTCAGGAGCCGTTCTGCCATAATATTGTCTGGGGCGGAATGGTATTCGATTTCATGGGTTGTCATTCAGCACGGGCGAGAGAGAGCTTGACTGACTCGGGGAACGTGCTTGTGCAACTTGCTCTTTTCCGAAATTTCCCAAGCTATACTCCCCGTGTCTGCAGACATCGCTTTTGGGATGGCCATCAGCTCGTCTTGGGCGTACTAGCCTTTCCTCTCTCAGAGGTACCAAGATGCCAGTGTTTTAGAAGCCAATATGGGCCTCGCTGGGACTTGGGGGTCAGAAACCAGCCATGGTGTGATCATAGCGCCTAGAGAAGCTCAACATCATGCGAAGTCAATGGGCGTAGGGTGGTCAATCCAGAGTCGCTAGGACCCATCTCCAGGCGAGGAGAGTAGTTTGCTTGAAGGTGATGAAGCCTCCAGTATGATGGGCGACACAGTTTGGTGATCAATGAGATCATGAGATGGAGAACCAAGGGTACCCCACAAGCAGTTTCAGGTTGGCCGATAGACCCCCATGGACTTATAGGGCGGATTTTGGACCTGGCAGGTTTCTGTTTTAGATCCAACCCAGCCGTGAGGCTGGTCCGGTTTCATTCCCAGATTGTAGTAGTCTGTATCGCAAACATCTATTCGTATTCCGTAGCACTGCGCACTAAAAGCTGGGTGGCTGGTAGCAACTGCCGAGTAGCATTGACACATGGACGTGATGATGTGGAGCTTCAGACTGCCAAAGAGGATTAGACTCTATCTGAAACAGCGCACAAGCAATGCTTCAGAACTTGCCTGCATAGAAGAAGAAGCAAATGGGGCAAGTGATGATGGACGACGATGGATGGCTGCCGTCAACGATCATAGCCTCACCCTTTCAACCGCTCACCATCCACCCCAATGGCACTGGGCAGCTGCGCAGACCTGACTGGAATGCAATGCTGCTCACTTGACCTCTTGTTTCATGATGTAGATGTTTTAGGAGTGGTCGTAGACAGGGGAGGGTTGCAGCCAACCCCACTCCCCAGAGGACGCGCGCCTACGGCCACAGCCAGCTGGAAACCAACAAATGGCATTGCCGCTCTGTTCGGCTTTGCCCTCAGCATTGGATGCAGTGATAACTCGGTTGTGGCGGTGGAACATTTGATGTGCTCTGGGAGTGGCCTGGAAACCAATCAGCCTCCACTGAAGTGCCAGCCAGGCTCTACTTGCAGTGGCGTCTCGCCCGCATCGCCCACCATCAGCAGCTGTCGCGCTCTTATTGGTTGTACGCGAGTTGCGCTGGCTTATCAATGTTTGTTAACCCAAATATAGCAGTGTGATTGTGCAAGTTGAAGGCTTTGGAGGAGCACGCAGATGGCACACCAGATCCAACCATTTCCCTTCATGGTGGGTAAGAACGGCTGCGGATGGATCTGCAAATACTTGGTTTGATGTGGTGAGCAGTTGAAGACCGCATCATGCCTACTACAAAGCTATGCGGATCGAGCGGCTGCCAACTTGCAGTGCAAGGCTTGCAAGGGATGTGGTTCCTTAGGTAGCATTGGTGAACAGCGTCTTCTGCCCTTTTCCGAGGGAGGAAGTATCCCTGTTCGACGCAACAGATGGCTTGAATTTGGTAGATGCTACCACTTGCGCAAATGTTACACCAGGGCAAAACATTATTAGCGCATTACTGGCACAGCCCAGAATTGTCACCAGAAATAAACTTGGGAGGGACCTAATAGCCGTTCCGTGTGTGTGACCAGATGGACTTATGCGGGAGAGCGTGGTGTGGGTGGGCATCGGTGGGCGAGGCCAAGCAGGGCCATTCCGGCGTCAAGAGCGAGAGAAAACAATGAACATCAACAGGGACCATTCTTTTGCGAGTGTCCACTGGAGAGAAGAGGGAACGTGCGCCGGGCAACCACTCTTCTTTGTCCCGTCGAAGGAGGGTATGCCTGTATTCCGGCGCGGTTTAAGATTACCAAGGGGTGTTGCAGATGCCATTTAATAACCTTGGCCGATGTGACAGTGGACTAAGACAGGGCTTCCGATAAGGAAAGTAGACTGTGACTCTATCGCCCTGTATTGGGCGTGTTACAGATTTCTCATACTGCTACCGAGTCCATTCTTCCCTTCTGATTTTGGCACTGGCAGGCAAGAATGGCGGAGAAGATGACCATGTGGACAATGATGGTCCGGAAGTCCAGATGGTTTGGGTGGGCCGCATGAGGTCGAGGCCCTTTTTGCCATGGATGGCTCAACTGTCGCAGCAGCCGCCAACTGGTCACTCACTTGACCATTAGCATTGAGTGAATGCAGCGAAGAGGGAGACCTGGTTCGCGAGGGAGCGTACCCGGACGATCACGCAACGAATGCTGCCCCTTCTTGGCTGTTTCAAGTCAACGTCTGACCGAGCTTCGTGGAGATCAAACAAACTCTTTTTTCAGGCACTCGGGTTTCGGTGGCATCTGCCCTGTCTCGTACCACCATCAGGAACGAGTACGGATCCGGGGCTTCGCCGAACCGTTCGCTCTGAGTAATACTCATACCGAACGCTAAGCAATGCTATCCGCTGTGTCTAGTTGCCCGGTATGGTTGACCGAGATCTTTAGACCTTGGATGGTCAGCGCTGCAGCCCATGACCTTGCTGGAATACGCTCTCTCGCAGGGGCGAGTATTGGGTTGGAGAAGGCTGCCTCCATTGTGCTTTGTTATTCATAGTCAGTCTATACGCGAACCATCTTGTAGTGAGCGAGCCTGCACTGTTCTGACTCGTGCCGACCATCCATCCACAATCTTGGTGGCCATTCCTGTACGCGCGGAGGGATGTGCCGCTTCGTGCTGAGTGGGCTATACATAGTAAAGCATGCATATGATGGGGTCGACCGTAAAATCCGTTTGATTCACGAAGCCGATGCTCGATCGGGGCTGTCGACGTTGGAATTTCAACGGGATGCAATGTGCCAAAACAGGTATGCACATCAAACAGGTTGCAGCGGGAATTACTACGTCCTATTTTGGCGCTCGAAACCTGGTCAAAGAATCTGATGCAATGAAGCAAGCGTGTTTCATGCTGACAGGGCCCCGTCTTCCCGTCTGGGCCGTGTGTGAGAAGCAGACAGAGCCACCCCTTTTTCTTACCTGGGGAAGACGTTGCTAGTGTGGCTCTGATTAGCCTGCTCTGCTGGCGCTGGCCTTCTTGCTGGCATTTCTTGGTTGGTGCCAACTTGTTGACTCGATCCTTCAGTCCTGCATTGTGGTTCCGACCAAGCATGAAAGCAGCCAGTAACACAAGAATCGCCCGCTATCCAAAAGCCTCGGTGTGCCAGGTTATCACCTTTGGGGAAAAGCCACACGAGCTTCTCCTGTCGCGGACTGATGCCGGCTGGATCTTGAGTTGGGAATCACCAAGCGAGTAGGTATGTAACAATGTAAGTAGATAGGTACGCAACCTCTTTAGCGTCCGACGCTAAGCAATGGCCAGGTGGTCGATGCTACCCTCATCGTAGCTTCAAGGATTCGAATTGGCGATTTCCCTTCTTGGTCCCTGCTGATGGATGGATTTCATGCAGAGCGTCTGTGCCTGTGGTGACTGCCCCTCCGCCCCTCGTATGTGTGTGCGTGGGCACTTCACTTGGTCTGTTGCCATTGATTTTGGAGTCAGCATTAATACTCCAATTTAACTCTACTTCCTGGGATGATCTTCCGCGGCCGATATCCTTTGCCTGTTGGTGACTCCATATTAATCATACGGGCCAGCAGCCAATCCGTATTAGTGAACCGCATAATATCTTGAGCTTGGGTCCTTGTCCACAACCCAAACCAGGGCCATGAGGCAGGGTTCTTTCCGGCCGCTGGTCGGTGATGGGGAAGCAGGAGAGGAGGTGCCATGGCCTATCCCCGGCACCCGCTGATGGAACCATTGTGGATGCGAAATTATCCCGAGGACAGAAAAACCCAGGTTCAGTAACTTGGAAGTGGACATTTTGTCGTGAGCAAGGGGGTTCAGCGGGGAGGCTTCTTTCTTTTGGCTTGACAGAGCGTCCCCAAAGTCTCATCACCAGACCGGTTTTATCCCCACGACTTTGTGCAGGTCTGTTTGGCCAGACCAATGGCAGTGATACGCGACAGAGGGAGAAATTTCTCGTTGATGGATGGCTAACAATTGCCCACACCAGCATGGCCTAGTGTCTAATTTGAATGTATTGGGGACGACAAGGAGGTGGCATGTTTAGATGAGCCCTGTTTGTCATAACAACGGCCAGTCGGGCTTTACCACTGACTCGGTTCGCTCTTCGCCTTCAATGCTGGGTCGATGGCAGGTGAAGCAGGTACGAGATCTCTTATGCCGCCACCTACCTAATCTGTTCGTCTCTGCCATTTTAAATATAGCCCTCAGCTATGGAGGTACGGAAAGTACGGCCGGATTGGGCTCCAAGCAGCCAGGAGACGAGGACCTCAATTGATTCTTTCACCTTCTGTGCATTCTGGCCGGTTAGCGAGCCTGCACTCACCCCTGCCAGCCGGTGCCCATGCGAAGTGGTCTCCTCAGTTTGCCAGTGTGCCCCGGTGGTCAAAGCACAGGCAGAACGTGGATCCTGCTTGCTTGGTGTGATCTGGAGGCACCGACACACAGGCATACACAGGCACACGCACGCACTCTGCACGACACGCGCACACAATGTACAGTGGGAGTGTTATTGCTTTGACCTCCCTAAGCACAATGTTTTCTTCTTCTTCTTCGCTACGCTGTTATGTATGAAGATTATCCCACCACCCCTTCCATTGCCACCCCCAACCTGACTTTCCTGTTCCATGCATTATAGCGAGTGAATTAAGGCCTAGCAGAATCTATTATACATCGTTCGCTTGCTGGCCATCCACAGGCTGGACTTCGCTGGACACGAGAGAAAGAAGCGGCCGGGCTGGGAGACCAAAGCCAAGCCGCCGACGTGATAATGCCATGGGAAGGAGAGCACGCAGTACGGCTGCAAACACCAGATCGATGGTAATTTACAGAAATAATAGTTTGTAAAGCCTGTCCACTTTGGTGACACAGAGCTAACTGTCATTCTACTAGTGGCAGCTCTTGGTGCTATACCATGGCAGGGCAAGGCGGGACCAACGCGCCAGACTCAAAATTGAAATTTCATCGAAGCATTTCTTTCTGGTAATAGTGTGGCCGTTGGGGTGGCGCTCTTGCTTGGTAAGTCGCTCTCCCGACCTACCAGGCATGGTTGACTGCCCCACTGCGTTATACCCCTCCCCTTCCTCCAGTTCTACATATCAGCAATCACCACCTCAGAGGGAGGTGTATGCATCTCGTCCCACCCTTTGAGAGCTCGCATCCTTGCTCACGTTGACAGGCCCATAATTCGTGTGGTTTGGTTAGCAGCTCTTCAAGGTTAGGCTAGGGTGCTGGTACCTTGAGCAGGCCATCGTTGATCCCGCTAGCCTCGACTCCCCAGTAACCTGTACCACCGGCTCTTAAGTGTTAGGATGTTATAGTGGTGGCCGATAATTAAAATGGGGATTTGGTGCCGTACGTAATGCTAGCCCCAGCCCGTTATTGCCGCTCATCGTCCACCTATAGCATTCTGCCAGACTTGCAGCCCTTCACATGAGGTTTGGTTTGGCCGACCCGACCGAACAGGTTGCACTGGTCCCCCTTACCATCTTGACTAGCTCAAGTAATACATGGCGGCGGCGGCCTGTCAAACGCGCAGCTTAGCAACAAGAAACAATAGGGCAAAAAGAATAAGTAAACAAATCTAGCGGTTGATACGACAGAGCACACCTGCTGTCCTGGCTTCGGGTGATTGGGTACGACATTGGCTAGCGTTGGACCGCTGTCGGCAACTGCTGGAAGGCGATCATACGGACAGCGAGCGCCTATCGCCTGTGCTGCAGCTGTCTGAGTCGCTCCAGCGCCCTCCAGCGCCCAGTTCATCCTGTCCCTGGTCCTGGACCTGCCGTTAAGGTGCAGGCGTGGAAAGTACCTTGGAATACCTCCCCGCCCTCGTATTTCGCGCGGGTTACCCGGTCCCCACATGTACCCGGGCTAAAGATCAAGGCGGCGGCTCTGTGCAGGCTCGGCCTCTTGGACCTACGCGCTCGATGGAGTTGGTAGGCCATCTGCACCCCCCCCAATTCTCACCCTCCCTCCCAGAATCCTTTTTACCCTCGACCTCCCTCCTTAGCTCTCGCATTCAATTCCCCCCCTCACCCTCACCCTCTCTCCTCTTCTCTTGAGGCCCTCCATCTTTCTCTTCTGTCCTCTGTTTCCTCTTTAGAACCTTTAGGCCCCGAGCCACGTCGTCAAGATCAACCAACACACCCTCCCACAGGACGCCGCCGAGGTCTAAGACGTTGGGTTTCCCCCCTGGTCCATCACCATCATTTTTGTTTTCTTGCTCTTTCGCATTGTGATGAGGAACGACACCTCGGGCTTCTTTCATTTTTTCTGACCTGATTTTCTCCCCTCGACTGTCCGGACTTGTTCAAAAACCGATCCAACCCGTCGCTCGATTACCAGGACTCGGAGCTCGAAGCTCGTCACATCGTTCTATCGCATTGCTTGACGCATCACCTTGACGGTATATGCCTGGCGCGACTTGAAGTATTTGCTTGACGCAGAACTCAGGTTGCTTCCCAGCAGTGTGCTATTTTTGCTCAACATCTCGGGCTGGTCTCGACTTCACGCTTTCACGCAACCCTTCGCTCGACCGGTAGGCTGTGCCGCCGCTCGTTACGCCACCATTCCTCGCTTCTTACGCCAGAATCAACTTTTTGTTTAACGACACCAGGAGAAGCAACATTGCATATGCTTTGTGCTCGCGATCGCTCTATCTTGTAGATACTTTGTTGCGACCAGACACCAAAAACGCAAACCTCTCATCTAGACCACGACACGACTTGTCTTCGAAGGTCATTCAGCATTTTTCTTTTAGTAGGATCCTCTTCCTCTTTGGATCGAAACGAGACATGTACACCCAAAATGCAGCCATGGCGGCGCAGAAGCCAGAAACCTTTATGCTGAGCACGGAGGCTCAGCAAGCGCTTCCCCACGACGCTCAAGTAGCGCTCAACCAGGTTGATAACCGTAAGTAGCATTTGCTTAAAGTATCATTGGGAGCACGCCAGGGTCTGACACGACATCAGTCAAATATTTCCTCATCTCCGCTCCAGTAGATTGGTCACCTGATCAATATATTCGACGATTTCTGCTTCCTACGGGCGAATATGTATCATGTGTGCTTTGGTATGTCGTTCTTTTATTGTAGTGAAGCTTGCCTTCGAGGGCTAACAATTCTCAAAGGAATAATCTCTTTCACATTTCTGGTACGGATATTGTTCGATGTCTCTCGTTCCGATTTCAGGCATTTGGCCGCCCAGTCAAGAACTCGAAGAAGTTCGAGGAGGGAATCTTCTCAGATCTTCGAAATTTGAAATCGGGAACCGATGCGTCTCTGGAGGAGCCTAAGAGCCCTTTCCTTGACTTTCTCTACAAGAACAACTGCATTCGAACGCAGAAGAAGCAAAAGGTCTTTTACTGGTACAGCGTTCCCCATGACCGCCTCTTCCTTGATGCCTTGGAAAGAGACCTCAAGCGCGAGAAGATGGGCCAGGAGGCTACCACGGTGGCTGTTAGCGAGCCTGCCCTGTCGTTCCAATACGATTCCTCGCAGTCCCTTTACGAACAGCTTACCAAGGCCCAGCAAGCCAACTCTTCATCTTTTAATGCCCAGCAGCAAGCGTTCGCTCAGAACCAGGGTTCTTCGCCTGTCATGCGATCCATGGATTCCATGCCTCCTCCCAACATGATTCCTCAATCGATGCCCCAGTCCATGGCACCGCAAATGCCTCAGTCGATGCCCCCCTCGATGCCACCGACCATGACTCAGTCGATGGCCCAGCCAGTTCCTCAATCCATGCCCCCTTTAGCGGAAGGGATGGACGCAATCTCACCCTACGGATCAATGACGATGGCCCAGGCGATGCCTCACCAGCTTCCCCCACAGGTGAAGCGCGAGGCTGAGTTCGGCCGCGTTCAGTACAATCAGAATGGCGTTCCCATTACGCAAGCCCAGCAACGCCACTCTTCCGTTCCTAACTATGGCCTTGAATACTCGCCAGCACCTTCATTTGTTTCTTCACAGTACGAAGACTACAGCAATCGTGGCATCTCTTTTGAGCCAATCACCCCTCCTCAGCACGCCCTTGGTGTTTCTGCGGAGCCCGCGTATATTGCCAATGAAGAGACCGGTCTGTACTCGGCAATCCCTGACAACGTGTCGGGTATGAACGGTGCTGGTGGAGCAGTGCACCTTGCTCCCTCACACATGGCTGGAACACAATTCAACCGATCCTATGGAACAAACAGCGTCTACTCTGTCATCGAAGGCTCGCCGACATATAAGCAGAGAAGGCGGCGTTCATCCATTCCCACATCTATGTCGGCAGTTTCTAATGGAACTCACACATCAGCACCACCAACGACCCAGAGACCATCTGACTTGAAGCGATCCATGTCCGCCTCTGTCGTCCCTTGTGTTCCCGAGGGTGATGAATCTGCGCAAAACTCGCCACCCGGCCTGTCTTACAGCACCAGTGGTGTTTCTGTCAGCCAGCAGCATGTATCGCGACATGGAACCCCAATGTCCACGGTAGAAGGCAGCCCTGCACTGAATTCCATGGGTCTCCAACACCTTGACTACTCACATGGACACTGCGATGATGGGGAGAACCCACATGAACCCCGCCGTCCAAGCTCTGGTGTCAACGGTGCTGTTCGTCGCGCTCGCTCTGCCACTGTTATGGAGCTCGGGCCTTACCCCCAAAAGTCACACTCTTGCCCCATTCCCAGCTGTGGTCGCCTGTTCAAGAGACTAGAGCACCTCAAGCGGTATGTGTGAACCTTCAAGTATGCCTGTCGTGAATTTATCGCTAACTGTCAATAGTCACGTACGAACACACACGCAAGAGAGACCTTATGTCTGCCCTCATTGCAGCAAAGCATTCTCGCGCTCTGATAACCTTGCTCAGTATGTTTTCACCGATATTTCACCGTGGTTGAAAAAAGTCCTTACTGACCAATTCTTAGGCACAAGCGAACTCACGAGCGTGAGGACGGTGGTGAAGGCCCTTACCATCTTTCTGGAGAGGAAGAAGAGGACTTCTCTGGTGAGGACCAACTTGGTTCTCTTGAAGAAGCTTCACCAACATCTGAGAACGCTGCATATGTGACTGGTTCACTTAATTCGGTTGCCGCTCAGCAATTACCACCGAATTCATTGGCTGGACCAGCCACTATCACACCAAACCAAACCTACGGCGGCATGCAATCTATGGGAATGCCCATGGCGATTGGACAGGCTGGTACTGTCAACGCCGGCGGTATCATGTAAGGAGCGCTGCCGTTACCTGAGAACCTTGGAGCCGCACCATGGTTCTCAACTACCTACCTACCTACTATCTACACCACACTATATGCTATACCCCCACTTCACAGCTCTAAAACAGGGAGCGAGCCTTGGAAATTTCCTTTTCTTGTCACTCAATTTTTTTTTTTTTACTGTTGTCTTACCGCCACAATACCTCCTCCTCCTCCCCTTCCTCTTTTGTCAAAGAATAATCTGGAAGGATGCCTGCGAGATATAGAGCGACTGGGTGGAGAGCGAAATACTGTATTTCATGTCTTGGGATATGGCAATTGGAAGTTCATTGTTACGGGCGAAGGAGAAACATTAAGCTGTTTGTTTATACCTTTTTCTTCTTTGGCCGAAGAGCGGGAGGACATGATATCATACCCGTTACGATGGTCAATGAGAGTATGAGTGAGACAGAACTTATTTGGACATTATATCTTCATTGATTGATCATAAACTTGAATAACATTTGTGATGTTCCGTACTTGAACGTATGTGCAGAGAGAGAGAGAAATTGATAAACCGCTTGAGCTGGTGAAACGCTCGTGTAGTTATCGCCGTCTGCCCTTGCCACCTTTGCGTCCAAATACATCTCGGGTACCCTCTATGCTCCTCACGTCCCTGTCGCTGATCCTCAGCTCCGCGCCTCTCATCCGGCCGACGCTGGGGCCGTTGACCTCCCCATCCCTCCCACGATCCCTCCTCCTCCTCTTCTTGGCGGTGTCGTGCTCCAGGATGACGTTGTTCTCCTTCGCCTCCCGCCTGCGCTTGGCCTCGCGGGCGGCGGCGGCGGCGTTGATGCCCTTGCGCATGTTCATGGGCATCTTTTGTTGTTTGAGGATGGACTCCTTGGAGCCCAGGGCCTGCATGCGCAGGTCGGCGGCCTTGTGGCGGACGCGCCCCGCGGCGAAGAGCTTGGGAGCCGCGCCGGTGAGGGCGGAAGTGTTGGTCAGCGTCGGGGACGCGAGGAGGTGGGATTCGGAGAGGAGGCGGCGGAGCTCGAGGTCCTGGGCGAGTAGGGAGGGGGCATCTTCGGGGAGGGTGGTGGAGGAGGTTTTGGTCGAGGCGGTTGCTGCTGGGGATGGTTTGGATCGGGCGGATTGGTCGGGGGGGCGGGAGGACTGTGAGGGAGGTTTAGCTGGTTTTGTGCTGTAGAGGGGGGAAAGTGTAGAGGGACGGACCATGAAGGCCTTGAGTTCGCTTTTTGACATGGCTTCCGGGTTTGGGACCCTTGGCTGTGAGTGGTCTATTACTTCTATTGCTGGCTCGTCGTCTGAGGGCGAAGAGAACCTAGTCAGTCGGTTGCTCTGTTTGTAGATTCGTAGACGGTTGATTGCTCACCCTCTTCGTCGTCAATCTCGTCGTCGTCCTCGCTGTCGCCTGACAAGCCACCCCATTCATCGCCTTCTACATCCTCTTCCTCCTGGCTCTCCCCATCTTCATCGCTTCCAGAGTCGGCGGATTGGTCGTCGCTGCCATCGGTATCCTGAGATTTTGTAGACTTCTTTTTCGACTCGCCCTCATCGATCGGTTGGAATTGAGCTTCGAAGTGGCGGCGGAAGATAGCCTCGGCCTCTTCTTGGGAGATTGCGCTCTCAGGCTTTTTCCGTTTCCCCAGGACAGTCATTGTGGTTGCTTTTTCCTTCTCTCGTAGCTGGGGAAGTTGTTGTAGTCTGCGACAAGTTGTAGCTGGGGTATTTTTTTTTGGTCGTTTGATAAGATAAGGCTCGTCACTGGGGTCCCGCCTTCAACGTGCGCTAACCTTGCTATTCGCCTTGCGCTGGCATGTAGTTATGAAATGTTCACAAAGAGGTCAGTCAAATAAACTGTATTCTGTTCGTGGTATTTCTTGGAGCTGGGTGGATATGTACTCTTAGCTGCCGTGGGGGTGAGTTGAAAAGGCAGCAAAAGCTGGTCTTTCTCAGAGCTACTGGACGGAGTGGATGGTGAACAGCGTTTCTCCTACGAATGCTTAAGAATGCTCGTATTATCATTAGATAGCTTTAGTGCCCTTTTACAGCATATTATATGTCATTCCTAGTAAATCAAGCTTACCATATGTCCCTCGATTAATCCGTGGTATCATGTCCCAGAACGCCTTCATGCGATAGTTAATACACCAGCTGCTGGCTGCACTTTCATGCTCGTCCCGTGAGCCGGGCCCGTCTTGCGTCGTCCTCTCTCCTTGCTTCGCTTCGAGCAAGGAAATCTTCGCGAGCCGTGTATGAGTGTTTTGACTTCCCTGCCAGTTCCAGTTCGTCCTTGATACCCTGCTTGTCCACGTACCCTGCCCAATCCATGCGACTCTTCTCGACAGTGTTGAGTTTCTTCGCCTGTGCGTCCTTGCCGGCTTGCATCCTTGCTGCCATACCAAGGTTGAGATCCGCGCGTTGTGGGAGAGGGTCTGTGAGCGGCTCGAAAGCGGATCGAAAAGCCTTCTTTGCTACGCGCTTGGCTGGCGGGACATTGGCTGGGACCTCTTGACCTTCCGAGGCGAAATATAGTTTGGCTTCTGCAGAGTCCCGATGTACCATCTTCTCCTCGGTGTGAACTTGGCCGGCGAAGTTGTAGGTACGCTTGATGCGGACCAGTTCCGACGGATCGTCGCTCGCTGCGGCCGACGCCGTAGCTTTCTCCGTGCCTGTATTCGAATCTGCACCTTGTTCGCTCTGATCGACTCTCTCGGCCGGTTTTGAAGCAGGTTTGCCTGCCAACATCTGCTGCCAAACAGCATCGACGTCGATTGTAACGGGTCCGGTGTTCACAGCCATGCGGCGCTCCTCCTTTCTGCATCCAATGTCAGTCCATGTATGGCCGCCTACAATGGCATAGAGTTTTTCTTTGCAAATCTTAGACGTACTCGGCTGCGCGCTGATGGCGAGTCTTGATTAAGCCTCCCTCTCCGCCTTCATCGTCGTCTTCGTTCGACGTTTTCGCTTTGGACTTGGCCTTTGCGCGCTTCTTTTCGCCTCTCTTGATTATGGCCTCGTCGCCTGAGTTATCGTATCCCGCATCCTCTGCATCGCCATCATTGGCGACACGCTGTTTTTTCCTCGGTGACTCGCCATCTTTTCGGTCTTTGGCAGCTTTTCCGTCGTCGCCGTTGTCCTCGGACGCTGACGCCTCTGAATCAGCGCCCTGGTCATTTTCGGGGGCGAAGTCGGAGTCTGCTGAAGAGTCGTATTGCTCCTCGTCGTCTAGTATCGGTTCTGGCATGTTGAATAACGGGTGGAATCAAACGGGGTGTATGCGGAAGAGTGTGGAGGGGACTCTGGCCGTGTGTCGATGGACATGGGGAAAGTCTGTGCGTGCTGGTTCGTTTGGCCAATCACATTACACTGAGCTCGTCGAGCGCTCTATTGGAACCACAGGACTGGCATATCCATTGCAATGGTGAATTAACTGTATCGTTAGCTTAATTGCGCTTGCAGAAAACTAAATGGTGCTGGACTTGGTGTGCTTTCTTGAACGAACAAGGCTTCGGGGTGGGAAAATCACGGGAATCCGACATCGCTGCGTCATTCTCTTCGTGCCACCCAGGCTTGGTGATTGGTGATACCACCCAGTTTCCTAGGAGGCCGGGACTTTTCTACGAGAATAATACTAATCATTAAGTTTCATAGTGATGCTGCCTAATCGTCCAGCGGGTTGAATCTTGAGCCGGGATGGTCCTGCGCTGTTAGGCGTATATCGTAGAAGAGGCTGTCGAAAGTCACCTAATTGCATACGGTATACAATAGCTTCGTTCACTGCGACAAGTGAAGGATCATGCCCAGAAACTTGCTTCTTCTCGGCAAGAGTTTTCTGATATCCCTTTCTTGATATGCCACCCCCAACGGCAGTACTCATAGAAGCGGACAAGGAGCACTCTCGTCGGCAGGGATCAATCACACACCAGGCTGAGACTATCACGCGCAGAACATGTGGGTTCGCCCAGGACTGGACCCATCCAGCAAATCCACATGGCCGGCGAGAGTCACTATGCCCAACCACAAAAGCTTCAAGGCTGCAGAATCTGCGCCAAAGGCTTGGGCAGCAATGTATGAGCTTTGTGGTGGAGAGCCAGTTTGATTGTCAAGCGATTGACATCAAACATGGCACACCCAGAACCTCCGGCGTTGTTTTGACACAATATCAAGAATCCATTAGTTAACACAATATCAGGCCAAACACCGTGGAGTAATCTATTTTTTTGTGATTAGGTTTGGTATCATTCACAAGAAGATTAGGTTCCTACCTCGCGTGGAATGGGCTTTGGTGTGCCATGTTTTTACTTTAGCCACTTGACTGTCGGGCTGGGCGATCTCAACTTCGTGGGCATAGACGTAACGCCTCGCACTTTGAGCACTGGGGTATGGACTATCTCATGCACCCATTCTAACTGGCGGGCTTTTGCGGTTTAAAGCGCGTACCCCTCAGTGCCTCAGCAAAAGCAAGGATGAAGGAGGCAGCACAAGCTTAAGCGTGTGGTGGTAGCATGGTCCGAGGGTCTTACGAGGGTCTTTGGCTACATGAAACTACTGGAGTTTAGAAGGCGGCCGTTTGCTGCCTTGCGAATGTTGAGCACGTCAGGTGGCACCATAGACAACTGGGTATCCAGAGTTGTCCATGCGTATTCTCTCGTGGCATGCCTAAATCATGCTATCTTGCATTTTGAGCAAGTCATATTGGTTGCATGTAGGATCTGGAAGTGTGACATTCCGTTGTGATTGGGGGCTTGTGGCGGTGACGCCCCCATGCATTCCCTTTATTTTAGGATCCGCCTTAAAGTCAGAAGTTGACACAACCGGCCGTACTACGTGGTCGACATATGCTAAGACTTATGGTGTGAAAATTGCTCCCCCTCCCACACCATTTCTCTCCCTCCTTCCCTCCTCGCTCCCCATCCATCATCTCCGGCCCATCCTGCAAGTCGCTCTTCGTATCTCTCCCTCGCGCAACCATGAGCGACGATAGCGACTATGAGATCGAGGGTCCCGAGCTAGCAGAGGATGACCCCATGAGGGCATTCTTGCCAACCTCGTTTGGCAAGAAATCGAAAGAAGCTGATATCGCTGCCCAAATTGACCGAAGTCGCCGGGTAGCTGAGACAAAGCCTCCCAGCCAGAACCAAGAGCCCAAAAATCGGGAGGAAACCGATTCCGACAGCGATTCCGACGATAGCAGCGACGATGACGACGAGGATGAATTTCCTGTCTCCCATGAGCTGGTATTGAAGACACACGAGCGAGCCATAACCTCGGTTTCCTTGGATCCAGCTGGAGGAAGGCTGGTGACGGGATCCTTAGATGGAAACGTCAACCTCCACGACTTTGCTTCAATGACGCCTACTACCTTGCGAGCATTCCGATCGATCGACCCTTTCGTGACAAAAGCATCGGCACCTACCGAATCACATGCTGTGCAGCATGTTCAATTCAGCCCTCTTTCTGGGAGCGTCTTTCTCTGCATTTCCGCCCACCCCCAGGCTCGAATCATGTCCAGAGACGGCGACATTGTCACCGAGTTTGTTAAGGGTGATATGTATCTCCGGGATATGCACAACACCAAGGGCCACATTTCAGAAGTTACGATGGGGGCTTGGCATCCGAGCGATAGGAATCTCTGCGTTACTGCTGGCACAGACAGCACTTTGCGGATTTGGGATATCAACAATAAACGTTCTTACAAGGATATCATTGTTTTCAAGTCCAAGGCGGCAGGCTCGGCTGGCCGGACCAAGATGACCACGGTGACTTGGGGAAGTTCGCCCCAGTCAGGCAACATTCTTGTTGCTGCTGCTCTGGACGGCTCGCTGGTCATGTACTGCGGGAATGGACCGTTCACGCGACCAGCTGGTGAGATACGGGACGCCCACAAGCCCCTGTCATGGACCGGCGGAGTCGATATTTCAGCAGATGGGCGTATGGTCGTTACAAGAGGTGGAGATGACACGATCAAGTTATGGGACACGCGCAAGTTTACAAAAGCTCTCGTCACAGTTTCCCACCCTTCCACATCAGATCATTACCCGACCACCAATATCAGATATGCGCCAAACAGTACCAATATCCTCACGGGATCTGCGACTGGCCATTTGCATATCTTGAACCCTGGAAATCTGCAACCAGAACATGTGACCCCGATAACCCCGGGCGCGCCCCTTATTACTGTCGATTGGCACCCCAAGATTAACCAAATAATCACAGGTTCTGCTAACGGAGAATGCCATGTACTTTATAATCCAGAGAAGTCAACCCGCGGCGCGGTTGAGGTCATGTCGCGCGCACCGAAGAAGCGCCATATCGATGACAATCCAGAATTCACAATGGACCAGTCGGTCGGACTGTCCAGTGAAGTCCTTGCACCTGGCGCTCTGCGTGGCTCCCAAAACAAGGGAACGACAGCTTCAGGCAGGTCTAAGGATCCACGTCGACCGCACCAACCAAGCAAAACCCCATTCCACAAGTCACAACCGAATGAGAAGCACGTTGCAGAGAATATCCCGCTGGCACGCATGTTACACGAGGACCCCCGCGAGGCGCTGCTGAAATATGCCGACAAAGCGAAGAGCGATCCGGTATTTACCAAGGCCTGGAGTAAAACGCAGCCTCAGACTCAGTATGCAGAGTTGAGCGACGAGGAAGAAGAGGGCCCTGACAAAAAGAAGACTAAGAGGTGAGGACTGCGCTCATGAATCAATCAAGTATTGAAACAGGTCCCTCCAAACTACTACGTTTCTACGAAGAATCACTCGACGACGTTCCTCCGCGTGGCAACCAAAACTACCTGCGGAAACAAAACCAGTATCATAGGTTCTTTGGAATGCATCTACCCCAGCTTAAGGAAAGACAGTAAGTCGCGAGCTAGGCAATCATTGATGTTTCCAACCGCCCATTGTTTGAGTGCGACAGCCTTAGATTAGCTTAGTAGCGTGCCATGGGGATCACGTGAACCCAGACTTTGTAGTAGTTCTCGAGTCGCATTACATAATAGAGTCCGTGCGCATTTCTGCCTCAGGCCCGAGGCCCCACCGGCAGGGGTCGTGCTGAAAATTACTGTGAGTGGCCCCAGGAGTACCGCACCCACCGTCACGGCGAATCTTGTCCGTTGTGTCTTCACCACTCCCCATCATCAAGGCAAGCTGGTGAAGCGCGCGCGCATCCGAAAAATCGCCAGGTCCCCTCTCAAACCATCGGCAACCATCTCTAAGCCTCGCCAACTTAGTGTTCCACACATTTTTTACGCTTCCTTTGCCTTGAATAACACTCCCCACGCGCCCCGTCGCCATATCCTGACTTTTTTGCCCTTCCCTTCAGCAAACCCCCCCACGCCTCGCCTATCTTGCCAGGCTTGGGGATTTCGTTCTCTCCCACACCTGTCAACCGTTGCGTCCAAGCAACCCAACCACACTTGCGACTTTCCAAAATCTCGAGCTCCACGTGTCTACACCGCGTGTCGCTTGTTCCCTTTACGATATTTGCGCGCTCTTCACCTTTCTTCGCGCCAAACAGACGCGATTTTTGGTGTATCAAGCTTTTGACCTCTGGCCAGAAATATTGTTCGACCGCGAAGCATCCAAGGGACACCGCACACCCTCCCAAGCCGCCACGCCTCGTGATATCGCCCTTTATCCTCGATATGCGCCTTCGATAACTGTCGACGACTTTCGCAATACACGATTGAGTTTTTCCTGCGGAAGGCCTTTGCCATAACGCAACTATGGCTTCGGTGCAAGCCGCCGCCCCGGCGGTTCAGCATCCTGGCGCGCCAATGGCCGCCGGCGCGACCAAACAACAGGCTGAAGAAATGTACAAGGTAGGTTGTCCATCTTATTGCTTGCCAATGCGATGCGCCTGTGAAGACGGCGTCGGATTGCTTTATTTTCGGTTTCAGGCCACTGACTGAGATGCTTGTGCATTTAGAAATTAAAACACATGAAAGAGAGCGGCGTACCGTCGACGGACCCTGAGTACATCAAGGCCTCGCAGTTCTTGATGTACTTCCAACAGCAACACCAAATGCGTAGAAACCAACAAACATATTTGCAGCAGCAGCAACAGCAGCATCAACAGCAGCCAGCCAATGCTATTTCCAATGGTGCTGTGAATGGTGTCCAGCAGCCTCGATCTCAGCAGGGCGCGCCCCAACCAAACCAGGCACCTGCTTCTGCGTCGACGCCTACACAGGCAAATACACCGACACAAGCCAACCCACCGGCCGCTGGTTCGGCATCAAGCCATTTCAGTCAACAGCAGCTGACATTGTTAAGGCAACAGATCCAGGCCTTCAAGCTGCTCGGAAAGAACTCAGGTGTCTCCCTCCAGTTGCAGCAGTCCATCTACCATCAGCGTCAAAAGAGGCAAGCTGCCGCTCTCGAGGCGTCAAATGCCGCGGCTGCTAAGTCGGCACAGTCAGCGCAGGACTCTGCAAGAGCCGCACAGCTTGGAGCTGACCCAGCAGGCCAGGAAGATTCACAGGCTAAGCCTCATACTTACAAGACTGTCAAATCGCCTTATGGTGGCGGCATGGTTCGTTCCTCGATCAAGTATTTCGACCATGCTCAGCGCAAGAACCGATGGTTTATTCCAGGCGTTTTCCCTACCGGATTCGATTTTGACCATCTCCGGTACGAGAGAGAGGTTGTTGTATTTAACCGCATGAGCCAGCGCTATTCTGAGCTGAAGAATCTGCCTGCAGATTTGGCCCATCTCGATTCGACCAAGGAAAACCTTGAGGCAGACGACACTTTGAAGCGAAAGGCGATCATTGAAATGAAGAGTTTGGCCCTCTACGCTAAGCAACGAGCTCTCAGGGAGCGTATTGGACGCCAGATGTTGCATTATGACAACCTAGCAATGACCACGAACCGAACCAATTATCGCCGCATGAAGAAGCAGAATGTTCGCGAAGCCCGAATCACAGAGAAGCTGGAGAAGCAACAGCGCGATGCACGCGAGAACCGAGAAAAGAAGAAGCACGTTGACTTCCTCCATGCCATCACCAACCACAGGGCTGTCATCCAGGAGTCTGCCGCAAGCCAGAGGAATAAGTCGCACAAACTCAGTCGACTCATGTACGCTCAGCATTTCAACATTGAAAAGGAGGAACAGAAGCGAATCGAGCGTACCGCCAAGCAACGTCTCCAGGCTCTCAAGGCCAACGATGAGGAGGCATATCTTAAGCTGCTTGACCAGGCGAAGGATACCCGTATCACTCACCTGCTCAAACAGACCGATGGCTTCTTGCACCAACTTGCAGCCTCTGTTAAGACACAGCAGCGACAAGCGGCAGAGAGGTATGGCGACGACACTGAAAACTTTGTTGACGAAGAAAGCGACATTGAGGACGATGAGGAGAGTGGCAAGAAGATTGATTACTATGCCGTCGCCCATCGTATTCGGGAAGAAGTCACCGAGCAAGCCAACATCCTTGTTGGCGGTACTCTCAAAGAATATCAGGTCAAGGGTCTTCAGTGGATGATTTCCCTTTACAACAACAACCTTAACGGTATCCTCGCTGACGAGATGGGTCTCGGCAAAACGATTCAGACCATCAGCTTGATCACATATCTCATTGAGAGGAAGCAGCAGCCTGGGCCATACTTGGTTATTGTCCCACTCAGTACACTCACAAATTGGAATCTCGAGTTTGAGAAATGGGCACCGTCAGTCTCTCGCATCGTCTACAAGGGACCTCCCAATGCCCGCAAGACACAGCAGGAGAAAATTCGCCGGGGCGAATTCCAAGTTCTCCTGACCACGTATGAATATGTCATCAAGGACCGCCCGATTCTCAGTAAGATTAAGTGGTTCCACATGATTATCGATGAAGGTCACCGTATGAAGAACTCGAACTCCAAGCTTAGCGCAACCATCACACAATACTACACTACTCGGTTCCGACTTATTCTTACCGGTACTCCTCTTCAGAATAACCTGGCTGAGTTGTGGGCCATTCTGAACTTCGTTCTGCCAAACATCTTCAAGTCTGTCAAGACATTCGATGAATGGTTCAACACACCGTTTGCCAACACTGGTGGCCAGGACAAGATGGAACTTACCGAAGAAGAACAAATTCTCGTCATTCGACGTCTGCACAAGGTTCTCCGGCCCTTCCTCTTGCGTCGTCTCAAGAAAGATGTTGAGAAGGACCTGCCAGACAAGACAGAGAAGGTCATCAAGTGCAAGTTCTCTGCCCTGCAATCCAAACTGTACAAGCAGATGGTTACACACAACAAGCTTGTCGTTAGCGACGGCAAAGGTGGAAAGACCAGCGCTCGTGGTTTGAGTAATATGATTATGCAGCTCCGAAAGCTCTGCAATCATCCTTTTGTGTTTGATGTTGTGGAGAATGTTATGAACCCACGCAACGTGAGCAATGACGAGCTATGGCGAACTGCAGGAAAGTTTGAGTTGCTGGACAGAATTCTCCCAAAGTACAAGGCAACGGGCCACAGAGTTCTCATGTTCTTCCAGATGACGGCCATCATGGATATCATGGAGGACTATTTGCGCTACCGGCAATTTGAGTACTTGCGTCTGGATGGTACTACCAAGGCAGATGAGAGATCCGACCTCTTGAGAGAATTCAACGCCCCTGACTCCAAGTATTTTATGTTCTTGTTGTCGACACGTGCTGGAGGTCTTGGTCTGAATTTGCAGACTGCAGATACTGTCATTATCTACGACTCTGATTGGAATCCTCATCAAGATTTACAAGCCCAGGATCGTGCTCATCGTATTGGACAGAAGAACGAGGTGCGAATTCTGCGTCTGATCAGCTCCAATTCAGTTGAAGAGAAGATTCTTGAGCGTGCCAGATACAAGCTTGATATGGATGGAAAGATTATCCAGGCCGGTCGCTTCGACAACAAGTCGTCAGAGACTGACCGAGATGCCATGCTCCGGACTTTGCTGGAAACTGCCGACATGGCTGAGAGCGGAGAGCAAGATGACATGGAAGACGAGGAGCTCAATATGATGCTTGCCCGAAGTGACGATGAACTTATCACGTTCCAAAAAATGGATGAAGAAAGGGCACAGGATCCAGTCTATGGCTCGAAGGGTACAGCCAAGCCGAGACCACGTCTCATGGTTGAAGAGGAGCTTCCCGATATCTATCTCAATGACCCCGTGGACGCGGCTGAGGAGACGGAAGAAGTTGTTCTTGGTCGTGGTGCCCGTGAGCGCACCAAGGTCAAATATGACGACGGTTTGACCGAAGAACAGTGGCTGATGGCGGTTGACGATGAAGATGATTCCCCAGAAGCTGCCGCAGCACGAAAGCAGGCCCGCAGAGATAAGCGAGACACCAATAAGCTCAAAAAGACGGCGATAATGAACTCGATGGATAATTCACCTGTTCCAAGTCGCGCCAGTACGGAGGAAGTTGAAACGCCGAAGAAACGTGGACGCAAGCCTGGCAGCAAAAATGAAAAACGTAAAGCCGAGGAAGGCGATGACGAACCCCCAGCCAAGAAGCGACGCGGCCCTCAAGGCAGACCAAGCAAGACAAACTTGAACGGAGCTGCTTCGCGCGTGAGCCCGCAGCAGCGCGAAGTTCTCCAGAAGAGTCTTCGGTCTCTGTACGACGGTCTCATGACTTTGGAGGTTGACGAAATCGAGCCTCCGGCTGATGATGAATCGGATCCTGGCCAGAAGCGACTAATCATTGGTCCTTTTGTCAAGCTGCCTCCAAAGCGCGATTTCCCCGATTACTACGTCATCATCCAAACCCCTATTTGCATGAACCATATCAACACTCGCATCAAGAAGGAGGAATATGGATCATTGAGTGATCTCCGAAAAGATTTTGACCTTTTAATTCGAAACTGTCAAACATTCAACGAAGATGGTAGCATTCTGTACCAAGATGCTAAGACCATGGATGTAAGTAGAGAATACGGCTCACCCAACGCACCTGAGGCAATATGCTAACAATATAAACAGGAATTCTTCAGGGCCAGATACGAAGAAGAACTTTCGGCACACCCGGAACTGGCTGAACTTGAGGAAGATGCCAAGACAGAATCTGCACCACCATC
Source organism: Clonostachys rosea (assembly GCA_026958235.1). Taxonomy (NCBI): domain Eukaryota; kingdom Fungi; phylum Ascomycota; class Sordariomycetes; order Hypocreales; family Bionectriaceae; genus Clonostachys; species Clonostachys rosea. The sequence goes on from CP110204.1 coordinate 6,754,200, forward strand.
TACCAGCGGCGGCACTCCCATACCAAGTGGAACACGCATCAAGCTGATTTCCAGCAGCTCTAGAGATGTGAATGGCGAAAATTCCACTCCACGAAGCGATGAGGATTAACCACGCCACTGTGGGTACCAGTTTTCACAGCAACCTTGTCTCACGTGGAAGACAAAAATCTGGTATATACAGACAACATGTGACTGTTTAATTAGGGGACCGTGCTGCTTTCCTGGGCAATAGACGTTTCGTGAGGCGGGTGGGAAAAGTGCGCCTTCCCTTCTCTTGGCGAGGTGATTCTTGTTGATGAGCTTGAGTTTTCACTTTTCCTTTCTTCTTCCTTATTCTTTTTCTCTTTTTTTTTTAAAAACAATATTTGGCGTTGGGCGGTTTGGGAATTTATAAATGTCGTACGGCGAAGGAAATGGGTCACATGGGGAACAATACCATTAACTACAAACAAGCAGGCTGATTTGAGCTCAGGACGAGGAGGGGCAAAGTATGAATGAGCCAAATGTTGAGAGCCGCCGTGGAAAGCAAGCAGATCAACGCACCCCTTGCAGGGAAGAGGCCTCATCACCCTATATGTTTAGATAAGAACCGTAAGGAAGTGTATTTTAATCGATAGAAATCGACGTCCATTCTTGAGTTTGCTAGGTGATACGGCCATGAGCAGGCGAATTACATGTACGTGTTGCTTGTTAGCCGCGACTCCAAGCTCAGGTGGGGGCTTCCCTCCACTTTAATGCACATGTCTCTGTTCGATAGCCTCGCATACAACAACCATCAATCATCATCAGTATCTATCATTCCATACCCGAGCAGGCGGATTTGCGACTTTAACCTATCTGTGTATGCGTATTTATCCCTGAAATTCTCTAATTTGCTTCGTCACCATGAAGAAGACACTCATCCTGTGCTTTATTCATGGATTCAAGGTATGTCATCTGTGGTGACGCCTACCAAGGCCCGGCATATATCTATGAGACAGCACTGACAGCCGGCTTATCAAGGGGGGAGAATCAACCTTTGGAGACGACTATCAGTTCGCAGAGCATTTGCGCGATCTGGTCGCCGCCGAGTTGCCCAAAATTAATGTCAAGACTCTTGTATACCCCAAGTATGAGACGAGGGGCGACCTCGGCGAGACTGTCAGCCGTTTTCGCAGCTGGTATGCCTGCTCTGGATATTGGGCGCACCTCTTCCTGCCCTTTTTGCTTATTCGTTATACTAATCTGATTGTTTCACCAGGCTGGAGGAGAAGGTCATCGATCTGGAGGTGGCGACGGGCACACCCTCGCCCACCATCGACCCGTCGGTAAGGACCATCCTCATCGGCCACTCCATGGGCGGCATCGTCGCGGCGGAGATGGTCATCGCCATCGCGTCCGAGCAGCCCATCTACTCCGAGGACGGAATCCAGAAGAGCGCCGCGCTCCCCTCATCCTTCAACTCCCTCCTGTTCCCCTACATCCAGGGCGTGCTAGCCTTCGACACCCCGTACCTCGGGATTGCGCCGGGCGTCGTGGCCCACGGCGCGGAGGGCCACTACCAGAACGCCGCCTCGACAATCTCCCAGCTTAGCGGCCTCGGTGCCTCGCTGTGGGGGGCGAACAAGGCCGCGACGAGCACCACCAGGGCACCGCCGTCGGCTGGGGCTCTCCCTCCAGCTACCGGTGGCAACAAGTCTGCTGGCGGCGGCTGGGGCACCTGGGGTAAGGTGGCCATGGTCGCCGGTGCGGCGGGTGCCGTGGCGGCCGGGGGCGCGGCGGCGTGGATGAACCGCGACCACATCGGCGAGGGCTGGACGTGGGTGAGCTCGCACCTCGAGTTCGTGGGGTGCCTCGCGCGGGCCGAGGAGCTCAAGAAGCGGGTCAGCTACATGGTCCGGCTCAACGAGGAGCTGCGCGTCGGGTTCGCCAACCTGTACACGCGTCTGGGGAGGGCGGCCTCGAGCAAGAATGTCAGCATGGTGGGCACGGTGCTGGGGAGCGAGCGGACGTTCTGCAACCTGCCCAGGTCGCAGGCCGCGGGCGTGTGGAGGGAGGCGGTGAATGACAAGGCTACGGATGAGACTGTTGCGCATATGAGTGAGTTCCCCCCCTGCTCTTATCGAGAAGTTGTTCCAGACAAGGATGCCTTGAACCTTTGAACGTTTGATGATTGACTGTTTTCCGTTTTAGCCATGTTTGAGCCGAAAGAGAACCCTGATTACGAGACGTTGTCCGAGACTGCTAAGACGCTGATTGCAGAGTGGGTGTCCAAGGAATGGTATGAGACGAGCGAAGAACCCAAGCCTTTGCTCGAGCAGGCTTCGTCCATAGATTCTTAGCTCGCGGTGTTCATTGGAAGTGTTGCAAAATGGAGTTACGGCGTTGTGGAACAAGGTATGAATGGGTAATTCGGATCAGCCAGAAGATGGAACGACTAAGGGAGCTCATGGCTAGGTAGTGTTATCGATCAGTAAAGACTTTGCTCTATCACTTTATTTTAACTAGTAGACCCCATCCTATATAATGTGTGTTATCATGATGTATCCTATACAATATCCGTAGCAGACTTCCCCCCTTTTTGGTATTTGGTACACAATTCCATCTCCTAGTCAAGTTTTCCACCAAGACAAACATCCCCTTTCTGGAGAGTCATCGGAACCTTGTTTGCTTCTTACTGGGAAGCCTTTTCGTTTTTGGCCTTGAGGTTACGCATGACCCTCTTGCGCTGCTTCATCATGTAGGTGTACAGAATGTAGGCGCCTATTCATTGGTTAGAGAAGCTCACAATGAGGGGAATTTCCAGTCTTGAGGAGACACCTCCCAGAGAGTGTAACCCTAGGAAGGCATAAGGGAGGAGAGGAAGCTTACCAGGGACATAGGTAGCCAAGATGGCGTACAAGCCGTACTTGAAGACATCGCCGTACTGCTCAGCCGCGGGGCCGGTGGCCAGGTAGATGAGCACGCATTCGCTAGTGATCCCGACGGGGTAGAGCACGAAGAAGGTGTTGTACCGCAGCCAGGTGAGGAACGCGGGCTGCCCGCCGAAGCGCAGCCCTACGGCGAAGAAGCTGTACCGGATGACCTCGGTGAGGGACCAGGCGAGGAGCATGGAGACGTAGAAGGGCGACTGGACGGCGAGCTCGGGGAACGGGTGGACGACGCCCCAGACGAGGAGGAAGCGCGAGGCGACCTGCATGACGGTGGTGAAGACGGGGGCGCGGACGACCCCCAGCAGCGAGTGGAGGATCTCGAGGCCCGCGGCGGTCTGGGTCCATTTCGTGCGGTTGCCGATGGCGGGGAAGACGGCCTCGGGGCCCTCGAGGCCGGCGAGTGAGACGGTGCGGGCGAGGACGATGCCCCATGCCACGGCGGATATGGCATTGTAGAAGAGGAGGTAGGCATTCTTGATCGGGGACTCGTTGACTTTGGTGGTCTCGGGCTTGGACTGTTGCTTGGGGGGTGCCATTGCTGCGGACGACGCCAATTGGCCGTGTTTCTCGAACTGGGCGGCGGGTGTGATGGCAACGAGGTTGGCTGCTTGGATTCCGCAGAGGGAGGAGGGGGTAGTGAGCGACAAAAGGTCAATCTATTACAATACGGCGAAAGGAAATGTGTTGAGGGTCTGTTGGTGGTTGTTGGGTCTGTCCAAATATATCCAGCTAACCTAGAGCTGGCCCCTCCTGCCGCATCCAGTAACACCCGTGCCCCGATTCCTAAGTGGGATTGGCGACCTTCCCAAGCTTCAGCAATGTTCTTTATTATATTAATTTTTTGCAATTTTGAGTGATGAAACGATGGTACTGAAAACCATCCGATCTGTTCTCAGTTGAAAGGAGAGATAACCCATTTGCAACGCTAAAATGTAAGTATCTGTTGGCTGAGATGAGCACTAGTATGAGCTGCCACACAGTGCTCAATGATACTGGTTGCAATCCTCTGTTGATCAATAAGGCACAGCTCTGAATTTTTGGCTGGGATAATGCTTATCCTCCCGCCGATGGAACAGGGATCATGAGGCATCACGCACGTCATACGGTCTGGTCGCAGTTTCAGTGAGCTCCCAAGCTCCTAAATTTGGATCATAGATCACCCGATCTGCATTACTTGTTCATATAAGACCGTTTGACGTTTCTCCCGTCTCGCTTCTCTCTATCTTTTATCCTTAGTCGATTACAATACTCCCTATGTATACCCCCTAGCACTATTTCTGAAAATGATCCCCGTCAAACAGCTACCCGTCGCTGCAAGCCTCATGCTCCTTATTTCCGAGCAATTTGCTGTAGCTAAATCTGTGACATCTCATGATCTCGGTAAAAGAAGCGAAATCAACTCTGACAGCCTGAATCATCTTCATGAGGCTCGCGGAGAGCCCGACTCCGTAACAGGCACCCTCCAACAGCGTGGGCTTGATGGCGATGTTGTTGAGGTTGCTTTCACCGAGAGAAACGCTCTAGAAGAGCATCCTTCACGACATAAAGGAGGGAGAATAAGGAGGAGGAAGAGCGTGATAAGCAGGAGCAATGGCCATTCCAGAATGCAAATCTCCGAGAGCATGAGTGAAACCATCTGCCGGCCAGGGGAGAAGTGCAAGACGCAGAAATGGAGTTCTTGCAAGGAGGGAGACGGTACTGGTGATATGCACAATTGTCAAAAGAGAGTCAGTAATGACAGACGGATCGGCGAAAGCAGCCACCGAAGAAAAGGCAGGGGCAACAGAAACTGAAGCCTCGATTTTGGTTACAAAAGAGGTTTATTCGGGAAGAGCAGACGATAGTGACTGGATAAATAATGAAGAGTGTCTCTACGGTTTTCTGAGCTTAACCAAGAGTTTGAGGTGGTGCCCATATCCATTCTTGCAGTGCCAAAAGACGCAGACGTGAATATGATGTTGCATCTTGCGATCAGCCATTCTGTTTCAAACCTTGGGGGAACTACCTTAAAGGATGGGTCCGTCTTTTGTTACAAGATAGGGTAAATATTCCTGAAGAAAGGAAACTAGGAAACTGTTAATTATAGATGTCTTTACATCTTGCAATATCTATAACCCGGAATCATCGCTCAGAACGTAGGTATCTAGAAAAACGCTGAGCAATTCAGAGAGCTCAGAACGTAGGTATCTAGAAAAAAGCTGAGCATTTCAGAGAGGCCGAAACAATCGGTCGAACCAAACAAGGAAAAAGGGAACAAATAAAAGACAAAAACACGCTTGTTAATCAGCCACACATTTACCTCCATACTCGATATCCAGCTTGGTGATCTGGTCCTTGGCGACCTTCGCTGCGACGGGCTTGCCTTTAGCGGAAGGAGGCCGAAAGAATACTAAACGCAGCAGCCAGATGCATGAAAGCCAGGCTCGGTGTCTCCAGTTGAAATCCGGAGGGGTTGGTGCTTCCAGAAAAAGTCGTAGTTTGAATATCTCGAGCTTGTCCCTATCTTCACTTACAACACGGTCAATTTTGCCATCATCAAAAGCGATCCCACGCCACAAAAGTATGCCCAGGGTGCGACCCGTCCGTACATGCTCCATGAAACTTCGGGGCTGGAAAACGGGAGGAGAGGAGGCCGCGAGGACTGTGAATCTGTTCCAGAACTTCGATCGCAGATACAAATGATCTTCATAGTACTCGAAAGTCTTTCCATCTGACGAGACCTGCCCGAGCATCTCTTCAAGGCCGTACATACCCGTGCCTAGAGGAAGCCATTCACCTTCTGCCCAGTCAATCAGGCCAGTGAGATGGCCCGTGTCGGGATTCACCATGATGTTTGCGGGTACCAAGTCTCCGTGTGTAAAACACCAGAGCATCTTCGATTCTATCACTTCAGCTTGCTGTTGAACTTGCTCCACGTACTTTGACTCCGGTCCGGAGAGCGCTTCTAGGAGAGATAGGCGCTCGGTCAAAGTTCTACCAACTATCCCTTTGCTGAAAGCACTTTTGCCACCTTTGATTGCTGTTTTCGGGAGGTTCCCCTGATGGAAGCCAGTTGCGAATACATCCGCAAGGTCCCCGATAAGGTTTTCTCGGTGCTTGAATGAGAAGCATGGCATGTGGCGCAACGCTTCCAAACTGATTCCTGGGATTACGTCTTGGAGGTATACGTGTAGCGCCCCTCGGATGGTCGGCCCTCCCAGCGCTCGCGCATCAACAGTCCCCATATAGGAGGTTGTTGGAACCAGGGCGCCATATATTTCTCTAGCCTCGCGGCAGACTTGCATATCCAGCTTGAACTGGACTGGTCGGAATTGGAGAATATGGCGGGTTGACAGGAAAACGGTATACGAACAATAGCCCTGATGCTGCGCCGGGAAACACTTCCTACCACATGAGACAGAAGCAGCGAAGCTGTCGCATGCGATTTGTGTTTGAGGGTCAAATCCATTTCGAACGAAGAAACTATCTATCTGATGGTTGATTGAAGCATGGATGCTCTCATCTACCCTTGGTTGTGTCGGGGGCGACGGGCCTGTATCGGAGGCCATGCTATATACAGATATCGTATGATGCACTGGTGCTGTGTACCAACCCGCAATTGCTCGATGCTTCGGCATATGCGATGGTGGAAAGCTCCAAAGACGCTGGATGTTTGGCGATCCGATGATGATGATGGGCTTAACATCCATGCTCCCTCACACGGTCGCTCATCCAAACCTATGCCACTAAGTGCTAGCCCATGCAAGTTGACGCTTTTGAATGGTAATACTCCATGTGATCATGGTGAATAAGTAACCCCTCATCTCCATTCAGCTGCCCCAGTGTAATTTGCTGGTCAGGTCATACGTACTGTCGCATTTCGGTCACAAATGACCATCCCCAACGTTTTATATCCGTCTGAGGACTTCGAGTTTTAAAACACTGGCTAGGTCGGCATATCATGTCATCAAGGGTTTCAGCCATTTTTAGCTGCATCAACAGGCACGGTCTCGGTGGTTTTGATAATTCTATTTCGCTTTAAGCAGGACTATCCAACATCCCTAAGAGTTTTATTAGCAAGACGAATGAAAGCGGGCTTGGTAAGAAACAACCGTACTTGATATCCTGCTGAGCACTCGTGGAGCTTTGCTCATTCCGCCTTTTCTCCCCATCTAGATGAACCTCCGTTGCTGGAATGCATTGTTGATTTGAGCAAGAACGGGACCATGCGACCTATTTCGCTGGGAAGTAGAGGTACAATCAGGGGCTGTATGTCTTTTGTCGCCTTATCATCCGGGGCTTGATGCTGATGTAAATGAAGCTCAACCAACCGCCAAACCCTGAAGAAGAGGACATTGATTCTGAATGGTTTTGGCAGGATGATGATATAGCCATGCTGTGTTATTCGTTTGAGTTTGCAAAACGCGCAAGCATGGGAATCATTTCACAGCTGTCGCTTCCTGTCGATATTTCGTCTCCGCCTCGGCAATTTGCCGCCGTATCTCCTGTACCTGCAGCTCAGCCTTTCTAGACTGATCTGAGCCCGCATCTTCTTGGTTGATGTTTTTCACTGCCTGGACAGCTCGAAGTTTGTCACAGACGAGCTCCCAGTACTGCTTTGTGGTCGTCCCAGTTCCAACCACGTAATCGCCTGGTACAAGAACCACCCCATTTGCCGGGCCCTTTGGCTGACCAGACGCCTTCATGGACTCCTTGGCTTGCTTCTTTCTTGCTCTCTCCTCTTTCCTCTCTTTGATCCTTCTCTTCGCTTCAGCCAAGTCATCCATCGTTTGCTCAGCCTCAGCCTGTCGTTTCCGCTCCTCATCACGCATACGCTGCGCCTCCGCAAGCCTCTCCCTTTCTTTCTGAAGAGTCTCGCGATCTTGCTGGTCCTGGGCCTGCTGCTTCACGCGGTGCGCATTCTCTGCCGCTTCCAGCTCATCAGCGAACTTCTTGCGCTCCTGGTCCATAGCATCGCGCTCCTGCTTCCGGAGAAGCTTGGCCTTCATGGAGCTCTCATAGATAGCACGAGCGTTGGCGTCGGACAGCACGTCACGCGCCCGCTCAAAGAGCTCCCATTTTTCGGCATCGAAGTTGTCTTTAGCCTGGTCGGGATGCAGTTTGAGAGTGCGTTTTCTCCAGGTACGGTGGATGTCCTTCTTTGATGCGAGGGCATCTACACCAAGTAAATCGAATAGGTCGATTTCTTTCTCTGCATACTCAGCCGCGAAACGCGGGAGGTCTGGGTTGCTCTCGCTCATGATGGTGGCTGGTGTGTCGTTGCCGAAAAGTTCTCGTCTTTGGCACAACGATGGTTAGAACTAGCAACACTCCGAGTTTCAGTTATGCTTTCGCATTTAAAGAGAACGGGTATAAAAAAAGCAGGTTTTCGTGCTGTAGTTGATGGATTTTTTTCTTGAATCATTGAAGGCTGGTCCTTGTAGGTGGCAGCCTGCAGTGAGCTTCAATTTCCACTATTACCCGCCGAAAATGGCACGTGACCCCCTTAAACCAACTCAACAGGGAGATCATCATCCACCAAATTGAAACCATGCAGATACAAGACAAAACCAAGTACTATTAAGTTTGCATTTGGATATCATCGCACATGCTTCCTCTTAGCACTCGGCCGAACTACTCAGAAGGCTTCTAGCACATACAGCTTTAAAAACAAAATTTACGACGCAACCAGCTCAACAATTACCAGCGACTAACATATGAATTGTCCAGACTGTGTTTCAACCTATCGACACATTGAATCACCTCTCCGGCTAACAAAAACTATCATTGAGTTCCAGCATTCTTCTCGGCATATTCCCAAACATTGGGTGTTCCGGCAGCGAGCCCCAAAAGCCGTTGTTCGTAAGGCCCCAGAGGCTCCTCTGCCATGACACGTTGTTTTTTGTCAGGATTTGCCTCCTTCTCGCCACCAGCAAACTCCCAAACCCATTGTGTCTGTTTGGTTACAGAATTTGAGTCAGGCTCACCTCGCTTGAGACGCCACTTGCTAAGGGCTGGGCAAACCCAAACGCTCTTATCGTTTAGATCAAGTCCCTTGCAGGCCAGCCGAACACGCACTGAGCTATGGATGCGCTCATTGGTGTCTTGAAGAAACCTCGCCTTCCGTTCTTCCGTCTCAGGGTCATGCTCATGGTACAATCCCGGTGACCTTGTGATCTGTCCGGAGAACCAATAAAGCAGGCTGACCTTCTTACTGATTTGTCCAAGACCCCATGGACGCAGAGGTGAGTTTGTGTCATAGATTGGACCTACTGCCCATTTCAAGCAAGCCTTGCCTCGATTACCCTGCTCCTTGGCCCCGAGTGTCTGGTAGTACTCAGAAGTTTGTTGGAAATACCGATCTATGCTGGTTTCGTCAAACTCGACACCAACCGAGGCGAGTTGATCCATCATCCCTAGAGTTTGGCATTAGCACCCAAACCTCAGAATATTCCCTTCAATTATGAACAGGACTTACACGCTAGAGTGCAATTTGCCGCACCCTGGTCTTCCCATCCACCGCCAACGTTGGCATGATTGCCTGGGAACCAGACTTGTTTCAAATTTGTCTGCTGGTCTTCTCCGCGTCTTTCCCAGACTGCCGGACTGAATGGAGGGCGAGTCTCGTCGAGGGCAAGTGCTTGGAAGGCGTTCTCAATGCGGTCCGACAGAGAAGTGTCATGCCACATATATGTGCTGGGAAAGTCAGCACCAGTCATCAGATTGATTGTGAAAAAGGGGAGTCTTATTCCTTGTTTGCGGCACGAATACCCATTTTGTTGAGCCAAGCAACATCTGGGATACCGAGGCTACCAACCGTGTCCCAGACGCCAATGGCTTTGATCTTAATCAAGTCGCCACTGGCTTGCTTAACCCTCGTGAAGCCCATCTTCTCGAGCCTCGAACGGTACTCGGCTGCGGCATGGGGCCCCTTGGGCTTATTGGAGAAGGGCTGGTTAGGGAACGGGTCCTTGTAATCAGGATTCTGCCAGTTCTGCATGTCCTTGAAGATGCAGTAGAAGAACTCGACACCTTCACGGGTGAGTAAACCTATATTACCGACCATACCAGCCACAGAGCGGGCGGTGAAGGCACCACGAGAGTACCCAATCAGGACGATCTCATCGCCGTCCATGTAGTTGGAACAGAGGTAGGAGTACGTTTCACGCACTCGCTATAAGCAGGCAGCATACGTCAGCCGAAAGGAAACCCCACGCGTACTTTGAGATTGAGAGAACTCACTTCTGAGAGCCCGAGCCCGAAAGCTCCTCCCATCAAGCTATCCATGCCATTGCTGCCAGTGCCAACGCCGGACTCATAGCTGATGACCTGGAGCTTGCCATCACTGCAACGTCTCTTGAAACACCTCGAGATACGGGTCACATTGGAGGGCACTTGCAACGTGCCCTTGGATTCAAACCAGCCAGGCTCCTCGTACCCATTATCGCTGTTCATCCAAGTGCCGTCACAGCAGAGAATTAGTCTCTTAGATACCATCTGAGGCACGCCTGCCATATTCGCTAGGATGTCTTCCACGTATAGAAGGCAAAGGTATGTGTTTGCAGGACGTCAAGATGGAAAGAGGTGCAGTGGTCTAGTCCAGGGATAGAGGAGCGAATCCCCTGTTCTTATTTACCAGCTAGCAAAGCTGAACTACATGTATCCGTGGTCTTATGAAATGGCCCTCCGGGTGTGTGCGCCAGCCCAACAGCCGAATAAGTGAAGACAAGAGGCCAGCCGCCCCTAGTCCTGCTGCGGCGTATCAGTTCAGGAGCTCTACGAGCGGCAAGGAGACAAGGGCTCCTCCTCCGGCATATGGTATGCTCAATTCCATTTCTGAGTGACGATTGGAAAGGTAAGACATTCTTAGCTGTTTTGGTTCGTAGAGTGAAATGTTCAGCTACGCACTGGTGATCTTGGCGACATTAGTTTCCGAATAGCGTGCGGTCTAGCCCTGGCCATTGAACAAGGCTTTTCCCAGATCTACAGCCAATGTATCTAATCAAATGGCGGGGGTGAGCTGGGCAATACTGTGTTATATGTTTCCCAAAGAACCGTGCCAGTGGTCCGTGAAACGAGATAACCTGGTTCAATCCGAGACAGGGCCTCGCTGATCCGATGGGCCACCACGGCCGTTCACCACTCAGCCTCCGGAGAGGCGCACCACCCAGGTGCACAATATTGCGGTTGGATCGCTAGCCGTCTATTAGGCAAACAGCTACACCAATACAGTTTAGGTCCCTGCCAGCTGAAATGCAGGGCTAGAGCTATGTGTAAGGTAAGAAAGAAGAAAAGTTGGGTTAACCCAAACTGCTAGAACGAAAGATTTACCGTGCAACATGCGACTTGGCCATCTTTAACACAGGGCAGCTGTGATGTAAGAAAACAATAAAGAGCGGGAGAAAAAGCCAAGGGCCATCCCGAAAGCTTAATAGAAGGTTCGCGCCCCGACGTTGACTTCGTACATTGTTTGCCGGGAAATCCGCCTGATTGATCGACAGCCGTCTGACTGATCGGAGGTAAAACTATTCAGCCACTCAGCTAGGATTAGACTCCAGCCGTGTCAGTTGCATAACAACACTTACTCTCATATTTTCATAAAGTTTAGTTTGTTCAGCTATAGGCAATCATACGACTATCCCATTACTGTTTCACATTCTTCCCATTTGCCACCAGAATTCGGGCAGGCGTGTGTCTCCAGTAAAGATCAACTGAATGAGGAAGAGGACATATTGGTACATGACTGACTCCATCTTCACACGAGCACCGATCTAGGATCTCATAATATGCTATCATTTCAATTGATTTTGCTCTCTCAGGCTCCAATACTTGTAGCAATAAATATGCACAACCAAGTCAATCAAATAGAGGGGGGGATAGAGGGGGTATCAATGATTCATTGAGCTGTAAGCCAAGCTACATAGATGCGAATAGACTCGAACTAATTGGCTCGGAACTTGAGCTTTGATCGCTTCCGCTTGCCACCGACCTCCCTCCCCTCCTCGATCTCCAAAAGGGCCTCTCTCTTCGTCTCGCTCACCACCTTGAGGGCGTCCCGGAGCACGCGGGTCTCGAGGTTGACTCCCTCCTCACTCCAAGCATCCATGTCCCTCCCGACTCGCTTCTCAATAGCGAGGACGAGCTCCACGTCCCGCTGGCCCACAAATGTGACCGCCTCACCCTTCCGGCCAGCACGGGCGGTACGACCCACACGGTGGATATAGTCATCTGGGTCTCGCGGGATGTCGTAGTTGATCACAAGACTGACCTCGGGGATATCCAGACCGCGAGCCGCCACATCCGTGGCGACCAGGATCCGAGCCGCCGAGGCTCGGAATCGAGCCAGGTTGTCGATACGCTGCCGCTGGGGGAGCTTTGAGTGGAGCGAGGTGACGCGGTGCTCGAGCAGCCGCAGAAGGTGATGCAGGTAGTCGGCGGTCGATGTTCGGTTGCAGAAGATGATGACCGTCTTCTCGGCGTTGGCTTCGGTGAGCAGAAAGACGTGGAGGTAGTGTTCCTTGTGCGTAACTGGGATCTGGACGTGCATCTGTTTGAGCGTGGCAGGGATCGCAAGCATCTGAGTGTCAACCTCGCAGACAAACACGGGCTGCTTGCCGGGCTTCTGTGGCATGTCCTTGAGCGCTCTTACTTCCGGCGTGATGGTGGCAGTGAATAGAAGGGTCTGTCTCTCGGTGGCCGGGGGCAGAACTGACAGGCACTCTTCCACGTCTGGCAACATGCTTCCCGGCCCGACTGCATGGAGCAGTCTATCGGCTTCGTCTAGAACGACATAGCGAACCCTTCTAAGTCCACATATTGTATCTTCGCCCGATGTTCGAATGTGATCAGCCAGTCGACCTGGGGTGGCAATGACGATATGCGGCCTCTGGCCAAGGGCAATCGCCTGAGCTCGCATATCTGCTCCACCGGTCACCAGGATGGCCTTGAGACTTTGTGGTGCAGATATGGCCTTGAACTGTTCGTAGATCTGGAGCGCGAGCTCTCGCGTAGGTGTCAGTACAACGGCGTAGATAGCCGTCGGGTCCTCTGCCCACTTCTGCAGAATGGGCACTGCAAAGGCAACAGTCTTTCCGGAACCTGTTCGGCTACCTCCAATACAATCCCTGCCTTTCAATATTTCTGGGATGCAGCCCTTCTGAATTCCAGTTGGCCGTCTGATTGCCATGTTCTGGAGCGACTGGACAAGCCAGGGCTTGACCTGGATGCCGGAGAATGTGACATTGGGATCAGTTGGCGCGAGGATGGGTTGCTGGTGTTGCTGGGGTCGCGACAGTTTCGGTTCCTTTGAGTTCATTAAGGTACCATTTGCAGCAGATGATTTTACTCGCGATGGTGCCTTAATTGTGGGAAGAAAATTCGTCAGCTCTTGTTCATCATCGTCATCTTCGTCGTCGAAAGCGGTCTCAGCGGGCTCGTCGTCGATTGTTCGGCGCCGTTTTCGAGAATCGCCATTGTCAAGGTAGTCAGACTCCCCAGAAGATGAGGAGTCTGACGGAACTTCTGTAGCTCCAATCGAAGGCATTGGATGAGAAGAACCGAATTAAGAATATTGGTCGTAAGCTTGATCCTAAGCTTGATCCCAATGAAACCAAACTCTTTGGTCTAGCAATCATCCATCGAGGAAAAAAAAAGTTCTGATAACGAGGTCGAGGTGGGTCAAACTGATTAGATAACGCTTATCGTGGAAGTCATCCACCATCACCAAAGTCCTGCCTACATGATGCTCACCTTCCCATTGAGAACAATGGATCGCACTCCCACAACTGTCTATCTGTAAACGGTCATCCACCGCTGCAACTCTTACCAGAATTACCAAATGGGATACCAAAATTGTACTAGCAGGCCCATCATCCCGCAGCAGCGCAATGATGGATGATGCTACTCTACTGGGCGCTGCAACTATCTGGGGTATTTTTAGACGCGCGCTTGGAGAGTGCCTCTCGAGCCAGTCAGATGTCATCGGCTTTGCACTTGATGATCCCCGACGCGGACCAGCGTGTACCACCTGATTGACTGCGACGTACTAGCGAGCGGGAACCGTCAATTACACGAGGTACTCCTATGTACACGTCTGTCCCGTGTTCGTGTCGGGCCTAGGTGACGACTACAGCGACAGACCTGGCAGCACAAAGGTGATTCAGATCGGCGGGACCGATCAGAGAGGGAGGAAATGAACTTTGGTCCACACATCCGAATGGTAAGAATATGACCTGGTTTCATCAGACGGGCTGCCGGCGGGTGAGCTTCGCACAGTGATGTAATCATGTTTTGTTGCCGCTGCTGCCCTTTGTCCTTGGGGCTGCGGCATAAGAGTCCTTGTTTCAGCGGGCATGACGCTGGGAATGCTTCAATTGCACTCTGAGTGGCCTGGATGCATAGTGTCTCGTGTCTCTCAACACGATGTTAAAACCGACGTTGGTCACAGGCGTCTTCCTTGGAATCTGGAGATCAAAACAACGACCGACTCGCGTTATAGTGGTCTGAGGAGGCCGAAACAAGCCACCTCGGCCCCTTCATTTGCATATCTGGGCGTCAAAGCAAGCAGGGTGCGATGGTTCGCTGCTATGAACGGCACAGGATGCGAAGACAACACAGAGCGCACAACCAACATGGCAGGGGCGGAACGTGATTGGGCACCGATCGGCATGGCACAAGGGGCTGCCCCCAGAAGGAGGGTCTAGGCGCTTACAGTCAGAGCAGAGTCTGCACATGCCGCTGGTACCACGCAAGTAATATGCAGCCAGGTATTTGGCGCGCCTGCAATGATCGGGTTTGAGCCTCCCCAGAGGTCCACATGGGTGGTCAGGTCAGGATACTAGCATCAAGAGGAAAAAGAAAACAAGAGAAATATTGAGCGCCAGCGTGAAACAAGAGAGGGGCTCTTGTACCCAACACTCCACGCCTGCCTGCCCGTACCAGAAAGACGTCAAGGAAACCGCAGGGGCGCTTCAGTACACAGCCATACATTTGTGAGTAAGCAGCACCAGATGCTCTAAAACCTGCCTGCCGACGTTCCCCCAGCGGTCGGAGGGTGAGCAGGTACAATGACCAGCGTTTGGTGAGTTAACGGCCAGGATGTGGGTGGCCTTGTAAGTACCTATAAGTACGGCGCCAATTGGCTACAGTCCACTATATGAGTCCATAGGACTTTACTAGTCCTCCGTATCCACACCAGACCCCTCAAGTACCGTCTATTTCCCCCACATCAACTTGAAAGCAGCTCGCATCCGCACCTACCTAACCACACCACTCCAGGCCATCCCTCCGAAGCTCTCGTCAGCGTCCCGTTTGCTGCAACACTTTGCTGGTGTTGGGCCATCACAACCTAGGTGCGTCAATGGTCCCTGTGTTTTTCCGGGTCTCCTCCTCGCACTGGGTCCTGCAGATCTTAAGTATCTAGACCACACTGCGCCGTTATCCCGTTTTCCTCTTCCTCTCTGTATGACCTGGCTCGACCACACAAAGGCTCACCCATTTCTGTCCGCAGGTCGCATCGCACTTCTGTGTATTGTTTTTACCGGGTCTTGTTCCTCTTTATTCCTTAGAACCTAGCGACTCTCCTAATATCCGAACCTCGTTCGCTCGACTCTACAATACCGTCCACTCGCTACTCCTCGCCTGCGCCTCCTCCTCTCTCGGCCCAAGTCCCGACTACAACTTGCCCCGTCAAAGCTACCCAGCAGCTTCAGATAGCACAAGTCGATCCTCGACTACCTTCTGCCACCTTCTACCTACTCCTTCCTTTGTCAGGCGGCCCAGCTACCGTAGGAGGAGCGTGACGCCTGCGGAAGGCAGCCTTTGATAGTTTCGAGCACACGACACCCACCGATGGGTGCTTCAACCACTTGCAGACCAGCACATATCCGCCATCTCATTTGTCCATAACCGTACGGAATTCTTCATCACCATTTACTTGCTCATTGTTTTGTTCCTTTCTTTTGGAAAAACGCTAGATTGTCACTATTTTTGTCGTATCCTGGGTCAGCCTGTTTTGCATTATCGCGCCTCCATCCGTTCGATCGCAAGGATATATTCATCACATCTCACATAATCATTTTACACAAACGAAAAAATGGCAGACTCACAAATACCTCAGGTATGTATCTACTCGGATATTCCCCCAAACGTCAACAAAGCTCTTTGTTCTAACGCGATTACCACAGCAGAATGCCCCTACATCTGGAGGCGCCATTCCCATGCTATCTGCTGCACCTCCAATGCTTCGTCCTGCCGTCGGTCGCCCCGGCGGGGGTCGTCCGCCAAGACTAGGGTTGGCCATCCCCCCGTCTCCAAACGCCAAGGCAGTTGGGAACAACCCTGGCCTTGGCTCAAGAGGCTTGCCAAAGCTTTCACTCGCCACACCTATGGGGGGTTCGGGGGTACCTCAGGAACAACCTCCAAGAGCCTTTGGCGGGGTGCAGCCTGGACAGTCGGCTGGTGGGAGTGAAAGCAGTGCTGATCACTCCAGGACAGGGAGCTTCGGGCCTTCTACAAGCAACCCAACATCTGCCGGCTCAGGGATTTCAGCTCTTTCCTTTGCCTCACAGTGGGGAATTGTGCCTGCAAAGGCACATGGCACACCGGACCCTATTTCCGCCGCCGAATCAGAGATAAGCGAAGGTGGTGTGCCCATGGAAAGAGATGGCAGCCTTCAGGGTCTGGAAGCATTCGACAAATTGAGCCTCGAGAAGGCCAGGACTGGAGATGTGGAGGATTTGGATGATGAGGGTTGGCGCATCGCTGGCCTCGAGAAGCGAATCGAGGAGATTGGTAACCTGGGTGAGGGCGCAGGAGGTGCCGTCACCAAAGCTCGGCTCAAGGGCGGGAAGACCCTCTTTGCACTCAAAGTGAGCCTTTGTCTCTCCATTGTGATGCTTGAAGTACATTTCTAACAACTCGAATCAGATTATTACCACCAATCCGGATCCAGACGCTAAGAAGCAGATTGTCCGAGAAATTGGTTTCAACAAGGGCTGTGCATCCGATCATATTTGCCGGTACTACGGCGTCTTTGGCGATCCTTCGACTGCCACCATTTCCATTGCCATGGAATTCTGCGAAGGTGGCTCTCTCGACAGCATCTACAAAGAGGTCAAGCGACTCGGTGGTAGGACGGGTGAGAAGGTCCTTGGTAAGATTGCCGAGGGTGTCATGGCCGGTCTCACCTATCTTGCCCAGAGGCGCATCATTCACCGTGACATCAAGCCTTCAAATATCCTCTTGTGCCGGAACGGAGCCGTCAAGCTCTGCGACTTTGGCGTGTCTGGCGACTTCGGTACCAAAGGCGAGGCCAACACCTTCATTGGGACCAACGCTTACATGGCCCCCGAGCGAATCACCGGACAATCATATACCATTACCTCTGATGTCTGGTCCACTGGCGTGACCCTCCTCGAGGTCGCTCAGCATCGGTTCCCCTTCCCCGCTGATGGCACCGATGCTCAGCCGAAGGCTGGTGTGATTGACCTGCTCACATACATCGTGCGTCAGCCAGTTCCCCAACTAAAGGATGAGCCCGAAATGGATGTCTACTGGAGTGACAACTTCAAATATTTCATTCAGTGCTGGTATGTAGCATAAATCCCCGCTGCCATCTGAGACAATAAACTAACATGAACCATAGCCTAGAAAAGAATACAAGCCGCCGAGCCAGCCCTTGGAAGATGATGGACCACCCTTGGATGGTAGAGATGAAATCCAAGCGTGTAAATATGGTCAAATACCTTTCCTTCGTCTGGGGCTGGGATGAGAAGGCAGTCAATGCTGCTCAATCCTAATCTTGGATACCACTCACAAACCCTTACCTATACTATCACACACAAAATCACTACCGATGCGTCCAATTGGGATGAAGGCAACAATGACCTGCCTATTAAGAGATTCACCCCGACTACACACTTGGATTTTAGAACCCCGGCAACCCGCATATCAAGATGACTATCTTGAAGGATGAGAAATGGACTACGGAATCATTATTTTAACATTCACATATATTATCATCGTCATGGAGTAATTGGTACGGCTTCATTCATTGAAATTTTATTTTCTATATCCCCACTAGTTTGAGTGACGATTATCTTTCTCATAAACCAAATAAAAGAATATGAAAAGAAGCAGAAAGGGATCGAGAAGAATCTATTCGAAGATGGCTATTGTATAAATAGGTGTTTAACTTTTAGACTACTTGGAGACTACCTAGTTGTCGGCCCTTTATTGAAATTTCCCCCATAACACTTGCCCCTGTTCAAGTTTCAATTCACCTCCTCGGGAGGATCCCCCATCAGTTCTCTCAGGGTAACTGTAGCATAGGCACTGCTTCCCAGTTGAAACTTGACGACAACGGCAATTTTATCTTGTGCCTGTTCTTGGACCGCAGGCTTCTCCTCGCTTGGGTCTTCCATAGTGACATCCTCGGCGCCGACTTCTGCTCCATTCTCCGAAGCATCCTTCGAATCATCCTTTTGCTTCTTGGAAGCCGGCCCATCGTCTTGGTCATCGCGATGGCGCTTCCCGTTCTCGTTGGGCGCTTTCTTCGATCGGAGGAGGTCAAGGTCAGTGGGGTGCATCTGCTCCATGTCGTCTGCGTATGCCTTCACCTCAAAGGAAGGCTGTGCGAGGAACCCGTTCATCAGCTTGCGGTACCGTCCTGGGAGACTCCACTCGCGGCGCATGCGGCGCATCTGATGCGGGTCGAGCTTGCCGTTCTCCTCCCTGCCCATGAATTCGGCGTAAAAGGCGCCAATCTCGTTGTCTGGGTAGATGACCTCGTAGCCCGGTGAGGGCAGGACGATATCCCGGATCGTGTATCGTCCGCTGGCTGCTTCCTCCTCCGTGAGCGCGCGGGCTCGCGTGTTGTCGCCGTCTTCATCGTCAATCACGTTGACAATGTCGTCGCCGTCGTCGTCCTGGCCACTGATCAAAGGCTTCTGCTCGGCTTCGACGATGATCAGGTCGCCTTTGACGACTTTCTCGCCGTACAGCTCCCACCGTCTGCTTGCAACGTGGTTCCAGACATGAGACTGGTAGGCGTGGAGGTACATGGTCCGTAGACCTCGAGTAATGTGAATGAGTGCGCCGACCACGTCTTTTCGAGACTGGATGCCGGATCTGTTGAGGTGACGAAGGACACTAGTCTCGGCACCAAACCTCCTAGGAATGATCTTCTCCGCGCGATCGTAGTCTTTCCCAGTCCTGAAGAGCATGCAGGCCTGGTGACGTAGGTACTCGTCTCTCTTGGATGCCTCTTCGGGGAGCTCACCCTTCTCCGCCTTGTCGGCGATCTCTGGGTCGTAGGAAAGCAGCGAGTCGACAGCTTCCTGGTACTTTTCGCCCAAGATCAGCTTACCAATTTCATGGGTACCGATCTCGTGAGTGCCAAATCTCTGATGCCCAAAGTAGTTGATCCAGCCGTGCTTGATCAAGTGGTCCATCGCCGACTCGATGTTCCCCCTCATGTTCTCCAGCCTCTCGGCGATGGGCGTGCCCGGCGCCTCACCCGCCATGGTGCAGTTCTTGATCGTGATGGCGAACTCGTTCCCCCGGAGCTCGCCGAGATGGATCGGGCGCTGCTTGTACTCGTAGTCGCCCGTCTCCACGCCGCGCAGCTTCCCGTTGATCCCGGCCAGCGCCCTCTGGCGCATGTGCCGCACGGAGCACCTCTGCGCGGTCGAGGCCCTGCGGTCCTTTGTACCCGCGTACCCTATCGCCTGCGGCTTCACCCGCAGCATGCGCGAGATCTGGTTGACCGCGTCCAGCGTGTCCCTGTTCTCCTTGTAGAGCGTGAAGTGGAGGTAGTCGCCCGAGGGCTTCTCCTCGCGCGGGCCATTGCCGGCGTTGTTGTTGCGCCCGCCCCTGGCGCGCCTCTTGGCCCCCCTCTTGGGGATGCTGGCGACGATGGCGCCGGAGGCGTCGGTGTTGGTGTCTATCCTGGAGTTGAAGATGCGGCGGACCTCCTGGTGGATCTGGCCGCGCTTTGAGCGGTCGTCCGTGGGCTCGGCCGTGGCCGTCTTCTTCTGGAAGGCCTCGTCGCTGGCGTTTTGGAACATTTCCACCACGTCCTTGGCGAATTGCTCGCCTGCGAGGGAGGATAGGATCGCCACATCTTCTGCGGATACCTCTGGGACGGTGTCTGTCTTGGGCTTCTCCGAGTCCTGGGCTGGCTTCTCTTCCTGCGCCTTTGCTTCTTCCTTTACCTCCTCCTTGACAGGTGGGTTTGCAGCAGTCTGGTTTGACTGAGTCCATGTGAATTGTCACTGTCAGTTGCCATGTACGAGACAGGACTCGGGTTTGTTGCCAATGGCAAAATCTCACATACCGACGTCTCCTCGCCCAACCCAATCTTGCTCAGATGAACCACAGATCCATCCTCGGAGATCTCATTCACTTGAAAATCAGTGAATCTACATTGTGTCAGATCGTGATATCACGCTGCATTGATGGGGCAAGGACATACCGAACGCGCAGGTCGCCAGTCCACGCAGACGCAAGAGGTGTGGTCGATTGGGTGATGCCCAGAGCGCGCATCCGCGAGGCGCTGGCGCGGTCGCCCATAATGCAGATGCGATATCTATCTAGCCTTTGGCCAGGTTTCAATTGAATGGATTGGGTCTTGCGCCTGCTTCTTCAATGTGCTGATAGAACTTTGCGATGTCTCAAGAAAAAAAATGGGTCAAAAGAATTTCTAGCTCTGGAGACCTGCGCTGCCTGGCGGGTTCCTGTAGTCCTGCCAACTTCAGTGGATAAGTCGACCAAAAAAGTTCATTTACATAATTACCTATATAGAATCGTACATCAGAGTATGTCAGTTATATGATTTTTACCTATATTTCTATAAATATATGATTGAAACAGCCGACAAGAGGTGTCTGTTTCAGAGAGGTCAGTGATACAACTATATCACAGGTCTTCTTCCATTGCTAGGCAAGTGGGTAAAATAAAACGTGGCACACCACAGCTCTTTCCGCGTAAGGCAGGGACCTCGTTTTTTTAACTAAATACAATATTACGAGAATAATAAGCTAGTCTATGGTATTTATCTTGATATTGTATTCAGTACTAGGTTATTTATTCTGATATTATATTAAATATATTACTGAACTGTCTCGATGTGCCATGTTTTATTTCAGTCACTTGCTAGGTTATCCTAATCAGTTCCACCCTTGGACCCACGAGTCTTCACGCAGCCCAAGCCATCATGGATAAACCTCTTATGCTAATCTCGTCCATCCTTGAAATAGAACATTATCCCGCATTAATCACATGGGATAGTCTTTTCCCTAGGTCCATGGACGACTCGATGTCGTTCGAGGTCAACGATATGTGAACGCCATGCCGCATCCATTAAAGTCACAAACATGCTTCTTCTCGCGCCATCAGATTCACCTAAGACAAGTCGTGGACGTAATTCATTGAGAGATCTGGAACTAGCTTTTCGGCTGATAGGAGCATCTCCAGCCTGCCGCAAGATGTCACAGAGGCCCTCAAGCATAACTTTACTGGCTCTTACAGGCTAGCCGACAGCGTGGTTCTATCAAAGAGACCCTACGTCCCAGAGCCAGAAAGTCACAGCCCTTTGGCTGAGCGCAATCGGAGACAGTCTGCACGCATCTCAAAGCTCTCCAAGAAGGACTACAATGTCGAAAAGAGCTTCGCAATCTTGTACGAAAATCCTTCATCTCATCATACGAGAAAGTCTTTCATGATGAGAGTGAAGATTGCGGTGACGATGCCTCTGAATGTGCTTCTGAGGATGTAAATGAGCCCTCCGATATCGAGGAATCTGGCAAGACGAAGGCTGTCGATCAACCTTGGACAAAAGGGTTCGTCTATGTGGGTGACTAGCCTCCAGAACCAAGACCTCTCGCTATCTCATCACCGACGAAACCTAGAGTCACCCGAACCAAAGAATCAGTAAACAAAAATTGTCGCGTTGATAACCGCTACACGAAAGTGAGCGATGGACTTCTCGCTACACATCATGCAAGTTTGGCAGGCTGCCTGCTACAAACCCTACCTGAACATAGGTAGACAGGTCACATCAAAGTGCTTTGCGAGTACGCAAGACTTCACACCTTGCTTGGAAGCTATGCGTACTGGACCATATTCACCAACAATCCATCAAAAGCTAAAAAGAAAGGTACCAGATCAGCTCGGGAAGGGACCCACCATATTGATTGGCAAGCTTCATATAAATAATTATTAGGTGTTGCAAAGAAGCACGGTGGGCTCTCGTGGTCAGAAATCGATTTCTACCTCACAATCCCTGGTCCTAGAAGAACTCGCGTTTTCTATCTGTTTCATGTTCTCTCCCAGTCACAAGCCATTGCCTTACGATGGAACAGGGACACGACATTCAGTATCGCCACTAACATGGTGGGTATCACAACGACAGCTTGCAATCTCGCTACTAAGATGGCTGGTTTGGGTGAGAATTTGGATGGGCTAAAAGTCACATCCGGACTCTGGGAGCGATCAGATCAAGCAGCTCAAGGTCAAGTGGCCCCTTGCAAACCAGGATGAGATTGCCTTCCGACTCCTTAGCCCTGCGGGTTTTCCAAGGGTCCCATTCACGCAGCATCCCCTCGCTGCCTCGATAGGCCACAAGGTACATGGCATGGCAATGTTCTACGGCTTTACCAATCGCCCCAATAAGAAGTTTGACCCTTTACGCTATATCGACCTAAAACACTGTACTATCTTTTTCGAAACACAATTCGAACATAAGGCCAAATGGAATTATCATAATGATTATCTTTAAGATGTTATCAAGGGGTTAATGGCGATTCCAATGCAGCATCCATATTACAAGGCTGACCCCATGATGGGTAATGAGACATGGTCGTTTGGTCTGGTAAATACGGTCGAGCCACAAGTCCCTGAGCCCGAGTTCGAGATGGACATGCTACCTATTGAACTCCGGGCGCCCGATGGTGACAAAGTTCAGGAAGTCCTCCCTCCAAAGTTCGACTGTCAAGAATATGGAACTTCTTTGTGTAGCACTGGAGCACTCATCTATCATCACCGTACCACCCATGGTGAACAGGGGCTCATAGACGGACCTATGGGTGAAGCCCAGGATGCTGTCGATGCCAGCTATTGGGAAGGACCCCCTTGTAGGACATGTAGCAAACAGTCCGAGAAACAATATGAGCCACACCTGCACCTGTTGACACACCTCCCAGATGATGAGAGGCCCAAGCATATATGCCCAATCTGTGGCAAGGCCCTCGAAAGCGAGAGCAGCCTCAATAACCCCAGACTAACGACTGAGCTGTATATGATCTTCCCTACAATAGCAGCTTCCCCTATGTATTTTGCTTGTTCTCCAGGTCAGGCAGGCAAGCGACTGATGTAAAAGATAACACACCTGGAACCCCTAATAGTGAATTTTGACACAATATCAAGATAATTAGTCCAGTAATAAACACAATACTAACTGAAATATTACAGAATAATTTACAATTTTCTTATTATTTTGTTTAGTATTGTTAATAAGAAAATTATCTTGTATAAAAAGGGCTCTAGTGCCATGTTGCATTTCAGCCACTTGGTAGGTTTCGTGGAAATATCAAAGTGTCATAACACAGCAACCAAAAGACCCAAAGACGGGCAAGCTGTACAACAGACATGCCGGCGATGGCTCCGCGTCTCCTCTAGCATTCTTCAAGTCGACAGGCTGGCCAGTTTACCGCGTGCTCACCCAGTTCCGCATGGCAAACGGCCTGTTCGACATCTGCCACCGTGAAATGTACTCTGACATCCCATTCGAGTACCACACATTGCTGCAACGTCGACCTCCCACGGCATGCGATCGGTGTCACATTGGAGAACTTCGCCCGCCAGAGGTTCCCGGAGCTATCGCCGCCCCCGTTCCCGTTCCCGTTCCCGTCTCCGGCTGGACAGCTGGGCCCATCTTCGTCAAATGTGAGGGCACGGTGTGCTACAAGGATCGGAGGAGCGCATCCAGCGTCAACTATGGCCAGGCGGACATCGCCCTGAACTTTTTGGTCAGTTTCGTCAATGAAACCAAGACCGACCCTTCCCAGATCGGCTTGATCAGCCTATACAAAGCAACGAGTGAGCTGATCGACCGTCTGCGCAAGAAGAAGCCCGAGTACCTCCGCAATGGCACCGGCTGCGACCGTCGACTCATGCCAGGGTCGCGAAAACAGCATCATCGTCGTGACGATGTGTACCACAGCAGTCAAAGGACCTGGCTTCACGACAAATAAACACCGACTCAACGTATTGCTCCCCCGTCACAAGAGCGGTATCGTTATTTTCGGAGACATTAACGTCGTGGAGCCACTGGTTGGTGCCAAAGGTAAAGGCGAGGGCGAGGGGGGAAAGGGAAAGGGGGAAGGGAAAGGCTGTTATCATCCGAGGGGGTGGTAACAAAGGAAAGCTTGTTAAGGAGGGCAGAGTGGCTACGGTAGTTTGGGAGAAAAAGATAGTATAAATGCATTACAGAAACTGATTTCCAATGAACTTATGGGTGCAGCCCAAGATACCACTGATGCCAAGTATTAGGACAGCTCTTTTATTGGATGTGTAGCAAATAGTTCGATACATTAGATATGCTGAAAAGCCATCTGTTGATATACCTCTTCAGTGATGAGAGGTCTAAGCTACATACTTATATAAATAACTGTTAGAAAACAGCGACTGCAAAGTCACCTCGACAGAATTATTGCGGCTGTCAGTTGTGGGCTCAAAACGGAGCGGAGTCCCCTGCATCCTTTTGATATATATGCCCGCCCTGCCGCGAGGCGAGGTGGCCATCATGGATTAAAAAGTTGCATGAACGCCTGTGGTAATAGCTGTGGACACCAGCTATAGTAGGCGGAACATCTGGACCTTCAGCGGGGTGAAGTGTCCGAATCATTCTTCTGCTTCTTGGAAGCCGGCCCATCATCTTGATCATCGCGATGGCGCTTCTCGTTTTCGTTGGGCGCTTTCTTCGATCGGAGGAGATCAAGGTCAGTGGGATGCAATTCCACGCAGCTCAATTGCATTCCGCCGCTTACCGCCTCGTCCATGCCCGGAGTCATCCTTCAGAAGATCTCGCCCGACAGCATTACCATCAAATAAGCAAGTAGTGTTCCCTAATAATTGCTCAATAATTTATTATTCGATTTTTAACTACCTATTGTCTATCAATGTCGTGGCCTGTATTGCGGAAAGTTGGGTTAAAACACCTTCGCAGTCCCTGTAATTCTAACACCCACTTGGCCTGAGCATATATGCCCCGTGTGTGGCAGATTGTTCTATAAACAAGATGGGCCAAAAAGACACTCATCGACACACGTCCCAGATGATGAGAGGCCCAAACGGCTGCGGTTGCTGGCATCTCTTCCATCTCTTCCATCACACTCACAGTCCAACTGCCTAGTGTCTAGATTGCAGATATTTGTTCTACAATCGAGAAGGAATCCCAGGTCCTTTAGTCGTCATGATAACCTGTGTATCGGCTAAATTGCCTTCTCCGAGTATGTTCACCATTTCCTGGATTGGCGGCGCCTGCATGTGCTTGTCCATTGCTTCTTTGCTTTCATACCTGTATACGTGCCGACGTTAGAAGTGAGGGTGTTGATACGAGCATATTAGTTCCGAGTACGTACTTCTCGAGAACCACAAATTGTTCGTTTCCGTTTAGCTCCTTGACTCCCTTGTGCAACTCATACCGAAGCACATACGGCTCATTGGCCTGTACATATTGAACACATTTGTCGAATAATGCAAGAAACTAATCACTCGCTGTTTAGTTGTCGGCTCATCGGTGGCTGTTATGACGGTTTCGCAAAGCAACTCACTTTTTCGGCCTGGCCAGGCTTGGGTGTAATGACAGCTGCCAACTCGATTGGTGCCATCTTCAGTGTTCAAGTTGGCTGTAATTGTTTACGAATAAACCTCAGTTGCTGTAATAATGTCTGGGAGGAGATTCGTCTCTAAAACAGCATGGGATTGAATTCTTAGCTATGCTCTCACGGAACATCATGGGCATTCTGGACCTCACTGTCGAAATGTTCGGACCCGCTACTTAAGTCAAAACGCCGTCGGATATCTTTTGCCTGCCACGGATAATTGATCCCCTAACACCCGGGAGGGAATTCGACACCCATACACTTCTAAACAGATTCTCTAATGCCCTCATCACCTAATCTAGCCGGCTAGTTGAGAGCTCGACACTCAATGAGGAGAAAGCACATGGAAGCCGAGGGTGAGCAGGTGTATAGGGTAGGCACCAACGCGGGGGAGGAGGTGAGGTTCAATTTGGTATGATCATGACAACAAACAAGGCGCACACGGGCACTAAAAATTGGAGTAAAAGCTGTACCTGATAAGTGGGCGACATTGAAATTATGGCACTCAAACATTATGTTGTTTATTGTTGAGTCTGCGATCGGTTCTGACAGATTATTAAGTGCCAATAGCACATACTTAAGAGATAATATGACGTATATTGTTACTTTATTTCGTTTTATGCTGTTAAATTTCCCTATTTATGGTATAAAGTAGTTGTTCATAACCACTCTTCTGTTAAGATGTTTTGAGAGCGACTTCATTTACCCACCCACGGCCTCTCACCAGGTACACTTGGCTTCAGCCAAACAGGATTACATGCAGAACGTTAGGATCTCGGTAGGCCATGGTAAATTTGTGAATTATACTAAAAGCTTGGACTTGACTTGGCGTTAGACAGGCATTGACGAAATTCTCGGGTCTCACTGATTCGGGTGTTAACGGTGTATGTAGATCAATCAATCGCCTACTGATTGGTATGTGTCACATAATCGCTTCTCTGGATCTAGTTTTGCTTTACGGCATGGTTTGGGACTGTACGGTGACAATTTTTAAAGTCAAGTGATCACGATAGCGGCCGTACTCAGGCACTAGCTCTTCTCTGAGATATCGTGTGTAGCTACGACTAACAAACCACTGACCCACTAGTGTCGAGTCAAAGGGATCCTCGAGACTGTCTAACACTCCGATGAGGTCCGAATCTGGGGCAGGACGCAGGGGTATGCGGAAGCAGATCACACGCAGAACGCTCCGTTCCAGGACCGGGAAGCCCGGCTCTCGTTGCTTCGGAGAGCTCGTCTCCCATTGTTCAATCCCGAGGTGTTATCCTTGCTGGGCACGAAGGCGTACAACACTCCCATCGGCCGGGAATGAGGCCCTGTTGCCTCTCAAATCCGGTGCTTGAGCGGAGACAACTCGGCTTCCAGAGGGCGTATGGAAGCATATGCACACCATCCACATGGTACCACCAATCCCCTGATGATCCACCAGTGCAAACGGGTGGCCCAAGCTAGTCCAGAGACTTCAAATAGACCCTGAGAGAAGGATGAGTGATACAATTTGACAATTTGAAAAATCTTGAGATGGACTGGTATGTGGTCTTGCAAAGGGCCCTTTGATATCCCGTAGATGCAGCACTGACGGAGATAATGTGTCTGGTGGTTGGATCGGCGAAGCTCGGAAATAACGACGGCAGAGAAACATTTGGGACCCTGGAGCCTACATGCTATGCCGACATCCGAGCACATGTTGACGATGATGCGTGCGTGAGTGCTGATGCAGCGTGCTCGCTTATTAGACGAGCCGGTCGATCGGTTATTACTGCATACATTCGCTTCCTTGACATTGGGGGTGTCAGCAGCCAAAATTTGCAGCGACGGGTATCTGTACTACCCGCTGCCGTATACCTATCGTGCGGATACATTCAGAATTCGCCTCGCTTTTCCCACCCTTTTGTCGTAGTAGCGAGCCAGGCCTGTAAGATCATCGGAAGGTTCAGGGAGACGATAATTTTGCAATTGTGCGTTGGAACAATCAACGGTATGACTCAAGTCATCGACATTCTCGAAATTGTGGTATTGTGCGTTATAATATGATCTCGTCAGAATTAATGTTTTCACGAGAATGAATGTTATTCGAATTAAATATAAATTAAGCCACCAAAAAACTTCAGGGCTGCCTGCGCCATTGACGTCGCGATGCTTATAGAAAGGAATGTAGATGTATGTTAGCGGCGGTATGGCGTGCGTTGAATGATTTAGACTATGTACCTAAGGCATGGATTATTGACATAGGTGAAATCGGTCTGTTGACGCAATTGCATCTACCTTCTAAGGATTTGATATTGACATGCATCGCCAAATACGCTTGGTAATTGATTTGTACGACCAGGAAACCGAGGGGCACTTCTTCTGAGCATATTCGACACACTACGTCAGACTTTTCGCTCTCGGTTTGGTCGCTTTCTTACTCGGAAATTTGGCCAATGACGCACTAGGCCGATAACCAGTTGATAAGTCCTGATTAGATGGATATATCGGGGCCTGGATTTACTACCTCGGATTTCGGACTCTGGGAAACCCGGCAGTCGCTAGCGGCAGTGAAAAAGGCAACCTACGGGATCTGCTGTACAGCCGCGCCCGGTGGTGATAGAGTGACTCTCGGCAAAACGCGGGCAATCGTCGGAGACGCGAATTGCGCGAGAGTGTCACCAACCAATGGTGAGTAGATGCGGTTACAGTCGCAATCCTGATTGATTGCTGTAGCAATCAATCTGCTACTACTCAGCATGATCAGATATCACGATCAGTCGCTGGAGAAACGAATCCTCAGCCATGAATAGAAAACACAATCTTAATTGAATGCATCAACTGCATGACCCTGAGATGCTGGATCGGCGAGCCGTGACGGATTCTGGGGAAGATGTGTTTTAAATAGCATCTGTCGCAGCAGCAACGAGTCCCCAAAATCCGTGCATGTAGATCCTACGCATGGATCCCCATCTTAGGCGATGGAAGTGTTTTAAAGGACTGTGTCCGGTTGAGAGCGGACTTTGCCAAACCCACGGATTTTAGAATACCCAGAACCATAGATCTACCCCTGACGGCATCCCCAGTTTTTTATCTGTCGCTGGATCGGGTTCAATTAACCACAGCTAACCACGAGACCTTGGAGCTCTGGCATGATCTGTTCACAGGTCCAAAAGAGGTGCGCTGACTCCTATCACCAGGGACGGCGGAGAGAGACATGGCGATGCTAGAAGGGTGTGCTCGTTCATAGGCGAGGAATGTGAGCCACCGATAATGCGATCAAGCGAGATGTGCGCAGACGGTGCCAAACCTTGTCTTGATTTATCAGGCCGAGTGCTTATGAATGCGAGCACTTATTCAGCAGGATGAGTCAATCTGAGGGGAGGGCCACCTGAGCATCCCTCCAATTAGAGAGCCCATCCACCGGATTAGGAATCGAGACGAGCCCTTTGTCATCAGCCCTATTCATGGATGGAAGCGTAATGCATGCGCAGCGCCCAGCCAAGCTCCAGCCTCCAGGTACATCTGGATGCGTACACACCCGTGCACCCTGACGCGTATACGCCCCCCTTCTGCCTCGCAACACTCGGACAGTAGAACGATGCGACTGGTGCCTGGCTGTTGTTGCTGGTTATTGAACCCCGAACCCGCCAGCCCGCAGGCCGGAATTTAAGCCCCCTTCACGGGCTCCGTCATAGGCAACGCATCACAAGTCCGCAGACGGCTGCGGTTCGAATTACACGTATGCCGGAGGCCATCAATTGGGAATGACGGCCAATTATTGGAAACAGCCACATGTGTGAGGCGTCTGTATCAGCTGCGGATGGCGGCAGACCACCCGACTCCTCGAATGTTCTATGGTCCCCCCTTGCACCAGCTTGCGTACCCAAACAAGCCTCAGTTGGGCGTGCGTGTCCAGTTATTGGGCTTTGGCGCTGGCATTACACAGACGTGTTCCAAGAGGATGAAATGAAACCGAACAAGGTATGCACAGCCAATAATAAAAGCTGGCGCCTGTTCCAGCTTAGGATCAACAAAGACATACAGACAAAGAAACCATGGCACTAACACAGCATACGATGCTCGCACAATTTCTCCGCATTCGAGGAAAGGCAAGGGACATGCAAGTAATTGTTTTCTTTTTTAGTTTTAATTGGCAACATAACAGGAACACCCCCAGTGAGGCAAAGCATGGTGAGGGGCATTAAACATTAAGATTGGCCCAACCTCACTGTCAGCCGTAACGTTATGCCCGAATTTGCTGCCCGTAGATTCTGCTCCCCATTGTTGGGAGCAAATTTAAGGCGAAACTGGTCCAATTTTATGAAAATAGAGGACCTCGGTATTATTGAAAAAAAAAAAAAAAAAAAAAAAACACTACAGTGCTGCCAGGAGGTGCACAAAGGGCTTGGGTAGCATTGTTGTTATTGTCTATGTACCTATTGTTGCGCAGCGGTGAGCTAGGATGTCGGTCAATTGTGCGGGTGTCTGTGTTGGCTGTAGTAATTATCAGATCTTCTAAAACCGCTGAGGAATGTATGCAAGGGGGCCGCTCTACCAAAACCCTACCTAAACCGGAGTTAGAATGTAATGTCCCTCCGCTTTGATGATGAATGCGAATGTGTATGGAAGGCTGTGGAAACCCCGAACGAACTGCGGACATAGCATAACGCCTGGCTTTGATTAGGAATCGCGTTCGCTGGCCGGGCATCACTGGTAAGGTTTTCTTGGGGTGGATGGTGGGCCTTCGGCAAGATGAGTCTTACTGATGAGTGAAGCCAGGGCCCCATGGATTAGGAAGCGACCAGGAGCGAGAGCGAAGAGAGGGGGGTGTGGCTCCAAGTCCGCCCGCAGGGGCGCATGTATGATCCGGGTTTCCGTAGGTACCTTGTGCGGCCGTGGTACCCAGCCAAGCCACGTCGGCCTCACCGCTGATGCATGTATTTTCTCTCGGAGAGGAACCTAATTCCAGGTCTTAAGTCTATGTCCGAGAGCCCGCAGAGCGATTCCAGGACACCCGAAACCACGAGCAACAGTCATATGTTAAAAAGAACAAGTTCCCTCCGCTCCCAATCTTGTAGCACCATCCAGATCAGATTCAGAAGATTCTTCCAACCTTCACCTTCAAGAGCTCTCAACTGTTACTCACTATAACAGCAAACATCCCAGCTCCTGTTACGAAGACCTGAAGCAACCTGCCGCATCTACTCATCTACCTAAGCAAGTGCCCCACAACAGGCTACAAGTTAGCCCCCCGGCATCGCTTTGACTCATTGAGGTTCAAAGCACCCAAAGGGAGAAACCCAACTAGCACACCATTTTTATTATTAACACGACTTCGGCTCTTTCTAAACTTGCCTTTTCCTCTTCACAATGGCAACAACAACCACACGAAGTGTTTCCTTCCTTACTCCTCAGGACTCTCTCCGAAAGGCAGCACTCAAGAAGAACATGTCTATCACTCAGACCTACTACCTCGCCCACAAGGCCCGGGCCAAGCTCTCTCGCGAGGCTGCCCAACCCGACCACGACCTCCGCCTGCTCGTCGGACATGCCAACCTCCTTGACACCTTGATGATGGAGCTTGCCGATGCCGAGCGTGAGCAGGAGCGGTGGTTCAACCAGTCCGTTGCTTCCAGCAACTCCCAGAAGCAGCAGATCCACATTTCCGAGAGCATCCCCGAGGAGGAGTACGACTCCGACTCGTCTGACGACGACTACGACGAGGATGAGGACATTGTCATGACCAACACTCCCAGCCTCCGACCTGTCGCCAGCAAGCCTGCGCCCACTACCGCCATCAAGTACGTTCCCCACGCCGACGAGGAGGAGATGACCGAGGACAACCTCGAGGAGGACTACGCCCAGCTCGAGCTCGTCCGCACACACTCGCACTCCAGCCCTCCCCCAGAGCTGGTCGACGAATCCGATTCCTCAGACGACGAGTCGATGCCGCCATCACCGCCCCAACCTCACATGCCCATGCGCGAAGTCAAGGGCGAGAGGGCCACAGAATCAGAATCCGGATCATTATTCCAAGGAGGCCTGTACCTGTCGCAACAGTCGGACTCGACTGCCATTTCAGTGTACTAAACAGCAACAACAACGACCACCTTCTTACTATATAATGATTATTGATTCTGCATTTCAGCGATGGCATTACACTCGGCGCACTTCAGACTTTCGGATACCACTAAGCGGGATTGGCTTAGAAAAAGCACTTTTCATTTCTCACTACATTTTTATTTTTTACGGATTATACAATATTGGATTACAGGACCACACTACTCAGGATTTGATATACGGAATGGCCCTGGGCATACTGGGAGGATCAGAGCAGTCCGCTCCCTCAGGGTTGAGTGGAAGGCATTCTCACTGTATCAACACACAGGAACATTATGTTCTAATAGAGTTAGACTATTAGTTTAAACCCCCCAAAAAAAAAGGAAAATACAATTTCAAACAAAAAAAACCAGTTCCATCATATTCGCCCTCGTGACCCAAAAGAGATGATAGCTCTTTTCGCTGCGACCTTGAACTCATTTGTGATATCTGCTTCTGATTTCAAATGCGGCACTAGGGGATTCCACAACTCCGCTTCTTCCGGCGGGCTGGTTTGGTAAGTTAGGTGGTCATTTGACTGTATCATTTCTCTCTCCGCCTCCGAGCTCGGTATCGCAATTGAATCCCGGCGCCGAAACTAACGCGAGCCGGTAGGTACGTACCGATGACCAAAACAGCCCAAGAAAAAGAAAGAAAAAAAAAAAAAAACGTAATCTTTTTGGTGAGAAGGCCAACGCAGTGACAAAAAACCAAACCCGATAAAAAAAAAAAAATTCTCCCAAGCTGAATATCCACTCGCTACGGGCCCCTTCCGTCTGCTAGTCACAGATTATCAAGCACCGATGCACAATCATGCTTATGAAGCCGATGGGAACCTTGCGAGGTAGGGCGTATGTACGGCCGGCCTGCGCAGGACTTCCATGTGACGAGCACATAATTGGGTCATCTTCCTTTGGGCGCCTGAATCAGTCATGCCGAGCCAGGAGCTGGTCTGATTGGCTCGTGATAGACATTGTCACAAAACACCATTGTGGTATCATATAACCAAGGCCTCCCTCATCTGATAGGGTCTTAGGAGTCTCAACCCTGCGCAGGCTGCTAATCGTGAGATAGGTCACAGATCGCCCGCCGATCGAGTGAAACCTCTCCGAGTACGGCCGCTATTGTGATTATTTGACTTTTGAAGCCTATGCCAGTGGTAAGCGGTGAGATGTTTCGATTGGTGTGTGATCGCGGCTGGTAGTGTCGCCGTAGTGCTGATTAGATACGTCTGTCTCTTACGGTTGGCCCTTCCAATCGCATTGATACTTGTGAGTTTATCGGAGCTCTCGGCGACGGTTACATAGAGTGGCCGGTTCACGCAGTTGGGCAGTGACATCTCATTGGTCTCCGCAGCTACGTGCCAATGGTACTTAATTTGCAAGCCTTTGACGTGGACATGCTGCAGCGCGCCCTGCCATTGATGCACGATTGCCTGGAGCGGTGACAGCTCGCAGGGCGCATGGACGCCTCTCGAATCGGGGGCATTGTGAAACTGCCTTGGCCCGGACGTTCACTCATCTACGGCCCGCATCCAGCTGTCTTGGAATGGTCAGAGACATTGGTAATTGGGGGGCTGGCCCCATGCGGCCCCTTTTACCTTATGTCACCGACTGGCTGTCCGGATCGAAATGATTGATGCCTTGATGGATGGCTACCTTAGTTTAGCACCGCTTTGGCCCCCAGGCAGCCAAGCAAGGAGGTGCTTCACAAGCATGTCTTACATAGCTACGTGTCAATACGGTATGACTCTGAAGAGCGAGGGAATGCTTTGAAATGGGTAGCCTATTGGCGTTTAGCCATTTTTGGAAATATGTGTGCGAGAGACTGTTGGGCGCTGAAAGTCCATCTTCGTCATGGGTAAGATCGTTACCGCCACCTATCTCATCCCAACATCATCGATAAAGTAACGAACTTGGGGGTGTCTATCCAGCAATGAGGCACAGTCTTCAATCAAAGTTGATGATACATTGACGAAGATCCGAGATAAGATCTTGGCTTTAAGGGAAGAACTTGGATTCCTTGGATATCATTCACCATGATTCAATGTAAACCACCTACCCTGGACACCGGTCAAAAACATGGGGGAGCTGCCATTGTGGAGAAGATCACACTCCGACTGGAGATCCGCAGTCCCGCTTTTGTTCAAGAACCCGCTGAGGTTGGCTCAATTGTCATCATCATCGCCAGTAGAGACGGGGCTCGGATTTTTCGGTCAATGGTGCAGCCCATAGTTCCCTCGTATGGCCCTCCATCCCACCACGTGATAACTTAATTTTGTCTCCTCTTGCGTCAATGAAGCTGGGTTCAACATGAGAGCCGCAGCCCCAGCAGCACGCGCCCTTCGTTGTGCCCCGCCCAGTCGAACCTGTCTCAACTGCCGACACCAGATCAGATCCTTCTCGAGTTCGACGACACCCACGCCGATACCACCACGGGCAGGCATTGCGCCATTGGCATCGCGACAGCTCATCTCCGTCGCCGGCCCGGATGCCGCCAAGTTTCTACAGGGACTCGTAACTGCCAATGTGGTGGGAAAGGACGGCCTTCCCAGGACCGACGGCTTCTATGCCGGATTCCTAACCGCTACGGGGAGGGTCCTGCACGATCTCTATATATACCCCAATACAAAGCAACTGGCGGGTGTCCAGGAGGAGAATGCCTTCTTGGTAGAGGTGGATGCTAATCACGTCGACTCGCTGGCGAGGTTCGTGAAGCGATACAAGCTCCGGGCCAAGGTGACTGTGCGCAAGGTCTTGCCGGACGAGGTCAACGTGTGGCAGGCGTGGGATGAAACCTCCAGTTCCGACCTGCACCTCGCCTCGACGAGCGCCAATCCCAATATTCTGCTCAAGGACGTCCGAGCGCCGGGTTTTGGGTACCGTATCCTGCAGTCTGGGCAGCACAAGCCCGAGGTGGACTTGGACGAAACGACAGAGGATGCGTATACGATACGGCGGTACCTGAATGGCGTGGCGGAGGGCCAGGACGAGATCTTACGAGAGACGGCTCTACCGCAGGAGAGCAACATGGACTACATGAACGGGATCGATTTCCGCAAGGGCTGCTACATTGGCCAGGAGCTCACAATCCGCACCAAGCACCGTGGTGTCGTACGGAAGCGCATTCTTCCCTGTGTGATATACGACAAGTCTGAGCCTATACCTACGAGTCTGCAGTACATCCCCCAGGCCGGTGGTGGAAGCGGAGCCTCAACGCCAACAGCGGACCTGGTGCCCCGGGATACCAGCATCGGACGCATTGGGAAGCGAGGGCGGAGCGCAGGGAAGTGGCTGAAGGGCGTGGGGAACATCGGCCTGGGTCTGTGCCGTCTGGAGCTCATGACCGACATTACCCTGCCTGGTGAGGTTGCCGCTGCGTCCTTCCAGCCGGACCACGAGTTCCAGCTTGAATGGGGTGAGGATGGCGATAAGAGCAGGGTTAAGGTAAAAGCCTTTGTACCCGACTGGCTGAGGAGTGGACTGAACGAGGCGGCACAAGGGTAGAAGCACAGGGGGCGAGGTGTGTTGCCGTTGTACGTTGTCGTGTATTACATATTGTATATCGCTGGGATTATGACTATGGCTGTATTATCTGATAACTTCGCTCCAAGAAGAAAGATGTATAAATTACACAAGAGTTAGAATCTATTCTCTGTCCACAATCTCTGAACTATGGCCCTGAAGCAGATTTTCTTCCTTTCTTGATTCGAAGACAGCTTGTATGGTTTGCTGCATTTTGTTTCACGCCAG
Organism: Clonostachys rosea; assembly: GCA_026958235.1. Classification (NCBI taxonomy): domain Eukaryota; kingdom Fungi; phylum Ascomycota; class Sordariomycetes; order Hypocreales; family Bionectriaceae; genus Clonostachys; species Clonostachys rosea. The sequence continues at coordinate 6,789,795 of CP110204.1, forward strand.
CACAACTGCACGGCGCTGTTGTGTATAAGACAGCTAGCTAGTCTTGCTGGCCGTTCCCCGAGCCCATTCTGACGGACCTCAACAGACTATTAGGGGTTCTATACCTTAAATTGGAGTAGATATAGTGTCATTTAGACCCCAGCTATGAATGGTAGAATTGAATTAGGCCTGTAGGTCCATCTGTCCGAGAATATAGAAGAAGCCAGGCGCAGTTGCTTCCTTTGCTCGCCGAGCTACTTCCGTACAAGTTCCCCACGCCTGCACTGTTGTGAAAGAACCAGGCCCACAAGGTTCCAGTGAAGAGCTTCCAAATATAAAAACTGAGCCGGATGGTTGCAGTAGCCGTTGTTTGGGTGAACCATCTACCGACAAATACTACCTATTACTACCTATCCCCTGCTAGCACAAGGTGGTACGCAAACGAACAAGCATCCGAGGTTTCACGACTGGTACTGCTTTTCTGTAGCAACTCTTATCCCCTCTTCTGTGTTGTATCTACTTGATCGATTTTGACCGGTCTCTTGCTTGACAACCTGTGCTACTATGTAGCCAAACGCATTTATATCATTCTTGGACCCCTCGTTCGCTTGAACTACCAAGAGCATGGCCAGAGTTCGTATCCAGCACATGCTCCTACGCACCTGAGAGCTTCCCATGTCGTTGCAAATATATCCACCAACCAGAGGGAAGAAGCCCGAGCAGAGCGGAGATTTGGATACAGCCGAGCCATGCAATGAGCCCAAACGTGAGTTGACTGGGCAGGAATGGGAGACTTCTCCTTTGTGTACTACCAACACCAACATGCTGACATCTTTTCTCGAAAGCTGCTCCGCCAGTAGACCTGTTGGACACGGAAAACAATGGAGACGTCACGATCAACCAAAATGCCCTGCTAGCCCTTTGCAACGACGTTCGAACTAGCCTTCAGGAAGATGCTTGTCTCGGACCGAGGGGCGAAGTTCTCATGCGGCTGTTGGGCGCCGTCATCAAGAGCGAATACGATGAGGCACCCATCCTTGACCTCAGGCTCATCCGAGCCACCCGTTTAGACAAGCTGCTTGCCGATATTCATGACAAGACCCGTCACCTCGAGCACATGAGCCCGGATTTACGGGCCTGCCTGTCGATAGCTGACAGCCTTCAGAGACATTGGAGAATGAGGCTACGGGATGGGTATCTGGGACTGGATAACTCCCGATACTATGGACTGACACAGAAGAATGGACGGTTGGACAATGTCTATTTTGACGATGCAAAGTGTGGAGAAGCATGCCAGTGGGCTGCTAAGAGCGGAGAGGCACTCTCTGAAGTCGAAGGAAACACTGAAATCAAGGAAGGACAGTAAGTCTCATACACAGATACTGCCCCGAATTCAAGGGGAATAAAGCTTGAATCAACTGTTAATATTGGGGCATAGTTGGTGGTTAAACTTGGCCTGCGCTCAACGAGACGGAATTGTCTGCGGCTCCTCTGACTCCGTGTCCAAGGGTAGATATGGCATTGCCACCATGCCTTTGCTCTCAGGAACTGAGATAGCACAATGGCCTGCAGGAACTACGAAATATGTGAGAGAGGGAACGCTGAGGGACATGTGTGTGGCGCTCATATCCCAAGTTGGCACCAGGATCCGCGTTCTCCGTGGGCACCTTCTCAAAAGCCCCTTTGCACCAAGGGGTGGTTTGCGGTACGATGGACAGTATGATCCCTAGAGATTTCCAAGCCTAATAATAGTGGCATTTGGTCTTTGACTGACCCGCGCCCTGTAGGTACATCATTCGCCGGTACGGGCAGAGCCGCAACCAGCTCACCGGGGTGTTTCGTCTAAGCATCGACCTAGAGCGCGTTGGAGCGCAAAAGCCAATGCATGAAATATGTCAGTCGCCCAAGCCATCGGATATGGATGATTGGCATCTGTTTGAGAAGCTTGAGAGTGACATCCTCAGGAAGAAATGGGACGACGAGAGGTATCTGGAGTGGAAACGGGAGAGGGCCCAGAAGAAAGCCGACCAGGAGCAATTCCAGGAAATGGTCCAGCTCGAGTCGATGAAGGTCATCCAGAGGATGAGAGACGAAGATATCCTAGACTCGGAGAACCTGGAGGAGCTGAAAGACGTCCATAAACTTGCAGATCTCAAGTGGGAGCGATGAAGTACATCCTCATCTCTGCTGAACAAGGGCAAAACTAGACATGTCTGAGGAAACCTACCACCTAGAAATGGCTTCGCAAGAGAACCAGAATATTGCGTTTCTTTTAAAATTATGAATAAAAATCACAAGTAACGATACTGGTTCAGTAAATTCTTGGGTCTTGATGAACGAAGGCCCAAGGAAGCATTTCTATAAGGCCTATAGATGTATGGGGAAGCTGTGAAGGAGGGGGAGGGGCAATGAGTGTGACATTAATCCGTCTTCTCGGTGCTGGCGGGGCATACGGCCAACTTTTCATCTCCATACAACATCACAACAAACCTAGGCATAATCTCACAAACAAAAATGGGCAAAAACGACAAGAAAGGCGGCGGAAAAGGAAAAGGTGGCGGAGACAGCAGTGAGGGCGGCGGTAAAACCAAAGGCGCACAGTCGATCAATGTCCGACACATCTTGGTGAGTCTCGTCGCCTTCAGATGCCAGCCCCTCCATATCTGCTAACATTGGACGACTAGTGCGAGAAGCACGCGAGAAAGGAAGAGGCATTGGCGAAATTGAATGAAGGAGTCAAGTTTGACGAGGTCGCAAGGACCTTCTCCGAGGACAAGGCCAGACAAGGTAGGCTGGATGTAGCTGAGAGAGCGCCGGAGTCTGATGCTAACTTTGATGGCAGGAGGCTCATTGGGCTGGAAGACCAAAGGGAGCTTGGATCCCAAGTTTGAAGAGGTTGCCTTTGCTCTGGAACCTAGCTCTACGAGTAGCCCGAAATTCGCCGAGGTGAAGACAGAGTTTGGGTATCACATCATCATGGTAAGTTTCAGTCGTTTTATCTACAGATACCGGCGGGGTGTTTACAACGGCGCTTTAGGTGGAAGGACGAAAGTAGAGAGTCATGCCAGGGTAAATGTGAAAATGATATCCAGTTCGATCTGGAAAGATAAACTTTTTTTTGTATTCCGGTCCATGTGCCGATGGCCTATCAACTGAAGTGATCTAAGAGCACAACCAAGTGATTCGGTTCCTGTGGGATCTGAATCTAGATCCCACGCCTCTAACCCTCCCTCCGCGTCAACGCCGTCACCCATGTCGCACTTATTGCTCGGTCTGGAAGTAGTTGAGGAGGATGGAGCGCTCCTGGGACTCCTCACCCCAGTCCTTGACGACGACGCAAGAGCAGTTGACAACCTTGCGGGCGTTACCCTCACGGTCAAGGACACCTGAATATCCGTGTTAGTTGGCGTTCTGTGCCGTAAATCTTCGCGGATGGACCCCGTTCATAGGATAAAAGGGCAAAACGTACAGAGACCAGCCCACTCTCCGAGCTGCTTGCCATCGGGCACCTTGATCAGAGGAATCTTATGCTCCGAGCAGAGAGCAATGACGAGCTTCTTATAGGCCTCCTCCTCGCAGTTCTCGTTGAGGACGCACATGTGGGCTTGACGACGGTCGAGAGCCTTGGAGGCTTCGCGGAGACCACGGGCCAGACCATCGTGGATGAGGGCGAGCTTCAGAACACCCTTGAGGGCGTCCAGGACGGACATCTGACCCTTGGGGGCATCACCGGAAACCTCGACCTCCTCGACGACCTCGGGGGTGTTGTCTTCTACGTCCGACTGTCGAGAAAAAGCATTGTCAGTCGCAAAGTCCCTCTGGATGACGTTCCGCTTCCTCAATCGCCAAATTCGCGATATGCGCAGGGCCAAGCATCTGGCTACCACAAACGGTCGCGATTGAGGGGCGGCAGCATCGGGATACTCACCATTGTTGCTGAATTTTTCTCGTCGGGCGATCCTCGAAGAGTCAACTAGAATTTTAATATGATATGGAAAAGGAAAGTTGGGAGTGAAGTTGCAGTTCGTGGATGATCTAGAACAGTGTCGGGTCCGGGACACGGGGATTTGCCGAAAATGCAAGCGAGCGCAGTGCGCCCCCCATTAGGGCATTTTGTCGTGCACGGACCACCAGGGCACACCAACTTTTCGTGCGGCCCACCTTTCGGTGCGCGTGGGAATTGCGAGCTGATTTTTCGACTTCGCCTGGAATTTCCTCTCGACCACTTGACAACCCAACAACGCATCACCTTTTCCTCGAGGTAAGTGATATGAATCGCCCACGGCGATTCGGACCTGGAAGATAATGCCTTGCATCGTGGCTAGGGAGAGCAATCTCGAGCGTTGTCTCTCCTGAGAGACTCCAATGGTTGTGCATCGGCCTGCACAAGTCACCTGGGCTGGCAATGGCTCGAGATACGCTTCTCCTCTTCAGCACTGGGCGGCAGAACCCTCCTCGACCGATCGCTGAGGGCACTCTTCTCGCTCACAGGCCCGAGAGGCTAACGTAGAATTCCTGGCAGACACCTCATATCCCACTTGATTTGAGAATCTCCTCTTCACAACCGCCAAAATGGTCCGCACTTCAGTCCTCCACGATGCTCTCAACAACATCAACAACGCCGAGAAGACCGGCAAGCGTCAGGTTCTGATCCGACCTTCCTCCAAGGTCATCATCAAGTTCCTCCAGGTCATGCAGCGCCACGGTAGGTCCAATCTGGAACAAACAACTTCGTTGAACGTCATGGGCCCCCCTTTCCCTTTCCTTTAACCTGTTTATTACTTCGGCATGATAACTAGGGCGACGGTCGATTCGCATCCACGGCCCAGCCCCTATAAGTTGCCGATAGATTGAATTTCTGCGGAGATCTTACACGTTTCTCTGAATTTTTTGCTTTCACAAAAACACCCATGACGTTTAACGTTTAGTCTCTCGCAACATAAAAGCTCATTCTTCGCCGTTTAATAGGCTACATCGGCGAGTTCGAGGAAGTCGACGACCACCGCTCTGGCAAGATCATCGTCCAGCTCAACGGCCGTCTCAACAAGACCGGTGTCATCTCTCCCCGCTACAACGTCCGTCTCGCCGACCTCGAGAAGTGGGTTGTCAAGCTGCTCCCCGCCCGTCAGTTCGGTTACGTCGTCCTGACCACCTCCGCCGGTATCATGGACCACGAGGAGGCCCGTCGCAAGCACGTTGCTGGCAAGATCATTGGATTCTTCTACTAGACACTTGCAATCGTGTTGGGTAGTAGTGGGGAAAAGTAACAAAAAATGAATGAACATTTCATGACAGGCATGCTAGGCGTTTTGGGAAACACCATACCCATGGCAAACAAAGAAGTACTTTTTAGAGTCACGGGATAGTCGCACATCTGGGCGAATACAATGGAACCTTTGCCAGATGCCCCAAATTTCATGAGAAAGCTACCAACTCGTAGATTGTTCGTGTGTGATGTGATAGTGCTGCCGCTCCGGCGCATCAAGTGAGTTGACCAGGGACAGGGACAGTCCCTAGAGATAATTAGAACCTGCAGTTACTAACTCGACAGTATGTACAAACACTGTAACCCAGTTTTTGCAAGATTGCCAGGCTGTGCAGGGGTTATGACGCCTTCATTCCTCGTTACATAGTACGTATGTCACTACGTAGGCAGAGTTTTCTTTTCCTGCATTACGGTATTCAGGTAGGTAAGTGGTGTTCGGCACGCCGTAATGGCGGCATAGATTCCGGTTTTACTTGTCGTGTCGTTGGTGGCCGCGGTCGTTCGCTCGCCGCACCCCACCCAGTTCGGCCGACGAGGTGGTTCTGGAAGCAAGAAATGCTGGTCGGTGGTATCACACACCTTCCTAGACGAGCTGCGAGGGCCCCAACACCAATCCTCTGTAAGAGCAACCTGGGCACTGATAATCGGCGGTTACCTGCGGCGCCGCTTTTGCAGATCCATCGCGGCTGGGATTGCTGCAGAGATTCATTTCGTCAATCAGGAACCATGGCGGTTTTCTGCGGGCAACTCCTCGATCCAACGAAAATCGCAGCTACTATGTACCTGCCCACCCCCTTTTAAAATTGTGTGTGTAATTAGCGGGCCCCTGCTAGAGGCTCAAACCCGCCCAACCAATAGAATGATATGGGTTGCCTCTTACCACCCGTGGCGAGGCGTGGCTAGAACGGTGAGGCTTTAATTCCGACTGCAGGACGGAGCGGAGGCCATGAGGATTCTTGTCGAATGTTCTTTTAGTTGTGGCTCCCTCATTGGGCTCAACCGTTGTTCGGTTAAGGCGATACGGTTCTGCTGTGAGGCCTCAAGATCTGCTTGGAAGGTAGCTACAGGGAGTGGGTGCTATGTGAAACAAGCACTGCAGTGAAAGACAGATCCCATGCATTCATAACCTTGCTTGCAGAAGGGTTCATGTTGCATTTTTGGCATTTTTCAATGTACATCCGCATGGTTCTAATGAACTACTGTTGCGGGTGCTCCGTAATTTGTATCTCTTCCCTGGAGCTCCCCGTTATCTTCACCGTCCCCATGAAATGCTTAGATGAATATTTCGTTCTCTAAGAGGAGAGGAGTAGGATTGGGCGCTGACCAGTTCCTAATCTCTCCAATTCTCTGACCGCTTTCTGTCTAGATGGGGGCCAAACCACCGCTGAGGCCTGAGCCTCCGTAAGGGGCTCCAACAAGGGAGCTAACGCCTTGATTTGCCTCTGTGCAAGATTGACTTCTGTTGGCATAGGATGCGCGTAAGGAATCCATAGACAGTGATTTCCAACTGTTGGCCCATTTCAATGTCTCTTACTGGTATAGGACTAAAGCCTCCGCCTACAGCACGATATCCCAGATAGCTTTGCCTTACATTTACAATGTTAATCAATGAAGACGCGGTATTGTGGATGCGCCATCCAGAAGAGGTCATAAATCTAGATGGCCCAGTGATCAGAAGGGAGATCTCATACATGTGATTTATGCGTTTGTTAGTCAGACTTAGTCGAGGTTTCCACGACTGTGCCGTATAAGTGTTCTTAGTAGTATTTATCTTCCGTGGGCTGATTGAATGCGTTCTGATGGACAAGCTTACCCTTTAGCATGATAACATTGATTTTTGGTTGTTCCTACACAGGATTGAGGTTGAGGAGACAACCCAACTTGCTGTAGGTTCTTGAAAATAAGACTGTACACACATGGCGCTATGTTCGCTACGGAAGCAGAGGCCAACCAACATTGCATAAGCTGGCAGTTCTATTCCCCTATCAAGTAAATTGTTGCGAGCTGCTATGTGTACATATTTCTACACACTATCTTCTAAGATGTTGCCTGAACCAACGCTTGTATCTAGGGATCAACATGCTACGTCGGTTGGACACTGAACATCCAGATCCAAGAATGAACCATCGCCAATCAAGGGAATCTAGCTCAGCAATTGAATGTAAAGTATGGCTGGTCAGGTATATTGTCTTTTACTGTATATAAATAGAGAAGATTCCCTCTCGCTATCGGAAATCGCAGTTGGCCAAGCCGATTCACCCACTGATTCCATGATTAGCGGTCCACTCGTGCCCATTCCTGTAGACTGCTATCTCACGCAAAATTTCTCAATGTCTGTCGCTCCTCCCAATGGTGTAATTCTCGTCACCGCTGTCAATGGCTACCTAGGAAGTGTCATTGTCAAGACCATCCTGAAGCACGGCTATAGAGTCGGTGGCACAGTCCGCTCCCTCTAAAAACAACAAGCTCTGCTATCCTACTTCGATCCCGACTTTTCGCTTGTCGAGATCCCTGACATGTATGCTGATGGCGCATTCGACGATGTAGTCAAAGACATGGACGGAATTGGGCATGTGGCTTCCAATATGCCATTCGGTCTTGACACTTCCATCATTGCCCAGACTACCAAGGGTGTAACTCACATACTCGAAACGGCCGCCAAGGAGCCACGCATCAAAAGGGCCGTAATGGCCAACTCTCACTCCGCAAGTAGACCAAGTAGAAGATGAAATGAAAGGACCGTGGTGATTTTTCGCAGAATTGGGCAGGCCAGGAATTCAAGGATCTGGAGGAGAGTGTCGTCACGGATATGGAATTAATACAGGTAACCCACTTACAGTTAAGAATCAGGCACACATGCAATCACAGGAATAAGAAAACTCAGGGCTTTTTAATATGACCCTTTGAACATAGGTAGGGATATACTTACTTAGTCGGTGTGATTCCGCAGCATATCGATCGATGGGAGTCATATCGATGGGAAGCAGTGCGTGATTTGTGGAAATCCCCAGGGCAAGACATCCATATCCCCTTGATCCAATCAAATCCAATGCTAGTGTGCGTTTGGAATGCAGTTGGGCGCACTGCCAATGCGCGACAGCCGCCGCAAATCTAAAAGATAGCGACCGCCCGCTGCATTGAAATTTTTATACAGTCATTTTAGCCTCTGGTCTACAAGCACAGCTCAGCCTAATCAAGTGCCGACTGCCAGGTCCACTTGCCATCACATCAGGTGGACCGTTCTCCCCATGATCCTTAAGAGGCCTGCAAATAATTGCGTGCAACACATGAGTGAACGTGGTTGGCTTATCTTTCTTCCAAGGACTGTCCTCTAGGCCTTGAAAATGCGTATGCTGTATTGCTTACATGCCTGTTTGCAATGTGTTGATTCAGATGCCCTGAAAGCCCCTCTTGCCATATTTTCAAGCACCTAATTCCGAGGGGGTTGTTGGGCAATTGCCTACCTCCTCATAAATGAAGATGCTAAGGAATGTATCTCAATTTTACAGGAATTCATTGCATGTTCGTTATCTAAAACCCAGACCAATCCCGACATTGACCTGATAACCCTCTCGTGAGACTATTGCTACCCCAACTGAAGAGCAAATTAGGCAGACAGGACAGGCAGAGGGCGTTGGAGAGAGTGGAGGAAACGGTTCAACGTATGGGGCAGCATCTTACGTCCGCTGTTTTGGGATCAAATCCTGCTTCCGTTTCCCCCAACGGCTGCATCCAGGTCGAAAAGCAAGACTCAGGGGCCGTGGAGAAGGTAAAAGCGGATCTCGCGCTAGACCTGCGCAATTCTCCTCTTCCTGGGAACCTCGCTAGGATGGCTGCTACATAGTATGTCGATTAAGATGCCTGGGCCTGTTCCTGCGACCGGGTTCTGGACATATTCTAATTCTAATGATTAGCTCCTGAGAGGGACGTGAACGGGCACGGCAGCCACCAAACCTAGATTCTCAAGGATGGCAGTAGTGCCACGGTAGCTGCTAGGTAGAGAGGTGGCATCGACCTGACCAGGGAGGCCAGGTTTCTTGCAAGAAGCTTTTTAGTGCGATGAAGCGTTCTTAGCCTGTGGATACCACCCTCTATGTTCCGTGACGTATGGACTGGGAAGGCTGCTGACGACTCGTATGGAGAGGCTCTTGGTTTTCTTGGCTCTCTACCAGTCGCCTCTGTGCTCGCTGGGTGGCAATGCAGCGAGCGCAGGGAACGGGAGGAAGCTGGAGGGCACGCGCAGTCAGGCTGGTCGAGTTGGGGCCCTGGAGAGCACCAACAGCGAGCGGTTGGGCGGTATGAAATTAATAGATCCACATACTTACGCACTGAGGCAACTGCTTCTCCTTGCTGCTTTCCCTGAACAGGGCCCACAGTTGTCGACGTTAGGGATGGCAAGACACTCAGTAATTCCCGTTCAGAAGCAAGCGATCAACCAACTCCTCCGCCGGGCTGTTCTGTTCCTGCATCCTCCTGGCCTTTCCTTTGTGACGAGTTTCCTTGCTCCCCTAGAATGCTTCCGTTTCGTCCAGTCTCTGCGTTTTCTCTTCGCCCGATGCTGCCACCAACTTAGGCCGCCATCTAGCTCTGATTTTTAGACGAGGGCCACTTGCTCGACTACATCCTCGTCCGCGCCCACGCCCTCAACCCGCCTCCACCTCTCTTCCCCTCCGTCGCCTCAATGATCGCCTCAACCATGCTGCGGCGACGGAAGATCTTGGTCTTCATAGGATTGCTCTCACTCGGCTTCTGCGCTTACTCTCTCCTGTGCCTGGCGACCGAACGCGAATACTATCTCCCCATCCGCAACACAGCATCCTTGCGGCAACCTTCGAGGGAGGGACCACCACCTCCTCCACAACCACCACCGCCGCCACCCCCCGGGGCGCCAGCGCAAGATGGACTGACGGCGGAGAATGCTGCGCAACATCAGGATATTGCATTACAGCAGCAGCCAGAGGTGCCACTGAAAGCAGACTCTCCAGCTCCTGGACCCGGCGGGCCTGGTCCTGAACACAAACCTCTCCCTGAACCTCGACCACACCATCCTCCACCTCCCACACACCCTGAGCCTCCCACTGGCTCTGAGCAGCCGAAAAGCGATCGCCCTGAAGATCAGATTCGCCCAGCCGGCAACGACGACCGTACGAAAGAGCACGGGAACGGCGACAGTGATGACAGCCCTGATGAGGAGGAGCTCCTGAGGCCACCTAAATGGGAGGTTAGCGAGCGGCCAAAGACCAAGGCTGGCCCAGGACCCCTCAAAGTAGAAGACACGAGCTTGCACCCCATTTCCCACCTCATCACCGAAGCAAGGCGCGAGTTCAGAGACATCAGAGGTCGACAGTCCAAAACGCTGGAAGAAGCTGTTGCAGAGTATCGCAGGCGATATGAGATGCCACCGCCCCCTAATTTCGACAAGTGGTTCCAATTCGCCACCGATAACGATGTGCAGCTTGTGGACGAGTTCGACACTATCCACCAGCTAATTACACCCTTTTGGGGATTGAAGCCAGAGACGATTCGGAAAAGAGCCAAGGAGGCTCTTGGGTTCGATAATGCTCTTTTGGGAATTTCAATCCGCAACCACGAAATCACTCTTGTCGAAGGCGGCCAAGAGTGGCAACAAAACGCTACCCAGTCTATGATTGAGAAGTTTATTGAATATATACCTGACATGGATTTGGCGTTTAACATCCACGATGAACCCCGTGTTGTTCTTTCACACGAAGACCTCGCCCATCTTGTCAACAAGGCCAAGAGTGTCAACATGCCGGCCGCCAATGCAAAGAAGAGGCCCATCAACGACTTTAGCCCACGGGCGCCGGAGTTGACCGATGGGTATATGTTTGACGAGGTCAAGCGCACTCGATTCAACGTTTTCGCTCATCAATCTACCTGGACCAACTCGCGCATGTCTTGCCCGGCCGACAGCCCAGCCAAGACTCCCGATGACGACGATCAAGGAGACGACCGCAGCAGATATGGCTACAGCCAGCTTGGGTTCGTATACAACTCCACGGCCATGGCTGATATCTGCCTGACTCCGTCACTGAGCTCGTCGTATGGCTTCTTTGACAGGCCCAACGCTTTCAACGTCGTCCATGATTTATTCCCCATATTTTCACAATCCAAGATCTCCTCATTCTCCGATTTAATGTACCCTTCGCCTTGGTATTGGTTCGATAAAGTCGTATATGACGAGGCCAAGGACTTTCCATGGGAGCAAAAGGACAACAAACTTTACTGGCGCGGCTCGACTACTGGTGGGTTCAGTCGCAATGGCGGTTGGAGGCGACAGCACCGGCAGCAGTTTGTTCACAAGATCAACGCTCCTGATCAAGCTAAGATCTTGGTGAACAAGGGTGACGAGGAGCAGCCGAACTGGCGAGTTTCTGAAGTCCCACGAGGCAAGCACCGTGACCTCATTGATGTTCATTTCTCTCACATTGGCCAATGCGATCCTGGTGACTGCGAGGCCCAAATACAGTATTTTACCCCAACCGATCACGTTGATCAACAAGATGCTTGGAAGTACAAGCACTTGCTTGATATTGATGGAAACGCCTTTTCTGGTCGTTTCTATGCTTTTCTCCAGAGCCATAGTGTGACATACAAGCTAGCCCTTTTCCGCGAGTGGCATTATGAGTGGCTCAAGCCTTGGGTTCATTATGTCCCCCTGAGTCTGCACGGGGACGACTGGCTCGAGGTTGTCCGCTATTTTGCAGGCAGTAGTGCCGGGGACGAGGATGCAGAACACCTCGCAAAATCCAGCACTACTTGGGCAAACCGAGTGCTACGAAAGAAGGATATGGAAGCCTGGTTCTTCCGATTACTTCTTGAGTAGGTTATTCCTCCCTCATTGTTTAGATATCTCCAACTAACGATTGATATAGGTACGCACGGGTAATAGATGATAACAGGGAAATCATTGGATATGATCCTTCCAGTTCGACTTCAAAACTGAAGAAGACGAACTAGTAGATTAATGAGGCTTGTATAAATGTCTTGGTTATAATTGGTCGTCATTTGGTTTTGTTCCTCAGCACATATAGCGAGCAGATGGCATAATCTTTTGGGAAATTGGGAAGACGGGCTTACCCACCTGGCCGGAGTTTTTTTTTGTTTTTCTTCATATATTTTTCTTTGTCACACTACCCTTTTCACTTCACTGACGGCGGCGGCGTACATTTTTGGGAGGTTTGAATAGTACATAAAGCGAAGAGCTCGCGTGGTCGATTGGATGACCTGACATGATACTCGGACACAAGCACACCCTCACACCAACATTTACATACGAAACACATTCACCAAATGGCTACTACTAAAGATAATGTAACCACTTTATATATAGAGACGCTCTTCCAAAAAATCATTTCTCAAGAATTAAGAAAATCTTAAAAACAGCCGTAGCAGCAAAGAAGTAGGAGATACATAACCCAAACATGAAATCAATTATTTCGCCTGATCGCCTTCGTCTCAAGGATAAAAAACCACCGGGACCGTGAGAACGTATGCCATGGCTCTTTGTTTTGTATAAACCATTTCGTTGATGGAATTTATCCTCGTTGTTACCTATTCTTCTCCCTCTTTTTGTTGATTCCGGAGTTGATACATTTGAATTAGGTTGAAAAGAAAAATGGCGGTTTCTGTTTTTAATCATCCTCTTCCTCTCCTTCGGCGTCCCGGTCCTCGCCCTCCGCGTCCTGGCTGGCCTCGCGCTGGTCCTCGCCCTCCTCCTCGTCCGCCCATTTGAGCGGGTTGAGCTTGTACCGGTTCATGGCGTCCTTCATGCGCTCGTTAGGGTCCTGCACGGTGACGTCGAGGCGCTCGACGATCTGCTCGTCCTCGCCGCCGCCGCCGCCGACGGTGCGGGCGATGTTCTTGGTGCGCTGGGGCCGGATGGTGGATTTCTGCAGCACGGGGTAGTAGTAGACGGCCTTTTGCCTGGGGTAGTCGTCGTCGCCGCACGAGGCGAGGAGGATCTCGTACGAGTACTTGGAGCCGTGGTCGAGCTCGATCTCCTGGGCCGTCTCGTACTCCCTCACGCGGTTGAAGTGGAAGCAGCCGCCGCCGTCGGCCTGGTGGGTGTAGAGGTTCTCGTTGTCGCGGTCCGGGTTCTGCACGTCGAACTTGCGGCGGAACTTGTCGCCAGTCGAGTTGCTCTGGGGCAGGAAGAACTCGTAGTTCATCAGGTTCTGCGGCTTCGGGTAGGTCTCGGGGTCCTGCTGGTGGGCCTCGAGGGCGGCCTCGTACGCCCGGTCCTCTTCCTCGGTCCTGTCGATGGGCCGGAAGAGCGACGAGAGCAGGCGTTTGTCGTACTCGGTCGAGCTCGCGACGGGGTTCGTGGCGAACTTGATGGTCACGAAGGCGCCCGAGTCGGGGAAGGCGTCGAGGTCGGGGATGAGGGGGACGGCCTCGAGGAGCTGGGCGTTTCGCTTGGTGGGGTGCCTGACGCGCTTGGGGTGCTTGAGCTCCTCCTCGGCCAGCTCGAATCCGCGGTCGATCTTGCGCTTAATTGCTGCGGGTGAGTCGGCGGCCTGTTCGGGGGCGCGACGGGGCTTCTTGGATGTGTTGAGCAGCGCACGGGGGTCGCCGGCGTCGTGGCGCTTGGACGCAAAGTTGGAGATGTACTCGGTTCGGCGAAGGAAGGAAACTGTGGCCTCTGCGACCTTCTTCTTTCCGAGGGCGGCAATTGGCCTCAGCAAGGCTCTGTCATGGGGATGGACTGCAGGTTGGTGTGAAGGGGCTTGGATAGCTGGGAAATGATGTCAGTGAGAGCCAAGAAGAGCCACTAGCAAGCTCCGACGACGGTATTCGGAATGCTTAGAACATACTACTCTCGTCACCATCGAACACGCCGGGCATGCCCACCAAGTCCAGGGGCATGCCCAGCTCGGCATCAACCTCGATGTTCAAGGGCTGCTCCCTGGCGAGTCGTGAGGCGAAGCCCGGGGTTGTGTACTGGCCACTGGCAAGGCCAGTGTTGGGGATGTCGAGAAGCTTCGGGGGGTGCGGCGGCGGAGGAAGGGCATTGGAGAATCGGATGCGAGCTATGAAGTCCTGATGGATCATGCGCTCGCCGGATCGCGCAGACGACATGATGGGTGGGAGCTGTCGCGCTGCCGCAGGGGCGCAGCTGGCGAGCTTTGGGTGTGTACACAAGGCGCAGACGCGTGAGTCGACGTTAACCAGTGTCCAATTCCGGTAGCAAGCGTCAAAGGGTGAGTCTGATGCGGTTTGTTGGTGTTGGATGGTAGAAATCCGAGGTGGTGGGAAGTGTGAGAGTGCACTTGTTCTTGTTGCATGTGGCCCCGGCGCTGGTTTGTTGAAAAATCGACACTTTGGGAGCAGCGCGCTTGCGGCTCTTTCTCACGTCTCACCTCACTTCAATTGCATTGTTCCTCGCTCCCAATCTGCACACTCGCGCTCACAGCTCTGCTTCTCTAGCCCTAAAAGGTTCAGACCTTTTACGTATACGTCAATTTTATCCGCCTGGCAATTGATGCGCTCCCGATAGAATAATTAGACAAGTGCATATGCGGCGTCTTGAAGGCGCCTGTTTCAACACTATGTGACGGGACCCACTGCCGCCATGTCATACCAAGACATGGTCATTCAGTAATCCAAGCATTCGGACTACCATAATCATTAAATGATGTATGAAGCTCACCCGGCTGAATATCACTTGACGTCCAAGGTTCTCTCACGGTATTCCAACTTCAGGGATCTTCGGCCGACTGGAACATCAGCTAATCGCATCGCTATAACATGCTAATCGACTTTTAGTAACGAGTCTCACGGATCCTCTGATGATAGTCTAGCCTATACTAAGTCTCTTGAACAGCCCAAAGTCTCAAGAATGACTGCTTCAAAAGTGATACGCAACGGGACCCAAGAGACCTTAGATTCAAGGCGAAAGGGGAACCCAGAGCCCCAGATCCCTGAAGTTATCCCCTGCTCATCCCTCCCGACCACAGGGCGAATCCAGATAAATTTATATGCCAGCATTCCCTGTTGCTGGCTTCAGTGACGGCTTCCTGCCTTATATTCCTGGCGATGGTGAACGTGGTGGAGAGATAAGTCCGCAGTTGCCGCACACCATAGCCGACTGTTTTGTAGCGTGTTCGACATTTGCGCACATCGGGCTATGGAAGAAACTGTCACCCTCCCAATGACCGCAATAATAGAGAGTGGTGATTACCGAGCACATCTTCGGCCCTATGTTAGCACGCAAAGATCTTATATCAACGGATAATCAACTACCATACCTCTTTAAATGCTTTACCTGGTGTTACTAGTTGTAGCGCTGGCCCAGGTTAAAAGGATAGAAACATGAAAAGAATAGAAAGCCTGTAAGCGTAAATGACACGCGAAAAGAGAGCTGGAAGGGCAGGAGAGGTCAGAAGAATTCTATGGCTTGAACACCGAGTCGCTGTACGCCTGGTAGGCTCCTATGAAGCGGGTAAACGAAGCAACGCTTGTAGTAGCTGGACATTCGTAAATATGATGGTGAAGCGGCTGTGATCTTCAACCGAATTGCAGTGTGAGCGTAAGCTTGTTTTGTGATTTGCTCGCGGGTGTCTATCTTAGGCCTTTATTAAGTTTCAAGCTTGATCAGTCCGGAGAGTTGATGATTGCTGAGCAAGAGTTAAACAGAGTGCCCTGAGTGTGTGGGCGCAGACTTCTCTGGGCACGAACAAGTCCTCCTGGCAAACAAACTCCTCAAGAGCCGCACAGCCCGTCCGGCTTCCCCTCCTCATCCTCTGGTTTATACCTTGCGCATCAGTTCCAACCGCCTCTTCTTCTCTTCGCACAACCGGGAAATACGAGCCAATACTAGTATTAATTAGTAAAAGTCGTGCAGACAAAAAAAAGCCGAGATCGCTCACAGTTCCTCACGTAATTAGTTACGTGAGCGCGCGCCACCCGCCAGCGAGCCTCCCACTCGCTTCCCTCATGTTGCTGCTTGATCTTGACCTCGAGGATCCCTCCTGTCTCATCAGCCCGCTTGATCCCTCTGCGGGTGAAGAGGAAATAGTGCTTTCCAAAAAGCACGGTAGTCATTTGCATGTACACGCTAGCTGGGGCGGAAAACAGAGAGTTGGAGAGCGCTTCACCCACGACGGACCAACTCTGGGAACGAGTCTCCTCGGAGTGCGATTTTCCAACACTCTTCATGATATTCTCCAGCTTGGTCGGTCTAAAGGACAGTACGATATGTTGCCAATCGGTCGGGTTTGGAAGAGAGTTGTTGGTGAACTGCAGAGAAATTGAAGGTTGGGGTTCAGAAGCAGGTTGGGTTTCTGAAGAAGCATTGACAGACTTGTCCATCTTTTCTTGTGCCAATTTTCTAGCATTTGATGGCTGAGACGCCTAAACAGTAGTGAAGTCTTTGGTAGGTCTGTTGAAGCTTTGGAGTGCACAGTGCAGATTGCTTGAGTGCAGGGTGTGGACTGGCAAGTGGGAAGTGTGAAGGCAACTGGATCCCTCATGCAAAGTTTTGACGAGAACAAGCGGTCCCCCCCGGCAATAATTTGAGAGTTACACGTTTTTAAAGATACCAGTATCTGCCTAGATGTATTGTACTGGGGCAGATGCCTACCGGTAGATAGCAACTGTCACACTCTACTCACTCAGTACCAGTAGAGGCTGTAGCCCGCTCGCCAGTTGCAAAGTAATTAACTACAGTACCTAACCATAAATTCAATGAGTTGCAGAAAATAGAAGAATAATCCTTGCCAATCTTTTCTTCATAAGACAAGAGTACTGTGCATGCCCTGGGTAGATTTAGCAGCTAAGTAACTGCCCAGCCCATGCACGGCTACGGGTGGTTTCCCAAGAATCTTCAACTGGAATCTAGAAGGAGAATTCATATAAGATCTGTCCCCAGTCAAACCAAGCGGTTTACTTAAGTATCTGCATTCGAGAGTATCTCCGACTATGGCTCCAAATCCGTCATTGAACAGGTAAGCGAAATGGCCCTCACCTGTTATGGAATAAGTTTGTCGTTCAGGAACTTCTAATATTGATTTACGACAGCCTATTCCCATAGGATTATCACTTCTAGAACAGTCTCAGAACTCACCTCTTCAATGCCCCCAATCGAAAATCCTGTGCAAGTTCTCGCAAACGCCCCATCCTAGTCGCATCTGTGTCTAGGGTACGCCGTGCATGTGACGATCCTCCATGTCCGTCACTTCGTATTCTTGGGGTTAAATCAAGATTTTTGGTGTCCTGGTATAGGAAACTTACGAATTGGTTCTTATTATTGTTTTTACGATAGTACATTTGGATCAGTTCTTTGGACTTGGTATAGAGGTCTACTTTTGTGAGATAGGAGCTCCGGATGACCTTTAACAATGTTTAAGTGGGCGTTTAAGCCGGGAGAAAGGATTTCTAGGCTGAAATATCCTTATTACCCGGATATTCATGGGCGTCCAGGGAATGAAATATTGGATCTATTTTCATACTTCTCACTGGGTTTGGATATCGTCGAACCACGGTTTCACTCAACTGGTTTACCCTATATAGCTTATTATACCTTGGGTATAGACTTGGAACCCTGTGTCTCTCACCATGATGTAAACCCACTGACTAGATCGCAATTCAGGATGTCCAATTCACTACATGATTCCTTGGCCTGAGCTAGCTGCTGAACATGACGCGAAAATCATAAATCTTAAAGTGACTGAAAATGTATCTCTCCAAGCATCTATGCTGTAATTGATGTAAAAAACAATAACCCGCGAAAACTCCTAATGCCTTGAGGTAGTAATGATAACAATGTATATACACAGCAATATATTTACCCCTGATAGAAATAGCCTCGCTCTTTTGAATTTTCAAGCTTCTGCAACTTCTGCAGCCTTTTGAGCCTTATCAGCCTTCTCTTTTGCCTTTTTTGCCTTTTTTGCCTCCTTTTTCTTTAATATTGATGCCGCCATATTGTCTTTCTCTTCTTGGATTTTTCTGTCCCGCTCAGCTTGTTCCTTGGCTTTCTTCTCTGCCCTCTGTGCGGTGTATTCCGTATCTTCTTCGTAGGGACCCAATGCGTGTGATTCAACTTTGGCGTCCTTTAAGTCATAGGCTTTATCCTCTGTCGTACCAGGGACGATGTAGGCCCCGGTCACCTCCTTCATGGTCGCGCAACCGCCAATATTCCTGTGGCCATCGGGCTTCCCACCTTTGGGGTCCTTTTCGTCCAAATGTTAGCTGAGTCTCACTGCTGTCTAGGATGGCTCACTTACACCGTCACAAGGTGGCTGGATTTCTATCTCCTTTTTCGTCGCATCAGGTCTTTTCTTGCCCTTGTTTTCACCCACCAGATTCGGCCGGTGAACAGCAACCATCTGTGTATTCTCGTCCGGCTTCTTTCCGTTATGCTTCTGGCCCATGATATGCATTCCCGTGTATTCGCCACAGTTTGCCTCGTGCCTGTGATCGGGATGTTTCCTCCCCTCGCTTACCCATTTATCCTCGCAAGCTTCGAGTACTTCCCGTCCTGATTTGTTCTTCTTATCTGTCGTTAGAGTAGGGCCACCCTTTTGGGAGCTTGAGATGATGAGTTCGGGGTGATTTTGATAGACATGCATAGTGTGCGGCATGTCCTCCTCCTTTCCCCCGGCAGCCTTGTGCTGCGCTTGCATCTCGAGCCAGGCATCTTTGCCCAAGCTCGCAAGTTGGCCATCGTCCAGAGGCTGAGAGTTCTCCGGCCTTTGGATGACCGAGCTGTAGACCGTTGCGTCATTCTTCCCGTCCACGAGACTCAGGTCTTTCTTTATGCCAAGTGGTCCGAGAGTGCATGATCCACCGTCGCCGTCACCGTCGCGCCTTCCGATAGAGCAGCTTGCGCCTACTGGTGCCTTGCTTTTCGCAGTCTGATCAACGGACTTCTTGTTGCCAGCAGGTTTCTTGTTGCCAGCAGGTTTCTTGTTGCCAGAAGGTTTCTTGTTGCCAGAAGGTTTCTTGTTGCCAGCAGGTTTCTTGTTGCCAGAAGGTTTCTTGTTGCCAGAAGGTTTCTTGTTGCCAGCAGGTTTCTTGTTGCCAGAAGGTTTCTTGTTGCCAGCAGGTTTCTTGTTGCCAGCCTTCTTGCCAATAGCCTTCTTAGCACCCGCAGGCTTCCTCACACCAGACTTCTTATTACCAACGGTCTTTTTACCATTGGCCTTCTTCTTGCTAATCCTAGAAGGGGCGTTCTTCACATTAGCCTTTTTCTTGCCAGCCTTTTTAAAACCAGCAGATTTTTTATTGCTGATAGCTTTTTTGCTACCAGCCTTCCTGTTGCCAGCTTTCTTGCCTCCAACCTTCTTGCTGCCAGCTTTTTTAGAACCCGCAGACTTCTTGCTGCTGATTGCTTTCTTGCTACTGGCCTTCCTGTTGCTAGCCTTAGAAAGCGTCTTCTTTGCACTAGGTTTTTTGTTGCCAGCCTTCTTCCCAACAGCCTTTTGGGTGCCAGGGGCCTTCTTGCCGGTCTTCTTCGAACCGGAAGATTTCTTGTTGCCAGCTTTCTTATTACTGGCCTTCTTGGCGCCAGCCTTGGAAGGGGTCTTCTTAGTACCGGCTTTCTTATTTCCAGCCTTCTTAGAACCAGCAGATTTCTGGGTGCTGATGGCGTTCTTGTTATTGGCTTTCTTATTGCCAGCCTTCTTGCTCCCAACCTTCTTGGGACCAGCAGCTTTCTTGTTGTTGTTGGGTGCCTTTTGGTTTCCAGGAGCTTTCTTAGCGCCAGCTGCCTTCTTGTTGCCAGAAGCTTTCTTGTTCCCGGCCTTCTTGGCACCAGCCTTAACAGGAGTCTTACTACTAGTTTTCTTAGGACCAGCAGACTTCCTATTGCTAACAGCTTTCTTGTTGCCGGTTACCTGCTTGGAACCAGTTTTCTTAGCCCCAGCGGGCTTCTTGTTGCTGACGGCTTTCTTATTGCCAGTTGCCTTCTTAGCACCAGCCTTCTTTAAATTAGCTGCCTTCTTCACACCAGTCTTAGAAGGAGACTTCTGAGCAGCAAACTTCTTGTTTCCAGTAGGCTTCTTGTTGACTACCGCTTTCTTATTACTAGCAGGCTTCTTGTTGCTGGCAGGCTTCTTGTTGCTGGCAGGCTTCTTGTTGCTGGCAGGCTTCTTGTTGCTGGCAGGCTTCTTGTTGCTGGTAGGCTTCTTAGAAGCAGCACTGTTCTTGGCATTAGCTTTAGCGGGGGTCTTCTTCGCCGCGGCCTTTTTGGAGGCGGTAGCTTTCTTGAGACCAGCCTTGGGTTTGGCAGCGCTCTTCTTCGGAGCAGCACTCTTCTTAGGAGCAGCACTCTTATTCCCTGCACGCTTCGCGGGTTTCGCGGGTGTCTTCTTGGTGACAGCCTTCTTCACGGCGGTGGTGGCCTTCTTAGGAGAAGTAGCCTTTTTGGTGGTAGTTTTCTTGACGGCAGCAACGGCCTTCTTAGAGGTAGGAGCGACAGCCTTCTTCAGCGGAGTTGCTGTTTTCTTGACAACGGGAGCAAGCTTCTTAATGAGACCTCGTTTGCTTTCCCTTGCGTCTGGGATGTCTGGTGTTCTTTTGACTAATTCAGGGGCGACAAGGACTTGCGAAGGATTCCCGGAAACGAGATCGGATCGGATGAAAGTAGGTACTGACTTTTCGAAACTACCGATTCGTCCTTCTTCAAGATGATTCGTAGTTGCTCGTGCTAGACTCAAGAAGCAACAGAACAGAAAGGAAAGCAAGAGCAATGCTCTCGGAGGAAACGCCATGGCGGCAGTTATTCACGACAAAGGAAAGAAAAAAGTTGGCCCAGAAGACTAGATACAGTCAGGGCATTTGATACGATTCAGAAATTATGTGACTGGACTAAGAGTGAAGCAACTGTATTTGCATTATGTTTACCTGGGCCGTATATCTAGACTTCTTGCTGGATCGTAAATCACACTACCTACCCCGAAAGTCCCAAACATGTCCCTTACAGGAACGGGGAGTTCTGTCTTAGCAAACGCGCATGGCACCTTTCACGATCAGCCTTATCTAAAATTATCCCTTTTCAATGCATTGAAGAGCCAGCGAACACACTTTGGGACAGGTGCAAAAAGGAGCCTACATTAGCTTCGTATCGAGACCCTTATACAGCAGGCAAATCGTCCCACTTGAGCACTAGTGCCAGTAGGAGAATGCCCAAAATGGGAATGGTTCCATGCAGCTTATTGGGACTTCGGTCAAGATTGATTTTAAGGCTCGACTGTGGCAGACCGTATGGCAACTGCCTACATAGCCGAGCCCATCGACCGCCTGAGTGAAGCGTCTATTATTAGCTGCTTAAGGTGTTGGAAGACGATTGTATAGAACTAAGAACGAGATCTTATGCAGGACAACGTTGTTTTGGCACTACTGTCTGGCAAACGGCCAACAGTTCCGGCACTTTTGCAGGACGCGGTCGAACCTTGAACACGATGATCCCTGTTCCAGCCTGTTGAATAGTGCCTTCCTGAATCTCATCCGAGTCGTTTCTGCATCTCCGTCTAGGTAGTATTAATTAATCTGTCAGCAGCCTTACCATGAATAGCTGAGCTCAGCCGCACATTGACCCACTTGTGATTAGGTATGTGGTGATCCAGCCCTAATAACATCATGGATCTGTATATACCTATGCGGCCTAGTGTCTTAACGATGGTGGTAGGTACGCGAGCTCCCGCCGCCAAGAATAGAAAATAACTCCATGATAACCCGGACTCTCGTCATGCCAAAGATCCTAGTTAGAAGGCTGCAAAGAGGGACGAGCCTGGCTCTCCCCTGTACTATCCTACCTAGCCGAGACAATGCATGGTTTCCGGGTTGGCATCAAGTGGAAGATGAGGGTTTCTCCCGCACTTGTGCCAGTATTGGGTTTTATGTGTCTTGTTAGATGTGGTCCTGTAGACGCAGTTGCGTGCATCGCTTCAATGTAGCCTCTGATACGTGATGGTCTTGAAGCCATACTATGAATTCACCACAAAATGGAGCATATTGCCATTTCTCTACTAATGCATTTGGTGTGAAGCATTATAACATACTTGGACATAAATTGGCGGAAGCATATAGGAAAGGCCCAAGTGAAACCGCATCGAATTATCTGTATCTAATCATCCATGCGTTACGTATGGCAGCCTGGAGCACACCGTTTCGTCCTGAGCTCCAACTGCTTTCGAGTAACTGAAGAAGTAACGGAGTGAATTCCCATATGAGTCTCAGCCAAAGACTGCATCATTTGGCCAATAGCATCATCCAAGCTCTTATAGTTATCCATCCATTTGAGTTTGATACTAAAGTCAATCAAACTTAGCCATTCAAGATGAAGAATCTCCAAACTATCCGGAAGATATTCTTTTAAAGGTATAGGCTCGGCTTCAAAGCCTGTGAGGCATACCATAGGTATGGATAGTTCTTTAAGTCGTTCAAGTTCAGTGAGGCGGCTGAAGGATCCCCGAATCTCCATCCCAACAGGCGCTCTGTCGTAATCATCATCCCCGACCTCAAAAGAAAGAACCAGCGTTTCCAATGTCTCCTCGACCATTGATACCGCTAGAAAAATCTGGTCATAGTCTAGAAGCGTGATTTCCCGTTCTTCATTGACATCAGCGTGATAGATCCAGCGCCAGGAGAGTGATTTCAGGTTTGGTGTAAGGAGAAGTACTTCAGCTACGACTGAGCCAACAGCCCACTCAATATGCAGCGAAGTCAGGCACTCGAGTTCAAATTCTCCTCTTGGCCACTCGAATGGCTGATTCGTCATTGAGACGGACATATCCGTGACTGTTGGTATGTGAAAGAGAGATGCAACGTGTTCGACAATCAAGTTTCTGTCCCAATTTCCACGATCCATTCTCTTGACATAGCTTATCTTTTGAAGCCGCTCAAATGCAGGCAGCCCGCCAAAGACTTTAGACAAAAGGACTTTGCCGAGAATGTCGTCCCCGTTGATAAAGTTATGGGTGATTTTCAGGCTGGTAATCTTAGAAAGATTGGCAATTAGGAGACCAGCAAAGGCATCCATGTTGCCCGACTTCAGACCATCGACCCAGGTGCTGGCATATGGCACCTGGGTCTTATTGATAATTTTAATGAATTGATCAAGTGGAATGCCAGTCGTATTCAATGATGGGCGCTCTAGAACATCTGACAAGTATTCTCCAAATAGGTAAATCTCATCTATGAGGATAATCAACTCTGGACTCTGAACAAGAGTACGGATTAGAGGAATGATCGAGGAGTTTGGATGTCTTCGGTCCCATGTTATCTTGACACTGGAATAAAGAAAAGGCACTGCAGACTGGTGGAGTGCCTTATTGACGAGGCAGAGATTCGCAAGATCGGCTCTTCGTATGACGAACCTTACGATATTGTCGATGACTTCAGCTGGAGCATCGGAAAACCCCGCCATAGTGTTTGTATTTGGTGAATTATTATTTGCCTTTTAAGAAAAGAGCATAGGCGCCTGCAGAAAAGAGGAGGGAGCAAATCGGCGGTATTTGAAGAATTTATGACTAGAGGGTAGCAGCTGAACAGAGGCTGCTAAAAATAGTACACAGGTGAGTGAGTTAAGGTACTTGAGTTTAGCACCTGCAGGATTTAGGTATGGAGCGATGGCTGGTCTTTGAGCACTAAAGTTTATTATTCTGCACATTATTCTGCACCCCGCCGCATGCAGATACTATGGATCACTCACTGACAACAGTCAACTAACATGTCAGCTCTCTGAAAGTGCCCAGTTGCCATGGATGACGGCCAAGTCCCTAATGCCTCTTGCATACAAATTTATCCCTTCAATTCAGATCTTAAATCATGAACAAGATTCCCTGCAGATGTTGTGATTGAGATTCCAATTTACAACGCAGTAGGAAGCTTGATATTGTTATCCACGCCGACGGCGACCTCCTTGCCATCCGTTCCCCCCTTTCTGATTCTTGTTTGGGTATTCTGGTGCCCGAACATTACCTCTTTTAGCTGAAGCTTTCACAGCTGGTTGAGGCACCACCTCTTGTTTCAATGGTGCAGCAACCGATGGATTCGGTGTGATGGGAAAGGCGGAGGAAGTAGGTGTACCAGACCCAAAGACGCTTGGCCCCGAGCTTTGGCCAATGGTGTCCGAGGACTCCTTCTGCTCAGGCACGGCAGAATTTCTTCGTTGGCTGAGGTATGGCATAGACCCTGCGTCAAAAAAAGCATAAATCAGTATGCTCAACGTTGAAGAATCACGATGATAGAAGAAATCGAAATCGGGGTCGAGTCTGGTTCTGATCTTGCCCCACTGTCCATCCTTGTATTGAGGAATCTCTGCTACCAAGTGGTACAATGCCTGTGATCCGCCAGTAGGCAAGACACCTTGCGAAAGATCAACAAGGCCGGTAGAAAGGCGGAATTGTGATGGTATATCCTGTTTACCTTCCATCTTGGCAAGCAGCCTAAGGAAAGCTGGTCGAGCGGAGCTGACAAGTACCTTGGATTCCCGAAGGCTTTCTTCGGGTATGTTGAAGCGCGTGTTGATAATAATTTGAAGAGGCCCCTCTGATGCATCCCAGTCCAGAAGAGGGGCATTGCATTGTATTTCTAATTCCAAGTCGCGGCGAAACAAAAGTGTGTCCGGGTCCTGTACTAGCACGGAATCGCAAAGACGGAACTCCTCACGAGCCCAGAATGCTGCCATAAAATCCGAATTCATCATCGACTCCATACTTCCAAAGCCGTCAATTTTCATAGACCATACCTGAACATCATCTTGGGGAATGAGGAGGAAATCTCTCTCTGTCAAGGCTGCTCGAACAATCTGTTTCCAGCCTCCCAGTCGATGATACTCTGACGAAGCACGATCAAGCCCAACTTGAAGCGTTCTCACATAAAAAATACACCGGAAAAGACTTAAAAAATTACAAACCGTTCCAAAATCCTCAACAGAGATTTCGTCATCTCGATTATCTCGGACAGCAGGTAAGGGACTCTGCAAAGTCATGAGCACACTGTCGATGTCTGGTTCAGACATGTCGAAAGGAGAAGCAACAGCTGAGGCTATCTTGAAAACGTAAGGGGTGTCCGGAAATAATTCGTATTCAGATATAAATCTAACGCCGTTGATTTCTTCAACAGGCGTCATTGCAGCTGCCAGTCTGGCACGTTGTGTGGGTTCGTGGGTAGATTCATCCAGAAGCCTGGTTTCAGCATGCTGGTTCTCATGGTCTACCGTGAGGCCTCGCCATACTCTCCATAGGGAACACAGAAGCTCTCGTGGATCTGAGTCGCTGTGCTGTCGTGGCCGCCAGGGGTAGCCGCGATGTGCTGGGAGGCGTGTGCCATACCCGTTGACTGGGATGTTGTTAAAGCTATGAGTAGTTGAAACATAAAAAGACGGTGCAGTAGTATTAGGACCAAGAAGAAATGGCTTTCTTACTAACCAATTCTTCTCCAAACATCTCTGTTCGTTCTCTCCGTAAACGAATAAAAAGACAAAAAGTTCTCCCCATTTTTCACCAGAGAATTCAGCACTCGCACTATGGTCGATTTTCGAATTGCATTAATCTCTTGAAGAGGCAAAGAAAATCCCTTCTCGAGGTATAGATTCTGGAAGTGGAGGCTTTCCAGCGATGTACGCCACCCAATGTCTTCTCCACGCGTCAAGAGAATGGAGTAAATCTCTTCTGTTTCTGTCCATCTAGAGTGATCGTCCATGCTGGACGAGGTTGCGATTGCGTAGTCCTGAACCGGAGAAATGCGTTGCAAAGCCGAGAAATAAAAAAGCCTTGAGATTTGGCGATGATGATAAGTGATGAGAAGGTGAGAGAGAGTGCTTTGGGCACGTACCTACCTAGGTAGGGAAGGTGCTGTGTGTTGTTGCTACATGACGCTCGGTACCTTATGTTTCAGGCAACACTGCCAGTAAGCGGACCATTTCGCCTCCTTTACATTAGCCCACTACCTAGTAAATCCTCGCTTTTTATGTAGTAGAAACGAGCGATTGCTCCTGAGTATTAGCAAGAGTATTAGAGGGCAGAACTGAGATCTTGGCCATCTCCAGCAATGACACGATCTGATATGTTAAAGCAGAATGATTCAAGACGTTAAGACTTCCACTTAGAAGGAAACTTGATTTCCTAATCTGAGCAAACATCTCTATATGAATCGAATGTGTCTTTTCATTTGCTGTCGTTGGCGGGGAAAAGGAGTCGGCCCTGGTGCTGACTCAAGCAGTGCCTTCAATAACCTGAAGTTAATCTTGGCCGAGGTGTTTGTATTTCCCGGGAGCACAAGGTCACCCAAACAACAGATCCGTGGATTTGTTCCGCAATGGCAAAACTGACTAACCGCCCACTAGGTATGATGGGTGTGTTCTCGTGGTTGGTAGAGTGGGATACGCAGGGCCCAACCGGTTCTCCATTAGTCACCTAACCCTCTTCCTGGATGAATCTGTTGTCGATGGTTATTGCAACAACCAGCGTTTGATTTGTAGGGCGCGACATATAGAGAGATGTGGTAGGAGGATTTGCGATGTCCTATTAATCTCAGTGGCATCTTATAGACAAGGAGGGGATTCTCCCCACACAACCCACCTGTTGCAATCAGTGGCCGATAGATGCGAAAGTGAGCACTTTTGCGAGAGATTTGGAAACCGTCCAAGGAAGTCTTTTCGAATAATATGGGTTATCATTATGAGGCTGGCTATCGTGTGAAATTCGCTTTTCCACCACGCTATCTCCGCGAGTCTCACTCATCTATAGTTGATACACATCGTCGTTACCCACCCAGACGGTGTTATTTGCTTCCTCCTAATAATTCGACGTCATGAATGGAAAGAAATAACACCCAAACCCAGGATCCCAGCCATGCAACACCGGTAGGTGTGTCGGTAGTACTGTTACATGCCGCGTGCAGCCTATTTTTGAAGGCCTCGAGGCTACCCAATCGTAAGACACCATATTCTTCAAACCCAGTGGCTGCACTACGAGCTGTTCTTGGAGTATTTCTTCTTGCCGAAGGAGAAGGGGACATAGCGGTACTTGATCATGTGCTGGATTTGCTGACGCACTACATGGCGGGTTAGCATTCTATTGCCAAGGGCTACAAGCCTGCCAGGGGGGGACATACTAGTAAGGAAGAAGAGGACCATCCAGTAGGTGACCAGGACAGGCCAGAACACGGGGATGTCGAAGAAGGGGATCCAGGCGGCGACGAAGCTGAAGAAAATGGCGCGAGTGGCCCAGTACCAGAATTGAAACTCGGGAAGGCGGCGGATGAATGGCCTGAACTCCTCATCCTGCCTGGTGGGGAGAGTTCCCACGGAGCCATCCTCCATCTCATTATCGATCGCATCGTTCGAGGGGTCAATCTTGGGCGACAGGAATGCCAGGAACAAGTTGAGGAGATAGATGGCAAGGGCGTAGGCGACTGTATAGTAGCAGTTAGTTCTCTGCGCTCAATCTCAGGTCGGCTGCGGATAGAATGGGAGGTTCGACGCACTGATGTACCAGCCCTGCGCGACGAGGATGCGGGCGGCGAAGATGATCAGCAAAAAGCCAGTGGAGGCCCATCGGTAGGCGACGAATGGGGTGGACTGATCCAGGATTGCTTGGAATCGCTAAACGGCATCTGTTAGTACGCTGGCTGATGAGGCGCTCGCGACCGAAAAACACACCTGCTGAATGCGGGAGCTGTGCGCAGAGACAGCCTCGAAAGGGGTCTGCTCGGGCTCCTTTCCGTCCATGATTAATTTGGCGAAGAAGAAGAGTAAAATATGTAAAAGAATGAGATATGAGAGATTAAGAAGCGAGTATAAGAAGAAGTCGCCGCGATAAGTTGCGTTGCAGGGAGGTGGAAGTGGACGGATAGTGAGGGAATCCCTTTTTGCGATGAGGCAGCCACGATTTTCTGTTAAGCCACGTAGAGCTTATCGCTGATATTCGAGTGGACAGGACCAATTTACTGGATCTCACTGCCCCCTGAGCAGCTCGAGCCCCACCGAAATGAGCGCCCACTGTTGAGAGCTCAGCCACACTCTGCATGTTTGCGCATAAAGGTGCCCTGAGACAGGGTACAGCGTCCGAGGACAAGATGCCCCTTGATGAGAGGCTCAAGTTGTGCGTGACCACTGAACGACGGATGTCCCAGAAAAGTGGTTACAATAAACAATGCGACCATTCTTTGCCTATCTCTTGCCCCAAGAAACAGGCCTGTCTTCATCGGGGCGGGTGGCTTGTGATCAAGGACACAATTTCACTAAGAAATACACAGGTAAGAAGACCCGGTCTTCCATTTAGAACGACGCGCGCGTTAGTAGTGATTCCATCTCGACGGGCCGGTAGAATGACAGATGCTTAGAGCCTCTACCAGACGTCGAAAGGTTTAGGCGGGGCCCCGCATTAACCGTTCTACCCGGCCAATCAGGCCAAGAGAGTCAGGCTGGATGGAAGTCATTACCCTCGGTCTAAAGCCGATGATTGCCAGTTGTTGCGTCACTGAGGTGAGCTTCTTCGGTCGGTTTAAACTCAAGTTTTGGTTACCAAAACGTGCTCGTAAACGCTTGGCCCAATCGTTTCTCCCTTTGCTCCGCAATTCGATAAATTCTACTCTCTCGTCTCTCCCTTCCCCTCCCTTGTCCCTTCACGTGTCTATATCTGCCCATTCCCAATCATGATGAACTCTCTGCGATGTTTGAGGCCAATTGCCCACCGAGTCCCATTCCAAAGGTCTACTCTTCCTATAATGGCACGCGCCTACAGCTCCAAGAGTTATGAGTTCATCCAGATTTCCCAGCCAAAGCCAGGAGTTGGTCAAGGTAGCTCACACAAGCCCTCCCAAACACCCACCTTGATGCAACATTGTTTTCTTACCATAATCATGCAGTCACACTAAACCGACCCAAGGCTCTTAATGCGCTCTGCACGCCACTTATTAATGAGTTGAACGAGGCACTTGCAGATCTCAATGCGTCGAGTGACACCTCGGTCATCATCCTCACCGGCTCCCAGAAGGCCTTCGCGGCCGGTGCCGATATCAAGGAGATGGCGCCACTCACATTCGCTGAAGCCTACACCAAGTCCTTCATTGAGAGCTGGTCATCACTCACCACCCAGGTCAAGAAGCCCATCATCGCCGCCGTCTCGGGCCATGCTCTTGGTGGCGGGTGCGAGCTCGCCATGATGTGCGACCTGATCTACTGCACCGAGAACGCAAACTTTGGTCAGCCGGAGATCAAGCTGGGCACTCTCCCCGGTGCCGGTGGCAGCCAGCGACTCACCCGGGCCATTGGCAAGGCCAAGGCCATGGAGCTGATCCTTACCGGGAAGTCCTTCTCCGGTGTTGAGGCTGAGAAGTGGGGGATCGCGGCTCGAGTGTTCCCTACGTACGAGGCGCTGATGGAGGAGACGCTCAAGACGGCCGAGACCATTGCTGGGTACTCACAGGTGGCTGTCCAGGCTTGCAAGGAGGTGGTCAACAAGAGCCAGGACCTGGCCCTCCGGGATGGTGTCGAGTACGAGAGGCGTGTGTTCCACAGCGTCTTTGGCAGCCAGGATCAGAAGATCGGCATGAAGGCGTTTGCGGAGAAGAAGAAGGCCGAGTGGACGCACTCTTAGGTGTACTTTTATTACGAGATATTAACAAACAAACCATGGTTCACGACATACGAGGAAACGTACCCGGCCCCTCATTCACTTCCGCGCCATTTTCCCAATTAATGCGTGAGAATGTTATAGTTGCCTTATACATGACAATCTGGCTGTAAGCGCGTATAGGTGTAGGTGACGTCGGGGCTTCTGTGGAACGATATGCAGCTTGGTTGGGCCACAGCCCGTTTCACGGGCGCATGAAATGGTGGCTATTTGGCCTGGAACGGCTCTCCCTGCTTGATGTGCGACAGCGAAATGCTGCGTGACATGCCGAGAGCCTGTGTCTTGCATGTTGGGTGTATCTCCTGACGAACTCACCAAGGTTTTTTGACAACGTTGTGAGCGCAAAAACTAGCCTACCACACGCCGAATTCGACACGCATGTCGAAAAGCCATGATCGTGATTAGCTTACATGGAGTATACTTGTCATATTCTTACCTAAAAACGACATTTGGAAACCACTACGAAGCTTGATTATTTTAACAAATTGGGCGAACGGACTTGTTTATGCGAGAGTCGTCAAACATATGGTTAGCCGTCTACATATTCCGTACATCAAATGGGAAGCTGCCAGCCTCATTTAAGACCCCCATAGAAAGAACAGAAGAAAGGATGAATCAATAGCTACTTGGCTGTTTTTCACCTCTCTGGCATGGGGCATGTGAGATCCTAGATCAAGAAGTTGTTCTTCGTCTTGACCACAGATCTTTGTGGCGGTATCTGTTAGGGTTTTGTCGTCCTCGATTAAGTCTGACAATTTATTTGACCTGGGGGAATCCACGCTTCCCTATTAGCTTCATACAATGAATAGAACAAGACTGGGGTCTCCGCAGGTTTGATCCACCACTTGAAAGGGCCGTCCCAGCATATATTCATATTGAAGCACTCTTGGCCATCCCTGTCGATGATAGGCGCCTTCAATCTATACTCACAGCACATCCTCTTCCTTTGTATAACTGTGCATGGAGGGTTTCCAAGAAGCGAAACTATTTGAGCCGGATGGATGTGGGCATCGCATTGATTATTGTGGTCGGCTGGATGGTTGAACAAGCTCATATCCTCCAACAAGTTTCATATCTGGATAAGTTAGCTTCAGTGATAACTGAGAACCCTACAATGACCGAAAATCACTCTACGAAAGGGATACTTCTCTACCATCTGTTACATGCTTTGGGTGTGGGCGGTTCGAGTGCTACGGGACATGTTCTTCAAGAACATCCTCATTCTCTAGCTTGACCATGATGTGATCATTTTGATATCTTGAAACAACAAATCTACCAAGGGAAGGGCCAGCGGAGGCAAGAAGATGATACCCGTGTGAATGAGATGGCATTCTGCGTGCAGGCAATCCAAGGTTTGAAGTAGGCAGTACATGAAAAGCTTAAATAGCGGCAAGACAAGGGGCTACCCGAGCCGCGCGATCACGGTGAACCCATCATCCAAAATATCCTCTAACTTGGTGGGATGAAAAGACTTCGGGCGATTGCCGGGAAACTTCGTCAATAGGCTCTAACCTCCGACCTAATAATGTGCGATAGCCACTGGATCGCGCCAACAGCCTCCTTGGTGGATTGAGTGGTTGGAGTGACTCTAATAGCAATGGCCGGGAAGTTAATTGGGGCGTAGATGGTCCTGATGACTGCATTCTCCGCTATGAATGTCCATTAGGTGCCCGACAGTCCCACGCAAGCCACCGACCGGAGCTGCTCAGCGAAAAGGCAGCTCCGCCCGTATGACCTCACCGTCAAGCAGCTGCGACAGCAAACTGCATGATGTGCGATGCTGGTGCTGAAGTGCCCATTCACCATTACTAAGCCATGCGCTGGAGCTGCATGCATACGCAAGGTAAGATGATGTGTGGACAGCCACAGTGGCCATCTGGTCCACGCGGGCAGCAGGTGTGTGATCATCTTTGATGGTGACCGCCCACCTGGCCTCCACTGCCTTGGCACCAACCCCAACCGCCCGCTTTGCGTGGATGCCCCGCCAATCAATTATTCCAGCTTCTACTAAGGCAAGTTGCAGTGGCCTGGGTCAGACCCCGGAAGCTGCCCTAGGAAACCTACCTGCAGCAAGCCCGGTGGTGTTTGACTTCGCAGGCCAGCTTTGCTTTGTTCATCTGCCTCAGAACACCGGGATAGGGCGCTGCGCAAACAGGATTATCATGAATGGAGTCCCCAAAGTCCGGCCTTGAGCTCGAGAGGGAGCTGACCTGTTCTGTAAGTGACCGACCGCCGTCTTCCATCCCAGCCCATCTGTTCGCATGGCACCTGCTAACTTCCCGCCTTTTGCTCCCAACCCCAGATCTGCACTGAGCTGCTCTACCAACCGCTCACTCTGCTCGACTGCCTGCACACATTCTGCGGCTCATGCCTGAAGGAATGGTTCAGCTTCCAAGCTGCGAAAATCGAAAATGCCCCCAACCCGCCGCCGTCCGATGCTGCTCCATTCACTTGCCCCTCATGCCGGGCGCCGGTGAGAGATACGAGGCACAGCGCCACATTCGTGACGCTCCTCGACATGTTGATCTCGGCGCACCCGGAGAAAGCCCGCACCGATGCCGATAAGGAGGATATGGCGAGCAAGTACAAGCCCGGGGACCAAGTGATACCAAAAATCAAACGCCGGGAGCGGACCGCCGAGGAGAGGCGAGCCGACGAGGAAGACAGGAGGCTGGTAGACAGTGTCAGAGAGATCAGCCTGCGCGAGACTGGCGGTGCACCACCCCAGTCATCCAGGCCTCAGCACCGGAGGGACAGCAGGTCCAGGTCGAGCGGAGATACGGCGTCAGATACACGTCAGCGTCGCACACGAGAAGGGGGGCATAGACATAGACGGGATGAGCCCCGCCGGCAGAATTCTGATCAGTTGGCTCCTGACGGAGAGTCGAGGCGGAGGAGGCGGAGTGAATCACGGCAGCGCCAGGCCGACCAGGAACGTGCGGCCCGCCCCCAGATAGGGCATCAGTCCTCCTTGCGCTCTTTGATCAGCTCTGCGGACATGAATGATCGGGATATTGAGAAGGAGATTGAAGAGTTTGCGCGGCAGATCCAGGAGGAAGGACTTCTCAATGGGCTTGATCTCGATAACATCGATCTATCCCGAGATGATGAGCTTAGCCGCCGGATCACAGAAGCATATCGTCGACGACAAAGGGGGCGGACCCGAAACGAGACCTCCTCCAGAAGCAACGGTCGGTCGAGCAACAGCAATAGCGGCCACTCGAGTTCGGCTCGACCTACGGAAAGCAGCCAAGGGGACAGAGGACCAACTACAGCAAGTAATGGAGGCCGACAAGGCAGTAGCCGCCCCAATCGCCAAACGCGGTCCGCAAGCGCCAGTGGACACTCAGAAGACAGGCGAAGGCCACCTACGGCTTGGACCGCCAATCTAGATGCCAGAGACTCATCAAGCACTGGGAGGCGCCGTGCCAGTAGCAATGGCCGCTCAACCACAGTTCCAACTGTGCCCGCATTTTCGACCCCTCCCACATCGGACTCAAGTAGACCAGCAGCACGGTCCCAGACGGACCTGACACTGCCACCCGGCTCCGTAGATGGTGCCGGACGTGCCAGGCCAGCAACCAGCTCCGGGAGAAGTTCGAGCTCCCCAGTCACCAACACTTCCCCAACAAATCTTCCAGCTTCCAGTGCACCAAACCTCCAGTCGTTCGCAAACAGAGCAACACAAGCGAATTCTAATCCCACGCCAGGCCGCTCCACTACGCCCCCAGAGACTTCACAACAGCCAACACAGACTAATAGGCAAAGAGCAAACCCCCCGGCCGAGCTTCCTGTTATGCACTCATCGGCATCGGGCCCTGTTAGCACCAGTCCAATTCTCAGCCCTGTCAGCGCTGGACATCAACGGAAGAGATCCCAACTTTATCCAGAACCATCAATTACGTGTGCCAGGTGCGGCAAGACGCATATTGAGTATGAAGTTCATTACAACTGCCACATATGCGCAAACGGGCAATGGAATATTTGCCTTACCTGCTACAGAGCATCATTAGGTTGCAAGCATTGGTTTGGATTTGGATATGCAGCCTGGGTCAAATGGGAGAAGATCCGCAATCGTAGTGATAGCCCACAAGCAATGTCGCCACCCCACGTGTTGACTGCCCATCGATATGTCCCTCCTCAACACCAACCGGGTGGCGCTGATGGCCGGAAGACGCTCACAGCGTACGACCCAAAGAACAGACTTGAGATTGGAATGTTCTGTGCCCGCTGCTCTGCTTGGGCGAATGAGTGCTTCTGGCGTTGTGAACAGTGCAACGAAAATGACTGGGGCTTTTGCAACAACTGCGTCAACCAGGGCAAGTCTTGTTCGCATATGCTGTTGCCATTGACCAACGAAGTGTCATCGTCACAAGACCGCCCAAAGAGTCCCCGCTCCCCCGGCCCGCCAGCCACGGCGAGCATCCTTACTGGACCTTCGGGATCCAGCGTCGGAGACTTCAAGCCGCTCACCTTTGCGACGAGATGTGATATTTGCCAAGATCCAATAGGGCTAACGCAAACTCGATACCACTGTTACAGCTGCAAGAGCGCTCTGATTGCCGACGCGACGCCTGGAGACTATGACATCTGCACCTCTTGTTATGATAATCTGGTTCAGCATGGTGAGATTAGTCCCGAGAATGGTCATTCAGGATGGAGGCGATGTCTTAATGGCCATCGGATGGTTGTGATTGGTTTCACTGAAGGCAAGATCGGACTCTGGCGCTACGTGGATCATGATCTTGTCGGTGGCCGGGCCCTTGGATCGGAACCATACACCAGTGTCGACAAGCGTGGTCTGGAGCTGGTCAAGTGGTCATGGCCATGGGGTGATCAGAAACGGGAGCGCCTTGTATCCAAGAATGTGAAGCACGCGGCGCCTTCAAGTGATGGTGGAGTGACATTCACACAGACCTTCCCACCAGATGGTGGCGTGGGCGCTCGCGCGACCGCAAAGTGGGCATGGTATCCAGCCTCCGGGAATGACGACGAGTTGATGTTTCCTCGTGGAGCTGAAATAAAGGAAGTAGAGGATATGAATGGGGACTGGTTTTTTGGAACATATATGGGAGCCAAAGGTGTATTCCCAGCGCCGTACGTCCGGCTACACCAAGAAAATTGACGCCGAGCGCACCACCGGTAGCCAACGCGGCAACCGATGGACTATTCCTGGGAGGAACGAGAGAAATGGTCAGATTGACGGACTGGAATGTGTTTTTTTGCATATTGATATCGACCTATAGGGCTGTTTTGGCTAAGCGCTAGAGTTCCAGGGCCCGGCTGGGTACTGATGATGATCTACGTACGATATGAAAAGTAAACTTATGATTTAAGACAAGCTTCTACATGATATCTCTTCAAATACCAGTTGCGTGGACTCGATTGAACTTAGACGGCGTCTTGGTAAGTCTGTTCGGCGCCGAACATCGGATCCTCGGCAGTTGACGTGATTGCGGTGCTCGGCCCCACCATGAATTGCTCCCGCCGTCCTCTAAGCTGAGATTCTGCTCGCCTCATGCTGTGCGGGCGATGACAAAGCCGAACGTTCCCCGAGGATTCTTTATGAGCATCCGAACCAGGTGTCTTGGATCTTCAACCTAACAACCCAAGAACACCCAGCCCGCCCAATTCGCCATGTTACGCACCACCGCGCGACGGCTAGCAGTGGCAGCTGCTAAGGCTGCTGAGCCCAGCGCCTACACTCTCAAGGTCTCAGCGGCCCAAGGAATCGCCAAGGGACTCACCGGAGGTTTGTCAGCTTCCAATTGAACCACTGTTCCAGAGAGTTAACCTATGCTTTTGCTGCCAGCCATCGGAAACACCCCCCTGATCCGGCTCAACAAGCTCTCCGAGGAGACCGGCTGCGAGGTGCTGGGCAAGGCCGAGTTCATGAACCCCGGCGGCTCGGTCAAGGACCGCGCGGCGCTCTACGTCGTCAAGGACGCCGAGGAGCGCGGCCTGCTGCGTCCGGGAGGCACCGTCGTCGAGGGCACGGCGGGCAACACGGGCATCGGGCTGGCGCACGTGTGCCGCTCGCGGGGTTACAAGCTCGTCATTTACATGCCCAACACGCAGTCGCAGGGCAAGATCGACCTGCTGCGCCTGCTGGGCGCCGAGGTGTACCCCGTGCCCGCGGTGGCGTTCGACAACCCGGAGAACTACAACCACCAGGCGAAGCGCCACGCCGAGAGGCTGGAGAACGCGGTGTGGACGAACCAGTTCGACAACACGGCGAACAGGCGGGCGCATATCGAGACGACGGGGCCGGAGATCTGGACGCAAACGGGGGGGAAGGTTGATGCTTTTACGTGCGCTACGGGGACTGCGGGCACGTTTGCCGGCGTTACGAGGTATCTGAAGGAGGTCTCCGGCGGGCGGGTCAAGAGCTTCCTCGCGGACCCTCCCGGCAGCGTGCTGCACTCGTACGTGAGCTCGGGCGGCAAGCTCGTCGAGCGATCCGGGTCTAGCATCACGGAGGGCATCGGCCAGGGCCGCATCACGGACAACCTGCAGCCGGACATTGATCTTGTAGACGGGTCCCTGACGATCGCGGACGAGAAGAGCATCGAGATGGTGTACCGGTGCCTGGACGAGGAGGGCCTGTACCTGGGGGCCAGCTCGTCGCTCAACGTGGTGGCGGCCAAGGAGGTGGCCGAGAAGCTGGGCAAGGGCCATACCGTTGTCACGATGCTCTGCGATGGCGCGTATAGGTACGCCGACAGGCTATTCTCCCGCAAGTGGCTCACTGAGAAGAAGCTTCTGGGCGCCATCCCCAAGCACTTGGAGAAGTACATTGTCTTGCCATGAGGTATCATAAAATATAAAAGAATTTTTGTAGCGGTTGCGTAGAGCTTGGTTATTGTACAACAAAAAAAGGTCTATATCTTACACGTTCATACAGCAAAATAAAATATTTGCAACACCCTTTTTTGGCGACTTCCTCCTAAATATCCACGCGTGAATTACAACTGCAAAGTCCGCACCTTTTCTGTTCATGAAGCGTTCTTTGGTTCATTACCAACCACGGCCTTGTATACTTCTGCTAGTTCATCAGAGCGCTTAGGCAAGGTACTAATAAACCCGGCGACATGTGACTCAATGGCATTTGCAACAGGGAGCAGTACCGAGTCAAGCTTCTCATCGATAGACTTGAATTCTGGGTGCTGCTTGGCTGTGTGGTGAGCTGCTCGGATTCCCTTTACGTTCCGTGCGAGCGACACGACGTAGGGAGTTGGGGCCAATCTAGGAGGTGTCTTTTTGCTTGTCTTCCCTGTGCGGGGTAACAATTCAGCAAATTCGGGAATATCCGCGACCTGTTGTTCCAGGAGAGGTTCCCACAGCGAGATGAATGCTTTGACGTCCTCCAGGAGGAGGTCAAGTTCCTTCGCAACCGGCTCTCCAGCCTCGTGTTTCGCCTTGACAAGAGCGGACCGGGCCAGGAGAATTTGACCACGGGCAGTCAATGAGTAGGATAATCTGTCGCGAACGTTGCGAACGTCCTCTCGGTGTGAAGGACGCTGAAGAATGTCCAAAAGGGTGTCAGCATTCCTCACGAGTTTCTGAATTTGCTCCCAGTCGCCTCCAGCAGCAGTGACTTTGGTGGTGATGTCGGTGAGGATGTGGTTCAGGAGCTCCTTGTTGCGGATATAGAAGCCAGTCTTGTCCGCCTCGTTGGCGCACTCGATGAGGATGTTTGCGAAGCCCTTTCTCGTAGCTATCCGAGCAATCTTGCCATGAAACCGAGCTCCAAGCTTGATGTTGGCACTCTTGAAGCCGGCGAGCATCGTGGCTAGGTTTCGCCAATCGCGTGCGGTTTCCATTTCATCCAGGGCGGCGAAGAAGATCGTGCCGGTTTTAGGGATACCATGGTGCTTGTCGATTGTTGTGAAGTTGTGTTCCAGCCCCTCCACCTCGATGACAATTGGGTTCTGCTCGAGGTAGGAGCGCTTATTGGGGTCGAAGACGACGGATCGCTTCTTAGGGGGCAGCCGAGCTGGGAGGATGATCTTTTCTTGGATTTCACTGAGGATTTTGTCCAATTTTTCGTTGCCTGTCTCCCGGAAGAGAACTGGCACACCTTGTTTCACTCAATTAGTCTCGTAGTCGTGGGGGAGGAGATAGCTCTCTAGCAAAATTTGGCATACCGTAGAGAGGAGTGGTGCTGAAGCATCTTCCAGTCCAAGCCGAACCAGTCGGTGTGGATCGACTGAGCCTACCGAGGCCCTGAAAGGTCGTTCTCGCCGTCCGGTTGTACATTTTGTCGAGCAGCGCCTCAGGATGAATCAGACGGTGCGCTTGTCGGCCTCGAATCTGGTGTCGTCCAAAAAGTTCCCAAGCTGAACCACGCGAGCGAATGATAATCGGGGAATAGATCAGCCGGGCCAATCATACGAGGCAATTGGCCCCACGTCAGACTTCCTAGGAAATTCTGATAGGAATTCACACCTGGCAAGTCTCACAAGTAGCTGCCGCCTTTCTCGTCATTGACAACACCACACTTCAGCCACGATGAAGCCCATCAGCGTGGGACGGCCGTTGGGCTGCCTCAAGGCGGCCCTGCGAGCTACCCGGCTACAAAGGACCGCTCAGCGATCGATCGCGACCGCTGCTCTACCCCAAAGCGCATTCAATGGTGCTTTCAACAGGAATCAACGTACGAGGCCACTGCCGCTCCATGCTATTTGAAATTCCTACCATGAGGAATCGATTTTTCTAACGCCGTTGTTACAGGGGAGGATATCAAGCGAGTCAGCCAGTTCCAAGTCTACCCACCAGTTCCCTCAGTCCGGGCCACCGTCCCCAATCCAATGCCCGCCCTCCGCAAAGCGCAGGTCGAGAAGCTCGATCCCACCGGTGCACGAACACGAATGTTCTCCAAGGAGCATGCAGACAGCGCCAAGGTGGGCGATGTCCTGATGGTCACGACAAAGCAGGGAGAGCCCTTCGCTGGCGCCTTTATCCAGATCCGACGACGGGGCGTAGACACGGCGATCCAGCTACGCGGGCAGCTGATGAAGACTGGCGTGGAGATGTGGTTCAAGATTTACAGCCCGTCGGTGACGGCGATCGATGTCATCTGGCGTCGTCCGAAGAGGGCAAGGAGGGCCAGGCTCACGTACATGCGGAAACCCAAGCACGACATGGGCAGTGTGGACCAGCTCGTGTTCGCCTGGAAGAGGGAGCGTTACGCACTGCGCTCCAGGGAGAAGGCTCGGGCTGGCCACCAGCAGAGGAAGAAGTAAAGAGTGCTCGGGCTGGACGGGCCCTTGCGTGTATGATATCTGTTTCACTATTGGACAAAAGCATCGCACAACGAATCTTATTTTATTCAAAACTAGCGGCTCATGCGAAAGCCAGTTTCATGGTGCATTGGATCACAGGCAGAGTCGAAACAGGCCATGCATTACTTACTGGTGCTGTATAGATCTGTGATACGAGCAGTGTGGAAATGCGGGGCTTGCTTGTGAGGACGTTGGTCCCTAGTGCCTACCTTTCGCATGTGCACTAATGATACATACCGGAATGTTGCAATTATACCAAAGGAGATATGATGTATGCTCTAGGCAGGTGAAGAGGTTATGAATTATGATAGGGAGGAGGGGTACGACTACTACACCAATCTAACGGCTAAATTATGCTTACGACGCAATACTTGAGTTAGCGGAGATTGACTTTCGTAGTGGCTGGAAACGAGAAGGAATAGGATTGACTTCAAAACCGGCGACGTTTCAGACGTTCGAGTGGAATCGGTTGTTGTGTGACGTTTGGAGTCGGATGCAGCAATTGAGACGTTGGCTACTTATCGGCGCTGCTTATCAGTCCACATTGGTAGCACTGGATCCTGCATTGCATTATTGTACAGCGGGAGGTTGGGAAAGCGGTTCACCAGACCGCATGTACCGTTGCAGCCGTCAGTTGAGTTGGGCGACCAACGAACCCCAAATGTGGGGCAACCACACCACCAAATACTAGCCGCTAAATTCGGCTCCGACCACTGGATGGCGCTTCTTCAGGGGATGCCTGGCCAACGCAGAGTGGTCTCCGGCAAATTGTTTACACTGCAGCCATGTGAGTGGACGGCATGCCTCGATTAGTACCAGGGAGCCAACAGACCAACCACCTCATTGACGGCAGCTGCTGGACCTGCATCACCAGAGATCATTTACTAGCCAATTCCCACCATCCCTTTCATCTTCCCCAAGATTCCCCTTTCTCTGCGCTGTCTCATACTTACATTTTGTCTTCGTTGCATTCACTTGCATCCCATATCGTCTTTATCTGCCAGCTCTGAACCCCAGCGCTACTCCACTGCCGACAAGAACCCTGGGCACTCTATCCCTTGAACCCCACTACCACGCATCTGGCGGGAGGAGTCGCCGCATGGTATTTGACAGCGGCGGTCAACGAGCACCGCAGGATTGTCTTTCTGTGATCTCGCGGAGAAGCTGGAGAGTCTTCGTGCTGGATAACTAGCCTCTGGCGAGCCCAGCGACCACGATCATAATCCATCCCCATGCCGGGGGCCATCAGCACAGCCAACGGAATGAGTATGGCGAATATGGAGAAAGAACGATGGGTTGCCATCCAGAAAAAGACATTTACAAAATGGTGAGCCTCTTGCGATCCACTACCAGGCTTCCTAGGCTGACGGAGATCTAGGCTCAATACGAAAATTGCTGCACGAGACCTCGAGGTGAAGGACTTGGCGCGAGACCTGACGGATGGAGTAAGTAATTGCCGGATGGCCATGTCATACCAAGCCATCATACTGACTTCGATAGGTTATGTTAATTCACCTTCTTGAATGCCTGTCGAACGATACCCTCGGCCGATATGCGTCGAACCCAAAGCTACGAGTTCAAAAGTTCGAGAATGCCAACCTGGCTCTCGACTTTATCAAAATGAGGGGCATCCAGTTGATCAATATCGGTGCCGAAGATGTCGTAGACGGCAGAGAGAAGATTATTCTGGGACTCATCTGGATGATAATCTTACGGTTCACAATCAGCGACATCAACGCAGAGGGCATGTCCGCCAAGGAAGGTCTGCTGCTGTGGTGTCAAAGGAAGACTGCTTGTTACGATGGAGTCGACGTACGAGATTTCAGCCACAGCTGGAAGGATGGCCTTGCCTTCTGCGCCTTGCTGGATATCCACCGCCCCGATCTGATCGACTACGACACTCTTGACAAGTCGAAACACAGAGAAAATATGCAGATGGCATTTGATATCGCTGAGAAGGAGATTGGTATCCCGAAATTGCTGGACGTGGAGGATGTATGCGAAGCACCCGACGACAAGAGTTTGATGACTTACATTGCATACTGGTTCCATGCCTTCTCGCAAATGGAAAAAGTCGAAAATGCAGGCCGGCGGGTGGAAAAGTTTGTCAACAACATGCAGGGAGCTTGGGAGATGCAGAGCGCGTACGAGAGGCGGATGCGAGCACTTTTGAAGGCCACTGCAGAGCAGGTTGAAGCATGGCAGCTATCCCAATTCGAGGGCACCTACACCGACGCCAAGGCCCAAGCGGCAGCATTTGCTGATTATAAAAAGGGACAAAAACGAGACTGGGTGGCCGAGAAGAGTGATCTTGCAACGCTGCTGGGCAATATCAAAACAAAACTGGGCACCTACCGCTTGCGACCGTATGAACCCCCCGCTGAATTGAGCTTGGAAGCGATGGATCACGCCTGGGCCAACTTATCTCAGTCGGAAATGCACCGAGCCCAACTGATCAACGAAACTATTCGAGAGTAAGTCGGACATGGCACCCCTCGCTCGTGATGAGACGATATTCAGTCTATCTAACAATACTCTAGCATCAAGAACGCTTTGCGGAGGTCCTTCGCCGACAAAGCGAACGATTTTGCCATGGCTCTAAACGCAATGCAACTGGCGATTTCAGGACTAGATGGTGATGTCGAGGATCAACTACACCATGTCCAGAAGCTCAGCGACAACCTTCCCCCAATGGACCGGTATCTGGAAACAATCGAGGCCGTGGAAATCAAATGCCAAGAGGCAAATATTGAAGAAAACGACTTCACAACCTATACATACGACGAGCTAGGATACGAGCTCGGATTAGTAAAGTCATCAGTGCAGAAGAAGCTGGTATTTTTGGAGAACCAGATGGTGGCACGAAGCATGACAAACTTGACGCCAATCCAGCTCGAAGAGTTCGAGAGCGTCTTCCGTTATTTCGACCGCGACGATACCAACTCACTGCAAGAATTGGAGTTCAGCGCCGCGCTGGCATCGCTTGGACTAGTATTTTCAGAGGAGGATATGCATGGATATTTCGACGTGACGTCCGAAGGCCGTGATTACGTGACCTTTGAGCAGTTTATTCGCTTCATGGTGGATGTAACAGAGGATCAGAACACAGCCGAGCAAGTGTTTCAATCCTTCAGAGAGGTGGCTGACGGTAAGCCATACGTGACGGAGATGGATTTACGGCACAGCCTTGTTCCCGACGAGGTCATTGACCAACTTGTGGACATGATGCCCGAGCATAAGGGGCCCGACATGTCAGAAGACCGGGGGATGCCCCAATACGACTATATTTCGTTCATGGAGAAGCTCATCAACGACGAGCGCGGACGGGAGGAACAAGCACCAAGCAATGTGCTACAGGATAGGACAAACCGGGACGAGAGCCCGCGGAAGGAGAGCAAAGTGAACGGGAATAAAGTAAACGGATTACATTAGGTGGAATGAGATGGACGTCGGAAGGGGAAGATCGGTCTACTTGTGCCGCTGATTCTCTCCTGCTCTTTTGGGAGGAAGGGTGAGTGTAGTCGCAGAGAGACCGTGCAGGAATCATTTCTTCGCCTCCTCCTTACCATAATTGTCTCCTCGTTCATTACTTCAATCTCTTTTTGTAACAAACTGAGGAGTATTTAATAATAGGTGTATCACCTGGTGTGTTGCACAGGAAACATAGGAGAGGAGGGTTTAGCAATAATGCAGAACCCCTCCCAGATTACTTAGATAGCAGGCTTGTTAGGTATTACTTAGTCGAATAGCAAACAAATGAAATATCAAATGAGGCAGAGTCCTTCGGTGAGGCTTCGCTTGAACATTCTCCCACGGAAACATGATTCCGGCAGATTGCCGGGCGGCTTAAAGATTAAATTCTCAGGTCGCGGCCCCGAATTCGGAATCTTTCGGCCATTTTGCGTGGCCGCCGAAGACGAGGCTCGCTGCCCAATAAGAAGTCGCGGAAAGAGGCTAAAAGACGGAAAACCTGCTTAACCGCCGAATCGCCTCTCTCTTGCCTTTACGTCCACGACAAATGGGGGAGTTCAAGGGAGACCATTTGTTTTCCTAGTATATATTTATATACCATTATATCTTTATCACATACAGACTCAATCTTTTCTGTCCCCCCCAATTGTTTGAGCAATTGCCCCCCCCTCCGCAATGGCTTCTCGCTCAAACGTAGTGCGCGCGCTGCGAGTCCCGGGCCGGTGCTTGAGACTGGATGCTCGGGCTGGGCGAACTCTCACCAACACCACCAGCAACGGCCTTCCCTCCGCAGCTTATGGACGATGCGCAGCCACGGCTTCAGCCCCCAGGTTCTTCTCAGCCGCCACGGCTCGCCATGCCAAAAGCACCGCCGAGATGTACCCGTCGCTGAAGCGCGACCCCAAGTATGCCGAGGTGACCAAGGAGCACGTCGCCTACTTCAAGGAGCTGCTTGGGTCGTCGTCTGCGGTCATCGACGGCGTCAATGCTGACGCTGCAGGTGACATTGAGCCGTTCAATGAGGATTGGCTTCACAAGTACAAGGGACAGTGCCGGCTGGTCCTCAAGCCCGGCTCCACCGAGGATGTCAGCAGCATCCTCAAGTACTGCAATCAACACAAGCTGGCCGTTGTTCCCCAGGGGGGTAACACTGGTCTCGTGGGTGGATCTGTCCCCGTCTTTGACGAAATCGTCATTAGCATGGCACGTATGAACACTATCCATTCGTTTGATGAGGTCAGCGGGTCTCTGGTGGCAGATGCCGGCTGCATCTTGGAGGTTGTGGACCAGTTCCTCGCCTCAAAGGGATACATCTTTCCCCTTGATCTGGGAGCCAAGGGGTCGTGCCACATTGGAGGCAACGTCGCCACAAACGCTGGTGGTCTACGCTTGCTGCGATATGGCAGCTTACACGGGAGCGTCTTGGGCCTTGAGGCTGTGCTCCCTGATGGCACCATCCTGAATGATCTGGGGACCCTGCGCAAGAACAACACTGGCTTTGACCTGAAGCAGCTACACATTGGCGCTGAGGGAACGATCGGCATCATTACCAAGGTGTCCATCCAGTGCCCCCAGCGCTCTGCGGCCGTTAACGTCGCATACTTTGGTCTCGAGTCCTTTGAGAAGGTGCAGGAGGCGTTCAAGGAGGCCAAGAAGC
Source organism: Clonostachys rosea (assembly GCA_026958235.1). Classification (NCBI taxonomy): domain Eukaryota; kingdom Fungi; phylum Ascomycota; class Sordariomycetes; order Hypocreales; family Bionectriaceae; genus Clonostachys; species Clonostachys rosea. The sequence continues at coordinate 6,834,060 of CP110204.1, forward strand.
AGCTATCCGAGATCCTCTCGGCTTTTGAGCTGATGGACCTCCAGAGTCAGCAGCTCGTTAGCAAGGTGCGCCCGGACGTTCAGAAACCGCTGGAGGATGACCACCCCTTCTACTGTCTGATCGAGACAAGTGGCTCCAATGCGGAGCACGACTATGCAAAGCTAGAAAAGTTCCTGGAGGATGTCATGGCCAAGGAGATCATTTCCGATGGCGTGGTTGCCCAGGACGAGACCCAGGTGAAGACCCTCTGGAGCTGGCGCGAGGGTGTCCCAGAGTGCATCGGCCACTGGGGAGGTACCTACAAATATGACGTCTCGATCCCTATCGCGGACATGTATCAGATCGTCGACGACGTCCATGCTCGCCTGCTCGAGGCCGGACTCGTTGGTGACACCGACGAGTACCCTGTGATCGGCACCTCCGGCTACGGGCACATGGGAGATGCCAACATCCACCTCAACGTCGCCGTCCGACGTTATGATTCGGCAGTCGAGAAGGTCCTGGAGCCCTACGTCTACGAGTGGGTCGCGGGCCGCAAAGGAAGCATAAGCGCTGAGCATGGTCTTGGCCTCGCGAAGAAGAACTACATTGGTTACAGCCGAGATGAAACCACAATCGGCCTGATGAAGCAGATTAAGCACCTGTATGATCCTGTGAGTGAACCCCCCATTCCCGCCCTATCTCCCTCCCCCGTACTTCTGCAGCCCTATACAGGTACAGGCTGCTTTGGCACATCCGGGACGGGACGGTGTGGCCATAAGGCTGGAATAAGCATTCAAAAGCTGACGAGAGAATTTTACCACCAGAACGGCATCATGAACCCCTACAAATACCTGTGATCCTTCCCTACCCCCACACTGCAACAGGTGCCATCCCTTCAAACTTAGATTGATCAATAAAAAAGCGAATTGACGGTGAAACCACCTTGTTGGCGGGCGTCTTATGGCCTGGCCTGCAGTCATACAATGGCACTCTATGCATGAGGTGCTGGCGTAAACCCGTTGGCGAGACGTCCATGATCCCTTCCACCCGCCCCTTGATCGACGATCCTGTGGGTGTGATTTATGTGTCCTTGACTGGGGGATCGGAATGCGAAGAGGCAGGTGAATAAAGCCGCCAGCAGTGCTGTATCCCTATCTCGTGCATATGCCAATTAATTATACCTCTTGTGTACGCGTCTCCGGTCCACGGGCCATGTCATTGGGAACCAACGAAGCCGAACCCCCTGAGAGCTTTGGGCGGCATCCGCTCCATGACAATCTGTAGTGTCGAGGATCATTCTCTCGGCTAGTGGGTCAAACAGAGCAGAACACCAACTTGTTCCCCCTCTTTTGCGCGTAGGGTCAGGATGAGGCCCCCATAAGTATGTCGTCCCGCGGCCGCCACGACACCGCTGGCCGTCATCCTGCGACTGTCATCAAAGGCCTCCCCGGTCGCGTACCAATGGGCGGCCGATGGTGCTTGGGGCGGCGTGGGACCTCGATATGCCCAGATTTGGTCGTATTTTGCTCAGGCACCCCGGCCAGCCAACCAGCGCGCGAGCTGGCCATCCCATGTCAGCCCTACCGACGAGGTTGTACGAGCTTCCCAGTACAGCCCGTCGTCATCCATGCCAGCGGAGAAGGGACGAGCTCCACTCCTTCTCTTGCGTCCGCCGAGTCCGTGGTTCTCTCGCACTCTCGCCATGGCATGCATTCAGCTCAGTAAGGCAGCGGGTCCGAGCTGAAGTGTATTATTATGTAGTGTATGAGGAGCACGTAAGCGGCGTAGAGCTCTAAATTCACAAGGCTGGTTGACGACTGTTGCTTCGGGGCGGGTTCTGTAAGCTGATTCGCTCGAGCCCACGATTCCCACCGTCTGGCTACCCTCGTCTTAATTATGATGATGTTATGCGACGACGTCGGCAGCTCTCATGTATCTGGGTTGGCCTAGGTTCCATGTCCCGCACCCCTGAGGGAAAAGGATCAGATATTTCTGAGCGAATCCGAAAACCGATCAGGCCAATACGGTTGTCTGGAAGGCATGCCTCGAGACATTGCTTCGGTTTCTGGATGCACCCTAACATTGAATTATTAATTTTCCTCCCCCGTTGTGGAAACCTGCCCGGGACACGTAGGTATATATATCTCTGTGCGGTTTGTGACGCCAGAAACTTGCCACACTGGATCAAGCCTCATCAACTGACTGAGCCTCCTCACTGGCTGAGTAACAATTCGTATATCACCCATCCGAGCATTCATTCGTTTAGTGGCAGGCATAATGGTTGGCGTCCCCGGGAAATACAAGGGTTGCGAAACTTGCAGGCGCCGGAGAGTAAAGGTAGGACAAACCATAAACATCGATTTTAGCCGGATTTGACAAAAGACTGACTTGATGGTTCTATTTTACCTCTTTTTTCTAGTGTACCAACGAGCGTCCGAAATGCTCAAAATGTATCACCAGCGGGAGAGAGTGCGAAGGTTACGAGAGGGAGATGATGTTCATAACCGGCACTCCCGAGAACAAAGGCCGAGTTTCGTCACACCCCAAGAAGGGGAGCGGCTCGTCACCAGCCTCATCATCAACGTCAAAGAGACGTTCCAAGTCTCGCACGCCGATAGGCAAGGAAAGCAGCCGGAGGTCCAGTGCGTCGTTTGTCCCGACCTATCCGTTGACTTCGGCCTGGGACGACTTCATCGGGCTCTCCAGCAACGGCACAGAGTCGCAGGTGCTATTCACCGCATTACAGACTCCTCTCAAGAGTGTCATTCGAGAAGAGGACGACTCTGGAGATGATGCCAGATTCAAGGTGTCTTTTGTTCCAACTACCCCTCCTGAACTCCCGTCACTTCCGGGATGTGACGATTTCAGCGTCCAGGCTCATTGCCTCGTAAGTACACACTATCCTGGAGAGGAAGCCAACGGGGGGGATTTCTGCGCCTTCTTATTCGAGGTGAGATATTCCGTGATGCTGCTTGAGGGGGTCAAACTAGCCTGGCTAATACCGATAGAAGCATACCTTCCAGACCCAGGGGTTTCCGACATTCAACAACACGAATCCGGATCCCGTGCAAAGCGCAGGGCCGGAGAACTTCAAGGCCTTCCCGAACCACCATTATTTTGTGAGGGTCTATCGGCCGCTAGTTGTAAGTCTACCAAAGAAGAGTACTGTTGACAACGAGGAGAAACGCATAGTCTAACTTGAGTCGATAGCTGAGCTCTGCCCTGTTAAGAAGACAACCAACTTTCTTATCCGAGCCCTTGTGGCAGACAGTTCCGTGGGAACTCTACCCGAAGCCGCTTTTCGATCAGCTTCTCGATCTCATTGCGCTCCTATCCGGGACACTCCACCACACTGACCAGATCATGACGATGCAGCCGACGTTGCCGCGACGCCACCAAGCACAAGATCTCCTGCATACCTGCCTTCTCCTCGAGGCCCGATTTGACGAGTGGCTCGGCCTAGCCCATAACCAGACCGGGGAGCAACCCGTGAGCTACTGGGCTGGCGAATTACTGACATCCAACGGGGAGGTGGCATTTGCCCACTCCTACTCGTTCAAGGACAGCCTGACCGGCCTCATGTTCCTGTACTACTGGATGTCCCAGATCCGGTTCCGGAGATGCGTCGACTGCCTCCACCGAGTCATATACGAGCCCGTGGTCGACTCCTACGCGGACATCTGGCCCGACCTGCCGCCCAACCTGCAGATTGACCTGACGCGGTACCAACAGACCCGAGATCTGGCGGCGAGCATCTGCCGGGGCCTCGAGTCGACGCTGGAGAGCACGGTGCAGCCGAACCTGCTCCTCGCTCCCATGACGATTGCCCTGGAGCTATACCGGGATATCAACCTCGCGACGCATGACTGCCTACCTGAGATACTCTGGCTCGAGGCTTTCGAATCCCGGCTGGTTGACAAGGTCGAGAATGTGGCGGCCGTGGTGCAGCAGAACCGTTGGGTGGAAGTCACCCGATTTTAGACTTTGCATAGTGGTAGATTGGGGTGTATGATTACAGAGTTGCGACGACATATAAGGATAGACCGGAGAAAGCTGGGCAAGGATTTCCTTTTGCCTAGGTAGTGGCTTGATCGTCACAAGAGGTGCGTGAAGGGCATTTGTTAAACAAGCATTACATGCGCAGCTGGTCTGCTTGCAAAGACATAACGATGGGATAAATCTTGGTACATGAGATGATGAAGGTGGTATTTTTTGGCTTGAGTGTTCTCGTTTCCCATCTCAGCAATTGGGATTCGAGTTTCATTGCATGTGGGCAACTGCTCCTCCTGGCGAGGGGCTGCATTGGGTGGAAAACCAGATAGGTGGACTAAAAGTAAGGCATATTCCAGTATTTAATTTAAAGTAAAGTAAAAAGCTCAAAACGCGATACCCACTGTGAGACGAACAAGGGTTTTTTTTTTTTTAACACATTACCTAAGGTAACAACAGAAACATAAAGTTGATTGAAAGGTTGAGGTTGGAATGGCTTCAGGTTGTCCGAATGGTACAAGGTACCTACCTAGGTAGATGCAGCCTTCAACGGGCCGCATTAACTCTTTCCCGATAGCTCCCAACCCCACACACAGCTCGATGGCGGGCAACAACCAGTAGCTCAGGCAAGTGTAGCTTGTGTCGGACCGCGTGCAGGCAGGCTACAGGAGTGACGAAGCTCCACCGACCTCAGCTTCCTTCGTTGCCAACATCCCGCCTTGACCTCGCTCAACACCCAGCATCACACACAATAAAATTGCCGGAGGCCTATTCTTTACCGTCCGCACTTATCCACAACCTCTTCAGGCAAGAACACTATCATGGCTTCCGGATACGACCGAGCGCTGTCGGGTATGTAGTGAGATATCATTTAATGGCAGCTTTGATTGCGTTTACTAACAGCGATATCCAGTCTTTAGGTTCGTTTCAAATAGCAGCTTACAAAGCGTCGTCTAACAATGAGGCAGTCCCGATGGCCACGTTTTCCAAGTCGAGTATGCTGGCGAAGCAGTGAAGCGAGGTGGGTTGATTGCCTCATAGGTGCCCTCAGTCGACTCGTTGCTCATGGTGCATCTAATCTAGGAACCTGTGCAGTTGGTGTGAAGGGTGAAGATGTAGTGGTGCTGGGATGCGAAAAGCGGTCTGCCATGAAGCTTCAGGATACCCGAATTACCCCCTCCAAGATTCAACTTCTCGACAACCACGTCGCCCTTGCCTTCGCCGGCCTCAACGCAGATGCTCGAATTCTCGTCGACAAGGCTCGCTTAGAGGCCCAGTCCCACCGATTGTCCGTTGAGGACCCCGTCACGATCGACTACATCACCAAGTACGTCGCCGGTGTGCAGCAGCGGTACACACAGGCCGGTGGAGTCCGCCCATTCGGTATCAGCACACTGGTTGTCGGTTTTGACAACGGAAGCAAGGTCCCCAGACTGTACCAGACAGAACCTTCTGGTATCTACTCGGCATGGTAGGCAATATTACATCGTGGGTTTGGGAGTCTATCATCTAATTGTTCGATAGGAAAGCAAATGCCATCGGCAGATCGAGCAAGACTGTTCGGGAATTCCTGGAGCGCAACTACAAGGATGACATGGACCGTGAGACGACCATCAGACTGGCGATTAAGTCACTACTTGAGGTGGTTCAGACTGGCGCCAAGAACATCGAGATCGCGCTAATGATTCCCGGCGCTGCGATCGAAATGTTGGACACGGAAGAGATCGAGGGCTACGTCAAGGAAATCGAGCAGGAGAAGCAGGAAGAGGCTGCCAAGAAGAAGACTGGCCGGACCCCAGGAACTGGGAGCGCTGCTATCCTGACGAGAAGCCAAGAGGACTCTGCTGCTGAATAATTACGGGAATATATAAACTATTTTGATAGACAAAGGCAGTCTAAACCTCGAATTGCGCTACGTCATATGTATCATCAAATGTAATCCAGGTCCATGCCCTGGAAGCCTCCTCGTGCCCGAACGTAGTTGCCGTGCCTCTTCCTCCAGCAAGCTGCCAGCCTACCCCAGTTGGTCGGCCTCTTCCGTGGGGTCGAAGATGGTCCTGTAGTCCTTTTGTTTTACCCGCTCGTCCCTGAGCATCTTGTTGTCCATCCTCACGTCCTCGCTCTCCACAGTAAGGGCAGCCTTGGGTGTCTTGGCGTCAATTACGAAGTGATTGTCGCAGTGGGGGCAGTATTCGTCGCTTTCCTCGAACTCCTGGGCGTCTTTTCGGAAGCATTTCTTGCACTTCTTGCAAGCAAACACCATCTCGAGGGCCTGCAGGAGTTCATGAGACTCCTGTTCGTGGTGGCACTGGGCGCAGTCGAACCACTTCTTGCCTGTTTTATGACGAGTCAGAAGACGCAGTTCGGAAGAAGGGGTCGTCGGGAGGCCATACAGCAGGGCGAGCGAATCGCAACCTGGGCGTTGAGGATATGCTTGCTGGTAGACAGTTAGCACCCAACATCCGGAGGGGCAAGGTAGGCCTTCATTTGGAGCTCTCATACCACATGGTCTATAATCTTTTCCACGTCCACGTTTGGTCTTGCTTGTGGCTTGGAGGTATCACTCAACGCGAAGTCGCAAGTTAAAATTGTGGCTTGAGGATCGGTTTGTTCGTAGTGGTGGTATTACCCCAAGTTTTAGCGGGGTCCTCCGAGAAGCGCGGCGCGGAACCTGCCAGGTGCTGCCTGCTGGCCGTCAGGCGTATTTCTAGGGGTCTCGGCTGACATATCAACTCAGCTCAGCCTGGTGCCAGGACTTAACTTTTGTTCTCCTTCAAAGTGAGCCTGTTCATCAGGACTCGACGCTTTCATCATCTCACGACGCGGTATCCTTAGCCGCGGCTGCATTTTCTGGTTGGCATTGCACCCTAATCCGTAATTCACAATGCCACCGAAAAGAAAAGCGCCCCCGGCGGCGCAGCCGAGTGCTAAGGCGGGAAGGTCGTCACGCATGTCGACTCCCGGCGCCGGGACACCACGCAGCTACGAGAGCGCCGATGAGGTGGAGGAGGATGACGGGCCGGTCGACGAGGTCCTGGAGCGCGATATCGACATGAACATAGATATCTTCTCGCTCGAGCATTACCAGAAAAAACATCACATCCGCGAGCCACTGCCGCACATCTTTGGTGACCATGACTTCTCGTATCTTGACCTGAAAAAGGACCACCAGAACCGGCCGCTCTGGATCGATCCGCAAAAGGGTAGAATCATCCTGGAAAGCTTTAATCCGCTCGCAGAGCAGGCCCAGGATTTCCTGATCACCATCGCCGAGCCACTGTCACGACCGACGTTCATGCACGAGTACGCCCTCACGACGCACAGTCTCTACGCCGCCGTCTCCGTCGGTCTGTCGCCGCAGGATATCATCAACACGCTCCAGCGGTTCCTCAAGACACCCCTGCCCGAGGAGATTCGAACGTTCATCACGAGCTGCACACAGAGTTACGGCAAGGTCAAGCTGGTGCTCAAAAACACCAAGTACTATGTGGAAAGCCCGGATCCCAACATGCTCCAGACGTTACTCAAGAATCCCAAGATTGGGCCTCTAAGAGTACAAGGCACAGAAGAGATCACGACATCAGCAGCTCCCAAGATCGGCGGTCTGGTGATCCCTGGTACAAAGAATGCTGCTGGCGTGAAACAGGCCAACGGTTTGCAGCAAGGCGGTGGGGAGGGACAGGAAGGCCAGCCGGTCCAAGAAAGCGATGTTTTCGCAACCCTCAACGAGGAGGATGATGATGATCAAGAAGTCACACACTCCTTCGAGATTGCCGACCGGGACGTTGAGACGGTCCAGAAAGAGTGTCTGAACCTGGGATACCCAGTTCTTGAAGAGTATGATTTCCGAAGAGATGAAGTGAATCCCAATTTGGACATCGATCTCAAGCCCGGTACCCAGATTCGGCCATATCAGGAGAAGAGTCTAAGCAAGATGTTTGGTAACGGTCGAGCGAAGAGTGGTCTGATCGTCTTACCTTGTGGTGCTGGTAAGACTCTGGTGGGGATCACAGCTGCTTGCACTATCAAGAAGGGCGTCATTGTCCTTTGCACCAGCTCTATGTCGGTCGTGCAATGGCGTAACGAATTCTTGAAGTGGTCTAACATCAACCCGGACGATATCGTTGCTTTCACGTCTGATTCGAAGGGAAACGTCTTCACTGGAAGCACTGGAATTATTGTCACCACCTACTCCATGGTTACACAATCAAGAGCCCGATCTTATGATGCGGATAAGATGATGAAGTTCTTGACAGGCCGTGAATGGGGTTTGATGTTGTTGGACGAGGTTCACGTTGTCCCGGCCAACATCTTCCGCAAAGTCACCTCGTCGATCAAAACCCATTCCAAGCTGGGGCTTACAGCTACGCTCCTTCGTGAGGATGACAAGATTTCCGATCTTAACTTCCTGATTGGCCCGAAGCTATTTGAAGCGAACTGGATGGAGCTGTCCAAACAAGGTCACATTGCCCGAGTCCAGTGCGCTGAAGTTTGGTGCCCCATGCCGACCGAGTTCTATGACGAGTACCTCCGAGCGCCCTCGCGGAAGAAGGGCTTGCTCTATATCATGAACCCGCGGAAATTCCAAGCTTGCCAATATCTCATCAACTACCACGAGTCCAGAGGCGACAAGATTATCGTCTTCTCAGATAACGTGTACGCGTTGAAGGCGTACGCGCTGAAGCTCGGCAAAGCATACATCTACGGAGGCACCGGGCAGGCTGAGCGCTTGCAGGTTTTGGAAAATTTCCAGCATAACCCCAACGTGAATACCCTGTTCCTCTCCAAGATCGGCGACACCTCGCTCGACTTACCCGAGGCTACGTGTCTCATCCAGATTTCCTCTCATTACGGATCCCGGCGTCAGGAGGCTCAGAGACTGGGGCGTATTCTACGGGCCAAGAGGCGAAATGACGAAGGCTTTAATGCGTTCTTTTATTCGCTGGTGTCCAAGGATACACAGGAGATGTATTTCTCCTCGAAGCGGCAGGCATTCTTGGTGGATCAGGGGTACGCCTTCAAGGTGATTACACAGTTGGCTAACATCGAGAAAACACCTGGCCTGGCATTCGCGTCCCCAGGGGAGCGGCGCGAGCTCCTGCAGAAGGTGCTGGTGGAGAACGAGGGCATGGAGGACGAAGATATCACGGATGATTTGTTCCATAGTGGAACAATGGGTCGCAAGACGAAGAAGAAGGGCGCGGCTCGCCGGACAGCCGGAACGCTCGGAGAACTGAGCGGCGGGCAAGACATGGCATACATCGAACAGAACAAGAGGCTGAATCAGTCGCTAAAGAAGGGCAAGAAGAAGGAGAGCAATGCCTTCTTCAAGAAGATTGACCGTGAGAAAGCCAGGAGGGCGGCAGGTTAGCCTAGACCTACCTGGTACTGTATGTCTTTGTGCGTATCGTTACACGAGTTGGTGGAACCTGTTTGGGGGGCTTTCTATATATACGGCTCACAAAGAGCGGCACGGCGTTAGTCGATATGGGATTTGATTGGGTTTTGCAGGTACGCGGGAGAAGCTAGATTGCTCACTTGTTTCATTTTATACCACATTCTGAAGGGTCACGGTTTCTTGTGAAACATCTGCAGCCTTACAAGATGGTCTAGAACCACCAAAGATACTACTAGTTCGTTTACACCGGATCGTTCCAAATACCATTACCCCTTTGCTTGAGCCTTATCAAATGAACCAGCCATGCCAAGGCGGCCCTAGTTTTTCTATGGAATGAAATCGATGAGAATCGCACGTGCCTCCCTTTCTAGTTGAAAGTCGAAGAGTCCTTGATTCAGGTGACGAATCAGACCGCCGAAAGAGTAAGCATTCCGAGATGATGTTCGTCTTCCCGTGCCAAGGCCCATTCTCACCAATGACTCACTGGAAAAAACCGAGATAAGAGCATGTCTCAGAGCTCATCAAATACCCGTATCCAATTGGCTGTATAGCCGCGAGTTGACTTCTCTACGGTACAAGTGAGAGACAACAAGGTGAAGCTAGCGGATTTACGTGGCCCGAGTCTGAGTCTAAAAAACTACCGAGAGTGTCGGGTCTTACGGCACTTTTGTACATGCAGAAGACTGTCTCCGTCCAGGGCTTATATCCCAAGCATAATTTAGCATCTTCAAGCTAAGAAGGGGTGTGGTTGCAGCCGATGAAACCTGGCATATCTATAATCACACCTACATCTCGGAACACCCATCATATCAACTTGGCATCCCGAGATAAGAGTGGATTAGCTACGAAAAGAGTCTTGATCAAATCCGCCGCAAGTCCCCGAGCGGCGAGGTATAGTATAGTCTGTAGGCAATACCGAATATGGTCTGAGCTAAGATGTGTGTAATGGCAGGCATGTGTCAGCCTCGTGGAGATGATATCGGTATTGCCCTCCAGCTCTCACGCTAAATATAGTCGTTGATCGGTAGCTCTACGGCCGTCTTCAATTGGTATATTTTTTTTCTCCGGGTAGATAGAGGACATGCAGTATGTGGCAGATCGAGTTTCCGCCTTGGCGACGATCCTGTGGCCTGATTCTGATCGGAGATCACGCAGACACACGGCACACGGGCTAGCAAGGGATACGTACATAGTGCCTGAGTGCCTACAAATGGGAGCGAGCAGGTGACGCAGTGCACCGATTCAAGGCAAGCGAAAAAAAAAAAAAATCAAGAGGCAGCCAGCCAATTTCTGCTGGGTGCCGTGGCAAACACGAACTCCGCGCTTAGCCGAATTGCCGGTATCCAGCTGGCCAATTTCTCTCTTCTCCCCTCCGGCTCGCTGGCAATTGCGAAAGAACAGGATTTATTTCTCTCATTCTCTTTCAGGGTTCAGTTGTTACACCCCGATCGGGTGCAGGCGGGCGTTGGGAATGCAACCGAACTCGCAGTTGGTTGATGTCTACTTTCGAAAGAAAGATAGGGTGATACCTCACAGCCTATCAGGGCGTGGCCGATTCGCAAGTATTTGGTTATTGGTGCCGGGCCTGGAATGACATCATGGAGACAGTGAGTACAACCAGGGGTACATCACTTCAAACGGTACTCCAGAGACCCCCAGGCGGAAGGGGCTCTAGCTGGGCAGTGGGCTTCAGGTACTACGGCGAATGCATTGAGGCGCTGGCCGTTGCGAACTCAGGCAGGTAGGTACCTTCCGTGCGCGCTGTGCCGGGTGCCTGCCTGTCAATGGAACAATGATTCAGTCAATTGATGATGCCCGTTCTATTTGCGATACCCCCTTGTCCCAGTCTGTACTCTTCCTCCATGTCGTACTGTAGATAATGGCTCCTGGCTGAAACTGCGCACGAGTGGCATTATTGCATGGCTGATGCACACCTCCCGTAGCCACACACCACACCACCTCCCAGGACCCTACCATGTCCTGCAGGCGCCGCACATATGGATGGATCATCATGGCTGGTCCGACAGACAGACCGGGGGCTGCAGTGGGGGCCGGCATGGGTGGCACCGCTTGAGGGAACCAAAGCTTGAATCCATCGGGACGTTGCCCCAAGAGAACTCGTCGGGAGGCATCCAACCCACGCTCTAGCTGGTGGACGTGCTCGCGCCTTTCCCAGCCAAGCACGAGGGAGAGGGTCCAGACCAGCGCCTCTTTTTCCCGGCGTACAGAGACCACAAAGAGACGACTGACTAGTGGACGGGCTGGAACCGCCCTCGCCGACCACGCAATACGGTTCGCTGCAGACACAGAACCGGCGGAGCGCTTATGGTCATTCCTCGGGATGGAGGGCTCGAGTTGAGTTATGTATGCGCTGGCGGTGCGAGCACCTGCTCTCGATCTGCCTGCTCTTCCTGGTCCAGGGATCTTTACATGGGTTCGGCGCTGCTCTGCAACAGTTGCTCAAGAAGTTGCGGCTTCCCAGATGCCCACATGCACGCAAGCGTTGGCACTAATGTAATCAACCTTTTTTATCAAACCGGTCCCTCTACATATTCGCACCGCCTGGGCCATCCATGACCACTTCTTCAAGTGCATCGCACTAGGGTGAACTCTCAACTTACCCGCTTGCGAAGGGCCCCTTTATTGCTTCTTGGGGTGGACGTGCTGCTGATGTTATTCGGCAATTTACTCACCTCGCCACACCTCTCACCTCGTCTCCTCTCCCACGCTCTCACCACCTCCAGTTCCTACTACCTCTTCGCATAATTGATACTGTCCAGACGAAGCGACCAAGCCCAGCTCATCCTGCTTTCGGATTGGCGCCCTGCGCCATGCGCCTCCCCTAGCTCCCGGACAGACTTACTCATTCTTACACCGCACAGAGTCTTTCGCTCTGGCCGCGGCACACTCCCGGACCCGCCAATTTGAGATATCACACACCTCTTATCCCTCTGCCCGCCCAGAAGCTGAGGATATCCTTTGATTCACTCCTTTTGCTGCGCTGGTTTCACCAAGCAGCGGTCTGGGCACAGCTTGCTTTGCTGATCGCATAGATCTCGTCACATACGGTCGCACGGTCAAGGACCTGTGAGGTGCGCCCGTTGTCGCAACGTGCGCGCGATCCTCAATTCCTATTTGACGGGGGACCAAATTTGCCGTCCCAAGACCCTGGGACCACCTTGCTTTGTTTCTTGCATATCTTGCATATCTGAACAACAAGGTCCCATTGATAACGCTGTTTTCGTCACAGTACATTTGTTCACCGGGTATCATATCATCAATTCACCCATCCGTCATTGTATAAAGGGGGAAAACTGTTTCTAGGACCTTTAAAACCGCCCGCTCGACTCTCGATTTCCCTTGCTCTCCTCAACTTCCTTGTCTTCTTTATCCCAAGGCCACAGGACCAGGATCAGGATCAAGATTGCTCCTTTTGTCAAAAATATAAAGCCAAGCGTTGCGCCCGTGGCACTTATCAAAGCACCAACCTAACGACCACGCCCAAATTCCATTGTTGCCCTTGTTACAGTTCTCGCCGTTATTCCGCCAAAGTACCAGTCGCGGACACACTTCTCTACCTACGAAAGCATTTCCGACATGTCATTTTGCCTCACTGCCATCATTGTATCCCAATATTGGGTGCGAGACTGACAGTGATAATCGCTACCTCGTAGCCATTCCCGCTCGTCACACTGGCCGGCTCCTGTGTATCTACCATCAATCTCAATCTTTGCCGCATCCTCAACCAGGCGCATCATCATCATTAAGCATTCCCGACCGCTTTAAAAGCTCCCTTTTTCATTACTTGGTGTCTTCAAATCTCAACGATGTTGGAAGGATTCCGTAGCCGTGCATTGGCTAAAGCCAAGTCTCTTGGGGACTCCTTTACCTCAAAAAAGCCCCATTTCAACTTCATCACTGCGCATTGTGAGTATCTCCCACACCGCCCCCTGGATCACCATCCTTCTTCTATCTCGTCGCATTTATACTGACTAACGTGATAGATCTCTGGGTTGTCTCTGCTACAATTGTCGCGTCTATTTTAATATTCGCAGGTGGCAAAGGCAATGTCTCATACACAGATGCATTGCTTTTCGCAAGTGGCTCCAACAGCCAGGCAGGCCTCAACCCTGTAGACGTTAACCTTCTTAACACATTTCAGCAGATCGTCATGTATATTTTCCCCATGCTATCAAACCCCATCACGCTGCACGGATCTGTCGTCCTGCTTCGCTTATACTGGTTCGAGAAGCGGTTTCAAGGGCTAGTCCGAGATGTGAGACAGCGCCGCATGCCCCTGAGCAAATCCAAGTCAAAGGCACGAGATGATCTCCGTCGTGTCGAAGAAGGTGTGAATGGTCGAGACATTACTCGGGTCAATACCAGCACCGAAACATCTCACAGAGTAACCAACGACGGTGTCCTCCTATCCCCCGAGAACATCGCCCCAAACGAGAAGGCTGTCAGTAGCAGCAGTGGGAGTGAGACAACGTTTCATGACGACAAGATAGAAGATGTCAATAACCATGATCTAGCTGAAGAACATGCGGACCTCGAACCCCAGACCACGACGCGACCTGCCACACAGCCCCAGGAGACTCCAAGTCCGGGTCAAAGTCAACCTCGCCCGTTTGGGTCTATTACGTTCGCCGAGACTGTCAAGAGGAGTGATGGAATCGAGGAGGACATGATAGTTGGTATGCGTAACCATTCCAAAGCTGAGCATATCGCCATTTTGGAACGACAGCGGAACCAGGATAACGAGGTCCTCCGCATTCCAGGCCCTAGAGAAACTGAAAGAGGCCTTGGGCCTCGGCGACTTGATGAGGACGACCAACTTGACGATGATAATGCACTCTATGGCGCTATCACGAGAGATTCCCGACCAGATCAGATACACATGCGCCGAAATCCCACCATCACCATTGCCGAACCTGAGCACAGAAGGAAAGATGATGCAGCTGATGACGGGAGCCCTGCTGCAGGCATGTCATTCCGCCGAAGAACGTCTCGTATGTTCGGCAGGTCACTAAGCACTGCTCGTGATGACGACGCAGATAGTCGTATGACCCGTGGATCTCGCGCAAGGACAATGGACACGTTGCGGTCCGCACTTTCTCGCGATAAGTACGACGATATGCCGTATCTGAGCTACACCCCTACCATGGGCCGCAACTCGAACTTTGTTGGCCTCACACTTGAGCAGCGAGAAGAATTGGGAGGCATTGAGTATCGATCTCTAAGGACACTGGCATTCATCCTCCTTGGATACTTCTGGGGGTTCCACCTCCTTGGTGTAATCTGTCTCCTTCCGTTCATCATGCACAACAATCACTATGGAGATATACTGGCCAGTGATGGCGTTGGCAGAGTATGGTGGGCCTTCTGGTCAGCAAATCTTTCCTTCATGGATGTTGGATTTGCCCTTACGCCCGACAGCATGATCTCGTTCCAGACGTCAGAGTACGTGCTTATGGTCCTGTGGTTCTTCATCATCATCGGGAACACTGCTTTCCCAGTAATGCTCCGGTTCATCATTTGGGTCATGTCCAAGATTGTTCCTCGTCACTCGGGGTTGTGGGAAGAGCTCCGATTCTTGCTCGACCACCCTCGCCGATGTTTCACACTCCTGTTCCCATCTGCAGCCAACTGGTGGTTGTTTGGGATCTTGGTTGCTTTGAACGCCATAGACGTCATCTTCTTCATCGTACTTGATGTAAGTCCGACGCTTCCTGCAGCTCCTATCCAATTCCATACTAACAGCACTATAGATCGACGCCCCTGCTATCCAGCATCTCCCCGTTCACACCAGGGTAGTTAATGGTTTATTCCAAGCTGCATCGACACGCACGGCTGGTTTTTCCAGCGTCAACTTGTCAGACCTTCACCCCGCTATGCCCGTCCTGTACATGATCATGATGTACATCAGTGTCTTCCCCATCGCCATTTCCATCCGCAGGACCAACGTGTATGAGGAGAAGTCTCTCGGTGTCTACCCTGAGAAGAAAGATGATGATTTTGATGATGAGAATGTCCATACCGCCAACGCTATGTCTTATGTCGGGACCCATTTGAGAAGGCAGCTCTCCTTCGATCTTTGGTTTGTCTTCCTTGGCTTCTTTCTTCTCGCCATCTCTGAGGGCTCGAGGATCAAAGCGGGCAAGTTCGAAATGTTCAGCATTCTCTTCGAAATCGTTAGTGCATATGGCACCGTCGGTCTGAGTTTGGGAGCTCCCGGCATAAATGCCTCTCTTTGCTCGCAGTTCAGCATTCCGGGCAAGCTCATCATTGTAGCAATGGAGATTCGTGGTCGTCATCGTGGGCTTCCATACGGGCTGGACCGCGCCGTTATCCTCCCGAGCGAATCTCGACTTCGTAAAACAGAAGACTCGCAGCCCCCCGTGATCGGCCGAACTATCACCAAAGCTTCCACTATAGCGACACAAGGCGGCCTTCAGCGACGTGGGAGCACGGTCAGCCGGAGAGGGAGCTTTACGCAGGAAAAGGATCGCAGACTCCTTACCAAGTTCCTCCATCCCGGTCCAGTGGTTCCCCCGGGCGTTATTCATTCTCAAAAGAGAAGAAAGTCTGTGGACTCGCAGGCTTTGTCCCAGGTCCTATCAAATGGGTCCAAACAACCACAATCCGAAATGTCAGCAGGGGATGGTCTCGAAAGCTATGAACACGACCCAGACGCGACAAATTCTCGAACTTGAGTGTCACCTCAAGATCTGTTACACATAGTTTCTCGTTAATTTTATCTGGGAGTGTGGCAACGAAACCTTGGCTTTCATATGTTTAATTTCTTTTTATTTCGTATTCTTACACTTTGGGGTTTATCTCATAGAAGAAGAAATATCTCCGGGATAATCATGATTCTTTATCCCCGGACAGAACTTGTTTGTACGGAATTTAGACGGCGAATTTGCGGTTTGGCGAACTTGAATAGGGACAAGGGTATCAAGAGCGATGAAAAGAAAATAGCATTCTCTGGCTACGGCGTTGATGTCAACATGGAAACAAGGTTCTAGTTTACTTGAGTTAGAAAGAGGCCTCACTAAAATAGGAGGTCGCAATATGAGATTCACGTAATCCGGGCTGGGATCCAGCCGGATTCTTGTATTCAAAATGTTCTCTTGTGACGTCTAAATACCAATGCCCAAACAATGCCGATGTCGCCGCCTCCCGATTCGTAATATATCCAGCAATCCAAAATTAAAGAGAAGAAACAAAGTCTCAAGTATTCCAAGAATCCGAACCCACCATACATGGCCACCGATGCTATGTCCAGGCTAAACCCCGCCCAGGTAGTATAAAAAGAGAGTAGTTATTACGTGTGTGACTGCTAATCCATTCATTAATTTATCGGCGTTCGAACGCATCCATGTTCTCGAGAGCCCCGGCCAATCGACGGTAATCTCTCAGCAGCTCTATGACCTCTGAGATCCTCAAGTCAGCGGGGTTTTGCAGCTCCATGAACCGCTTGTTCGGCGGGGGGATCTTTGGTTTTGGGGGCAGTGCGGCCGCGAGATCTGGGAATGCCTATCAGGAAGGGTTAGCCATATCGACAAGAGTGTAGATGACGACCACTATCGTCAAAGGTAAACTTACGGTTGCCAAGTCGCCACCATCGGCGACCTTGCTGGCATCTACAGCAGGGGAAGCCACGGGTGTGGTGCGGCCGAAGCCGCGGATCGAGCCAAACTGGGTGGTCAGGCGGGAGAGGGGGTTGAAAGAGTTGCTGAGGCTTCGCACTTGGTCCAGCATGGCGGGATTCTGGCTGGCACCTGTACTCGGGGGTGCGGCGGCCTTGCCTTCGTCCTGGAAGATGCCCCTTTGCCGCGATGAGCTGCGGCCGCTGACAGAGCTGTCGGCGCTGCGGTCCCGGCGTCCCCCTATCAAGTTGAGAATTGTGTCTTCTCGCAGGGATAGTCGCTTGCGCTGGTCGACATCTTCTGCTTCCTCGTCGGGGGGAGGCGTGCTGACCAGCTTCCGAGCATCATCCAGGGTTCGCGGAACAGCGATGGGTTCACGGGGACCATCCTGGTGCTCGCGCAGTTTGCCAAGCAGGAACTTGTAGCTATCGCCCAAGCTGTTGGATACAGTCTTGAGGCCTTGATCGGCAGTGTTGATGACAGCATCGCTAGCAGCGCCAAGAGCCTGTGCCGGGGTGTTGACAAGATCGCTCAGTCTGCGATTTCTGAGCACGTTCGTCGGTTTCAGGCCTGAAGGGGGCACGCCAGCCTTTGGTGCCGTGGCATTCGCCTTGGTGGTTTCTGGAGCGCTCTTTGACGCAGGGTCCGTTCCTTGAGAGTAGGCAGGCGGGAAAGTCTCGAGTTTGGATGCTCCCACTGGATTCTTTGGGGGACCAGAAGGCAATTCGTCAGATCGCAAGGTAGACAGATCAACCGTTTCCAGGAAGCTGATGGCAGCTTCTAGATTCGTTAGACAGTAGGCAGTTTCCCCAGTAAGCTTGGGTTCCCATCTAAAGTTCTGAATGAACCGGCTATCGCTGATGACATGCAGATTTTCCGGGGGCAGAGTGATGAGGGTGAAAATAAGCATGGGCATAACTTCGTCGGCCGACGCAGAGGGGTGAAATTGTGCGATGGTGTCGACAATACTTCGGTGTGCGGCTCTCAGGCGATTGAGCTTCCCCAAGGGATATCTGGAGTGGTGCATATGTATCAGGTCTTTCCGGGCCTGTTCCAACCAGATCTTGATTTGGTCCGTCTTCTCTTTTATAGCTTCCGGTGTCAAGCTGTTGTTGTCTCCCCCACCACTGATATCAACACCCAAGTCCGCCGGGCCAATGCCAACGAGCGACAGAGCAGCGGTCTTGGACCGGAGCTTGTCATCCTGTGCTTCATCCTGGGTGCTCTTGTGACGGTATATCCTATCATAGATCCCCTCACAGAGGCGGCGTTCTACGGCCTCCTCCAGATTTGCGCGCTGAGATTCAAGGGCCTTGCGAGCTTGTCTCTTATTGCTGAGTTCGTCTGGCGTAAGCATTTGATGTTCCGTCTCGGTTTTCGCCCTTTCCTTGTTCACGCTCAGTGACGAAGTCTTATTCCGAAGGCGGCTGGCTGCTGAAACGAGGGAGGATGTGGATTGGGTCGGGGCGGCGGAATCGCGGCCATGTCTAGTCGCCAGAGCATTGATGTGGGTGTTGATGTTTGTCGACGCTTGTGCGTAGAAGTCCTGGAACAGCTGTGACAATTTATCGATCGAGGGTGGTGTCGAATGGACTTTGGCTCCGAGAGACTCGATGAAGCTGTGATTGCGTCAGTTACCATGACCCAAGCTGACGCGGGGAGTCCATTCGCACCTGTCAGTCAAGGTGACAAGCTCGATTGGGAGCGAGTCGAGCTCTACAGACGCCCGGCTGACTTCGATACTCTCTTCGTTATCGGTGTGTTCGGCGCCATCAAATGTATCGGGTTTCTCTTCGGCGTCGTGGCGCTGTGGCTTGTGTTGGGCTCCTGGTTGGAAGGTATGCGATCGCTTAGCCAGCTTGGGGGACTCCTTGCTATCTTTCTCGGCATCGGGGTTGGGTCTCGAAGCGGATGCTGCTCTCTGCGTGCCGGGGCGACCTCCGGAGGCCTTCCTGGGGCTTGGGGGTGCCATGGATCTGTCAGAAGACTGGAACACCATCATTGTAAGTATGGTGTATTACTTCGAGGGCGGCTCTGTCCAAGGATGGACGGTATCGGGAGAGGGTGTAGAAGAGGCAGGCATACCTTGAAGCCTACCTACCTGCTTGTTTGAACGTGGTAGGTATGAAGATAATGGCTGCAATACAGTTGGGTTTGTGGGTGGAGGGAGGCTAAAACAAGGCTGGAGCTTGCCGCCCGGATGTGACACCAGTCAAACTCAATGGGCTAGCGAATGGCGTCTCTGTCCTGATGGTCTAGACATGCACGAAGGCGCAGTACCGGAGCTCGGGAGTATCACGTAGCGAACGACTCGGGTCACCGTGCTGCCTGCTGCACGGATTGAGGTGGAGAACGGAGGGTCGTGTTAAGTAGCGAGCGATCAAAGAATCAAATGGTATCAGCGTCGCAATTAGCGAACACGGATCCCGTTATGAATTGGCTAGCTGGGCATCAGGTGGGCGTGGCTATCCAAGGCATGGAACTTCGGACACGAGATGACAGCCGCTTCTAGCACCAGCGATGGTCCCTAAGGCTCCAGCTAAGCTTCCTCGCCGACCAACTACATACGGGCCTGCGTAGATGGAGATGTTCTGGTACGCGGTGGTGTCATCATCATGGAACCGCTGAAGCTTACAGGGGGCTAGTGCCTAGGTACCTTGGCTGTAGGGGTACTCTATCCTGTAAATTGGGTGACAGAAGAAGTGAGACACTATACTGACGAGCAAATATAGTAAGGCATACTAAAGTTGCAATACGCAGTATGATGTTACAATTAAAACAATATAATTCAAAAATTTAGATTTTACTATCCAGATATTTGTCAATTATCAGTCCGAAATACTCACAAATACTCATGGTAGCCCCCGAAGGATAGTAGGACTGGAGATATGGTGTCTCATTTCTTCTGTCACTGGGGTGCCCGTCTGGAGGCTCAAGACAGTACGTACCCTAGACCTCAGAGTTCCTGGATGCCTGCTACCATCCCAAATCCGAACACATTTGAGTGAGAAATATCGGTTGTTTCTTTCTCGGATTTGTTTATATTCCAGTATAACAGTAAGAAGTGCGGATATTAGAGAATCAACTGTCGATAGTTTACTAGCGCATGGCTTCCGGAAGATAATACCATGCTTTTTGAAATCTTAACATAGGAAACCGACGAGGCCAGTACAGTATCATGCGCTCCCGCTAGCCTTCTAGGCTTGCTAATTTATCGTCCTCACAAAAATTGACTGGCTGTTAACTCCTCTAGATCCCTGCCCGTCTTTCTTTCTCGCAGGCTTACGGAGGTATTTTACTTTACTTGAAACTGGGTTTTAGGGATTTTCCTTCCCGCGGTCGGCTCAATGCATTTGCAGGACACCATTTGTCCGGTAGGTGCTCGATTATTCTGGACACTGTACATGGTTGTACTCATCATTTCTATTGATATTGTCGGCTGTTCCGGTCTTTAATTCTTGCAAGGGTTTGAAATCCCGTGCTCTTCTCTCCAGAAATTGGTAAAGGAGCCCCTTCAACTTAAGCCAGCCTTCTGGATCCTTGCTCACGTGTTGCGGAATCCTTGCCACATCTAACTCAGGCTCTGCCTCGGTCTCTTTCTCGGGTTCTTTAAACGGCTGGAACCGGATCTCCTAGGATAGTATCGTGCGTACTCAGTTGAGATCTGCCTCTAATGTCTTGGTGGTTTCCATCAAGGTCAGAATGTCATCTGAGGTTCTAAATCTATGTCAATACAACTCTTCAACCATTATCCGCGGCAGCGTATCTATTGTCTAGTATTCGGCATCTACATTCTTTAAATGTGTTCGATAGCTTATAATCGAGCCCGGAACAGCTTGAATGACGTAGAGCCAATAGTAAATAAGTCGATTTGTGAGAGTTGCCGCGAGACGGCATTGAAACGGTGCCAAAGGTACGTTGGTGATTACAGATTGGCTCCTTAGATCAGCATCCACCTCCTTTTTATTTTTCTCTGCATCCGTTTTGCGTTCTGTTGCTTTTCTTTGCAGGCTTTCAAAATGCATGATTTCATCATCAAGTAGACTCTGAAAGCTACCTCGCTAGTCAGAAGTTAATGAATCACGAAATTAGAGCATTCATTCTCCAGCTCGCATGTCAGGCTGGGTTTTGGTCATGGAATCTGGGGAATCTCATGAGAATCGGACTCGCCCTTAAGCGTACGCAGCATATCTAGGCAATAAGAATAAAACTGGTCAAATGATGCCTGCCTGCGAGATAAACGACCTGGCCGATGAAGTGAGCAACACAATAGTTTCCGAGCGGGAATATTGCATTTTTCAGCGATGCGGATGGGTGTGGCTACGGACAGCCGTGAATCAAATTATCAGACAACCACACCGTCGCGACACAGTTGCCAGCGCACCAACATCGTGGCCTAGAGGAATTAGATAAAACTGATTCAAAATAATGATAGTATATTCTACGTCTTATTACCGCTCTTCTATGGAGCCTAGTAATCTACAATTATTTCTGTTGTGGTAGTATAGAGTATTCGTATCTACACCATACCATTCTGAGGAATTTTACGTTATACATTGTGTATTTAGAGGCTCGCAATCCTCAACACCCGGTTAGCTCAATCGGTAGAGCGTGGGGCTTTTCATTCAAACAAAGTTTGATATCAAGAGAAGACGTGTTTGCGCAAGACCCTGATTATGAGAATTCGGATATCTCACGTGTCACGCGGTTCTGGCCCTTGATATCGCAAATGGAAACTTTGCCTCTTATGAGACATGCAAACTGGCAGTCAAGGGTCTGACCTTGAAGATGTATCGGTGGCACAGTTTAGTCTCATACAGCGTGGAGTTGCTGTGGGCTCTTCCCCTCCAGTGATCATTCCAGGAGTGATCATACACGACGACTTGTAGACATTCAGTGAAGGTCAGGGGGGAAGTTCCAAAAGCTTTCTGAGAATAATCCATATAAACTTGAGCTTTTCCTATCATTGTGTTGGTTATTGTGAGTTAACACTTCGATAAATCCGCAGCCCCTGTTACCCCACATCTTACCCCACGGGGGTATTCATCGACCAGGTACTACAGGTCGGTACTCAGACCACTACAAACATGGACGTAGATGTCCTCCACCATCCGTGAATCTTTGGGATAGTCTAGATAGCATACGCATAAATGGTACGAAGAGCAATGAGGGATCGGATTTGGATGGACCAAGCAAAAGGCTGGATAGGCACTAGGCTATGCATGTCTCACTCCGTTTGCGTCTCAGAGACGCTACTACCTAGGTATTGATTAGCAGCGATACCTAGGTAGATACATCCCTGACGCGAAAGCCATGCGGGGTAGCAAGATAATTGATTGATCTTCATTGGAACAAGACATGACTGGGATCAGCTCCCGGGCGCCCTTGACGCAGAATGCCGTTGCTGAGCCGATGGTATACCGTGGATAAGTACTAAGCGATGCCGAGCTTGAACCGCTTTACCCGCCCCATCCCCAAGCATCAGCCCCGTCGTCGGATTATACATATCATCGGTTCAGCGTAGTATCTGGTAGTCATCATCTTGATTTCCACGCCCAAGCCAAGCCCTGTCACTTCTCTTTTAAAAACACACATACTCTGCTTCGTCCGTTCGCGCCACCATGTCTGGGCCCCCGTCGCGGCTGCGCTCCATCCTCAACCATCTCACTGGCGAGGGCGGCGGCAAAAGCAGCCAAACGGCGACGCCGCCTCACATCCACCATCTGTCGCCCACCTTCTTCCTCGAGCGCGCCATCGCCATTGAGCCCCAGGGAGAGGCCATCGTCCACGTCACAGCCAACGGCGTCCCCATCCGCCGCACCTACCAGGAATTCGCCGACCGCGCCCGCGGCCTCGCCTACTATCTCAAGAAGAAGGGCCTGAAGCGCGTCGGCGTCCTGGCGCCCAACACACCAGCTTTCCTCGAGGTGTGTAACCCCCTTGGCCTTTGTAGGTCTAAATTCTTTCTGCATGTTCGTTAACATTCTGCTCCTAGGCCATCTTTGGCATTGTAGCCGCAGCAGGAACCATCGTGCCGGCAAACTATAGGCTGTCAGAGGAGGAGATCTCCTACATCTTTGAGTTCGCCGAGGTGGACTGCATTATCGCCGATGATGAGTTTGCGCACCTCTTGAGCGCGTTCCGGAGGAAGAAGGGCGACGTGCCTGTGATCGTTGATCTGGACACCGACGTGAAGGAGGGGCCCTCCAGTGGTCAGTACGACCAGGCTGTTCTGGAAGGTCTGCAGTATGATGTCGAGAATGGCTCTGCTGGCTGGGAGGGGCTGCACTCCAAGAAGGACGATGAGGATGACATGATTGCGATCCCCTTCACATCCGGGACCACTTCGCGGCCGAAGGGCGTTGTGTACACTCACAGAGGGGCCTATCTAGCCTCCCTGGCGAATGTCGTCGAGTCCAACCTGAATCAGGGTCGCTGCAGATATCTGTGGACATTACCAATGTGAGTGCCGCCACATGGAGCTTGTGGGTTTTGGAAACATGGGGCAGAAGAACGCCTGTTTGAACTTTGGCTGATGTAGATCGTGATGCAACAGGTTCCACGCCATCGGATGGACCTATCCATGGGCGGTCGTGGCAGTGCGTGGTATCCACGTCTGCCTCAGAAAGATCAACTACCCTCTGATCTGGAAGCTACTGAAAGAAGAGAAGATCACTCATTTCAATGCTGCACCGACCGTCAACACTCTTCTGGTAGCCAGCGAGGACGCGGAAAGACTCCCTCAAAAGGTCCATGTCACCGTTGCCGCAAGCCCGCCCACTGGATATCTCTTTGAACAGATGGTATGACATCCACCGCTTCCAACCCATTGCAACGCACCCGGGAAGATGGGCATGCTGACACTGATTTCCGTTAAAGACGAAATTGAATCTCCACCCCATACATGTATATGGAATGACCGGTATGTGCACCACTACCGAAGAAATATAAACTCTTCGGTTCTCCTCTTCCATGTCACCCACTGACCAATGTCATATTTTAGAAACATATGGCCCTGTCACTAAATCGTACCCCATGCCAGAGTGGGAGGAGCTGCCAGACCAAGAGAAATACGCCAAGATGGCAAGGCAAGGTCACGGGTTCATTTCCAGTCTGCCCGTTTGCGTCATCAAGCCTGATCAGCCCGAGGGGGTCCTCATCAACGTCGCCAAGAACGGCTTCGAAGTCGGGGAGATCGTCTTCGCTGGAAACAGCTGCGCCAAGGGTTACTTCAAGGACGAGGAGGCGACCAGGAAGCTCTTCGCGGGTGGGGTTTTGCATTCTGGAGACCTGGCCGTGTGGCACCCCGATGGCAGCATTCAGATCTTTGATCGATCAAAGGATATCATCATCTCCGGAGGCGAGAACATCTCCTCGGTTGCGCTGGAGTCTCTACTGATTGAGCACGAGGACATCCTCGAGGCAGGCGTGGTGTCAGTGCCCGACGAGCGTTGGGGCGAGAGTCCAAAGGCGTATGTCACGGTGAAGCAGGGGAAGACGCTCAAGGGGGAGGACGTGATTGCCTGGGCCAGGGATAACGGTCGGATCAGCCGGTTCATGGTACCGAGGGAGGTGGAGATTATTGATGAGCTCCCAAAGACAAGCACCGGCAAGATTGAGAAGAAGAAACTGCGGGCCATGGCTACTGCCAAAGACGAGTAGTGAGCTCAAATCGTTGGGATACCGGAATGTATGATCCGAGAGAGTAGGAGAGAGCCTCGGGAGATGCCATAAGTCAACATGTATGCCCAGAGAGGACTGGTAGCCATATTAGAAGTACTAATACTACGTCACATTAGCAGGAAATCGTGCTCCAAGCTTTCCTTCGTCGAACCCATCTAGAACGGACATGTCTGTATCATCAAGCTCAAAATCAAACACCTGAGCGTTCTCTCGAATTCTCTCTGGATTCTCACTTTTCGGGAGTGGTATCCAGCCTTTTTGTAGGCTATATCGAATAAGAACTTGTGCTGGTGATTTCCCGTTCTTGGTCGCGATTAGTTTCAGCTTTGGGTCGCTAAGTCTTGCCCCAGTTGCCAGAGGGCTGTATGCTTGAAGTATAATGTTGTTATCTCGGCAGTATTTGACCAACTCTCGTTGCTGGCACCAAGGGTGTAGCTGCGAATAAGTTAATTTTAGTTAACAAACTCAGAGAAGGCATAATTTTAGAGATGTCGGAAAGACACACGCCAGTGCCTACCTCAATTTGATTGACGTGTGGAGGCCATATGTTTGCATACTTCTTCAGCTCCTCGAGGTGGTTGATACCAAAGTTGCTGACCCCAATGGCCTTGACTCTACCTTCAGCATGGAACTTCTCCAGAGCAAGCCACACATCTTTTACAGATCCGTTGCGGAACCTTGGGGTATGGATCAGAAAGAGATCGACATATCCATCCCGGCCTCCTCCCAAAGCCTCAATGCTGTTGAGAAGACTTTGGCGAAGGTCATTGGCCTCCCCGCGCCACTGTTTGATCTTGGTTGTCAAGAACACTTCTTCCCGGGGAACAGGTGATTCTGCAACGGCAGCACCGACTTCGGCCTCGGATCTGTAAAGCTGTGCACAGTCGATGTGGCGGTAGCCATGCCGCAAAGCGCTGAGACATGCAGCCTTGCACGCGTCTGGGGGGATTTTGTAAACTCCAAATCCTAAAATCGGGATGCGTAGGCCTGCGTTTCCAATGAGGAGGGTCTTTCGTAGACTTTGTGTTCTTTCAATCGCCATGTTTCATGCGAGTTGCTTTGTTTAGTTTTGGTGATGAACGGCTGACTCACTTCCGGAGCACATTGATGTTTGTTTAGTTGTTCTCCACTAACGGAGAGCAATCGACTACTCCATCAGCTATTCTAAACAGACAAAAGCCATAACCTCCGAGCCTCAACTCAACAACTTCCGAGAGAAGTGGGATTTTTTTTTGGTTTCTCAACTGATGAGTGGAGTGAGTTATGAAAGATCAGCAGAATTCTGCTGGCCGTTTCACTCCCGGGTAGCCAGTTATCGCTATTAGTCCTACGATGGCAAGTGGGTGACATGAGAAATAAGACACCAAATGGAAGAGTGGTTGAAAAGAGACTCTCTTCTAATTTGAATCGAGAAATACAGTAGTATAAAATGAAATATAGTTATAATATATGCCGTATTATCTCTGAAGTTTGTATTTTTAGTACTCAATAATCTGATAATACCGGCCACAGACTCGAGAATAAGCAGCTTAATGTTTGTTTCATGCCACCCACTTTGGATGGTTCTGGGTAATAGGGTGGAGAGGGAGCTATAGTATGACCTGATCATTATGCAAGTGACCCCACCAAACAAAAATTGATAGAATCGAACGGAATCGAAGACAAGGCTGATAGTTGTTTGTTTGTCGCCATTGGATGCCGTTTCCGCATGATACAACAATGCTACCCAACTTCCTCGAAACGCCGCCATCCATTCGTCTTTCCATCAATCCTCGGCTGCATGGCGCTCCGCCGCGGGCACTAAATCTTCGCGACGGCTGTAGAAGGTTCGCTGCAAGGTTTAGGTGGGCACTCCACTGACGCTGCTGTCACTCTGACAGCAGCTAAGTGGGAGCCTTACGTCACATCACCAAAGGGCACTCGCTTCGGTGGGGGGTCATTCCATCCCACCAGCTGGCCATGCTCCCTCGTCTTCTTTTCCTGGAGAATAAACTCCATGCCATTGCCACGTTTGAGGACATCTCATCGAGGCTCAATTCCTCCCTGCGCCCCCCCGAGAAACTCACATCCTTATTCACCATAACCAAACATCTATCTTGCTCGGGTCAGAATATGACTGAACTGCCAGGACGGCCCGCCGTGGCCCTTGCGACAAGCGCTTCCCCAGGCGCCGATGTGCTCCTTCGCCCAATACGAGGGAGCTGTGGCTGTGGAAGAAACCGATTCATCGTTACTTTGCCAACCGATGGCATTCACCAAGCACAGGTCCTCTTCAACACCGACCCCGTCCATCGTCAGTCGAATCGCCCCTACCGGCACCCAATGGGATCCTCGGTCTTCCTCTTCTTGTCAGTTACGGACCCATAGCTAACATTAACTCGCAGAGGTCCCTCTGGGCACCCCGCTGGCCGCCTACCTGCGCGTGCCTCTCTCCTGGTATCACAGCACGACCTTCGCCCAGTTCCCCGACGAGACCCACGCGATGATCCGAAGAGTCTACACGCCTCCTAACCGGGGCTCCCCGATGCGACATTTCTGCGGCTTCTGCGGCACGCCCCTCTCCTACTGGTGCGAGAATCCCATCAGCGAAGCCTCTTTTATCAGCCTTACCCTCGGGAGCCTCCTGCAAGATGATCTACGGGATCTCGAGGACATGGGACTGCTCCCCGACGACAGATCGGACAGCGAGCAAGAGGCGAAGGAGGGAGAGGGCGAAGAGGGGCCTGCAAGCCCGGGTCTCAGATTGGCCATGCGAGAATCATACGGCGTCCCGTGGTTTGATGGGCTGGTCGAAGGGACTCGCTTGGGGAGGATGAGGCGGACGCAGGGCATCCGGAGCTCTGGGGATGGCAGGGTGAGGGTTGAGTGGGAGATTGTGGAGTTTGATGGCGATGACGAAGATGCCAACGAAGGACAGGAAATGGATGTGGACACAGCGCCCGCGGCTGGCGGGAAGCGGAAGCGCGAGAGCACAGATGCGGCAAGCAATCTGAAATAATGACCACGTTTGGAGGTGCGATTTCGTATATGATCTTTTCTTTCTTGTGTTCTAATATCTTGGCAAAAAGGGAAGGTGGTGATGGTTCAGAAGTTTGCGGGCAGGCGTGCTCGGAGTTGAGCATGAGTTGCGACGCATCTGGATGGTGAAGGCCGAGGTTCGGAGAATAAGCCCGTGGCTAGCAACACAAAACGCAGGAAGAGTGATTTCTGGACTTTAGGATCAGTAGCAGACTCTCGGATAGGGTTCATCTGATGCCATAGCATCAATGTTTTACAGTTAATATATATCGGATTGTTTGCTATTGAGGTGCTCTGATGCGAATCATCCAGTTTCCACTCCCACTGCAAAAGCAACAGACGAAACAATGGGGTGCCGGCGATCATTTGGCTCGTTACTGTGAGCAGTGAATACTCATTGCTTTGGACCTCGGGCTTCTCGGGACGGGACTTGAGCTGAACGTTATTTTTCCTTAAATAGACCTTCCTCCACGGGTCATACATCGTAAGTTAGCTTCTGCTAGCTGGCGCTTGGCATTGCTGTTGGTAGGCTGGCCGTGAGAAGAGGACACGACGGTGTATCTTGTGCTGGCCGTGCCAATTGGTCTCGAGGCCGGGAGAATTATGTGATTGTTCCCAAGTAATACCTAGGTAGGCAAGCAAGGCAATATTATATGATATTATTAGCAGTTGATGACATTGGCTACACTGTGACTCTGGATAGGTGTGGGGTCTCTGGCCGGAGAGACGGGCCGGCGTGTCGTTTCGGCCAAGTTCCCACGGAACCGAAGCGTCGAGTCGTTGCTCCAGAGGCTGAGGAGAGCTAGAGGAGGGACCCTGCAATCAGGTCAATCCTCACTTAGACGGCCACCTGCCTGCAGCCTGGGCCGGCAGGGACCCCACGGTGTCGACGAGGCTGGCGTCGCAGCCGGCGGGAACAACTTATCCCTCCAGTCACTCGCAGCCGTTTCCCCAGCAGCGCTCGAGGTTTCGGAACTGCTCCAGCCAGGCACCTACGTTATGTGACGGAATGGCTGCAGGCCTGCATGCGACCCCTACCCGGCTGCCCCTTCCCTCCCTACCTCCTCCCCTGCCGCGCCGGGCTACCCTAAGCTCTGTTGGGCAACGGACCCCCGAGACTGGGCTGCACAAGCGAAACCCCCACAAACCCTCGACTGTCCCTCCTTCTCTCTCCACTCCCCTTGGGAGCCTTCTCCTCATCGTGGTCTCAGTCCCTCAGCTAACGACCACGTCGCTTTCGGTCGCCACGGTCCGATACCAGTCACTTGGCTCGTGGACACGGGACCCTTTGCCAGGGCCATTCCATGCTATAAAACATGGACTCCCCGGTGGTTGAGCTCCAGATGGAAGTCTTCACTTTACCTCCCTCTTCATACGATTGTCCCCTCTCTGTCCGACACAGACAGCGAAACTGTAACGCCATAAAGGTCGTCTACCAAAGACGACTGATAGAGTAGTGGGCTATCTGTTAGCCCAAGTGTCTCCCTCCTTTATAGATACTTTCAAATCACACCAACCATGGCTGCACTGCCAAGCGACTTCCAATGGGGATTTGCTACAGCCTCGTATGTGAAACTGATTCCGTCTTTGACGTGTATATCTTCGCTGTTGGTAACATTTATCTAACTGTTGCTTGGTCAGATATCAAATTGAGGGTGCAGTTGACAAGGATGGTCGTGGCCCGAGTGTCTGGGACACCTTCTGCAAGCTCCCTGGCAAGATTGCCGGCGGGGTCTCGGGTGATGTAGCCTGTGACTCCTACAACCGGACTGCCGAGGACATTGCCTTGCTCAAGTCTGTCGGCGCAACTGCCTATCGCTTCTCGCTCTCCTGGACTCGCATAATCCCCGTTGGTGGTCGTGGCGATCCCATCAACCAGGCTGGTATCGACCACTACGCCAAGTTCATCGATGACCTGCTTGCCAACGGCATCACGCCCTTCCTCACTCTGTCACATTGGGATGTTCCTGATGGGCTCGAGAAGCGATACGGCGGCGTCTTGAACCGTACCGAGTTTCCCCTGGACTTTGAGCATTTCGCCCGCGTGTGCTTCAAGGCTTTCCCCAAGGTCAAGCACTGGGTCACCTTCAACGAGCCGTGGTGCTCTTCTATCCACGGTTATTGGTCCGGCCAGTTTGCCCCCGGGCGTGGTTCGAACCGCGAGAAGAACCCCGAGGGTGATAGCACTACTGAACCCTGGATTGCCGGCCACAACTTGCTGGTTGCACACGGTCGTGCCGTCAAGGTCTACCGTGAGGAATTCAAGCCGACCAATGGTGGAGAGATTGGAATTGTTCTCAACGGCGACGCCGTGTTCCCCTGGGATGCCACTGACCCTGAAGATGTGGCTGCCTGCGACCGCAAGATTGAGTTCTCCATCTGCTGGTTTGGCGACCCAGTCTACTTTGGCGAGTACCCTGCTTCGATGCGCAAACAACTCGGCGACCGTCTGCCCACATTCACTCCAGAAGAGAAGGCGCTTGTTCAAGGCTCAAACGACTTTTACGGAATGAACCACTACTGTGCCAACTACATCAAGCACCGCACAGGAGAGCCCGAGCCAGACGACCACATGGGGCACCTGGAGGCCCTTTTCTACAACAAGAGAGGTGACTGCATCGGCAAAGAGACCCAATCCACATGGCTGCGCCCCTGTGCTCCCGGCTTCCGCGACCTGCTCGTTTGGCTCAGCAAGCGATACAACTACCCCAAGATCTTCGTGACTGAGAATGGAACCAGCATCAAGGGGGAGAACGACCTTCCAAAGGAGCAGATTCTTGAGGACGACTTCCGTGTGCAGTACTTCGACGACTACGTCAAGGCAATGGCCACTGCTTCGGCTCTGGACGGCGTCAACGTCCGCGGCTACTTTGCCTGGTCTCTCCTGGATAACTTTGAGTGGGCTGAGGGATATGAGACGCGGTTTGGTGTCACTTACGTAGATTACGAGAACGGACAGACGCGGTACCCAAAGAAGAGCGCAAAGAGCCTTAAGCCTCTCTTTGATAGCCTGATCCGGAAGGACTAAGCAATGCACATTTTTACGTGACAACAATGAAAGGGCCAATAAAGAGAGATGGACTGTAACAGAGATTAGTGTATGGTTTAAGTTGTGATGCTATGATGAAAGGGAAATCAATGTACTTTGCTCTTGCTCCAAGACTGGGTATCAAATGAAGATTTTGGCTATGCCTCTTCCCGTATCTATACCTATACCCTCGAGGTTACATTCTATGCTCCGATTTTCAATACCCCAACACACCCCTTGACCCCTGATGGGTTTTGGTCATCCGTAACGGTCTCCTTCTCTTCTAGACGAGCCGCGGAGCCCTTTACTTCTTCGTCTGGAGATACCTCCGTACCACTAGTCGATTCGGGGCCTGATCGCGGCAGAGGACTGTTGTTACCCCCCACCTCTCGCCTCTGCTCTGGGGTTTGAAGGTCAACGCTCTCAGACTCCTCCAGATCTGCCTTGCGGCCCTTTTCTACGTATCTCTTGAGGAAAAAGACGAGGATTTGGGCGATGAACACCTAGTGAGAACACAGGTAAGACAACGTATACGAAACATTTGATGAAACACGATAATGTCGGGTTCAACTAACCTGCTCAATCGTGTACAACAAGACGGGGATCTGGATGTACGCGCGGGTCAGGTTGTCCGAGTCTTTCCACATGGCCGTCACGAGCGGGATGCCGAGACTTGTCGTCTTGGCCGCCCCGCAGAAGCACACGGCGACGGTCTGCTCCCTCGACATGCGCTTCAGCGCAATGATACGCTTCACCCAGGACGGCAGGTTCCTAGTGAGCTTGGATTCGGTCAGGATTGGGTTGACGGCCCTGAGGAGCCACAGGGGCGGGCGAGCAGAGTAGAAGCAGATGATGGTGAAGATGAGGTAAAGTCCGACGTTTATGAAGACGTTGAAGATCACGGAGGATGCTGATAGCTGGTAGAGTGCGCCCGTTTCGAAGGCTCCAGAGAAGGTTGTCCTGTTTACTTTGGTCAAACATTTTGCGTGTAGACGGATAGGATGAGAGGAGCCCATGCTTACCAGACGAGGAGAATGAGACATAGGCCGGAGATCTTATTCAGCATGAACTTCTGCAGAACCCAGACCGTCCTTTCCTCCCACAGCGCCCTTACGACCTGGCCGACGATGAGCGGCAGCAGGACGCTCAGCCCCATCTGCTGTGCCACGTTTGCGTACATGTTGCTGAGGGTGCTGGGGTCGGCCGGCCGCCACGCGTCGAAGACGGAGCCGGTGGGCATGAACCCGTAGATGAGGATGGGGGAGAGGAAGGAGCCGATGATGTTGCCGAAGACCACGCAGACGATGGCGGCGGCATCGTCGCCGCCCGAGGCCCGGGTCATGACGACGTTGGAGGCGATCGTCGTGGGGATGCACGATAGCACCAGCATGCCGATGATGACGGGCAGAGAAGGCGTGCCGCTTTCCAACGAACCGCCAGCAATACATATATGGAGGACCGCTATATCCACGATAGTTCTCTTGTTAGCACGAATTTTGTTCCTTCTTGAACTGGAAAAAAGGAAAGGAGACATGGAAGCCATTTACCAAGCATGATGGCAGGGATCACGGCGAAACTGATACCCTGGACGATGATATGAAGCCTCCAATTTGTGACATTTTTTTGCAGCTTGCTGAAGGGGAGCGACAGGCCACTGACAAGGAAGATGAATGCCACGGCGCCGTAGACGATGCTGTATTCACTCCTGATCACGCCTCCGTGGGCAGCAACGTCTGACAAGAACACAAAATCGTTAGCCCACCGCCGATTAATACATGGCTCCTGCGCTACGGTACGGCTTTTTTGCTATTTCCTTTCTTGCGCGCAACGGAGCTTTCAAGTTCAGGGTTAAATCTGCTATATTGCTTACGAGGAAAAAAGTGTCCCAGCAGGCACGCCAGCCCGAAGCCGATTGTGAGCCACTGACTGATTACGAAGTCGGCGACCTTGCGCAACCTCGCCAGGAACCCAGCCTTCTTATCCTGCTCCGTCTCTGGTTCGGGGGAAGAATCTGCCATCGTGGGAGAGGGGACCGTCTTCGAGCCCAGACAAGGGGCTTCATATGAAGAAAAGCTCAAAACTACGACGCATTCCGAGAAATTGTTGCATGTCCAGGTTTCATTGCTGTTTAATGAACCTCCGGACAAACACTACTGCGTTGGTGGATTTTCTCGCTGACTGGGCCGAAGCCCGGCCTCTGCTCGATATCCTTGTGGGCCAGAGAGCGAACGTCCGGCTTATTACCTGGGCTTGGCCGATGTCGTGATCTGCACCGTCGGAGAAGTCGCCGATTGACTTGTGACTATACCTAGCACGTTGGGACGGGATTGGCCGGGCTGCTGGGTTGTCTCGCAATTGCGCCGATTTTGAAATTATTTCAAGGGTTTGCTTAAAGTGACGATTTGCCTTTGCTGTTGGTCCCTGGCAATGTTTGGAGGAAACTGATGGCAAAGTTGGACGTTATTACTTTATTTATCTGATAGGGAAAAGCCTTGCTAGAAAAACAATTGTCTAGAACCGAGATGTTGACTCTTTAGCTGCTTGATAGGATAATATTGGCCAGAAAACAACACAGCATACTGTTGATTCGGAAGCAACGTACGGCATACTGATTTATTGCTGGAGCTAACATCGCCAATCAGTATGCCCAGTACGAGAACTCGGCATCCGAGGCTGAGCGCACGATGCCTTGGTATTGCGCAGCTCATGCCACCGTTAATAACTACCATGCATACATATGCGTGAGACTGGGCATATCTAAACCTTAAGCAAATAGAATTGGTCATCGAGACGTTTGTGTGTTACAACTCGAATTAGGTCTAGGACACTGCTTGGTATACCTAAGAAATTAGGCTTGACCACCAGGGCCAGTGTATTATCAAAAGGTAATCAAGTAAAGGAAACCGTATGGTAAACCTTGAATAAACTACTAAATAACGCTGGGGCATTTCCCCGTTATAACGGACAAAATCAGAAACAGGAAACTCAATGGGTATCTAATGAGGCGATATTACAAGTCTAGCTCGGGATTGTGCGACGCTTCAGTTTATGCGGCCGGTTGAAGTCAGACTTCGATTAAGACGGCAGATTATTAAGTCGTCATTTTCCGCCTGTCAGAACATGGCTGACGTCGGAACGGAATGCTAAATGCAAGTGAGGCTGCAACACCTTCCATCTATGCAGTAGCCATGACTGGCGAGAAAGCCGCCGATGCGTCATCCGCACTAGTGCTTGGAGCTTCTGCTATCTCAGGGTCTGGTATCTGAATATCCAACTACAATTGCACATGTTAGTTCTGAAAGACTCGAGAGGGATTATCAACAATAACTCACAGTTGTATATCCTGTCCTCCGCAGTGATATGATACGTGGAGAAGCTCCTGCATCCTCTGCACCCATAGATTTTTCCATTTCCAGATTCCAGTTTTCGATCCATTTTTCCAGGTTATTGAGTCGGCTTTTCGCGCCGGTGAAGCCAAGATCGTCCCACAGCCATCCTGTGGCAGCACCCAAAACGCCATCTAGTAGGTTTCGCGGATTGTATGGATCAAAGGCTGGAGCAACTTCTGCATTCACCTTGTCAATAACCCGACGGAACTCCTGCTCTGACAGCCCCGCGGGGTCTAGAATTTCGGGATATAGGTTTGAAAAGGTGGGGGCAAGATCTCCTTTGAGCATCCAGTCTCGCTTGATCCGGATAACCCTTGTGGATGTGTACTCTGGTGATTCGAGGGGAACATGAGGATTCATGTGAGGGAAACAGGGATGTCCAGGCCCCCACTCCTCTTCATTGGGATCAACCTCTTCACCCATGATTGAAGAGTTGCTTGATGAGATCATTGACCCTATGCCGTCGCCTGCTGATACCGTCGAGTTTCGTGGGTGCAGATCCCGCAGGCCGCTCTCCAAGTCCGGAAGGCCGGACCCACCCAGTTCTTTGGCCTCAGCAGCCATGATGATATCCTGATTGTATTTGTTGGTGCGCTGTACTCTCCTTCCGGCCCTGACTCCGGGTAATGCTTGCTCAGTGTGTGATGCGTCGCCAGAAGACTTGCCAGCCTGAGGCTGCAACGCGTTCCCGTCAGAAGAGTGTCGTACTGACTTGGGCAAAGACACGCGATGATTATTGGTCGCGATACGGTCCGCTTGAGGGCTTTGGCGGGCGAGGTCGGAGTGTCGGGCCTGACGCAGCTGTGGGAGCGTCAACAGGGGATGATCGGCAGAACCAGCAAGTGGATCAGAGTTTTCTGTCGAGTTGGCAAGCGATGGATGATCAAGAGGCACAGAGGGAGGAGGCGGCGTTGAGGGTCGACGTAGTCGGCGATGCCGTTTACTTTGCTCACCGCAAGGGATTGCGCGAGGAGTCGAGTTGGTAGGATTCCAGAGGCGAGACGCTGGAGTTCGGTGGGGGCTTCTGGACTTGCGTGTCGGTGTGAGGGCTCGAGGAAGAGGTTGGAGTTTGGAGACGACTGGCTCAGATGCCGCTACTGGTGGAATGTGCCCGGATTGCAGGTTGTGGGATGGTTTTTGGGGCTTCGAGTTATCGTCAGGGGGAATGCGACCTGCTACTTTGGCATCCAGGCCGCGGTGTAGTGGAAGCGCCAGGGAGGTGGAGGACGGCGGCTGCTGGCCGTGGGGAGCCGTGGGAAAGACCAGGGGAGGCACAGCCGCCACTAACGTGACGGTCCGCGCTACGAGGTGAGTGGTTGTTGATTGGACTGGCACTGGAGAGCCTGCCGATTGATAAATCACAGGCGCAATTGATGGCTGTCGATAAGTTTGGATCTGAATCTGACCGCTTGCTGGGGTTGCTTTGGGGGGAGGGAGAAGGAATCAAACCTTCCCATCGTCTGCTGGTAAATCAATAAAACTAGTAGGCACAGGGACCAGTCAGCCAACCACGATGGGCTTAGTGGGAGCAAGGAGACCGGCATTGGACTTCGGTATTAGCGGCTGGGTACTTACTCAGAGGTGTAAAAAGTCGTAACTATCAATTTTAGATATTGATTCTTTCATTATTGCCTGGTTGAAGCAGATTATTACCAAAAGACAAGGACTCAATTTGAGCTGAGAGATAGATATATTTTGGAAGAGGTGTGTGTGTTGCTGAGACCTGCTTAAAGGTGTGCCTCAGCTGAACAAACACTCCATGTGGCTAGTGAGACAGAAAAGGGTGAGCGATAAGAGAGATAAGCCGTTGTCGGCTAAGCGAGAGTCTACCAGTGTAGTGACGTTACCTGTTAATCTATGACAGCGTCAACAGCTCGCATGAAAACGTTGGATATGCATGGTGCTGCAGGTCGAAATGAAGTTCCATTGTGCGCAATCTCGCGTGGATATGTCCTGCGTCCGCAGCCCTTGGATTTTGGAGACGCTTTGCAACAATGTTACCTTACAGTGACCTTCATAGACAGACTCCCTAACCCTGCTCTTCATGTAAGGGGCCGTGTTGTGCCTTCTTCCACCACCGCTGCTACCCCAGATTTGGATCAAGTGACGTGATGTTCCCATTCCTCAGCTCTTAGTCGATGTGCGGCACGCGCCCCGAAATGTATTGCATCCAACCTACGCTACCGTACCTGGTACCTATAACATATTCCATATCATCGACTCACCCCATCCCCCTTGAATGACTGACTGACTGCAATCGCCCAAATCCCTGCGAAGCTCTGCAGATGCATTGTCGCCATGGCCGATGAAAACGTTGCGGGGGGTTCCCGGTCGCCAGGCCCGGCGCCGAGTACATCTAATAAGGCGACAACGTCAGGCTTCAGCGCCACCTCAGCCCCGGCCCCCAGCCAGGGACTCCGTCGCTCGTTCACTCTCGATGAGACGCGACGAAAGCTGCCGCCGAGGAGGCCGTCGCCCGTGAGTGATGCGTCGCTCCCTGGAATCCCTCGTCGCAGGAGCTCCAATTTCACCGAGTATAGCCTTGGAGAGGCACGCGACATCCTCAATCCCCGAGCAAAACAGAGTGGAGAGCTACCGTCAACCGAGTCATCCTCACTGGCCTCAGCATCATTAGCCTTTGCGCTGCTTCCTGCGATCGCAGGCGCTGTATTCAAAAATGGCAGCGCTATAGCCACCGATCTGATGTTACTCGGCCTCGCTGGTGTGTTCCTCCACTGGTCAGTCACACAGCCATGGTGAGTTTATATTCTAAACGAATGCTTGTTCTCTACTTTCCTCCGATCCTTCCTTTCGCATTTAGAAATTCCCGGGGACTTATTCAAACTAATAGTAAATGAAATCTTACTATAGGGCTTGGTATCATTCGGCACAAGAAGTCCGGGCCCAGCATGAAGTGAACGGTGAATCCGCCTTGGATGAGGAGAGTGGCTCTGAGTTTGAGGGCGACGATCCTTTGGGCCGGAGCAGCACTTCTCTTGAGGATGTTCCCGAGGATGACTCGATATCTCCGATCAATGAAACCCAGACAGAACCACGCAAATCAACTTCGCGACAGAGGTCTGCACTTCGGGAGCTATACAGATATGAAGTAATGGCCCTGTTTGCTTGCTTCATTCTCCCCATTGCGAGTGCATACTTGCTACACACCATACGGGCGCAACTAAGCCGCCCGTCTGAAGGTTTAGTATCCAACTATAACCTTACGATTTTCACTCTGGTGTCCGAGCTGCGTGTCTTTTCTCACATGTTTAAGCTTGTACAGTCTCGGACACTTCACCTCCAGCGGATCGTCCATGATAACCCCTATGAGTCTCATTCCATGAATAACAGAAATTTGAACGACATTTCTGAGAGGTTAACAAAACTCGAGGCACGCTTTGAAACCGAGGAACGTGTGCCACAGAAACAGCAAGATGTGGACTCCGTGGTAATGACTGCTGTCTCCCGAGATGTTCGCAATGCCATTCAGCCTGAACTGGATGCCCTAAACCGCGCGGTTCGCCGCTATGAAAAGAAGGCAACTGTACTTCAATTTCAGACGGATTCCCGCTTCTCAATGCTGGAGTCTAAAATGGATGACGCTATTGCGCTTGCTGCAGCTGCAGCTAAGAACAGCGCAGCACACAACAATGTTCTGATATGGATATTCGAGTCCATTGCCGGCCTGATCTTAATACCAATCAACGCTATCCTGCATGTTTTGCTACTTCCTATTCGATCTTTTCTCAACCTGACCTCACGAAAAAGAGAGAAACCTGCTTCATTGAAAGCATCACGAGCAGCCAAAGGCAACAGCAACAAAGCCTCTGTCCAGGCGAGATATAGTGGTGACCGGGTGCCCACCAGAGTGTCCAAGAGATAATGTGTATCGCTTAGCTACGTTTCCCAATATTTTGCCGACTCTACTTGCGTCTATTTACTAGCTGTTTTCTAGCCACCTTGAAATGGTAAACAAGCTTCGCCAGAAGATACACGGCTGGCAGCTCATTTGGGAACCGAGGGGCAGGAAGACCTCAAACCGTTCAAACGCGATGGTTTTGGAGCAAGTAGTTAGTTCACTTGATAGCGAAGTAACTCTAATTGGATTTTTTTAACTTGTGATCTTTTCTCATCATCGCCGGGCCGGAGTCATGAGCTTGCGATTCAACCAGCTGAGCCAAGTAAATCCCAGGGCTGCCGATGCTTGCTCAATCCACCAAGCACAACACGGTCTCGGAGATCGCGACGCGACTACGGTCCGTGCTGTGACAAATTGAATATGGATTGTCTTGGAAATCTCACAATGCAAACGGTGGATTTTTTTTTAAAAAGTGCTCCGAACTCACACTCTCCGGATGCTTGTCCTTGCTGATAGCACCACACCCCTTTCCTCAGGCAAAATCTAGGCCCAGAGCCTTGGACGAGGTGAACACAGGACGTCGTATTTCTCTCGGCGAGGCGGTACTTCAAATGTCTTGCCTCCCAGCAGTCGCTGGCCAACTACGGTGAGTCTATGAGTGGGCGGTATGGCGGAAATAGCTCTCGTGTCTCACCATACATGTATGTTTGCCCTCGACTGGAGCAGACCACCTCTTTTTGCTTGACCGACGGGAACTGATGCTCCTCGTACTTCTGCAGCTCCCCAGACCGATGTTTTGCGGTGTGGAAAGTTGCCGGTGGCAAAACCGTATTCACATTGTCTGAACCCCGATTGACATTGACGGTGAGTAGGACCTCAGGGTTTCACATGTCTGACAATGGCCCTTTGAATATCGTATCGGGGATACATCTCGACCGGGCTCTCTTTTGCTTTGGGGGGATCTCCCTGCCAACTCTTCGGAGTGGATGAAAGTGCGTGTCTTTTGATACTTGAGCGAATTTCTCCCCTGAAACCATGTACTGTCTACTCCTACAGTGACTGCTCTGCTTGTCTCATGTGCAACGATTTGAAACACCAAAGCGGAATATGTATCTCATTGCCAGGGGGATCGGCAATTCCAGTGCTGTGTGGTGTGCAAGTGACAAGCCAGGATGACGTTGGTGGGTAGGTATATTCCAAAGCATGAGCTGAAGATTTGAGCAGAGCTCATATCCTCGTGGATGATGAGGCGGCGAATCGTGATGTTACTATTGATGGTTCGGTGTCTCGCCTTAGTCGACAAGGCAAGCAAGTCCCCAGCCATGTCTTTTATTTCCCCGCCCCGGGCAAACTCTATGGTGGTTCATGTTCGTCGTATTCGGGGCGGTTGATCTTCAACTGCGTCTCACTCTGTTTGAGTTCGTCCAACTACTATGCCTGCCCGGATTGCCGGATTGTTTGGTGATTCTTAAGTGCAAGCCCTTCAAGTCTGCGTCTTCAGCGGGCCGGTGAGTCCCAAATGTCCAGAAGATGGGCAATTTGGCCTGGCTCTACATTGCCAAGATTGCTCATCTACATACATGGTAACTTGTGCTGTATATGGCCTTTTTTTTTTTTTTTACGTCGCTGATGTTTGTCAATCTTAAGGTCGGAACTTGCCGTAGGTTTAGTGATCAACCAGACTCCCAGCCTTCAATATACTGTCCAAGCCAGCATGGAATCAGCTTAGATGCAGCATTACGGGGCATCTCAAGAGCAGGAAGGTTTGGCCCGGCGTACAGTTTGACTGATTACCTGCACTCTACGCGCTATGGAGCGCCAAGGGAATAACGCGTTCCTGGATCTCGGCACGATCGGCCAGCCCAAATGGCTACTGGTAGCGTTGCTGGTGAGTGGGCTTGGTCATCCATCGCGGGAAACAGGGGTTATGAAGTCATGGCGGAACTGGTCAAACTCTATCAGAGGCGCTACTGAACAATGCTAGCAGAGTGCGTATGGGCTTGCAAGCTGGTCGTAGTCGCCGGATGCTGCCAGGGATTCCGGCTTACATAGAGTATATTCGAGTGAGGATCGTCCTCATTCGGTTCAAGGGCAACATTCGGAGGTTTGGTTCTCGGTGCGGGTTGATTGTCTCGGGTACACAACTCGGAGAGAACGTCACCAGCGCGAACTCGTAGCTCCGTATGTGTCTTTGCTTTATTAGTTGGCGCAGGAAAAGTCCCGGATGTTTCTGGGCGCACGTATTCGCTTTGTAAGACGCCGGCAGGGCCAGAAGCTCAGAATCACTGTTGGACGAGGCGCCGGGCGGTGATGTAAACCCGCCTCGGTACACTTGCACAATGTATTACATGCTATTCTTGCGAGGAGTCACAAGAGGAGCGGTCATAGGCCAATCCTCATGAGGTCATGGTTTATTTCCCGAGACCAAGGCGCAGAAATATCCCTACTGGGGGGTGCAACCTTTGAACAACTAGTCGAGCTGACAATCGAGATTTTGTTCGTCGCGTGATGCTCATCCTTGCCTAATTTCAGAACGGCGTGAGCCCACAGAGGCGATGGAAGCAGAAAAAAAGAAAGAAAATTTCTCCTAGTTCGGATCACCGGACGGGGTCGGGTCTGATGATAATATCGTGGGACGCGCAACTGATTGCTCGATCTCAAAGTGGACCTTTAATCTTAAAAGCGCGTCCATCGACGGCGGCCATTGCGGTAGCGCATGCGCCAAGCGGTTGTAGTATTCACAAGCTAGATTCATCTTCAATACTGATGCTTGGATTGGTCGTACGAACGAGAGCTGAGATGGGCTGTCCGAGCCTTCCACAACGGAGCGGCTGTTAGCCAAGCGTCAGGTAGCATTTGAACAGTACGGGCTTTCCTGTAACACAAGTTGGGGGGTAGAGTCACATCTGCGTAGATCACAGAGCAGGTGAGGGGGACTATGGTGCCCCAAGTCTTCTGAAGTCTTTCAGCTCATCCCGGCAGTGCGAGGAAGCCAGATCCCATGACCAACAAGATACAATGAGGACTTTGAGCTTGAACGTCAAATTGAGGGTCGGCAATGCAGGGCACACATACGGAGCACACCGCCCACCTCACCGTTCATAGTGAAGGAGGGAAGACGACGAACAATTATGCAGGTCTCGGCCTGCTGGAAAAGTGGCGGTCGGTTCCTCGAGACAACATCGGCTGGCGTGCTCTGCTGGCTGAGCTGGCAGACTAGGACCTATTTTCTCTGCGGGTGTGAGTTGTCCAGCGAGCAACGCTGACGGGGAGGGTTCACAGCTCTGACTGATGAGTTGGCGTCCATACTATGGACGAAAATGTCTCTCGACTAATCAAGCCTTGCATGTGCCTAATGTACATGCAGGTCTCCCATGCAGGGTATGATGGCCTCCTCGCAGCTGGGGGGAAACGAGGCACACGCAGGCTGCTGCAAGCCCGACACTTCCAGCCGCTCAAAATGGAAGGGAGTGGACAGCCACGAAAAGCTCGACTGCCCACGAGAGGGCATCCGCTTGGTCCGGAGGTGGGGATCCTCAGGGGTTCAGTCGACCGGCCCATCTCCAAGGATCCAATAAATGCCTAATCTGGGCAGCTAATCTTAAACTTAAGTGATTGCAGGAAGGCGGCCGTGCGAGAGTCAGTATGCCATACGGCCTTGCTTGCTTTGCTCATGCCACCTGGACAATGATTCGCAAGCCATCTGACAAGCTTTTCGAGGGCGAAGGTTTGGAGTTGGTTATCGATGAGCTGCGGTTCGATTGAGCAGGTGCGGGGGGAAGTTATGCCGATCCGATTTGGGGTTAGCGGGAGAGAACACATCGGGCTCACATTTTTATGCATTGCAGCCAAAGATAGAAAACGGTCCTTAGAACGGGTCTATTTCAGCTCCGTTTGGTCCATGCTTTAATCAATGGATGGATCTCGATAAAGCTGGAGGCATGTAACAAAGATGAGTATAGTGCCTATAGCTGGAAAAGAAAATGTCGATATTGGAGATGAAGAGATTGATCATTTCCTTCAACGCGACGATGTGCTGCAGGTAGGATCTGTTACTGGACGTCAAGTTAGCTTTGACATTGGCATAACACCCACCGCAGCCTGAGAATACTTGCATGTGAATCAGTCTACGCGGTATTGGCCAAGTCAGCCTTAAGCCACAGCATCTTTCCTCCGCCACCGCATAGACATGCCTCCCCATAGGGCTCATCTTGGCCACGA
This sequence comes from Clonostachys rosea, assembly GCA_026958235.1. Classification (NCBI taxonomy): domain Eukaryota; kingdom Fungi; phylum Ascomycota; class Sordariomycetes; order Hypocreales; family Bionectriaceae; genus Clonostachys; species Clonostachys rosea. The sequence goes on from CP110204.1 coordinate 6,876,283, forward strand.
TCCGTGAATTTTCAATGCAAGCTGAAAGAGCTGAGTGAGACAGCGTGGTGATTAATGGGATCTCGGAGTCCGGATTGGCCATCAGCTCAGCCATTGACCTGCGCGTCTGCGATGGTGGGCAGAGCTGAACTCGCTCCCATAGTCCCAACAGTCGCCCAAAGCGGAGAGGACCACATGCGAGCGGCTAATTATGGGGCTCCCAATAATGCGATGACCAAACACCACCCCGTAAATAACGGTCAATGCTGTTGTTCGTGCTTTATGCACGGGTAATACACAGCCCCAGCGTCAGTGCCAGTGCGACATATTAGGGGACTCCTGCATTGACATGAGTCGTCTGAAGGTGCTCGCATGAGAGGTGAAAGTGGCCCCTGACCGAGGCGAAACACGCATTGGGATCGTATCTTGGGCCGTGATGACGCTTGGTTTGGGTGAGTTGCATGCATTGAGCATGAATTCATCACCCGCGAAAATCAAAGCTATTCTTGCTGATCATCCGTCGGTATCACTTTTATTTCGGACACCTACCCAGCGATTGGCACGGGGGCAAGGGCATTGAGCAACCCGATGATGGGCAGCAGGGCAGGCGGCAAGGATGGCAATGACCACTGGATTCTGGCAGAGTCGGACGAACAAGGTGGTCTGAGCTAGAGAGGTCCGATCTCAACGCGCACTGTATCGCGTCCGCGCTTGTTATACTGTCCCCAGCATCCAGCTATACCCATCGCACGATGTTGTAGAGGGGAGCTCCCACGATAGCTGCAGTCACAGTGGAGCTGGTTCAGGTGGTGCCTGGCTGGCAGACCGGTCTAGCAGGACAGCAGGGGGCCAGCGTGCAGCTCGAGGGCCCGGGCGGGGAATTACCCTCACAACGGGTGCACCGCTGCCTGCCCAGAAGGCCAAGAGGGACTCGGATGAGGGGCTGAGGGCTCTCGGCAGTGAGGCGCTAACCCTAGCGGCCAGCAGGCCTGTCGACCCAGCTGGAGCAAGGACCGCTGTGGGTGGGCAGGTCAGCTAGCTGGCACGCCGGCCGGCACACCCCCCCTGCCATCGCAATCTTGGACGGATGCCGACCAGGGTCGATCGCTTCCAACCACACCTCCCATCACCCCATCACCAGTTTCATTCGCGCCTTGCTCGCCGCCAATTCGAATGACACGCACAGCAAACGTGGAGACATGCGGCCAATTGCGGCATCTCCATTGTGTGCCATGCACCGTTCTGGGCTGAGAAAAAAAAAAAACCATTGCTAAAATATGGTTGCTGCACCATGGGACCCCCATGCTTCCACGATGCCCTGGATGACGGCTGGCTGGCTGGCGTTGCTTATGGATGTGCGATCAGATCAATGACGGGGTTCGTTCGCATCGCTACTTTTCTCTCCCAGCCTGCCCAGTCCTACCACCTCCTTGAGTTCTCTTAGACCTGTTGGACCCCTCATTCTCTCAGCTCATCCTTGGCTTTCTGCGCTTGTTTGTTTGTGTATTCTCGAAGGCTGGATCTGCACATTCGAACCTTAACCGTGCACGCCTTCCTTGACTGTGGTGTTGCACATATTGATACCACCCAGAGTCGTCCGTACCCGCCTCTGGATCCCGGCCTCCTCGCCTTGTATTTTCCTTCTTTCCCCTCTCTTGGCTCGCCAGGCATTGCGGCTGGATTTCCTTCCTTCCCGAGTTGACCTCCAGTTCATTGTCTTGCTTGGTTCCACCCGCTGGTTCACTTTCATCAGACGGCGCCGCTATCCCCCCGCCACTGGGTGCTTCGAGGTGTCTCACAGCTTCAATACGATACCATACGCCCATTCGCCAAAGCCCTTCGGGAACCCACTAGCTATTTCATGTCTTTCTTTTTTGAATTGTGTCTATTGTTTACTTAACTGCCTTTGCTCTCTCCCGGTTGCTGGCGATCCAGATCATGCTTCAAGGCTCCAACCGTCTTGTGTTGAGGAGCTCCAAGATTTGAACTTCCTCTCTACCCAACCTATTGCTCCAGTGTCAACAGCGCTTGGGGTCAGCTGGGCATTACTCCGTTGCCAAAATGGTTCCCAGGCCTGCCTTGACCAAGGCGCTTTTGTGCCTGCTCTTTGCCCTACAGCTCACAGCAGCCTCTCGAATCGATTTACATCGTCGACAAGACGACCAATCCTCCTCTCTCATTACCACAGGAACCGAGTCAAAACCTACCCAAACGCGACAGCCCAGCTCAGATCAGACAAACAGTGACGGTTCGTCCGTGGCCGAGACGAATGCTCCCAAGACCACCGCGGTTAAGACGGGAGACGATGCTACCACAGACACTGCCACAGCGACTACATCCAGTGAGCTTTCAGTTTCGACAAATGGGACACTGAGCGACGATGTATTCCAAAATGGTAGGGCACTCCAAGCTGGACCCTAGATGGGTGTCTTCTTAGTCTCGACGACTGCTAACCACTTATTTCTTCCAGTCACTATACCGGCCGGCGAGCTTCCACTGGCGCCCGTTCTCACACCTGGATGGGGTGTAGCTGGTGCCTTTATGCTTATCGCTGGCGGAGCCTATACTCTGGTTGGTATCAGGAACCGAACCGTCCACGCCTTCCTTTCAGTTGCCTTCTCGACCGCCCTAGGAATTGCTGTCCTCATCATCTACGTTATGAACCCGCCGATCAGCAACGCATTACAAGGGGGCTATGTTGCAGCCGCTATCCTCTCAGGCTGTGCTCTGGGAGTTGGCTCTATATTTTTCAAGGACCTAACTGAAGGCTTGGGTTGCGCGTTGGGTGGGTTCTGTGTCAGTATGTGGCTTTTGACTCTGGTCCCTGGCGGACTGCTCACCACCGTTGCATCTAAGGCTGCCTTCATCGCATCTTTTACCGTTGTCGGCGGTGCCTTTTATGTGAGCCATTACACTCGGGACTGGGCGTTGATCTCGATGATTTCCTTTGCTGGTGGCACGATAGCTGTTCTGGGTATTGACTGTTTTAGTCGTGCTGGCCTGAAGGAATTCTGGGCATATGTCTGGGGCTTGAACAAGAACCTGTTTCCGCTGGGTGCGGATACGTATCCAGTCACAAAAGGAATTCGCGTGCAATCGGCTGCCATTATCATCATTTGCTTTGTCGGCGTTATTTCTCAAATCAAACTTTGGAGAGTTGTTAGAGAAAAGAGAGTACAGCGGGCGGCAGAACGGGCAAAGGAACAGCGAGATCTGGAAGCCGAGGAAGCGAATGTTGGACGTCAAATAGAGGAGACTACTGCTCGTGATCGACGCGCTTGGGAGAGAGAATATGGCAATGCGGAAACCGGAAATTCTTCGCTTTCTGATAACGCGAGCGAAAAAAGACTGCGAGAGAGCGACAACTATTCGATCAAACCTGCATCAGAGCCCCAGGTTTACGAGATGGCTGATATGACGGATTCTGACCGCAGCAGGCACCAAGCGGAACCCCTCGAGAAAGACATGGATGGAAAGGTTACCGTCCGAGTTGCTGCAGATGATGCCCCTGACGACTCACCATTCACCGACGATGGCAACGATGATCCTAAGATCCGCAGTAGCAGAACCTCCACAAGTCAAAGTCTCAGTATCTCTGCTGAGAAGCGTCGTCAATCACAGGAGCCAACCTCGACCGAAGTACCGCAAGTAGTCCCTCTGCCATTTGTCGTACCTGAAAGCCAGGACGAAGAGAAAGAGAGCGATCGGTCTTCCGTTGCTACATTTGCGGATGATGAGAGGAATGTGGAGGCGGGATCCCGCCGGCATTCGCTGGCTAATCGCCTATCGACAGGTTCGTCGAAACTCTTTCGAGGTCTCTCTCAACGCTCAAGCAACACGAAGCGTGGTTCTAGGCACTTGCAAGATGAAGACTCCGAGGAGTTGGTGATTGCTTCAAAGGTAGATCGCGAGGATGATGAATCTTCGCTGGCCGTCACACTCGATCGCCAGAGCCTCGATAGCGACCGTCGTTCTGCTCTTGGTGGTGTCGAACTCAAAGATATCGAAATCACTGCTCGACTCTCACAGGATGATACCCAACGGTTACAATCCGAATCTAATCAGGATGCGAAGAAGCATTTGTCGGCCAATACCGTCTCCGAGACTTTGACAAGTGCCCAGAATGATATCAAGACAGCGAATAGCCACCTCGAGGACCCCAACTCTACATCCCAAAACGGCCACACGGAGAAACCCAAATCGGCTACATCCGGAGTGTCAGCTCGAGCTAGCCTTACTAAAGACCACCTGCCTCGAACCCTGTCACGAGTTGCATTGTCATACCGAACTAATGAATGGGCTAAGCACCTTGCCTATGCCGATACTCCTGATCCCGAGGATATTACCATCGCTGAAGTCCCAAAGGCCACAAAGAGAGATTCTCAGCAAGAACGTGTAGCTCCTGTGAACATCGAGGAGTTACAGCAAGGGGTGGCCGATGGCGTTCCACCTCCTGCGATTATCCGATCCGATTCAAGAAATTCAGTGGCTTCGCTCAACCATGTTATGGCTAAGAGAGATTCGAAGCAGAGTCTTAAAATGTCTGCTGGTTCCCCATCTCCCGACAAAGACATACAGCAGCTCAGCCCACCGATAAACCCGACCCCTATGTCCCGGCCATCATCTGCCATGGCCATGCGCCGAAACTCTCCTCACTTTGAGCCTATCGTGGAAGAGCACGACTCGTCCAAATTGGGCAACGACTACATGGGCGACACTTTGCGTTCCAAGGGCTCCATTCCCGGAGTAAAATCTTTTAATAGCCCGCAAACTCTCATTGGGCAGCGTGAATTGTTCCTTCGAAACAAGTCACAAGGCAATCTTCTGGCGAACAATGTTCATGAGCAGTACGCTAGCATCCAGCCAACACCCAGCGATGCTGGTTCGCTTCATAACTACCCGATGTATGCAGCTGCCTTGGCCTCTGACCCCGATGACATCCCTCTTAGCCAACGCAAGCAGTTAATGCATCGGCAAAATAGTCTATCGGCCTTGTCCGGTAGCCCAGCCATCCCACACATGGCCAGCTCTCCTGACCTTCCCCAGAGCAGCTCGTTCAACTCGCACCAGCCACAGCGCGGTTCTAACCTCCCCACATCTGCAGTGCGGGAAGCTCAACTAGCAAACTTTCGTTCCTCCGTACAACATGATCTACGTTCAGGTAGTGCGTTAGTGAGCGGCTCCAGTCGGGAAACGCCCTTTGCGTCTACAAATAATTTGCTCTCTGGCCGCGAAGCTGAGGTGCAACGCAGCATCGAAATGCAGCGGAACATGCTCCTCAACCAAAAGGACCAAGAGGCGCAGCGCAAGGAGATGACTAGGCTCGAGAAAGAATGGGCTGACAGGGTCTTTGACGAAAGGATGCGCAGTGGAGAGTTGATGGACGCCCACCGCTCAGTCATGAGAAAGATGCAGAATAACGCCAAGGAATAACAGAATAAATCTGCCTTCACAACCAGCCAAAACAACACTGGGATGAGACCAAACACATTCTCAACAACACACTCTCTAATACCGATAAACACTCGAACTCTTACCATGCACTACTCTTTACTTACCAGCAATTCTTGGCATATTCATATCGAGCTGTTGCAACATCCCTCTTTTACACATATGCGCAAATCCGAGCCCATTTTATGAGTAAAGACGACTATGAAACGTTCTCTCATCTTGATTACATTTTACAATAAATTTCTTTTCTTTTCTTTTTTTTTATTGATACCAGTGGATATTGGGTATTGGGAGCTCAATGGGGATCTAACCGCTTTGGCACAATTTGGAGCAAGGGCATCTTAATACATTTTGGGTGAAAGGGAAAAAAAGCGGCTGTACATAAAACGGGTGATACCAATTGGGGCTTAATGGGTCATGTCTGATTTAGGTGCTAAAGGTATATTATATTCACTTCGCGTATAATGCGATGATCAATAGTAATTTAGTTCTTACTACTCTCGCCATCCTTATTAGTTCTGTCCGAGATGTTCCTGCCCCGCGAGCACTTCCTGCTTTGAAGACAAAAGAGATTTCAATCTAAAACAATGAACGTGGGGATAAAAGAGAATTGCTCCTTAGAGTTGGATGTGAATTCGACGCCCTCGCCTAACGCAATGCAAGATGCAAGGAACTCAGACTGAAACAGATGCTGGCGATAGGGTATAGTAGAAGCAAAATTATGAGAGAAGAAACAAGATACAAAGACTAAGTTGAAACAGAGGTGTTCAAGAAAGGAGGGAAGGTTAGAAAGCTCTCCCAGAAGGAGAATCCGACGGCACTCACCATCCACCGCAGCGCGGGCACCGGCCTTGGGAGCGCACCTAGCGCTGCTGCTGCTGCTGAGGAGGAGGAGGTGGCGGTGGACTCGCCTCGGACGTCTCCGTGGTCAGCATGGTTTTGATGACGACGGCCTGCGGCGGCGGGGCCATGTTTGGAACGGCGGAGAACTTGGCGTTTTCGTTGAGCTCGTGGGTGTTGTTGCTGTCGACCAGCCTTGCCTCGTCGTCGGACCAGACCCGTGTGCGGATACCCGAGGGTCCGCATGACCAGCGGTCTGGCTGGGGGGAGTCGAGGGGCAGATGCTGGGCCTCTGGGTCGACGTTTGCGGTTCTCCGGGAGCGTCCGAGGAAGGAGGGAAGTTTGTACGGGCCCGGGAAGCTGAAGATGTTCCGGAAGGGGATGAGGTTGTAGCGGACGGACCGGGGGACGTGCTCGGCGGCTGGGGTTGATGGCCTCCTGGGGGCAACGGAGGGGGGTGGCGGCTGAGGGAAGGTCTGACCCTGGTTGGGAGAGGTCATGTAGTTCAGGGAGTGAAGCTGGTGATGGGTGCTCTGGCCGGAGGCGGAGCTGAAGCTGCCCAGGACACGAGAGGAGGTGAAGGTCTGCCGTTTATGGTCCGCGGTTCTGTGTGAATATTAGCAACTGGTTAGAGATTTGAGTCTAAGAGGGGCTGAATAAACCTACGTGCTAGATGATGCCAATTGGGTGGTCCCAAAAGAGCTGGAATTCTCCATGGCTGACCTGTCTGGGTCGTACTCCTGATGGAGTCTGGGAAAGAACTTACCCAGGCGAAGAAAGAGGAGGATCTTTCTGTAGTCGTTCATAGCATCTTTTGTCATTCCGAAGAAGATGAAGATGGGAATGGCGGTTAGGATAGAGATGTAGGCGACGTTCATGGGACCGAAGCTGATATTGTTGGATGTGACGTAGAGGACCGAGTTCCAGGGATAAGGATGGACCTTGTTGTGTATTTTATCATAGTTGTACGGCTGAAGTGCCCCTGTGCTGGTGACATTCCGGACGAAGAAGAGGATGGTGATCGGGAGAAACGGGGTGAGAATGGAGATGACCATAAGATAGAGCCGACGTCGGGTTCGCTGCGCTCGTTGGCTCGCTACTCGGTTGCTGGACAGAGCTGATGCCGTGGATTTGGCCACTTCTCGGAACCGGAAGTATGCCAAAACTAAGTAGGACTGTCAGCCATGTTTTTGGAAGGAAATCAGGGGGAAGAAGTGGCTTTGGGGCGACTAGGCCAGAGACTTACCTGCGTAACAACCTGTCGCTATCGGTACAAGAACGTTTGGAACAACGAATATGGCGATGTAGGGCCAAGAACCGTGGGCAAGCCATTGGCAGCCAACCAAGGTTCCGATGGCATACCGCTGTTCGGCCAAGGGCCAGGTCATGGCAACCTGGAGGAGAGGCAACGGGAACATGATGAGAGCCTGGACCATGTTTCGCTTCCGTTTCTCTCTTGCCGTCAGGGGGTTGGCACGGAGAAGACCAACCTGTTGAGCCAAGTTGCGCATGATGGCCAAGAGGCAAGTCACATAGAGACTGCCGAGGAAGTTGCTGAAAAAGGAGGCCATATCGCAGATGCCGAAGCCGGCATACCAGTTCTGGGTGTTGTCGTCTCTCCAGAGGAGTGAGTTGAGAATGGTCTGGATGTTCTTGATCTCGACTGCAATGATGAAGACGACGGCGGAGAATTCTCCATTTCGGCCCAGGAGTCTGAGGGGGACCAGGCAGACCAGATTGGCCACGACTGCGAGGAGAACTCGCATCACCAAGTTGGCCGTCAACGAAGGAGTAGTATAAGGTGGTACAGAGGGGAAAGAGATGATCATGGGACCATCTCCACGGGCATGTAAATGCATACCGGTACCACCGGCGTGGCCTGCGTCCAGGGCGAAGGAGGAGGTCGACGATATCATGATCAAGACATGGAACCAAGAACGGGGGTGAAGTCAAGAGATAGGGAAAAGACAGATGTCAGGATGGTTTGCAGTATTTTGGTAGAAGTATTGGGAGGTGTAGAAGTAGATGATGATCCAGTCGAGCTCGTCTTTACAGAGATGAGATGAGTTACGAGGTAGAAGGATCTAGGGGGGGCGAGATGTGTACTTGTCATGGCCACGATGCAACTTATACGAAGTATTCTACATTGATTAACAGGATCAAGGCCGGCGAAAAAGCAATCTGAGATGCCAGCACTTGATTGATAGAGGCTACGGTCAATAAGCTAAGGTGCCACAGTGGGCGACAATAATTCAAAACATGATAGATCAGCTCCTCTAGCAGCAAACAGTGGGAGTACCTATTGAGACACTCTTATAAGTCGCATAAAAAGAGTTTGAAGGAGTGTGATAGGCGTTGCAAGCCTGTTCAGCCTGGAGGTTTGGCGTTAATAGAGCGCTATTGTGAGGGCTGTATTGACACCCAAATCGGGCAATTTTGGCTAGTCGCTACCGGGATTGCTGGTTCAGCCTCGTCCACTTAACTTACATGACGTTTACAACGGCCGGGAAAGGCTTAATCACCTTTATACGATGGAAGAATTACATGGGTTTTAGGTATCTCCGTAAAACAGCCCGTCGAGTAGTTAGAATGATGGCCAAAAAGTGCATAGAAAGAGGAGCAGACAAAAAAAAAATTACCTGTCACCCGATGCGAGACTCGAACTCGCAACCCTAGGATGACTTTTAACCACCAGAGGAGCACTCAAGATTAAAAATCCCATACGCTAACCAATTGCGCCAACCGGGTAATGTTCGGTAACACTGCGATTACAGTATCAGGTTAAGGAGGATAGAGCGGGCGGATGTGTGAAAACTACTAGGCAGAGGTGTTTGTTTCCTCTGTATGGATGTATCGAGAGGTGGTATCTGGAGGAACAGCTATCTGGACGGGGCCACAACTAACGATCAGACTCAACGTAGTGACTGGCTCCTTACACCGGTAGCTAGGCAGTATTCTTCAGTTTAAAACACGGACACCACAGACGAAGGAAATTATTCATGCTTCGGCACCTAGTTGCAGGGCTGGAGAGCTAAGAAGGGAAAGCAAGGGAAGGGGGTTCATGCTGATCAATGCATTAAACGGTCAGACATGCAAAAGCCGGGCAGTTGATGGTCGGGTGGGGGGTTTCAGTGGTACGCAGCCAATCACAGCGCCGTTGTACCTTAGGCCTGGGAAGCGGTGGAAGAGGTTAGGCGCGTGTCCCCAACTAAAAACGCGGCCGCATTTATCTCCCACCCTACCTCATCGCACAGCTACAGGTGCTCTTCCCTCCCTCCCACCATCATCCAATCCACCATCTACAGTCCTCTCAGACCCCAATCCAGCCAAACGACTCGCGCTCTCCCAGTAAGACCAAAGCAAATTTATCAACATGTCTTCTTTCCTCTTCCGTCGTGCTGCCGTCGCATCGGCCTCCACCGCCCGCGCTTTCAGCACCACCTCGGCCCGATCCATTGCTAAGATCTCCATCATCGGCAACCTCGCCGACACCCCTGAGCTCTACCAGACCTCCTCCGGCCGCGAAATCGTCCGATATGCTGTCGCCAGCAACAGCGGTCCCAAGGAGAACCGCCAGACCAGCTGGTTCCGCGTCGCTACCTTCGCTGAGGGCCCCCGCCGTGACTTCATGCTTAGCCTTCCCCGCGGGTACGTCGTGCTCTAGAGCTGTCGCAACAAGACTCGCATTAACATTTTCGCGCCTAGCTCCCTCGTCTACGTTGAGGGCGATGCCTCCGTGAACGTCTACCAAGATGCCGAGGGCAAGAACCGCTCCTCCCTCAACATCGTCCAGCGTACGTGCCATGCCTCGCCCTCCCCCATTCGAGAGGGGCAGACGACGGACCACTGTATCAATCAATTCACAACTGACTGACCATTGCTACATAGGCACCATTGAGGTTCTCAAGCGCCCTGCTGCCCCTGCTGCCGCCGAGTCTGAGGAGCAACACTAAGCTTTTATCAATCCTTGGATTAATCAAGGTGGGGGGCCATGTCCCAATTCAGCCCTCTATCCCTTTGCGACCACAGCCTCGGCTTAGGCTGTGTATGACCAGACACTCCTATCATGAAATTTTGGTTTTTTTGTTAATGTACCTTCCGAACTGGCGGCACACTGGGGTTTGTGTGTGATGATGTACTTGTTGAGACTAGGACCTTTGTAACTCGATACCATAATGCTACTTGCTATGTATGATGTACCAAGATGTCCATTTGCGCACTGCTAGCCGCGTGTCTTGCCTATAACAAGCATCATCCTCAAGGCATTGGATGGCTTCCATGGGTGTGGGATTATAACGGCGCACGTTATTGGCCTCCTCGCAGGAAAGTATCCGATACGCGGTAGTGGCGCAGTGTTTGATGATCACCAACTTTAAGCATCATTGGCTAAGACGCTCAATCGGACTCGCCTCTAGTCATGAAACTTTACCGTCACAAATACGGTACTGGTACTACATTGAGAGGGCATGCGAATCTGAGTGGCAGTTTTCTGTTATTTGTATTCTATAACCCTCCAGACAAAAAACGCACACCCTTGGTTTGTCCTAGCGAAGGAGGCTACCTATATGAGGGAGACGCTATCCATGCAGCCATATCCAGCAGCCACCCCGCCCTCCTCGCTCTGATCACCCTTGGTTCGAAGCAGGTAGCCGTGCTCCTTGTTGTGCTTGACCTCCCCAGTCTTTTGATCCCAGACACAGGATCCGAAGACACCAAGCTCGCAAATAACACCGCCCTTTTCGATTTGGCCGTTGCGGAGGATGATGTTGGACACCGGGGGCGGCGTGATGAGTTCCATGAGAATGTACGAATTCCAGTGCGCTTCGGGGATGGTTTTGAGAAACTCTGGGATGGCGGTGCGGTAGATGTTGTTGCCTCCGCCTTCCCTTTGGGGCTTAAGCACGTAGGCTTTGCAGAGCTCTGGGTCCAGGGCCTTCTTTCTTGCCTCCAGGCCGGAATCCGAGGTGTCCATGGGGTAGATGTTGGTGAAAGTCTTCCAAAGCTCCTGCGCTTCCTTTGTGCTGTCGTCGATGAACTTCCCCAGGATTGAAGGCTCGGTGGACGGCCGCGGTGTGGCGAGGATTTGCTGGACCTTCTTGATGCCGGCCACTTGGGTCAGAACCGTGGGGCACTTGATCGCGTTTGAGCGCTCCAGATGGTACCGGGCGTCCCAGGCTCGTTGGTCGGGGTAGTCGTCGGGTCCGTAGCCTGCCCGGATGTAGACGACCGCCACTTCGTACACTCTGGAGGGGTTTTGAGGGGGGCGGTAGAGAAGCTGTCGTTTCTCGGTATCTGCAAGCGATGTGTATTCGAATATCTCGGAGAATGCAAGTCTAAACACCGGGGTGGATGGTGAATCTTTGACGACTTGGTACTCTAGATGTCGCTGGTCAAAGACATTGCGCTCGCCTTTCTGGATAAGGAAGATGACACATTTGGGGTGACCTAGAGTAGGCTCGCCGTATGCATGATAGGCCGCCGTGATACCAGAGGCCAGGCCCTCAGTGGAGGGGTTGGCTGGCAAATCCAGTGAGCCGGCTTGGATGGCTTGGTTCAGCAGGGGGTATTCCGTAGTGGCTAAAAACCTGGAGTTGCATGTTCTCAGCTACAATCACAAGTCGACGGGATTTCCGCACTCTGCTTACTTGTGAAGTGCGGATGTGTAGTGTGAGAGCCCACCGAACGACGCAGCAATTGTGTTAAACTCAACTTGCTTCGCCTGAAGAATTGGTGGGTTGGCTGATGAGTCTTGGTGAACCATATAGTCGGATCTGAACAGGCCGAGAGAGGTAGACTTTATTGACCATTATTATTTTCTTCATTTTCTTCCATTCAAGACAAGCCAAGCGAAGGGAGGTCAGGCACTCACCTGAGTGTATCCCTCAGCCTTGACTTTGAGGTGAATGTTCCAGAGGTTCCCAATGAACTCATCGCCATCAATGACCCTATTCTCGAAAAGAATGTTTAGAAGGATTCGTTCCCAATAGCGGCTAGTAGGAAATGACATACTCGTCCACAGCCTTTTTCAGGAATTCCTCGTCACGGCTGACGGCCGCATACAGCTCATTGTAGGCGCGTTGCACCAACTTGGCCTGCTCAAAGCAGACCTTGGGGAATGGGCTTGGGAAGATGGTGACAGGCGCGCTGACGGCCGAGATTCCCCTGGGGTCGGCCTCTGTAGAGATGACTGCAGGCGGTGGACGCAGGGCCAGGCCGTTGCCAATGGTCCAATCCTTGATGATCTCGACAATGTGCTGCTGCTCGTGGCTCTCCAGGGCCGGGGGGTACGCCCCGCTCGTCGCAGAGGCCATGTCGCTAAACCTTGCCTTGTCTCTCCCTACAAGATACGATGGTGTATTCGGCCAAGCCTTGCTCACACTGGGAAAGCTGAGCACGTCTTTCTACCTATCTGAGGTAATTGGAGGGTTGTCTGAAGTCCCGGAGTTTTCCTGTAATGAGGGCCGGCCAATGAACCGATGGCTTAGAAATACGAATAGCTAACAGAAAGTCACGCAATGGGATTGAAGCATGCAGATGGAGATGGAAATGGTAGTGTGCTAAGACTGAGAGGCTTATTAATGGATATCTGTGTGGTCCCGTCCGTTTGGGTTACTTCTCTCCACTCGGATCTTTTCTTCGGGCCAAAAAGTGTTCAAATAGATTTGAAAAACTGCACCCTTCCGTATCGGGCCTTGGGATGGATGAGACATGGGCGAGCTAAATTTGAAGTTTGTGCCACAACCCAGGCTAGAGGGCGGGTAGGGTAGGACGGAGAGCAACGGCTGCCATTCGCCTGCATGCTGCTCCCAGCCATTAGCCTGGAAGCTGAGTGCAAACATAGGAGAAAACAGGCGCCCTAGGCGATAGGAACTCGCGTAATGGAAGTTTAAAGCACACGCCAGCAGATGTATGCCCTGAAAGCTTTGGTCGCCCAGGTTTCGCTTTGCTGCAGGGCAACATGCTAAAACTTTCGGGTCACGTGAACGCGCGTGCCTTCCCGTTGCCAAAATGTGCAAGCAAACAGCGCCGCGTTGCCCCTCACATGCAGCCGGTGCGGTTGCCTACTACTGCCTACCTAACCGATGAATTTGTTATTGCCAGAACCTAGTCTCAGCCACTCGTTTCTTCTTGTAAAGTTCCAACTTCTCCAATACCACCTCCCGTCATCTACACCCGCGCCTATCCACCACCCCACTCTCTTTCATGACTTAGGCCGGTAGATTGAGTTCCACCCTTGGTGATTTACCATCACCCCATTTTTATTTGCCTTGCGATACGACTGGTAGTCGGGACGCATTGCTGCCGGCTTCTTCTGCACACTTCCGCTGGCTGGGCACTTCCGTCTGTGGTGAACGGATGCCAAAAATATCGTAAGTCACCAAAAGCGAGTTGAATGGATTTTGCGCCAACACCAGCGTCGTACAACATGCCAATACCGTCGCCAACTCATCATCTTCTTCTCTCTCTTCTCTCTTCTGCATCTTCTTCTTCTTCTCCAACCGCGATTCTCTACAAGTGCTAACAAAGCCCCCAGTTAAGCCAGGTCACCTGGCTTGGTGCGTCCAAACTGATGGATACCGAAAACGACCCATTTGATTGGGATGTCGGTCAGGTTATCAAATATTTGACGCAGCCTGGCAGCCCTTGGGAGACACAGCCTGAATCCATCGCCGAGAGAATCAGGGAAGAGGGCTTTGACGGCCACACGCTGCTAACATTTGAGCAAACATGCCCACGAGAGGAGCTCTATCCATACCTTGATGTTCGGAGAGCCCGTCAAAAAGTATGGCTTGAGCAACAACTAGTCAGTCTTCGTGCCGAGAGCCAAAAGTACAGGAAATGGACGTACGATTTCAAGAAACAGAAAGCGCTTGGAGACGGGCACGCCAGTTCCCCGGAGCTCACACCCAAGTACAGCTTCAAGACCCTGCAATCAGTACCACTTATCAACCATAAGCCAGAATTTTCTTCAGATCCGGTGCCTTTCCTCTCAGAAAATTGCACAGTCGCCCTACCGACACCTACGCACAACCAGCTAACTCCGCGATCAAATGACATCGACTTGCCAGAGTTGCCAATAGCGGATGCAACTCTCTCAGGTAGTCCCTCACTGCAGACTGCTTATGTCGTCGCAGAGAATTTCAATGCGCAGGTAGCGAGTTCCCTTCTCACAACAACTCAAGTCGGACATCAAAATATTGCTCCTACGGAAGTTCCTCCGACGCAGGCAGATGCTGCTACCCATACGCAACATCATCAGTCGTTTGGGAAGGGTATTGGGAATGAAAACACCCAGTTACAAGATGCTGCATCTCTCCCCCTCGCACAGACATCAGACGCTCAGGACGCCTTGGAGCCGCCGCGAAAGAAGAAGAAACTAGCGCCCACAAACATTGCCCGAGAACCGTTACATAAAGTTCGTTCGAATGTCCAGCCATGGGAGAGTAGTTCAGGCCGTGCGTATCTTGGGAAGGGTGCCCTTTCAACCTACATGATTAGATCCTCTTTCGTCCCTGTGAGCACAAAGTTGGTGATTCTACCCAAAGGCGGATTTGCAGTTACCCGGAAAAATCGCCTGCCTCCCGGGCGAAGACTGGTTGTGAATCGCACAATGAATCAGCTCTTGAGGAAAAACGGACGAAAGGAGGAACGGCTGAGAACAGGGACTCTGACTTCCAGAGATTCTTCACCGTCGGATGAAGATGAGGAAGACATTTTTGATCTTGAAAATCTTCCTGATTTGGATGAGGCAACATTGAAAGAAATCGAAGATGAAGAGAAGAGCAATGAGGAAGCCAAGAAAATCCACCGTCAAATTCTAAACCATGAAGTCCAAGCTATCCTCGATGATACTATCGAGGGGATGGCTCAGAGATGGCGGGAGACTAAACTGATCAAGTATCAGCGCAAAGCTTATAGACTCTGGGTAGATGCTAGAAAGCGTCATAACAGCCTCCGCGAACGTATTGAAAAGCATCAGAAACAGGCGGCATACTATGACAAACGCATAAAGAAGCTGTCGATGGAAATAGTCACGGAAGTTTGGTTCAAAAAGGAGGATATCGTCGGCCAGGCTCAATGTCTCGAGCAGAGTTTGGAGGACAAATTATACAACTTATGGTTAGCTGGAGTGCTAGAGTCCAGTGAGGCACCTCCTCCTCCCGATGTGCTTCCTCGGCCAGCCCGACGCCAGAGATTACAAAGGCATGATCCAATGGAGGAACTCTTAACCAGTACCGATGAGGAGAGCGATTTCGTCGTGTCAGGCGGCGAGGAAGTTGATGGCGTACCAGGTACAGACGGCCGAGCACCCAACCCCGAGGAGCCGGTGACACCAATAAAATCGGAAGAGTCTCGTGTGGGTGATCGCATGCAGCTTGAGACAGAAGGCACAGCCAAGCGCGTGTCCTATATTGACTTAACCAGTCCTGCAAGGCCCTCTACACCGCCTCAAGCCAGCGTCAACCCTGGCTGTGAGCTCCCAGACCCCCCCTCTGTCCAAGTCATTGATATGGCAGCCATTGCAAGATATTCTAAGAATCACTGGCGCACCGAGGATGATCGATGGAGACTTGCCCTTCACATCCTTCTAAATTTCGGCCATGAACAACGCACTCATGTTCTGGACCTCATCAGGGATAAATCTGACGAAGATATTTGGGATACGTCGATTGAGCCATTCTCAAGGAACACTAAGACTTGGGAAGTACTAGAGAATTCGCCTCCAGACCTACGCAATTACCATCTTTGCAGCGTCTTCCTAAGTTTCGTCAAATGCAAAATTTTGGGCCGCAGCCGAGTTTTACAACTTAATAAAAAGGACAAGGGGACTCTCCTTAAGTCACGCACCACGTTTGAGCCGTTTTGCAAGTTCATTCGATCCGTCTTGCATCTATTTCCCAAAGAAACTCACATATATCGACGACCTGAGATGGATAAAGAGGCCGAGGAGACTGGGACTCCGAAGAAGAAATCCAGCGTAAAAGAGATTGTGCAGAACAGAGCAGCTGCTGAAATGAGAGAACGTCAGAACGAGATGCTACAAGTTCAGCAGGAACGCCGTGCAAAATTACGAAGCGACCTGGCGACGTCTGGAATAATGTCACACGATAAATCCAGGCTGATCATCAACGAAACCAAGGATGAGAACCAATCATTCATTTACATCAACGACGACATCGGCTCGAGAATCAAGGACCATCAAATAGACGGCGTTCGGTTTCTTTGGAACCAAATCATCCAAGATCCTTCAGTTCGCCAGGGCTGTCTGCTTGCGCACACCATGGGTTTGGGGAAAACGATGCAAGTCATCACGTTCTTGGTGGCTATTGCGGAGGCAATCGCCTCCACAGACCAGATGATCCAATCGCAGATTCCGGTTGATCTCCGATCGGTCCAGACTTTGATCCTCTGCCCATCTGGCCTCGTAAACAATTGGATGGACGAACTCTTAATTTGGGCTCCATCTGGGCTTTTAGAGCCTTTCATGCAAGTCGATTCGACGGTTGCCGAAAGAGATCGTCAGGGCATTGTTGAAAACTGGGCTGCAAACGGAGGCGTTCTCGTCATTGGTTACGACCTTTTCAAGAACATGCACGACTCCAACTCGGAAATACGGACGATTCTACGGTCAAAGCCGAACATCGTCGTCGCTGATGAAGCACACAAAATGAAAAATCAAGAGACCAAGCTGAGCAAAGCATGTGCAAATTTCAACACAACCAGCCGCATTGCCTTGACAGGGTCGCCCCTTGCAAACAACGTGGAAGAGTACTATTACATGATCAACTGGGTTGCACCCAACTTCCTCGGACCGATCGACGAGTTTCGGGACATTTACGGTAGGGTCATTGAAGAGGGGCTTTACAAAGACAGCGACGCATATCAAAAGAAAAGAGCCATGAAAATGCTACAGGTGTTAAAGGAGACTGTAGCACCCAAAATCAACAGAGCCACGGTCAAATCCTGTCTCGCTGAGGATCTACCCCCAAAGACAGAGTATGTCATATCTGTTGCGCCGACGCCGCTACAATGCAAACTGTACAACAAGTATCTCGAAGAACAACATGGTTCGTGCGACTCGTCTCAAATATTCAGCACTATTGACGATTTGGGCCTCATATGCAACCATCCTCGCTGTTTTAGAGAGAAGGTACTTAAGGTGAAGAATGGCGATTACGATGCCAAGAATGAAAGCGAGAGCTACAAGTCTTTCCCCAAAGCCATCGTGCCGTTCGCATTGAAGGAAACAAATAGCGGCGATAACAGCAACCCTGACCTCTCGATGAAAGTCGAACTCCTGAACATCATACTCGACCAAGCCCGTGCCGCCGGCGACAAGGTGTTGGTTTTCAGCCAATCCATCCCCACGTTGAATTACCTCCAAAGCCTTTTCCAGCTGACTAAGCGTCGCTTTAGCAGATTGGATGGGAAAACCAACCCCAAAATCCGGCAAGGTGATACCAAAGCCTTCAATGAGGGTGATAAGGAGTTGTACTTGATTTCCACAAAAGCGGGCGGGGTTGGCTTGAACATCCAAGGAGCCAACCGAGTGGTCCTGTTCGATGCAAAGTGGAACCCTGTTGACA
Organism: Clonostachys rosea; assembly: GCA_026958235.1. NCBI lineage: Eukaryota > Fungi > Ascomycota > Sordariomycetes > Hypocreales > Bionectriaceae > Clonostachys > Clonostachys rosea. Next base: position 6,894,141 of record CP110204.1, read on the forward strand.
GCCAACAAGCGGTTGGCCGTGCCTACCGTCTGGGCCAGAAGAAGAAGGTATTTGTATACCATTTCATTGTGGCCGGGACGTTTGAGGATAATCTGCACAACAAAGCTATTTTCAAACAGCAGTTGGCACAGCGGGTCGTGGACAAGAAAAACCCCATCAACTGGTCAGCCAGGCGGGCGGGTTTGATTCACACCATTAAACCCGTTGAACGGAAGTCTCTCGAGGAGTTCCAAGGTCAGGACACCATTTTAGACTGCCTAATAAGCCACCAAGTTCCCTCTATCCCCGATGGACCGGTGTGCAAAATTGTGTCAGCCGATACTTTCGAGGAGGAAGATACCGTTGTGGTGTTAACCGAGGAGGAACGTAAGGAAGCTGACTCCATGGTTTCCATGAATCGCCTCCGACAAACAAATCCAGCAGAATACGAAAAGCTCAGGAGCGAACAGCAAGCCGCCCGTGTCAGCAGTGCATATCTAACACAACAGCCTTACAGCTCACAACCTTGGAGCGGACAGACAAATACGCAACTTCAAGGAGACCCTGGCCGCATCAGCAGCTCACAGCCGCCAGGCAGAACTCAGCATTTCAGTAATAGCCAGCCGCAAAGTGTAGCTCCTCAACTCAGTGGAACACAACATCATGGAGACGCCAAAGGCGACCATCAGTTGAGCCGGCAGCCCCAGGAGCCCCTTGTAAACCAGAATCAAACAGGACAGAGTACAGGATCACCGGCTGTCCCCATAGTTCCTAATCAGGTATGAATTTGCGCCTCTGTTTTGACCCCCCTCTTGCGCAAGTCCAATTTTCTAACATTTCAAAGAACGCTCCTCAGCAATCGACAAATGGGATGCCAATTCACGGCCCAGCCCCTGTACCAAAGCCAATTTTGGGAGCTAATACCTCCATTGGCAGGTCGCAAGTCCCCTCACGCCCGGAAATTCCAACTAGCCAGAAGGCTCAAACTCACGTATCCAGGGCCTCTTCTGGCCCGCAAGAGAATCTCTTTGCTCAACCCCCAAAGACGTTAGCCAAGGAAACATTTCAAGCTGCGCTGGTCGAAGCGACCAACAGTCTTCATGCCAGAGGAATGCTGCCAACATCGAGACTTCTACTGTCAGCAGAATCAATATGCAGCTCCATTCACGAGTTTCGGGACAAAGAAGGTTATGGATTTCTTCCCGATGATCAGCATTGGAGGCAACTTAAGAGACTGCTTGCAAATGATCGATTTGTTTTGGCAACCCTTTCTGGACAGCTAAGCTGTAAATTCCTTGCTTTGGCCGTTAAGAACGAGCTCGAGCGCCGAGTAGATACACTGAGCAAACTTTCTGAGGCTGAGTTTGCAACCCAAATGGAGAGAAGTACAAGGACACCAGACCCGCAGGTATTAAAGCCCGACAAATATCAAAGATGAGAACAACAGTTGACATTATTTAGAATCTTCGAAATATCTCCCGAGGGACTCCACAGAAGAAGTTGGAGGGAGTGGCGGGGAGGGACATCAAAATCATGAGAGAAGCAGCTGACAACAGAAGAAAATCAGTCCGTACGCCATCTTCAGCTAATGACTCGCCACCTGGCAACACGGAGCCATCATCACAGCAGAGCTAAATGGGGAGTAGATCTCAGCGAATGAGGCAGTAATAACCAGAGCATATACTGGTATGATTTGAAGAGAAATAACATATGGACGGAACCCCAAAAATGGAGGCCAGGGGAGTTTGGTTGAATTCGGGATTTATGCCCATGTTTACATTTGTGTTAAGGATACCCATACATCTGTTTAGGACACCACGGGAGAGAGCCGATGAGGGATTCAGTGGCGTTTGATCTAATATTGGGCTGTTTTTAATAACAGGGCTGGTCTCCTCGGCGGTTACGGCGGCAGCCAATACAATGATAATTCTTGCAGACTAAATTGATGGCAAACTAGGTAGGGTGACAAGACGACTACTACTACCTAGGTAGTTATCCAGGTTCATGACTAACGATACAAGCCCATCGGCATGAGGGAAGACTGTCTGGAGATGAAGTGCCGTGAGTGTGTATGTCTGCGGAGTGGTTAGCTCGTACGAGCTGTCAACAAATATTGAAGTAATTCGTCTAGAGGAAGCTAGTGGTCTATGATTTGAAATGTGGGACAAAATCATCGACGTTTGGCACTTGTCCTTAAAGGCCCAATGGGGAAAGAAAAGCCAAAGCCGAAGAAGAGGGGCTTATACATGCGTCAAAATATGGGGGCAGGTACATGCATATGGACATGCCGAGGAGCGGGCGGCGTGCCTGGCTGGACCAATCAGGGCGCAGGCAATTACTTTTCCGCGAGCGCTGGTGCTCCTGGAGGCTGCTGCGGTGTGCCTCGACTCAGTGGACGGCTTAGCGGGCTGTGGGGCTCCGAGAAAACGGAGGGAGCTGAGTCAAATGGGGTCTGCGAGACAAGCCGAAGCACCCCGACGGGCAAGTACCATGAACGCCGCTGGCCGCCACCTGCGCTTCCCACCCGCCGCTTTTTAAGAGGCCAGAGGACCGACGAGAAAAATTTCCCGTTGCCAAAACCCTCACCAGACACACCTCTACACCCCGCCCAGACCCATTGACCCTCCACCGCCATGGACGCTGTTCTTCGCCAGTCCAAGGCCATGTGCCCGTTCTTGAAATCGGCCTCGCCTTCGACCCTTCGTGCCCTGTCCACCTCGGCACGCCCCAAGGCGTCATCGCCATGCGGCAGCACAATGTCCAACCTGCAGCTGCTCGCCCACCGATGCCCCGTCATGGGCAAGGCTATGGCTGTTCAAACCGCCAAGTACGGCGGTTCTGCCGCTGCTTTCCGGTCCTTCTCTGGCCAGTCCAAGGCTGGCAGGGCCAAAATCCACACCAGCCGCAACCAGGAGGCCAGGGCCGTCGATTCGCCCGTCCTCCAGGGACGCGACAAAGGTGAGGCTTCTTCCGCCCCTCCGATTCCGTTATTTGGCCATGCTAACGCCCAATTGGTAGCCCCAATCCCTCCTCCGAGCATGTTCGCTCAGGCCCGCAAGGCGTCTCCTCTTGCCTCTACTGATGCCTGCACCTCGGCCTCCACCTTTGACTACAATGCCTTTTACGATCATGAGCTAGACAAGAAGCACAAGGACAAGTCGTACCGCTACTTCAATAACATCAATCGTCTCGCCAAGGAATTCCCCCGCGCCCACATGTCGAACAAAGATGAACGAGTGACTGTCTGGTGCGCAAACGACTATCTCGGTATGGGACGAAACCCACGAGTCCTCGAGACCATGCACCAGACCCTGGAGGAGTACGGCGCTGGGGCTGGTGGCACCAGGAACATTTCTGGACACAACAAGCACGCCGTTGAGCTGGAGGGAACACTGGCCAAACTGCATGCCAAGGAGGCAGCTCTTGTCTTCAGTTCGTGCTACGTGGCCAATGATGCGACACTCGCAACTCTCGGGAGCAAAATGCCCGATTGTGTCATTCTTTCTGACAGCCTGAACCATGCATCAATGATCCAGGGTATCCGACATTCCGGGACCAAGAAGATTGTTTTCAAGCACAATGATGTAGCCGATCTGGAGGCGAAGCTCGCATCCCTGCCGCTGCATGTGCCTAAAATTATCGCATTCGAGTCCGTGTACAGCATGTGTGGCTCAATTGGACCAATCGAAGCCATCTGCGATCTTGCTGACAAGTACGGCGCCATTACTTTCCTTGACGAGGTGCATGCAGTAGGTATGTATGGGCCACACGGGGCTGGTGTGGCGGAGCATCTGGATTGGGAGGCGCATCACGAGGGAATGCCCCGCGGCACCATCATGGATCGAGTTGACATTATCACGGGCACCCTGGGCAAGGCGTATGGTTGTGTTGGTGGCTACATTGCCGGCAGTGCCAAGCTGGTCGACATGATCCGCTCGCTGGCTCCTGGCTTCATCTTCACGACCTCGCTCCCTCCGGCCACAATGGCTGGTGCAAAGGCCTCGATTGAGTACCAGATGGCGTACGACGGTGACCGCAAACTGCAGCAGTTGCACACCCGCGCCGTCAAGGAGGAGCTCAACAGCCGAGACATCCCGGTCATCCCGAACCCATCTCACATCGTGCCGCTCCTTGTGGGCAATGCTGAACTAGCCAAATCGGCCTCGGACATGCTTCTACAGGACTATGGCATCTATGTGCAGTCAATCAATTACCCCACCGTCCCTGTCGGCCAGGAGCGACTTAGGATCACCCCGACACCAGGTCATGTCAAGCTGTATCGCGATGAACTAGCCGAGGCACTGGATGAGATCTGGACCCGACTTGGAATCAAGCGCACCTCTGATTGGGCTGCCGAAGGTGGGTTCATCGGGGTAGGCGAGTCAAAGGTCCAAGAGGAGTCACCTCTGTGGAACGACAAGCAACTTGGGGTCGAACAGGCCACCAAGGAGATCATGGCCACTGGTGGCATCCAGAGTGTTACCGAGGCCCTTTTGGAGCGGGATGAGCTGCGCGGGGCTGTTGGCCGTGTTGCCGCAGCCTAAGTGGCAACAGATCTGCTTTCCCCCTTGGGGGACTTGTCGTTTAAATTCAGCGAAACCGGCCGTCATGTAACATTGACGGCCCAGCCGTTGCAATCTAGACACATGAGCATTGAGCGAGCGCATGCACGCATCTAACTCTAGTTACTTTCGTATGAGCACCAGATCTTGAGAGATGGGACCTCATCTTTTGTTTTCATTTTGGATAGATATCTTGCTTATCCGCTGGCCAACTCATTTTGAACAAGCTCAAATGGGCCCATGATGAATGCAATATTTGCTTACCCTTTTCCACCTCATCGACAGTTCCCCCTGCCCCTACCATCGTACAGTGAATGTAAATTAAATGTGTCCATCTATCAATCGAATTTATGTTTACGGTATTTTTAGGGGCTAAATTATCAGCAAAAACGGCCTTTTTGAGAGCACTCGAATGTGTTCGTATTGGGCTTTAGGGTAACTGCATATATCAAGATGTTGATAGCAACGAGACACCACACTGCCATCCAACATGTCCCAAGACCAGACATGATCAGGAAGGTCAGATACAAGAAATCTTGATGAGCGACAACCAACGAGAGTCGTTCTCTGCCGTCGACTTCCTAACACCGTACAGCTCATCAATGAAAGCCGGGACAAAGGTCCCCGGACCTCGCACCTCGGCCCTGCCCGCGGCCAGCTCAGCCGCGACCCCGAACATGGCGGTGCCGGCCACGGCGGCCACGAGGGTGTCCTGCGGGTAGGCGGCGATCATGGCGCTGATGGTGGTGCCGAGGGTGCACCCCGTCCCCGTGACCTGGGCGAGCAGCTCGTGGCCGTTGTCGACGCGGAAGGTGCGGCGGCCATCGCTGAGGATGTCGGTGACGCCCGTCATGAGGACGACGGCGCTGTGGGCGCGGGCGACGGACTGCACGACGGAGGCGCGCTGGGCGAGGGAGAGGGTGGAGTCGGAGTCGACGCCGCGCTGGGTTACGGATGCGCCGTGGAGGGTCTGGATCTCGCCCTCGTTGCCCTTGATGACGGCGAAGGAGCCGGCGGCGAGGAGGGTCTTGACTGCCGAGCGGCGGACGGCGGTGGCTCCGGCGCTGTTGGGGAATCGTGTTAACGTGGGGACTATTATAGAGGTTTGGAATGGATGTAGGAACGTACCCGACGGGGTCGAGGAGGACTGGCCCGCCTGCGGCGTTGTAGGCCTCGAGTGCCTGGACGTAGTTCTTCAGGCCGTCTGGGGTGACGGTGCCCATGTTGATGACGAGGGAGCCTCCCAGCTTGGCCAGGTCGGCGGCCTCCTCGGCGTAGTTTGCCATGATGGGGCTTGCGCCGACTGCGAGACCGACATTGGCGGCGAAGTTCTGGACGACCTGCAGATAGGTTAGCAATTCAGTCGTTGTACTAGGGGAAAGGGGGATACCGACAAGGTTGGTCATGTTATGCGACAACGGCGTCTTCTTGGCTACCGCCTGGATGACATCCGGGACCTTGGCCGTGAGGACCTTCGAGCTTAGCTCTCTGGCGGCCGCAGCAGGGTCGGCGGCGGCGATGATGGCGCTCACCACGGCGACGCCGTCCAGGCTCTTGGCCGGCGCGCTGCTCTGCGTCATGACCTGCTGCGTGTTGGAGATGTTGATGCCGCCGATGCAGACGGTGGAGATGGCGCCGTGGCCGCTGGCAGCCAGCTGCGAGAGGATTGTCCGCACGCCGCTGGGCCCGATGATGGACTTGGTGTCTTTCTTGGTCTGGGTAGAGTACACGGTCCCGATCCCCAAGTAGTCCGCGCCGGCTTTGGCTGCTTGGAGGGCCTCCTCGACGGAGCTGGCCGTCACGCCGATGATCTTGCCGGGGCCGAGTAGCTCTCTGGCTTGCTTGATGTCTGTTGTCGTATGTCACCTAGTTAGTGTATAGGCCTAATGGAGATTCTTGTGACATGAGAGAGTATAAACGAACCTAAGTCATCCTGGCCTATGTGTGCCTTGATAGGTTTGTCAGTCGATATATGCTCCAGCTCTGAAACGGACAACTTACACCCTCGCAACCAATCTCGGCAGCGACGTCAACCTGGTCGTTGATGAGAAATGGGACTTGGAAGCGTTTGCAAATATCATGGAGCTTCTTGGCCGTCTCGACGACAACGTCCCTTGACGAGTGCTTGTCTCTGTACTGAACGATGGTAACACCACCCTGTAGCGCAGCCTCGACGACTTGGCATAGGTCCCGGTCCCCCAAGATTCCCGGCGTCGAATCAGTGACCAAATACGTGCTGTAGTCGACTGGTGCCGCCATGTTGTATGCTTTGTCTCCTTGAGTGCTCGTTCTTCCGGCGCTGGAATGAGGTTCGGGTGGCACCACGCTGTCACCCCTCACTTCTCCCGAGATCTATCTTTTCTCAGGAGAATTAGCCTGATCGATGGCTATGGAATCAAATCTTGATTGATGTTCAATTATGATTAACCGTTTTACTCTCTAGGATTTTTTTTAGGGAGGGGAGAGCTAGTTTGGGCAAAAGACGGCCGATGGTCGGAATTAGGTTGTTGCTCTACCCAAATGAGGTATATTATCAACATATGACGATATTTTTTATAATCGTAACTCAACGCCCAGCCTCGGGACATAACTGCCATTTAATAAGTGCGAAGCTTTCATACTTAATGAGACCACATTCTGTAGGGTGTTCTATTATCATAGCTCCTCTCATCTATATATCTTGGTCCCCAGTTGATGAGTTTGGAAGTGAAGGATTAATTTTTGGCTAGCTTTGTGAGATTGCTAAGTGGTTCATTCTTCTCTCGATCCTAGTTTTGCTTCCTAGAGCTACGCAATTCTTGTATAGCCTGGGGAACCCATATTGTTCCTCCCTATTGCAGCATTGGGTGAATCTTTGGGGAAATCCTCTGCTCGTTGTGCCTGAGCAAAGCCTCCTGCTTATGAAAGCACCACTGAAGAGTACCACTCATGGGTATCTCGACATATTCCGCGTCTGGTCCATCGTTTCCCCGGGCTGGGCCGACCGTGCAGAATTTGACCCAGTAATGCTGGAATATGAAGCGGATGACATCAGTTGGGAGAACTTTGCAGCTTTTCGTGAACTCAAGACGGGCTTCTCCGAGGCTCTCCACGTGCCCATCTTGATAGCGCAGTAGAAGCCCCGAGGTGTACTTCTCGGAGCTAGACGGGTTGCCGTTATTGAGTATCCGTAGGCATTTTGTCACTTCAATGACGCCGTCGAGCACCGCGGAGGAGCAGTGATGATGATGACGATGATGATGATGAGGCGGATGAGGCCAATCTAATGTTGGATGAGCCTGCGACAGAGTCTCATTAGCCCTGGCGGCCACATGCCCAGAATCGCTACGTCCAAATCCAAGACTCAATGCATAGAGTTGTGTGTCGTCAATGTGTTCGAAAAACATCCGCTTTAGACCTTGGCTTGAGCTATGGACCAGCTTCCACCGGGTACTTTGGGCATGCCTGGCCGATCCGATCTGATGAAAGCGCCCCTTACTTGTTTTGGACTATGATTCTGGAGGTTAGATATAACGCAAAGCGGAAGACGTGGGATAAAGAGCTCTCTCACAACAAGCTGCCAGTTTGTGTAAGACGGCTCCGGCGACCTCAACTCCGGCAGCGGAGGAGGAAGGCCATTGTTCGCATGGGTGACAGAATCTATTGCTGCTTCGTTAAAAGCCCAAATCTCAGTGATGACCTCCTGTGGCTCCAAGGGGATGTACAGGCATATTATTTGACCTGGCGCCTTTCTATCAATCTCCCGATAGAAGATATGACTTTCTCCTGGCAAGTGTGGATGGATATTTATGATGAAGCGGCCACGAGCGCGACCTTCGCCGTTCAGGTAGACGGCGAATGAGAGCCCAAGTATGTCGGGACTTTGTAGGTCGACAGAGTCCATTCGCCGTGGATGTCTGGGGAGATGTGATCTCGGTGTCGGAGTTTGTTGAGAGGTTACAGACAACAGCTGGTAGTGATCATATTTGGCTGGCGTGGGCCACATAACGTTTGGACTGGAATGAGCACTGACACGATTGAACCTTTCAGATTCGAACGTTAAGCAGCGTAGTTTGACACCCTGAAAGCTACGTCAAAACACAAGGCAACCGGGAACAGGGGTTTAGGAAATACGTACATCTGTCTCTGCGACGACAAGTGGTCCGTCTCGAAACCTCATTACTTGCCACCATATATCCGGCTTTTGTTCAATATCGGGCCTGGACGAATCATCCGTGAATATAATCCTTCGGATCCCAAGGGCAGACATTTCAATCAGCATTGTCTGTGAAGACCGGTATTGCTTGTTACTGAACATGAGCTTCCAGGTGCCCTTGAACACCCCGTCGAGGATGTCAAGAGTCGTGTTGGAGAGCGCTCGGATGTATGTTTGACCCTCAAAGTCAACGTATTCGGCCCAGATGTCCTTTCTTAAGTCGAACACTGTATCCCGAGGCTCCTGTTTGGCCATTAGTGTTCTGAGCTGAGTGGTGGCATAAGCGGACGATCCATAGCCCGCAATTTGATAAAGCAGTTCCGCGGGTAGTTTCCGAATGCATCCTGCAAGCACTGAAACAAGATCTTCTACTATGAAAGCATGTCTCCGTCGACTATCAGACGTGGTGGGTTTGAAACCTGGCCGTCTGACCTTCCAGTAATCGACCACGGTAGGATATGCATTACCAAACATAGCTGGTGACAGTATATCATGACAAGCTCTGTGGCACACAGGGGCGCCAGGGTATTTGTACTCGCACCTGGGGATTCCAGAGAGGCCGCATGCGCAAAAACGTCGCTTGTTGCGAATTGCAGGAAGCTCTGGCTGGGATTTGACCTCCCATTCGGGCTTATTACTCAAGGTGAGAGAAAGCCTTGTTACCACCCAGGTTATGCTCCGTTCTTCACACCCTGTAGTTAGTAGACAGACAAGTACATATGTAGTAATGGCACTATAAGAAGTATTGTAGCTCACCGTCGTTGTGTAATATCCGATCACCAAGCTTGAACTCATATCCGCAATAAACACACCACGGCATCACACACCACGCTATTGTGCGGCTATGGCGCCATAGAGTTTCATACCTATCGGGGTTGGGATACAAATGGGGGCCGAGATAGAATTCGGGACCACCGCTTGAAGAGCCCATGATGTGACGGGTGGAGGATGGATATACTGGACAAGAATCACAGAGTGCTGAAGATGTGACGAGAGAGCCTGATGCTGGTCGTAGATGCCGAAAGATGTTTATCTAAGGGCGAGCTGGCGAGCATCATGGTATTTATACTTGCATTTCAGTAATCAAATCAATACATCACGTAATCCTAGTCTTGCGCCTTCCATAAAGTTGTTCTTGTCTTGCATCGTCGGTAAAGTTGATTGATGAGGTGGACAGCCGAGACGAGCAACATGCTTTTGAGCAATCACCTCCTTAAAAACAATCAGAAGCTTCCCATCAAAATGAATTTCATAAAGGAGCTTGGAAACTCCGACCTCAAATAACAGGGTTGGTTTCATGAATTCCACATCATCTCTAGTTTCCATAGCAGACAGAGGCTGGGAGAGGCGGTGGGATATGCAACGTTTGATCTCACCTGTTTGCTTCAGAGGATGAAGCAGCCTGAACCTAGCTACCCAAACTACAGCCCCTCAACTGAATGGCAAAACAAACAAAACTTCTGGTTGAAAAGCCATTAGGAGCAGTTGCACCTCCTCTCGTTTGCAATGGGGTGATGCAAATTTGTGACCGACAAAGCATAATCAAGAGAATAATCAAACCTCGCAAACCCAAAAACTCGCGTTTGAAACTAAAGGAATGTTTTGCATTATGCACCCAACTCTTCAAACAGAATGACCTCAGTTTGCAGGTACATTCATTTCGAGCCAGTCTATTTTTATTTCTGTAGATTTCGGTCACAAAGGTATTGAACTATGCTGTCTATATCATCTGCCATAATTATACACGAAGGGGAAAAGAAGCCCACAGTAAACTCTAGGACGCTCTATGTCAATATATAAAACTACAAATGTACAATTTCCTCGCCGTCTCTCTTCCCCGTGCTATCCACTGAGATCATCCCCTCTTGGAGCCTGCTTAGAACCGAGAGATGTCTCTTCCAAATATCCATGTAATAGCCCAGTAGACCGGGATCAACAGCTTGTTCCGTATGCTCATGGACTTGGTGAGGTACGCCGTTCGCCATAGTATCCAGGCCGCTTTTCCTTTGAGCTCATCGCTTGCGCTCTGGTGTATGGCTCGCCAGCTGCCCAGGTACGCCATAGTGCCCCAGTTGCGGAACCTGAACGGCTTGTTCTCATCGATCCCCTTGTTCAGTTGGCGTCCTAGATAGACAGCCTGCTGCGAAGCTACCTGGGCAGTGTTGGGGAACCCTTCGCCCTCCACGACGCTGCAGTCTCCAATGGCGAAGACGTCGGGAAGGGTGAGCTTCTCTTTGTTCCCGTTGCTGCCAAACTCAGTTTGGACGCGCATATGCTCATCGACGATGATGCCGCCAGTCTTTGGGTCCTTGAGGATCTTGCCGAAGCCCTCGATTTCCTGCCCGACTAACTTCTCGACGAGCGGATTCTGCTTCAGGCCTGTGCTCCATACCACAACGCCGGCGCCCACCTCCTCCGGCTCCTCTTTAATCTTGAGCATGAGATGATCGTCCACCCGTCGAATTCGCTGCAGGTGATGCTCAGTCTTGACTTTGATCCCCTGCCGATGGAACATCTCGATCGCATAATTGGCCAAGTTCTTATCAAACATGGGGAGCACCTTGGGCGCGATGTCGTAGATGGTGATGCTGACGTACTTCATCAGCGCTGGATACATCTTAGAAAGATCCTCATGCACTAGATCAAAGAGCTCCGCCGCGAACTCGATCCCAGTCGGACCCCCGCCCACAACGGCGAAATGGAGAAGCTTCTTCTTGTCCTCCTCTGGCGTGCTGGGCAGGGCGGCCCCCTCGAACGCTTGCAGCACCTTTAATCTGATCAGTCGGCTGTCCCCCACATCGCGGAGGAAGCAGGCGTGCTCCCTCACGCCCTCGACGCCAAAGGTCTGGCTGTGGCAGCCGACCGCGATGACGAGCTTGTCGTACCCGACCTCGAACTCGTTCCCCGAGGGGATGGGCCCGGCCTCGGACCTTGTGGCGCGGTCGTCGCGGCGGCTGGCCTCGAGCCGGATGGTCTTGCGGGCGAAGTCGATGTCGGACGCCCAGGCCTGGTGGTAGTCGGTCAGTCCCAGGCGGCGGACGGGCTCGATGGCGGCGCGGAACTCGATGGTCCCGACCGAGGCGGAGGCGAGGAGAGGGGTGAAGACGAAGTAGGAGCGCGGGGAGATGAGGACGCGGTCCGTCTTGCTGGGGGAGAGGGACCGGGCGAGGGCGTAGCCCGCCCAGCCGCTGCCGAGGATGACGACTCGCTCCTTTTTCTCCTCGCTGATGCTCGTGTATGCCCTCACCCCTCTTGAGCGGGCTCTCTTTGCCTCGCCATGGCACAAAACAGATCGAGTAATATATGAAGTGGCTGCGTTGGCGGAGAGAGCTCGCCGAGTGGCCAGAGCGGTCCGAGTACCAAGTTGCAGACACTCAACCATTGTTATTTTTCAGTAACCTTGAAGATGAGTTTGAAACAAAATATGAGAAGAGGTATTAACCCAGCTTCCTGGCCCCGTGATTTGAACCAAGAGTGTGCTCGTGAAAGTCGTTGCTAGTTGTGGTGATGTGATGTCATTCCAGACTCATGGTGATGGCCTAAGCGGACTCCGGTCTTCCTGCTGCCCGCCCATCCATCCGTCCACCCTTTCCATTCTCCCACGAGGGAGATGGCGGAATAAATCGTTCATTTTTTTTCTCGCCCCCCGTCATCTCGGGCTCATCTAAGATTCCTAGTGCAACAAGGCTTGACGGGACAAGATTGTCGAGGCGGGCATCTCGCCGGGGAGCGGTGACGCACCTGGATCTTGCAGCGAATCGCAGTGCCGAGCGCTAAGCTTGTAGCGATCTAGCAGGGCTGCCGGCCCACTGGAACCGAGCAGCGATCCCCTGTAGGAGGCTCCAGCTCGCGGGAAGTCGGGCTTGTCCCACCCGAAAGGCGCTTCCGATGAACCCGCTTCCGTGTTTTCCCTATGAGTGGGATCTCTCATCTCAGCATCTCACACGAGCCATTGGCGAATCAGAGCTCGCATGTGATGGTCTTCTGAGCAGGGACATCTTTTCTAGTGGTGGGTAATGAACGAGGCTGGTCTGAGTCACCTTGAATTTCTTTTCGTCTGAATGACCGTGATGCACATTAATCGATGTAGCAGTTAACAGTATCTCCCTGTACGCCAGTAGCTCTAGTGGCCTTTTATTTACATTCCCCTCACTGAAGCATAGAATCCAAGCTCTCTCCCAGCACGCCCTCAATCTTGACAATCCATCTATGTGTTTCCCTCTCCACCTCTTCGTCGTCGTCCTCCTGTAGCTCGCTGATCCTGGGCAGCATCTCATGCAGCATGGACAGCCACTCCTCTCCAAGACGGTCTGTGAGTTCCTGCTCGCACAGGACTGCCGCCAGCCGCACTGCCTTCTGCTCTGACTTCAGATGCTGGAGCAGCGCCGAGTTAAGCTCCTTCTGGTGCGCCTGAGAGTCCGCGGCCGCCGCGAGCTCCACCACAGTCGGGACCAGGTCAGCCTCGACGTCAATTAATGGCGCGTGTGTAAACTGCTCCATCAACACCGGGGCCAAGACCCCAAAGTGGGAAGGAGCCTGCCAGAAGTCATCCTGATCGTGCTCGAAGCTCTTGACCAATGTTGCCAGCACACGAGCCCAGAGCTCCTTCTCCTCCTTGACCTTGGGATTCAGTGTCTTCAGTATAGCCACGGCGTCGTCCAGCATGTAGGTGGCGTAGTTGGTCACGATCGACTTGAGGCTCTCAAAGAAGTGCCCGAGGAACCCGTATACGCTGTACTGGCGGAGGACCTTTCCAGTCTTGTCACTCTTTGCCAGCCCAGAGTTGGCCCACTCGATGAACTGTCCAAATACTGGTCTAAAAGAAGCGTCATTGAGCTTGAAGATCATCTTCAGTGCCCTCTCGTTCACACTGCTCTCAATTTGGGCAATCTCATCCAGGACTGCTGGTGCAGCACTTGCATGGTATTTTTGTCGGCGAAGATCAAAGGCCTTCATGAAGATGCCAGCCAGCAATGTTGCATTCTTCGTGATGTTTGTCTTTGAATGCTTGTCGATAGCCAATCCCAGAATGTTGACATTCTCTGCAACAGCCTGTAGATCACAAATATTAGTCACCATCATCCATCATCAAGTGCGGATTGACTCGATGGGGGGGAGTAAATATATCTTACCGTAAAGCCAGCCAGAACAGCGCTGTCCCAGTTCCTATCCACAGCAGCAAAAATATCCTTGGCATCGAGACGCTTTGCAAAGAACTCGAGGCAGTTTGCCCGGCTCTCATCAACCTCGCTTCCGAGGCCAGCCTCCGCAGACATATTCGAAATCAGCAGGATCTTATCTAGGTAAGTCGACAACATGAATGGAAGGTGCTCGGCTAGTGAGCTCAAAAGACCATAGCATGCCGTATGTAGTTCACCGTCAGGTTCATCCCCATTGATGCTGTTCTCGAGGTACTTGACGGCACGTGGGATCGCCAGGGGCAGAACGGGCACAACGGCTTCCTGGAGAACATCAACCAACGACGTCAAGCACAGGAGTGCCATGATGCGTAGACGCTTGTCCTCCTGGCCAAGGCAGTGCTCGCCGGCAATCGTCTGGGCAGCAGCTACCACACCCTCGATGTCCTTCTTGCCATACTTCTCTGCAATCTTGTCGACGCAGGTCACAGCCGTCAGCTTGTACCGTACGTCGTTTGACTCACGGATGGCGGCAGTGAGCTGGGGCAAGAATGCCAACAGAGCAGCTCTAGAGGATGGTTCTGTGTTGCTCTCCTTTTCTACTCTTCCTTCCAAGGCACGCAGGACCTTGTGGCGGAGACCCAAGTTGTCGCGGCCGAGTAGGTTCTCCACGATCTTGATGAACTCACTGATCGAAAGCAGGTTGAGCAGATTCGACAATGCGGCGCCACATTTGGAGTGGAGCACCTTCTTCGTCTTGACAGTATCTGACAAAATCAGAATCTCCTCCATGAGACTTCCGTACAGCCTGCGCACCTCGGTGGCCTCCATATCATCTGTTTGGACTTGATCGACAATCTCGGCCTTCAGTTTCTTGCTTGATAGGAAACTTGGGAATGCTGTTAATTGCCTGAGCGCAATCTGCTCTACATCCTTTTGATCACCTTCGTCTCCAGCTCCCAGCAGAGCAAACGACATGTCAGGCTTGGGCTTGAAGAGGTCCGAAATTAGATCCAGAACCTTTAAGAAAGTCTGGAGCTGCACCTCCACCTTGAAGCTAGTTACAAGGTCAACGATAAACTGAATGAGGGCATCGCTGGGTCCGTATCTGTCCACAAGCATGCTGATAAGAGCATAGAGGAACTCGGATGGACCGAGGGTTTCGACCAGGGCCAAGAACAGATCCTTTCTCCGGTGGGCTGGAATGTGCTCATATGCTGTAGTGAAGCTGACGAGAATCTCTGAGGCTCCTGCAACAGGATTCTTCTTGCCCTGGCGCAAGGAAGCAATGAGGGGTGGAACAACCTCCTTTACAGTTTGAGAAACAACATGGGTTGAGTAGTCATCGCTCTGCCGTAAGACCGAGGTGCCCATGAAGGTGAAGATAGGCATGACGCTGTGGAGCACTAAGCTTGGAGCCGTAGTGGCGAGTTTGGCAATCAATAACAGTGCCGCGTTTTGAACGACTGGGCTGGACGATTTCTGGATGCAGTTAACGAGAAGATCGCCGTATCCGCCAGAGGTGGCAATCTTGAGGCTCTTGTCATTCTTGTAGGCGGGCATCATCGCCAGCAAGCTCCGCAGGATCAACGTTTGCAAATATCCGAGTTCCGATCCAACGACAGTCCTAAAGTGCTGAAGCTCGGAGAGCGCTGTGAAGAGCCCATCCAGAAGTTCGGGGTGGGAGACGGGTTCTGAGTTTTCGACAAGCTGCAGCACAAATGTCACGCGTCGAAGAGCCTGGCTTAGTTCAGGGCTGGCCTGAGTGACAAGACCACGGTTGCCATCGGTTGAGCTGGTTCGTCGTCGCTTGTTGGGTGGGGGCTCTGTGATCATCTTAGTTCCAGTCTTGATCGAGTCAAGGAAGAACATCAGAATATCGGTTGTCAGGTTCACGCTTCGGAGAAGATCTGCTGCTTCTGCCGAAACCAACGCTTGAGCGTCGTCACTGGAAGCGGCCTCCTGAGAAATGTCCAAAAGTCGCTCCGCAACCATGAATTTGACGTCGTCCTTCAATGCTGGCCAGATCTTGCGGATGCGGGCAAAAATGGCCAGCACTAGGCCATTTCTTTGCCTCTTCTCAGTATCGCTCAGAATTTCCAGCAGGAACTCCAAGCCAGCCGAATCGCTGGCCCCGACAACCTCGACGAAACGAGCATCAATGACTGTGCTTTCCAGATGCTCGGCCGCACATCGACCCTCAGCATCGTCTTTCTTGAGCTCTGACCACCATTTTAGTGCAGGTAGCAAGACTTGTGTGCGTGAGGTGTTCGATGCAGCTTTGACCTGGTTGAGAGACTTGATGAGCCTATCCTTCACCAAGAGGAAGGGGGATGAGACTGCATGGCCGGCGTAGAAAGACAAGATCGCTGATCTTCCTGACTGAGACATGTGATCTTTCTTTTCCAGAGCTGCCCCTTGGGTCTTCTGGTATTTCCCTGTCTCAATTGAAGATGCAACGAGGGCAGATATATGCGATGCGTCCATCACACATTCCTCCATTGAGGGAAGAAGCTGCAAATGCAATGTCTTTGCTGCCACATCAGGGCTGAGAGCAGATACGGTACCGGACTTCCCATACAGTGAACCTGAACCCCAAGTGCTCAGATCTTTGACTGAACCCAGAGAAGAATAAGTCAAAGCTAGTGCAGCTAGCAATCCAGCCGCGGCTTGACGAACTCGCTTTGAAGGATCCCCTAGTGCGATAACACAGTAAGGGGTGAGTGCTTGGACGTCGGTTTTGATGCTTTCCTCAGCCTTGAGCCTATTCTTCACCATTTCAAGCGCAGCCACCCTAGCAAGAGCAGGATAGGGCCCGCACCAAATACGGATGAAGAAACTAAAAAATGTGCAATCCTTCAAAGCCGTGTTGCGGTTCAGCGTTGGGATATTCTCGAACTTGGCCAACAACGCAGACTTCTCGGCCGTCTCTGACACGATTGAAAAGAACAGATGGCTAAATTCGTCAAAAATCTCCTTGGGTTGTGGAGCTAGGCAATGTGAAAGGCTTCCTTTGCGGGCAGCAAGTTCGTCGATTGCGGCATCCAAATCCTTCTTGGCTGGCACGACTGCATTGCTATCGGACATGTCAACGTCTCCCTGGGCTGCCTCTGGCAGTTTCCGAGATCTGAATGAGAGGTCAAGCTTCATCTCCAGTTCTTCAATATCAAAGTCGACGTCGCGGATAACTGATGAGATGATGTCACCAGATGGCCCGGTTGTTTGAGAGAGTGAGATCAAAGCGGAGCCGAGATCTCGTCGCAAGCCACCATCTTCGTCGTTCGAGTCGTCCAGCTTAAGTGCGGTCAAAAGTAACGATTTGAAAATCACTGCGACTTGCTTCTCCTTAAGAATCGAGCTGTCTAGTATTGCCATGATCGTAGGAAGGCCTCGAGAATCCCCCTTCTTGGTAAAGCGCTCGATAAGAGCTAAGCATAAACCGTTCGCCAGCTTATCAACTCGTCGTTCCTGGCCAATTTCAACCAGCAGAGGGCCGATCTCAGGCACCTTGAGGAGGGCCCTAGTAACCTTGTTGCTGGTTTGCTTTGCGGATCGCTGTTGCGCCATAATCGTCAGGCACACGAGGCCTGGGCGGATCGTGTCCAAGGTCCACCCGTATACTGTCTGCTCCATGAATGCGGTCACGGCGATGTCCTCCAACCCGCCTTTGGACACGAAAACAGCCAGAGCCATATATGAGGCGATTTGCAGAGTCGGGACCTTCTTCATAACTAGCGACTCGGCGAAGATGGGCCCTAGCCTGTGAAGCAAAGCCTGCTCATTATCCTTCTGGACCGCAGCGCGACCGGACTTGGCCTTATCGACGATTCCGCTAACGGCCTCAGTCATAAGACCACCCCAGAATGAGATGAGAGCCGGGTGCTGGAAGTTCATGCGGCATGATTCAAGGGTATATTCCGAAACAATTGACAAGAAATCAGGATGGTGGATAGCCTGGTGGACAAAGACCGATCGTGGCGGGGGGGTAAGTGATCGAATGTAAGGGTCGAGAAAGCGGAACTCTTGCGGGATCTTTGATGGCAAGATAGACAGCAGCGTTGTGAAGGCCGGGATAGAGTGGAAGGGGAGGAAGGTTTTGAGAAGCGATGATGTATTATCCTCGTGAATTCTAGTATCAAGGTTAGCAGACAGGTTGCAGGAGGCACGTATCGCATGTTCGAAGTCTTGAAATTACCGGAATCGTCTTATCAGCCATTCAATCGCCTTGATTGCCGGCATAAGCCTCAACCGGCTCCCGGCGAGCCGCAAGAAAGCATCAATTTGCCGATCCAGCTCCTCATTCTCGCTGGCCGTCAGTTGGGTGCGGTCCTGGCCCTGACTCTCCTCTCCAAAGATGGTCGATTGAAAGCGCACAAAACGACTATCGAGCTGGCAAAGCTCCTCGAAGCCTGGGAAGCATGTCGCATACAAGGTCTGGTAACTTTGGGTGGCGGCGACTCGGCGATCCCAAATAAGAGACTGGGAGTGGGCGGCTCTCTGGGCTTTGAGGTTGAGGGTTGATTTGGAGTTGGCGGCAACCTGCGCCAACTGCGCAGCGAGCGAGGTTGCCATGTCTGTCGACTTGAAGCACCTTGAGAGCTAGGCGCACGATCAATGGCTACGTCCTCGTCCGTTGCTGGTGTTGAATATAATCAAGGATTGAAGAAAGCACGGCTAACCTTGGCATAGTACGGGAAATTTTTTGTCTGCACCTTCAACCCAGAAAAAAAAAGCTGGGAGTCTGTTATCGATAAGGATTCGGCCAGCCGACGGTCTTCTTGAGAAAGTGGGGCTTCGCATCCCACCCTGGCTTCTTGCCAATGACATGGGACTTTGATACCAAAGTTATTAGGCAGTATTTGTCCAGCACTCTTTGGTTGATAATAGTAATCGAAGGGGGAAATTGTAGAGCATTGTGTTTCCTGGATTTTAACATCTCTTTGTTTATTGTTTCTATCAATAGTTCTGAAATGATGTTCGATCTTCATGCAGGTCTAACATATCATGAAAGGAAGGTTCCCACCCGGTGGCCTCAGGAACAGTATTGCGAAATGGGAGAGACGGGAAGACGCAATTGGTGGCCGGGTATCTAGCGTAGCACCGTTAATATGCAAGATTGAGTCCAGCCACCAACCTGCACTTTGGGGTAACAAAGAGGGGTTCTGGCGTCGCCCATGCAGACCTGAGGCTATTTAAGATTCACCTATTTACACGTTTAACCAATCTCCCCCATTTCCTCCTTGCGACGCAAGGACATCGCATATTAATCATGGCTGTAAGTTGCACCCTCTCCGCTCAGCAGCTCACTCCACCCTCCATTCACTGATGCTCAATAACGAATCCACCACAGGCCAGTTATCCGCAGTTCGTTCTGCTGGGAGATTCACTCTTCGAACATGCTATACCAATAACCCAGGGCTTCTCGCTCCAGGCAAAACTTGGTGGTTGTACGTTCCGCATTCATAACCCATACTTGCTTTCTATTCTCTTTCGCTATGGCGTGATGATCTGACTTGACGCTCTAAGTGTGCGCCAGAAGAATCGATGTCATAAATAGAGGATTTTCTGGTTGGTCGTCCAGACATCTTGTGCAGAACCTGGACCAAATCTTTCCAGCACCTGTTATCGGTGCACCCAAAATAAAATACCTGGTATGTTAGGATGACCTGTGCAGACAAATCGGCTGCCAGCGGTACTAACAACGTCGCCCGCAACAGGCCATCCTTATCGGTGCCAACGATGCTGTGTTACCATGGTCTCCCACCAAACAGCATGTTCCATTGGAAGAGTACAAGGAGAACCTGGGCAAGATCATCAACCACCCCAGCATCAAGGCCCAGCAGCCAAAGATTTTCCTGATCACCCCCCCTCCCATTGACCAAATCAAGCACCATCGGCTAGACACCGAGGCTGGTCTCAAGTCGGCCTTGAGGGAGTCTGCTATCAGTGCCTCATACTCTGAGAAGGCCCGCGAGGTAGCTCGGGAGAACCCGAATGTCGAACTGGTTGACCTATGGGAAGCTATTATGGACAGAGCTATTTCGCAGGCACCAAACGATTACCAGCCCGGTGGTCCCTTACTAGGCACGTTAGAGAATGGGAAGCCGGGTGGGTTGGATACCCTTCTCCCAGATGGGCTTCACCTGGGCGGCGAGGCTTATGAAATTCTCTATGATTTGCTGCGGCCATACATTGAGGCGGATTTGGAAGAGAAGCCCGTTTTTCCCCTCTGGCGGGAACTGACCGGTTCTGAGATCTGATGGCCGAGCGTCTGATCACCAATGTACACAGTGCACAAGCATGCTAGAACCTTATTGGATAGACCTGATAGACCCGTCTAGAGGTAGAGAGGTAGAGAGGTAGCTGACAGAATAAGAGGTGGCTTTTCTTGCACATGGCGTCGTGATATGGAAATTTTGAGTGTTGAATATCGATGGAGGACGCAGACCATCCAGGCCAGCTTCGAATCTGCATTCACAATCTACCTTTATTCATATGAGACTCGTAGCTGAGCTGCGCTAGTGATGCGCAAAGGATATTGACAAGGACAAGCCGAGGAAAGAACCACACGAAGCATGGTACATCATTTGCCGGAGCTTGGAAAGGGCAACAACTTGAACATCAATTGTTCCAGCGTTTACTTGGGAGGGGCGTGGAGGGTACAAGCAAGTACCTGTCTGTCGCTGTCCGCAGGCTGGTACGTCATGGAGCAGGTCCAAGGCTCGGTGCTAACGCCCAAACTTGGCGCCCCCAGGCACCAGCAGTCGTGCTGCACCCCTAACGTGATCAGCCTTCAGACTCACAGGACGGGGTGTATCACACCCCTGAGGCGTGCTAGGGGGGAAGTCCTTCTTCCTTCCGGCCCAGCCTAGGATTGACCACGGCCGTGTACTGCTTTGTACATGCACGCCAAGCAGCCACTAAGAGGCTCCTGTCTCTGATGGTGGGTACCTACAGTAGGGGTGCACCTTCTACCTGGTAGTACCACCTCCACCATGTAATACGTGCTACTGCGACGGCCGTCCGTCTTCCACCTGCTGCCTTCCGACTTACCTTCATATCAACCCTCCTCGCTCCGTCTTGTTCAATTGATTCCAGAACCGACCTCTCGCAGCGCCCTCCCTTGCTATTACTCGACTCTTTCCCTCCTGGATGTGTCTACTTGCAGATCACTCCGCGTCGCTAGCAAACGTGAAATCCAACACAGTTACCCACCAAGCCGCCCACCAAAGCTCTCTACCATCCCTTTGTCCAACTGGCCTTAACGACCACCGTCACATCCCGCCGAGCCTGTCTAAAGGTTGCAAAGACTCTATCAACCCTTTTCGCACCGACGCCGACGTATATTCCCTCATAGACAAGGATTTCTTCGGCCCCGATCTATTCCTCGAGCCGTCGCGAATTATCGACCACTCCGATCCAGCGCTTCCCCTTGAATCAGTCCCTACCATTATCCAACCCCTCATACGAAATATACACCCAGTATAGCTACACACGAAATCGGTGACGAATTAAGACCTGTAAAGTACCAGGCGATTCAATTTCAATCTCCTCAATAGAAATAATTTCACCAATCTATCGGAGGCTTGACACAACAAGAGTTCTCCGGTCCGCCCTTGCCAAGTGGCCTCTCGGTCCTTGCTCGGCGATGCGATAAGGGGTTACGCAGACCCGATGAATTGATCCCCCCGACAATTTGAGGTTTGAGGTCGGAGGAAGGCTGAGCGGACTGCCTGTGGCTTTGTGACGGCGATCCAAGTACTCTACAACTCCATGGGTTGAGTATTCGTTCAGTCTGTCGAGCCTCTAAAGGATCGTTGTTAGCATAAAGGCCCTATCTTTCTCGTCCACACATCACCACTCGCCCTCAACACACTTCGTTGACACTTAGATTCTGGTCGTCACGCGACCAAGTCTCTCAGCTGCATCATATCCTGTTCCCAGTCCGTGCTGTACCACCACTCTGGGCATGGATCCACACTTCGTTGTCACACGAGAAGATCTGTATAATTTACAGATGGAAGTGAAGCAGGTTCAGTACGCTCAAGCCAACCATGCGGATCGAATCACGAAACTGGAAAAGCGTCAAGCAGACGACGCCGCCCTCAAGTCAGTTTGGAACTCCCCCTTTCCGGGGGTCCTCAGTGGAACGCCCCAGCATGGTATGGAATTTCATCTCGACCCCGCTGTTCGGCCAATTTAGCTAATAGAATAGGCCCCGTTTCACAGGAAGACCTCTTTGATGACTTGGATGAACAGGGGGAGCAGCTTCTCAACTCTTTGCACCTAGGTCCTGCAGAAGAGGAGCCAACTCGGCGGGGGGCTGCTTCAAGGGCTAACAGTGTTCGATTCGATGAGAGTGCGCTACATGGATCAAGCTGGGCTGGGCACAACAATCGTCACTCGGGAGACTTTGGACCAGCGCGACCGGCCAGCAGCCTGATGATGGAACGATCTCTCTCCCATAAATCCGACGGTAGACACAGTTCAGCAGGACATTCGGTTCATTCACACCATTCAGTGGCGTCTGGGCGAGCGAGCAGCCTAGGCCTTGATACAACCTTCGCTGTAGAAGATGATGACGACTCCTCCCTGAGTATACTCGAGCCACCAACTTCGTTGTTCGTTCTCGGAAGTGTGCCGTCCATTGTGCGCTGCTGGCTGACAACAAACTTCGCGCATAATTCGCTTCTGTATGCTGATGTTTGCACTGGTTCACAAAAGTCCACGGTTGATTTCTCGTTGATCAAAGAGCTCGGCCTTGCTGATGAAGTTCAGCGAGATATGGATGGCACCTACCGGGCCCGGTTGAACGTTTATTTCGCGGAAGCCACAATTCTCCATCATAGTCGATCAGCCAACCCCGAACGTCCTGTTCCCTCCATGACCGTCGCGTTTGAGGTAGTCGGGATGGATATGAATGATCAGTTGAGAGACGGCCAAGGCATTCGCATTTACGTCGGAAGTGATGCATTAAGACTCCACTCGGCTGATATTCTGTTCTCCCAGAACACAATGCTCTTGTATGGGAGTGACAGGTCTCGCTTGCGAGTGCCGTTTGTGAGACCAGAGGATGATGCTGTTTTCAAGCACATATGTACCGCAAACCTCATTCCCGGCAAGCCAAGGCTGAACGCGAACGCGGCGCCATTCGTACTGGGCGATCTCTCCTCAGAAAACAACCGCGTCGAGTATATCCGCCCAACAAGTCCACAGCATCACGGGGACGACGATGTCAGCCGGCCCAACTCCCCTCTAGGTGCCATGTCCGAAAGCACCAAGGATCTGGGACCAAGCAGCGCCTCCGAAGCTGGCTTGGAGAGTGATAAGTCTGTGAAAGCTAGGACTGACGGAGAATCGAGTATCAAAGAAGGTTCAATCACGTCTGAGTCGAGCCGGAAGGAACCACCAAGCGGCATCTGGGGACCGTGGCGTCAAGGAGGGACCAATGGGGCAGACGGCTCACCTAGGGAAACTGGACCTTTGAGCGGATATCAACCGGCAGCTCGCCCAAGTCGTAACATGAAGGTTCTTAAGCCACAGAAATCAACCTCGGCTAGGACTGGTTCCTCGTACGAACCAGCACCATCAACAACGAGAGAAGGTGGAGAAGGACGCCGCAAGAGTCAGGCCGGTCTTGGGGAATCGATATCAAATGGTAATATTCGTTGGGACGCGAAAAGAGCCGTGAGTTACGGGCCCGAAGCGAAATCTTCGTCGCACAACACTAGTCGTGAGGCTCGCAACTCACAGACCCTTCCAAAGGTAGCGAACCCAGTCGGCGGGGCGTCCGCTTTTTCATGGATGGCTCCTCCTCCTAAACCGAAGGTTTGATAGGTAGCAGCGAGGGTCTCCTGTATCTTACCTTGTTGCCCCTGTACAGGAACAGTAGCTAGAAGTAGTCACTGCACTATGTGCATGATGAATAAAAGAGAAAAAGATGAGAGAAGAAGACAAAAAAAAAAATAGAAAATGTTTTTTTATCATATACACTACTCCCGAGTACTGATTCGTGATCAGATAAACGTGTGAATGTGGACATGTGATAGATACAGAACGTATATTTCAAAGGGGATTTCAAGGTGTAGATCTGCGGCGTATCGACGAATTAAATGTAGTGTGGGCAGGATGAGAAGTCTCGGCAGAAGAATCCGGCCTGTATAATATGCAGGGTCTACTATTAATTCAAAACGGGCCATGTCCATCCAACCTGGTCCAATGGAAACCCTCGCACTCTAATCTAAGAGGAAAAGAAAGCAGAAACCCCTCCCCCCCTCTGAGACTAAATCTTCGGAGGCAGCGCACCGAGGACCGTCTTGGTGTCGGCCAGAGAGGTCTTGACGACGCCGAGGAGGCTCTTGAAGCCCGGGTGGGCAGCGTCGCCGACGGTCTCGTACATCCAGCTCTCACTGGTGGTAACGGTGATGCCGGCTTCGGCGCGGAGGCGGTCGAGGGCGACAGTGACCTCGGCCGGGTTGGCGCTGCTGACGGCGTCGGCGATGACGTAGACGCGGTGGCCCGCGTCGCGGAGGTCGAGGGCAGTCTGGGTGATGCAGATGTGGCTCTCGATCCCCACGAGGGCGACGGAGGAGGCGGGGGCGAGCTGGGCGGCGATGGGGGGGATGTACATGGAGAACTTGGTCTTGTCGTGGGCCGGGGAGGGGAGGAGGCCGGCCAGCTCAGCGACGGTCGGGCCGAGCTTGGCGACCGTCTGGGTGGTGGTGTGGACGGGGATGGAGAAGTTGTTGGCGAAGACGAGGAGCTTCTTGGTGGTGAGGACGCTGTTTGTGGGAAGCGGCGGAGAGGTTGGTTAGTTTATCTGGTCTTGCCCTTTTCCCGTAGCTCATGACAATGAATAAAAAAGTGAGACAAGAGAAGAAAGCATACATTTTATCGAACTCGTGGATCGCTGTTTGGAACTTCTCTTGGATGTCGCAAACACTGTAAAGAAATGGCCGTTAGCTTTGGTTTTGCGCCCATTTCATCTCATCTCATCTCATTTCATCCAGTTCCGTCCCATGTGCCGTCGCAAGCACGAGGATGCGGCTGATGACGTAGGATCGCTTCTGTGTCTGAGATTGGCCCAGAGCTGGCTCTCTCTTAGGGGTATGGGTTTTCGTTTGCCCATCCCGAATTCCCCTCTTTCTGGGTCTCCTCTTGGAATTGACTCATCGGGCCCTGATTATCCTCACTCACAAAAGATTGGGGTTTTCTATGTGGGAAAGTATTAGCCATTCTGCGCTCTATTCGCTTTACGGCCCGTCGCTATCCCCAAAGACTTACTGAGCCGCAGGCCCTGATCACCATTCACAGCCATCGTATAGGCGCGTTGGTGAAAGTGCGGTCGAGCGGAAGGGGTAGACTGCGCTGCGGTTCTGGTGAAGATGGGGAGCAGCTGGTGCTGCAGTCGACGACGTCCACACTGCCACGGGATGGCCTTATAGGTTGCTGTTGGCAGGGCAAAAAGGGACATACCCGACGGCAACAATAACAATAATAATAACTAATGCGGATTGACGAGGAAGGGAGGAAGTGAAAACGTCTCGTTCCCGGGTGCCCGGTCTGGCGATGGACTCGTTGTCTACGACAAAAAGGAGGGGACGGCTGGGAATGAGGTTCTAAGACAAGCACATTTAAAGGTCAGTTGGGCCAGGGTCAAGCCCACAGGGGCCCCAGCTAGGCGGGCTGTAGTGGCATTTAGTGAGGGGAGATCCGGCATTTGGGGTCCAATGAGGGCTGCTGTGAGTCGCGAGCGCGACCGGGTAGATGGATTGGGACGGCGATCACTTTGTGAAATATGAACATGAGACCGTCTAGGGTAGTTCATCCTACCCGAGGCTCACGCTGCCATCGCACTCCTCAAGGCGGACTGTGGTATCTCCTACATTACTATTATATATTATTGCAAGTAAACCTAATGCGTGTACGCAATCCCGAGCGAGAATTCGTTTGATTTTCACGGGTATAGTAACACCTAGCCCATTGTGCTAGGCCATTCCGCACTCGCCTCTTCAGTGACCGAATAGACTTGATGACTGTGATAAGTGCTGCACCACGTTAGCGATACTGAGCAACAAGTTCTTTGCGAGCTGTTGGTAGAAATACTCAAGAAATTTACTTGGCCTTCCGGTTTGGCTGCCCACCATATCAGGTGTAAGCATCCATGAATGGGCCAAAGCCTCAGCCGCAGAAGGTCTCTCTGCAGCCGCTGGTGACAATAGCTTCCCTAGCAACTCTAAGCAAATTTCACTGGCGCCAACGCGCGTGAGAGGTAGGCGAGGGAACTTTGCCTTTCCACCCGCGTAGTTTTGCAGACTTCCAGGTTCCGAAAAGACCAACTGAGTCGTGAGCAACTGATATGCAATCACTCCAGTCGACCAAAGATCAACTGCGTTGGTGTAAGAGTCTCTCTGTCCAGCGGTGCTGTTACCGCCTGGGCTGAGATGTCGAGGCCGATGTTGCATGCTTCGAACTTCTGGGGCAAGATAGGCGGGTGTGCCAATGACTGTACACAACGGCGAAGACTCCTCTGCTCTTTTTGATATCCCGAAATCTGTAATCTTCACCCACCATTGAGGAGATGTCTCCACCACCAATATGTTCTAGCACCAAATCATCAGCCGCTGCTATTCCCACTGAACAAGGAGCGTAATTTCATCCTTACCGCTGGTTTGAGATCTCGATGTGTAAATCCATTGTCGTGCATCAACGACAAACCCTCGAGGATCTGTGAGATGATGTCCTTCACTTCTCTCTCGGGGAGAGGCCTCTTCATGAATTGCTGCAGGTCACCCATTTCATGATAGTCCATTGGTATGAAAATGCTGTATTCGTCCTCATACCAACCCGTCGACTGGACAAAGAATGCCGAATACTGAAATTCATTAATCGCATGCACCACTTTTTGGCAGAAGACGAAACTCACCCTCTCATGAGAAAACTTGGCAATGGCTTCAAGTTCTCTTGTATAGTCAACGGCATGTGTAGCGTCTGGCTGCTTTGCAATCTCCTTTACAGCCCGAAGCTGCCCCAAACTCCCACCCTCGACACATCGCTCAAGCCAAATGCTTCCGAAACCACCAGCCCCAATTCTTTTACTTCTCTTCCACCTCACTTCCGTTTTTACTCGGCGCTGTCGGCTGGCGAGATTGGTAATGAAGGAAACGTGACAGACCGTTCGGCTGTTCAGGTCAAAGGTCGTATCAAGCCTTGAATCACGTACTAAGTCCGGGAGATGGTGGCGACGAGGACTCGGGGATAGTCGTCGACTTTCTGAACTGGGCGCTGGACTGGCGACCGGGTTCCTTGGTTGACGATCTGCTTGAGCCTTGAGCCTCAGCTCAAAGGTATCTTTCCTATTTTTGAACTGCTTGGCCATATCGTCGGGGGTTACCGCCTTCACATTCTGGTTACTGTCATTGATGCTTCTGGCTTGGGAGTCGCTTGGTTTATCGATTAGGGAATTTCGAGATCGCTCTTTATGCAACCGCGGTTGTGAGGGCTTGGGAGACAGCCGCGGAGACGGGTTGGCGCTCTCAACAGCTCCAGACTGAGGAACGCCTGGTTTAGCAAGAAGGGAATTTTGAGACCGTTCTCGATGCAGCCGTGGCTGAGAGGGCTTAGGCGATAGTCGCGGAGATGGGTTGCCGTTCTCGGCAGCCCCGGAACGAGAATCGACTGGCTTATCAAGAAGGGAATTTCGAGACTGCTTTCGGCCCAGTTCTGCTTTTGAGGGCTTGGGAGATAGCTGAGGACCTATGGTGCCGAAACTGATACCAGAGTCTGTAGTCGATGGCGATTTTGGTGGCCAAGGTGGCGGAAGCTTGCGCCGACCGGGTAGAGTAGGACCTGACAGGCTTATAGTAGATTCGGATGGCCCCGGTGACGGCTTCTGCGGTAAAGATCGTGTTGTAGGCTCCTCCACAACGACGGCTGGGATCATAGTGATCGAGCTAGTTGTTGCGGCGACTGTATTCGAAGTCTCTTCTTTTGTCCAGTCCGCAGTAACCACTCTCTTCATTCTCGCCTTCCACTCAATCCCCCCATTCTCCCTCTCCAGTCTTGATGGATCACGCAGAATGTCCGCCAGCTCCTGGCCGTAGGAATGCAGACGAGCTAACTCGTGTGCATCGCCAGTTTTGCCCACGCCAGGCTTGATTTCGCCAAGTTCTTCAATAAGAGTGATATTGTCTCGGCCCCAGTCAACCATCCTGGCGGCACCCAGGTGGAAGCAGAAGTCGAGTGCTTGAAGATGCTTGAATGTTATATGGGCCGGTTTCTGGGGCCATTCCTTCAGGCGATCATGGAACGAGAAGCATATTTCGTCCAAATATGCCTCTCTAAATCAAGGCTCCATCGTCAGTCTAAGAGTTGCTGGGTTCTCGGTGGTGCCGCTTCGAAGAGGATGGGGAAAGGTGGGATGAGAGTGAGCATGAATAGACAGAGATTGACGTACGACTTAAATGTGAAGGAGCATATCTTCTGGAAGGAAGCCCAGTCGGGTGGCTTATCAGGCGCACCTGTAGTCACTCCTGCCAAGTTGAAACCGGCGCGGAAAGCACGGAAGAGGGTTCCCATTTTCCTTCAATCTGAGAACAGCGGCGGTGGCTTGAGAGGGAGAGAAGAGAGTGAGGGGTGGGAGGGAAGGAGGGGTATTAATAAGGCAGACCTGAATTGCCGTGCTGTCTTAAGCTGATGATGAGCTCTGTGTCAGCCCAAGACCTGACAGGGAGCACTGTCTATAGTCCATCCATCTATCGCGAATGCTAACCAAGGGCGGTGAGCTGTCCTTTTGCTTTTCCATCTTGCTATTCTTTTCCCCTTGCTCCATTACAAATATTTCTTAATCTCGCCCCTGGGGTAATTACTCCTTCATTCTCGAGGGTCATGGCGCCTGGGCCGAGATGTGCGATGAGGGTCTAGACAGCATGGCTGCATCAATAGCGCAGCACATTTGTTCAAATATCAGCTAGTGCCACCCCCAACGCAGATCGAGATCAGGGGTCCCGTGGCGAAACGCGGGATATCTGACTAGAAATGGCTTCCTTCAGCCCCAGCTGAGGCACCACACAGCGCCTACCGCTTTTGCATTGGTTGGCAGTATCCGTCTTCGTGGTATCCATCGATACCATGTCTCTGAGCGTTGTGGTGGGTAGTAGTCACCGGCCAAGTCACGAAACCGAGATGCCGGTCAGCTGTATGAAACCAGAAATAAATGACATAAATTATCCATATACATTTTTGAACTCCAAATATATAAAACTAAAAGGTCCAAAAATCGACATATGCGTCCACCGTGTAACGCCGTTATGCATGCTGTCCGTAGCTTCTATCTATATTAACTCTACTCTTCCCCCTCCAGAGCAAAAACAACAAGTCTATTGGTATCATGCCGTGACCTCTGAGAACCAAGTACGTAGCAATCCAGCCAGCGCACTGGGCAACTCCTCCAGGTGATGCACAATCAGATAGTACTGGAACGGGAATGTATCCAGGTACCGCTCAATCACAACCCGGCTCTCGCCTCCCTCCTTGACGAATTTGGCTTCTTTGAGCTCCAGTACACTGTCTCCCTTCTTCTTCCCCGTGTCGTCCATGATGATGAACACAATCATGATGCGCTCCTCGATTGCCTCTCGGAGCAGCCGTCGGATGCTGTCGTGCGCAGACGAAGGCGTGAGACCGTCGGATAGGATTAGTGAGAGCTGCCACAGGTCAGAGTTGCCACCTGACTGGCGCGCAGCTCGGAACTTGTCAATCGTCTGCCGGATCAAGAGCGCAATGTCGGTACGGTCCTGAGAAAAGGTGAAGTTTTGCAGGACCTTGGCCCCAGCATCGGCCGCAAAGGGGTCCGTCAGCTCGTGCGCCGTGAACACTTCCCCGCCGAATCCCACCACACCGACCTGCCCGGCCTCCAGCATTGTGAGCGAGCGCGAGACCATGACGAGTGACTCCATGGCCAAGGTTCCCGATGCTGTCTCTCCCATGCTCTTGCTGTCGTCAACGCACAGCAAGATCTGATATGTTCGCTTGGTAGGAACGCTGCGTCTCATCCAGATCTTGTCTCTCTTGTAGCTCGAGGCTATGTACGGGATGATGCGCTTGATATTGAGTCGCTTTCCGGTACGGAAGGACCCTGAGAGTTTGGTCGACTGAGAAGGCGTGAGGATGAGGCGGAGCTGGGAGGTAAGAGAAAGCGACAAAGCATGGGTTTTGCTCTGGAAGTCGACCCATTGCTGCATACACTCTCCGAAATCTCGTAGATCTCTCTGACCGTCCGAGATATGTGTTGTTGATAGCTGAGTAGACGTTTCTTCCATCATCTCATCTTCATTCTCCGCTAGTTTCTGCTCTTCCTCCTCGACCGGGGTCTGCTCTCGATTGAAATTTCCTTGCCGGGTCTTGACTCCCGAGCGCGTGTCCTCTTGATCCGTAGTCTTATTGTCCTGTGGACCGGCTTGCTCATCCTGTTCAATTTGATCGGGTTTCTCGTCGTTGACTGATTCATCATCATCTTCTTCCATGACACGGCTCTGGGGTTCCTGCTTTTCTTCATCGATTGCCATGGATTCGTCAATGGGCTGAACCTCTTCCTCCTTGGCTGTGCCCATGGCTTGCGCATCTGCTGCCGAGTCGTCGTGCTGGAGATGCTGGAACTCTTTCCGGCCTTGATCAGCATCAGGCTGGTTGGTCTGCTTCTCTTCCTCATCGTCCGGACCAGCATCTTTGATATCATCTTGCTGTCGATGCCACTTTTCGAGAGCGTCTCCGAGCTTTCTAAAGGGGTTGCTGGCAGCAGATTCTGTGGCTTCATCATCCTCGTTATTCTCCTCCTGATTCTGAGTGGGCTCCTTATCCTTGGAAACTGAGCCCTGGGTGCCAGCAGCCGCATTTTCATCAGCCTTAGCCTGACCCTTCTCCCCATCATCTTGGGCGGCCTTGTCCTGGAACTCCTCGTCGAGGTCCATGGCATCACCTTCGTCATCTAAGCCCGAGCTCTTGACATCACTCGGGGCGACATTGTCTTTATCCGCCGTGGCAGCCTCATCGGGTTTAGGTGCCTGGTTATCGGCTTCGTCTTCGGCCTGGTCCTCCTCCTGCTTCTCTTCCTCCATCTCCACAGGGTCTTCTTGTATTTCGTCTCCTGCTCCTTCAACCTCTTCCTCTTCTTCCTTCTCCTCGTTCTCGTCTTGTTCAGGGGCATCGCCTTGCTCTTCTTGAACGTCCTTTCCTTCATCTTCACCGTCGTCAACCTGGTCATCCGGCTGAGCTTCTTCTTGCACTGGCTCCTCAGTGTCCGAAGCCAAGTCAAGATCATCACTATCCGAAGACATGGCGTCTGGGTCGTCAAAATCAAGGTCCATTTCATCAGGCAGGGCCAGGGCATCGTTCTCCTGTGCGGTTTGCTCCTGCTTGTTGAGCTCCTCCTGGGGCTTGGCATCCTCATGTTCACCCTCCACATCTTCCGGATCGGGCTCTTCGTCGTTGTTCTTCGACTCTTCTGGCTCGGGCTCTCCTTCATTTTTCTGCTTCTTGTCGTCATCCGCAGCCATTTGTTCATCGTCCTGCTTCTGACCCTCGCCCTTGTCGCCCTCTTGGTCTTTCTCTGCTTCATCCTCGTTCTCACCATCCCACATCTTCTCATCCACCGCCGTGGGGTCAAGATCATCAACATCTCCAGTCTCCTCGTCTATGTCGTCCTCATCCTCCTCATCCTCATCTCCCTTCTTTGATCCTTCCTCTTCATCCTCGTCCCCGCCAACACTACCCAAGTCACCCTCGAGCTCATCGTCAGCCATGTCGACAGCATCTTTTTCGTCCTCCATCTCCTCATTCTTCTCTTTGTTGGGCTCTTGAGCCAACTCCGTCAGGTCCTCATCATCTTGGATATCCTTGCTGATATCCTCAGCACCTTCACCGTCACCCAGGCCAGTACCAGACTCAAGTTTGCCTGATTTTGCAGCTTCCTCGCCCTTCTCCTGCGGTGTGCAGAAGCCCTTGGCCGCTATCTGCGCAAAACTCTTGGTCAAATGCAAAGCCATGTGGCCGGTCGCACGGTGAATATCCAGGAATCGGTCAACTGATTGGCGGCAAAGAGAAGAAAACCGTTCAAGAATGGGCAAGAGTAGATTGATCGCTGCTTTGGCCGCAACGCTAATTCGGGTTTGCCCAAGGTCAAGTCGAGACAACAGATCCAGACACTGCTCGATGCCAGCTTCAATCTCGCTCATGCGAAGTCTCTTAATCATGGAACCATAGCCGTCGCTGTGTTTCGTTAGCCAGCCTGGCTCTTGGTCACCACGGAGAATCCCTTTTCCTGATTTCCTGGCAGCTTCAACAGCAACTAGTGTCTTGTCACAGAGAGTCGAAATCCAGTTCACAAACTCCGTCAAGTCCAAGGAAGATGTGGTAGGTTCCAGTTCCGTTTCTTCGATTTGTGACCAGAGTCGAACCTCATCTAGGATAAAGCCAAGATTGGGGTTGGCCGCGATCAACTGATCCAATACCCCCATAAATAATTGAAGATCCATTGAGAAATTGGTTTCGACGTCTTGAAGTGCTGTCGTTGTAACGCGGTCTAGAGGAGTAGCCAGTTTCTTGAGGATTGAATTGTGTGACGCGAAGCGGCTTAGCCAAGACTGGAGCTCTTGAATGGCCGCGGCATTCTTCGACTCTCCCAGTTTGCCATGGATCTCGATGAGCTGGATAGAGAAGCTTAGTATCTCGACGAGCCAGCCCAGAGCTTGTCTCCAGTTGCTGCGCTTTGTGTTCGGTACAATAGACCGGTCGTTATCCGAACGAGAGATTCCTTGCAACCGGTTGATCGCTCCGTGCAATGAAGACCATGCCGTAGTAACCGTTGTGACATTGCGTCGCTGGGAAAGTAGCAGGTGAATGAATCCCTCCACGAAGCCGATTCCACGCGTCACTTCATTCGATGTGACCTCCTCAGAGTGCTCCCGCGATGACCTACGAACCTGGGGCGCTAGGTCGAGCACCTTGTGGAAAAAGTATTCAGCAGTTTCGGAAGCATCGAAATCAATTGGTGCAGATGAGGCGAGGCAAATGGCTAGAGACTCTTGTTCGGCAAGTCGATCTTGCGACAAGTTGTAGCGGACACCCATCTGGCGTAATTCTTTGAGGGTGTCTGCGAAGAGCTTCCGCTTTCTGGTCTTGAGGTGCTTCACTTCTTCTTTGTTTTCGTCGGTCAAAGTACCAGGTGTCTCTTTTCGAAGTTCTGCCATGGACTCGTTGAGACTTGCAACGAAACTGTCAAGCGTAGTAGAAAGGTCAGATGCCAATTCCGGGCTATCTGAAACACGCGTCATAACCGAGACCGTGGTGGCAGTGTTTGCAAGACGCTTGTTATTTTTCAACCATGAGGCAGGCAAGTATTTGGACAAAGAAGCTAGAGTAGATGCATCAAATGCCTCGTTAGACAGTACACCATTGATTGCTGTAGCATCCTGGGCTGCCATGTCAGGCAATCCTTGTTCAATGACCGACCTCATCTCTTGGCCAAGCACACCACGGAACTTCCTTACAAGTCGGAACAACTTTTGATGAGACTTCCGGGCACTTTCCCTGAGTGCTGTGATATTGGTATCTTTCCAGCTTGCCAGGAGCAGGACATCTTTCATCTTCTTATCAATTGGGGCTCGGCCTCTCTTAATGGCTTCTTCAGCCAATGGCTCGAATCGTTCGAAGAAACGAATAAGATTGACCATAGTGTGATGAATCACTGCCAGGTTCGGGTAGTCCCTGGCAAGAAGTTTGAGGTGATTGCGGAGCTGCCTCAAAAGCCCCAGACGAGAGCTGAATTGGCCAATGATAGAAGTTGCAATGTACAGCTCCAGATTTTCTACCAAGGATACAGCATAAGCTTGCAGTTCTGATGGGGAGTCAATCATGGTCAAGGGTGTGGCAACAACGACTTGGTAGGCTATAAACCACCAAGACTTAGCGTCATCTTCACACTTGCTGCGCTCCATTTCGAACAGATTTGCCCACGTAGACAATTCCAATCGTCTCCAACGGATAATCGTGTCCGTTATGGCGTTGTGCAGGTCGAGGACTGACCAGACTTTGCTTGCCCAGCCACCAAACTGCCACTCATATACAAACCCGTGGAGATACTCGACTTTGGGCAGGATCTTAGCTAGTGGCTCTGTGTGAACGTTATCTAGGAGCTTATCGCAAGCCTGAATAACATCGACCAAGGGTTGCATGTGGCCGATCTCATCTACTTGCTGAAGTTCTCGGAAACGAGCCTTGACCTTCCCACACAAAGAAACGAGGGTGCGTACTTCAGGCAGGTTTTCGCTCACATAGAAGTTGTAAGACTTGCTGTCAACAGTGGATGACAAGAGAAGGTCCTTCTTCTGGTCGAGAAGAATAATAGTGCTCGCCATCAGCTTTCCGTTGAGATCTGGGCTAAGATAGCTATGATCCTGTGTTTCCTTTGCTACCCGCTGACCTACGGACAAGCATAAGCCAGATATAGCCTCGGAGGGTGCGACAGGAGACAAGAAAAGTGCGCTATGAGCTTTTGCCGCTTTGAGTGACTCATCTCGGACAACCTCAGTCTTTTGAGCTGGCTTTTGAGCTGAAGCGTCCTCATCGAAAGTAGGGAACAGCTCATTGAACTCTTCCTCTTCGATTTCCTCCTCGTCTTCGGCGGAACCACGGAAGCGATACATGCTTGTCTTTTCTGCTTCTGCCTTTTGGTCTGCTTCTAGCTTTTGCGCCCAGTTTTTATAAAAGTGATGGAAGCAGTCAAAGATCGATTCTCGAAGATACTCGGGAAGGTCAGCGGTTCCATTAATAGACACAACCAAGCTCATCAAATCTAGAAACTCGAAGCTATTGGCAGAAACAGACGAGTATTTCAAGTTGGAAATGGTTCCACCCAAGAACGGAACAACTTTGAGGAGTTTTTGAGTGGTGTCAGGTAGATCTTTCGAGGAAGTGACTTCACAGAGTGAAAGGCCGACGATGAGACAGCGAAGAAGGCTTATAGTGGGAGCCGTCATATCCTGATAGCTCTCGAATCTACTGGATAGTCGACTGATGAGGCGTTGAATATTTTCCCTGACTGTTTGCATAGTCTCATGTTGATGCATGAAATCCGAGTCAGACGTTGCCAACTTTAATGGGAGGTCTATCGCTTGGATAGTGTTGAGAATATTCGAGAACTCGGCATGGAGCTTGCTCAACTCGGATTGGGCAGGGCGAAAAACAGGCTGCACGGCTTCTGGCAGTGGACCAATCTTATTGGCTTCTTCTTGAAGTCGCTCGATGCGGGCATTCGTGTCTTGGCCCGTGAATTCTTTCTCAAACGAATGAAGCACCGTGATCTTTTCATCAAGATCTGTATGTATCTTCTCGAAAAATTCTCGCTCCATTTGAGGGCGAATTTGAGGATCAAAAACTCGATCTGGGACATACAAGAGCAACGCTCCAATGCTAAAATGATTCCAGGCTAGGGCAGACAATGTATGTCGCTCCTGGGGGTTCACTTCTGAGGCAGCCACAGCCACGATGGCAGGAAGAAAATGGGTTGAGATGATTTCCTGAGCATGAGATGCCTCGACGCTGCGGACCAGATCAGTGAATACCCCGACAGTTGACCAGTCCAGGTTGCGCCAATCCATGTTAGCTCGCGAGAGCTCTAATGCTTTTTGATAGGCGAGATCAGCCAAAGTCCTGGCGCTAGCAGAATGTGCGCCGAGAATCTCAAGGAGAAGCTGCCACAAAACGCCATTAAGCTTTATGGCCGGGTCAGACACGATACTGGCCACGAGCCTTGTCAAATTTTGAGCTAGAATCGGTAGTTCAAGTTCAAGCAATGCCAATGAGGCTAGAGGAACGGAAGGTATGTCAACTATCTTGGACCACAGTGAAGTGGTGAATTTGCCGTTCCATGAATAGTGGTCTTGGCTTGCCAGGACATTGAGCGACTGAAGCAGTGCTGCCTGATCTTTAGACGTCTCCATGAGCATCCCCACCTCCGTTGGCAAGTTAGACAACAATATGATCTCACGACTGGCGTGCTGGGACACTATGAAATCATCTGACCTATTCAGGATATCAACTTGTCGAAGGCTCTCAAATATATTAGCAAAGAAGGGGGTCAGATCACGCGCGTCGAGTCCGATCCGATCTTCCAAGGACTGAATTTCGGACTTCAATGCAGCCACAAGATCATCAGTAGGCATGGCACCTTCTTGGATGACTCCATATGCCTTCTCAAGCGTAGATGAGGCTTTGCAGAGATCCTTAATAGCCGCAGGGGCCTTCCATCGAAGGGAATCGAATCTATTCGCCAACTCCTTGATCTCGAGAGCACCTTCCAGTCTTGACTCGTCGTGGAAAGGAAGAGGGCGGAAAATGGTCCAAAGCAGTTCCATGCTCAACCCAGTCGCCAGCTTGAAGCCGGGCCCAAAGTCAGCACTTATTAGGCCCAATATGCGATGAACAAGTTGCTGCTCAGTCTCTGCCGCTTCTTGGGGAGCGAATCTCTGGAGGAGGTCCTTTCCTTGAAGCAAGTGAGCCTGGAATCGAGCCTCGTCAAATATGGCAGAGCTTGCAAGTAAGATCGTACGCTCAAGATAGCATATTATGAGTGTTGTGATGCAGGAACCATCCTTCCAATACCCGGAAGCAGAGGGGCCGGCGCCAAGGTAGTCTGCTATCAAAGATAAGACGCCCGAAAGAAATCTGGAAACATGGACTGTTGAGTCTTTAGAAACGGCTGCGACGCGGTCGCTAATGAGGGATCTCTCCAGACGATTCAAAGCGCCGAGTTTTAAACCCTGTGCGCGGCGGCCACGGCTCTCGATATCAGTGGCTAACTGGTGGATGTCCTGAGCAAATTCATACCGTGCGCCGAGCCACCGGAAGTGCTCTTGATCTACAACTGTTGTGGTTGCAATAAAGCTACTGAGAGGGTGGATGGGCTAGTCAAACGTTAGCTTACACTCATTACCATAAAGATATTTTATTACTTACTTGAACCTGCTGGAGGAAGGACAATCCCTCGGGTAGCGTTTGATAGACGCTAGAAATAGCATCCACACTAGCTGATCCATAGGGAGACTGTAAGAAACCAAGAAACTGCTGAACAGTAGAATCTTTCGTATCCGCTGCAAAGCGCTGTAAGAGAGCCAACTCTTCCATGGCAAGGTGATCGATAGATATCTGGGTGAGTTGATTTGGCGCTTGTTCAAACGTTTGAACTTGTGGCAAATTCTGGAATGAGGAGAAACCCTGTATACTGCTCTCTACTCGGGATATCCTCTCGAAGAATGGGCTAACAGACGGTGGTGCAGTTGTAATAAAGATTTCAACAGCACGATTCCTCATTGCTCGAGATAGCTCTCCGTAGCGAGGATCGACAGTCAAGAATATCCTGAAATCAGGGTGGGGCTTGATGATTCTAGGCTCGCCATTAGGTTCGCAGTGTTCATTGATGCTGAGGAATCCATTGGGCTCCAGGAGAGAATTCAGCCGGTCAAGCACCGAGGCATTGCACATGTTGGCATTGTCAAGGACAAGCCATTGACCTGCTTGTAGGGCTTTGACAATCACACCATCTAACCATTCGAATCTGGGGTTGTCCAGAGTCAGGGGTCCTTGAAGTAACCGCAATGCTGCAGATAAACTCTGACCAATCTCGGAATCGGGAGCAACCGTCTGAACTAATTCCTCGATGGAGGTACAAAGCTCTGCGATCGCTGACGCTTGAAGGACGAATCTATCAAGCAGATAAAGAAGCTTGAGAGCTTCCGCTGGGACTTCGTTTGGCACGGCTGACATGACAGTTTCCTGTAGGACGTCTCTTAGGCTCACTAGAGCCGCATTAACCTCGCGTAGAGGATCCGCTTGCTCAAAGCCACCAACGAGATCCATTGCGTCAATGTCAGCATTCATGGGAAACACAACCAGAGACTTCCCAGCGAGCGCCGCAACATGTTCAAGCAAAACTGTCTTGCCGTATCCAGACGGGCTGCTCAGTATACAAGGAATATTCTTCTTGACACAAATCATGAGAGTCTCGAGTTCTGGCAAGCGTGACTTCATGTCAATCGCCGGTAGACGCTCCGGTTGGCGATCAGTGTTTCTCTCCAGAAGGGCAAGACCAACTTGGCCAACGAGCGGACTGAGTTTATGGTAGAGGCTATGTGGTCGGGGCATTGCCCCTGTGACCTCGCTGAACAATCTGTCAACCTCATCACGATCTTTCTGGGTTCTGAATCGCTGTCTGACAATGATGTCAAGGAAGTCGTCAATGCAGGTGTTTTGCAGCAAATCTTCGGATGAGCTCAAAAGGTTGAGCCATCGCAGAACGTCACGAAGGTTAAACTCCCAAGGGGAACCCTGCGCACCAAAAGACTTTTCTTTAGCAAGTGCATGCTCGATCCGAGAAACAAATTGAATCAAGTGGTTAATATCTTCTGAAGGAACTGCAGGGAAATTGTGAGCTGCAATAAGCTGCAAATCGTTGTCAGAGAAAACATCGGCATAGACAACCACGAAACGGTTGACGAAGGAGCTTGGTAGACCCTTGCGGCCACCACCTTGGTGATGAGGGTTCTGAGCAGCGAAAAGACGAAAGTTGGGATGGCGCTTGAAGACTTGGTCAAGCTCAGAAATATACACTTCGCCTCGATGATCCAAGCAAGCGTTGAGTCCTTCGAGAACAGACTGAGACGCCAGGTTCATCTCATCAAGCAGTACCCATTCTCCCTTTTGCATAGCTTGTAGGAAGGGGGCGTCTCTCCATGCAAAGTTCCCTGCTTCTGCACCCTCTACGGGAACATCCGTTCCGAAGAGATCCATCAAATCTGTCTGGTCCGACAAATTGATTCTCGTCAATGGCTGGCCACACGCCCTAGCCAACGCAGCTACAAGAGTGGTTTTACCCACGCCAGGGCTACCCTCAAGCAAAATCGGCTTCTGCATCTGCAAAGCTCGGAGTACGCGCATACCATTCAGCCTGGTTGTCAGTGCATGGAAGGCAAAACCAGGGTCAGCAGACCCGGCTGAGGACTTA
Organism: Clonostachys rosea; assembly: GCA_026958235.1. NCBI lineage: Eukaryota > Fungi > Ascomycota > Sordariomycetes > Hypocreales > Bionectriaceae > Clonostachys > Clonostachys rosea. Next base: position 6,933,069 of record CP110204.1, read on the forward strand.
GGGACCCTAAAGTCTCCAATTGAAATGAAGTCCTCGCCTGTCACTAGCTGAGGCTCTCTCTGGTAAATAAATCCAACATCGTGCTGTGCCAGCTTACTGAGTTGTTGAAGACACCTGTTCCGTTGCTGGGATACGGACTCAGCATCTGATGCAATGATAGCTGAGGGGTTCGCGCCTATACTGTCGATGAAGACAGTCGCCGCACCATGCACCAGCGCCGCCATGAGATCTTTGGCATGGAAAGTGTTCACAAACTGAACCCAGACCAAAATCTCTCTGATTGAGAAAGAAGATGACGCTGTTGACCGGAAAGCTCCTCCAAACCATGACGCGAATTGAACCATGACCTCTGCAAGATCCTTTGCTTCATCAACAAGCTTCGTGCGCACGATGTTGTAGATGTCTTCGCTTTCGGACAGTGATGGGACCCAGATTTCGGTGAAACGGTTTCTAAGTGCCGGGGAAAGCTCCTTCTTGCCGAAATCTCCGCCAGGATTCATAGTAGCGAACATTTGAAATCCATCCACTGCTGTGATGAATGAATCCTCTGTTCCCTTCTCCGCCAACAAGAGCGTCTTTTGGGGTTCCAGAACCGAGTTGAGTCTTTCCAGTACGGAATCATCAGCAAGAGATATTTCATCGAGAAGAAAGAAATGGCCCTCTTTCATAGACTCAACGAGGGCACCGTCTGACCACTCAAAGAGTGCTTTGCTCCTTGTTTCATTGGATACAATACGTAGCTGAAGTTCCAGTGGAACAGATGAAACGCTGCTTGGTTGGAGCGACTTGTATGTTGCAAGTCTATCTTCAGCCGACCCGGAGACATCTAGTCCTAGAGTTCCCAGAGCAAGCTTAAGGTCCGCATCCAAGGCGTCTAGGATGGCACCACGGTTTCGAATAGGTCTCTGTGAGCCAATCAAATCGCCAGTTTCGGTGTTCTGGTGTGCATTGACGATGTGAAGCTGTTTACCCAGCGCCTCGGCAAGAAGTTGGACAACAGTGGTTTTTCCACAACCTGTCTCGCCAACCAATAGTACGGGCTCGCTATTCTCGAGAGCGCGGGACACAAGCACGTAGAGACGGCGCATCGAATGTGTCCAAACAACGCCCTGGGCATTCTTCTGCTGTGTCAGATGCTTCAACTCAGGCGCAACATCAGAAGAGTATAGTTTCAGAGGGTCGATTTTGACTTTGAAAACCTTCTCAATCACATCCTTGACAGCGAGACGCTCCTCTTCATTACGAACTCTCTCCGCCAGAAGCATGAATCCATGAACTGCAATTTCCTCGCGAGTATCGGCCTTTCTCAGCGCCCATCTAAACAAGTCTCTCAGTGTAGCAAAGCTGTCCTTTTGTTCAAACAATCGGCTAGTTTGACGAAGCCGAGACAAGTCCTTGTAGACAGTAACGATTCGTCTACAATCAGGCGGCGACGTGTTCCGGCTGCGTTGCTGCAAGATGAATTCAAGCTCATTCTCGGGGATGTCGTCGAAATGAAGCTCCAAGAATCTGTTTCGGAAAGCCCTTGACAACACCTTTCTGCCACCGTAGAGACCAGGAGGATTCTGCGTGGCGAAAAGGATGAAATTTTCGTGTGGGCGAACCACCTCTTGGGTTTCTGGGATCAACAGCTCTCGGTTGTCATCCAGCAATCGATTAAGAGCTTCAAGGACATCAGTCGGTGCCAGGTTCAGTTCGTCCAGGACAATCCAATGGCCCTGTCGCATGGCCTGAACAAGCAGGCCTTCTTGGAAACGTAGCTTGCCGGAAGAGTCCGATATATAGGTACCCAGATATTCTTGGAGATCGGTATGTTCATGGTTGTTGATACGAACGAATTTGTTTCCTGTGAAGTTGGCAAGATATTCAATCATACTTGTCTTTCCTGCAGAGGTAGGACCCTGGATAAGAATGGGGAAGCGCCTCGTTGAAGTAGCACGGACCAAGTTGAGAAGATTGCGCTCGACATAAGGGGTAATGATGAAATCATCTCGCTCAACGAGAGGCTCCTTGCCCTTGAACAACCAGTATTGTCTGTCGCGGTTCTTATTGTTAAATCGCACATACTCCTTGCCATCGTTTGGATGCTTCGGTGGTTGCGAAAGGAGGGACTGTGAGTTTCCATGATTCTCAAAGATGTGGTGATGAATAAGGGGCAAGAGCATCTCCTCGGAGTTGCGATCCAGAAGCGTCAAAAATCCCATGGAGAAACCTTCATAAAGGGCCCTTCGAAGACCATATGAAGGAGCGATAGTATTGACGTAGCTCAGAACTCTGGTTAGTGTTCGAAGGCTAAAATGAGGCACTTCGTTGGCTCCATCTACCAGTCTTTTCTCTTCAGCCAACCTCTTTGTGTTGAGGTAGAGTCGAGCAATATCGTCAGCGGCTTGGTCATTCTTAGCGCTAGAGCTACCCAGATACGTCTTGATAATTGTAAGAAGGTCTTTGAGATCTCCATCAGGACTTCGCACATATAATTCAGTAAATCTTGATCTGATCCCCGTGGGAAGATCGCGTTTTCCAACGTCAGTCGCTGGATTCATAGCACCAAATATGCAGAAGTTCGGGTGCGCGACGACCTTTTCAATCTCCCCCGTCTCCGAGAGCAATATCGAGGGCAGTTCCCCGGAGTCTGTTAACAAGTCCGCAATGCTTTCCAGAGTGTCTGGAGATGCAAGATTGATCTCATCCAAAAGAACCCAGTCGCCGTTTCGTACAGCCTTGACGAGATTGCCCTCCATGAACGTAAAAGCAAGACTGCTGGCTCCGCCTGAAACTTGTACTTCGAACTGATCCAGCTTCTTCGCGAATGCATCCCACCTTGGCCGTAAGTCAATGAGAGTCTGCAGCTTGGACTGAGTCTTTCGGCGTTTGGCCGGCTGTCCATCGCCATTTCTAACTTCCTCTTGTTGGGCACTTGCACGCTCAAGATCGCCCACAATCTTGTTGAACATCCTTGGTGCCTCTTTCCACAGCTTCGCAACTTTGGCCCATTGGCCTTTCGCAAAACACTTCCCAACCTGTTCAAAGTATTTTTGATTTTTTGACGCTGAAATGCCCGTAGCTGCAAACAAGTCTTCGAATTCCTCCTTGAGAGGGACCGCCAATGTTCGCACATTCACGGGCTTGAAACCTCCCAGCAGATCGCCAACTTCACTTTGTTGCGAAAGATTCACTGCAATCAGCTTGTGACCCAGAGATTCGGCAAGCTGTTGAACAACTGTCGTCTTACCGATACCAGTTTCTCCCACAAGGAGAACTGGTTCACTCAATTTCACAGCGACAGCAATTTGTTCAAGTAGCTTCCTGGCATGGGCGGTGCTAGCGAATGGCCTCCTGGACTTCTGAACTCGGCCCGCAGACTTCTGTTTTCGCAATTGAACACGTCCAATGCTCCACTGAACATCATTCTCTTGGATTGCAGGAATGTAAGCGGCCATGTAATGTTCGGCCTTCTCAATGGGAAGATGCATTTCTTCCGCAATCGCATAGACCAGCTTCTTGCTTGTCTCGGTGTTCGCGCAGTTGCCGACAAAGCAGTCAAGGGCCTCCATAAACATCCAATCCCGGGTTGTTTCGCTGATTGGCTCATCCCCGGAAACCGACCCTGCCGTCAAGAGGCATTGTTTTAATCGTTGACACCATTTCAACAAGTCTCTCATGTTGATTTGCCGATCCGAGGCCCCACGACCCGCAGCGGCGAGAGCTGGATCACGGCCAAGTTTCGCCAAACGGGCATAGACAGCCAAAATTCCAGGCACATATTTTCGTAGAGTAGGATAGGTCTTCAACATGACCTCCTCCATTTCTAGTTCTTCTAAAGGTTGGGTGTGCATTGACTGCCAGAATCGCATGCCAACGATAGACGGCAAGCTCTCTCGTCCGTTCATGCCGCGTGTGGTCCGCAGGGTTGCAAAGAGGCGAAAGGAGCTCGCTGCGCGAATTCTCTCTCCACGGCTAGGTATGAGGAGCTCCCTCCTCTCGATCAAAGGTAACAGAGTACTGAGAACTTCTGTCGGGGCTCGATCGAGGTCCTCAACAAGAACCCATCTTCCCTCCCTTACTGCGGTTGTCAAAACACCAGGCCGCCATTGGAAACTGCCTGGTTTCGAATCCGTCGAGTACAGCCCAATGAGCATTTTGGCGTCCGTTTGCTCATTCAAATGCAGGGTGACCATCTTGGAGTACATGCCAAGTTGCTTAGCCACCTCGTGGACGATGGATGTCTTTCCAGATCCAGGCAATCCATGGATAAGAATGGGGTCTGCACCTTGCAGCATTCGAGAGAACCGCTCGAGATTGGCCGTTGTGGTTGGCGTCAGAACCAAGCTTGACGTATTGTCGGTTGGGCCAACAGGACGTGGAAGTAAGACATCTCCATAAAGTGCGACGTAGGGTGTGAGGGTTTGAGGCAGGGCATCTATGTCAGTGTCCAATTCGCCGTTGGAAGACAATTGCTCACGGATGGAAATAACCCGTGTTACTCGTGAGTGCTCGTGCAATGTGAGGAAGCCGTAGTCGACGGCATCTCCATCCAGGTCCGCGACGAGAGCAGCATCCTTTCCAACATGACGTTCAATAAGCGCGTCTAGCTTATAGTCGGATGAATGAAGCAAATTACAGAAGATCCGAACTGCGACATATCGGATTGGTCTACTCTCATGAGTGAAGAGTGTCTGTGCGAATTCAGGTGAAATACAGCGCCCGAACATCTTCAAATCATAATTGATGAGCCTCCATAAAGCTACCAGATACTGAAGTGAAATGGCGTGGTCATATCGCTGAAGCACCGTTGCAGGGTCTTGGAGCTCAAGGTGTAAGGGGGGTAAATCTCCAGGTTCATCGGATGCCCGAGACGAGTGCTCCAGAAAGGTCGACAAATATGAAGCAAAAGGCAGAATTCTGGCTAAAGCTGAAATGATATTGAGTTTCCGTCTCTCATCTCCTGAACTGAGAATCCACCTTGCGCAGATATCTGAGGAAAGGGTCTCGAAATGAGAGAAAATCCGTTCTGTAAGTAGTGGGATGAGAGCGGCCTCTGAAACAGCATCGAGTACATTGGTGGCGGTTTGGTCTTTGATAATTTCTAAGATTTCGGCCGGCAGGTGATCCAAAACAGTCGCATCGTTTAGGAGCGACCTCCTCTGCCTCGAGACGTCAATGACCGCCATCCTGACGCTCGTAAGGCCGTTAATTGGTGCGTTTGTTGGGAAAAGTGTGGTTTTTTCCTCGAGTTTGCTCCCATGCTCCATCGCAATGGGCAACTTTTTTACTGGGGCCGTCGCCGATAAGATAACGAGTTGTAAGTCGGTGTCGGCGCCACATTTCACCGACCCAATCAGAGCGCAGCGAAGAACTAGTTTCGAAGACAGCTCGAAAAACTTGGGACATCATCTCCCTGATCCACGACGCACGCGATATCAAGGCGAGCCACCAAGACAATTCCTCCGTTGTCAGCCTCTCAACCCAGTCCCAACCATGGCCATGTCGTGTCGGTACGCAGCTCAGAGCTGCGCTCGCCAGCTTCGATCCGCCCCTACTGCCAGAGCCTCCGCACAATTCCTCCGGGTATCTGCAACGACGAGACGATTTAACTCGACCGAAGCCGCCGCCACCAACCCCAAGATTCAGACCATTGTCGACCAGATTAGCCAATTGACTTTGTTGGAGACTGCCGACCTTGTTTCCAGCCTCAAGGTATGTTATTGGGCAAATAGCAGGCCTGGTCTGGGACTTTTTTGCTGATCCGGGTTCTGGTCCCACTTTCACAGACCAAGCTGAACATCCCCGATCTGCCGGTTGGTGGTTTCGCTGCCGCACCTGCTGCCCCAGCCGCCGCCGAGGAGCCTGAGGAGGCCGCGCCGGCTGCTGCCGAGAAGCACCTGTTCACACTCAAGCTGCAAGCGTTCGACGCCGCCTCCAAGGCCAAGGTCATCAAGGAAATCAAGGCCATGCTCGGACTGAGCTTGGTTGACTCCAAGAAATTCGTCGAGAGCGCACCTAAGATGATGAAGGAGAACGTGCCCAAGGAGGATGCCGAGAAGATCATTGCAACTCTGAAGGAGATTGGCGCTACTGTCGTCATGGAGTAGAAGAGAAACGAACATAGCCACGATCTGTCTCGCTGCTGGAATCCGCTAAAAAGGTGGACATGTGTAATAGATAGAGGGGTATATTCCATGTACAAAATATTTACAATGTACGAGTACTGAAAGAGAAAATTCCTCTTGTCTTACTTATGAAATGTGCTTTTTTTCTTCTTTGGCTCTCATAGACCGTTCACCTACTCCAGTTCCCCCAGCATCCCAAGCATCTTGAATACTACCAACTTTTGCCTGTAAACCGCCTCAAATGGGTATAAATGGAGGTACAGTCCAAACTCAACCACCTTAAATGACCAAACGCCTCTCCAATGCGACTGTTAATAATAACAAAAATTTGAAAACGCCCATAAACACTGCTTTATCTTGCTTTCCGTTGAGAATTCACCCACGATGATCATTTTGGCCCTCGCGGTGACCACAGTTGAACACTTCCATCTCTTTCCCAAAATCATCAGCCTCTTCGGCCAATATCCTGTCGTCGTCCTCCCCATACTCGCTAGTCTCGTCCCACAGCTTATTCATTTCAGCGTCTCCGGACGCCGGGACAGCCCAGATGTGCTCCCGCTCTCTCTTGTGGCGCTCACGGTCCTCCTCAATACGCTGCTCAATCTGCCGTTTGTCCAGACGGTGGTGAGTCGGACCGCGACGGTTCTGCTTGGCAGAGGTCTCTGACTGGTGGACGTCCGGCATCTCGACGTCCCCATTTGGCGAGGCCATGTCAAGGTCGTCGGCAGTCGTCTCACGTTCCTTGATGACCTCCTCAATCTGCGTGACGGCCTGGACCTCCAAATGGCCCTTCCCAAGTAACGCTTGTAAGACCTATAAATGATGATGTAAGATGTCTAGTTCAAACAATCCACAGGACAGGGCCATAATGTACCTTGCGTACTACTTTGACATTTGCAGCACCTGAGCCGTCATCTGGGGCGACTGCATCAACCACACGGATGATGTCCCTCTGCATCATGCGGATATAGTCAGAATGGCCATCCTTGTGGGCGGCATCCAGGAAGTGCTCAATAAAATACATTATATTTGCACGAGTGTTCATGTTATTCTATCCACGGGCCATCAGCAAGGGTGCGAGCAGAGTTTGCGACACACAGAAAAACTCACCCGCTCAACCTGCTCCAGGATACACGAGTGCAGGTCCTCGTCCATGTCTTTGTATTTGAGCGCATACTGGGCAGCCTTCTGCGCTGATGCTATGGACGCATTGAGATGCTGGAGCTGGGAGGTGAACCTCATGCGAACCTCAAAGGGGTCGGCCATGACGAGAGCGACAGCAGCACCGAAGCCAGCAAAGGGCCGTTTAGCAGCTTGCTGCCAGGGGCAGGGCGGGAGGTCGACGGGCGCGCACGCAGGTCTTGCATGTACGTCTTGACAAGCTGCTGGAAAAGGGCAAGGGGTGCAGGGCCTCGGATAACTTCCGTGAGGGTGTCAGCCTGAAGGCTTTGTTGATGTTGACGGCGTCCCTGTCTAGTGGGAATGGATCTGAAATCGGCGACGCCGTTCACTGATCGCTCGCGTTGCGCTGAGAAAGATGATGCCAGCCCACCCTCCCGCAGTGCCGCCGTGCCGGGGGAGCAATGTGATAGGCGCCCTGTGTTTTACTTATTTCGCATTACGGGGCGTCGGGCCCTGCTGTGCTACTGGAGCAATACCCGGCGCAGTACCTGCGAGGCTACCTGGGGGTGCCTGAGGCGCTGTACCACCACTCCGTCCGTGCCTGGCTCGCGGCGATGCTTCCAGCTGCCGGCCTCGACTGGGGCCCAATCTACGGCGCTTTGTGCCTGAATCAGGTACCAACGAGGTATTCGATTCGTACATCTGCTGCTGCCCTTGCCTTACCATGCCACTAGTCATAAATAACAGGTCGTAATTACAGCCACGAGAAGGAATCGGGTCTGGCCCAAATAGCAACAGATCGTCTCCTGGTCCGAGCGATCTGGCTGATTGCCTGGATACGTGGTGCGGCTGCGTTTCGCATCCTCGCTTTGATCCCGTCCGTGGCTTCGTGGCTGGCTAGTCAGATATCTCTGCGCCCAGCTGAGGTAAATAAATAAATCTCTCGCTGGGTCTTAATACCCTTAGTCTGCCTCTACTTCGCTTTTGCTTGAACTTACCTCGCTCGCCTCATTTCGTCTCGTCCCGTCCCGCTGGCACTTGTTCCCATTGGGGCTATCCATCCCTATAGCAAAAAAAATCACCTGTTTTTTGCGACTTTGTTCACTCTGGTTGCCTCACAATTCTCCGGGAAGCCGTTTCTTAAAATCAAAGGCTTGTCTGCTATCATCGTTAAAGATCATCTTTATCCTCCTTCTTCCACAGTTCCAAGCCAGACCTTCCCAGGGGCATCATAGAGAGCCACTTTTTGAACCTCCCAAGTGTTCAACCTTCCATCACTACACCCCTATTCAATCAAGCAGACTCCTTTTTCTAGTTTCCAGATGCCCAAAAAGCAGCCTTCTACCCAATCTCTGAATTCACATTTCACAATGTCTTCAACAACGAGCAGCTCTCTCGCTCTCACCCACCATGGCTCTGCCCAACGGCAGGACTTCACCATGTCCGTTTTAGGCTGCGGTATGTCCCTTGCATGCATGAAAACTGGAAATGCTACCCTAGTGCTGGAATTGGAAAGAATCAATCACTAACATGCAGTGTCTAGGTGACATGGGCATCGCCATCCTTAATGGAATCCTCACCTCGCTAGCTGAGCTCCAGGGCCCCAAGCCTCTGCAGACCTCTGGCACGGCCACTCCCGCCGAGGAGATCCCAGAGAGGCTCCCATCTCGGTTCTTCGCCTGCGTCCGGTCCCCTGAGACCGCCAAGCGGGTCAAGAGCGCGCTGTGGGAGCACTCCTCCATCCTCAAGGTTGTCAGGAACGAGAACATCCAGTGCGTCCAGCAGTCCGAGGTCATCCTCCTGGCCTGCCAGGAGAGCAAGGTCAGAAGCATCCTCGGCGAACCTGGCATGGCAAAGGCCCTGCATGGAAAACTCCTCATCAGCGTTTGCGCCGGCGTCACGGTAGAACAGCTCGAGGAGGCACTCCACGGTGCCGTCCCGTCCAAGGATCCCTCCGAGGACGGACGCTGCCGCATTGTCCGCGCTATGTGCAACACCGCCGCCCTCATCCGCGAGTCCATGACCGTTGTCGCTTCGACCGAGCCTCCTCTGCCTTCAGAGACTGAGTGCCTAGTCACCTGGATCTTCAGGAGAATCGGTGATGTCGTCTACCTCCCTGCCGAGAACATGGATGCATCCACAGCCCTCTGTGGCTCCGGACCTGCGTTCTTTGCTCTCATGCTGGAGGGCGCCATTGACGGAGCCGTGGCTATGGGGCTGCCCCGCCCCCAAGCCATCAGAATGGCCACACAGGCCATGAGGGGAATGACCGGTTTGGTCCAGAACGGCGAACACCCTGCGCTCCTCCGTGAGAGCATCAGCACTCCTGGCGGGTGCACCATCGGGGGTGTGCTGGCCCTGGAAGAAGCTGCTGTTCGTGGCACCGTCGCCAAGGCGGTGCGTGAAGCCACTGTTGTTGCCAGCCAGCTGGGTCACGGCGTGCAGAATGTCAATGGAACAAGGCATTCGTAATAGATGCGAGTAACTGCCAGGTGGTAATGACAGACTTCAAGTTCTTGGACGACTCTTTCCAACCCACCTGCACATTTGTATTTGCTTGATCTTTTTATTCTTGTCTGTTAGGAGAGCGACGCATGTGATATGCCAAAAGAAGCAGCGGGTGATATGGAATCATAGCCTAGGCGTCGAGATATCTTCGTGGCATTTTACACAATTATGATGGGAATGTAGAATAAATGTACAACACATAATAAATTTTTCTTTCGCAACGCCTAATGCTAAACTGAATCCCTAAAAAAGTACATTCTTGTTTATTACACAATTCTTTGATTACTGTTTAATCACTGCATGACTTGGCGCCATCAGTTCTTTGCCTTCTTGCTTGGTGCCTCGTTCCCATCCTCCTCAGGCTTGCGCTTAGCGCTTGCTGGCTTGGATCGCTTGCTTGCCCGCTCATACAGGGCCAGGATTCTTGAATTTGCCAGTTCGACTCCGCCCAAAACCTCCTCAAGCTTCTCAATTCTCTCTTCAGGCTCCAGCTGCGATAGCGCATCACGGTTGTGGCGATACAGGCGCTGCTTGGCGATCAGTTGCCAAATCTTTTGCTGATGCTTGTCCTTGGCCGTTGGAACTGGTACATCCTTATCCAGGTCCATGGAAGGTCTCACAGAGTCAGGCAGCTGTGACATGAGATGCATCTCCAACACCCTGCTGAACTGCCTAGGTGCAATCTTGGCGTTGCGCTGGATCTCCTCGACCTTGTCTCCTCCCACAATGAGCGAAGGAATAGTGGCAGATTTGGGAATAGCAAGATCAGTATTGACACGGAGGTTATTGAACTCAGGCAGAGTTCGCAAATACTCCATATCACACACATCACGCAAATCGTCAAACGCCTCATTGGGGTCCTCCACAGTAAACTCCTGGGTCTGTGCGTGCTTATGGTAGTGCTGGAAGATGGACTTGTAAAGGTGTGCGCCACACCCTTTGCCTTGGAACGGTGGCAAGATCAAAAATTGAGATAGTCGTGTTCGGCATGGCAGTTGGCTCAAGTCGAGATCTCCAGCAGGCAATTCCCATTTGTCACTCGGCGATGCCGGGGGTGTTGGCTGCTGGAACCAATAGAAACGATAGATGGTGGAATATCCAACGAAGACATAGGAGCTCTTTCCGGGGTCCAACTCAGACTCGTCTTTTCTGTATAAGAAAAAGAGTGTCCATCGATCCGCATCCGAAAGATCAAGCTCTGTAGAATCGGAATCGGGCTTCTGGCCGATGTAAGATCCACCTTCAATGAAGAGGGGAATCAGAATCTGGACCCGGGTGTTGAGCTGTTTCACTGCCGGGTCGGCGAGGTTTCCCTTCCAGATCTCGTACTTTCCATCGGGTCCATCGAAAGTATCATGCAAGGTGCCTGGAGGGGTCCAGTCGTTGGAAAGCTGCTTAGAGCCGTTCTCAAAGTCCGATTCCTTTACAAAAGCGACTTTGCATCAACGAGTTAGATGGAGTTATGATCAACGCATAGTTGAGGTTGAGATGTCACCAACCTTTTGGCAGATGGTTGCCTTCTTGGAGGATGCCGACGATATCATCTGGCTCAGCATCACCTTGAGGCTTGAATACCTTGGTATGTGATACTTTGAGGTGTGGTCTCATGTCATTGGCACGATAGCGTAGGTTGATCTTGAGGCCCTTGTATCCGAAGATCTTTTCCTCTTCGCCGAAGATGGGGTATGTGAATCTCGGGTTGAAGGTCGAAATCGATTGAAGACCAGACTTTGTCGGAGCGACGAGACTAATGTTCAAAGCATCATTAGAGCTCGTGATCCCTATATTCTGCGTCAGCCAGACATTCATGGAAGCTGTTCTGAGACTGCAAACTCACAGTCTTCCAGATTGGGAAGAGCCGCCATCTTGGAAATAAGCTGGTATGCCAATAGGCGCACCGCAAATAAATAAGTCAAGAGAGGGTATCGAAATAGATAAATGGAAGATAAATTAGAGAAGAGTCTGATGGAAGATGCGCCGTTGGCAGAGCTGCTACCTTCAGCCACCAAAAGTCGATGCGACAAGAGGAAGAGTTACGTCTGCTGCAGGCGCGTCGAGGCGCGATTGATTCACTTTACGCGCAGTGGCAGCCCCAGAAATACGGAAGCCACAGGCGGCGTGCTCAGGGACCCGCTACCCTGCAGGCTACAGGTTAGCTCAAAGTTTGCAGCCTAAAAGTAGGACATGCTGCAGCAGGTTAGAACAGCGAAAAGAAGCAATTGGCATGTCCCGAGCCGCGCTAGACCACTCCTGACAAATGACGTTGAGCGACCTGCCCGAAAGTCCGTGCTGAATTGCGGACACTGCGGACCAACCCCTGGTGCTCCAACTCGAAATGCTTGCTAGGCTGCTGCCGGGCGCACTCTTCTCTCTTTGATCAACCAACTACGGCTCGAATGGAGTTGCTTTCGAGATCGCCAACATGCTAGACATAGCGAACAAAGCCTCACCGGTCGGCTCGACGGTCTTCTCGGTCATCGCCCTCGTCGTCATCTCTCTCGTCGTTTTAGCCATCTTGCGATTCTACCTCCCCTTGCGCACGACTCCCGCCCACTACCTCGTCCCCATCTTCTTCGCACTATGGCTCCCTTCGGTCGTTGTTATCCTGGTCCCCATCGATCTTGCCTCGAGCGCCAGAACCGACGATGAGGCTACCCGGGGAATATGGCTTCCCGAGCGGGTGGTCGTGGTGGCTTGGAGGATCACTTACTGGCTGACTTTTGTTCTCACATGGTACGTACGATCCAGATGCGTCTCCCGCCTTGTCGCATCTCTTTTTTCCTATTTGGCGCTCATTCATTTTCGGCAGGGCCCTTCTCCCCATACTTGGCGAATACTCTGACGCCGGATATCGCGAACCTATCGAGAGATTACGCTACTCGGTCCGCCAAAATGCTCAGTTCATGGCCATCTCCCTTGGGCTCGGTATTGTTGGGTTCATTTACATCCTGATCTCATACGAGGTCAAACTATCGCGCGCGAAGGACGTGGCCATGGCGTTGGCCTACTGTTGGGGTTTGGCGCTCGCCATTTATCTCATGGGTCACGGGCTCGTTTCCATCCCACGTCGGCTGATCCGCAACGCCAGCGTCACCGGAAGATTGCGCCGCCTACAGACCAAGGCACCTAAAGTGTACGAACGAATGGAGGATTCCCTAGTCAGTCTTGAAGAGGTAGAATACCAGGTTTCCGAACTCATCCGGCGCAAAACGGGGAGCGCCTTGGAATTTCAAGACTGGATCGAAGAGTTGCAGGAGATGGCGAATATCGGCGAGAGTCAGTCCCGACCCGGAACCACCGACCCCAACTCACGGGTAATACCAACTGTCATCACGGATAAATTCCTTGCCAGCTTGACGCGGAAGCTCGTCAACGCACGCCATACCCGATCTCGATATTCGGACGAGTGGGCGCAGCTCATACAAGAAGCACACGAAGCACAAGCGATCATCGACTCGGCAGCCTCAAAGAAGCTGGATTTTGGTGATGCCGACCCCCACGCAGGCTGGTGGAGCAGAACTAAGTTCCTTACCCCTTATACCAGATATCTGCTATATTTCCAGATCCTGCCGGTCGCAAACTTCTTGCTCGGGGTTCTATGCGCGGTGGCTTCCGCTTCGATCGTGTGGTCCGAAGTTATCAAGGTCGCTGCACCCAACCTATCACTCATTCGTCTAACTGTTGTCCACCACTGGAGCCAAGGCAGAGCCGAAGTTGGCTTCGCTGGACAAACAATCTCGACATTCTGGGTATGCTACATGTTTGCCGCAGCGCTCACGTCGGTCACAGAGGTGCGAGTGTGGCGTGGAAGAGCTCTAGTGAAGCGCAATACAGCCTACGAGTCTGCCTTCTGGTACGCAATGCTGGTAGCCAGGCTCAGCGTCCCCCTTTCCTACAATTTCGTCACCTTCCTATCCCCAGATGTATACAAGAAGACAATCTTCTTCAAGTTCCTAGGACAGTCCATTGTCTTAACCGATATTGGTCGCTGGTTCGATAGACTCTTCCCAGCCTTCATCTTAGTCCCGGTTCTCGCCACCATTTTTGGTCTCTATAAGAAAGTAAAGCGTATTTTCGTCGGCCTGGACGTCATCGAAGACGAGGATGAAAATCCCACGGGGTATGGAACGGGTTCGTGGCGGGAGGGTCGTGATCTCATTGACCGGGAGCTCCGTGGGAACTCTCTCCTCCGTCGACGAGACGACGGCTTCTCAAGACTGTCAACCACGGCTGCTGGCGGCACAGCAGGCCGATCCGCGCCAGTTCTTTCTATCCCAGCGGCCAGGAATGCAGCGACCTCCCCTTCGCCCTCGCGAGCTGCGTCCAACGCCAATCGCGCAGGCCCCTCTTCATCATCCCGGGGTCGCGTAATTGATGAGCCGGAAGATGAGAACATCTTCTCCATCATCGGCCATCGCATGAAGAACACGATGGACACCATCGAGACTCCCAAGTGGATGCAGGGCTTTGGTCAGGGGATAAAGACCCCCAAGTGGATGGGCGGGGCCGAGGATGGCGAGCAATCGCAGGGTGCAGAGCGCGGACGCAGCAGCTCGGATATTAGAAGATGGTTTGGGGGCGATGGACATATTCGCTTATAGCACTAATTTCTAAATCATGGGTTGTCTCTCCCATTGCTTTGTTTTGGATGTTCAGCAGTTCTCATATTTGGCGCAAAATGGAATCATCAGGTTGAGCCTGTGTTATAGGATATCCTAAATAGAGCATATATCAGGTATTAATTGTCAAAGACTATAGAAGTATAATTCCGTAAACGATATATCCTCTTTTTGGTCATTGCCATTGGTAACAAAAGGTTTGCCAAATTCAGCCAATATGTGTATCCCGAGACCTGTTTTTTGTCTCCCAGTCTTTTTTTCTTTTGTTGCGTTCATTCATTGCTTCATCAGTCATGACAAAAACATCTGCAATCCAAAATACCCGAATATCAAAAAGAGCAACAAGCACCGAAATCGTGTGGCGTCAAACACGTCGTTCGGTCCTAGGCCTTCACCGGCTGCGTCGACGAGTGCCACGTATTCGCCTTGCTCATTGTCCTCTTCCTCAGATGGAACATGATGTCCCTCTCCATGTCCTCAATGTTCTTCTCCAGGAGCGCGTCCTCCTCGGCGTGCTGGGCCTCGCGGCGGCGGTCGACGTACAGCCAGAGCACCACGATGATCACGGTTATGGGCACGGTCACCGCAAAGTAAATCCACAGCTCGACTGATACCGGCTCCGCGTCTATTTCAGTCCAGTTAGCACCATCGATAAAAGGGGGCGGTGGTGTTTCTGTTCTACAAAGGAGCTGGAAAACAAACCTGCTTCAAAGTTGAAGAACGACATCCCAAAGACAGAGGCCAAGTACGTCCCCGGCAAGAACAGCGCACCAAGAAGCGACAGTGTCTTCATCGCCGTGCTGTCTCTCTTGCTCGCGTGGGCAATTCGTCTCTGCTCTCCAGCGATTTCAAGGTTCAGTCGGGCCTCTCGCTGGGACATGATGTTGTAAAGCTAAAATGGGAGACAGAGTTAGCTTGGAAATCATCACGCCTAGGAGTGGAATAAGTTTGAGGGACGACCTACCGCTTCTCTTTGGACCTTCAACCTCTCCAGCGTGGTGTGGATGTAATTCTCCAGTCCCTTGAGCTTCGCCTTGTAGAAATCAATTCTCGACATCATGTTCTTGTGCAGCTTCCGCAGAGCCTTCCTCTCGGCCCTCGTGGCATCGCTCAGCCTCTCCTCGTCAATATATGCCCACTTGCCCCAGAAGCTCGCCAGTGCCTTGTCGATCTCCCTGGCGACACCTTCATACGCCTGCGGCCGCTTCCACATAACGTGGCTGTGGCACTCGACGAGGTCTCGACTCAAGCCGTCAATCTCCAGCAGCCCATCTTGAAAGTACATCTCAGACTCCTCAATCTCGTTGCGCAAGCTGACGGCGTTCTCCAGGCGACGCAGCCAGTCGCGCGCATCACGCTGCTTCTGGTCATTCGTGGGGGACAGATCATAAGAGAACAGGATGATCGGGAGCAGCATAGGATGGCCAACCTGGCGGGTGCTGGCCTTGAGGTGCTCAAGGGCCTGCACGACCTCAGAGCTCGACGTGCCCTTGATGAAGCCCGAGGTGATGTTTGTGGTGAAGGAGTAGGAGAGCATCATCTCCCATCCGCGAGTCCTGCCCTTCTTGCGGACATCGGACTTGCGCTGCACCAGATCTATGACGGAAAATTCAGTACTAATTCTTGCATGGCATGATCCCATCACCATGGAGCGGGCAATTGCTTACGCATGTGAGGATCGTCGTCATCGTAATCCTGAGCACTCCAGAAGAAAGGGCCTACAACCGATGTGGTCTCGATTGACCTCATTGGGAGGCTGAAGCCCTGCACCATGCTCCTATAGCTCTCTTTGGGCAAAGATATGACCTTTGGCATGAAGGTGTCTGGATGCTTGGCGTTCTGCTGTACGCTATCGGATCACAGGTTAGACCATACAACGAGCGCCGGCCTGCCATGGCGGTGAAGATGATACGCTGTTCGTGTACTTACATCAGACGCATCCCGCTCAACAGCTGCGTATCCCAGCCATTTTCCACCTCTGGCGCGGTGAACACTCCCTTTCCCATCAAGTTAGCTACGCTCACGAAGATGAGACCATGGAGCACACACGAAGAACCTACCTGTCGATATACGAAATTGTCAAACTCATCAAGCGGTAATATATGGTCCTCGCATGAATTGTATAAAGAATTCTGCCCTGCAGTCAGTAACGGCAATCGATTCAGATCCTCCGGCACATGCCATCTTCTGGTGGTGGGGGCCATCTTGACAGCCGTCGCCGCCCACTTACCGAGTAGTTGAAGATCTCGACATATCTCGTCGCTTCAGATACCTCACGACAGTCAGAAAGGAATTGCTCAAACATATACTCCTCCATATTGTCTGCCGCGCTCTGGCCAGTCGGAATAACTCAAAGGCCAAGGTGAGCTGGGGAGAGGCGGTGCGCTGCAATGCAGTGCGGCATTGGGTGTATTTCTTTGCAGGTAGGTAAAGGAAGACACTGAGACAAGGGGATCGGACCAGCCAGTCTAATGCAGGCAGAGACCGGGGTGTCACCAACAAGGGAGAGATTGGCTGAGTGACATTCCCGCTCATTTGCTGCACCACGCTGGATGTGGGGGGGTCATTGGTCCGTATCCGCGAATTAAACCGACATTACTTCCATGGGGTATCCTGCCTCTAGGTCAGGGAAGACTGGACGTGCAAAAGGAGCTTGATGGCAGGTGGTTCTTTGTTTGAGGTAGTTCAAGGGCCGAAATAGAGAGTTTCGCTATACTGGTTATTCAACAAGATAGGGAACCGCAAAATACAGATATTCATAATTAACTGCTTCCTGCGGACATATTGATTCTGACGGCGGTGGGTTCTGGGCGGCACAAAGTCTAGCTTCGCTGCCTACGTGAAGTCAATCCATCTGACCTCGCACCGAGTATCGAGGGTGTATGTTCTTAGGGCTTTTCGCGATCATCACTATTTAATCACTCCGTGAACGCGAACCATGGGCTACTGAATTCCACCTATTCCCTCCCACTCACCACCGAGCAATCGTTCTTTTCATGGACAGGCAGATGCAAGTCATGCCTCAGCTAGCGAGATCACGCCCAGGTGATACTGAACTCAAATTTAGGCAGAGCAGAACCGCACGTATGGTGTTTTTGTGTTTTTTTTTTCCCATTTAAACCTGAAGACTTTAATTAACACACACGCAATTCGGCCGTTGACTTTTAGACTGTTGCAAAGGTGTACGTGCATCCTCAAAATTCTGTAAAGAGGTGTCCATAACTAGTGGAAAAGGTTAGCCACATGTCTAGCTGTTGCCTTCACCCAGATCAGACAAGCGGGTTCGTTGGTTAGTTTATAGACTTACTCATCGTTTCCACTTGTTGCGCCATACTTCTCCGTCTCTTCAGGGTATTTGTCGAATTGGCTGGCATCTCCAGCCCCTGCCTTGACTGGTGGCGTATATGGAGCATCAATATCCTTGCGAGCAAGTCTGTCCCAAGTGACCTCAGCGAACCAAGGGTGGTTCTTCACATCAGCAGGTCCTCCGTAAAGGTTACCCAATCTCTTGGTAAGATCGGGCGTGATCAGTTTCTCAAGGAGGTCGTGGGCCTCAGGGACGAGGTATGCCGGATACTTGATCTTTCCCTTGAGGATGTTTTCGTAGATGCGCATTGGCGAACCACTATCCCAGAATGGCGTGTAGCCACAGAGCATCTCGTATATCAAAATACCAAGAGACCACCTATCAGAAGAATCCCAAGGTCAGTAAAGAGAGTATGAGACCCATCATGCTAATTCCGTATGAGCGACTCACCAGTCTACAGATTTGTTGTAGCCCTTGTTAGAGACTACTTCAGGCGCGAGATAGTCCGGAGTACCGCAAAGCGTCCATGTCTTGTCCGGTACTTTCTTCGCAAAGCCAAAGTCGGTGATCTTAAGATGCCCGTGTCGGTCGAGTAATAGGTTTTCAGGCTTCAGATCTCTGTAAATGATGTTCTTGGAGTGAAGGTACTCCAGAGCCAGTGTAACTTCAGCGGCGTAGAATTTGGCGACCGGATTTGGGAATCGCTACGACAGGAGCAATCAATCTGTTAGTATTGAAGTCCAAGCGGCCATCAGGCAAGCAGATAAGATCAAAGCTCAAGCAATTGCAAGTGAAACAACAACCAAAGTATCGAGTCAAAAAAATAACCGTGGAGTGTAAACCAAGGAGCGGTGTATCAAGTAACGACTTACCCCAGACTTTCGCAGCAATGAGAAGAGCTCGCCACCTTCAACAAAGTCCATGACCATATACAAGTTCCTGATGTCCTGGAAGGTTCCCCAAAGAGTGATCAGGAAAGGATGCTTGACGTCGCTCAGCATGCGGCGTTCGTCATTGGTGTGCTCGACCTGTTTCATTTTGACGACCTGGGCTTTCTTTAACACCTTAATAGCATAAAAGCGCTGGTTATGCTTGGACTGAACCAAGTGCACTCGCCCGAAGCTACCGGTGCCGAGGGTCCTCTGGATCTCAAAGTCGCCCAGCGAATACTTGCCCTTGGTGACACGGGGCTGCGTGGATTGAGCCTGCGCATTCTGATATTGGGCTTGCTGGGTCTGATGCTCATTCTGATGTTGGGGCTGTGATACTTGGGGCGGCTGCTGCTGCTGTGCTGGTTGCTGTTGAGGCTGCGCCTGCTGTTGATGTGGCTGCGGTGAGGGTTGCGATTGGTGTGCCGGGGTCGGCGTATCGACCTGCATCGGGGTCGCCATGTTCTCGGGCGGTGATAGAGGTTGTGCGGCTTGGTGTTGCGGGTGCTGGAAGTTAGGGTCGGTGCCGGGACTGACACTGAGGAGGGGCGCGGCGATGGGCTGCAGCCCTAGTGAGGTAGGACTGGCGACAGTTGAGGAATTGAGGTTCTGCTGGTCGGCGTGGGAAGCCCCGTCATGCTGCTGGGGAGGATTGACTAGGGTATTAAGGGAAGGGCTGGGGATGGTGGTTTGCGTCTGCGAGTCGTTGGACGGCTTTTGGCCAGCACCGTTGATGGTGGTAGCTGTGGCGGGAGTCGCCGAGCTTGCGCCTGCACCAGATGTGTTAGCCAGTGTCGATTGCACCTGCCGGTGCTGCACAGGGCGAGCCGCACCTTGATCCTGAGGCTGTTGCTGCTGCTGCTGAGGAGGAGAAGGGTTGATGGCGGGGGGGTTGCTCTGGGCGTTTTGATCCTCTCCAGCCCCGCCAGACGCCGGCGCCTGCCGTAATGCAGCCGATTGACCAAGCGGCACTGCTCCAGACGATGGTTGCGGCCGGTCTGCGGAGGCCAATGGAGCTTGGGGCTGCTTCGGGTGGAGGTGGGAAATGAGGGAATCAGCAGCCTTGGACGATGCCGACGATGTGGTCTGGGTGACAGGGCTTGCCAGGTTGGAGGTGGTGGAGGTTGAGTGATCGGAGTGGCCCTCCTTCGTCCACTTCTTGAGGAATCCAAAGCCAGGCATTGGGATGGACGAAAGCGGCAGTGGCACCTCCGGCTGGATACCTAGTACCAAGTATGGACCTACTAACCTATTGTTAGGTGCTACGTAGCCCCAAACCAAAACCAAGCACGGTGACGGATAGGCGAAGAGCTAGGAGGCAAGGTGGAGATGATGAGGTGCGCGGCAGGCGGCAGTCAGTGGAGCGCAGAGCACGCTTGAGACTGTCACCGCAATTGGCCCAGCTGTGAAGAACCAGGTCGCAGGGGATACGGAGATGGAAGTGCAAGGTAGGCAGACAGGGAGGGGGGAACAGGAGGGCAGGAGAATGGCAACAGGAGATGTGGTGGGATGGTGATGGGCAATGGGTAAGAACGCGGTTGAGAGAGCTTTGAAGCTAACGGACGAAGATCATACTGTACCTTGTGGAGGTCCCAAAGACAGCTCTAAACTCTGGTGAGCGCGGCGTCGTTCCTCGCCCACTCCCGCTCAGGCGTCTGGCTGGGGATGTCGACGGTGCTGCTCCTGCGGCTTCACTCAGCGAAAAGGCCCGCACTTCGCGGGGTCGAGTCCGAGGCAGCGGTTGGCGATGGCAATCAATCAATGCGACCCAAGGCGGCGGCAGCACCCCTCTTGAAATTCGATCCAATGGCAGGCAAAGACCGGCGTCAGTGTGACCAGATGATCGGGAAAGGCGTCAGTTTCGGCTGTGGGCTGTGTCACTCGCAGGATGGATTCTGCTCATGCAATTCGTTCATTTATCAAGGACGGAGGGAAGCACGTAGCCGAAGAAGAGAGATATGTTGCGAAATATCCCGCCGATCGGGCTCTGTTAAACCACTGCTATGTAGGCTACGTCTTCCAGCTATCTACCTACCTACCTCCCTGGGAATGCATCCATTGGACGGAAAGGTCTTTGCACACTGTACCCAGACGCATCTGGCGCCCGCGATCGCCGCCGGGTCAAGGAGACGCGCGCGATGGAGGGTTTGGTTGGTTGGCTCATTGGCTAACTTGCAGCATTGAGTTTCTCCCTTTCCCCCTTCCAGCTCGACTAGCCCTCTTGGTCCGGATTCATCAGCAAAGAGGAGTGACTTAGCAAACGGCGTACATACGTCACGTCAGCGACAGAGTTTGTGGAGGTGATGCATGCGGAGAGACTTCGAGTTATCATTTGTTTCAGGGTCAGGACCAAGACAGCCGCTTGGTGCAGCAACTGCCCAAGCCTTGACTGTTCCAAAAAGACCCGGATCCGACTTCCCCTCGGATGGCATAATCGAGGACGATCGTTTCAGCGATCGAACTGGAAGGATTGCAGTTTTCAGGTCTATCCCAATACATCCTCCTATCTACAGCCCTTGGCACCTCTTCCCGCTCGCTACCTCAATCACAGCATTGTCGAGTTGACACGAGCTTGCGAATCCAAGCTTTCAATTGCATTCCGCATTCCATCGGGATGTACTTATAGGACCCCATCAAGCATTAATGAGCTTCAGGTGGGGGACCTGATTGCGGAGTAACCCCAGTCGCGACCAATTTAGTAACCTCTCTAACCCCTTCGCGGTGGCGGCACCTATTGACATTCTCTGTGTTTAACCTTGGCTGGAACACCTACTTATTTAGTCGCATCCAGTAGCTGGCAACAACTCTTGACCATGGATACCATCCAGGTGCCGGAAGGTTTCCTAAGCTGCGCCGCTTTTAAACTGAGCTGCGATCGGGTGTAGAACAGCCAAGTCCGCAGATTCGATGGCATTCAGATAATGATTCCCATCTCCCAAAGATCCACCGGACAAATCTACGCCTCGCTCTGATATTGCTAGAAGTCATAAAGACTTGCATTGGCCCTATGAGCAATTAGCTTCGTGCTGATGTGCTATCAATGTGCGTGGCATTTCCTATCAACACGACCGTAGGAAGGGTGAGGTTAAAGTTTACAAGGCAGGGCAGCATCTAGGTATGCAAATAGCTAAGCCACCAAGTCTAGGTAAGAAAGAACACATGAAAGCAAGTGTTGGTGTAGAAATTTATCCTATAATACTCTGACAGCCTCATAATAAATCAAGTCGAATGTGCAGGAGGGATGATAGGCCATTGAGACAAAAAGACCAAACTTTTCTTTATGAAACGGTACTTAGGTTCACAGACTTGTAATCATTTTTAAAAAAAAATTGCGAAAGGGAGGAAGGTAGGCAGGGGAGAGATTAACTAAGTGCTAAGGTAGTAAGAAATGGACACCAAATCAACCTCAAACAAGTATGACGGAATAGTTACCCTACCTCTTTCACCTGGTTAAGTGATCAGTCATATGCGCCCGCGCGAGTTATTCTCATCTTACCGCAAGCCAATGCAGTCTCTCAGCCCTCCAGACAACATCTGACCAGATGTCCCGTGTCCCAGATCTACGAATGATTCTACTTCAATGATCCGGCATTAGACCGCCGATGCTCCACGGACTTCAACAAGTGAAAAAAGAACAACTATAATGTCATGTTGTCTGCACAGGGCATCTTTTTAGTTACAATTCCCAACCAACCAACTGTTCGATAACCCAAGAACACGGCCATAGGATGACCAAATACACAATGAAATGCCCCATAGCCCGTCCATGCAACCAATTCGCGCGACTCCTGGCCATTTCTCGAAAGACATCTCATTACCTACACCTACACCTACACCAACATCGCGACGCGGATCGTGCCCCCCTCCAGACCTCCCGTTGAGTAGGGATATAGAGATAAGTGCTGCACCCTCTCAGATTCCACGATGCGCGAAAACTTTAGAAACGGGTCTTGGTCTTGGTGCGGTACGCAGTATACCCTACGTAGGCACCGCCAACAAGCAGGAAGAAGATCAGGATCTTGGCGAAGAACCAGCCCCAGCTGCCACCCTGCTTGGGAGGGGTCACCCTGTTCTTGTTGCGCCCCTTGCCACCAGGAGACTTGCTGCTGCCAGCAGTGCTGGGGCTCATGTACAGGTTCTTGGCCTTGACAGAAATGATGTCGTGGTTGTCGCTGAGCTCGCCAGTCTCGGCGCTGAAGCCAAGGTAGGCAATGTTGGGGATGGCAGGGGGCGTTTCGATGTCGAAGCAGGTCATCCAGTCAGTCTCCTTCTTGTATTGCAGCTCCAACTTCAGCTGCTTTTCCTGGAAATACGTCAAGCGCATCTTGGTCGGGATGCTGGAATGGCGGATTCCACGGGCCGAACATCCAGCCAGCTCCGTGTTCTTGCCATCGTTGCCCTTGTCGTAGGGGGTCTGGCCATCACCGAACATGGCCATGACATAGGGGAACACGACACCAGGGCGGTTGTTCTTGTACGTATCTACAAAGATACCAAGACCCTCGAAGTTGTCGGTGTGGCCAAAGACATCGCCCTGTTGTCCTCGCTGGCGGGTAATCCACATGGCGAAGCCATCACCGTATAGCTGGTGCTTTCCGGAGATCTTGAACTCAACCTCGACCTCCCAGTTGGTAGCGGTAAGCGGTACGCGCGAAAACAGCCAGCCGGCTTGCGAAGGGGCATCGGTGGTCAGGCGGATATATCTGTCCCAAACAACGTCGTTAGTCCCCTGCTGATCTAAGAGTGCCGATCATTCAATGGGTGAGAAGAGAGCACGTACGAGTCTGTGCGGACAATAGTATCTCCTCCAAAGTCGAACCATCGACTCTGCATATCATTGTCGAGGTATGGCTACCGAATACACATGTTAATCGCACTCGCCCTCCCTGAATTGTGACAGAATGCTCGGCTCGTGACCAACCTGAACGAGTGTGTGCGTCCTCAACTATACGTGCGATCCTTGTTAGTTTCCAATGATTGCTTAACAACCTCAATGGCCAATGGGTCTATACGAACCGAAACGCTCTTGATCTCTCCCTCCTCGTCGGCGGCGCTGGCAGTCCAGGCGAACGCCGCGAAGAGTAGTGTGGACAGGGATGAGAGCCGCATGATGGCGTAGTTGGCCCGGCTCGAAGGCCTACAGCGCAAACAGATTCTCGGGCTTTTCGATTCGTAACTCGCCCGTATCCCTACAGACAGGCAGCCGCTCGGATGAGTTGTTGGCTCGGGGTGGGTGATTGTGTCGGCAGACGGTTGACTGACCCTTCAAAAAGGTACAGATCAAGCTAGACACACAGCTGTCCTCTTTCTCCTTAGTTGAAGTATCAAAGTTCCCTGATTTAAAACGGGGCGCGCCACAGAAACCCGGGGCGTTAATTCCAAAACAGGACAATATCCACACCTATTGTGGCGCTTCCCTGGTTCTTCAGCCACAGGTCCTCGCAGGGGATCCCAAAAAGCTTTTTTTTCGACATCGTCATCATACTCTATCTAACCCGCAACAACTGCCGGTATACTTATTAAACCAATTCAATCATGGACTCCAAGGCTGTTAAGGATGCTGTCTTCCAGCAAGTCGTCGCCGAATCCAACCTGGCCAATGCTCGAGTCCTCATCGAGGTTTGATTCCCCATGCACCTAAACGAGATTGAACCAGCACACTGACCAGGCATGGGGGCTGTAGAAAATCCAGGAAAACTGCTTCGAAAAGTGCATCACAAAGCCCGGGAGCTCAATTTCCAGCGGTGAGCAGAGTTGCGCGACTGCCTGTATGGAGAAGTACATGAACGCCTGGAACCACGTCAACTCGGCATACATCACTCGCGCACGACAGGAGGGTGCCGGCACTCAGTAATGATGAAGACCTATTCGGTCTGCTACGAAAACAATATATATTTAGACTACCACCGCTATGTACAATATTTCGCTGGTATAGAGAAATCGGTTCTAAAAGCCAGGGCGTCATGGGAGAGCGATAGATGGGACGGTCCCAACTTCATGGAATAAACACGAATGGGTCATCTTGATCGGTGTTTGGAATACTTTGTACACATAGGATACGAACGGGCATTAATTGTCGAAACTACTCCACGATAAAGAAAAAATTACCGTTGCGAAATTGTAGAAGCATATGGTTTGCTTGGTGGTGATCATTGATTCTAAGGCTATGTACTTTTGCTTTTTTCTTCGGCTGCGGCCCGTTTTCGAGCAAGATATCTTTCTCTTGCGCTCGAAATTTCCCCTTCTGTCTTCTGGCTCTTCGAAGCCCGCTCAACCTCTTGGCGCTGAGACTCTGCCTCCTCTCTCGAGCGCTTCATCGACATCTCCAACTGCTCAGCCAACATGCGAGATTGCCTCTCGCGCATGGCCTGCTTGTTACCGACCTGTACGCCGTTCATGTGTCTTCTTTCTCTCTCCGCGGGCCGCTCATCGTCCTTTCTCGTTGGCGCCTTCTTCTTGGCCCCAAGGTTCAGACCGCCCTTCAAAAGCTGACGCTTATCGACCACCTGCCCATCCTCATTCAGAGCGATTGAAGCTCCTTTCTCATTGAGTGCCTTGGCGCGATCTGCCTCTTGCTTTTCCTGGCTGACCTCCTCTTGCTCTGTTGCTTCGGTTTCCTTCGGGCCATCCTTGGCTATGTCCTCGGCAGCCTTCACGGCCTGTGCATGTCTTTGCTCGTCCTTGTTCAATAAATTCCGGTAGAAGGTGGACATTCCTCCGCCTTGGTTCTTTTTCGCCTCCTCCTCCTCCCTCCTCTTCTCCTCCTCTTCTATCCTCTTGTTCTCCTCTTGCTGTTTGCGATAGGCTTCCGTGACAAACTTCTCCTTGCCCGCGTACTCCTCGCCTTCCTCCTCGCGCTCCCGCGCAATCTTCTTCTCCTCCGCTATCAGCTGGTCCCTCTTGCGGACCTCCGCCGCCTGTAGCAGGTTGCGCATGTACTTGGGCCGGCGCTCCTCATCTTCCTTCGGAGCCACCTTCTTGGGCTTGATGGAGTCGTACACCGAATCGAACTCGTAGATGCTCGGGTCGAGCTCGGCGGCAGCTTCCGCATTCTTGCGCGACGTGAGCGCACTCGACAAATCGCCAAACTCTTCACCCGTGGCGACGGCGACCCCTTTGGATTTGAGTTTCGGCGGCTCCCTCGGCGGCTCGCTCTTCTTCTTTACGCTTTTCTTGGGTTCGTCTCGAGCAGTCGGCGCCGCGCCAAAGTCATCCAGATCCCCGCCGATCTCCTGGACCTTCGAGGACCTGTTCGCACTGCTGGCGCTTGCGGGACCTTCGTCGTCGGACTCGTCGTTGCCTCCAAACACGGGCTTTCGTTTGGGGGGGGCTGGTTTTGATGCGCCCGGCTTTTTGGCCAGGCTCAGCCCGAAAGCTAATGGCTTGCTCATGGTCACAAGGGCGGCCGAGAGCTTGAAGCGCGTGCGCGCAGCTTCTGGGGCTATGTACTTCGTGATAACGGAGGTTCGGGGGTTGAGATTGTTCATCTGCCAGAGTCACCTGTCGCTCGTAGCCAGCTACTGATCAGCAGAAGAAATTAACATTAATGCTCGGCATAGATATGAACTGGTCAAAGTTTCCATATGTTGTCTCTATCGCTCTTATCGGTCGCTTGGTCAACTACTTGGGTAGCTAACCTATACCGAATACTCACCCGCCCTCTTACGGTTTATAGTGGTATATCAAATACGAGGAAACAGAGTTCGCATCTCCTGAAGGGTCGTACCAATACGTAGTATTGGTCATTTATCTTTTTCAAGTGCAATTGCTGATACCAGCTTGACCTATAATAAAATACCTCCCGCCTTGTTCAGGTGGTATGTTTCAGACTCTGCAGCAGTCATCCATGCACGCCGCTCACAACGTCAGCCTGCTGTCGATGACGTGATTAGTCACCACCTGCCCCAAGTGTTCATCTAGATAAGGTAGGCATTTGCCGATAGAGGCGAAACCGAACATTCTCAACTCTCGAACCAGAACGTGTGGTATTACCCAAAACCATGGACTCTTGCTGCACCTGCGCGTCTATCTTGCCGACCGCGTCCTCAGAAAAATCCGAGAAGACCTCGCTCGAGAACCGACGGGTAGATTGTTGTGGTCGTCTGATATGTGGACAGTGCATTATTGTAGGCAGCTGGTATCTTTGTTTGTTCATTACATGTTATATTCTCTGAATCTAACCCAGTCCCGGTCCGAATAGAGCAATACTCGATTCGCCGAATACTGTCCATATTGCCAGATATCGACTGGCCCTTCCCCTTTGCCACAAGGCCTCAGAGAACCGCCTTCCTATTATTCTCTTCCGGCTGTAGCGGCATCAGCAATCAATCGTGCTGAGCCGCCGCCGTCATATACCCCATGTCCTGCCCCCATCACACGGTCGGCACCCATCGACGAACAAGCCGATATCATGGACGAAAAGCACACGACAGAGGATACTCTCCACTTCCTAAACCACGAGCACGATAGCATAACTTCTCTGTCACTTCGTTACGGTGTACCCGCGGCAGCCTTACGCCAGGCAAACCAAATCACCAGTGACCATTTGTTGCTTGGCCGACGGACCATACTGATTCCTGGACAGTATTATAAGAGCGGTGTGAGCCTTTCCCCACGAGCCATAGAAGGCGAAGATGAAGAACTGCGAAAGACCAAAGTCCGCCGATTTATGACATTTTGTAAAGTCTCCGATTACGACGAAGCTGTGTTGTATCTCGAACAGGCCGATTATGATATCTCGGCGGCTATAAAAGTCTATTTTGAGGATGATGCATGGGAGAGTGCCCATCAGACGAAGCCCAAACAAACCAACGTGCAACGGAAGCGTGGATCTCCGTGGAGATTATGGTGACGGGGTTGATGTTCGTGGAGTTCATGGAGTTAGTTTCTCGGGGGTAAATTTGTTGTTGATAATGTTATACGGGTTGGTTTTCGCGTATGTTAGATTCAATATTAACTCTCAGGGTCCCCCCTGCATGATAAATCAACAACCTTCCACAGGGCAGACGGAACCACTGCGGAAGTCAAAGGTTGCGTAATGCTCTCCATCTTAAAATGCTGACCTAGTTCGGATATCCTAATCAAATGTTAGCACTGCGTAAGTTGATAGTTAATGATGATCATGACTGACAGATATTTTTCGCTCAATCTCCCGAACTGAGCGATCTAATTCGCCAGCAATCATCTGCTTCTTGTCGTTTGGAAGAAGTGTGTATCTCTCGCAGAGATCACCGTCGATAACACCCTTCACAGGAGCATAGTAACCTCGATACATCAAGTGATCTCGACCTGCAATAGGTGGATCCTCTGTCCTCAGATGTTGCTCCAGATTCTGGAAGAAATCCGCATCTTCACGACTCACAAAAGGAATGAACACGCCGATGGTACCCATTATGCCGCTCCACAGCAGAATGTCTTGCCCTCCAACAACAAGACTTGTCTTAGTAATGCTGGTCGGGACATCCTGCGTGAAAAAGTGGCACATTAGGTTTAGTCGATGTGAAGTCCCGTGTAAGTAATCCCGCGCATTAATGAGATGAAGACCGGACTGTTCCTCATCAGCCTCCTCGCTAGCTTTCGGTGGGCATCTTACGATGAACATGTTGCCAAACTTGTCACCCCCTGCAGTCGACTCGTAATCCACCATTGTCGAACAGGTGGTCCACCGTGCGATGGTGTCATCGACGAACGGGATGAGCTTGTTGGTGGAGGGCTTGTATACCACGTAGGTCATTCCTTGTTGCACATCGCCAACCACGATGCGGTTCCCCTGCGTATTTAGGGACACGATCTGTTGAGGAGCAACATCGGCCTGGGCCTTGCGGAGCAATTGTCGCATTCCAAGATCGTAGACTCGGAGGGTCTTGCCAATACCCGCTGCAACTTTTCCTTGGAAAGGGAGCAGTGCCAGAGGTGGTTCCTCGACCTTTGTCTTATGGATAAATTCCAACTCCTTGCCGCCTTCTTGGAACCGGTACACGTACAGATATCCCTCGGTGAAGCTACGGGGGCTCAAGACCATATCCTTGCCAGTTCCAACAACAAGAAAGCTCTCGTTGTCCTGACTGGCAAATGGAACAACAGCAATGCTTACGGCAGCCTCGTTGTCTTCAAGATAAACTGTCTGCAGTACTGATGGGTTCTCCGAGACAGGATCGACAACACTCATACACGAGGCCCACCTACGATTACCTCGTGGGTGGCCAAAATCTTCAGGCGGCAGGGTGTTGTGCCCCCCATTCACCGTCTGAGGATCAGCTAGAAGCTTGGCTTGCAAGTCAGGAGATAGCGTATTGTTGTCTGCCTCAATAGTGTAGAAGATCGGCTGCTCAGGATGCTTGACGAATTTCTTCGGCGTGTGTGAAAGCCGGATTGACTTTTGGATGAGGGTCTCTCCCAACCGATCAATAGAGAAAATTCTTGTGCATATTCATGTTAGCAATCTGATTGAGATGCGGGATGCAAATAGATTGGGTGAACAAAATAAAATAAAAAGTCCATATCAGTAGGAACAATTTGGAAATAAAATGCGTAAGAACCTCATAGCCCGTAGGCGTAGGATCCCAACTTCTCATCATAGGACGTGATATTAGAAAAATGCGAGAAATGGGAAAATCAACATACCGTAAGGATTGGTCCTGGATGCCGACAACACCCTCCTCACACTGCTCGCTGCTGAAATTCCAGCCCCAGTTCAGATCTACATAATCGAGCGGCGTCACTACGAAACCCTTTGAAATAGGGTCAGCGTAGCCGAGCCAAGGCCGTGAGCTAAGACCGAGAACACATGTGGTGCCCTGGACAGTGACCTGAAACAGCTTGACGGCCCTTGGACCCAGGAACTTTTGGCGTGTATCGGTCAGCTCACCGGTGATTTCATCCAGAACGGTCCGTAAGTAAACACCAGAATGTAATCCGATGTGCAGGTATAAGGTGGAACCACCAGAAGAAGAGTCTTCCATCGCAATGATAGCCAGGGAAGTCGGTGCAGCAGTCAAAGCCTGTACTGACTTATTCTCAAGGGTAGAGTCGGGATCGAGGCTGAGAATACGAACAGTGCAGTCGTCACAACCCACAGCCAAGAAAGAGCTTCGTAGTCTGCCTTCAGGGACGTCGCCCAAACTGAGTGATGTGACTGTCCCAGTCATTTCCTTTTTCTCGTCGTATTCCGCTAGAGAGCCATCCGAGTCAGTTTCAAAATAAACTATTTCACCGGAACTCAGCGCAATAGCGACTTGCTTGGTGTTGGTGGTAGCTGCGACGATGGAACGATGTTGAGGAGCCGCCCATTCATTGACCTGTCCATTTTTTATATGCCTTATCCCTTTTGGATGAACCTGAATAAGACTATCTTCGCCCAAAAGTTGAGCAGCCAATGTGGGCACACTAGTGAGGAAGCCAGAATCACTTACTTCCTCAACTGTTTCACCAATACTCAATACCAGTGTCGCGTTTGAGAATGAAAGTACAATGTAAGCATCATACTTATCGGACCGGTCAAGTTTCAGCGTCCAAACTGCTGATGGAATACCAGGCAGTTCGGATGAGACAATCTCGTTGACCTCTAGCCCATGCTTCAAAGTTCTGAAAGTACTTCGAGCTCCGTTCCCACAGACGGTAAAGATTTGTGGAGCATCTTCGCCAGTAACATTCTCGACTTTACAGTCCACGACAGGGTTCATAGCTGGGATGTTTTCTACCAAGGCCAGATTTTCGGCTGGTCGAGGGTAAAAGTAAGCGGGTTCGTAGTGAGCATCAGGAGCGACAGGGTAATCATCGCTTGAGAACTCCAGCTCGTCGTCATCATCACCCAGCTTTTCGAATTGATAGAACGAGTAGTCTCCAAACTGGCTTGCAACGTAAAGAAAACCACTCTTGAGAATGCACAAGCTGGATGCCACTGGAACTGTGTCAAAGTATTTGACCTTGAGTCTTCTGACTTCACCAGTAGGAGCGCCCTCTTCGTTTTCAACCATGTCGATGGTAACTTTTAGCAAATCCCCGTCTTCTGTTTGCAGCAAGAAGAAAAAGGCGCCAGCATTGCCCTTCAACTTGTGCATAACACCTGCAACAATTGTCCTTTTTCTTGTGGGATCCTCAGTTGCACCGCGACGGCGGGGGACGGGAACACGGAAGGCTTCTTGGTTCGAGTGCCTATACGTGATGTTCTCCTCTCCACAAACAAGGACGCCACTAGGCCCATCGTTGCCTCCAGGCACCTGGAAGAGGACAGAGGCGGTGGGATCCACGGGCTCTGACCACTTTCGTACCACGTGATTCAGACCAAGGTCCAACTCGTAATAGACGAGTTGTGTTTCCAGAGTTTCAAGGGCTTGGCCGGAAGGGTCTTGGTCCACATCTGAGTAATCGACCTCGAGGGCAGCAAAAACTGGATTCGCGTAGCCAACATCCAATGCCACCATGGATATTACGATAACACCGGGCTTATGAGCCTCAAGGGGAGATGAGATTGTCAACTCCGCCTGGGCATTGCGGTTCAAAACATAGACAAGCTTATTTTTTTCTGTTGACGCGATTAAACACGCTCGGCCCTTGGGATCGCAGGTGAGGTATTCTCCTGGGATGACCCTTCTGACACCAGATTTGCCGAAGGTTTCCAGATGGAGTCTGTGGAAGCGATTGTGGCTAGGAAGATACTCGATAATGGTGATTCGGCCAGAGTCCGTTGCCAGAATCAGATAGTCTTTAATGAATCCGGTTAGCAATTTGACTTCTAGAGAAGAGCCAAACTGGGCTCATATGTCCCAGGTAAGGCTACACTTTGCAGGCCCTGTTGCGCCCTTCTTGATATCACTAAGTGACACTCGTAATATCGGAAAGTTGATGGGATGACTTACCTTTGTTGCTTCCTGCAAGTCGGAAAGGCGCGATTGAGCGAATAATGCCGAAAATGTCATGAGATAAAACTGTTATGACCTTTCCCTGCTGGGGGTCGGGTCGCAGAAGAGTCAAACGCGACCCAGCCCCTGTGATGATGAGTTGTTCCTTGGTGCCTGCGAACTGACCCAGAACAGCTTGGACGACGTGGGTTGGCGGCTGGATCGTCAGCGAGTACAGGAACATGTTCGAGGTGGTCGCCATTGTTGCGGCTGGGTGTATTTAAAGCCTACGCGGCGGCAAAACGTGAATTGGCGATGCCGATGGCTTGTGAAGAGCGTGCCGCCCATGCAACCCACGACAAGATGTAGGTAGCAGAAGCTCTCACCTGGGTGGGAGCTTGAAAAGTTTCCAAGCACCTAAGCTGGCTAAGGATTTGGGCCGGCGGGTTGCGGAATAATAATTTCGCGGCGCATATTTTGGCAGGTGGTCCGAGCTTCCTCGAACCACATCTGGATTCTCATGGTGAGGTGCAAGCAAGAGCTAGGGTTTCTTCAGCAATCTTGCCATTTGTTCAGTCCAATTGACTGGAAACCTGCCCCAATGGAACCGTCTCTGCGGCGGGCTGCCTCGAGTTTCTGCGGGCGCTGCTCTGCATCTCTGAGAAGGCAATTGGTGTCACAGAGATCACCACAGCACATCACAGCAGCCCCGATCCGCCATGTCCGGGCTCTTCACGGAACGGCGTCGTATCAAACCAAGCGGTCGAACTCTCTGACTGGAAGCAGTGAAAAAGTGAGGGACTTCAGCTCCAATGCGAAACTCGAGGCTGAATCTGCGGCCGCTGCTGCCCCCGCCCCGCCCTCTTCTTCTGATCCGTCCTCGAGGTTGAGTCCCGACAATTTGTTTCATTCGTTTACCAACTCCCCGGTTCCCGAATTCCGACGCCGAGCAGCCTTCATGAGAGAACACGCATTCTGCCCTCACCCAGACCACCAACTCACCAGGGTCCCTACAATTGCCCCAAAGGCTGAGGACCAGCCCGAGACAGGCGGATCCTCCGCTCCGTGCCATGTGGACTTTGAATGTCCCGACTGTGGGATCCCCGTTTACTGTAGCAAGGAACATTGGATGGATGATTACGAGAACCATCTTAAGGTTTGCGACACTCTGCGACAGATCAACGAGGATGATCATGACCTTCGATCAGGCCGTGTGTTCCACGAGGCAAACCTCCCTGATGTCCAGATGGAGCATGCCATGGTCAACATGACCAACTGGGATACGTTCATGTATACCCGAGAGTTCGATGCAGTTGATACAGATCGCTCAATGAGGCAGATCACCAGGCTTCTGACGTACCCAATCACTGTTGGTAGTGTTCTTCATGAACTCAGCCCTTATAATATCAAGTCTGGCGGTCGTTTGACTATTGAGGGCTTGAAGAGTTTTAGTGGTAAGTGATAATTGTCTCGTCTAGTGAGTATGAGAATATTGTACTGACACTCGCTTTAGCTCTAAGATACAATCTCCATCCGCAAAGGGCCGGCTCTGGCACCCGCGTTGACCAGCTACGCCCAGAACCTCCAGCTGTTCGAATCTTCGTACTTGGAGCTAGGGCCGAATCTTCTTTACCACGTGCCACATGGATTCAGCTCTCTCATCTATTCCCTGATGCACGATTTCATCTCATCTTCATTGGCCCCGAGAGCATGGCGAACCGTGATGATGAGTTCCCCCTGCCTGCGCGCACACCCGAAAACCCATGGGGCGCTGTTGTGGAGGACCGGGTCTGGTACAGGATGAAGATGAGTACCATCGTGGATTATTATCACACAATCCACAAGACGGGCTACTTTGCTCCCCACGATCCATACTTTGATTGTTTCGTGCTATTCCACCCTGGCCTGGGTCATCCTGCTAGCAGCCATGATTGGGAGGAAACCCTGCCATTGCTGTTGGAGACCAAGGTTCCCATTATCAGCACTGGATACACACAGTTCGACCTCGAGCGAGATGTCGAATGGGTTAAGAAGAAGTCAGGTGGCGAATTTGACATTCTTCTGGAGCCTGGTCAGAACAGCTTCCGTAGTTTGCGATGGGATCTGAATGATCTCGACCCTCAGGATGTCAGCAGTGGCAACTGGGGTGTTTGGGCATTCCGTGGAAAGAGGTTAGTCCCAACTCCGTGATTCATCTGTTGCCATTGAGTAAGATTGCTAACGTCTGCATAGATATGAGACAACCACCATCAACACTGACCCGTAAATCCATGCCGTGGCCTTGACAAAATACCGACAGGCTAATAGATAGTGTAACAATATTTGTACAGAATATATGTACTATTATATGTCATGATTGGATATAGAATCACTTGAACTCAATCTGAAACGATATTCCCCTTACTGGCTACCCAGATCAGCATTGCAAACTGCCCTCGAGTGAATGCTTCCCGTAATCAACAAATACTTGGGCAGTTCAATTGGTACACTCTCTAGACGTGTCATATGGAAATTAGTGGTTGGGTTCCTTAGCTTTGCAGTTCATCAACAGTTCGGCGTCAGAGCTGCTCAATAGCAGTCGACATCCAACACGAAAAAAAATTCCAGCCGACGGGATAAATGGCCGAGAAAGAAATGAAGTGAGATTCAAAAGATAACCACCAAGAGCCTTATCTACTTTGGCATTTAATGTTGTTGGATGGCTGGATGGATGGAATGCATGTGGACGCGGTCTAGGTTAAGCCGATAAGGAGGGAGATACGCAGCGCACGGTTCAGGCAAGTACAAAGACAGTAAGAGAGGAGCAGCTGCGAACTGCTCGCACCGCCACTGACCTCGACATCCCACTCACCGAGATCCACGACACAAGCACGGCGACTGCAGACCGGCGGACTGCTTCCCACAGAGCACTGCCGCTGTGTAACACCAAGCGAAGCCCCCAGCTGGGTCATGATTCCGACAGCGTTCCCTCTGGACGGCGCCGCTATCCTGATGTCATGACGACAGTCGCAGCACAACCACCCGGCACCCCTGCCCCTCGTCTGAGACCGCCGACTTCATCAGCCACCGACACCGAGTCTAAGGTGGCGGCAGCAGCGCGTCGAGCGCCGCCATCAGATCCGCTCTCTGCGCGGGCAACCTCAGCCCTGATACGGCGGACGCTATGCCCTCAGCAACTCGGTGACAAGGGCCGCGACACCCAGAAGCCCATAGAGGAGCTGTTGCCCCCCCTTACGAGCAGGAATGACGTTGACCTCGAGCTCTATGCCTTCCTGGCCATCATCCTACGGCAATTTGTCCAGAGCTGGTACGGAAAGATCACCTCGGACGAGAACTTCGTGGCGGAGATTGTGCACATCATCGCACACCTCACTCGCGCGCTTGAGCAGCGATCCAGAAAGGTGGACTGGGAGAGCTTGCTGCTGGATCAAGTCCCGGATTTACTAGACAAGCACATCACAGGTGCGCTCTTTGAGTCACGAGATGGGAGGAAGAGGGTGATATGGTGAACGCCGCCAGCTAACGAGTTCCAGCCTATCGCGCTGCGCATCGACCAGCTGCTCAGAGCCATGTACATGTTGAGCCCAGGCAGGTCTATCATGCGCTTATTCCCCTACCTTCTCTATCCCCTGTTCCTCTAAGCGACGATGAGGCCACCGTGACAGAGCAAAGGGACAATGAGTCGGCGTACCGACAGCTGCTAGTCCAGGCCGTACTCGCGATTCTCTTACCAACTGAGGATCTCGAGAACCCGTGCCTTACCGCCATCGTGGGGCAAATCTTTTCAGAACTCATCATTGGCAATCTGGTAGCCAACAGAGTAGCGCAACCATGGCTGATATGGGAAGGTATCTGCATCTTGGCCAACTTGCAGCGGCGCAAGAGGGCAGAAGCCGCGGAAAGACTGGCTGCTAGCACTGGCGGGCTGCCCCGCAAGTGGAACGTTCACGGGTTTTTCCTATCCCTCATCAACCTCGTAATCGTCTTCATCACCTCGATCCGCCTGGTTGCGTCGGCTGTAGTGGCCTCCTCCTCATTGCCGCCTCGGTTGGTGCTTGACGGTGACGAGAACGAACCAACCACATCAGCCAAGAAGGTTGATGAGGCCGCGCCTCACGATGATCCGAAAGCGCCGATTCTTAGCTTCAGCATTTGGTCATGCGCCGGTAATCTGATCGAGCTCCCCTCGAGGATGCCCTGGCTTAGCGGAATGCTATCCCTTGTTCTACATGGATGTCTCAAGGGTCCAGGCCGCATTGGCAGGCTCAACGGTACAGTTGATAGGTAAGCTCTTCACCATTTCATTACGCCTCTATACGGAAAGAAGAAGGAAGCAAGCCCTTGGCAGCAATAAGTCCATTCCTATCCCGTCACATCACATCAGACCAGACCAGACCCATTCGCAGTGGATCTCGTCATTTATTTTCCGCTCTAGTGAGCATTGATTGACACCAGGCTGCTCCCGATGGCAGTTGGCCAACAGAGAGTTACCTTCGGCCCTCTGGCCTGGCCCCTGGTCCGACTAGCTTGGGTTGCGTCTGCGAAAGGACGATGATAGCTCACAGTGGTCTGGGGAGTTGCTCTATCAATTATGGGGATGAGCGAATATTCAAGCCCCGGAGAGATCGATTTGCTGGCGTTGTTCCTAGCCTGGCCAATTGGCGTGCACCGTTGCAGATTGAGCTTCTGATTGCTCTCTCAGGTGTGGCACCATGTTGGATAATCCAGCCAGCGACACCGCGGCTCTACGCGCCGACATTGACCAGGGTCTGATGTACTCCGACACTATCACGTCAAGTGGCTCGTGCAGGTACGGACAGTACACGATCAAAGAGCGAGCAGGCATCGGGGTGTCTGGAGAGACAGAAAAAAGATCTTTGTCATCCTAGTCGAGGTCACGTTGCTTGGTCAAGACGCTTGTTGGTTATGCTTGCCGTGACAGATGTACATCACGCATCGGGACGGGCCATGTTAGTGTCGACGCAAAGTGCGTCTACCACAACCAACAGGGCTAGAGACGACATGTCTCGTTTCCCCCGCCGTTTGATCATGTCTGACGTCTGCTGCGTGGGCTAGAGGCGTGCGCTTGCGGAATACTAGCGTAAAGCGCAGGCATCAGGCGATCGCCTTGCCTGCAGCTCTCCATCAGGCTCGCAGCGAGTGCTCAGCCAACGACGCTCCCTCACGAGGATATGTTCGTCTATTGAGGCCCGCCAGCGTTTCATCCACCAGTGGTCTCCATTCATCGCAAGCCCACCTCTCGATGAGAGCACAAGGCGGGAACACGAGCCTTCTTGTGTCCTCCCCCACACACCAGCAGCCAGCCAGCCAACCAACCATACACCCACCCCTTTAAGTGCTTCTTGATAGCTGCAGTTGCCGCCTTGGGTTTCCGCCCCATCCCTAGTGCAGCCGCCGACAAGGCAGCCACTCGCTTCCCTCCTTACCGTGATCTTGTTTCGACTAAGGCAGCTTCTCACCTTGCTATCTTGATGGCCCGGAATCCTACCGTGACTCGGCTTAGAAGCTTGCGCTAACGATGTTTGGTTTTTAGATTCCTATCCCATTACATCCAGTCCCTCATTTCCTCGTCGCACCTCCCACACCTCCTTCGGACCGTCCGAGGCGTGCTCTTCCCAAACAACGCCCCCGGGAAGTCCTCGTTGGTACCTCCCTCGTCGGATGAGGAGCTGCTAGCCCTACGCAGGCGAGCGGCTAGCGCTTTATGGAGCCTGGTTCCTAGTACCGCCGGCAGACTGTACCTCGGAGGTCGCCTGCTGCACCGTGGCGGTGGCGATATCGACATGGAGCGCCAGGACGAGGAGAGGATGGTTGACCAAGTGGAGTCCCTGCTGA
Organism: Clonostachys rosea; assembly: GCA_026958235.1. Lineage (NCBI taxonomy): Eukaryota > Fungi > Ascomycota > Sordariomycetes > Hypocreales > Bionectriaceae > Clonostachys > Clonostachys rosea. The sequence goes on from CP110204.1 coordinate 6,970,359, forward strand.
TGGTCTTCTCCGACCAGTACTGCAACAAGCACCTGGTGTACGGCGTGCTGGAGCTCGTCCTCGTGAAGCTAATGCCGGAGCTCATCGACAAGGGCGTCGAGGAGCTGTGGGAGGAGAGGTTGGGCGAGCGGTGAAACAGGGAAGCAAATGTCAAGTTAATGATAATAGTTAATATAGACAGAAGCCGTTTATCTTGCTTCGTCCCCATGTTGTATTTTTCGTTTGTTATACATGAATGTATGTATGTATACCTGCTACCTATGTTGGTAGTGAATGCCCGCGTCCCGACCCCCGGATTACGATCCAGCCCCCAATAATTATGTAAATCCACCCGGAAAAATGAGAGCCAAACACATGACGAGGAGAACATCTCAAGCAGGGGGGGGCCAGCGTAAAGTGTCTCTGATATGTGTGCGTATGTGAGAGAGAGAGAGTGACCTCGTCCTTTCCTGTCCTGCTCGTTTGGTACCAAAGTGCAAGCCCAGCTTTGCTATTCGCCGGTTAAAATAGACGAAATAAAGAAAAGAAAAAACACAATAGACACTTTGCCCCGTTGCTCTCCTGCGCCCCCCGCCCTGTCAGCCGCTTCGTGAACTAGCCCGTCCCAGTTGCCCGGCATTAGAATCCAACACCCCCCCCCTTCCCCAATGAACCCCGATGTGATAATGATGGTTGGTGATGACCATTGAACAAATGCGGTAAAACAACCCTGTAGATATGATATGATAGAGAGCGAGGATTATGATGTGATGTGACAAAACACAAAGAGTAAAAATGCAGTTCCCGAAAAAAGGGGGAAAATGATAGTGGTAAAAAAAAAGGAGCATAAACAAAACTCAAGCATAAACCCAAACAAGAAAAAACAATGCATGGACGGTAAAACCAAGAAATAGTTGCAAAATCCCTTTCTGCTCCTTGAGCTGTGAAGCTCTTCCTCTCCCAAGTCTTCTTTCTGCGTACCTGTAAGCCCGTATGAACAATATCCAAAAACAAAAAATAACAAAAGATTGTAAAATTTCACAAATCGCGTAGTCGTGTCCTTCTCTTTCAGCCTCCTAGTCACTTGGCAATGTGATGGTTCCGTCTGTGGCTAGCCCCCTCTCTCTTCTCCAGCTTCCAGAGGCCATACGCTGCTGTCGGCCTCATATCTGTCTGTTCTGTCTGGTTTTTTTTTCTGCACATGTTTCTGTTCTCCATCGTCCCCTCGTCGCACGAGCGGTGAGTAGTAGGAGTACCGGCTCCTCCTGTTGTAGCCGTTGCCGGCCCATGTTGTAGTATTGGGAAAAGAAACTCAAGCCCGAGTGGCCACGATGCTTGCTTTTAAGCCTAATCCTGTCATGTCGTTGGTAGTGCCAATAGGAAGTAGACAAGCGCCATGGAATCCTCTCCACCATTCCCAGGTTCCGATCAAGCAAGCACACCGGGAACTGGGTACCATGATAGTCACATGGTTTCCATCATTACTTCAGTTGCTGCAGGCACCTCGCTGTCACCCTCAGGGATTCTGGAAAGGCCCCCCATAGCTGGTCGGAGAGACTGGTACTGATGAACCTGCAGTTTATTGGTCAGCTGCACCAGCGTCATCAGCTCGGAGTGCTCGAATTGACCATTCGTCTTCATGCTGCTTTGGATGTAGCTGAGCAGTGTGGTTGCCGCGCGGCATGCATCTTCCTGGGAGGGCGAGACTGGCGACGAGTCTATGGATGCCGCTGGCATCGTCCCATTTGTGACGGGTGTAGAGCGCCCCGTCATGCTCGAATTGCTGCTACTTCGGTGAAGTTGTGGAGGAGAAGTTAGTGTACTGTCGATGCCAAAGGGAGCCGAGTTGAAATCGTGAACAGGCGATTCGATAGCCGAGGACGGTGCGGTCGATGGGATTTGGTGGTGTGGTGTCATCGGCTCTGAGGAAACCACCTGATTAACGAGATCGAGGTTGAGAGACGGGAATGTGTTGCTACGCTTCTCTCGCGGCTGGAGATCTGAAGAAGGTGTGATGCTGGATGTCCTAATATCCGCCATTTGACTTTGTAAGGTTTGGTCCACGGCGAAAGCACCGGTATTGGGGTCGGGAGAAAAGGTGACAGTTCCAGTAGGGCTCATCGCACTGCTTGAGAAGGATGAGTTATTGCCCGCATCGCGCAAGTTGCTGGACAGTGACGTGGCGGACTGGGAGGCAGCTTGGCGATATGAGAAAGCGCTAAAGTCGAAGCCGTCGTGTTGCTGGTCCTCATCGCTGCGGCCATCCGAGAGCGGCGACTTCTGCCCTGACGGTGAAGTTGGAGAAATGATGTCTGATTTCTCCTTCTTTTTCTTGGTTCTCGATGTTGACATTCGGGCACTGTCCGGGATGTTCGTCTCTGATGCACGTCTCATAAGTCGACCAGATGTAATTCCATGCTTTTGCTTGAACTTTTGCAGCCAGCTGCTAGTCAGACTTGACACGAGACTGTCTTGATGACCGCTTGCGCGGGCGAACAGTTTCGCCTGGTCCATTATCTCCTCATCCTTGATCTCGAAACCGCCTTCCTGCTGTCTCCGAACATAATTGCTGAGTGTTCGGTCGAAATCAGGATGCTTACCCTTGCCTCTCTTTGTCGAGGAGGGCTCCTGTTCTTGCTCGCGCTTGAGATAGTGCTCCTTTTGCCGCAATACTTTCGAAACCGTGCTGGAGCCGGCAGGTGTTAGCGACGACACACGCATGCGGGGGGCAAGATTCTGCTGTTGGGAGCTTGGCAACTCTCCCCAATAGGGTACCTACCTTCTCTCGACACCAAAGCGAGCACCAATCTCTGCTTGCTTTGCTGACGGATTTTCTTCATAGTATAGGCACATCGCACGCTTTTGCTCTGTGCTCAACGTTCTTCGTGCTTTCTCCTGAGGTGGAGGTGGCGGAGCTGCAGGCTGGGGCCGAGGAGCCTCGACTTGCTGAGGATTCGAGACCGGAGCCATGGACAAAGGGGGCGCGGAGTAACTTCCCGTTGGGGAGGGATTTGTTAACTGGCTCGGCCATGTCGTGTTTAGCATCGGCAGTTGATGATGGGCCATTGGGGTAGGGGCTGGCTGTATCATCTGGTGATGGATTTGAGGTTGCGCATGGGGCGGAGGCATTCTGGACGCCATCGGCTCAGCTTGTAGATTTTGAGGAATAAACCCACCCCAGTTTCCATACTCGGTCATTGGACTGTTGTTATAAGGACTCTGACTGTAGGGGCTGATGCTCCAAGTGTCATTTCCGTAATCATTGCTCTGGGTCATTATTGTATCGGGTGTCATGCCCGTCGAGCCCTCGATTGCGTTATTCATTTTCGTTCTCTTTCTCAACCCGGGACAGGGCAAACCCAAAAGAAAGATCGAATCAAGTGGGAGGTGAAGCCCCAGAGAGACCGACGACAGGGTCTAATCTGGACTTCCAGTGACGAGGGGAAATCGACTGTTTGCTTGCGGCGAAGGCTTTTGGGGACACTAATGTTGCGTTGCAGCCCCGATAATCAGACAGAGTCGGGTTGCGCTCATGAACAACTGTGAGTATAGAGACACATGATCCTCTTCCAAAGAACCGGGTTAGTCGCTCTGTATGTTAGCAACCAAGAGAGATGGAAAACAGCCCTTGTTAGTTGCTCTCAGCGGTGGTCTTGGAGCTGATAAGGCTGGCTTGCTAAGAATAGCTGGGAAGATGAAAGTATATGTTGTATCACACGAAAAGCGAATACTCTAGGATGGAGTCCTCTTAGACCGTAGTTGTTATTAGCCCGCCAGTCCTGCTTGCTGTATATCTGCTTGCTTGCAGCCGACGAGGAAGTTGGAAACTTGTCTGTCTGTCTGTCTGTACCTGAAACCTATGGCGGCGGGGAGGCTTGCGTTTCCCCGCGTGTGAGTGAGACAACAGGTAAGCTCGGCCAGATAGTTAAGCTGCACTGCCGTTTAAGTAAGACATTGGCGCTCTGAAGTTGAGATTGGGAGAAACCTACAGCCAGAGTGGAGCGAAAGAGGAGGAGGAAGAAAGCGGGCAAGAAACGCCAAAGGAAGCTCGGAAATGGATGGGGAATAGAGATGGATGCTGCAGTGGCGGGATGCTATGGCGCGCACGCGAGAAGCAATAAATAATACAGGACTTGGGCGAGAGAGTAGAAGAGAAGGAGAGCGAGTGGGCAAGTTAGACAGCAGAGACCGAAGAGGCCTGGGAGAAGTGAAGACGGAGGGCGAGGCAAGTTCGTCGAGGAGGTCCCAAAGCTTGTTTGGGACAAGAAGTCAGTCCAGTCTCGGGTGGAGAGTTCGGGAGGCCAAGAACGGGGTGATTTGAGGATCTGCCTATACGAGTCGAGGGTTTGCCGCCAGCTACGACCCGGCGAGTCAGCGTCTGTAAACCGAGGACAGCTCAAGGTGAAATTGATAGAGTGGAAGGTGATCTGTGACGGCGGGATATCGTCTAGATAACGCAAATGGACTAGAGTCACGAACGGGGCCAAAAGATACCAGACATGGAGAGTAGGCAAGTATGGTATAAGAGATGGATGGATGTAGTAGTGTGTATGAGGGTAGGTGTGTGTGTATGTATGCACATGTAGGTACCGCTTGGCCTGTACCTATGTATGTACGTACTCCAAGACGGGACAAAGACCAAACTACAACAGGAAAGGAAGGGAAGAAGTCACTTGCTGCAGGACGTTATGTTTGTACTCGCAGACGCACCCAGCCCAGCCCCGTTTAGCTAAGGGGACAATCGCAGGGGTCTTGTCTTGGGGGTGGGTAGCATGAAATCTAGGAAGGGGAGCGAAGGGAATGGATGGATGGTTGGATGGATGGATGGGGGCGTGTACACAGAGAGAGGGTGCCGGAATGAATGTTGTATGTATTAATCAGTGAATGAGTGAGTGAGGATCCGGGCTGGGGCATGGCCGGATGCCTACCAGGTAGGTACCTCGAGGACTGATTTGATTCTCCTCGCGCCGTCCTTGGCCCTATGTCTTCCTGTCTGGATCGGTGGACATAGAGTGCATGCAGGCTCTTCTGGCGACCTCCGTAGGCATGGACGAAAGGGGAGGATCGAGATGACCAGGAGGAGAGCTGAGAGGGGGCGTCCGACGTGACAGGACGGCACATTTCTGACATTCGCATCGTCCGCCGACCGATGAGACCAACGTAGTTTGTCCTCCCTCGCTCAAGCTCGACTGCCACTGATGGTGATCAGTGGGAGCTGCCGGTGCCGATGCCGCTGAGCCTTGACCTGGACCTGGCCATGGATGCGAAGGTCTTAAGCAAGCTGGGGTAAGCATGGCCCCAGCCCAAGAGCCTTCGCATGGTCCCATGCCTCTAGTTTGCTAGCTTCCGTCTTCTCTCTCTGCTCTTGCCTGACTGGCCCTCTGCCCTCCCTGTCCTCTCCTCTGCCCGCCCACAATGACAGCATAACGATAGACTGACAACCACACAGACGCCATCATGTCGCGTGGGCGGGTGCCGCAATGTCATGGGAGTTGGCTACGGTGAACGTCTACTCGGATTCCACCATTGGCACTGTCGCTCCCTACAGGTCGGATTCGTGTCATGTGCTCGCAGGGCTGCGCAGGGCCCTGTCTGCTTCGCCCTCTGCTGTTATGCGACGGACATGTACGCGCGCCGTGATGATGAGAAGCGATGATAACGACGATGATTGTCGCTGTAGGGCAAGGACCTTGAGGAGATGAGACGAGATATGGGGCTTCACTAGCCGATGATGCTAGGCAAGGGCCTCGCCCACCCACCACCACACCTTAAAAAATAAAACCGAAAGAGAAACGACGGGCAGGCAAGCGACAGAGCTACACCGGTCAAGCACTCACGGCCGACGCTCATGATAGTAAGTCCGGCTTGCCGCCGCCGCCTAGTCCTCTCTTTCCGTCTTCGTCTCAAAATAGCAGCAAAACGACACCAGAGAAGGGCTCTTCCTCCTGGGGGCGAGGTGCTAACTAGCTTTGTGAGGAAACCCCCCCAAGCTGTGGTGCGTGTTATGTTACAAGCTTTTATGCGACTGTACGCGGATGGGTACTTGGCCCAGCCCAGCCTAAAAGGAAAGCCGAGTGATCAGATTCCCGAATGCACTCTCGTGGATCAGTTTCCCAGCTGAAGTCGTCCTCCGCGCAGAAGTAGGCGACGACAAGGAGGGTAGAGGGCGGGTCGCTATGCTGAGGCAGCAGATTATGTGGTCTCATTGAGGCATTTGGCGGGACGATTAGCACACACATACCTTCATTTCTGTCTCTCTCCGCCGCTTGTTCGTCTTAGGCTCTTTCTTTCTCTCCCACTCCGGCCGGTCAGTGGAGATGGCAAAGGACCAGCTTTGATTTGAGAAGCTACGCTGGGCGTCAATGAGCAAGGGGGCTAATACTGGGGCCCTGGACCGGGGAGGGGGCGTCTATTAGAGCGGATCAAGGGGGGGTCGTAAGACGGTCTGAGTGGATGTGAAGACCCGTCAGTGATTTCAGCATCCGTACCTTGGCAGATCTTATAGGACGCTCTTTAAGGCACCATCCCTGTGATCGGGGGGGAAGGAGGGAAGGCGTCGATGTCGGTCGGGGAGCAGAGCCCCTTCAATTAATATACCTTCTCGTCCTCGTCATCGTCGTTTCGCCAGCAGGTTCAGGCCAGTTTACGCTGAGCCAAGTCAAGCCAAGTTGAACGATGCGGATGATTGCAGATGTATTGGAAGATGGAGAAGGCAAGGACAGCCTGGCAAGGGCCTAATTCGGTTGCCGACGCTTGCTTCTTCTTTTGCTTTTTCCTATCCCCCTACTAGCCCTTTCGCCTTCCGTGGTCCGTCTGCCACTGGAGTATCTCCCCGGACACGATCGACCGCCGGGCGAGGCTCACAGACGGGAAGCCCAACCGTACTACATACGGACAGCAGGGGTAATCCAAGCTGGCCATACTTGATTGACCTTCTTGTGCATATCTAGCCTGACCGTAGGCCAAGGTTTAGGAAGTGCGTCCTTCCAGGGCTGCCTGCCCGCTTGCTTGTGTGTAATGTAAAAAGAAAATTGAACGCGCGGATAGAGTGGTAGCATGAGTGAGTGGATGAAGGCGCAGGGATCTGGTTAGTCTGCATTCCTCTTCTGGTGCTTGTCGTCGCGTCTTGCGGCCGGCAAGCGACATCAACTGCATGTGATGGATATTTTCTTGCTTCATGTTTGCTTCTTCGTGGTATACTCTGTCATCGCTTCTCCTCTTTTCTCTCTACCCCCGCTGCATCTAGAGAAGTGAGGGTTCAATTCCATTCCTGCGTTGACACGCACGTAAATTGCCGTGGCTAATGGGATGGGATCTGATACATACTCTCCGTGGCTCGCTACTATCATTACCACGTCTCCACACCGTAGGGCGCAACAGGCAAACCCCGGCAAGGATGACTTTTTTTTTTGGTCTTTTGCTCTCGGTTTCGTCCAACAAGAGAGAGATTGTGGGTATCGGACAGAAAGAGAGGAAAATGGCTGTTGGTCGTGGCTTGCAAACTGAAGTCTCCGCGTGCATTGCCAGCCTCGTACCCCTCGTTGGTGTAAGACTACTGGACAGTTGAAACAGGTCCTTCCCACCTTGATCCCTCAACGGCACTTGGAAGGGCCACCAACGGTTTTCATGCAAGCCTGACCGTGAGCATCCTTCCATCGGGCTTAAATCAGATCACACCGATCGTACCTCGAAAGGCTCGCCGACATGACATGAGTCGCGCAGAAGCGCGCTGAGGAAGATGGTAATTGGCTGGCTTGAGCAAACTCTCAACCATAGCAGCAGCCCTTTGTAATATTGCAGTGTTTTATTCCTTCATCGCCAGTCCCATTGCCGCTCCAAGTACTGGCTGGCCGCGACATAGCCGCTCAACGGCCGACCGCCCGTTCACAGCAGGTTCGCATTATGCTCAATTTCTAACTGTCGCCAGCTGCAGCAATTGACTATAGACAGGGAATAAATAATCAATCCCGTCAGTTGCATCCCCAGATATCGTTTTTCTTTCTTTTTAGGGGTGGGAGTAGGGAGGGGGGGCTTCGTATTCCGTCGCATCAATTATACTGATTGGTCTGAAATCAGTTCTCAGCTTGCCAGCCGGGCTGATTCAGGCCAGTGGAAGGCATTCGCTGACCACGCTCTTGCCAGCCAATATCCACCTTCTCATCTCCTACGGTAGTGGCTCAGTTCAATCGCCTCCAGTTCCTTCTTAGGAAGGACAGTCCTGGCCAGCGTAGCGCCGGTCTGGAGCCGAGTTTTTGCATCCGTTGCATGCAATCTCCGGCCATTGGGCACCAAGAGATTTGACTTTAATTGTCATCATTCTGAGATCAAAGGGCGGGAGAGCGAGAAGCCGTTTAGGTCTCATGGGGGTGTGGGTTCCTATCCCAAGCGAAATGCCGCTGTGTTGATCCCGGCTGCCTTTCCATTTGGTCAGCCTGTTCAAGATCCCTGACGCCGGCTCTCAGACAATTTGGCCTTGAGAGAGATGTAGTATTTTAGTAGGTAGCTTTGGTATGTATGTGGAGGGTCGGAGGGTGCTTTGCCATACTTGACCTGGCGCTGTTCTTCTCCGCAAGAGTGATACGTAATGGCCGATGACAGCAACGACTCAAATCAAGAGGACATGAGCCCGTCAGGCCCTACCGGCACCCTCCCGACCGAGATGCTGTTGTAGCCTTGATGCCCTTTGGTGTAACACACAGATTTACATTCGTGCACACACAGAGGCCCAAGACGGCGAAAATATCCGCACTTGCTACATGCAACGTCGTTGGTATGGATGCCGGAGCATGCTGCTCGGCCCAATGGAAGCCCCCTTTAAACTTCCACCGCATCCACGTCGACTTGGACTCCAACCGACGGAGCAGCATTGCCAATGCTTCCAGTCTCTGCCTGCGAGAGTTCTTGCTGTATCACTTGGATTGTTTCTTCGATCTCTCCATCCCCTTGCGTCTGTAAAGTTGGTGGACCCCCGGTCGACCCCCAAGGGCTAGGTGATGAGTGGGCAGCCGAGCCCTGGTTCACACCCTGTAAAGTCCATACCCTGGTCCTGTCATGCGAGTGCAGGTTCAACAAAGTGTCGTCCCGGCTCCCGCAGGTCCCGCCTCAGCTCATGCTCGTCCCCTGTACGTCCGGTTGTAACTCTCAACCCCGGCTTGCTAGCCCTGGATTTGGACTGCCATAGCTCAATATCGGTCAGGCCAGGGATAATAGTCTGTGGTAGCGTCCGCCTTTCATCAACCTTTGTTGAGACTGGCTTCCTCGCACGGCTCCGGATGGACGAGTCGGCTCTGAACTGGAACCGCCTGTTGATGTCTGTTGATGTCACCAACCCCCCTCGCCTTGCTCTGCTGGACCAAGCCCGTCATCCGGCAGAGAAAGAGTGGCACAGAACATGTCTGCAGGTACTGTAAGGTACCTATCAGAGGTACACGACTCCGCTAGGCGTGGCCCCACCATCACGATCTTGTTCGGTTGGTCACTCTGCTCGGCGGCAAGAGCAGCGCTGTGAAAGGCTCGAGCTACGCTGCGGAGCGGAGAGCTGCGTGGGCAAAAGCAAGCAAAGGGTGCCCAAGGCCCCCAATTGACATGATTGAGCGTAGTGTAAAGCCACTCACGCCACCACGTCTGACCCTAGTACGCGCCCCGATGCAGGCCAAGCACTGTGATATCCCTGCGAGCCCCTCCTCCCAGTCTGCCCTCCACCTTCTTCTCCGGACTCATCCATCCCACGTTTCCTTCTGCTGGGAATTTCTGGCCGCAGATCAAGAGGCCCTCGGCTATGCAGGTCGCGTTCTGGCCGCCTCAAAGATTTTCAATCTCTGACTTTGACAGTGGATTTACGTAGATCAATGAGTGATGCGTTCCGTGAGCTAAAGACGTCGTCCCACAAGTGACTTTGTATGCATCTTTTTTTGCTTCTCGTCTTCTCTTCTTCTTTTTTTTTTTTTCACTTACTTTCCTGCTTCTGGAGTGTGAACGAGGTTTATTTCCGCGACTATGTACAGAGTTGGAAACTTGGTGTCACTTATCTGGAGGTTCGTCTTGTAACTACGGCTCCCCTCCCACACTCTCCCACCCCTTGTCCAGCCCTGGTCATCAGCTGCCGTTTGCAAACAGTCAATTCTTCCCTACTTGTCAAGCGTGTGTGCCCAATGCAACCGAAATTTAATGGCCCATTTCAGTTTCAACCCGGAACGCTCTTGCTTGAGATGAAGTGCTTTGTCTTGGCTTGTCTTGTACTATCCCTAGAGTTCCTGCCATCAGCCTCATCTAGCCGGTCCTCACTTTTGGACTACATGCTGATTAGCCATTGCAATGCTCCCAACCAACATATCCAAAACAGGCTACTCTACGGGCATACCCAGTCTGGCTCCCGCTCGCCAAGACGAACGGAAAGATCGAAACTAGAGTACACTGGACTAGGATACTGTGGTGTCGTTTGCGAAGCTTTCCACCTGCATGAAGGTGGCATACTGAGACTACAAGCCTCCCGTGCTTTCCGTCCGAGCATGCTTGCTCTCGCGACGGGCCGGCTGGCCACTTGAACCTGAACTTCGAGGTACCTCGTACTATGTAGTTTAATTGTAAGCTCGGATTTAGTGATTATCGCTTGACAATAGTAACTATTCGAGGTTAGTACAAACATTCCTTTTCCTGTCTGTTTAGATGAGGATTGCGTGAAGCGGCAGGCTGCAGACCGCGCGCTGCAGCAAAAGGAATGAGAACCACGCCAGATGACGGCTAGTACTGATCCATGTAGATCTCCTTCTTGCCTGCCAGAAAGGCTGGAGACCAGTCCACTCATCAAGGGAATTTGCTAATACTTACCAACATCCTCATCCTCCAATTCGTGACCCAGGCCTACCCTCTGCGGTTGGTGCTTGACGGATTTGCCGTACACAATAGCCGTCTTAAATTGCTCTACAATCGTTCGGTGGATGGCGTTACACTGAAAGACGTTTTAGTTAGAAGTCGGCGAGGACAGCGGACCTGTGTGACTTACGAAATCCTCCACAGTGCACCGGTTTGCTCTCAACACGACCGGGGCAGAATAGTCAGGCTGCTTTCCTTTGGGCTTTGTGTAAACTCGTTTCAAGCTCAACTTTTCCCACATGGCCTCCATCAGCTCATCGACGTTCCAACCATGCTCTGAGCTGATCGGAACAGCATGAGGAATCCGGTACAAAAGATCCAGCTCCTCTATGCTGATGGCGTCGATTTTATTAAGGCAATAAACCACGGGGATATAGCTGGATTTCAATAAATTGTTAGTGATTGGCGACCCTCTAATCACGGCGTCCGAGGGGAGGCCCAAACGTACCTTCGGCTCCTTGCCTCCAAGACATCAATCAAGTCATCAACAGTGGCATCGCATCGAATGGTGATGTCTGCTGAATTAATTCTGTATTCGCTCATGACAGCTTTGATCTCGTCGTGGTCGATGTGACTTAATGGCACTGTTGACGTGATGTTCAGACCACCCTTGTCCTTCTTCTTGAAGGTGATGTTTGGGGGCGATTTGTTGATCCGAATACCAAAGCCTTCCAATTCAGCCTCAATAACCCGCTTGTCTGTCAAAGGCTTGTTCACATCGAGGACGATGAAAATCAGATGGCAGGTTTTAGCCACTGCAATAACCTGTCTTCCTCGTCCACGGCCATCCTTCGCGCCCTCGATAATACCTGGCAAGTCGATAATTTGTAGGGGCGCACCTACACCAAACAATGGTTGATCAGCCTTCTAATCCAACAGCGCTCCCAGGGAAAACTTCTTCCATATATGAATACCCACCGTTATAGACAACCTGACCTGGAACGGATGTCAGGGTTGTGAATTCGTAAGCTGCAGCCTCTGAATGTTGGCCGGTCAATCGGCTCATGAGAGTACTCTTGCCAACAGAGGGAAAGCCAATGAAGCCGATACTGGCCACTCCAGTCCTGGCAACATCGAAACCAGCACCGCCGCCGCCGCCTCCGCCACTTGGGGTCAGAAGTTCCCTCTTCAGCTTAGCCAACTTGGCCTTGAGCTGTCCCAAGTGATACGACGTCGCCTTATTCTTTTGAGTCCGAGCCATCTAAATGGTGTGTCAACTTTGGCCTCTCGATCGAACCATGCCACGGGACTGTTCTCGCTAGTATACGTACTTCGGACTCGATCTCTTTGATCTATTGGACGTGCGTTGTGATTAGTCCCAAGTGTCAAAAATGTGCTTTCGAACTGCGGTGCGACGAACCTTGTCTACTGTGGTCGACATGTTGAACAGCTATGTCTTTCAACTAAAGAAAGTGATATGTTGAACGCCTGTTGGAGATTTCAACCTGTATAGAGGCGATAACGGATCGTTACGGTGTCGCAAAGACGTCGAGTCGTCGTCGAGTGGGTTTTTTTTGTTTGAAGTTGGTGAGTTTTGGTGCCTTCAATCTCTGGTGGGGTAAATTTTTTACTAACCGAACCGCCACTTTCAGTGATGTCAGTTTAGGAGTGGGTAGCAGCTTCCTTCAACAACCCCACCCCGAGTATTTCGAGGCAGGTGCCACCAGCACGCGTGTTCCAAGATAATACAAAACTGGTAGAAAGGGCGGTACCTATCGATGACACCTCACAGAGACTACCTAGGTAGATATTCACTGAGTAAAGGTGAAGCCATTAGATTCAAGTATACAGCAGTACTTTACCATCACACAAAGAATAGAAGGAAATCATCCCATTGAATTCACGAGTGGGTGAACAGCCTATTCTGCACATAAAACTGATTCTCCACTCATCTTGATGAGGAGTCTCGTCATTTCTCTTTTTTTTTTTTACATTATAGTTGAAAATGGGTTATGTAATGTAGGCTTGATCTCCAAACAAGAGTGAATACCACAGTTCAATGACAGGTGTTTCATAAGGTATTCTATTACAAAGGACAACAAACGTGGTTTGGCCGTGGTCATGTCATCATCAAACAAAACAAAAGAATGCTGTTCCCAAGTCGCTTCTCCAACAAAGCTCCAACTGCCGCAGTGATGGCTTAAGCTGAGCCATTGATTCCATTGATCCCACCGCCGTTAGTCGTTGAGTGATGCGTCTCGTGGGCGGTTTGGGTTCCACTTTGAACTTTAGTTTCGCCAGTCTCTGTTGAAAAGATGCCGGCGGGAGCATCTGCGTGACTGGCGGGCGGCGTATGGACGCCGTTTGGGAGCGATGGGCTTTGCTTCCCATTCACTAGATGTTCAAGGCCCTGTTCCATACACAATCGTTCATAATCTGACTCATCAGGCATCACGGAAGCCAGGCCGCCACGACGAGGAACTCTTGGCGGGTCAGGGAACGGTGTCTTACTCGTTTCCGCCCGCACGGGTTTGTCTTCGCCAACAAGCCTCCCATCAACATAGTATTTGTTTCTGGGAGCAAAATGACCTCCAAAGCGGTCGGCATCTGGGTCCTGCTTCCATTTCTGCATAGGACGGCAAAATCGCGCCTGTTCCTCAGTCTCAAGTAGCTCACGGTACGTCACCGCGATCTTGAGATTATGAAGATGAGGTATTGTAGGGATAGTATATAAAAGGTCCGATACCTATTGGAGATTATTAGCTTCATCGCGGGATCGACCATGAGACATCAAGAAATCCGACCGACATACCTTGACAAAGAACATGTCTAGCTCACGGAACCTATCCCAGGCCTCCTTGCGCAGACGTTGAATTGTATTGTGACTTAAGCGTGTTGCGTCTTCCTCTCCATAGTAGCCAGGAAGCTGTTGGCCCAAGTCCAACATTTTATCAATGGTAAGAGAATAGAGGCCGTTCTCAATCCTCCACAGGGACGTCTTCGCAAGTTCAGAAACCGAGGCGCGCTCCCACGATGTGTCTAGTATATTGTGTCAGCCCATGATTTTCATTCTATCCAAACAGCGCTCGCCGATGTGATCACAGGCAAGGTTCACTTACATCTAGAAAGGCTGAGGTCTTTCTCGCCGAGAAGCAGGGCAACATGTGTGTTCAGAACCCACTGCTCTCGACCTTCCTCAGTGCGGTTTGTGGAAGGATTGATACAGTCGTATCTGACGCCTTGCATCGTCTTGAATTTATCAGCGAAATATGGGGTTTTGGGGTTTGAGCATGTGTCCAGCCACCGCAGTAGCGGCGGCAATCTATCCAGGCGAGCTCGGTCTTGCTCCTCGCGGATTTTGCGTAGTTCGGCTTCTCTCGCTGCCCTTTTTCGTTCCATTTCTTCTCGTTGGATACGTTCGCGGTGCTCACGCTCCTTGCGTTGTTGTTCCTCTTCTTCCCTCCGGCGTGCTTCTTCCAAGGCTTCTCTTTCCTTCCGAAGCCTTTCCTCCTCTTCCTCCCGTCTCTTCTGCTCTTCAGCCTGGCGTTTTCTTTCCTTTTCCTCCTCTTCCTCTTGCTTCCGCCTAGCCTCTTCAGCTTCTCGGCGTACTCGTTCTTCAGCCTCCTGGCGGGCTTTTTCCTCTGCCCGTCGCTGCACTTCTTCCTCCTCCCGGCGCTTCTTCTCAGCTGCTTTCTGTTCCTCTAATTTCTTATTCTTCTCCGCTTCTTCAACCTCCTTGATTTTTCGAGCTGCCTCGGCCTCGGCCTGACGCTTCCTCTCATCTTGCCGCTTCTTCTCCTCCTGTCGTTTCTTCTCCTCCTCGGCCTCCACACGTTGGCGCTCCTCTTCTTCCTTCGCCTTCTTGGCAATAGCAGCCTTCTTATTATCGGCCTCTTTGTCTTCAGCTGCATCATCCGATCGTGGCTCGTCCTCTCCCTGGTCAACATTGATCATTTCAACATCAATATCCTCCGACTTGATTTGGATGCTATCCTGAATTTGGTTGGACCGGTTGGAATCTTTGCGCTCACGTTGAGCATGACTTGCTTTGGATTCTTCAGAGTCTCTTTTGGTCTTGGAGGCCAATTTGGAGCCCTCATGGCTTACGCCGGATTTTCGCACATGTTCATCTGAAGACAAGCGTTTTTGCTTCCGCTCCAAAGCTTCGCCATCCAGACGTTGTCGCTTGGCAGGTTTTTCGGTCTCTTCCTTATCCCCATTGCCGGATCGATCGGGGGTGAGACTGGCCCGGTGTCGCTTTCCTGTGCCATCGCTAGATCCAATCGGGCGATCCTTTGATTCGTCACGCTTCAAAGCCTTTGCCCTATCATGATATTTCTCGGATAATTTCTGCTTATCGGTAGAATCATCATGTCTCGAATCATGAGGGCTGGAAGGTTCCTTGAAAGAAGCATTGGAAGCCATACTCGGTCGTCTATGTTTATCGCGCTTGTCGCGCTCACCCCTTAATTCGCCCTTGGAAATAAGCTTCCTTCTAGGCTTCGCCGTTTCTCCTTCGGACGACATGGCGGCTAGATCAGATTCGGCACGCTTAGCCTTGATAGACTTTTGGGAAATTGATGGTGACGCTTCCCGGTCTGAAACTATCACAGAAGAAAGTTTTTCCTCTTTAGTTCGAACAGGACCCCGTTTCAACCTCGTCTCCTCTACGGTTGATGGTTGTGGATCGGATTTCTTGCGTTCCCTGGGGCTGGGCAATTTTGCTGACAGAGGTTTCTTGCGATGTTCGCCATCAACAATCGGGCTTGAATTGCGCCGTTTTGAGGGGCGGCCTTCGCTCTTTTCTTCCCGTCTTGCCCGCTTCTCCTCTCTCTCCCGGTCACGTCCGCGCTTTCCAGGAGACTTCAGCTTAGACTTGTGTGAGTTCTTATGAGCATCGTAGGCGTTTTTCAAGAGTTGTTCTTCTTCTTTCCAGTTCGTTCCTTGGCGGCGCTTGGCGATTTCGTAGTATGTTTCCCCTTTAAAACGTTTCGTAGGGTCAAAGTTTTGTTGTTCCAAAAGCAATTCCACCACGTTAAGGTTTTCTTGGCCAATAGCAGCGAGAATAGGCGTCGCGAACTCTTCGGGCTGGGACGGAACAGGCTCTGGGTCAGCTTTGGCCCCTCCCAAACCCAGAAGTAATTGCATCACCAAGTCATGACCACCTCGGGCTGCTGCCACCATTGATTCTGCGTCATCGCAGTTGTCCTTTACCTGAAGTATTCGAGCTACTGTCTCTTCATCTCCACGGCCGGCGGCTTGTCGTAACGTCTTGTCGTCCAAAGGCATGTAGAGTAAATCATTTCTCGTCTTTGTTGACCGAACTGTACCACCACGTCGGTTGCTAGCCTGTGTCGACAA
Source organism: Clonostachys rosea (assembly GCA_026958235.1). Taxonomy (NCBI): domain Eukaryota; kingdom Fungi; phylum Ascomycota; class Sordariomycetes; order Hypocreales; family Bionectriaceae; genus Clonostachys; species Clonostachys rosea. The sequence goes on from CP110204.1 coordinate 6,986,511, forward strand.
TTGCCGGGGTGACTCAGGGGCATGAGAGTCGCGTTGTTCATGAGGATCGTGATGGGAATGCCGGTCCTCTGAGGTCTTTGTCCGCCCACCAAACCGTTTTTTCGCTTCTATAAGTGCAGCACGAATCTCCTCGGCATTATCGGTTTCTTCCGTCACTCGATCGATAGGCTCTTCCCCATTCACATTCGCTTTCCGAGGGTTCACGCCAGCGTTCAGCAGAAGCTTCACAACTCCAAGATGGCCATTGTCTACGGCGTCTAGGAGAGGTGTATCTTTATCATAGTTAACACAATCAAGATTGCAACCAGCTTCAATCAAGAGCTGAACGATATCCTCGCAACCATTAATTGCAGCAATTTGAAGAGGGGTATTGCCAGCGTAATCAGCGACATTTAAATCTTCAGGTCTGTCCTTCAAGCGGAACTTAGCAGCATCATATTCTCCTCGGGCACAGGCTCGAGCCAAGAGAGTTTGGCCGTGAGCATCGAGGTGCTTTTTGTGAGACAGAGCCTTGGCAGGAGAGACAAGTGATTCGGTAGTAGACGGCGTTGTTAGGCTCCTCAGTTTTGCATTGCGCAAATGAGGGCTACCGCTCGCAGATGATTCATCTGAAATGTCCTCCGGGGGTTGCAGGGGCGCAGGCAAACGCTTCTTCTTCAGTCCTGAGCCATTAGATGATTGTGATGGCAGTTGGGTGGAAACACTTCTCCGGTGTGTTCGATGGGGCGGCGAAGTCGAACGATGGTGGGCATCACTCTTCGAAGGGTGAGCTCGGTGATCCTTCGAGGGCCTTGTCATCTCCATAGTTGCGCTTATGGTGCGAGGACGGCGGGCCTTGCGGTTTTCATCCTCATCGTCGGATTCAGTCCGTGGCGCCTTGCGTTTATGCGGTAGCAATCGTTCCCCCGACTTGAATTTCTCTCGTAGCGATGACTTTGACGTAGCCGCCTTCTGGCGATGATCTTCGGAATCGGAGAGCGACAAGGAACTATTAAGAGAGCGTCGGCGTCGCGCCTGAGGCTGGGGACGCGGCGACGTTGGTGCTGAGCTAAGACCACTTGAGCCATCCTTACTGAGCCCTGATCTCTCCTTTTCCTTCTCGTGTGAGTTGGACGGACGCTTCTTCTTAATATCCCTCGAGATTCCATCGATCCGGCCAGCGTTGGCATGGTGTTCCCCACCACCGTCGCGCTTGCGCGGTGGTCCGTTGTCCTTGGATCCATCTCCGTCATGATCACTTCTGTCCTCTTGTCTAACCTTGCGAACTTTGGACGGAGAGTAGCCGTCCTTCCCCGGTAACACAACAGTCTCGGCATCTGAGTCGTGATCGCCGGCACCAGTATTCACGGGGGTATCTGCCTTGATCTCGTTGGCGGGTAGCTCGGGCTTTACCTTGAGGATGCTTTTCGGTGACTTGGGGTCAGAGCTTTCGCGCTTCTCGGGCTGCTTGGACGGAGATCCAGCTCGCTTTGTCTGGTCTGTATCGGCAGCATTCTGCGCATCCATGTCACTATTTATCTGTTGGAATCGCGGGCGACAGCCAACATCCTGGATGGAGCAAAGCGATTTGTTGTCAGAGAACGAGGTGGCGGCGATTGATTGGATCGCGTCGTCGGTGTTGTCAGGATCCGCAGGCAAAGCTACTCGCGTAGCGATTCAAGGCCGGCGCGGACCTGAGCAAGTGGGAGGCGGATTGAGCAGCCCTCGAGGACCGTAACTGGGGGAGGTCGTCAGAAACCAGGTTGGAAGGACCAGGCCAACACAGTCGAGGGTAGGAACGAGGGCTAGACAAGTCGAGCAGGATCCAAAAACGAGAAGCAAGCAAACTAGGGATATCAGACTCGAAAAGAGATGCCGCAGAGACTAGGAAAATGATTGATGCTTTGGATGAAATGCCAGAAGTCGATGCACCATTCGGCTGAGGCGTGCGAGTGTGTGAAGGTTAGAGACTAGAGTTCAGTTGCTGCAAACGGGGGACTGGCCTGGGTTCGCCCAGACGACAGACGGCGAAACAGCCTAGAGGCGCTAGACTGCATATAGCCCGTGCCCATGCAGAGACAAAAGTCTGATCGCCACAGCTGAGCCGCCTGTGATTGGCCTACGGTCCCAAGTGACTAAGCACACCCTGCACTAGCCCCTCCCCAACCTGGAAGCACAACGCAGGAGGTCGCATTTCATTATTAGAAGAGGAGCTAGGTACTTGGTCCAGGCGTCATCAACGAGGTACCCTGCTATTTAGTACCTCTCGACAGTGCACCTCTGCTCGGCCTCATCGCGATCTGGCAGGTACCAGCAGGCGTCCCAACACAGGTCCAAAGGGAGCACCAGGAACAAATCTCGCAGAATGAGTAGGCCAAAACAGAGAGGCCTGCCTGCGTCAATCTGACTGTGCGGGAGACCGAGTACCTGCCCAAAAGGACACATGTTCCAGGCTGCAGCAAGGCATTGCTACCACCACTCGGTACTTCGTGCATACGGTACCCAGGAAATGAATGCACTGTATCTTCCCGTCACCGTCGCTTTCTTCTAGGGACAATGAGGGCCGCCGGGTGGGTTGGCCGCCACTGCCACCTCCACTTGGAAGCCTGACTAGAGCCAGCCAGTGGCCCCTCGCCCCTCCTCGGTCCTCTGCTATCAACAAACAAAGCCAACAAAAGCGTGTATCCTTGCTTGCAACGCCTTTTTTTCCAGCTGAGGTCGCATTGGATTCGAGCTTTTTCCATCCTGCCTGCCTTGGCTCAGCCCCCCCTCTGCCTCCTACATAGTGTCCCCCCCGCGCGTCGCTCCCCTGTGCCTTATTATGACCGGCAATGGATGATCAGCAAGATTTTCAATTACCACCATCGCTTGAGCATGCCAGGATTGCTGACCTGCCCGAGTCCGCCTTCTACCTGCCCAATTTCATCAGCAAAGACGAAGAGCAGGCCTTGCTCAGCAAAGTATGCTCAGCGACACCCGAACCAGATGCTCCCTTGTTCTCGCCCTCCCAGGCTAACGCGCGTGTGCACGGTAGATTGCTTCCGTACCAAGGCCGAGATGGAAACAGCTCACGCACCGGAGACTGCAAGCCTGGCCCTCTGAGCTAGTACAGAATCGACTTTTGAGCGCCTCTCTTCCCTCGTGGCTTGAGGATCCCGTCATTCCAAGACTGCTGTCGCTTCCCTGTTCAGAGACAGAAGCAATTCACCTCTTTGATGCAAGCCCGCACAAGCGTCCAAATCATGTCCTCATAAATGAATATCCACCCGGCATCGGCATCATGCCGCATAAGTTATGTACCTGACCTTTCTGCCAAATCTCCAGGGATGACGAATGCAAACGACGCATCATGCTGATCTACCACAGGACGGTGCAGCTTACTGGCCGGTGGTATGTACCGTCAGCTTAGGAGCCAGCCTGTGTCTCAATCTCTATCGTAGTAAAGAAGACGGCGCAATCGATCCGAAACCCGTTTGGAGAATATTGCAGGAGCCGCGTAGTCTTCTCATAACCACCCAGTCGCTCTACACTGACTACTTGCACGGGATTGCCGACATTGACGAGGATGTTGGCCTCTCGCCCGAATCCATTGTCAATTGGCCCTTGCTCAATTCCCCAGATATTTTCGCGGATGGAATAAACATCCGCGAGACACGCACTAGCCTCACATATCGGGATGTGCTGAAAGTGTCCCGCCTTGGACTCAATCCACTTTTCAAATCTTGAGGAACTCTTCAAAGCTTTTGAGACAGAAGAGACTACCTTGGTTCCTTGCCTTTCAGCCAGAGGGCACTTGGCCCCCAATTTTTGGGATGTGACCTTGGCCACAGGTAGGAATGCTGCGTGAGTCTTACCTCGGCATTGGGCATAAGGCTACAGACAAAGAAACGAGATGGAATACGAAAAGAAAGAAAAAGTCAATCTCGTGGATAGACAGGAAGCAAGCCAGATATATCGTGCATCTACATACCCAGATTTGCATGGTGAGCTACATTCGCTAACTTCCACCCCGTGTTGCCCGTAATATCAATTGCTCGTAGACGGCAACAGACATGCATCAGTTCCTCAACGAAGCAGTCTGTATTCGTACGTAGGACCGAGACAAATGCAGTAGAACTTAAGGATGATTATAACTTTACCATGTCAGGGTCATCGAGAGATCTACCAGACAAACGGAATCATCCTCCACTTGGGGTCTACCTTCTCAGCACCGAACTTCTGAGCATACCATTCTTTCGTACCCTTGGCCGTCGTACCCAGATTGATCGCAATAAACAAAAGGCCCAGCAGGAGGGTATTGTTGAAAAGTTGGCCTGAAGGTGTAGCCAAAACACACAGACCAAGATACAGAAGACATTCGCTGGCATAATGGGCGCAGACAATGTGTTTGAACCAGCCTTGCTCGGGAAGCGTGTACTTCTTGAGGCTGGACAGGTACTTGTGGCACTGCTGCTGCTTCAACCACCCAGCTGTGAAAAGAGCGACTCCGAGGGCAAGTCGTTTTGGGGGCCGCAAGATGACCTGTTCGTCCTCCCACGAGTTGATGATCGCGCCTGTTGTTTAGGGGAGAGTAATTGTAAGCCCAGGCTCAAATCATGCGCACTCGCCTTTGAGGACTTACCTGAACCCTCTATCCAGACAGAGACGCTCATGGATGCATAATAAAGCAGGCCCAGCAGCCAGTGAAGGCTTGACATTGGCGAGCTCCCGGATTTAGTCACAAAGAGACTCTCGTAGAGTCTCCGAGTCCCTTGGAGGGCCATCAGAGCCCACGCAACATACACCTGGGAGATGTCAATGGGAGGTTTATTTCCTGCAGCGACTTGGGCCGACGCAATATTTCTCAGCACAGTGCCCCGGGTAACATATTGCCAGCCCCAGAAAGCGGACAGGCTCACTGAGAGGATATAGAAGTGAAGAAACCACGAATGAGGCACCTGGAGGCAGTCCAGAAACCGGGCAAGAAGACTCTGTCTGGAGTCGTTCTCTAAACGAGCTCCGTAGTCCATCAACGCTTCGCGGTAGGTGGTAGGTAGGGTTTGGATCGTGATGATTGTGACAGATGCGAAGACGAAGAAAACCTGGCAGATTTGAGACGGCGACACATCTTTCAGGGCCACTGCCAACTCTTGAATCCAGTCCATCTTTTGTGATAATGTTACAGTAGTTGAAAAAGAAAGTCTGATATGTTGGATTCGCGCCGAACTATTTTCCAAGCCTTGGTTGTCTTGATCCATCTGTTACCCTATACCGGCGTGGTGCGCGTGTTGGTTCATCAAACCAACAAAGCAATTTCCCATTACGCGGCCTTTCACATATATTGCCTGGTGAGTGGGTTCAGATGTTCGTTCTAATTGTGGCTGGAAACGAAAATCTTGCTCGTATTTTGATTTGGCTTGCCTGTTCTCATCACTCAAGGCATCTCAAAAAGTGCCATGATATATAACCCTTAAGGACCGTCTGAAAAGTTTGTAGAATTATCAAAAATGAAAAGACAAATTTTGCTTATGTAGAATGCGACTACTTCCTTTTTTCCATTCTCACGGGCTCATTCCTCATTCAAGGTAGACTATACTGAGCTCTAGAATACATCCACCTCAAAAGTGAAATCATACCTTTCCTGAAACGCCAGTGCATACCTCATTCATCACCCTAGCCTACTGCTTGTTTCGTAGGTGAGGGGGAACCCACTTACCAGCAGTCCGCGAAGGAGGCAAATTCTCAGCCGGAGCAGGAGGCTCCGCCCGGTTGTTGTCGCCCCGGCCGGAACCAGAGCGGTCCATGGGAGCTCCGCCGCGAGGCTCGAACCTCCTTGGTGGTGGTGCGTTGTCAGAGGCGCCAGCCGGGGCACCGCCGCCAGCAGCAGCCCTTGCGGCTTCACGCTCGCGCCAGCTGGGCTTGCTGCCGGCGAGCTGCAGGCGGGGTGGTCCACCGGAGGAGCGCTCATTGGAATCTGTTCGCTCGATAGGAGCTCCACGAGCGGGGGGAGGGGCGTCTTCAGGCTGTGAAGATTCACGCTCACGCCACTTGCCGGATCCAATAACAGGAGGTCTTCGGCCTTCGGTAGCTTGGCTACGCTCTGGTACACGGGCCGGGGCTGGGGTAGGCTTCTCCCTCTCAGCCTTGCGACGGGCGAGAGCTTCTTCCTCACGACGTTGCTGGAGTGCAGCCTTCTCCAGCGTCTCCTGTCGCTCCTTTTCGCGCTGTTCCTTAAGCTTGGCAAGTTCGGCCCTCTTGGCCTCTTCACGGAGACGCTGCTCCTCCTTCTCGCGAGCAGCGCGCTCTTCAGCCTCTTGTAACTGTCGTTCCCTCTCTTCACGTTCCCTCTTCTCACGGAGCTTGCGATCTCGGTGCTCCTTCTTTCGGAGATTAATCTGCTTCTCCAATTCACGCTCGGCATCCCTACGACGCTTCTCAAACTCATCGCGGCGTCGCTCATGAAGAGACGATCGGAAGCCCTCGTAGAGAGGAACCAGACGGCTAAGTCTGTGCTTGAGCTCAACGCTGGCGGCGTGCTTCTCCTCAGCTTCCTTAAGGGTCTTAGCCTTGACTTGTTCATAGATCTTTCGGTCTTCGGCGATTTGCGCCTCGTAGTCAATGTTCAACTTCTTGGCTTCCTCCTTACGTAAAGCACGCTCAAGATGGTCGATGCGCTTGCCAGTGATGCGGAGTCTTTCATTGACATCGTTCTTCTCTCTTTCAAGCTGTGCAAGCTTCATGGCTCGAAGACGGTTGGTGTCCAGGTTATCCAGGTCATCAAGATCAATGTCAAGGGCCTTGTCATTCATCTTGAGATCGGCAATCTGCTTCTTAAGCTCTTCCTTGCGGACACGATCGTGCTCGGCCTTGATACGCTTTTCTTCACGCTCCTTCTGTTCATCAGCCAGACGCTTGTCCTCAGCCTCCTGAAGCTGCTGCTCACGGAGTCGCTTCTGGCGGGAGAGTTCCTTCTCGCGTCGAGCCTGGAGTTCAGAGGCTTCTTCCTTGCGCTTCTGGATGATTTCCTTGCGAGCGATTGTGTCGAGGTGCTCCTGCTCCGCGCCCGCCTTTGCTCGGGCCAGTGCGGCATTTCGAGCTGCCAAGCGCTCCTTGTTGAACTCAGGATCAATGTAATGGCACGTAGTGTAAAGGCTGCGGGCAAGCCTGGTGAGTTGAGAACGAACAATCTCAGAAGGAGTGCTCTGCAGGCGTTGGACGGTGCCTGTCTCAGACTCAGCGGAGCCTCCTCCAGAACCACTGTGACCAGCCTTGGCTGATGAGAACACGTCGTTATCGAAGCTCAAGACACCAGTGGCATGATCCATGCGAATAGAAAGATCACCCTTCTTATTACCGTTCATAATGAACTTCTCGATGGTGCTGCGGGACACTTGGTATGGTTCAGGGAACTGGGCTAGGCCCTCCACAAAGCTCAAATCCACGGTATCGTACACCTGCGATAACTGCTGGAACAGTCTCGTGAGAATGACTTGCTGAAGAGGCACGACATACCTCTCCATCTCCGCATCGGCTCCAATCTTTGTGAGAATAGGAGAAATCTTCTTGCAGATGGAAAGCGGGTGGAAGTCAACCTCAAGAATGTTGTAGAGGTCACGGATCTCGGGGCGGGCACGCTGAAGGAGAGACTTGGATAGAGCATCCTTGAAGAGGCGGGAGCGGGTAGGGGCCTGGTTCATGCCCAACAAGTGTGTCAAGCGAGAATTCTTGTTCTTCCTGGCCTCGTCAAAGTCGACCATGGCACCTCGAGATCGCGAGGTGCTGATGACAGGGATAGCCAGAGCTGACAGAAGGACAAAGGAAGCAGCCTTCTGCAGATCAGCATCAGAAGCGGGAGGGTTGTCAGCCTTCTTGCCCTGGCCGGCGGCCACCAGGGCTGCAGACTGGCGGAGGAGAGTGTAGTATCGAGACCAGGCAGCAGCGTGGAAGAGGTAGTTCTCTCCCACAAGGAAGATACGTGTGAGTTTCTCGTAGTAGTTGGCCATCATGACATTCTTGGGGGGTCGCTTGCTGAGGTTGAGCAGAGTGTGGATATCTTCAACGCTGCGGAAGGCTTCCTGCCAGAGCTCCAGCTCGACGGCAACGTTGAGTTGTTGGAATCGAGTCTCGAGATGACGCTGGAGAGTATCTGGGTCGTTGAGATTGATGGCATGCATCTGGGATGAGTATTTTGCTGCCGTCTGCACATGGTTTCGGAGAAGTTCGCAAAGTCTTCGGAATTCAGTCTTGCGAGTGTACTTGAGGCAGAAGTCGAAGGCTTGCATGGCAGTGCTCTGATACAAGATCTCGAGCCTAGCATTGTTGCGGAGAATGTCCAGGACAGTACGGTAGGCCTCCCACAGGAACTTCAGCCAGGGAGTAACGATGGCACGGTCGGTACGGTCGCGGGACTGCTCACCAGAGACGGTGGCGAGGAGGATGGATTCGGGGGTCTCGGTAGCCTCCAAGTCGTCGACGTTGGATGTAGCGGTGGTGGCTTCGATCGTCGACTGGACTTCGTCGGCCTTGGCCTGAGCAGTGGTGACCTTACCCACAGCGAGCTCGATAAATTTCTTGAGAACCAGCTATACCTTCATTAGCTCGTTATTGCAAATTAACCCCTGGTTTGCGATTCCATACCTCGATGGTGCCAATATTCGTATTTTGGGAGATATTCTTGTACTGATACAGAGCATCCTTGGCTAGCTTTCCCTTCTTTTGCTCGACGGAGAGCTCGACCAAGAGAATCATAACAGGTTCGAGCGATACGATCGGGACGCTACGAGAGCGTTTGCTGGTGATGTGCTCATGCAGCAGGGTCAAGGCCGCAGGGGCCTGGTTGACCCCGATGAGCTCGTGGGCGCGCTTCAGGACATTTTCCGGTTTTTGGTGCGGCGGAGGAGGCTGTTGGAATCAGATATTAGCAAAGTTCAACAGACATGAAATAAAATGTGCTCTAGGGAGGGGTAGTTGAGCATATTGAACTCCATGACCCCCTGGTAGGAAATATATATATAAATACATACCATATTGGGCAACCTCCTCAACGGATCGACTCAAGCCTGGCAGAAGTATCTTCTGGCGATGGTTGCGCCGTAGTTGAATCAATGAGTGCACAGGTTGTGCCGGCTGTCCCTATCAAAACGTGGGTTACAGGCCTCACATACTCGATATCAATTTTTCAAATTCGTGTGTGGCGGGGTTAACCTGAATGAACGAAATCACGTGAGATAATGATTACCTCAGCAATTTTCGCATTGCTCTCTAGAAATTGATTTCATGCCAAAAGAACTGACAACTCACCTGGTTTCCATTAAAGAAGCCGATGCCTCGAAAATACTGGACTGGGCCCTCATTTCCGCATTTGCATAAACGTTGATTTGCATTTCATTCTTTTTCTCTATTGGGGTCTCATTTGCCCTGGCTTTTTTTCAGACAACACAACCAAGCTGCTCTCTGCATCACGTGAACTCAACAGGGACTCGAAGAGATCCACTATAGTTCCCGATCTTGTTCTCAGCCCAACAACACCTGACGGCTGGATATTGAACGCCTCTTTAAATTTTAGCAAAGAGCTCTTTTACTGCTATCAATACCGAAAATCCCTTACAAACCAGGAAAAGTTAAAGATGGCGGACGATTCGCGACGACGGTCGCGTTCTCGTTCGCCTGGGCGACGCCCACCCAAAGCCAACCGTGGATTCAGGTGGAAGGAGAGTCGCTCGAATGATGGCGATAGGGATCGACGAGACAACGACCGACGACGAGACTATCGCAACCGGTCCCCCCCTAGATATCGCAACTCGTACCGCGATAACGACCGCGACAGAAACGACCGCGATAGAAACGACCGCGAGAGAGATGGTCGAAGCCGAAACGATCGTGAATCTTTTCGCCCATCACATGATGACCGCCCTCGGAGGAGAGACAGGGAACCCAAGGATGATTCAGAGAAGCCCGCCAAGAAGGACAAGAAACCCCCGGTTGCCGCTGCAGCTCCAGGCCAAGAAATGATTGTTGTGAACATTAATGATCGTCTGGGCACAAAATCTGCCATCCCATGCTTACCATCTGATACGATTCGTGAGCTGAAGATTATGGTGGCCGCGCGGATCGGTCGCGAGCCAGGGCAAATCATGTTGAAGCGCCAGGGCGAACGGCCATTCAAAGACCAGCTTAGTTTGGAGGATTACGGAATTTCAAACGGCGTGCAGCTCGACTTGGAGGTGGATACTGGAGATTAAAGCACCTATATGCTGGTTTGCAGCACGATGATAACGAATTTCATACACTGTTACTGTTGCGACTTATGCGAGGTTGGTGCTTACTCTTACAATTCAGTTCATGGCTGCTGTTTCACGAAAGCTAATCTATGTCCTACCATCAGAACCATGGTCTGTAGAGGCAAATATCGTCGGGGTGATGTATAATCTCTGGTAACTTCCGCCATTTCTTCCCGAAGTGACTGTTCTTAACTTGGTAAGTGGTATCACAGCAGCCGTCTTCCAAATGCTTTCATCCGAATGGACGACGCAAAGCTCCAGGTCTGTGCGTTCAGTAATTTTCCCATGGGCTAGGTACGCTGTGAATGTATTCCGTAGTTGGCCTGAAGCTCAACATGACCACAGTAATTTTTCCCTTTGCTCACAAAATCGAAACGATCCATATTCGTTCTCACTACAGCTCGTAAACGATCACGTCACAAGTCAGTGGGCTAGGATCGACTGGGAGCTTGAAGATCAACTACCTACGCGACGTTCGACCAACTATTTCACGTGATTGCAGAACACGCCAAGTTAGCAGGCAGCCAAGGCAGCTTTCCCCCTAAGAGCACTAAAACGGACCCTGCGGCCTCAGGAGGGCGAAGGCTGGAGCCAACTGGGTGGGGTCGGATCCTCTGGAGGCAGGTCAATACCACTTATGTAGGTGCAAGTCTCGGAAGAACTGCATCCCTCAATTTCTTTTGCAGCACGTAAGTCTCTCGGCGCAGGACCTAGCTTCACTGACGGCTCCTGGCCCCATTTTTATGGGTAATGCCCGTTGGGGCGACTTCATCTGGCCCTGGTCAGTTCAATTGATCGAGGGGGCACAGGAGCGGTGGTGACGCTAGAGCTTCACTGGGGATCCGTAGTCTGGCGCCTTTAAGATGAGTATTGGCAGGTGGCGGATCAGCTCCCAAAGATGCACGTTAGAAGGGGGGGTGATGAAATCTCAGGAGACGCAGGAGGAATTGCAATCCTTTTCAGAGAGCCAATCTGGGACTGATCCCAATCTTGCACAATGAGAGGAAAAGGCCCAGGATTAGCGAGGGGGCTGGAGCCGACCTGGCAGCGTTCCAGTATGCGGCAGCACTCCCCTGCCGTGCAGCACTAAACCCCTGGAGTCCGCTGTAAATCAGCCTTTTAAATTAGCAGTAGACTGGAGTCGGTGGCTCCACTCCACCGGAGGTTGTGAGTCGCCGCCAGGTGAGCCTGGTCCGCCCCGTTCCTATTGGGAAGGAAGCTCTGTTGTGCTGCTGTTGCCGTGTCTCTCTCGCTCCCTCCACATCCTCACACCCTCTCTCCACCTACTCCCTCACGGCTTCCCACGACTCTTCCACTCATTCCGTCACCCCGTCATTGAACATCCGCCTTCCAGTGTCTTTCGACGACAAACCTCATACAGGAATAGAAGTGTTGGGTAAGTCATTGCATTGATTTCCTTTTTGCTGCTTCGGCTGCCCAAGTGGTCGCTCCCTCGGTGCTGGGCGTACCCTGGGGGCCGGAAGAGAGGGAAAAGGGGACGAGCCTGGATGGCACGCGCACGCCAGATCAGGACAACCAAAACGACGACACTCCATGTACTCGGGACGAAACATATGCTGCTTTTGCACACGATAACAAGGACGCTGCATCATTCTCTGACAACATACAACGCTCCTCGGCCACAACGGATTTAATCCATGCATGACGCCTGTATGATTCGATGAGAGCGGCCAGGCAAGACAACCACAATAAACTGCCGCCATTCCCTTGACGCGCTTTCCCGTGCGGCCCGGCAATATGCTCGATCCCCCTCAAACCGGACTCGACCATCGATAGACTAGAATCTTTGCGCTCTTCCATCCTCATTGGCATGAGAATCACCAAAAACGGAGGCCTGTTGATGGACCCTATTGCTGACGCTTGGACAATTTGCAGATCGGGCGTACTCGAAAAACCCTAACCACCTTCACGTTTAATACCAACCTACCTACCTTCCTTAGTCTCACCATCACCATTTATCATAATGCCTCAATACACCTCCCGCGATGTTGGCGACCCATCGCAAATCAAGAAGAACAAGCAGTCGATGGCTGATTTGAAGCTGCGACGGTTGACTGAGCTCAACAACCGCCTACGGGAGGACCTCGAGCGCGAGCGCATCCCCGTGAGCACCGCTGCGAAGAGGTAAGGCATATATCTACTTACTACCCTACGGATGACAACTAACCATTGATTAGCATCATCGCGTATTGCAACGGAACGAGAGACTACATGGTTCCCTCAACCTGGGGCCAGGTCCCCAAGGGCGAAGACCCATACGCGCCACAACAATCGGGTGGCTGCTGCGTGATCATGTAAAATGGCATCCGCTTAATTTTCTTCTTTCCTTTATCGGCAACCTGGTAGATCTCTAGGGACGGACCGAACAATCAAAATTTACAACATCAACGGATTAAATGGCTAGGGAAACATGACCGTCGATGACGATTAAGCTAGCGTATGTTTGCGGAGAGGACGACTCCAGTTACTTCTTCTCTATGTATTTATCTCTTGGCGCAATCTGTATGCGGACGCACGATTGCGACCTGTTGACTCGACGTATACCTGGGTGCTTTTATGACGGGGGCGAGGAACGGGGATGGGACAAGACGCGGAGGTTGGTGTCAGCGGCATCCAACAAGGGACCGACTGCTCTTTATTTTGCCCAAGCATTGTCCCGCAACGGTGGAATTGGTGAGAGGGAGTGCTCTTATTTTTGCGGTCTGAAGGAACCGGGACACCCGACCGTCTAATTATTTCCCTTTCTCACATTTTATTTCACTTTATTCAATGTCATGTAACCTTTTTCTATCTAAATATCACTGCTTCAAACGATGTCAATGTTCATCTCGAGCCCATTCGAGGTGTTGATGGTGGCCTTGATGGGTCACCTCCCGCCGCCCACTCTAGGTCATAAACACCGCGTGCTTTCTCAAACTGATGGCCGCCGGCGGAAAGTCTATCTCACTGACGATCAACAGCGACAAGGCGACTGACAAATTGAAACATTTCCCTTCTGGAACGTTGGAAGCAACATAGCTGGTCTCAATCCCGTTCCCAATCGTATTTACCCAGCTATTTGATAGTTGCGTTATCGATTTGTCTTATCCATCAATTCTTGTAACGACTACCTTTGGCAAACGACAACCTCCAGCCAGCCCATTGTCAAAATGGCAGACACCAAAGCCGCGCCCCCAACGACAGAACAGAGCGTCCCAGCTCGCCTCCCCCGAGTCACAATTGAGTTTTGCACCCAGTGCAAATGGCTTCTCCGCGCCGCATATGTAAGTCCCCCAGCCCAGCCCAACCCCAACCCCTCCTTCCCCTCTGGTTTCGCAAACCCTCCTCCCTCCTCCCCGTGTTTCACCATTTTCTCGCCCCCCCAAACCCAAATTAGAAGAAAAAAAAAAGGGCACAACCGCTGACGAGCACCCGCCGTTCAGTACGCCCAGGAGCTCCTCTCGACCTTCTCCCTCGCCATCGGGGAGGTCGCGCTGCAGCCCTCGACGGGCGGGACGTTCATCGTCGCCATCCACCACGGTGAGGCCGCCGGCGAGAGGAAGGTCCTGTGGGACCGGCGGGCCGACGGCGGGTTCCCCGAGACCAAGGAGCTGAAGCGGCGGATCAGGGACGTGGTCGAGCCTGGGCGGGACCTGGGCCACGTTGACCGGCACGGGGCTTCGAAGGCGGCGGCGACGACGTCGACGAAGAGTCCCGAGGAGGAGGCCAGGCAGGGGGCCAAGGGGAAAGGTGAGGAGGTTACTGGGGAGGGGAAGGCATGCGAGGATTGTCAATGATGATGGGAGTTGCTCACTTATTCCTTGGAGAAGTTGCGTGCTGGGATTTGACAAAATCGAAGAGCAATGCAGTTAGAGCTCACGAGAGCCTGGCAAAGCAGTGAAAGCAAACGTAGAAGAATCATTATTGATACTGGCATACCTCTCTCGTACTGTTTCGTTGTCTTCTTCCAATTGATCCTCTCTCCGGGTACAAGAAGGAACAGGCTGTTAGGATCACAGAAGAGCCTCGGCATCCCTACCCTAGGTAACGTACACATACCATCTTTCTCTGAGTTGGGGGTATGTCTCGTCTAGACTCTTAAGTACTGGTCGTTTCACATTGGAAACACAGCAAAAACAAAACGCTGGCTATGGTAGTCAGTTATTCTGTACTTGCTTGGAGAATCCTTATTCGTTATCTCAAACTGCTACATCCATCCCAGCCTCTACATTCTGTAAACCATACGTGGGTGTCCATGCAGGACTGGCTGGGGACCGTGGTTTGAGCAAAAAGCTAGGTTCTGGCAATTGGGTCGGGACCATACATGAATATCACTCTACATTTGCCAAGGTCATTTTCTATCTACCTAGGACAATATACTGAGGGCTACAACAGGGCGAAGTCATGTCAGCAGTGGATCACATCAAAGACTGAGAGTAGGAAAGAAAACCGTCAATGGACAGTTGGACCCTGGTTAAAGGTGTAAAATCATAGAGTTTTGTGTGCATATTTAATCTGAGAGCTAACAAACAGCCGATTGTCGTGATCAAGTTTGCGTATGAGCATTAGTGATCTTAGAGCCCGTCGAGGCATTACAGGTATGTTTCGACACGCTCGATATTCCCACGGTCCGAGGGAAACGCCCAACAACAACCCGGATGGCAGACCCGGCGAGGGAGCGAGGCGGCGAGATTATGGCGAGACGGAAGAAGCTTCGCAGAGACGAACCAGTCACAGTCCGAGGAAGTGGTGATTAGGCCTGCAAGTGGAGGAGGTGTCGCTTATCGTCGTCCGAACCTGGATGATGGTCAGTATATCTGAGAAGATCTCACAAGAGTAGGAAGCCTGTTTGATGAATTGGATCGACAGGCGGGGTAATTAAAGACTTACTTTTGTTTCTTCTCAGCAGGCTTCAAGATCTGGAAGGAACAGAGCAAGCTCTCGTCAACGCTCATCATGGCACCTGCGTTGTCGAACTCTCCACAGTAATTGGGCGCGCTGAACAGAGTGACAAGCTGTCGCTTGGAGAAGAACTCGTATCCATCCTCAACGACCTGATGGGCACGGCAAATAAGATCCATGTCGTGTTTCTGTAAGAAGCGCGACACGACGTCCGGGCCGAACGTGAAGGAGACACCTCTGTCGTTTTCGCTCCACCCAGTGATGTCCTTATCAGGGTCAGACCAGAGCAGATCGCACAGCAGGCCGCAGTCGGGAATCTAAGAATTTGTTAGCATGCATTGAACAAACATCAATGGGACCAATTGCCAAGGCAGTTGCATACATCAGTGGGTCGCATGACCCGGCGGATCTGCTCCATGGAGTTCAGATCAGGGCTCAGACCTCCGTGCATGGTGAAAATCTTCTCGTCGATAATGGCGGCAATTGGCAGGCAGTTGAAGCAGTCTGTGAAGGTCTTCCAAAGCTTGATGTTGTATCGGCGCTTGCACTCGTCGTAAAAGCCGTAGATACGGTTGATGGAGGCGCACTCGTGGTTTCCTCTCAGGACAAAGAAGTTTTCGGGGTACTTGATCTTGTAGGCCAGGAGCAGGCAGATGGTCTCGAGACTCTGTTTACCACGGTCGACGTAGTCACCGAGGAAGAGGTAGTTGGCCTCCGGAGGGAAGCCACCGTACTCGAAAAGACGCAGCAAGTCATAATATTGTCCGTGGATATCGCCGCAGATCTGCAACATGATTATTAGTCACGGTCTACAATGCGGAATATCCGGACAGGGGAGGAGGGGGTAGGGTGTTGATGAGGGGCAAGGGAGAAACGCACCTTGATAGGTGCCTCGAGTTCGAGGAGGATAGGCTGAGAAATGAAGATCTCTCGGGCCTTGGTGCAGAGGAAGCGGATCTCAGCCTCGAGGAGCTGGACCTGCTTGCCGGGTCGGCTGCCTCGCACCTCGAGCAGCCGGTCAATTATTGAGTCAAGATCAACCTCGTGTTGGTCTGCCATTGTGTTGTGTGTCCTCGCTTATGGGGGTGGCTCGCAAATACCGTGGAGGGGGGGACGACTGCGCGTGGCAGGGAAACAACCAGATCTCACCGATGCGCAAGATGGAGTTGCAGCAGCGGGGGAGATGGAGAAACTTCGTCACGCACAGGGATTACGGGATGCTGATGGGCACTCAGATGATGCACTTCGAATGGGGAGGCCTGCAACTGAAACGAAGACGAGAAAAAAAAGCCAGTCAGCTATTTGCAAGCACCAGGATTGATCGAAGAAACGAGAGAATAAAAGAAGACAAATCAGCGAGTAGAATGCCGACAAAATAAAGCTCTGCTTAATAAAAAAGCGAAGTGTTATGGGCGGCGAGGAAAGGCAGAGAAAATTCGGCTGACAATGAATGACATGGTGGTTGAGGTGGGAGGGGAGGAGGGGCCGCAGCAGCCAAGGCAGGCTAAGTCTGTCTGGAGGTTTTGGGATGTAGCGGGTAGCAGAGGGCGGGCCAACTCACTCTGAAGCGATCACAGCTCTGGTAAAAGGGGAAGCCTCTCGCCTCGCGGAGGAATCAGCACAAGGGTGGGTAAATGGAAAAAAATTACCCGGGCGCACTCTGGTTCAGCAAAGGAGTGTTATCCACTCGGTTGAGATGGGCTGGCGACTGTTGGGTTTCGTAGGATCACGACAGGTTCGCGGTTGTCGTGTCGTCGTCGTAGTTGCCACGGCGGCCTGCAGAGGGATGCTCAGCACAGCGTCGACGGATTAGAAATCAGTGTCGAGGAGGTCCGGTAAAATGGAGATCAGAAGCGTCTGCTGGTCGTCTGCAGACGTCGTCGCCTGGGTTGGTCCGAAGGCCAAAAGTCGCTCGCTGGGGAAGATCGCTTGGTGTTGCTTCGCTTTCGCGTGCTCAAAGGGAGGCGGCGCACTCGGTTGATAGGAGTCACGGTCGCTCGCTCTTGTCTCGCCGATAAGGGGTAGTAAATTCAAATATGAATGCACTGACCCGTGATAACAGAATCGTTGTGAGAGATGGCTCTATGAGGATTCTCCGTCGGTGGACACTGTATTGTGTCGGTCGCTGTGCTCTCGCTTGTGTTGCGGGATCTCTTGTTCGAGGGATGTTATTTTTTTTCTCTCGCGCGCAGAGAGATGAGGGCAGAAGGATTTCTCTGCCCGGGACCAGGACTGATGGGGCACCACCACTAGCAACGCTGCGGTTCTAGTGGCCCAGGCAGGAGAGGCACCCAGAAACGAGGCCCCAGGCTTGCCAGGATGCACCTAAGTGTTATAATTAGCGCTGCAGGCTAGAGCGAGGGTCAGCCTCTAGGCCTGTGAGTGGCTGCCTTGGCCCCTACACGGTCACTGGGCTGCTGCATCTTAGTGGCTTGAAGCTCCCGAAAAAGGAAGAGACATAGCGAATGATCCAAGAAAACTCCAAGACCCCTATCTCCTGTTCCCACTTTCCCACCACGGCGCACTCTTCACTTGCGACCAAGACTGAGTGACTGGCGTAAGAAGGACCGCCCGTCAATCGAGTAGCGTGGACGCGCAAGCCCAGACCTTCCACCGCAGCGGGTAGCCGCCAGACACTGCTTCGCAACAACGCCAGTCACCCCAACCCGCGGATGCCATGCACTGCCCTGTCTGCCTGGGCGCCAGCCCGTACCAGTATCCGTAACCGTACCAGAATTACTGCCCTACCTCATCTTGCTGCTGCCATTTCAACCACCACCCCTGGACAATTGGGTATGAAGGTTATCCGAGAGCAGTCCTTGCGCGTTGGGCCATGTTCCGAGCTGTCCGAGCTTTGGACTCACCCCTAAAACCTCATTATCCAGATGTCTAGTTTTTTGCTGCTCAGCCTACTGGGTCGCCGCCCCTCACTGTAAGGTCACACTACTGCCCAGACGGCCGTAGTGCTCTGCAAGTGAGATCCTGTTCTTTTTGCCACCTTTAGACTGGAGCTTGTGCCAGGCACCAGTATGTGATTACACGAGCTTCTGCAGCAACGTACTGTATGGGGAAAGAAAAGGCGCCGACCAGACCTGCCCACGATATGATCAAAATGCAAGGGGGGCGGGATTGTGTGTCAGGTTAAGTAGCCAGTCTTCATATTGGCTCTGGCCCAGCCTGCCTGCCTCCGCCCAACCGCCCACATCCAGCTCCAAACTCGAAATATGGTCGTCTTTCTTTGTTTCAGACTGGCTGCATATAATAACCTGGTGTTGGCCCCCCCTGGTTCTAATCGGCCCAATCCGATCGCGAGACATGCTAGACGGTGGATGTCGCAAAAGCTTGGCCCAGCGCCTGCTGCAAAGCTGTGCTCTGCCGCATGCTACTTAGTATTACTAGATGTCGAACGAACATGGCCTGTCCCCCGCCTCGTATAAGCAGCAAATGCTTACTCAGCTTTGGTCGTTCGCCCGTAGTCTCTTGACCACAACTGCCCGTTTCTGGGGCCGATGGGACAACCTTGGGTGGCTTCGCGCCTGTATCCCCGCACCGATAAGGCAACCTTGAATCTCTCACCGGCGTTCCCTTCACCGGTTCAAGAGGGGGGTCGTCGTTGGGGTTTCTCAACAGAATTATTAGGGTCCCCCTCTCCGAAAGCCTCCAATAAACGTCGCGGATCGCCCTTCTTTGTTCCCAGCTTTGCCAGCCAGCCAGCCAGCCCCCCAATCGCAACTCGGGGCAGCTGTCCCTCAAAGTCAGTCATCGATCGATCGACTTGACTATCGGACAAACTCGAGCTCGTCGCTGGGCCAAGCCTGATCTATTTGATGCACCGTCCTTATTATGGGTATGCCCAATGCAGGCCTGGATCAACAGAATCGTCCCGTCGAATGACAGCTTCGTGTGCCCGCCCGCTACGCATCCCTAGTGCCAGCTGATCGCCTTGCAGATCCCAGTCGCTCCTCGATTGAAGATCAAGTAGCGGTGCTAAGCTAGTCTCGAGGTTAATTCTTGCGAGGCCGGCGGGAATGTTCAATGCCGCATACCTAAGGTGTATGACACAGAAAGTCAAAATAAATTTGCACAATATTTAACCGCTATCAAGACAATAACCAAACCAGCAGTTTATTTCTTACTTATTGATGTGTTAATATGTATCAGCTTGCATATTCGGCCGACAGTATCGCTCGAGGCGAGCGACATGGAAACTACCTATACGAAAGCACTCCTAACGTCGCTTCTGGTATAAACGAGTAAGTATTAAAAGATGAAAGCCTGTCCACTTTATCACTATGCCTTTCTTTCTATACGAGGCATTCATCATAAAGGATGTCTTATCATTGCTGTTTCTGCTTTTATGATCGACGCTCATGGCGAACTTTCTATTTGATGCGTCACTAACAAGATAATTGCGGCCCAACACAAATGATTTTCATTAATTATAATAAAAGAGAAAAATCTTATATGGCCACCGGCAGACGATCGGCTAGCACAGATAGGTATAGATTGCATCTCTAACTGGCAAAAGAGTAGACCATTCTCCAATAATAGCCACGATGCAATCTCACTTCCACGACAAGGACTGACGCGGCAACCAAGGTACAAGAGAGGCTATGGGTATCAGGTGTTTTATTCTGTGCAACTGTACATACATCGTTTTGCCGCCGAGACATGCGACCGAGTCTAAAAGAAAAATCATCCGAGACATGCCATGACCTGATCAACCACCGCAGCAAGGCCCGGCCATGATTAAATATAAGCCATCTTGTATCCTCCGTGAACGCCAAGCTTCCTAGGAAAAGCAAGAAAAAAAAGTAGAAAGTGAAAAGTAACACACCGGGAGTCCAAAAAAAAAGAATAAGGAAGCAGAGCAAGCAAGAAAAAAAAAACACCAGGATACCAAGCTCCCCCACGTTTGTGTGCTCCTAGAAAGGCACCGAATCAACACGTCATGCTTGAAAACCCAAATTCTTTACTCCAGCCCAACATTGGTGAGTCATCCGGCTCCCTCCCCTTTCGAAGCCCTCATCTCCTCCTAGTCGATGTCCTCCGCTTCCGGGGCGACGTGGTCGCCCGCGATTTTGATACACTAAGATATGTCACGGTCTCTTCAATCTCCGTGTCCACCACCATGGAGGTGGCCCCATTGACGTCTGCTCCGAGCCCCTTAAGCTCGTCGTCATCCAAGTCAGTGAGGTCCTCACTCAGCATCCGGACCGCATCTCTCCCCGCGGCCCAAAGGTCTCCCACGATGGAAGTTCCACGAGGTTGGTATTCTTTCAGATACCATAGCACACCACCTTCTGCAAGAGGGTCAGACTCCTTGCCCAGGCTACCATTAGATTGTGGCGGTGTCGGGGGCTCCTTGTGCCTGCGATTAGTTGCTCGTACAAACGTGGTACTTCCTGGAGGAGTCTCCGATTGTGGATCGTGCTCAAGCGTTATCTTGTCCTCGGAGACCTCGATGTCGCCATTGGTGATGCCGAGCCCAGATGTATTCACATCTATACTCCCGCCATCCAAGCCTCTTACATGAACTGTGATGTCCATAGCTTCGACATCAGTATCTTGCGTCTCCTCTGACTGCCGTGCCTTCACCGTGATTTCTGATGGCGTGGCATCAACCATGATCGTATCGTGACTGTCATCTTCTTCGTCTTGCTGCTGTTGTTCCTCTTCTTGTTCAGGCTCCTCCTCCTCTTCCTCTTCCTCCTCCTCCTCCTCCTCTTCTTCTACCACATTGTACTGACTCTGAACCACAATCGGTGGCTGTTGATGCCCCAAACTGGTATCGATCCTAGTCTCCAATTCTTTCTGGAGTGTCTCAAAGGGCACGTTGGAGATCTCGCACTCGATTTTAAGAGCAGCTTCAAGTTGAGGCTGGATTGCCTTCAAGATACGCTTGCCCAGCTTGCGACGCTCACGAACATCCGCGAACACATTCTTAGTTGGGGAGGCATCCGGTGCCTCCAGATGATCGGGATTGACGCGGGTCTCAGGCGGCGAGAGTATGCCTTGAAGGATAATATCACCAATGTCCTGGGCAAATGCCAGTATCTTGACATAGTGGCGTTTCTGCACCCTTTGGTGAAGCGTTTTGAACCCATCGATGAAGAGGTCCTTGTCGAGTCTATTCCTAGATGTTAGCGTTGTGTGTTTCACTATTGGAAAGAAGTCGGGGCAAATACTTACGAGATAGCCTTATCCACCGCCGGCAGGAGAAGTTTGGCGATGGGGAAGTAGCATTCATCGACGAAATCCTGCTCGAGTTCGGCTGCGTCAAGCTTGAGCTGCTCTCTCTCGACCAGGTTCTCCGATAGGTTCTTGAGTTGCTCGAGGTCATTGAGGAGAGTTTGAGCAAACTCAATCCGGCGAGTAAGACGCTCCTTGCCATCAGGGCCCATGGAGGCAAAGTTGCGCCGGGTGAGTTCCATTGAGGAGAAACTATCCAACTGCAACTGCAACCGTTTGAGCAAAGCGGCACCACGTCTGGATTCGCGTTTCAATGTCCAGTATCGACATGCTTCGCTGAGGAACTCCTTGCGCTTTCGCACTGCGAAACGCTGCAGCGAGGCATCAACGACTTCAAAGACGGCCTGGGGAATGACGGGTGCCCCCGAGGGCATTCGCCATACATTCTTTGGCGGCTGTCCCTTCTTCTTGTCGTTGGGATTGCCACTGTCCCTCTGTCCTGCTAGCTGTGCTTCATCGGTGAACTGGTTTGGCAGTGCGCTGCGCTGCTGCGCTGCAATGACGTTGGCCACGGCGTGATTGTCTGCCCATATGCGGCCTCTCATGTTGCGCTTGTAAAACTTCTTTGCTGCTTTGGTGGCCTCGCGGACCTTCTGTTCCTCCGTATAGTCGACGGGGCAGTGCCTATCGCAAAATGCCTTGAGGATCACATTGCCATCCAGGACGGCCAGGGTCCCCGTGTTGGTCTTCATCTTAAGATAGAGCCTGGCTCGCCTTGCACAGGTCACATGGAATGCCTGGTAGCAGTTCTTGTTGCTGCACTGGATGCAGGCCCCCATTTTCTGGTGGCAGATGTAACAGTTCAGTTTCCACCTCGTCCTCGGCACCTTTTCTACATCCATCACGGGCTCCATGAATGTATGATTCCCGAGACAGACTTCGGGTATCCACATGGCACAGAGAAGGTGAGCCCATTTGGAAGAGTTGGTTTGCTTGAATGCGCCATCCGTGTTGGGGCAGAAGATGCATGTCTATATCCATATGTCAGTAGCCGATTCAGGCACCATTAGGGCTCGATTAGAACACAGGGGATGTCGCTACTCACAGGCACACCTCGGCCACACAGCTGACACTTCCTGCATAGCCATTGGCCCTCGGGAATAAAAGGCACACCGTAGCACTCCTGGTGGACTGCCAAGTTGCAACCATCACAGAATACAATTGCATTTGTATTCTCACAGTCGCCGTCATCGCAAATGGCACACTTACTGTCGGGCTCGTCGCCCGCTTGTGGCTCGCCGCTAACGGCCACAGCCGAGCTTGACCTGGGTCGATGTGTCTGTGGAGGCTTGGGGTTCGGCTTGGGGATCCTTTTCTCCAATGCATGCCATTCCTTGTCAATTTTCGTCATTGCTATTTCAAAAATCTCTCGAGTGATGGCCTCAAGTTCATGGCTCTTTCGCTGAGCATTATGCTGTTCGAGCCACATGTCATCCTGCTCGTCCATGTCGTACTCAACGCGGCCGAGTCTGCCATGCTGGACGTTATCTTCAGGCTTCATCAGCGATGGATCAATATCTTCGTCTATAGTGGTCTCGGTAGCCTTGATTAGTTGTCGTTCTGGGCGAATGAAGTGGTCGCTCTCCTGGTACCCGACATTGCTCATCGCCTTATCGACATAACGTGCTTGGCCAAAGGTCTTGCTTTCAAATAATTCAACGCGATTTGTTTTACGATATGAGGGTAATTTCAAATCTAGTCGCTCTTTTGCTGTCTGATTCTGGATCGGCAACACCTTGGGAGTCTTGGGCGTCACAGCCGTGGAAAAATCGAGTGGTCGTGTGCTATATACACTGACGACGTCGCGTGTTGGTCTGCGGGACCGTCGTGAAGGCGTTCCGTTGGGGGCATCAGCCGCGGCCGTCTGCTCTGATGTGTTCTGCGGATTTGGCGTGTGTCCCGTAGAAGCTGGATTGGGTTGTTTAGAAGGGGTCATTGACCCATTGAGAGGTGTTCCTGGTGCCTGCACGGCTGGGGTGGCCGACGGCTCAAGAGGAAGCCCGTCCACCTCTTCTGCCCGCAGCACGAGCAGGCAGCGGTCGATGTCGAGGTTTGGATGGAACTCCTCCCAGCCGCGCTCCTCTCGGGGCTTGTAATCGTCCACCTGCTTGACCGAGGCAGCCATTGCAGCAGCGGAACCGAATTCTATCTCGTTGTCGGCCGTGGTCGCCCTGGTGCGCGTGCTTCGCGCTCGCTTAGGTAATAGTGATGGGGAGGCTTCGTTGTTGTTGGTGATGTTGTTGGAGGTGTCTCGGGCTCTCGCTCGGCCGAGCGAAGACGTCTCGTTCGCGTTCGCGTCCGGATCTGTACCGTCTATGAAGCGGCCTCCGCCTCCCAGGCCGCCAGGAATGTAACGGCGTCTCTTGGGTGGTGGTTCCGAGGCGGCAAGGAGGGCCAGCCTTGCGGCGCGAGCAGCGTTGGTTGTCCCCGGAGGACGGCCACGCGGTCGACCAGTCGGGGTACGTCGTGAACCAGACATGATCGGTACCATTAGGAATAGGGTGTTTAGGATACTGGTTGGGAGAGGGACTGAAACTTGATATGATGGCGCAAGGGTGGAGGAGGCGCGAGAGCTCAAGGTGGGGATCGCTCCTCTGGGGGCTCGTTGGTCACCGAGAACGCCTCAAACGAATGGGCTGGGCGCAGTGATGCATGGAGCAGACTCACATGCCGACATGAAAGATCCCAGCAGGCGAAGGGTCGATGAGCTTTCCAAGTCTCTGAGGAGGGGGAGATACGGGTTGGCGTCGGCGTGCGGCTCGGCGCTCACTGGATGCGAAAAAACACAACCAACGCGTGCACAGGCAGTTCAATGTCGCCCCCTTATTACATAGCCGGCCAGTGCTGTTCAGTGCACTGAGCCCCATCTGTGGCCTGTATTCACAGCCTAGCCTTGGACGTCGGAGATTAGTCAGCGGTCTCCATCCGCCTGGTCCCGTTTGAGCTTGGCGCCGACTGAGCCAGATGCGATTCTGGGGAAGGGACAATCTGAATGTTCAATCAATCATCGCTCGAAGCCATCACATCCACCCACCAAGCTATCTCCGGAGAATGCATATGCCAAGATAGCTGGGGTCTGGGACTCCGGCTTCACTTCTGGCAGCCGATCACATGGCCGATTCTTTTTTGCGTGCTCTGATTGCAAGCTGTCTGAATCAGGCCGTTGTATGAACTGGGTTGTGTTGTTGGGAGCCGGCAGTTGGAGCAGACAGATGCATCCCGACTACCGATTCTAGGGTTGTAAGAACCATCAGCTGAAGCACGGGTAATCGCCGACAGATCCGGGCCATGTCGCTGCATCAGCTCGCACAAAGATGCCTCGACTCCAAGCACGGACCAGATCAAACAAACAAAGAACCAAGACGCAGGCAAATCATTAGTGAGGTAATGATAAGAACGTAGATTGAAGAAAAGAGAGCTTAGTGTCAACGACATTTCGAGAATATATCTAGACCTTGCCCAGAATGGGCGCATCAAGACGAGCGCTAGGCTAATAAGCGAGATCGATCTACACACTTCAGAATAGGGGATCAAGGTTAATTCCTCGGTCCACGTGGGGTTTGGCTGGACATTATTGATGCATTGAGAAATCCAACTAACACGCTATTACCCATGTCCTCCAACTACGCTCCTCTACCATGTCAGTCAGACCTTCTGCAGATAAGCATCTTTGGTTATAAATTGCGGAGTCATGCCTTGCTTAGGGGTCTACTATTTTGTTAATGACTGAGATATATGAAAGCCAAGAAATACTATTATAAAATTGAGAAAACGAATTGCAGGACTTTAAGTTCAATTGCTTGGAACGTTAGCATGAGTTCCGTTTCTTGAGGGCTGCCTTAATAATTTACATGATGAGCCGATTGGACACGTGAGATGATCCATCTTCCATAACCCTTGTTTCCAGACCCTCCGCATGCACTGTGACTTTCAAGATTGTATTTGTGCATACTGTGTTAAGTACTTTACAGTAGATGACTCCCTGGGCGAAAAGAGACAATCACAAGTCACAGAAAATAGGCAGGCGAAAATAAGGAACAGCTTTTGGTGGTACGCAGCATCGACAAAGCGTCGACATTCCATCAATTAGTTTCAACTCGACTCTGCTGTCACGCGCTGGTGTGACACCTGGCAAGTCTATATCTAAAACAATAAATGCCCTAGAAAAGCAAACAAAATCTTGAGAATCAAAGTGAGAAACCCTACCAGCGCCGTTCCATGTCCAAATACAATGAAGTGCAAACAAAATCTAACAAGTCCATGACGAGGATAAACAAAGACTCCAATCGCGAAACTCCTCCTGGTGTGAATTTTATGTCCTGATCATTGCCAAAGGTCTGACGCCACTTAGACGCATGCTTCTGAAAGCCGAGACTTCTGGAAAACAAGGGAAAGGGGGTGAACGAAGACGGAGAATGCGGCCATGCAATCGAAGTATTCATCGACTCCCGAACGCCTGAGACGCTATGCTCCCAACTCTCAACTCGATAATCAATATATGCAACCAAATCACAGCCGAAAAAAAAAGAAGCCAAAGGAAAAAACCGCCTAAATGAAAAACAACTAAAACACTGCCAAGTCATGCAAAGCAACGAAGCAAAACGCAAAAGAGCAAAGATTTGAAAAGAGTAATAAGGGGTATCATGAGTATCATCGGGTGATTCGTGGTATTTCTTAGAAGCTCACGAGCTCAGTGGCTGGCCCAGCGTGCGTGCCTCATGCAGAGGGGGGGACGAGAAGGTACGATCAGGGATGTGCACTGGAGAGATTGCTGAGGAAGAAGGACCTGAGTTTGGAATAAAGCTGGTTGGGTGTCTTGTTTGCCAGCTCTCCTCACTCAGGACACTCAAGTAGTCGGTCCCGACCTTGTCCCGCAAGGCCTGAATTTTCAAGCGATAGGTCTCACCATCCTTTCCCCAGTCTTGGGTCTTATTCCAGGTTGGATCAGAGTCTTCTGCAATGGGCGGCGGCGTCGCATCCACATCACCGACTACATCAGTATCGATGCGCGGTACGGCCGCTTGAGAAACTACGGAGCTTCCATGGCTATCTGGAAATTCGGAGGGTGAGAGGAGTTGGGTATTTGACGTCAGGGATATGAGGTAGTTTGGTTCCGTTGACGTTCTGAGAGGCGCAAGGCGCTCGGTTTTGAGAGGAACAGTGCGTTCGGTTGGGGTGGTATTCTTGTGAATGTCGATGGCAGTGGGCGAAGGAGGGGTCTCGCCCGAGGACAAATCGACGATTCGACGCTTGGGGGTTTTGCGGCGTTTCGTCGCCCCAGTGGCGCTCTCGCCTACGATAACTTTGGAGACAGGACCGTCATTGCGAGCAGAGTTCTCTTTTTGTGTACCGTACACAATCGAAGGCTTGTTTACCTCGACCGAAGCCAGTTCAGGAGCTTTTGGTTTCACGACGGAAATGGGCTCGGGAATGGGAACGCGGTCAACGAGGAGGCGCTTCTCGGCATAGCTGGGACCAGTGCCATCGATCAAAATATCCTCGGTGTACCCGGGGGTTTTGCGAAACAGGTTGAAGATTGAAATTCTGTAGTCACGATGGGATCGGGTGAAGTTGTTGCCTTCAACCCAAATTTCCCGCAGATCTGGAATACCTGTCAACCGTGCCAGTTCCATTGGGTCTGTCAGACGGTTGTCTCTCAAGTCTAGCCTTTCGAGGGGGTATAACTTTTCAATGCCTGCCAGGGACTGCAGCCGATTAGCTCGAAGATTGAGGGCTGTGATAGCAGGCAGTGGGTTCCGAGTCAGCGAGTGGAGGGAATCGATCATGCAGTGTGATAGATTTAGGGCGCGGAGAGCCGTCAGCGTTGCTAGGCTTTCCGGCACCTGGCTGAACAAGTTGGAAGACAAGTCCAAAGAATAGAGCGTGTTGGAAAGGGGTTGTAAGCCAGCAGGTGGTATCGAGGTCATGGAATTGTCTGCCAAACTCAGATGTCTCAAAAACCGCCACTTCGAAGAGGGAAGAGTCATCGTTGCCATGAGATTTCCTGAGCTGTTGCGAGAGTGCAGTGGCCAAGAGTCCGCGAGGCTGGAGTAGGAACTACCCGACCCAGATCGGCGGATGCGCTCCGACGACCTGGTGTGGCTGGGTGGATGGCGAGCACCTCCTATGCGGGAGGGCGAGCTACTCCTTGGTCTACTATCGTGGGTCAAAGGCTTTTGGTACTTGCGGTTCTCGTTTCTCGATGGCGTCTTGGCGCTATCTGATGCACTGCTGTCCTCAATCGCATGCTCGCTAGGCGTCAGAGAACCTACGCGGAGGTCCCCGGCAGAGTGCCTAGGATCATTAGAAGGAGAGGGGGGAGGCAAGGCAGACGGCAAAGGAACGGTCATTGAGCGCTGGAGCTCATGGTGCATGGTGGTTGAACCTCGACGGGGGCTGTTGCTGTAACCCAGAGTAGCGGTAGGTGATGCCTGAGTCTTGGACGACCTTCGGCGTCTCTGATCCATGTCATCCAGCACAATGTCAATGAGGATATCGGCCGGATCTTCGATGCCAGCTCGTTTGAGGGAAAGAGAGCGCAGCTGGTCAGCGAGGCGGTCCCACCCAAAGAATTGCCTGAAATCGATGCTGCTCACTTCCAAAGACTGCAAGTTTTTGAAAGCGTACAGAGGAACAGCAGAATCGAATGGGAACTCCTCGTACCCGCGAATGAGTCGGGCACGCCAGTCGGGGGCCAGGCGGAGGCAGGGAATCTTCGTGAAAGCTGAATACAGGTATTTCATGTCCGAGTCGAGCGCCGCCTTCTGTCGTTCCGTCCTGGCCGCTGATATACTGGCGCTGATGCCTAGGCTCGCCCACAATGCCGACATGCTTGACATGACGCCCCCAACGCTAGAGACGGAGCGGATGGAGCCCACATCGGAGTCACGACTCCTGGAACGCTGGGTGTTGCCAAGGAATGACACATAGTTGGCAGAGGTGGAACTATCGTGAAGGTTTTCTAGCCGAACTTTCATGGGCCCCACGGCAATACCGAGCTCTTCGAATCGTGAGAGCAGGTAAAACAGGTGGTGTGGTGTCAATGCCAGCTTCGCCGACTTGACACTGTTCGAGCTGAGGCCGAGACCTCCGAAGGAAAAGGCGCTCCCCAAGGAGCTCGAGGTTGATGCCGATGTGGCTGGTCGGTCGGGAAGAGTTGGTGTTCTGGGCAGGCTCACGGAGCTCGTACTCTGGGTCGGTCGATGTCGTGTGTCACGGCGCTGAAGTTGCAGAGCATTTGCAAGGGCCTTTTCGTGCGTTCGCACGAAGCCAGCAAGGTGCTGTGGTTCTTATGTTAGCCAGGTGGCGCAGACAGAGCCTAGGAGCATGCTATCAAGACATACTTTTATAAACAGATCTCCGTCTTCCGAATCCATGTTCATGTACCGATGCACATCAAAGGTGACTAATGGGAGAGGAGAGATGGTTGCACGAATTCGATCGGCGGGAGAGGGGAGTTGGCCAAGGCCGTGTGGTTTTCTGGAAGATAGCGAGTCGACTCAGCAAAGAGCCCCTCTGGATTTTTGGTGTTAGTAGAGACAACACAATCAGATACACAAAACGAGATCAGGCGAGACGACAAGAAATACAATAAAGCAATGTGCGAAAGCCGCGAGAACAGACCCAATCTATATACAACAATGCTGGGGATGCTTCGGAGGCAGAAAGAGCAGCCGGGTCAGATATCACATCACGCACAAGACAAGTCACACGCGGCACGGAATGACATCAAACGCAAACACACTGAAATGGTCGAGAGTGCAGGAGCGCACACGGGGAAGGGTAACCGAAAGGGGGAGAGACAGATGAAGCAAAAGTGCACTGGAAAATCGAGGTTTGGTGGCAGGCTGCGTGGGTGGTACTCGAGTATAAGAAGTGCTGAATGAAACTGGATGGAAGGAAACGGCCGTGGGTGGACGGGAGTCGGCCCAGATAGCAAGCACAGGCGAGAGTAACAGCGGGTGCGGTTTCGAGGGCTAGGCACCGACAATAGGGGAGCAAACAGAAAAACAAGGCAAACAGAAAATAAACAGGAGGCTGAGATGCTTGAATTCAAATGTGCAAGTAGTTTGACTTACTCACCCGGCCACAGTTGCCTTGAACCAAGCGCCCGCAGGATATATCGGCAACTTCTCGCAGGCGTGCTCGCGATATTGTTATTATTATTCGAAGCGGCCGGTCGTCGGGATCGCGAGGCCTTTGCTCACGTCGAGGGTCGGAAGGCCGAAAAAGAAAAGCAAAGGAATGGAATAGAAAAAAAGACCCTGTATCTCCTCCGTGTGGTTGCTTGCTTCTCTGGTCGGAGAAGATGCAGAAGCAGAAGAAGGGTCCAAGGCGGAGGGGTCTGAGAGGGACCCAAATCCTAATAAACAGGCTGCATGTGCGTGGACCCCGAGAAAAGAGGCTGCTTGGGGCCATGCGGCATGCCACAACGCCCAGGGCCATCCACCAGACCCCCTCCACCCGCAGCTGGGAGTTCAAGGTCAAGGGCGATGGGCGCCTGCAAAATCCACTAGACGCCCCCCTGCACGCTGCAACTCAGGCCCACCTGCGGGTACATGCCTGCCTGCAGCTACGACTATCGCCTCCACCCATGATACGGCAGCCATTGGACTGCATAAGCCATGGATCAGACGCTGGACAATCAATCACCACCAAAGGAAGGCCCGCGCAGGGCTCTTTCTGTCATCCTCGCAGGCTTTGTCTGCTGGGAGACAATGCACGACAATCGAGCTTTTTCTTTCATTGTCTCTTTCCCAAGCCTCACCCGACGCACCACCGCCCCTTTTCAGTCTCAACTACCAGGTCTGGACTTGACCTAGTCCTCACGCTCACTTCCGCCTGTGTCAGCTTTTATCGTCTTGACTGTCATCCGGGCTCACAATGTCTCGCTTCCCAGGTGCCCCTGCTTGGCCACCTGATTGGGGAGGGTCACAGGCGTACGTATAGTATGCGGACGTGCTCTGTGGACGCGCAGCGACAAAATAATAGGTAATAATAATAATACCCGTCGACTTATAATTTCCATACACATGCATGCACACCAGAGCTAATTACCGGGCTCCTCCTTGCCTGCTAGCTTGCGCTACTAGCTACGCACTACGGATTCACCACTGCACGCGACGGCCGAGAGACTGCTTCAGCCGACATGTATCAAAAGCAAATGACGATGAGAAGTGACAGCCGGGGCTCTGCCACCAATGAGGATTTGATACGCCGGCTTGGAACTTGAACCAGCGGCTGTGCTGAATGGAGCCTGGCGACGCCTCTCCTCTTTATCTGTAGGTATGTCTCGTCCATACCATGCGAGAACGAAATCTAGCGACCCCTACATTATACTGCCTCATACCTATCTTGCTTGCTCCCATGTGTGCCGAAACTGACTCAGGCCAGGGAGCATGTACCTGGATGTAGTAGGTGGCTTGTGGCGGTTGACTTCCCAGAACAGGACCCGTCGTTGGCGGCGTGGCCAGTCTTGGATAGATCCAGATGCCTCACATGCCGAAGCTCGACGTCAGTTGCTCTGATCGTGCTTCCCTCCAAACGAATCGAGCGCAACGTGCTGGCCCTGCCAGTGACGCAAGCAGTTGCACAGTTCTATAATCGAGGTAGCATATCAAATGCCCGTTGACGATGATAGTGGGGTCGAATTGGACGAGAAAGAAAAAAAAACCCGCGCGCAATCAGAAGCATAGCGGGGTCCTACAATCACCGGTTCGACGACGCCAAGACTGGGCGTTGCCAAAATGATCAGAAGCACATCAGTCAAAGGAGCCAACAGCCGTCTTGGGTAAGGTGTTCGGGAGCCTCTTGGTGGAGTTGGAGGGAGCCATGTGGGGATCTTGGCAGCCGAGCATGAGTTGAGCGAGCGAGATAGACGGCCTGGACCAGGGAAGCGAAGGGGACGAAAGCTGGCAGCATGACATCGCAACTGACGATGCGATCTTGATGCGACTCGCGGCTGGGACAGTCACTCTTGAGAGCAATCGATCGATGCTTGCACGATGCTACCCAGCCAAGACACACCTGCCGTTGTCTTGCTTTCCTTTCCATTTGTCCCTCGTCTCGTCATCTGAGATGATGTGTGGACGACTACCGGAGTGTTGATCAGTTTGTTTACTTTACTTGTTGGTGCTAGGTCTAAGACACCCCAGACTAGGCTGGTGTGTGGTGAGACAGGAACCATGTAAATACCGATAATTGTGAGCCAGCCCGGAATTCCCATGTTGGACTCGGTCCAGGCCGTTGCGACATCGCCGCCGCCGCCGCACCGGATGGGGATGGGATTGGGTGCGCTGCGCAGCCAATCCTCGCTGGTGGCGGCCGTTGATTGTTTTGACTTCATTTCGTCGTGCAGGACCCAGCCAGGAGCACGGAGCCGGGAGACTGAGCATTGGCCAGGCGTCAATATTGGCGACGGCCACCAGCTGCCTCTGGCTCTGCGCGACGTCCCCAATGGAGGCTAGGCCCATCCGCTTGCCGATGGCTCACTAAGCCCAGCAGAGGAGGCCAACTGCACCGCCGTACAGGGGCCCAGGATCCAACCTCCTTGGACTGCCTGTGCCGACCAGCCCTCCTGGCCCTCGGTCGTCGAGACATGGGATGCCGAGCACGCACGCACCGCAGTTGCCAAATGGAGATATTCCTGCTCTCTGGGCAACCGTTCGCTGCTCCTGAGAGGAAACAATCTCTGTCTGGCCATTGTCTGGCCTCGCGATGGACCGTCACAACGTGGAATGGCATCACTCTCGACATCGAAGCCCACCCCGATACCACGCAACGACGACACCCAGCGCCACTCGCGATCAGCCGCCCATATGCTGCCGGTTCAATCTCGTCCATTCAACCATCAACATGGGCCCGTCTGGCAATGGCATCTCTGCTTCGAGCTATGTCATCCTCCCCACAGCGCGCAGAGCGTGCTTCAGTTGATTGGGGGCATCATGTCATCTTGCCTGGTCAGCCCCCCGCGCCCCTCCTCCCTTACTTTCCACCTGGATGGTATCCCCCACTATTAATCCCAAGTACACCTACTGCAGATACAGCCAAGAAGATGGGGGCACCTCTCGTCGACGCTCCAGCAGGCGTTTCAAGGTATTAAATCGTGTCACGCCTGCTCGGGATTGGCTAGCTGACTGGTTCTTCATCGTCCAAGTTGCCACACTCGATACTACACCCATTTGCTACTACACCACCACCGGCCATCTCATCCCATGTCCGGCCAAGGAGACGTATGTATGTCACCTTGGTATCGTCGAACAGCTACTGAATGGACCAAACTGCTGGGCCGAAAAGACGTAGAGGTAAAACAGTAGAGTGAGTGGGAAGTACAAGCAGGAGAGGCAAGGGGAGGGGCGAGGGAAAGGAACTGCAGCAGAGGTACTCTGTACATTGCGGTTTGTTTCAAGATCTACCTAGACTTGCCGCTCTGTCGCATCACTGCAACTTAACGCAGTGAACTCTGGAGAGAGTTCACATTGAAACAACCATTCTGATTGATCTCATATCGCTGAACCCTGGTCAAATAAGCGCTCCCAAGTGGATTGCAGGTGGCTGTCGGTACATGTCGATCCGTCTAACTGTGTTGATCAAATCAAACAAAATTGTGCTTGAATGGAAGCGCCTGTGGTGATCCTCACCGCCTCTCATCAAATTCTAGCGCATGTCGTGACTCGGCAGGCAGCACACCACCTCGCGATTGGCTGATATCTTCTCTCTGCCACCTCCATGCTACCTACACGATACCTGGATGATACCTCAGTGATGCGGAAATGACTTGCCTTGGACCACTTTGGATGGTCTTGCAGGATCATCGTATGTCTATCAAGCGGATGTCCACATGCCGATATACTCCCGGCAGCGCACAATGCATCGATATCCGGAACATGACAGAAAAAAAACTAACAAGTGAGGAGAGGGTGGGATACAAGCAGGAAATACCACGATCCTTCAGCCTCTACCTAGATGGCATGCTTAAATTC
Source organism: Clonostachys rosea (assembly GCA_026958235.1). Taxonomy (NCBI): domain Eukaryota; kingdom Fungi; phylum Ascomycota; class Sordariomycetes; order Hypocreales; family Bionectriaceae; genus Clonostachys; species Clonostachys rosea. The sequence continues at coordinate 7,019,884 of CP110204.1, forward strand.
TCCTGCGCCTAAGGTTGCATCGCATCATGTACATGGTTGACGAAACCATTGATATTACCATCAGCTACACCATTCCACCACTCGGCCAAGCCCGGCTCTCCCTCCTTCTCTTCTCTGGCGGGCAGTGCAGGTACTATGTAGGCAAGATTGATTTTCATGTGTGTATGGACATGTAGGAGTGGTAGTGCATGGATATTCCGCATCTGGTGATTATTCCCTCTCCCTCAGCGACGCCATCTCACTTGGCACCAGCTGAGATGATCCAGAGCGGCGAGATGGAGGGAGGGGTCGAGCGGTGGTCATTGGCTAGCTCTCTTCCCAAGCGGCTCCTCTGAGATCCTCGGTCTCTCTTTTCAATTAAAGCCACCATCTCCAGCTCCCGGTTGAAGTACACACCTGGCAATAGCCCGTCGATCACTTGTGATGAGGACGCGCCAATCTAGTAGGGACCACGGTCATCAGGGTCCCTTTTAGCGGCCAAAAGCCGTGAAGTCTGACTACTTGCTCTCCACAAGGGACTTATACCATCATAGTAATACCCAAAATAACCCATGTCCGCCCGCCATGGAGGCAAAAGAGGGTACGGCGGCGGGCATGGGCCAGCCCAGCCAGCCTCCGCTTGGCACACTCGGGCGCTAAAGGCGCTTTCCATGGGAAACACATGAGCTATCTCTCCAGTCGAGAACCCAAGAAGAGGGTCACTAGCCATGTACGGATACATCATAGCCTCCTCTTTGTCCACGAAGCCTTTTTGACCTCTTGACTGACATCCAGCCAGCCACGGGCCCATTCTCTCCACCACGCCCAGCCCGCCATGACGCACTAAGACCCGCGTCTGACGGTTTATAGGACAATTCTTGCCTACACGAGAACATGGGAGTTGGCGAATAGCAGATGGCGGTTTGCCCTCGAGAAACCGCCTTTTCGCCATGATTCCATCACGGGACTACAAGATTCCCCTTCCCCCCTCCCCCTCCTGAAAGTGAAAAAAAAAGGAGACGAAACGAAAGGCAAGACATTAAAAAAGAGGTTAAGCGCGATACGCCCCCCGGTTCAGCGACTAGGTTGGCCAGATCTGTGAGCGCAGCAGTGGCATGCGGGCTCTTTCACACCGCTGCCTTCCCCCCCCTCCTCCTCCATCCCCCCGTTCCCTCCCCTCTCAATACCAGCTGGCGGAGAGAGCGTGTGCGTCCCATCGAGGGAAGCCGGTGGGTGTCCTTCTCATGCAAGACAGAACTAGGCCTACGCAACCGCGGCCCCCATCTCCCCAATCAGCGCCTGCTCGGACGACACCCGGGATGTCCACCAGGTTCTTTTCTGCAAGCTGGAATGGCACGCACGAATGCGATGCAGCCACTTCTGGACTGGGTTATGAATGGCCAATTCGCGCTCTGGCCTGAATCTTGCATCCGGATCTTTCGTGCACGTCCGAGGGGCGGTACTGTATGTACATACCCAAGGTCGGCCAAAACTCCACACCAAAGATGTGGGTGTCGTTGAATGTAGGTTCTCATTTGCATTAACGTGCACTTCTTACCTGAGAGACTTGGTTTCGCCTGGGCCTCTCGCTTCGCCGGCGAGCCTCCCGGTAATCTATTTTCGTAAACACCGATCCATAGAGTGTTTTGGCGGCCTTTTTGGCTTCCAAACTTCCGCAGCCACCGGGGAGCGGAATATCGAGATGTCTATACCACTGCCGGGTATCTGGTGGATGTGCGTCACTGACGTAGAGCAGCGACTGGCGATAGTCGGCGACCTTCAATGCACGCTATCAGGTAGGTAGGTCCTGAGAGTGATTATTGCCTGCAATGCAATCCGTCCCCAGTGGGAGGTGCCATGTACCGAGATGGGAGCGGCAGTAGAGATACATGGCACAGTCGAGGCTGTCTTCCTGGCCGAATGTCTCATCGTACACCATCTCCCGGAGAAAAGAGGTGTCAATACTATGCAACCCACGCATGCAACTACCTACATACACTCGAACGGGCGTGGAGGAAATCTCACCGTCTGGCCGATGCAAATTTTCCACCTCCATCATGCACATTGGCCAAGCCAATCACCCTCCTCAGGAGGGCCGGTGGTGCAATGCGAATCGCACCGCGCGCGAGAAATGTTACAGGTCACTTGCCTTTCGCCTGCAGACGGCGTGCAGGTACATGGCCGCGGAGGTACATCCATCATGCAATTGTTGATCTCGTACATGGGAGATGGGCCCTTCAGCATAACCTTTGCCGTGTCTTACGATGTCTGAGACCGTCTCTCACACCACCACCGGCGAGCGCGCGCACTAGAGCATCAAATCTTACAAAACCTCCATTGTACTGCTGCACCTCTCGTTCGAGCTGCATGTCCGTGTTAGTGCAGGTCAGCATGCACCCGATCCTACTGACACCGCCATCAAGTACCTCTACAAAGGGCTCATTGAAGTTTTTTTTCATCTACTCTTTGCTCCTCTTCCAAGTATCATTCCCTCAGCCCACCTCAAACACACGCGCTGGCTCGTCCTGCGCCTTAGAAAAACCGCTTTAAACAATGACGCATGCCGAGCGACAAAAACTGCATATGCTATCTCTGACAGCTGGAGACCTCAATGCAGCCCTCCTCCACTTCCTTCCTGGCAAATTTTCCTGGGGACCTTTTATTAGGATGTCCTTGCGGGACCTCCAAAGAGGGTCCCCCAGAATCGCTCGTTTTCCATGTCGAAACGTATGATCGAGCAAGTCAAATTCGATCACGGCCGCCATCTGCCCCGCCACTAAGACGCGGAATTGTTGTCTTCGGATTTCACCACTTGACCATATGGCCCCTCAATATGGATATCTTTCTTACCTTTGCTTTTTTTTCTCGGTGATCCTTCACACACCCCCCTCGCGTAGATCATGGTTTCCCTCGTCCATGGGGAATTTTCACCGCTTCCATTTTCTGCTCACACGACGGAAAAGCTGCTAGTCCAATTGGAACGTGCATGACATATGACGATCACCTCTGCTGATTTACACTCCCATCTGTCACTTTTCTGTCCCGTTCGGGCAACGAGGGCTTTTCCCGCCCGCGGGGCCCTTTCAGCAGCACGCGATGGGTGACCTGACCGAGAGGAGGAGAGGGGGGGTCGTGTTTGCTGGCTTTTCGTGGTCCCCCCCAAACAGATGGGCAGAGAACTTTTGTTGTACACCGTATGGTGTGCGTTGGTGATCTGCTCGATCTGCTTCCTGGGCTACCTCACCGTGGATCGACAGGTACCGAGGACCGGCGCTTGCTCATCGAGATCTCTTCCCATCGTCTGTCTTGCTCGAGCGGGAGAAACGTAAGTCAGGCTGTGTTAGACAGAATGGCACATGTCGTAGCTTGGCCGGTGGACGGGCACGTTCAGTCTTCTCTCCCAAAGTGTGATTCATACAACGAGACAGTTTGGCTCGTTAGCTCCTTCGTTCCATGCCATTGTCCTATGATACAGCTAGTAGAAACATCCCTTTTGTACAGTCCGGTCGAGTATATCCCCCCAACCCGTTGAGTTTCACCTCGTTTGCCCAGTTAAGTTCCCCCCTTACTTCGGGTCGATGGGCACGATCCTCTCCAGCGTCCTGAACCCATCGTGCGCAAACCCCTTCTCGACGTTCACCTTGTAGTTCTTCCCGTCCACCGTCATCACCCCCCACCCCATGTCCGTCCACGCCGACCGGACGCCCCTGAACAGCGCCTTGAGCGCCCTCCCCATCCGCCGGAACGGCATCGTCAGCAGGTGCTCCATGTCGAACCTGCGCAGCGCCACCTGCTCCTGCTCGGCCCTGCGCGCCAGCTCCTTGCGCCTCAGCTCGGGCACGTACTCGTCCGGCAGCGAGAGCCGCGACTTGAGCGACACCTTGTCCAGCGGCACCCTGAGCACCTTGGGCTGCAGGAGGGGCACCATGCGCTGCACCGTGACCTCCATCGTGGGCGCTGCTGCTGCTGAGGGTGCTCGTCGGGCGGCGGCGGCGGCGGGGACGTTGGCCGGCGCCGACTTTGCTGCTGCTGCTACCGGCAGGACCCGTATGGAGCTGACGATGTTGGGAGTCTTGGAGATGAGGAAGAAGCCCATGCCGGTGAGGAGGGCGTAGGAGGCGCCGTAGACCCAGCTGACCCACGACGGCACGCCCTCGGGCTGCGAGACGACCGAGGGGGCCGTCAGGCACGTCCACGCCAGGATCGTGATGCCGCTCGTCCAGCATCCAAAGTAGAACCAGAAGTGTGAGGCGCCCTCGTAGAGCACCGTGGGGGTCGGCTTGGAGGCCAGGGTCTTGATCAGAGCATAGTTCGTAAGGCCGCTTGGTTTGGGCGGTTGGCCTCGTTGTGAGGGACGCGGCGGCGGCGGCGGCGGTCTGCTCGCTTTGGCTGGGGAGGAGGCGGCGGCGTGCCAGCAAGGGGACGTTGTGAGTAACCGGGCTGCTCGCGGGGCAGACAGTTCGGAGAGGAAAATTCGCGGGCTCGAGAGCGGCCGGAGGGAGTGCTGCAGCAGCCCCCGGGAGAAACTGGCCATTGCGGATGTTGTGAGCTCCAGGCCTGGGGGCGCAATTGGAGTAGAGCCGTATGTGTTTCGGGTAAGTGGACGGTCACCTTCGCAATGGCAATGGCATCGCCAGCCAATTCTGTCTGTGTAGTCTGGACTGGCGTGATGTGATGGCGGGAGCTATCAAAAATTCCCAATGGCTCGTGGGTCAAAGGGACAGGGATCGGTCCAAAGTACAATCCACTTAAAGGGTACTACCGGAAGGGTAGGCGACAATATAAATGCGTCAGTATCCACTGGTAAGTTGAGCACAACATTTTTGTCAGGCTGCCCGGTGTAAAGCAACTCCGACGTATCGGGACATTGCGCCCAAAAAATAAAAAAGTGGACCCGTGTCGTCCGTTGGATGGAGCATATTCCCAACAGCTTCAACCTCGCCCGAGCTTTGCAACTGCCGCAGAAGCACCTCGACCCTCCTCTCCATCACCAATCCTCCCTCTCTGCAGTCTCGGACGCCCCTTCAATGGCATCCCTCGCGGCAGTGTGCCGGGCCACAGCTCGTCTCTCGAGCAACCCCGCCGTTGGGGCCCGCGGTATGATCCCCTTTTACACCACCGACCCTCTGCCATCAGACCCCTCCTGCCAGGCGCCTTTTACGGAGCGGCAAAGAAATCATTGGAGTCTCCCCTGCTAACTAGATCTCTTTTCGTGCACATCAGCCTTTACATCATCCTCGCGATGCCTCGCCGCCCAGAACTTCACCATGCCGGCCCTGTCCCCGACCATGACTGAGGGCAACATCGCGGCATGGAACGTCAAGGAGGGCGACTCCTTCAGCGCCGGCGACGTCCTCCTCGAGATCGAGACCGACAAGGCCACAATGGACGTGGAGGCCCAGGAGGACGGCGTCATGTTCAAGATCCTCTCCCAGGGCGGCGCCAAGGGCGTCCAGGTTGGAACTCGGATCGCTGTCGTCGCCGAACCCGGCGATGACCTCTCCTCCCTCGAGGTTCCGGCCGAGGAGAAGGCCTCCCAGCCCGCCGAGAGCGCCTCCAAGGGAGGTGCCGCTGCTTCACAGGCCAGCGGCTCTGGCTCCTCCCAGGCCAAGGGCAGCGCAGTAAAGACCTCAGGCGGGGCCAGCTACGAGCACAAGCTCCCCCTGCTCCCCTCCACCGGCCACCTCGCCGCGCAGAAGGGTCTGAGCCAGGAGGATCTGAGCAAGATCAAGCCCACCGGGCCAAACGGCCGGCTGCTGAAGGGTGACGTCCTGGCGTTCCTCGGTACCATCGACGCCGAGGCTCCAGCCGCCATCTCATCCCGCTTCGAGAAGCTGGGTCACCTCGACCTCAGCAACATCAAGGTGGCCGCGCCCCCCAAGAAGGAGGAGCCGGCCAAGAAGGAAGCCGCTCCCGCCCCCAAGGCACCGGTCGTCGAGAACCTGGAGATCAACGTCCCCGTCTCGCTCTCCAAGGTCGTCGAGGTCCAGAACAAGATCAACGACACCCTCGGCGTCTTCCTACCCCTCTCCACCTTCATCAGCCGCGCCGCCGACGTGGCCAATGCCGACCTGCCCCCCGCCTCGCGGCAGCCCACCGCCGAGGAGCTCTTCGACCAGGTCCTCGGCCTCGACAAGGTCAAGGCCGCCGCCAGGGGCACCCGGGGCGTCTACCTTCCCCAGATATCCGCCATCACCCCCTCCTCGTTCGTGTCCGCCCCTCCTTCCAAGAAGTCGGACATCATCGACATCCTCACCGCCAAGCCCAAGAAGCGAGCCTCCCCGCCCGTCATCCCCACAGTCCCCGGCCTGTCGAGCGGCGCCAATGTTTTCAGCCTGGTTGTCCCCAAGGCCGAGGAGCAGAGGGCACAGGTGTTCCTGGAGCGATGCAAGGCGATTTTGGAGGAGGAGCCGGGACGGTTGGTGCTGTAGAATATTTCGGAATTCCCTTTCCCCCCACTTCTTGTAACTATGCTCCTGCCTTTAGATTGGAGACTATACCTGGGTTCTCTTACAAATAAAAAATTAATTTCCTTGCTCTACATGCTCTGTTGTGAATGTACCCAATCACACGATTAGTGCTCCTTCCAGGCGGCAACAGTGTTGTTTGTATTGTCTAAAAGTATCCTATCTGAATTACTCTGATCTGATTTTCAATGTCAATACTTGGCACCTAGCAACTCCATTATTCGCCGTCCTTCATGGTAAAAGACCCGGACCTATCCCTCTCGTCATGCAGACCGGACCGGTCTGGGAGTCTGGCATATGATTCTGGGGCTCTGTACGGTGGGCCATGGCTTGGAAGTGTCGCCATCGAACGCGACTTTACAAGAGGTGGGTAGCCCGGGCCCGTGTTGCTGGGCAGAGGAGTGATGTTCCAAGGCTGGTCCGTTGCCAAGACATTCGCACGAGACAACGGACTAACGCCGGGTTCAAGTTTGAAGGTGCTCATCATGCCACCATGAGGGTCCAGATGGCTACCTCGACGCTGCATTGGAGCCGTTGCCTCGTCGGGTCTACCCAAGGTCTCTCGATGTTGGGCTGCGGAACCAGGCCTCTTGAGTCCTGGAACCAAGCCCCTAGCGGCCTCCAGCTCTGGCACATTCGTATCAGGAAAAGAAGGGATTTTGAGGCCCTGACTTTGTATTCTCGTCATACTCGTAGAGGATTCGGAAGACTTTTGTTTCTCGACAAAACGATGAAAGGAATTCAGCACGTCGGAAACCCGTTTGCCAAGGGCATCTGACCCAGCGCAGTAGTTGGCCATCTCGGTGGCCTTTTTAGCCAGCTCGCTATATTGTTCATTGCGGTATAGGCCGAAAGATTCGTTGCTGTGAACCACGAGGCCGGCGGCGAGCAGGAAGTTGCTTGTGGGCAGTTAGCCATGCGCCAAGGGAGCTCTGACGTCCCAACTTACAGGATAAATGTATTCCGCCGAGGTAGCCAAGAAGACATGTACGCAGCGTGCATCAAGTGTAGTGTCCTTTTCGCCACAGCTAAACACGATTCGGAGAGCATACCCAGATCCGAGTTTGTGCGAGTCGTAGTCTCCGTTGTTTTCGAGGCTTCCTTCTGTGTCTGAAAAAGAAGAAACAAGAAATAAGGTCTCGTCAGAAGTAGTTGGCAGTGCAGCTCGACGAGGTTGACGTATAACACAGCGATGCCTTCATCGGGAAGCAACAATTCCTTGAAAAGCCGGCTGGCCAAGAGTCTTGGAGACAACGCCTTCACTCTATGAAGACATTCGTCGAATAGCTCCTTTCCGGCTTGGATCGGGACCCGCCGAGACTGTCCATAAATTTCCCTGAGAATCATGCCCATCCCTTGACACGACTTGACAGTTGCATTGAAGCTCTCCATACACGCGGTTTCGTTCGCACTTTGCCCATCTTGTACCTTCGGTGGAATGAGCGCGGTTGGAGAACAGTTCTCCTCCGAAATTGCCGAAGGCCGGCCAAGGAACTCTGAGATCAGCTTATCGAGAACGAATAGGCTTCTCCAAAGATTCCGTCTATGGGCCAGCGCGTATTCCTGGTTTTGGAATATGCCAATGTAGTCGTCTATCCGGTGTAAACCCAGAGCAACCGCGAAACTGACTGCTTTTGCTATCTTGGTGGTCAGACACGACAGCAAAACATAATCCCCCCCTGTTTTAGAACGTACCTATGGAGGCATAGGCTGCGTTCCACTTTGACACCGAGAACTTATACATGGCTATAAGAGCGTGAGCTTGAATAGACCAGATATCGCCATCCGCAAACTCCGGGAGCTGTTCTCCAAAATACATTGCACTTTTTAAAAGCGCTTCGGCTTGTTCAATGGATCCTATTGAAAATGGGCCAAGTAAAAAATCGGCTTCGGTCCCTGGCGTGGGAACCACCATTACCAGGCTGGCCGCAAGCGTCAGGTATATGTTGCAAAGGTCTGAAGGGTGTACAGAGGCGGGATTCATATAGTATGCGTTGATTGTCATTTCCAAATGTCGGCGCTCCATTAACTCGACGAGTCCCCTGGTCTTCTCGCCCATTAGTAGTGGAACACCAAGTCAAAGTGGCATCAACCTACATTGGTAAAAAAGAATTGGATCAGTGCGTCCACTGCTTCTCTCCCTGGAAGAATCCAAGGTGATTCTATGTCTGAAGGTATAGCCGCATAATTTTCCGGTATTTTATGGCGAATGGGGTCACCTGTAAAGGATGATTGCTCTGTCGGATTGTCTACTATGATCCTCATGAATTGTAGGTATGACAATGTAGAAGAATTGCCGACAAACACTAAAGCTTGAGGTTAGAGTAACAATTATTGAGGGCTCTATTGATAGTTCCACGTACAAAGTCGTCCATTCGAGTCTTCCAACATTCTTACATCGCCATACACGTCAATATGGTCATCTTGGCCCAGTGCAACGGTTCCCTTGTTAGAAGTGGCCAGTGTGCTTGGGGGCGGAGTGTTGTCTTGGCCATGGAATTGTTGGGTTGGGGTGGGCTGTTCTGTGGCAACGCAATGCAAATCTCCCATAGGACTGCTCCATGCGAGTCCCGGCGTGGATATAGTAGAATTACTTCTACTTGACCCGATTGCGATCAGATCAAAGGGCTCATCTGTGTTGCGTCGCTTCGTTACCGATCCAGCACGGGAGGTGGTATCGCCGTCATGGGAGGGACCCGGGGTATACTGGCAAATTGAACTTCGTTTGAGGCAGGTGCTGCAAGGTTTCAGACCGTTACACTTGACACAATAATCAGTCAGCTTCGAGATATAGCTCCTTCAGCCCAGTATCTCGTCAGAGTATAGAAACAACCCCCGTCTCCGTCTTGCAGGCCTAGACTAGGGGATCTCCGAGTATCTGTTGTTCACACTTGTGAGGATAGAAATCAGCATAACAAAACAAACTCCTCACCAAGGCAGATGCAAGCGCAGAAGAGGATTTCTATCCCAGCCGCGTCAATACAAAAGCCTTCACGAAGGGGTAGCGAGTCGACGGCTCTTTTCTACATCAGGCCTTGTTTTGATCACGGATTTTGTTCTGCGGTTGGATGCGTGGGTATTGGGTCATAGCCACGGCTAGATCCCAGTAGGGCTGCACAAGAGGAGCCTCAAAAGGGGAAAATACTCGCGTGATAACACGGCCATGATGTTGGCCAGGGGTTTCTAAACGATTCGGATGGGATTTGAAGCCATCAGCGTATTGGGAGGGGGGTAACTGGTATCAGACTTGGAATGAACCTGGAGATCCGATTCAAACAGTACCAGGTTGATGGAAACGAGTTTTGAGGAGGGGAATTTGGTGGAAGGAGGAAATAGAAATGTCAACAAGGAATCATTTGCTGACTTACTTTCTGTTTTCGACGCTTGCAAGTATCACAAGCTTGAGCAATTCTTTGCCTCCTCTCCTCTGGCACCTTTGGCCGGGTCATTGTGAATATGACTGATCAAGGATTGCCACGGACAACCGCAACATCGGGAGCAGTTTGATTGATAATGATCGATCCCCAGGTGAACGGATGGGTAGCACGGAATGTAATAAAAAACCCAATATGGTGAAGGTACAGGCACAATTTTCACCTCTAACCGGGGTGAAACATACAATGACAGGAAGATTTTGGCGCTTGTCCTGTTGATAGAAAAGGCGCACCCCAGGAGGTGGGAAGAGAACTGGGGCGAAGCCCTGTGCTGGATGTTGCTTGGCTAACAGTTTTTTAAGGGAATAGGAGGGTGGTTTCCCAGACCTACAGAACTCTGCAGGTTGCCAATATAAGCAACCATGTTGCAGGACCTATTGGTAATGGGAAGATCTCAACTAGACAAGGAAGACCTCTTCCCTAATTGGAGGGTAAGAGGCCACTACGGTCCTAGATCCATCTGGAAACGATGCATATTGGGCGGGAATTCTTGAAGTGAAAACAACCAGGCTGTCGATGTCACTGGGAGACAACCATTTCCTAAGCCCAATTTTCAAGATGAGGCGTTCTTCTTGGCGGCACTCCCGTGACAAGCATGGTTGGTTCAGCTCAGGGGAGTCCGGAGGGGGAGCACGGCCCGCCCTTACAGCTGGGTGGCCGTTGATGATGACCAAACAGCTAGCCATCATCCCCATTACCGTCCTTACACAGTGGTAGGTCACCACGAGAGCGGGCGCGTGCGCCAGCAGGTCAACTATCCGAGCTTTGTGCATGAAGCCCCATTGGGTGGGTTGGGAATATTGGAGTCTGCTTGCTTCTTTCAAGCACAACATGGATACAGGTTTGGGAAGATCCATTGGGGCAGGGCATGGAGCCAGCTATCTTGTTGACTTGGTGAAGAGTAGCTGCGCTCGCTTCTGTAATTCTTTGTCTGCAGGAGACACCCACAACGAGATGGATTTGTTTCAGTTGGGGCACACCCCTCCCAGGGCGAAGAGGCTGTGGAGTGTGAGTAGCAAATGACAGCCAGATGCTCGTACGTGTCAAGCAGGCGGTAGGGTATTAGCCAGTAGCCTTCTATCGCTCCGAACAATGCCTTTCCGAGGAGAAGGAATGTAGATAGTGCGGTGAGCGGGCTTCGGGAAATAAGGTAGTGTTACTGGTAACACAAGGACGGGCCAGCCGTGTTGCTCCCCACAGAAGCACAACCTGCAGAAAAGCAAAACTCCCTTGTTCGTTGCACCCGGGGTAGTTATACCAACTAGGACTGCGCGTCACATCGGAATCCCCGGTTACTCTCATCGAATGAGAATGGCCCTCGAGGCGCCCGAGTTGATCTCATTGGATCACACGAACTCCCACCAGAACGGCTCGCGCCCCTCTTCAGCCTTCCTTTGGAGCATTCCTTGAGCACAGTGCCTCGGTCCTGGGATTGCCGTAGATGGGCAGAGCAGCACGAGGTAAATGTTGAGATCCGGCCTCTCCAACAAGGAATGGATCGTCCGGGACATCGGAAGGTATCCCGGAACTGGGTGTGCTGTGGAATGGATAGAGAGCAGTAGTGAGTACGCTGGCTCACAGGCTGGCAATCGGTTTAGTGCGTAGCTCCCGTTGTGGGCCCTGGCTTCGACGATAGAATGCTCACGAGTCCTTTCTCCCTTCCGCGGCGCTTCTCAATGGCCAAAGCCCAACGACGTTGCTGGATCTCAAAGCTCTTTGTGCAACCTCTGCGTCCACAGCGCCATGTCCGCTGTGAGACTCGTATGATTGCTCCGCACAATGACTCAAGTCAGGAAGGGTTCTGTTTTACAGCTCCCAGGGAACATTACACACCATCTGCAGGCTTACTCCCTCTAGTGTCGTGAGGGAATGTGTTCAAGCTACAGATGAGAAATTCTTAATACGCACATGCATCCGCGCAGTTGCCGGTTCTTTCCTCTTCCCCCCCTCCTTCCTTCCCAAATAGGCGCTGCTTCTCCAGTTCCTTCCCCCCCTAAAACAGTACCTTGGTAAGCTAAGGCAAGGTGGTCATACTCGAGGAAAGTGATGGAGCGAATACGGCCGGGCTCTCTTGCCTTCTCACAGCATGTCTCTTAGAAGGTACCACCCGAAGTCACTGCCCCTCTAGGTCTAATATTACACCTAATCGAGTTACTGGGGCTGCTCTCTGACTCCTTTGGGAACTGCGACCCGCCAGCTTGCCTGTACCTGGACAACGACGCCCAACCCAAATCTGATATTCCCACGAACAGTCACATTCGCCATGTACACTTGAGCAAAACGAGGACTCCAGCTGTAGTCCATCACCGATTCAATCGCAACCCGTAGTCTAGACCCGGTGTTTTCTTCTTTGGCCCAATATTGCCATGTACTGCCAAGGTGTTCGGTCGCCTCCGCCCCTCTCCTCTCGCTCTCCCTCCTCTCCTCCCTCTTCCCTCCAATCTCCCGCCCCCGCCCCTCCCCTCCCCTTCTCCCACCAGCGCCGGCGGTATCGTCAGTCAGAGGCCATGCATCCCTAGTCAGGGCTACATAAAATGCCGAGTACACCGAAGAGGACCTCGCTAGGCGGTTGAATCCCAGACACCACCTTGTCTGTCTTGGATATTATTTTGATCCCTCCAGTGCGAATGATTCGAGGGCTTCTCCCGACAGCCTAGTCCTCGGGACCCATTGAGGTCCCATTACTTCACACACAAGGTCTCAGTTTGCATGCACGCTCCTCGAGTTTCTGTCAGGTGCCACACCGACCACCAGGGCCAGGATTTGTCTCGGTCTGCATCCAACGCTAGGATCCCAAGGGGGTGTCGGGTTGATCTGTGACCGATTATCTGTCAGGGATTTTCAGCCTCTCATCTACAGAGTACATGGTATAACACGCCTACCATCGCCATGCTCTGGTAGATTTAGCCCGGCTTGATCTGCATCGGGGATTTTCAATCTCATTGTACACCTATCCCATACGAGGTGAGCTTTCTGAGATAAGCGACTGAGCCCAAGCGTCAGGGTAGCATTCAAGATGCGGTCGCTAGTGCTGAGTTGAGCAGACGTCGCACCGATGCAGCGTCGTAGCCGAACCTCACGTTTCTTTTTACGATGCCAGCCCAGCACATCATCTCATTCCTGCGGATCGAGCTTATGCGGAAAGAATCGAAGACGGTCTATTCGCCAGGATTATTTAAATTGGGTAACAAATATATGTACACGAAATAAGCTAACACAGCTTGTTTTATTTCCCCCCTCCTTTTGTTTCCCCTTCATGCCCATTTAGTAGGGCCAAAAATTTCGCCCGGCTTGACATGCTCTTGGATGGCCGTGCGCTTGAAGTCCAGGGTGCCTGTGACAACATTGTTTCCCCACCAATTTGGCGGCTTGATGTGGTTCAGTGTGAACGCGAAGAAGATCACCATAGTCGCTAATGCGAGACCCAGGTCTAGGCCGGACGAAGTGAGGAAGTTCAGCCGGCTCCACCAGCCAAAATGTCTCTTCTTAATCCAAAACTGGAAGATAAATCCAACAATGCCCCAAGAGAGGTAATTGAGAGGCGTCGCTGGTGGGATGGCGCCTGCACCTCCAAAGATCAGCGGTGCCATCAGAAACCTGACCCACGACTTGGGCCACTTCTTTATCGAAAAGTAGATAATCACGGGCAATATAGCCCCCATGATGAAAAATACGAAAAGGCCTGAGTAGATGCGGCCCGGTGAGAACATGCGGTCAGGGCCGATCAGACCCCAGATCACGGAGGCGGCGAAGAACACTCGCCCACCGGGGCAGGTAAAGTTGTTGGCCTGGTGGATTTCGCAGACATCCTCAATGTGGTGAAGAGCGAAATTGAGGACTGTGATCTGGATGAAACAGCTGAACGTAGTAGCTACGACCTGACACATGAACATAGTTCTGGGAGGGATCTTCATGTAGTGCCCGAACTTGAGGTCTGAAATAAAATGGAGACTCTGCGACATTGTGATATATCCAAAAGTCTTAAAGCTGCATAATTGAGAAAAAAAAGCGCACAATGTCAGTTACTGAGCAATAGAAACGGGACGTTCGGTGCCGAAACGGTATCAAAGGGGGGGACTCACATCATTAGGGCAAGGGGCCTGCCAGGCTGGATGTAACCGTAGATAAATTCGGTCAAAACATTGAGGCCAATGCGTTTATTTGTGATGGCCTCGATGATGCCAATTGGCAGAGCAAATGTGAAGGAAATAACCACGGCGAGCAGGAAAGCCCACCAGGTGAGATTGGTCGGATACGCGAGCACGGCGAAGAATCCCAGACCAAGCATCTGGATTGGTCAGCGAGTCCGTAAAGGAGGGGGTGAAGGGAGAGAGAAGCGGTGACTTACAAGAACGAAAAGAGACATGTACCACCAGGTAGGGGCCTCCTTGTACTTGCGCATAAGCTTCATGTGAATATCGGGCTTTTCACTCGAGCTGCTCTTGTACTGCGACATGATCCTCTTGCCATTGTGGAGGATGGTGTAGACAATGAGAGATGAGATGGCAGCGAATGACAGTCCGTATGACAAGGCAAACGTGGTGCTGCAGTTGGGAATCTCATGTTAGTCCTATATTTGGCCGGTGGCAGGCTATATGGGAGGGAAGAACGCGCTAACCTGATGAACAATGGGGAGTACTTCTCATACTCCGTTTCGTTGAGGGTGAATTGAGGAGTCAGAATTCGAGTGGTGTTGTAGGCATGACCCGTGTTGTCGTAAGTGGTGGAATCGCTCATTGGCAGATACTTGCCATACCATGCCCCATTAAAGTGTAGGAAAGCAGCACCGAAACAGTAAAAGACGACGACGCCAATCAGCGTGTTCGCAATAGCATGCCTAGAGGGAGAGGAGTCTGTCAGCAACACGTCTCCGATATACCCCTATTTGTTGGATATACATACCACGGGGGGATAAGAGGAGAGCCATGGTAGCCAGCAATTTGACTCCAGTCGAAAGTGATGGGAATCAGCGACAATCCGGAGTGCCCACCAAAGAGCTGGTTTACCATCACATTGTTGGGTGCCATCCACGTAGCAACGGCGAACACACTGAGAAACTTGGCGAGGAAACCAGGGATGAAATAGTAGACGGCGGAGCACAAAACCATAAGGCCAAACCATCGGAATCGGGGCATTTTGCCTCCAATAACCGTGGGGTCTGGCTTCTCATTCACCTCATGCATGGCATTAAGAAGAGTAACTCCGACCAGGTTTCCTGGCCAGATCATGGAAGACGGGTAGACTATCAAGGGGGAGAGTTGTTAGCTTCGGGCTCTATAGAGACGGGGTGCAGCACTCAGCGTATCCTTACCAAGGAATTTCCTCAACATTCCAGCGATACCATAGCCCAAAGATTGAGTAGATATCGTGAGAATCAGCTGGAAAATCAGGCCGAAATCCTGCTTGTAGAAGTGGACCTGTGCGAGAATGATATCGGTCGCATATGCAACAGAAAACGACACACTGGCCATGACGACAATAATGGCGTGTTCCTTGACATTGAATGGCCCTGGATTGAGCTCGATGCACGTTGTCTTGCCCAGGGGGATCTTCACATTGGGGAAATATCTGGCCCATCCATGGCCCAGAGGCCAAGCAACGATTTGGGCGATCAGGGGGCCGATCGAAATAGAGGGCCGCCGCAGAGAAAACAGGGTGTTCATGGAAGCGCCGAAAATGACCAGGAACATGCCAATTGACCAGGCCCGGACCGTGTTGCAAGGCATTTCCTCGTCATAGTTCTTGACTGCGGCCCGGACTTCGGGGTATGGCGAGTTTTCCTCCTCCTCGCCCCGGTTCTTGACCGCGCCGCTCAGTAAACCCTCCTCCACATCTGACCCAAGATCCTCATCTTCGTCTGGGAGATTGGGGTCATTCATGAGCTCATACTCGGATCCCTCATCATCATCATCATGATTTCCAGCCAATCCGGCAACGCCTTCCCTCAAAGCCCCGTCTGGGGAGTCAGGCCTGTCATGAGCGCCAGACAACCTTGACGCCAGAGAGTCGTCAGGCAAAAGCCCGCTAGTCTCGGCGGTTCTGGATCGCTCATCCTCATTTAAAAGACTCATGGTGACAGAATCCTGTGAGTTGGCCAACCGAAGACGCTGGCCTTGTGCGAGGCTATCAACGCCTCAAATCCGGACAGTCCGCTGTTCAATACATGTAGCGTAAGTTCAAACCCGTGCGCTCGTGCAACCAGCCAATTTGAAGAGAAAAATGAAAATAAAGAAAACCCCCACGAGGAGTAATAAAAATTCTAATCCGCGAGAAGAAAAGAACAAAATTGCGAGGCAATTCGGCCGACTTCAGAATGGCCCTTGAATATCGTCTGATGGCCGTCGCAAGAGTGAGAAAAGGAGCCACGGCAGTAAGCACAACCAATTCTAGAGCAACGCTGAGAACACGCTTGAGAAAGGCACCGGTTAAGGAAGCTTAAGCGGGGGAAAAGAAGGAAAGACAAGGGAGATATGGAAACAATTCAACAGACAAGGTGTCTGAAAGGATGAAGAAGACAGAGAAGAATCCCGCTAGCAAAATAAGAGCCAGGAGAAAAAGAGCCCGTAGGCCGAATCTTAAATCACGAATCTGGCTTCAACTTCTGATAAGCAGCGCAAGTGTCGCGACAAGGAAGAAGAGTGCTGCGCCGCACAGTAGACGAATCCTGCCGGCACTATGTTTAGCAGCGGGAACAGCGGCGCGCGCACAGTGCGAACAGGCCACGCATGACGGCGGTGGGCCTGCCCCATACAGGGGCTGAGCCCATTTGGTACTAAGGCTGTTCTTTAAATAACATCGTCTGCCATCCATCGGCGCCCTGCTCCATGAGTCTGAATAATACGCTGACTAGCCCTTCTAGCAACATGGAAAGCAACAGTTTCGCCCACCGCAAACCCACCAACTAAATAATTGAACCGCGTTCCTCCTTACCTAACCTTCTGACCGGCAGAACTGGCTCTGCATCCAGCCTGAGCCCCCCACCGCCTCCTCCCGCCTCGGTCCCCGCCTCTTGCTGTCTTCCCCGGTTCCTCGCTTTCTTGGGAATGGAAACAGGAGCATGCGTCGAGTGGTCGTGACTGGGCTTGGGGCCGTTACGCCTCTGGGGGTAGGCATCCGGCGAACTTGGACCCGACTGCTCGCTGGCGACTCTGGTCTTGTCAGTGTCCGGGGTCTAAACCCTGCTGATCAATGGCGGGAGCAGACCAGCACTGTGGCAGGGCTTATTCCTTCAGGTCCCCGACAGGATGACTGCTGGGACCCCACAGATTGGCTGAGAACTTCGGACCAGCGTCGCATGTCAAAGTTTACCCAGTACGCCGTCGCTGCAAGCGACATGGCCCTGGCTGACGCCGCACTGCTGCATGAAGCCTCAGCTGAGGACCGTGAGGCTACCGGTGTCTGTCTGGGGAGCGGGATAGGCAATTTAGAGGACATGTACAACACAAGCGTCGCTCATCATGATGGGGTAGGTAACTCAATACAACCAATTTCCAAAACACATGGATTCAGGAGCAAAAGGAGATGAACTCGACTCCACCCTTTTCCTTCTGAACAGGCGACAACCAAAGCAACGCCGTCCAAGCCGAAAATCCCATCGTTATGCTACCACTCTGGTCCACTAGATATCTAACATGGTTTGTAGGGCTACAGGAAGGTCTCGCCGTTGTTTGTGCCCAAACTACTCATCAACATGGCAGCGGGCCACATTGCCATGCAACATGGGTTCCGGGGCCCAAACCACGCCGCCACCACGGCCTGCACCACCGGCGCTCACTCCATAGGCGATGCATCTCGGTTCATTGCTTTAGGTGACGCTGATATTATGGTGGCTGGCGGTTCGGAATCCTGCATTCACCCACTCACTTTTGCAGGATTTGGCAGGGCCCGTTCCCTCTCTACTACTTTCAACGAAACCCCACAGGCGAGCTGCCGGCCATTCGATGCCCAGCGTGATGGATTCGTAATTGCTGAAGGTGCCGCAGTCTGCGTACTGGAAGAGCTGGAGCATGCAAGAGCAAGAGGAGCGCGCATCTATGCTGAGGTCAAAGGATATGGATGCAGCGGTGATGCTTACCACATGACAGCGCCACGTGAGGATGGGAGCGGAGCGTATATTGCCATGAAACGGGCCTTAAAGAATGCAAAGCTTAAACCCTCCGATATCGACTATATCAACGCACATGCAACTGCCACCCAGGTTGGAGACGTAGCCGAAGCTGCTGCCATCCGTCAGTTGATGCTTGGCGAGGACGGTGTCTCGTCCGAATCACAAGTCACCGTGAGCAGCACGAAAGGCGCCATGGGCCACCTCCTGGGTGCTGCTGGCGCTATCGAAGCACTCTTTGCCATACTTTCTATTCACGAGGTAAATTCTATCCCATTGGCGTTTCTGATCCATGAACTAAGTGCTCTCTAACACTAACGCAGGGTGCTGTACCACCAACTTTAAACCTGGAGAACCCTAATGTAGGCTTCGACTTCAATTTTGTACCTTTAGAAGCACAGGATAAAAAGGTCCAGGTTGCATTAACAAATAGCTTTGGTTTTGGAGGCACCAATAGCACCCTGGTGTTTTCCAAGCTTTCATAGCCTCCGGGAGGCTCGACTACCTAGTGTAAATGCGTGCCACCATCTACGTACTGTACTATATTACACCTACAAAACGGACCATGTATAACATGTCATTCAATCAACTCAACTAGCATAGAAATTTGACGGGTTATTATATGCATATCTAACTCAATTGACCTCTCTGACTTATTTTAAACCCGAAAATGGTGTGAAATAACTGCTGTTCGCGACATTCCACACTATTGAAAGTCCATGACACTCAGACCCGAAGCCGACAATTTGCCGACCGCCTGATCGCCTATCACACATCTAGAATTTCTTCACTACGGACGGCCGGTATCCATTGCACGAGCGCCATTCCCCCGCCTTCTCCTCTACGAGCTGCTTCAGATATTCGAATTCTCGAAATTGGTACGGCCCCTCATCAACTCTGCACAATGGCATGCGAAACGTGCCGCTCCCAAGCCCGGACCCTCCTCCGGGCTGCAACCCGGAGAACTCCTTCGACGACAAAGCGATATGCCTCCAGCGTCGGCCCAGCTGCTGCCGCCAGAAATACCTCCATTGGCAGCCAGTACCCATCCAGGGAGCTGCAGTACCGAACCTTCAGCCAGACAGCCCCGGCCAGCGTGATGCCCAAGTTCAGCGCCGCAACGAGCGGCCCGTACTTCGTCGTCGGAGCGACGGAACGGCTCTACAAAGTCTGCGGCGAGGCCGCCAACTACCACATCACCGAGGAGGAACGCAACAGCGACAGGGTCGTCAGGTTAGACGACGGCGAGGAGGTCGGGACATCCATTGCCGCCACCAATGTCTGGCACAAGAGTAATTTGCTTCCCAACCCCTCCATCCAAGCTCGAAGAAAGAAAGAAGAGGAAAAAACTAACGCTAGAGACCAGAGTTCAAGCTCCGCCCAACCTTCAGCACATGGTCGCACGTCACCATGCTGCACCTCTACCTCCTCAACGCGCGCGTGCGCTGCTTCGAGCGCGACGTCTACCGGCGCTGGCAGCAGCAGCTCATCGACCACTTCTTCTTCGAGGCCGAGAAGAAGATGCACGTCGACCACCACATCACCTCGTCCGCCCTGCGCCAGCGCTACCTCAAGGACATCTTCGTCCAGTGGCGCGGGCTCCTCCTCGCCTACGACGAGGGGCTCATCAAGGGCGACGCCATCCTCGCCAGCGCCGTCTGGAGGAACCTGTTCAAGGGCGACCCGGACGCCGACCCACGGGCCCTCGCCGCCATCGTCGGGTGGATGCGGGCCAGCCTCAAGGCCCTCGAGGCCACCTCGGACTACACGTTCCCCAACAGGGCGGGCGAGGTTCTGTCGGTGCCCGTCGAGAGCTTCTGGAGCACGCTGGAGAAGGGGTTCAACGGGAAGCCGCAGGAGGCATTGAAAGGGACGAAAACCGTGCCAGAAGCTACCGCACAGGTATGATCATGACGAGCTAATAAGCCCAACCGATGGGAAAAGCCGGCGGGTTCAAATTGTATACATAATGTACCATACAAAAAACACTCTTAGACGGGAAGGGGGGATTCATGGCGTAGCCGGTCATTGCATGTGTAGATTCATATATATCTAACTTGCTCCTTCTTCGCAAGTCCGCCGTTAATCTGGCGGGGGTACTCATGTATATATGTAAATCTTCACCTTTAGTATTCTTTTCCTATATTCTCTAGAATCTCGGATCCTGGGATCTTCTCCCACATCTGGAACTCATACCTGATCCCAGCCTCCTCCTGCCAGCCCTCCTCCACCTGCTCGCCAATCCACCCCTCCAGCTCCCCGCGATCCCTCCGCCGCCAGCCCAGGGCGCCGCCGCATGTCAGATGCAGCGGGAAGTGAGTGTCGCACCCGAACTCGCGGTCGATGCTCGTCAGCAGCACCCGCCTCGCCTCGCGCCTGCTCAGCGCCGCCGCGTAGATCTGGGCGCCGCCCATCACGAAGACGCGCCCGTCGCCGCACCGCGCATCCGCGCACGCCAGGGCCCGTTCAAACGACGACACACGGAGGGGCTCCGTGAGGGGCAGCGTGGGCGGCGGCAATGGGGAGATCATCGAGTCTTTCGCGGAGCGGGTGACGACGATGTTGAGCCGGTCCTTGAGCGGGCGGAACTTGGGGGGGATCGAGTCCCACGTCTTGCGGCCCATTATGACGGCGTTGACCGAGCCAGGCGCGGCCTTCCAACACTGCCTTAGCTTCTTCTCCCTTTTTTTAATGGTCTGTCTTGGTTGACTCACCTGGGGTGGCAGCCTGGTCGTCACGCGTGCAAAGTACTGCATCTCCTTGCGGAGACCTTGCCAGGGCATCGAGCCGTTGGCGCCAATGCCCATGCTCCGCGTGGCGGCAACGATGAGTGTCAATTCCTGCTGCGACATTTTTTTCGTTGGGTTTGCCTCTGGCACAGATTTCTTTCTCTCACACGCCGGTTAGATGCGAAGGCGAAAAGGAATAGTAGAGGCAGCAGTTTGAGGCCGGTGGATGTGTGGAACAACTATGTCTCAGATAATCCAATCACCATCAGCCGTATCCGTCATTATCAGGTAGGAATTCTGCACGTTGCAACTTTGATCGAGTCACGCCTATCAAATGCAGCCATTTCGAAATTGATACACTTATTTATCTCTAAATTACTCAGATCCAATCCAGTTTCAGTCAGCAGCAATATGTTGGCTTCTTCACATGCACGTGAAAGAGCAAACCTCTGGCTTCATGCAAAATATATTTCCTCTTCTCTTTTCCTGAGCACAAACTGTATGTGTACTTTTTGCCTTACTCAACTTCAATAGCGCCTTGCTTATACACTGATACTCAAATCCACCGACGTGACCCCTTCCGCTGTGTCCTAAACTCCAGAGCCAAATAACGGGAAGGAAATAAACAATGTAAAAATAAAACATGGTAGAGGGGAAAAGTAACACCAAACCCGGCCCTCGCTTGGGACCTTATTTCTAAATGATTTCACACAAGGCAGACCGGCTTCTTTGATCATATCGAAGCTTCGTCACATCGTTTCCTTCGGGACACCCTACCCCTAGAGTCCCAGCCTTTTTTTGCCCTGAGCTGCCCGAATTCCCTTCCTAAGAGACCATACTAGGGCGCGTCTGGCTGAGGGGGCCCATCCCTTGCATACGCTCGATGTCGTCGATAGTAAGGTTGAACACGCTCTTGACGTGATTGAGAACCGTAAGACGGTTCCACTCATTCCTGCTACGCCAGATCTCATCCATGAGTTCTCGGTTGATCTGCTCGAGCTGTTCAATGGTGCATCCAGATGTTTTGTCTGTCATAAACTCCAAGAAAGCGTCAATGGCAGGGTCGAGGCCAAGCGGTTGGGAAGATGAGTTCGAGTGACGAACATCATCTGACTGAGTGTTCAGTATATCCATTACACCAATACCGTGGGATTTGGTGCTCGAGGGGGTGCGTTGAGCATACGACTGCGGGGATGGCGGGCTGCCGCTCGTCGTAGCGTGAGACTCGCCAGCAGCAATATTACTTCGCAGGGCCTGCGCTTGCGAGTGCACCCACACATCTTCCCCGCTGGACGTCACCTGGCTTGGCATTGGGGCCGTGTCAGGAATATCATCATCATGGTCTCCCAATCCGCTTTGGTTATGTTCGTCATGATTACCGTTCGTCAACTGCGTACTCCAGTTCGAAGATCGGTGCGTTGATGGATCAGATGTCTTGGTCGTGGAGGCATCATTGATAACCGCAGAAGGCGATACTCCAGGAGGTAGCGAAGTGACCGCTGATCTCTGGGAGATTTGCGTCATCCCAGTTCCAGCCGCCTTTGGAGGGGGCATGCCAGACGTCTCCGACTCTAGTTGAGTATCGTCGTCCACCCCACTCATCTGCACATCGCCATCTGCAGCATGCGAGGTCCCATTACTGACAGGCTGAGGGTCCTGTTCAGCTGAGACAGGCGGGTTGACTAATGGACTTCTCACCTGGAACCGAGCAGTAGTTCGGGAGCCTGGTACAGACTCGCCCAGGGTGACAGGACCTTGCGAGTCACTGTCATTGCCGTTGCCACCAAGGTCTGACTGCACCCTGTCGACGAGCAATTGCATCGCTTGCCTCTTCCGCTCCTTCTCGGCCTGCTCCTTGGCTCGCAGCACTTGTCGGGTATAGAGACCTTCCCAGTCAATGGCAGATGTACTTTGTTCGATGCTAGCGACATCAACCTCTACATTGCTCAAAAGTTCATTGGCCTTCAAAGTGCGCTCCTTGTCTCCGATATTCTTGGCGTCCTTTGACAGGCTGCGGATATCAAACAAGAAATCTTTAGGGCGGGCGTAGAAACCGTTAGACAGTCGCTCCTCGATCGTCGTCGTCTCCAAATTGTAATATGTTTTTTCGGTTGCAGTGTCCATGAGGACATCATTGCCATGCTTGTCCTTGACAATCGTGAAGGGTCGGTGCAGACCTTCTGTGACGTCGGGACTCACAAAGTTGGGATCCGATTCAGCAAACAAGTAATCAATTTGCGTTTGCGGGATCACGGGCTGTCTGAACTTCTTGTATTTCCGGTTGATCTGGTCCATGATGGGCTGTAGCTGAATCTTTAGCGTGTTGAGCAACTGATGATCCTTCTTCTTCAAGGCCTTCATCTCAGCCTTGGTAGGAGGCTTCGGCTGTGGTGCAGGAGCCACTGGAAGAACCTCCAAAACACGCTTTTTACGATTCTCGGGGTCAGGAAAGTCTGCAGGCTTCTTCTTGATAAAACCCAGAGCCGCCGCAAAATACTTTCTGCGATTTGCCTAGACTCTAATTAGCCCTCACTATTCTCAATAATAACCTCGGTATTGCACTTACAGCCGTAGGTCGAGGTATCTCCATCCGATTTTTGCGTGAGAACCCAAAGAAGTCTCGGAACAATTCAGCTGGAAGATCATTCTGTTCGCACTCTGCCGTTGCGAAAACGAGCACGGGGTCCGTCGGAGGGATTGACCGCAACATGGTCTGGAAGGTGATCATTGCAAGCGTTCCTTTGAGCGACGCGTACCAAGCATCAATATTAGGAATATAGATGACACTAGGTTTATGACGTCGAACCTCTGTGAAAAGGCCAACAATCACCTGCTCCATAGCCTGCAATATGTCAGAACGTGGACTCAAAAACATGACAACCATTTAGAGAGGGGAGGAGGAATCAAAGAGTTAAAAAAAAAAAAGCATATTAACTTACTCGGCCGTCATTCAACAGGCTAGGCAGATCAAAGTTCTGCACATGGACACCCTCAAGATAGTGCAGAATAGCTGAGGCAAGATATCCTTGACCCATGCCGTGCGCGCCATGTATGATGAAGCGAGGTCTGAACACACGGGATCGCTCAAACTCCTGGTGCAAAACCTCTCGCCCAAATCCATGATCCGCATCGTTAAACTGCTCATACATTGCTTCCTCAAGGGCTGTCATTTTCTTCTTCCGAGGGAGAACTTCGTCCAGTGCCTGCTTTGCAGCTTCGAACTGATCAGACAGCAAATCATGAATGGATTTTGGAAGTGGCTGGGCACCAGATGTCGCAGATCTCTCAGAGGACGGGATCAGCTTCTTAATCGCCATCATGAAATCCGATGCGTGAACACTGATTTTATCAGGGTTGACAATGAGCTTCTCCTTGGAAGAGTAAATCTGAGGGTATGTTCGCTGAATAGCGTTGAGAGCGGCCTCCGTAGACAGAGCCCGGAGATCAGCACCACCATAACCCTTGGTCTGTTGTGCTAGTGCATGCTTGAAGTCATCAGCGAGGCCCCAGTGCTCGGTGTGGATGTTGATGATCGAGCGACGGCCATCGATGTCTGGGAGAGGAAAGTAAAATTCTCTGTCGAAACGACCTGGTCGTCGAAGTGCCGGATCAATGTTGTCGGGTCTGTTGGTGGCACCAATCACAATAACCTGTCCGCGGCCATCCATACCATCCATCAGAGCAAGCAAGGTGGATACAATGGACGCATGGATCTGCTCTTGTTTACTAGATCTCACAGGAGCCAATCCGTCGATTTCGTCGAAGAAGATAATACTGGGCTGTGTCTTCCTAGCCTCCTCGAAGAGAAGTCGAAGCTGCTTTTCAGCCTCGCCGACCCATTTACTCAGAGCGTCTGCACCCTTTCGCATGTAAAAGGATATCTTTTTGCCACCTGAGCCAACAGAGTTGGCAAGGGCTCGAGCAAGAAGAGTCTTACCGGTACCGGGCGGTCCATGGAACAGAACTCCTCGAGGGGGTGTAACATGAAACTTGGCGAAGAGTTCTGGGTAAAGAAGTGGGAGCTGCACCATTTCCTTCAGTTGATCGATATGGCCCTGCAGACCACCGACTTTACTGAAATCAACATTCATGTCAACCCCAAGGGGATCAGCATCAGCCAGTGCCTTGCGGTCCTTGATTTTTCCGACATTAGGAGTCTCAGCGGCCAACCCCTGGCCACCGGGTAAGAGACCACCAGCGGGAGCTGCAGTTGTTGGGGTCATTCCAATGTTGCCAGCAACGTTGGAGCGATGCACCATTTCATCATCACTGCTATCTGAATCCACGCCACCAGTTGCTCCGGTTCCCCAGGGCCCAGTGAGAAGCGAGCCTCCTCCTCCGCCTCCTCCAAAGGGGCCGAATGTGGTGTTGAGGTTGCGCTCCCAATTAGTGGCAGCAGCCCCACGACCACGGCGAGACCTCCCTGGCGTGGGTGCAGGGTCCTCCTCCTCCTCAACAATGGCAGCAGTGAGCGGAGGCATGTAGTAATTGACCTTATTTCTGGAACGCCTGTTCTTCTCCTCAAATATGATGGGAGATTCCTCACGTTGTCGTCGGCGGCGAGGTCGCGAACCAGCTCTCAGCTCGCGGGCTTCTTCATTCAGTTCGTCCATATCGAAATCGGGCTCCTCTTCGGCAGAGTCAGCCCCGCCACCGCCGCGCGACGGGCGGGCTCTCCTCCCTGCGCGTCCCCGGGGGGTGGGGCTATCCGGCTCATTGTCTTCGTTTCCCCCCTTTTCGGAGAGAGCGGCATCGTCGTCCGACTCCTCACCGGGATCAAAATCACTACTAGGTTCCGCTGCTGATTTCTTCTTGAGAACCGATCTGCGAGTAAGCCGACGGGGCTGGCCGGTTTGTTCGGTGTCGACAGCTTCGCCCTCGGCATCTTCAGGCTCGGCTGGTTCTTCCTCAATGTTGGCGCGAGAGCCCCGAGTTCGCCGGGTGATCGGGACGTCATCATCTTCGTCCTCATCCTCGGCGACAGGTTCTGCTGCAGCATCGGCCTCTTGATCATCGCCGATGGGGATATCTCCTGAGACAGGCTCCAGTGTCTCTGCTTCTTTCTTTGCTTCCTGTTCGGCGTACTCTTGAGAGAGTTCGTCAGGTTCATCAGCATCGGGTATCTCTTTCGAGCTGTTCTCTTGGGTCGCCTCCTCTATGGTAGCCTCGGGCTTAACAACAGTCTTAGTGGAGCGAGACGACCGGGCACGGCGAAGAGCTTCGGGGCTCTTGCTTCGTGAGGCGCGCGTGGGGATTGCATGGTTGCCAGAGTTGGAAAGCTCCACAAGTTCCTCCGCATCCTCTGTAGTGGCGCGTGTCATACGTCGTGTCGCCAGAGGCTTTGCTGGGGTAGGTACTTTGAGCTTGACGAGACGCCGAGCTCGTGTTTCTCTCTGAGGGGGGGGTTCCTGCTCTTCAGCGGCATCATCGCCCTCGGCATCATCTGGACTATCTTCTCCTACTACTTCTTCATCCTCAGAGCTTTCTTTATAGTTGTGTTGTTGGGTTGTGACTTTTCGAGCTCGACGGCCAGCAGCATTCTTCGGGGCGTCCTCGTCCTCAGACTCCTCAGACTCTTCGTCATCAAATGAATCTTCCTGGCTATCAGATAATTCGTCGTCGTCGTCGTCGATATCGGATCCTCGATAGCGACGGCTAGACTTCTTCCGCGAAGGCTTCCCCCTCTTTGAAGATCGAGCTTTTCGTGAGGTTTTGCGAGGACGAGCTTCGGTGGGATCGAAATTCTCATCCTCGGAATCAGACTTGTTCGGGTCGAAAGTCTCGAGAAGGTCTCTCTTTCGCTTGCTGGACATGTTGGCGACGGGCGTGGGCAAGATGCGACGTGGTGTTGATGGCGCAGGGGCTCCGAGAGATGGATGCAGAAGCGTGAAGAGGAATAACGCAAGCTTAGCCCCCCTCTAAGATCTAATGTGATTAAGAATTGTCAGAGCTGCGCCAGTTCGGAATGCTGGAAAAATCGTTTGAAGTCAGGGGAGGATGCTGGATTTGTTGATGGGTGCGTTGGGTCTTGCTTTATTTTGGGGGGATGTAGTTAAAAACCTGGTGGTGATCTACCACAGGAGTACCTACCAGAAGATGCGAACGGGTTTTCGAGCCGACATGAGAATCAGCCCAGGCCGACAAGAAGGTCAAATGAGTGCACAACAATAATCACAGGGCGAACAACATGAATTTGTGTGCCATTAGCCGGCACAATAATCGTCTGGAGGTCGCGATAATTAAATGCGTGGCGGTGCAATGGGCAGAGACGAGTCGGCCATCAGTGAAGCGCGCGTCGTGATCGCGACTGTCCACTGTCTTCCAACGGGGATTTAGGCGCATCTCACGTGCATGCAGGGTGGTGAGTCAGCAACACCTGGAAATTTGGCACAACCAGCCAATCGCGTTGCTGCGGTTCCACTTTTTCTGCCTCTCGGCAAGCTCACAATGCCCAAGCTTCATTGTCTTAAGAGCTTCACATTGGACAATTGCATCATCGTCATTAGCATTCACATGCGTTTTCATGCGTCCATGAATAAAGTTGTTTCTTCTCCTGAATGAGAAATCTTCATTTCAATCAGAGAAAACCCAGTCAATGGGAACTGCCTATGACAATAGCATTCAAAGCACTAAATGAATTGCCATTTTTATCACAATCACTTCTTCCCGCCAGAGGGTAGATTTGTCAAAATGATGAGAATGCAAATAGTCTATGAAGAAGCTATCCAAATCGATCCGACCCCACGATCTTAGGTATGCGATCTGGCACTAATAAGGGGGTGGCACAAAGATTCTGCTGGGGTGTGCTGGATTTTTTAGGTGCCGTGGGTCGCGGCGGTGAATTTAACTGTCGACGGTGGTAGTACCGGCCTCGTATAAGACGTGGATTGACCGCGTGTTCAACTTGGCCTGGCCCCTGAGCCCATATAACTTCGCTCAAGGCCTGCCATTCCAACACAGCTTACGCGATTCCTTAGTATTCCTATTGTTTATTCCCTTTAGCCTTACAATTAGATGACCTTCCTAAAAACGCACTTTCACAGCTGAAGTACGCTGTGTCGTTAGCCAGATATCAGTCCATAGGGTACCCACCACGTGCTAGTTGTCCTCCCCAACTCTGCCCCACGATGAATTAATTCCCTACCATGATGAAATTTCCAAAAAATTTCGGGACCAGTCACTGGTTATTTCTCTGGAGCAGCTGGCTATCGTGGATTGTTTTCCATACATCCCCGTGTCTCTCTACGTGAGCCCTTGATGGTCCTCTGGCAACAGGCAATGGACATTAGTGCAGATAGAGGTTGGAGAAAATGTCAGGAACACTTTGTAATTAATTTTCGGAAGCCCCGTATCGTGGCCGATAGCATGAGGTCATATTCTCCTATTAAAACGTCCATTCATGTCTTGTGGCCTTGACCGGCGAGGCAGCGAAATTGCATTTGTACATCGCAGGCTACCCTATATCCATACACTCGCGGATGCTGTATCTGAACTGGTCGGCAATTCCTTCTCCACGCTTGGGTTGGATTGCTAGAATCACAAGAGTTTACTTCATTGGTGATACTAAAAGGGATAAAATCAAAAAAGTATATGAAAATCCATCGCGCTTGAGATAAACATCTCTCATGCACTCCTGCTAGTCCTTCTCCTACAGTTTCCCTCCCCGCTATGGTTCACGAGAAATCCTGCTTCTTGCTAAAATTGAAAAATGTTAAAAAACCCAACCCACTGAGGCCCAGACCGAGTCGAAGAGATAGAAAAAACCCACGCAATACATGTCAAGCAGTCATCCGGTGCTTGGGACACGGAAATGATCGTTCCACAACCAGGGCAATTCCAAACATCGCTAATCATGGCTTCCCAGGAAATGAGTTTGCACCGCGGGCTGGGTATGGATCTCTGACCTGCAGTAAGGCTCTCTCACGGTAAAATCTCTTTTGAAAAGGAAAATTATTTAGCATAGAAAATATCCAGCGTGGTATCGAAGCTGAAGAGTCCCGGGCTCTAGAAATGCGAGAGAGAACGAATCCTTATACACCTATCATAAGCAATGCGCCCGGGCAAGAAGGCCCTTGATATCAGAATCCCCAGGCACAAAAAAGTTATTTTCTCAGATTAGAGGGTCATCTGCAGCAGTGTTCCATATGTGGTCACAAGGGCAGGGAAGGATTCCCAGCCTTGTCGTTATGTGCTCTGATGGCGAGCCAACAACTTCAAGGTAGGCACCTGGAAAATTTGATGTTAACTGGTGACGCAAGTACAAATGATACTTAACAAATATTCAAGAGCCTTCAGTACTGGTTTGAATTTCGAGCATGAAAGAAAACACCACCGTGCTTGCTGGGAAAATGGTGATCAGATGTCAACCATCAGTCGTAGTTTTATTGATATCAACCAACTGCACTGACCTTCATTTCTCTTCATTCCAACACTCTTATACCGGCATATGGCTAGGCTACAAGGCGTACTTCTATTACGATCTGTCTACCTTACTGTTGGCTGCCTTTGGGCGACCGGAGGCGGCCCGGTTCCCGTAGCACAGCCTCTCTGCAGCCTCACTCTCTATTTGGGAGCTAGTGCTATCGTATTCACGAAAGAAATGTAAAAATACGTGTTAGAATATCGTCATTCATACTTTTACCTTCTTTTTTTACTCTTGGTTTGCTTTCCAGTCATGGGTCGCAGCTCTGACGAAGAGGGCTCATCGAGGCACTAATAATGTATGTAGACAACTGAACAACAAGAAAAGACGTCTCGTATACTTATTTACATAAAAAACAACTAAGAAGAATGGATATAGAGAGATAAATGGCAGATCTTGGCTGTGCACAAACTACCGCCGAAATGCTGTGTTTAAAAACGGGACCGTTGCACCCTATGGCAGAAACTACACAAGATTGGGCAGTAATGCCTCCAGAGAGGCTGGCTTAGTGATTATATTGAGCTTTGAACTTGAATTATAATTTATCACCCTGCTTGGTGTTGGAAATCTGTAATAAATCTGGACGGCGTATACCATTGTGAGAGCGAGTCACATATCTAGGTATATTCAAGTTATACTTGGGCCTTGCCTCTCGACATAGACAGGCAGCACCACGTTTGGCAATTTTTCAAGCGAGCTGAAGAATCTCAATGTACTGTGTTGTGAACATTATGTTTTGCGCAAAAGTGTACAGTTTTCCCTGTGCTTAGGGCTTACGATTACACAGAGTATTTTGGTCATTCAAGCCATCTTTCGGATGAGGGTCGTGAGGCTGAGCACATGAGATTTATTCCTCACTGATTCAAAGTAATATTTTGGAGGGAGCCAAGAACCACTAGAGGGAGTGAGATTCATGTTTTCCCCTGACGATTGCGGTTTTCTAACCCGAAAGGCAGGCAGCATGTGTCACCAAGTAAACAACAAAGTAAGTACTAAAGCGAGAGTGCTCTCTCGAATACAGACTGTGGATAATGCGTATTACTCCAGCATATATACGAGTACACGCTTGCCAAGTGACCAGTGGCGATTTAACAGGCTCAAGGATTGTTCGATCTCGTCTCGAATACCGAATTTTTGAAAATAAATTTCGGTCCTGGTTCAAATCAGGGCCTTCACGTGGTCTTTCGCCTCCTCTCAAAGCTAGTTGAGGCCATTAAGCGAGTTTAGGCTATTCGCCTCGTCTGAAAGACCTTGTCCTGGTGGCTTTGGAGTTCTTACAACGGGGAATCATCTGCATGAAGTCAGATAGGAAGGTGGTTCTCTCGTCATGGCACATTCGGCTGTCCCGTGATTTGGCTGGGTGTTCCGGAAAGAAAAATCGCTGGTGAAGTGTGATTTCATTATCGAAACAGTTTTTTTTCGGAGGCAATCACACAGCCAAGTCCGATCTAGAACTGGTATTCGCTTGCAGCGCTGACATCCCTCATTATTCCCCTTGTCACCCCTGATCCTTGAGCTTATTGCCACCTGCCTTTACCTTGAGATCCATCCTCCGTCCCGGATTCTACAGATTAGGTTATTAGCGCCAGGGGTAAGAGATCCGTAGACTTGGATACAACCGTGCGTCTTGGTTTCCGAAGCGCCTGTCGCGATTGTCGAGACTGGGTCTTGGAGAGCTATGAGAAGAGTGAGATCTGGTAAATTGAGACGGCTGGCCTAAGCCGGCTGGCCCTCATATTCCCAATAACTTTTCCTTGCAGTCTCATCGACCCTGTGAATACTTTTACAAATGAGAAAAGTAAAATGTGCCGCCTAAGACCTCAAGGTTTCCCTTCTGCATGGAGGCAGAGATTTACAGCGGGTTCCTCGGTCCCAACCGAGGGAACATGAAACACGGTAGAGGCATGCATTTGATCTTGTCTTCGCCAAGAACGAGAGCCCCACGGCATGGAATCTTTGAGTCGGTCTAGACCACAGACTCTGTTCGGTATTTGCCAGACAGCGAATTAAACACAGGCGGGACTGCTGGTAGATACGTAGATACGCCTGCTGCGTTGTATGCAGTAGCGTGTAGGACGCAGGATAGGGGACCTATGACTCGGAAGTGCGCCTCGAAGAACCACGGCTATCGTTTCTGTTTGTTTTCCTCTTCCCCCAGGTCTTGCCTATACCCCTTACTGGCCACCTAGGGTGCAAGGATCTCAAATGATGCTCTCTCTGGAGTAATGGGCTGTTTCATTGATTCATCTTCAGAGTGCACTCGAGAGAGGCCTCCGTCACCATGATCTGGATGTCCTCATGAGACAATGGCTGGAAGCCCGAATCGAAAGGCAGAAACGACAGCAATGCTTAAGACGCTTGGTATTGCTCCACAGGTCCTCTGGTCGCTATGGAAGACGCGAAGCTCAGCTCTCACCGTGAAAAGTGTGATTAATGATCGAGTGACCTGCCGCAGTCGTGTTGCATGATATTGGCGTTAACGATGGCGTCTTCAGAAACACAGCCACTGCTTGGCCTTCATCCTTCGCAGATCAATTGGGGATAGCCAGCACGTGCCTGAGCTTTTTGTTCGAGGATGTGGGGAAGGAGCATGAGGGCAGAATAGAGTGTACCTGTCAAAAGACAAACCGAAAGTCCTGGGAAGTACTGATTATGAAGAAGGGGCGCTATTTTACACGCAAGTGTCCTGTCCAGCTACCTAGTATGTACCTCTGTTATCCACTAGCTCTGGTCCCACCCCATTGGAGACTCGAAGGGTCCAGCGACTAGAGCATGACCTACCAAGGCCAAGCTTTCTCCAACCCACAGTTAAGATTTCTGGTTGAGTTTCTGTAACAGCCACAGACATGCGGCAGCGAGCCAACAGAGCCAGTGACACGCGCCAAGAGAACCTAACACTGCAGCGCGCACCCGTTTCGCCCTTCTAGTTGTTCGTCCAGGCGAGTCTGGACTCCTTGGCCGATGCAACGCCACTGCTGAGCCGTCAATGCGCAGCTAGCACGTCTCCCCCAACATCGACCGTTGCTGCTCCACCAGCAGCCCACACCGGTGTCCCCTGGCAGGCAGGGCTGATGGAAGATCTCAATCCTCAACCGTCGCTAGAGACCCCAGAAAAACCCACTACCGTACGACCCCCTTCCCTCCCCCGCTTATCAGCTCGACGAACGTCTCGTCTCCTTTTCGCTCGCGCAATCTCCCGCTCCCTGGACTGCCCCAATGCCCTTCGCTTCGATCGCTCTTGGCCCAAGGCATGCAACGGTTATATGTCACACTTAAGGGAGCTGGTAGCATGGCGATTCAAGTGATTGGCATCGATGGCGTGCACGCCATGAATTAAGGTTGCCCCCGTCATGCGCAGAACCCCAACCTCCGTAGTGCTTGTGCTACCTGAGAAAGTCTTTCTTCTCAACACGACTAGCGTGCCAGGTACATCTCAGCCAGTCCTCCGTATTACCCTGAGTGTCATCACATTGGCTATCCCTCGGTGGGCCAAAGTGGTCTACTCCGCCTGGGGAGGAAGGGTGGTGCATCCGATGACAAGTACAGTGGAGAAGACGAATGATTGTGATGTAAGTATGTGAGTGAATTTATCCTGTTGTAACTCCTTCCTTCTCTTCTTAGCTTTCGTGCAT
Organism: Clonostachys rosea; assembly: GCA_026958235.1. NCBI lineage: Eukaryota > Fungi > Ascomycota > Sordariomycetes > Hypocreales > Bionectriaceae > Clonostachys > Clonostachys rosea. Next base: position 7,052,651 of record CP110204.1, read on the forward strand.
GAATGAATCCCTGAAACCATTACTCTGAGGTTCATTATGCAACATCCCAAACCCAACATGCAAGACTAAATGACAAAAACAAGGAAAAGTAAGAAAAGGCTGCTCATCAACTGTTCGTCCAAGAGAAATACAAAACTCCTATCGCCCGAATCCCTCGGCCCGAACAGACCAAACCCAAAACAAGATGATAGAGATAGAACTACAAATGCCCTACAGGTCGCTCGGTCAAAAGCCGAGAAAAATGACAGACCCAGTAGAACGGGCAGTGAAGATGAAGAAGCAAAAGGGAGCTGAAATAATGAAACAAATATCACCAAGCCCCACAATGCCGTGTCAGATGTCAGAGCTCTTTTAAGGGGAACTTTTTTTTCTCTCCTTAGGCGTTGAAGGCTCGCCTGCGGGTGTTCTGTGCAAGCCTGCTGACGGTCCTGCTGACGACCTGGAGGATGTTCTCCTCCCCGGGCTTGTTCTGCGTGAAGCGAGAGTTGAACTTGACGATGCGCTTGAGCGCTCGGTACTTGTCCGCGGAGACGTAGATCGGCTTGGCGGCGACATTGAACGTGACCTCCTCGGAGCAGGGAGGGGTGGTCAGGGACCCGCCGTACTGGTAGACGTCGGAGCGCCTTAGGTGCTCGCGGAGGCCCGCAAAGTCGAGCGAGTTGGTGACGCCCTGCTGGCCCGCTTCAGGGATGGCGCCCAGGCCGTCGAGGGCGTTGCTGATGACCTGCGTGGGCTGGTCGCTGCCGCCGGCGATCTCGATGAAGAAGCCGATCACGGCCAGCTTCTTGTTGCCGTTCTCGAAGACGAAATGCACCTCCCCGGCGAAGTGCTCGCCGTCGAGGTGGTGCTCGCTCGGGGTGTGGAAGTGGAACTGCCTCAGGACGTAGGAAGGATCATTTAGGATAGTCGCAGATCCGTTGACGGTGGTTTGGACGGTGGTGCCGAGGTTCTGAATGGGAGCACCGTAAGGGTAAGAAGGGATGTTGAGGCCATAGGATCGGCCGGGGACGATGGTTCGCTCGGAGCGGACGACATTGATGGGCGACTGGGCCTTTCCAGTAGCACAGAGCTTGTTCTTGCTGTCAAGAGCATGCCAGTTGATGGCGCCCTCAAGCTCATGGTACCCGAAGCTTCCCTCAGCTCGCTCAGCGAGTCCAAGGTCACGAGGTCCCAGAGATGTGCCGTAATGGCAGATAGCAGTGGCCACTGAGGCAAAGGGGAGGAGGAAAGTGAACGACTTCATTGTGAATAAAGTTGGTGTATGCTCGGGAAAGAAGCTGGAATAGTAGCGTATTGTGAGGAGAAAACGGTCAAGAGGAAAGATTGGTTGGTGAAGAGCTTGTATAAGGTCTAGATTGTTGGATAATTGTTTGGTGTCTGATGCTGATAGAATTCTACCTCTTGAAGGGAGGCATCCACCGGTTTTATAAGCCCAACGACATTGACGCCCTACCGCGAAGGCTCGGATAGCCAGGTAGAATTCTTAGACCTAATAGCCATGAAACGGAAGGAAGAAAGAAGGTGATCCCCGTATGGAGCGCCAAGTATAGCATGTATAGGCTAAGATGCTCGAGGCAAGTCGGCGCTCCGTATCGGCAGCTGTGTGGTCCCCGACTTCAAAGTCCTGGTTCCTCCATCATAATCTTTCCCATTGCAACTTGCCAAGCATAGCCTGTTCGCCTCTGGAAGAACCGGGGGACCCCTTGTCGGTAGACCGCGGCATATAAGCAACTGGCGTGGTCCTGGTTGGTAAATGATTGCAGGGTCCGAACGAATAAAATGACGGCGACCGAAAGTCCCACACCCACACTCGAGCCCTGGTCAGTCGTCGTAGGCGGTCGTCTTCTCCTCGGTTAGCATAGCCCTGATACTACTTAATTCTTTGTAATTCTAGCAATTGAGAAACCCGTACTCTGGAGAAAGAGAGGCAAATAAGCAAGACCGTGTTCCGTTCAATGTTGCTTGGTGAGCTACCTTCAAATGTTGCGTCCGTCCATCCACGTACACCGCCCTCCAGCCAACAAGACAGAGACCAGCGAGGGACTTGTGTAAATCGAGAAAGGATGGAGGAAAGTCACGCGGAATCGCTCATGGGTAATTGCCGTGAGAGCTGCGCGAATTGCCAAATTTAGACGGCTGCCTTTGTATCGTAATCTGCCCACAGCCTCGCCTCACCCTCTCATCTCATCCTGCTCTGCATGAATTGACTGTCCGCCGAGTTATGGAATTGAATGGTATTTTGGAGGTCGAGGCTTGCGTACTGCTCTATCTGGTGTATTGGCTGGATCAGGGCCGGGGCGGCGACATACGGCCTGCCTGGAGCACTCTCTTCACGATTTCTTCTCCCCTATTTCGTATAGGCACCTTCCTAGATGCCGTACTTTCTTATCAGAGTTGGGGCGGGCGACCTAGCCAGCAAAGCAGAAAGTTTGACTTGGGAATATTAGTAGATTTCTGACCGCGATTGGTCAACCGCCAATGATAGCAAGAAGACTTTCACTCAACCTTTTGCTGGACATTTGGCTTCATACTAAGGTACTTGGCTCGCAGGAGTATGCATTCACCAGCTGGTCTAGAGCATGCTGCCTATCTTCTTCTAACTCCAGCCCAGCGATGGATTGTTGCCAAAAAAAAAATCATCACGCGTGTGAATATATTGCAGAGAGTAAGGGTTAAGGGTCCCAGATTCACTTTCCAAAGTCCCTCCACCTGGCAGGCACAAGTTTGATGTATACCAGTGCTCTATTGCGTCCTGTTCTCCAGGCTTTGAATCCGGTGATTAATTTTCTCATTTGATTGAACTTCAGTTCTTGTATATTAGACCAAAGAATAAAAATAACCCTGAGGATGCTGTTAAGGACACATCGTCAGCCGCTTTCCCAGGATTCTAAAAAGTCAACTCGACCGCGGCCCATCATACTAATAATATGACCATATAGTACTTTCGTCTAAGGTTGTGGCACTCGAGCTTCATTCAGGGAATGATCCGTCGGTTGGTGCTCTTGCGACTCTTCATTTCATGGTCCGACGGAAAAGGGGGCATGAAATTGATTGTATCTAATTCTAGTCGCTCCCAAAGAGTATTCGAGAGGGTCTTCTCTGTTCGCACTTTCCGACATCCCTCACCCTCATGTGAACCTTAGGGGGGAGCCAAGCTGAGAGGCAGCCCTCACTTTTGCTCCAATCCATTGCTGTGATCCGAACTGAGCAGCCTAGTAAGGAAAAGTCAAGACGCAAGTGTGCAGCGCTGCTCTCCATTGGCCGTTCCCACAGGAGGCAATCATCTGATGACCTTTCTTTCTCCCCGCAACGGGAAGATGCGAAACCGAGGCGACTGGTGACAAGAAAAAACGACGTTTTTAAATCCTCCATCAGCTTTAGCCGGCATTTAGCTTAGGTTCATCGCCTCACCTCACCCAGATGTGGTTTGGTGAGCGAGTGGCAGCAGCGCTTCGGCAGCAACGTCTGTGTTGTTGGCGGTTGTCACTCTGTTCCACATGGTTCCTAGCTACATGCCGACCTTCCGCCTTGGCAGCTTGAGCCTCGACCTTGCACAATCATTGACCCAAAAGTTCGGCACATCCTGCCCATATTCGCCGTTCATTGGCTGGTTCCCCTGATTGTGGAGAGGGACTTCAGAACCCTGTATGACTTCCCACGAATCGCTGCGAGTGTTTTGCACGATACGCCTCGAATAAAGTGCCCTTGACCGAAAGTCCACATGGACATGATTGTGCCACAGCTGAGAACATCATTCGGCACATTAACCCATTCATGGAGTTGTCCGCCTCGGCTAAAGGGCTGCTTCTCTTCATGTTCGTTATATCTGCCCCCCATTAGTTAAGGGCCAACAACTTCTTTACGGCATGCTTCCAAATGGTCGCTTATTCGCCACTTGCTGTCGTAAGTGAATATTCCAGATACAAAAAGAGGCGGCAGCTGAATTAGAGACTCCACGGGACGAAGAGGTCCCGCCAGACGGGCCAAGGTCTGACTGACAGGGCCCCTTGCCCCCTTCGCCTCGAGCTATTTAAACGGCTTTCTCGCACGTAGCTCGAGTCTCACACCAAGTGTTGCTAGAAGCGCTTCGACCATCGAGTTCAGCGTCAATAGCGGGGTGCATGTACATCTCTTCAACCTTATCTAGTTGCCTAAATTCGACTGCGATCGTCGTGTTCGTCTGACGGTGCTTCTTTAGCGCCACTGCATACGGCTCAGGGCCAGGCACACTTGGCATTACTTGCACGGGATGTCCGGGCTCAATGCTGCGTGAGCCCAGCAAAATGCGAGGTCCTTGTGCGTGTGCATTTGAACGAGGCAGTCTTCAAGTAAGAGGATCTGGGATTCCAGAAACTCGTCTCGGCAAGGATACGGAGAGCTGCCTCTCGAGTGTTCCTTACATAGCTCCCATCCTAACCGAACATGCCCTAAACATTATCAGAGGTCGGCGAGTTCTAACTGTTCTGTCCGTCTCTTTGCAAAAGCAAGCTCATCTTCATTCGGCGATATCCCATCCACTCCGTTCTTCAATGTCATGAGATGCAGGGGTGAGCGACATGCAGATTGCTAGTTTTCTCTGATGTAGATTTGGTTGGCTCTCGCTTTTCAGCTGATAAATACTCCTCGTCCCGTAGTAGAAGGCCCGAACACTTCGGATTCGTAATATGAAAATATCTCGCTGAGACGCGAGTGATATTTTGACGCGCACCAACCGTCTGTAACTGTCGTATATGCTTCATCATCGACCTTGACCCGAATCTGCTTGATGGATGCAGAGCACGCTAACATATACGGATGCTCGGGAAGGGTGCAGATACGAGGTCTCACTAATACCGCCAATTGGCCGATTCAGGGAATCTTTTAGCCTCTTAGGTGCTTACCGGCGGATATCTCTTGACATTGCATTTACCGGCAAGCTAGTCGGGATCTAAAAGTTGATGGGTGTGTCAAGCAGTGAAAATGGCTGCATGTTCTTCGTAGCGCACCCATCCAGAACAGGCAGAACTCTAAAGCAGTCAGAGGTTTGTCAAAGGTCCATCTTCATCATAGTTTACGAAGCACCATCAAATATTACTAGCTTGTTCTAATCAGAGAAATACTTACATGCCAAGTGCATCTTCATACTTGTAGCATTTCCCGGCCCCCCTCACTAAGGTGGTCCTCAATAAGCCTTCCGCCAAACGATTTGCCTCAAACCGAATCCGAAGGATGCGGCTGTTAAAACCTAACTTCCCGTTGTATCCGGCCACAATTTCTAAAAGCTTAGAAGCTTCTTAACCTGCTAAAACTAGATAGAAATTCGAGCTGGTAAGCGCTAACTAATAAGCACGGCTCTTTTCTTATACAAGGGATGACTAGCACGCCACCTCAAGCTTGAATCCCCCTGTCGAAGGCGAAGATCTTACACTAGCTTCATCATCAATCTCCACAGTCCTACTCTTTTCCTTGGATGATCTGTTCGAACCACGCGGAGAAAAGTTGCATGTTGTCTTTCAACAACCGTCTGGCTTACCTGTGGCTCTTGGGGATCAAGGCTCGTGATGACGACTCGTCTTGTAGTGTCACTATCCCACACATGCTCGAATTCTCGCCTGAACTATGCTACAGTAACTCACAAGTTGTTGGGGCTTCTGACGCGAACGCAACCTGAACTTGTCAAAGATTTCTCTGCCTTTCGCAACTTGATATATTTTCTTTTCCCGGTAGCCACCAACTCACCTGACTAATTGTCACTTGCGCTGTGGTTTTTGGTGTTACTTCAGCCTCGAGTTGTTATCACTCCTCCGCACAACACGGTCTCTATAACGTAGGCGATTTTTATTTCTGTTTTAGTTTACTTCAATCATTCATTGAGGAATGAATCCTCAAGAGCCATCCAAATGGTTCCGGCCTCATACCATAGCTACCCCAGAACGGCTACGGAGGAAAATTATAAGTATAAACCTAAGCGAAAGAGAAGAAGGAAGGGAGAAATTGGAACGAAGCGCATGATATTCCTACCGAGAAACAAGATAGAAATTTCGTAAGCGAGGCATTCGCGCTTCACCTCCTCTCCAATCCGCCAAGAAACGTCGCAAAAGCACCCTCCAGCAAAAAGAACCTCACGCGGGACTCGAACCCGCAACCCCGAGCTTACTGATAGAAGGCTCGTACGCTAACCATTGCGCCAGTGAGGCATGTGTCATTTCGGTGCCCCGCAATAATTACTTGAACACTATAGGGTGCTTGCCACAGAAACAACGGAGAGAAGAAAGCTCGCTAGGGATAAGCCAAAAGCTCAGTCTCCTCTCCAAGTTAGTAGAATAATTACTATAATTTGTCTTGTTTTATAATAATTGCAAACTAAGGCTCCTCATCTTCCTCGCCCACTACTAGAGCGCAGCATAGCGGACGCTACAACCACCATAAACAGGGGCTAAACAGATGGACTCAGCATCAATTCATGACTATCTAGAGCTGTGGTAATGGCGTCCGCTACCGCATGTTTCCGTGGAATTTCCTTATTTTAAGGGATCTCTCAAGAATGTTGCCTTGCCGTCATGTACTATGCTACTTGTGGCAATAAGCGCAGCATCTTGCTGGTTCCTCTCTCTTTGATTGTGCAAACGCCAGCCAGGCGCATGACCGTCTCTTCAAGTCTAAGGTATATCACAGTACATCAACTAGATGTTTTCACTAGTTGCTCTCCACTCTTCTTCGTCGAAAATATATCACTACAAGTGAGGACTTCATTTGTGGCTGGTAGGCATAGGTATCCCATACGAAGCTATCTGCTGTTGGACGGAGCGATCGCTATGAACCTCTGATCCCCACATAGGCAAAAGTAAGATGACTTGAAAGAGTTGGCATATGAGAAGTTTTCCACGTCATTCGTGATTCATCTAGGTATTTTTTGAAAGCTGCAATTTGTCTGGTAGCTTCAACAAACCCGCGCCATCTCAATGCAGTGGGCTAGTTCGAGAGCGAGTTTACCCCAGAACCAGCAAATATAATATCCAGCCCGTTCTACTCCTGAAGAAACGACTGTTTGCTACATGACACATGGCATATTATCAGATTCCCTCTCGGCTCTTGGATAACGCTGTTGTACGCAATGGGGCTGAGCGCTTCCATCCCACACAGCAGCGTTTGAAACATCTAGTGATAGATCATCAGCCATCGAATCCAGGTAGCCTCCCCATACTAGGCGGCGTTACATACACGAATGATCTATTCTTATTCTTATTCTTGAGCATTCTCCTCTCCAAACCTTTCCGGAGTCCTTTCTCTAGACTTATTGGCCGTCAACAAGCAGGAGTGGGTTTGTTTTCCCATGGCCTTTCGCTCATCCACTGGAACAGCATCTCGGCTACATACAGCATTGAATGGGAAGCAAATGTATTGTTGTAGCTTTGTTCAGAATACATGCGAGCTGATTGTGCACCATTGACCTCCCAAAAAGCCCAGTGTAATTCAATATCCAGAGGCACGGCCAGAAGTCGCGTTCTACACCCTCCTTTTGTCAACGGACCACCGTATCGGACAGGCGATGCTAGGCGTAAGTATCCAAGATCGTCGTATCCCATCCATGCACATTGAAGTTAAGCTGAGTGGCTTTGGCCAACCAGTAAGCAGCAGGTAGCTCGAAAGTGCTCTAAATCAGAATTATTTTTGACGGCAGGTTATCTGCCTTGAATGATCAATGGCCAAGCATCGAGCGTGGTTCTCATGAAATGTGGCACATGTCTCGACCCAGCTCTTGTCCAAAATTTGCCAATGAGAGTATGGCTGCCGTAGCATAAGCATCCGGAGTCTGATTCAATGCCACATTTTGCCTTCTTGCGCCTCAGAGAGGATGCTAGCTATTCATTCTCACATTAGCATTGGCCGTCATTGGTGGACAACAAAATGTCTAGCATACAGGCCTACGACACTCCCGCCAACAACTCACCGTGTCTTTTCCTCTTCTCTCCCTCAAAATAACAAGCAACTACGCGTGCTATCCATTATCTGTTAAAATCATAGCTCACAGGTACGCCGTTATAGACTGAGGCTATTGTCTTCATCGTGAGAGTGTTTGTGACAACACTACCTCTTATACTACTCCTGTATCAACCTAGTAGGTGGGCACGGAATCAACTCAATCCTGACCTTTGTAAGTTTTTTATTATTATAAGTTCAATAAACATTTGTTCTTTTCCCTTGTTCTCGATTCGGAAAAGAACATCATACCGAAATTAAGTCTGCATTTGTGGAGATTCCATCGCTGACGACGAGAGTGAACCTCATTCTCAGCATCCAAAATCAACCCAATAGTCTGTTATTCCTCATTTATCAATCAGACCAGCTTCCGTTAAATCAACTACTCCAGTAATTGAGAACAGGCATTGACAAACTCTACTCAGGTTGACTTTCCGCGTACAACTCTGAACGTATAGGGAGAATACAAGACCAATTAGATCAGCGTGGGCTGACTGGGGAAAATGTGACCACGATCTCCCTTGGATTAGGAGCTTGCGGTGCAATTAAGATTCCTCAATGCGTGAAATTCGATCCAACCCAACAACCAGACTGGGTGCGACATCTCCTGACCGAATATAGAAATAGATTGAAGGTCCATAGCATTTAAATTCTCTATTATACTAAAAGTAACTTCTTGTATCTTGTGAATCCTCGAGTTTACACGGTTAAGATCCTAAACCCCTTCCCATCGAATTATCGAATTCACAGAATGAACCCTTCAACTTCATGATACAGAATTTAGGTCGCTCCAGTTTGGTGGCATCCCATGGGCTGCTTTTCATCGAACCTTGGGCCATATCCGTGCAACTAGGTCTCAAACTACGATCTACTTCAGGTAGCTGGTGTCGAGGCATAGATAATCAACCCTACTGGGACCTCAATTCGGTGACATTTGCGTAGACAAATGGTGCTACTCCCCGCAGACCAAAGCCAGAGCAACATGTAGACCACTATTCTAATACTTCGCCAATACATCCAAATGACTTAGAAATCATTCCGATGGTTCAACACTCTCAACCTAGCTGCCTTTATCTTAACACAGTGCCAGCGCTGGTCTACTGTTTCAGCGCTTGGATGACGCCTTGATTATCTCTTCCTTGATGCGCTGATTGCATGAGGGCCCCCCCGTGTATTTCTACCGTTTGGATAAGGTAAATGTAAAGTTGCCTAGGTCCGCCGGTTGCGACGAATTCTTGATTTGCCCCTGACTAGTGACCAGCCTCATACCAACCTCAGTTCGACCTAGTCCAGGGTTAAGCTTCCAACTCGTTCTGTTTTCAGCCCCTGAAGATAACTACGTCGTGTGGAAGTTTAATTGAATGCCATCTTTAGTATAAGTCGTCGATACATTAATTACATGCTGTGTGTCTTCTGAAAAGCGCACCCGATGCCTACGGAAACATCTTACCCTAAACCCGGATGGCAAGCCAGGCTTAGTCTGATTACCTCGACAGAAAGTAGCCAGGCAGAGTTTTCACTGTCATCTCCAGCCTAAAGAGTGGGTAGCAGTATGTCCGTGGGAACTTAAGAGCTATCTAGGCTTCAGGTCTGGGTATAAGTCTATACTGTGTCTACTAAGAGGGAGTGACAACCTAAACCTCCAGCGGCTGGGACATGATTGCTGGTGATTCTTTCCATTCACCGCCCCAAAGAAAAAACCCCTAGGCGTCCGATAGCCCTGAAGAATTTGGTCGATCGAATTGGAAACCCCCGTCAAACTCGGGAGCTGGATGAAGCCGGTCGCGATATTTGGGTCCCAATGACGTCACAGCACCAATCCACCACAACCTCGGCTCCACCTCAATGTTGATTGCCAGATTTGGAAAGAAAACATCGAATCTCGATTCCTGCTGACTAACAGATCTAGGCCTAACAATCACACCAAGCGCGCCAAGTTGAACTAAGGTGTGTCTCGCAGACCGCAACGGGCCATGAGGGGTCGAAGGTTGGGTTGCAGCAGAAGGCTTACGCTTAATCGAGGGAGGGGGGGAGGAAGGGATGGGTATTTGCCAGGAATTCGGGAAGCGCGAGTAAAAATCCCGTCATGGTTTTTATTTTCTCCTCTCTTCCCTGCTGGAAGGGAACTGCCCTTTCTCGCCCAATAGAGAGAACCCCACCATCGTACGAGTTTGGGTCCCCCCTATCCTACCAAAAGCAGGATTTTCCCTTGATCCAAGCATGAATCTGTCACCACGGTATATCCGGAACCCTACAATAATACCAGGGGGTTTTCTTTCCCTTGTGTAAGGGGAGAGTTATCTGGATTCGATCATGGCATAAACCGATTCGCCCTGGCGGCTTGGAAAGTGGGGGGTGGCTGCTGTCAGAAAACTCGTGCTGCAGGATGGTTTACAACCATCCCATCCAATCATGCGAACGGCAGAATGACAAACAGGAAAGAGGCCGAGGCCCGATGCTTCGGTTTTGATTTGGCGGTGGAGGGTAAGCGAACTGCATGTATTGCAGTCAATATGGCAGGTCTCACGATTCTTTTCGTTTCGGGGCTACACCATACAAGGGCACGGACGAGATTCTAGGGTGGTAAATACCACCTCGGCTGCCGACGCATTGGTCCTGATATCCTCTCAAAAAAGCGGAGAACCTAAGCGCGCGTGGGGGGGGAGGAGACATAGATCCAGACAGACTTCGTCACCCCGATACGTGAGCAGTTAGTGTGTTTGAGAGAGAACAATCAACTGGAAAGCACGCTGGGCCGTGCGCCTCAGACATCCACGATGCCAAGCAAATATGAGAACCAGATGGAGGGCCCAAACGCGAGTCATAACCCGTACATCTGATGTACCACGTCGGGTCGATCCGATCGCTCAATGACATAACCGAGCCCGTAAGCTCGAGACAAAAGCCAGGTTATTGACTGTAGAAGTGAATTTAATGTTCTGGGTCCCAGTAAGTAGGACTGGATAGGCCTGTGATACTGGGTCTAGGGTAGGACAAAGTCTTGGCCACCAGAGGACGGACGCAAACGTGCATCTCGGTGCTGGCTCTAGAGAAAGCCGCTTGCTGGGATTGGTAACGTAAGGTTCAGACATTCGAGTTGGGTGCTCTGAGGCCCCGACTGATGCCAATTCTCGTCGTGGTTTCGACTAGGAGAAATTTTTGACGCGAAGGCTTTCTGGAATCCGGATACAGTCTAGGGACATCTTCCTCGAAATGGGTTACCGTATGCTAGTCTGGTCCTGCTACAGACTAGCTCCGGCCTATCGTAGCTTCACAGAGGCACAGCCGTTTTCAGTTGGCACTATCAAATACGTTGGGGATTCGTAAGGGACTTGCGTATGTGCTTGTCTGTCTGAGCAGATTGATCGACTCGATGCGCTTGTCCGCTTCGTCGATTCTTTAGGTAGGTCACTGGCGCTAGGTATTCGAGGTAGGTAGGTAGTAGTCAGCAAAAGTCGGGACGATTGGCTGCGTCAACCACACCGGGATCCGAGACACGATCCTCTCGACCCATTTCCGAATTGAGTTTGCTGGCAGATGCAAAGAGGGGGAGGCAGGCAAGGGGTCCTGTCCTGCTTGGACCAACACCATGGACGATGCAGAACGTGCCGAGCATTGCTGTGCAGAATCTCGCCGGGCTAAAACCATGATAATTTGACATTCGGTAATTGTTTCATTTAACGTGCATCTGTGACTGGCCATCCCCAGAGGCCAAGCTGGTCAAAACCGGAGAGGTAGAGGGGACTAGCATACTGGTAGTGCCATCGCACGATCATTCGACGCTAGGAGCTCCGGCTTAGGGATTGATAGATACTGGCGCTACTGAGAGGGTTATCTTTCATGGGGCACGGGCTATTACTCCATATTCCATACCTAGTGCTACCACGGTATGTCGTGCTGGTAGATCCAAAGGGTCTATGCTGGGGGAAGGAGTAAGAGCGGTGACCAGGATGATGCTAGTGCTTCTCACCTGAGAGGTGCCGACGATCAGGAAAAAAAAAACCCAATTGATGCAGAGTCAGCGCAGCGCGGGATGGACCACTGCGAATGACTTGTGGCGACGACCTGAGGGTGGCGTGCTGGTGGTGGTGGTTCATGCATCCTTGCGGCTCCTGCCTTTGCGTGATTAGCACCCTGGAATGACTGTGCGGCATCGCATTGGGGGTGGGTGTCCCCAGGATGGGAAACAGAATAAGAGCGCCCGATAGCCCTAGTGCTATGTACATGGCGGTTAGTGTCGAGTTTATCGAGCAGTTGTCATGGGCGCTTTGAGGCTCGGATGTTCATATGGGCCATCGGAAGCCGCTGAGTGAATCCAAAGGCTGCGTCGCGGCAGCATGTACGGACGCTAGTTGTCGGATTGCAACAGCCTCATATGTACAAATCCAATCCATATCGATCGCCAAAAGGCTACGGCGGGTGGTGGTGGCGGCAAAGGACGGAGGGATGGATGCAAATGGGAGGGGCGTGGCGTGGCGTTTTGGGGGGGGCGGCATTGGACGGCGAGACTTGGGTCAAAGCAGCTAGATGGTGATGGGCGATGAGAGACACAGGGCAATTTTAGTCAGGACAAGAACTGGTTCATGTCTTGACAGGCACGCGTAAGCACGATAGTGTTGATTTATGCAAGGGAGATCTGTGATTTTTCAAGGTCCTGCAGCAGATGTACGTGTATCTGCTGGTCAGACCTGAGTTTACGTACATATGCATCGGGGTCCAGGTGGTTTCCATCGCTGCGAATAATAAAATCACCTGCGCGCGTAGCGCTGTGCCTGAGATGAGGGTTGGCACGATGGAGGGGGGGATGAGCAAGGGTGGTGCTGGATTAGTCGACCACTGCCTTATTAGTCGGCCGAAAGTACGGAGTAAGTACACGGTACACGCTCGAGCGACCAGGCCAGGTGAGGCCATCTGTAATTAATGACATGGACGGTCGATTGGCCTGGCACAGTCCATGTCATGCCCTGCCAGGGAAACCTGCGGATATGGATGCACGTACATATAGGGAGGCTCATTTGCCTGGATCACGGCCTGTATCCCCTCCAAGGAAGGATGAGAACATTGTCGGTGTTCATGGGGGCCCTCCGCTAGTCGTTGATGCACCGCTGGGTAGGGCCCAGGATCATCGGGACGGCAGCGTCGTATTCACGCTCTGAGCAGGTTAGGGACGACAGCTTGTCCTACGCCTATAGACAATGCCGTCTAAAGATCCCATCAGGGTTGGTCCTTGACAAGTGACGGTGATGTGCTGTTGGCTCCGTTTTCCTCTGTTTGGAGCTGCGCTAGTTGAGAAAGGAGATATTAGTCCGTGCTGCATTTCCTGCAGAGAGCGAAGAGCAACCTGCCGATGCCGCCGCCAACCGACATGGGCAGATGAAATCAAAACAAAAACAGCCCTCCAAAACAAAACAAAACAAACAGACAACAAAACCAATATCGCGCCCATGTACGAGTGAGTGATCGTCTTGGGCGATGCCACTTACATGACATGGAGGCGCCACTGCCCACCTTATGGTGGCATTATGAAGCAGAACCCAGGGCGCATCTGCCTATCTTGCCGTGCTTCTCGTCGTCCTCTTCCCCAGGGTCTCCTGATAAATAATAGGGGACCATGCTTATCGGTTACGGTGTCTCCTCCACATTACGGCGAGAGTGGCCATGGCCATGGGTTGTTGTTTTAGCGCAGGCAAGGTGATGCCAGGGTGAGGCGGCAACCCAATGAAATGCGCTTGCAATCCTGCAACCCCTGCACCACGGGCGCAACCAGACAGTCGTCGTTGCATCCACGACGAACGAAGCTGGTTGGTCTTGAAGACGCAGGTGGGATGGGGCCTGGTGCTGCAGAAGGGAAAAGAAGCTGGCTGAGATCATTGCCCCCGTGGGATCAAGAGCCTGGGCTGGCACGGGGGGCACCCGAGTCCGGGCAGGAGCTCGCTGAAGCTCAGGCCCGACACGGTGAGGTCGTGCCTAACGAGATGACTGGCTGCAGACCCAAGGGCTCGCTGTGCCTGGCAGACCGACCCGAAAGAGAAACAGAGCATTTCCTGTGAAGCAATGCCATCTATGCCCTTCTGAAATTTTCTCGCTCTCTTGTAGAACCCTTGTAAGCAATGACGCACATTCATACCATTCCCAATGCAAATTGATAATATTAATCCCAAAATGCATCCGAGCCGTCTAAACGGAGAAGAGCAACGGCCCCACAGGCATGATGTTTAGGGGGTCAGCTCCACTCGCCATTGCCCGCTAGGATGCTGCTCTGCTGCGTGTAAATTATTGGAGGTTGCCTGGGAGGCAGCTGGGTGGTGTGGCCAGGGAAGGAGCAAGGACGGGAGCGACATGCTAGGCCAGCCCAGGGAGGTCCCTAGGTACTCGGTACAAGCACGTCCCTTACCTGCAGCGCACCTTTCACAGTGGACGGCCAGCAGGTGAGGAGCCCGTCCCGCCCTGTCCTGAGCGCCAAGCTCTCGACGTCCAGTGCCATAGCCACTTTGGGGCCGCGCTCTCGTATTACTGAGCGACAGGCAACCTCACTAGCGGGTGAGCACTCGCTCACCTCGCTCGAGTTTCAGTCCCTGGCAGCCCTTCTCCTGTCCTTCTCCAATTGCTTCTCTCCTTGCCTCCTTGCCTTCCAACCTCCATCGCCGCCTCTTCTCTTCTCATTCTACTACATCATCGTTGCATCTTCTCCTTTCTGCATTTTCGTTCTTTTTTTTCTGGTTCCTTCTTTTCCTTTCGAGTGCCCCCCTTTTATATTCCCACTCGCCATACTCCCTTGGCCGCCCCTGCGTCGCCCATCTGCCTCACTCACGCCCCTGAGCCAGGCCACGGTCTCCTTTGTAACTCGACCCCCCTTTCCAGTCGACGTTTTACAAACGAACCCTCCGACCCGATCATCTTCGGCCTCTCACACCGGCCAGGAGATTGTACTGGGTTACGTTGTAGACGCAGCCGTTGTCTCCATAGCCCCCATTGTTTGCTCGATCTGGCCTATGTCGTCGTTTGTTTGACGCGTTTTTATCGACAGGTCTTCTTGCCTGCTCGACCCGTAACCGACGACCCCAAAACCCTAGCCGCTCGATACTATACCATTTGAACCTTCGACGAGCAATTTACGCGGTATTTTGATTGGCGAATCCGAAACTTGGTCTTGATTGCAGAGTAACTCGTGGTAGCAGCGAGTTCTCATATCCATCCACCCAAATATTTGCCTTAATCCCCCCTTGGCCGCTGGCGTCCTCTAGCTCTCTCAGCCAACACTTTGCATACTCGCTGTCTTTCCGTCGACGTCCAAACCGGTTAGACGAATTGCCCCCAAAAAAAAGAAGAAAAGAAAACAAGCCAAGACCAAAAACATCAACGAAGCCAAACACCCCCAAACGTTCCCCACAAGAGGTAGTTTGGTATATTTGCGAATCTTGATTGAGTTGGGTCTTGCCAAGCCCATTGCGAGCATCATTGTCACAAGCTACATAGATTGCAGCTTACCGCGGGCTCTTCACCTTTCATAGACGCACTCTGAAGACAAATTATGGCCGCGTTGGTTCAAACATATACAAAAGAGACGGCACCAATCACGATGTTTCAGACTCGACCTACTTCTGCCACGGGCCGTATGCCATCTGGCCAGCAGACTCACCAGTACTCAGGATCCATGGCACAATCCCCGAGAACAGCGACCCAGTTTGGTGCTACACCTGGCTACCGTGGCTCAACCCCGATTCAACAATATGCCTTCACGAGCACCCCGAGCTTAAATCAGAGCAACCAGTGGCAAGGGCAGAAAGGGAGCACATCTCCGGCACCACAGGCCTCGCCTGCTCCACGTTCTCCCTCATCCAGTGTATCTGCTGGATCGACAGGCAAAGCTGCCCCGGAGCGGTACAGGAGAAATAACGCCCAGGCAAGCAATAATAATCACGGTCGATCCCAAAGCGCCACATTGCCATCGACAGCGAACCTCCCCAATACTTCTCAATTCTACGGAGTATCGAACAACTCGAAGACCGCGTTGCCCAATCGCCCTGCAAGTTTCTACGCAACCATTCCTGGGGGTTCAATGGATGACATGCATCTCCATCAGCCATCCCAAGATGCGAAAACTATGCGCCGACGAAGCATCCAGAGTCTGGAGTCGCTGACTGCGTTCAAGCCACCGTCATCGGAGCCGGTGAAGGTTGATAAGGATGCAAAGACTCTCCGTCCTTCCTTGCCAAATCCTTCAGTTCACTCTCGCAGCGGAAGCTCAGAGAGCGTTGGTTCCAGCCGTAGCACCCACTCTCGTCCTTCTGTAAGTCTTGGCAAAATCGCCAACCTCCATTTCATAGTATGCCTTCCGCTAACAAATGGTCAATCGTTAGTCTGCAAGTCGAGGATCCGCCAACCATACAAACAACACCTCTTCGACACCAACCGAAGAGACGTCGAAGCAAGAACAGCCCAAGTTAGCAACTGCTCCTACTCGCGGAAGCTACTCTGATGCTCTCAAGCGTGGCCACAACCCATCACCTTTATCGCGACCGGTCACCATGTCTGGCGAAGCTACCGAGAAGCCAGCTACTCCCACTAGCAACTTGGACAGCCCTGCAGCGAAACAATTGGCAGCAATTAACCAGAAGGGTGCAAAGGGCAAGAGCAAAACCTCTAGGTTGCGGCGAGCATTTTCCTTTGGTAGTGCCTCCGAACTACGAAAGGTTGAGGAGGAGAACAACGAGAAGAAGGAAGCAGCTAGCAAAATGCAGAAGAAGCAAACCCCCGAGGAAGCATACGAGTCTGAGCAGGCCCGGATCGCAGAAGCCCAAGAGGCGGGCGGCATTGGAAACAGCATCTACGGCGGTCGTTTCTTTGGATCCACAGATAATCTCTCGATATCCTCCACAGCTTCTTCGGCTTCCATCATGATCCGCAAGATGGGAAGAGGGATGAAGAAGGGCACCCGTTCACTTGCCGGCCTCTTCCGCCCTAAGTCTGTCATTGGTGTACCACCTCCCGAACCCCTGGCCCCCGAGACGAGTCAGACAGCTGTCTCCATGGTCACCGTTGAAGCTGAGACGCAACGTGTGAACGTATCTGCTGAACCCAAGACTTCAGATAACTTCCCCCATCTTGAGCGGAACTCGTTAGACGCTTCTCAGATTCCTGACATGGTGAATGAGAGACTGGGCAGCTCGGGAACTGACAACTCGAATTCCCGAAAGAGTATTGTGGGAGGTGACAAGGAGCGAGCTGAGGCCCTTGCTGCTGTGCGCAAGGGTATCTTGAAGCGTATGTGTTCTGCATTTGGTCCCCTTGCTTGTCATTTTGACTAACATTGCCGATAGGATCTGGAAGCCCAAACAACCGTGGTGCTGAGTCTGGACTTGAACTCCCCAATGTCCCGGCTGTGTCTGATTCGCCAAATTCAAGTGCTCCCAGCACACCAAACGATGACGGCCAAGGCCATCGCAGAACTGGCTCGATTGCTTTAGGAAATGAAGACTACTTCATGACTGCTCTTCGCCTTCGCCAGGACACTAAGACTGCACCTCCAACTCCTCACGCGAAGCGCAATGCCACATTCTCTCCTCGCCTCATCTTTCATGATACCTGGCCACCACAAGAGTATGATAGACGAGGTGAGATTGCTACTTGCAATCGTCTCACGCCTATGCTAGCTCAGCAGATTAAGGAAGAGCTCAATACTTTCAAAATGGTATGTTTTCCCCTCTGTACCTTAATCACCATTGGTTTGCCAATACTGACCTCGAGTTTAGGAGATGGAAGTCCATGAGACCTCAAAGATCTACACTCACTTCTTCTAATTGACGCCTCGCTCAGTCAAATTTGCCGACTGTGACCAAATTTTGGTCCACAGGAAATCACCGGCGCGCAACATTATGTACTCACAACCAAAGGAACCATCCATAGGCGTTCAGGGACAGCATTGTAAGGTGTCAATGGCGTTTCGTCATTTTGTTTTTTTCTCCCATTTGTGGAATTTAGACCACCGGGTCGTATATCAAGTTAATCTTAAGGCAATTTTGGTGCAGTGGACAGGGATATGCTCACGCATTTTATAAAGTGGTTGGAGATGAATCGCCAGGTACAGGGCAGACTCTCTTTTCATTACTCTGCTATTACCAGGTCACCCATTCCTTTCTTCTCTCTTTCTTTTCATTTACTCTTTTCCCTTATTGTTCGAAGCGACAACGTTGGCAAAGCATATATTCTTATGTACAGGATGAACATGGGGTTATGTCTGAAAGGACAAAAATGCTGACCATGGAATGGAAACAAGACATTGAATATGGCGACACCGATTTGGTAGGCAAGTTGACCTTGCATGGAGGAAGGCTTCTTTCCTCATTAATTTGGGATGTCATGGTAGAATGGTCTTATTATTTATAGCTGGATCAGTCAACGAAATAAGTGAGACGTTATAGAGATGTTTCCTCTCTACAAATATGAATATCGTCATCCTGGAATTTTGAATGGGGCGTGATAAAACTAGATCTGTCTGTTTCAAGTGACTCGGCTCGGGGTTTGCCTGGGAGCTGCCAAGCAAGCTCTCCAGATCTGAGCATCTAGGGAATTGCTTGTGGGTTCGGGCAAATATGGAGACTGTTGTCCCCGGCTCCTTGGCGCTTCGGCAGCTTGTTTCAGCCACAACTGGGTCTACTAGCCACTAGCCACAAGCCACAGTGTTGTCATACCTTCACTTTTTTTTTTCCCCGGTGGCTCGCCTCCACATGCAAGTAGAGCGGCTCAAACCCCACGCCCGTGCTTGAAATTCTCAGGCTGATAAAGAACGAAGGCGGCCAAGCCAGGTCTTCCCAGGGACTTATCTATGTGGCTGGCTCCTCGGCCCTCAAATTGTCTGTATCTTGGATCTTTGCTCCGTTCCGCACTACGAAGGAGTTTCGCGACGATGGCGGCGACCCAAGAAAATGGGGCTGCGAAGCCGACATCGACCCCCAGCACTGGGAGTTCCAAGTTGCATGGGCGGGATTTCTATGAGAGCATTGGGAAGCCCAAGTTTATTGTAGCACCCATGGTAGATCAATCTGAGTTTGTGAGTCCCCTTGCGAAAAAAATCGACACTCATCGCCCTCGTTCGGTTTTGCGCCATGACTTGAAGTCTTTGGTGTCCCCCCAAGCATCACCTGTTTCTAAGACGACGCTGTTTCTAGGCCTGGCGAATGCTCACGCGATCCTTCATCCCCGCCTCGGAGCAGTCGAGCCTGCTTGCGTACACGCCCATGTTCCACGCGCGACTCTTCGCCCAGGACGAGAAGTACCGAGCCGCACACTTCCAGGCCGTCAGGCCGGCGTCCGAGTCCAAGGAGCCCTGGCTCGACGGGAACCCGTCCATCGACCGGCCGCTCTTCGTGCAGTTCTGCGCCAACGATCCGGAATACCTCCTCGAGGCCGCGAAGAAGGTGGCGCCGTACTGCGACGCCGTGGACCTGAACCTCGGGTGCCCGCAGGGCATCGCGCGCAAGGGCCGCTACGGCGCCTTCCTGCAGGAGGACCAGGAGCTCATCTTCCGGCTGATCAACACGCTGCACAGGGAGCTGCCGATCCCCGTGACGGCCAAGATCCGCATCCTCGAGACGGAGGAGAAGACCCTCGCCTACGCCAGGAACGTCCTCGCGGCAGGGGCGTCCATCCTGACGGTGCACGGGCGCCGGAGGGAGCAGAAGGGCCACCTGACGGGCACGGCCGACTGGAAGATGCTGCGGTTCCTGAGGGACAACCTGCCCCCCGAGACGGTCATGTTCGCCAACGGGAACATCCTGCAAGGGGGCGACGTCGAGAAGTGCCTGGAGGCGACGGGCGCGGACGGCGTCATGAGCGCCGAGGGCAACCTGAGCGACCCATCCATCTTCGGCATCCCTCCTCCCACCGGTGAGGAGGGCAGGGAGTACTGGAGGGGTAAAGACGGCAAGGGCGGCTGGAGAGTGGACGCGGTCACGAGACGCTACCTGGACCTGCTGCACAAGTACGCCCTCGAGGAGCCGTCGGCTCCCCCCCAGAGACGGCCCCTCTTCGTGCCCGGGGACGACACCGCGTGGCTGACCGAGGCCGCCAACAAGGAAACCGACGACGAAGACGGACCCCCCCGGAAGAAGCGCAAGCCGACCAAGCGCCTCGAGACGTCGCCCAACCTCTCCGCCGTCCAGCCGCACCTCTTCCACCTGCTCCGCCACTTCGTCTCCCGGCACACCGACGTGCGCGACATCCTCGCCCGGAGCCCCCGCGAGGGCATGGAGGGCTACGAGCGCGTCCTCGCCGCCGTGGAGCGCAAGGTCGCCGAGGGCCTGATCGAGTACGAGCGCACGGGCGGGAAGAGCTACGAGGACGAGGTGCGCGAGCTCTACGAGAGGGAGGACGGGCCGGAGGGCGAGAGCTCGGTGCCCACGCAGAAGCGGTGCAAGAGGCCCTGGTGGGTGGTCCAGCCCATCATCCGGCCGCTGCCCTCCGAGGCCATGGCCAAGGGGGCCATCAGACCCAGCAAGAAGGATCTCAAGGCCGGGGAGAACGGGCAGCAGCAGCAGCAGAACCAGAAGGAGGCAAAGGAGAGCAGCCAGGCGAATTGGGACGGCGCAGAGGGCGAGACCACACCGCACCCGGCAGTAGCTGAGGTCCAGCTCACTGAGCAGGCGAAAGAGATTGCCTCGCGTGATGAGCTGGTCTCGGGCTAATGGGGGGAATAATCGCCAAATTCGTTTATGAGAAAAAATAGAGACGTGTCCTAGATGATATAGACTATAAGATATGCCGTCGAGGCAGAATAAGAAATATAATACGGAAATACCTAAGAGGTTAGGCCTATGGATGAAGAACCGGTGTTGAGACTGGGCTATGGATGTGTTTCACGGCAATGAGGGATACGAGGGTTTAGAATCGAAGCAGAAGACGTGTATATATTTTGACAATTGACTCCTAGATTTGAATCAATCACCCAAACTCCGATGCTATGATTGTATACAGAAAGAGAAAAAAATCAGAGGGTATTGAATTGAGTAAATGCAGACAACAAGATCCCGAATATTTATCAAATGATTTGAGATTTATGGGGTTGGAAATACGGTTTGGAAGGAAATGTTCTCGCCCCCAAGAAAAGTGCCCCAATCCAATTCATTGAATGGATCATCGTACCACCCGAACATGTCCAGGCTTCGGGACGTGACGGATGGCGTGGAGAGTGCTTGGTCATACTCGGCAGTCAAGGCATCGTAAAGGGCGGACACAATATCTGGGGAACGGTCAGACGCCCTCATCCAAGGCCTCATCTCAGCGAAACTCTCAAGGGCTTTGGCCAAACTCGCCCTGCACATGGCAACCCGATCGACGGCGGAGGTTTCCATGTTCTTATCCACGGCGATCGCCAATAGGGGAGTCATGCAGGCTTGGAAAAGATACCACGCAGCGTTCCAGACATGAACCCTGTTTGGGGTCCAGTAGAGCGCGATTGCATCAATGGTCTCGCTTGCCACCGAGCAACATGAGTCCAATAGCCTCTGTGGTTCCGGGGGTAGTTCTGTGATATTCTTTCGATGGCCGTGGGCCACATAGAGGAAGGACGATCGTGTAAGTAGCATTCGGGCGTTGAGGTATCTCGTTCGCATGAACTCTCGAGCAATTTGAAAGCCTTGACGTGCTGAAGACGGCTCAGTGATGCAGGGCGGCAAGCTCTCATACCACTGCACGAGTTCCTGATCGAAGGAGATGACCTCTTCCAGTGAGAGTCTGCCGGATCGGGCGAATCTTTGCTGCATCCTGTCGCAGATAAGACAGAAGCTGGAACTGGCCTGGAGTGAAATAATGGCGTGGTCTTGTGGGGATGAGGCTGTGGGAAACTGAGTGTCCATTGTGGTATTGTCCCAGCGTCCGCAGGTTGGTCTGCCGTGAGTCATAGCTCCCCAAGTGTCCAGGCAGAAGAGGCTCCACCAAGTTCTTCTCCGAGTCTGAATATGTTTTTGGTGGATGGCTTCTGTTTCTGGATCGTCGCCCATCGCCTTCTGACGAGGCTCACGATGCAAACCAAGGGCTATGGCTATGCGGTGAGCAGCCCCCAGGACACTGTAAGCCATGTTGGGCGAGTTGCGATAGTGTAGGTAATAGCCACCAAGGAGGCATAGAGCATGCAGACTGTCAAGGTTACCTGCCCCTAAGCTGTCGAGATTGACGAAAGACCGAGCTTGGTGATAATAGTATTCGTGAAGACTGTCACTTCCCGATGAGATGGAGCCCATGACAAAGACCATGTTGAGGAGGCCTTTCCATGATGCATCCTGTCGAGCCCCAGAAAGATAATCTCGGCGAAAATCTTCTTCATCAAGGAGAGGGGTAATGGAATGGACACTATCGAAGTAGAAGTCAATACAGCGTTGCTCCTTAAGCCTGTCCCTCTCTAGATAGGAAACTGGCGGCAGGGGTTGTGACGGGATTGCCGCCCAAGCCTTGGAACATCTCACTGTATGTTCCTTGGCAGCGGGGCATAGACGAAAGATGCCCCTGATGATGGCGCTCATCGAAGTCATTCCCAGATAGGAACGAATTTGGCTATCCGTTGTAAGACCAAAGGCGTTGACATCGTCGCTGGCCACGCTGCACGGCTCCTGGTGCGTCTCGTCCCATCGTCTTACCACAGGTGGCTCGCCATTTTCAGACACGGCGGCAGAGTCATCCGCATCTGTTTGATGCGGCGCTGTATCTTCTGGCCCTGCTCCTCCTTGATTCAATGATAATCGCAGAGTATCTCTGCGAGATGAATGAATAAATGCAAGAGCATTCGGATTAGTAGTACTGGGAAGGAGATTCAGAAGTTCAAGTGCCCCCTTGCCTTTGAGATCTGACAAGGGAATGCCGGGGAACAGGGTATCAAGGATTTCTGATTGAGTCCGTATCTGTTCAGAGGCTTTGTCGAAAGTGCTATACTTTCCGTGTTAGACCCAAGATGGAATCCAGCATGAGGGCAAAGCTCTTCTCGCGTGGGCAGGGGGAGGACGGCTTACCTCCTGCTTACAGCATTCCTCTTCAAGCGTTGACGGTAGGCGCAAGCATCTGGTGACCTGTAGTAGACACAGCTGGCACAAGGAAGGCGGCCATCACACTTGACCTTGCGTCTTGTGCATTCCAAGCAAGAACGATTGACCCTGCGGGTGGACAGTTCGGGGTCTTGAGATGATGCTAAGGAGCTCCCGTGAGGGGTATCGGGGGGCTGAGAGGGCATGGCTGCTGGGTGGTGGGATGGTTCTGGTTGCCACCGCACGCAATGACGGTCATTCCCACGGCTGCATCAGAGCGATATTGGTTGTCAAGGAGTACTTGTGTCGGCCGTCACCAGAGCGAGGTTGGGCATGGCTTGTGATGTGATGTGATGTGAGTAGCGCACGACACCACATGGTATGATGGATGTGGAGAAGGAGGACCTGCAAATCACGAGGAATCCGGGGAGAGGCCTGGAAGGAGAAGGGACCCACCCCAGGGCTCAGGTTTCGGCCAGGCTGGTTTCCGACAATCCTGGTGTGATGCAGGATACTAGGTACTTGGAGAGTGAAAACTGGTTCTTCGAGAAAGTATAGTAGATTAGTTGTTGTATACCTTCGCACAACTCTGGAAGCCATCTAGCGATGCCAATTTACATGAGTTTGGTTCGTAACTGGAGGTAGAAGTACTAACCTGAGGTACTCATCGGAGACTCCACAGTGACGGCCCGAAGTGCCATTGACTGACACTTTTCCGGTGCCTGGGGTGCACCTTCTTCAGCGGGTTCTTCAGCGGGGAGGTCCCGGAAATTCCCCAAAATGGACCGGTGGCCCCTTCCTTTTCAAGTGCCTCAATCCCATCAAGTCTTCAGTTGGTTTCTGCCCTTCTTTCTCTCATGGAGTATAGATGATCTAGAGCTCGCCAACAATTCCCTGTTGCAGCCATCTGATCGTCCATAGGTACCCAGAACAATCGATGATAAGAGAACGTTTTGGCGGAAGCACGCCGAGTGCGAACAGGGCTTATTTCCGGATCTTGCTTCACAGAGCAGAAGAGCCGTCGGACACTGGCTGGATCTGAGGCTTGGGGCCGCAGGAGATGATAGAATGCATCTATGGGAGAGAGGCTAGGACTGAAATAGCCCTCATCCCTACCCAGTGTTCCTCGAGCCACGGCGCCCCGCATATATACAGCATGGCCTATGCTGCAGATACAACAATGCCAAACCTGTCCTTTCTGGACAAGCTATCGGTGGCATTAGCGGCGCACCGTCTCCGAGACACTCTTGGACGAAGAGAGCCATCTACAGACCGGTAGCTCTCAGAAGCTGGTACAGGCGTGACTGGGAAACATGTTGTGTTTGAGGCAGGTCACCACCTTCCACCTTTACTGATCCGGAGAAGGTGACAATGTCACCGGAGAGACAGTTTCTGGACCGTCTTTAATTTGAACAATGAGAGACACCAATGGCCCAATGTGTGACAACAGAGACAGGGTTAACGGGTCGCAAGAAGTAGGTTTCACTCTGCCATGAGAGCAGCAGACTGCCTTGATGATCAGGAGTGTCGAGATATGTTGCTGTGAGCTTGACCTGGAACTCGCCTTCCTTCGCGACCCGACGTCGAGCTTGTTAAGAAGCATACTCATAGACTTCTCCATTTGTCCCATGCAGTACAATAGTGTTTGAAAGCGATAACTTTGCAGAGGAGCACACGAAGCTATCCTTAGTGTCTAGACGCATGACTACGATTTTGAGCCTAGTCGATCGCTTTACCATCTTGGAACTGTCCTCAAACGCCCAATATTCAACCGGAAATACCTCAAGTCGGGCTCAACCACACATCAACGTCGCTCCTCTATCACACCAGAAGATATTTTGCTATTTGGGAGGCTCTTCGTCGATGGAAGAAGCCCGGCCATGCCGGCACCCATTCGGATGATCAAAAAGCAGGAAAATTGGAGTAAATGTAGAGGAGAGCAATTCAGGCTCCCAACGGAGGCCTCGCTGGAGTGCTCGTTAAAAGACTTGCGAGGGCGAACTCGAGATGCCGAGAGCAGCTCATATATTGGGGCCCTGGGACTCGTTCCCGAACTACAGCCTGGCCATTCGACAAAACATGATCGCGTGTAAGAAACCGAATCTGCTAAATCTATGAACACGTCGATATCTTTAAAAAATGCTCTAGCAGTGCCTGGCATTTTTTGGATCGTCACGACACTCGGCAGAGTCACGGCAGCGGAAAGATGGACCGGCTCATACATTTTACGCCAAAACAGTGGTGGGCGAGAGCCAGTTGGCTAGGACACCTGATGTGCTAGAAGAATCCAATGATAATGATACCTGCGAGTGCCCTTACTGTCGCCTACAACTAGAGTCAGCGCCTGTGAGAGAAGACAGGAACACTTGGAAGTAAGCAACGTTTGGCACACATCGACAAGCTAAATAGCTGACTTGGTCCTAGGCGCCATGTCTTTGAGGATCTGCGGCCATACACCTGTACTGGCCCCTCATGTGTAAACGGGGATAAACTGTACGTGAATGAGAGTGAGTGGATGTATCACAAGATACAAGTTCATCGGCGCCAATGGAGCTGTGGAAATTGCACCTCAACAGTGTATTCTCCGGAAAGACATGACTTCTCATCTCACATCAGTCCACTCTCAGCCCGGGAAAGAAGGACAACTCCCTGTGGTTTTGGAGCTGTACGAGCGACCTTTGGATGACTTATGTCCCACGAACCGTCCCTTATGTCACTATTCAGTCTCTCCCAAGCCCTCTTAAGCCACAAGGGACAACATATGGCAGAGTTGTCATTGTTCGTGCTTCCTCGCTTGGCCGGTAACGGGAGTTAAAACGGAGACAACTCTGCAATGATATAGGCACTCTCTTTCTACAAACTCGATCGGGTGAGATATGGCGCCTGCATAGTGGCCTCTCTTCAAAGGATCCCGGACGTCTCGCAACATATCCTACATACGCACGTAACACCTCTGAACACTTACCGTTCATAATTTTTACTGATTTGGGACCAAGCTCTCAGATGGTAGAGCATCACTCGCATCGGAACTGGGTATAACCTAATGGACTTGAGCATCTCTCCTAGGAGGATGCCACGCACTGAGACCCCATTATTCGAGAACCTTCTGATTTACTAAATGACGAAAAAGTGGTTTCGCATTTGGTCTCATGTTTTTCTAGACTCGGACATTTCAGAAAACCCCGTATCCGGAGTCAAAAATTGAGAGGATTAATTCTACTTAGAGATCCGTGCCAGATTCTATACCTCGATCTGAGAGACAACCCCAATCACTTCCGTTATACGAGAACGGCAACTGTCAACTGTCAGAATGAAAACGGGATTAGGGAAACCCTGGGGGTTTATGACATTATATGGAACATTTCGACCTATAGACTCCTCATCCTGTCTCCCCGGTAGCGGATGCTGGCCGAATCCCACCTTCGATGTTACTTATCTCCTCCCGGACATATATAAACCCGCAAGTGTGCGTTGTGGCCCAAGTTTCAGTGGGTAGTTTATAACTAGTCCGGGAATGAAGCTGCATCGTGTTGATTTATTTCCTCTCATGGTATAAGGAAAAGATCAGCCGCCGGGACTCCGCATGGCGTATAATCCCGAACCCACGATGTTTCCATCGTCAATCAACGGCATTATATGGTCTGATATATGTAGACTGTGCTATAGTATTCCACTTATATATTGTAATCGTATCGCTTGTTGTCTCTAACACTAACACCCCCCTCAATCCTGTCGGAGCATTCGACTTTTCACACAGTAGAGGTTGAAAAATGGCCACACACTCCAAGATCCAGCTAGAGAGTGGCTGGGTATTCAAGCAAGGTGATGATGTTTCATCGGATCCATGGCTGCCCGTTTCTCGCGTCCCCACGCAGATTCATATGGACCTTCTCGACAATAAGAAGTGCGTCTCTTCATGTTTCCTTAGGTTGTTAACTAGATTGGGAGGTTGGCTAATATCAGGGAATCAAAAGAATACCAGACCCTTTCGTGGATCTGAACGAGCGCTCTGTCCAGTGGGTAGGAGAGAAATCTTGGGTTTACCGACTATCATTCAAACTCCCATTTGAAAGCTCCCCCGAGCAGGCAGTAGGCACAGGAGTGAGGACAGATCTGGTTTTTGATGGCCTGGACACCTTCGCCACCGTCACTCTAAACGGGACCAAGATCCTCAGCACAGATAACATGTTCGTCTCTTATCGGGCTGACGTTACGAACATCATCTCAGCTAGCAAACAGAATGAATTGGAGATTGTATTCGATTCAGCTCTACTCCGAGGTCGTGACCTTGTCAAGGAACATGCCTCCGAACATAACTTTCTCGTTCGTCAGACAGAAGCCGGACGCCTGCCAATCAGAAAGTGCCAGTGTAATTGGGGCTGGGATTGGGGCCCAATTCTCATGACGGCCGGTCCTTGGAAGCCGGTTTACATTGAGCAATACACAGCCAGGATAGACGATGTCTGGACGCAACATGAAGTCAGTGCTGACCTGTCTGAAGCTTCCGGCAGCATTTTGGTTAAATTGGACGGCGACATCCGCCAGGGGTATAGGACCATCGTCGCTATCTCAGCAGACGGCGGAACAGTTCTGGAGGCGGAAGCTCATGATGATGGCAAGGGCCTAGCGCGAGCCCCCTTCACAATCAAAAACCCGGAGCTTTGGTATCCTCTAACATACGGGAAACAATCTCTCTACAAAGTCGAGGCGAGGTTGGTTGATGAGCAAGGCAAAGTCATAACTTCGTTATCCAAGAGGATAGGCTTCCGACGCACGGAACTCGTCCAGGAATCCGACGAGCACGGCAAGTCGTTCTACTTCCGCATCAACAATGTAGACATCTTCAGTGGCGGATCGTGCTGGATACCCGCAGATACCTACCAGGCGAATATCTCGGACCAGAGATTCCGAGACTGGGTCAAGCTCTTGGCCGACAGCAACCAGACGATGCTACGGATATGGGGCGGCGGCGTTTATGAGCACGACGCCCTCCTGGATGCCTGTGATGAGCTCGGCGTAATGGTCTGGCACGACTTTCAGTTTGCGTGTGGAAACTACCCGGTATATGATTCCTATCTAAATAACTTTGAGCTGGAAGCAAGACAGCAGATCCGTCGGCTTCGAACACACCCATCGGTAGTGATTTGGGCAGGCAACAACGAGGACTACCAAGTTCAGGAGAGGTATAAGCTGGAGTATAACTACGAAGACAAAGACCCAGAGTCCTGGCGACGGTCAACTTTCCCAGCACGGTACATATACGAACACCTCCTCCCCAAACTCGTTCAAGAAGAGGATCCGTACATGATCTATCATCCAAGCAGCCCCTGGGGCGACGGCAAGCCTCTGGACGACCCAACCGTTGGTGACATTCACCAATGGAACAGTAAGTTCTCCCCAAGCTTCACCAGCATCTATAGAACCGGTATTGAACTGCGTTTGTCACAGTCTGGCACGGCCTCATGAGAAAGTACCAAGACGCCAAATCCATGGGCGGCCGCTTCGTCAGCGAGTTCGGCATGGAGGCATACCCCCATCTCAGCACCCTCAACCGCGTCATCTCGGACCCTTCCCAGCGGTACCCGGGCTCCATGCCCATGGACGCCCACAACAAGGCCATCAACCACGAGCGCCGCATGATGACCTACGTGGTCGAGAACTTCCGCCCTACCAGCCTCGACATCGCCACCTACGCCCACCTCACCCAGATCGTCCAGGCGGAGACGATGCGCTACGTCTACAAGTCCTGGCGCCGCGACTGGGGGAAGCCGGGCAGCCGCAAGTGCGGCGGCGTGCTCGTGTGGCAGCTCAACGACTGCTGGCCAACCGTGTCCTGGGCCGTCGTCGACTACTACCTCGTCCCCAAGCCGGGCTTCTACGCCATCTCTCGGGCCCTGCGTCCCCTCGACGTGGGCGTGATGCGGACGGTGCACGACTGGACCTCGACGCATGATTTCGTGGATAAGAAGTCTGATCTGAAGACCGGGCAGGTCGATCACACCCTCGCAGCGAGAAAGGGGACATTCGACGTCTGGATCGCGAGTAGCCGCACCGAGCCCGTCGAGCTCTCCCTGACGGTCAGCTTCATCTCCATTCGCTCGGGGGCCGAGGTCCACGGCCAGATAAGACAGACGGTAACTGCCTCCCCCAACGCCACAACAACCATCGTCGACTCTGCCCCCTGTCCGGCCTCCATCCCCGATCCTGAAGATCTCACCCGGACCTTTGACCTGTCCCAATATGACCCCTACGTCATCCACGTCTCGATATCAGCCAACGGCCAGGTCATCGCCACTGACTCGGCTTGGCCCGAACCCCTGAAATACCTCGACTTCCCCGATCGAGGCCTCAAAGTTGAAGTCTCCTCCACAGGCAAGCAGCTCACCGTCCAGGCCGCACGCCCCGTAAAAGGTTTCGTCTTCGAGGAGACGGAAAGCTTGAAGTTGAGCAACAACGGGTTCGACCTGATGCCTGGTGAAACGGAGACGGTAGAAGTCAGCGGGAAGATCGCAGCGAAGGAGCTCAAATATACGTACATCGGAGCTCCGGGACCTTCCCTTAGTATCGAGTGAAGCCTTTGAGAGGTTAGTCCAAGGGGGCATTTGCCATACGAAGGAATACTAAATAGAGCAAAATCGCCCAAACGAATAAATCACAAATGTCAGTATAGACGGGATTAGATATTCATGAATAGCATTCAGCAACTTGGCTGCAGTCGGTAGTTATTGATGTACATCCCAGCTTCTAAACAAATTATACTTTAAAAAAAGAACCCTCTCCCGCTATGATAACTCATTCTAGTTTCCCCTGCGGCCCTTCTTCATGGGCGGCGGCGACCTCGACACGCTGTTACTGTATCGCCTCCTCTTCCCTTGTATTGGACTGACTGATCGCTTCCTCGGCGCCCTCGAGTCGACGGACGCCGATCTGTCCCGCTCACCTCGTCGAGGAGGGGTGGGGGATCTGGAGTAGGAATCCCTCCTGGCATTCCGGGCCGGAGGAGGAGAGGAGCTGTTCCGTTTGGCCCGGCGCGGCGGAGGTGATCGGGAGTCGTATGACGGGGATCTGCTCCCAGGTTTTGCGCCGTTTCGCGGGCCCTTGCTCACTGAAGAGCTGTTCCTTCTACCCCGACGAGAGTCAACGCTGGGGTCTCGCCCACGCCTAACCGGGCTCGCAGAAGACGAGTTTCTTCGTCTTTTGGGAGGAGGGGATCGGGATCGGCTGTAAGAGCTATATGAAGCACTCCGAGCCCGACGAGGCGGGGGCGACCGAGACACACTCTCGCTGGCAGCGCGCTTCGGTTTTCTGGCCGGGCTGGCAGAGTACGAAGAGTTTCGCCCCCGTCTGCGAGGAGGAGTGGCAGACCTTGAGTATGACCTTGAACGCGAGCGAGAACGAGAACGAGAATCAGAGTAGGACCGAGATCGTCTGTCTCCTCGCGTTGAGCGGGATAGCGAGCGTCCACGATCAACAGCTCTGCGAGGGCTGCGCGAGCGAGAAGACCGAGACGATCCTGTGTACGATGAATAACTTGATACCGAATCAGAGTCCGAGTCATCCCTCGCCGCAGGTGCTGGTAAGGCAGGCTTGGGCATGTTCTGGAGGTACTCTCGGGACTCCTCGGTCAGAAGACCCATGCCGATACTGGTGAAGTAGTTGATGGAGAACCGGATGTTGCGCGGGTTGTCCCTAGGGAATAGTCCTTCTAAGTTAGGTCGTACCATCTCGTCAGTCAGCTTAGCTTTCAACTTAGGCATGCCCGTCTCCTCTGCAATGTGCTGAAAGAGAATTTTGATGAAAATACGGCTGCTGGATGTCGTTTCATCCTCGTTCAGGTGAATAACAGACAGCGCGTGCCAACCAAGGGCATCCACAGCAAACATGTGGCCGAAGAGCATAGCAATGTTCCGCAGCTTGTTGTTCTCGTATCGATGGATGGTCTCGTAGTAAGTAGCAAATGCCTTCTCAAAGAGATCACACCAGAGGCGGTTGATCTTGGCGAAACGCTCTCCAATCAAACCGAAGAACTTGGTGTACGTCTTCTCCTGAGAACAACATTCGACAATCATCGAGGGAAGCTCAGGCTCCTGGCCGGCAGGCAAGTTGATCTTCATCAACTTGTGGACGGCTTCTTCGGGGTCGGCGCTGGACATGATGGTGAGGTAGATTGTTCTCCTCAGATTCACCAAGTCGGCGTTTGTCTGGTCCTTGATCTCCATAGCCTTGGTTTCTTCCTCCTCCTCCTCTTCCTCAGAGCTTTCATCCTCGTCGTCCTCGTCGTCTTCGTCATCGCTACCCTCGCCGAGGATCTCAGCCTTGAGCTTCTTATACTCCTCCTCGTGCTCCTCCCAGTCGGGATCGAATTTGAACACATTAAGGCCGTCCTGAACATCGATTTGCCCATCGAGCTCGACGTTGTGTGTCACCTGGTCCTCCTCCTCAACCAGATCGAGCTCCTCCTTGACAGCCGGGTTGTCCTTGAACTTGTCCTTGCGAACCTGGAAGAGAACCTCGATCATGTATTGCGTTCGCTTGTCGATGTCGGCCTCGTGTAGGATATTTCGGAACTGGTCAAACACCACCATCGAGATCGAAGCTTGCATCTCCTCCAAGTACTGCCCGACCTCGCGGCAAAAGCCAACCGCAATCTCAACACTGTCATCAGACGGCTTATTCAGTAGCGTTAGAAGGATCTGGCCAGCCAGAATCTCGTGTTGGACCTGTTGATTGATCAAGTGCGCCAGGAAGGTCGTCGACGACAAGCACACGGCCTTGTCGTTTCGCTTGTAGCCCTTCCGGAACTGCATGACTAAGCGCCTGATGAGAAGCTCGCCCACCGTGGGCAGCTTCGTGTTGACAATGGCCGCCATGGCCGCGTAGATGGGGGTGAAGGGCAAACTGGCCGCCTGCGCCTTCATGATGGACCGGCAGAACAAGCCCCGGCCGCGGATAAGGTTCTCGCCAAAGAGCTCCGGCACGATAAACTTGATGTTCGCCGTGTTGACCTTGTTGATGAGACCGTTGATGCTCTTCTTGAGCGCCTCCCACGCCATGCGCTGGTACTCCTTGCTGGTCTTGTCCGTGATCTGGGCCTGGAGCGCCCTCAGCCGCGCCGGGGGGATGTAGGTGCCTCCGGAGCGCATGTTCAGCAGCTTCTCGTACTCTGCCTTGGCCGCCGCTTGCTTCTCCTCTTCGGTCCGTACCGGAGGGGGTGTTCGGGCTCGAGGGGCCGACGGCCTGTACGAGTCACCGCCGTCGCGCCGCCCGCGACTGGGCATGTCGACCTCAGCCGACGCCATCGTCGCTGAATCCTCAGATCTGCCTTCGAAATGCTAAGGACGCGATCCTCTAAACGTTCTTTCGCGGCGCCGTGAAGGAAGACGCTCCGATCTCAGAGGGTGATCGATGGCTTGGATACAGGGGATGCTGATCGCGAAGAGGAGGCGCATCACCAGACGGTGTTGCGTTGCGTAGAACCACGAAAAAAAGTTAAAGCACGGGCCAAGTGACAGATGCCTTGTTACCAGCCACACAACGACCCACCACAGCACACGCCACACAAGACCCGCATTTTATATGCACTGTCTGTCTGTCCCCTGAGTCGCGTCGGCTGCTCTGCTCGCGAATTTTGGCCAGCTAATGAACTAGAGCTGACCCCTGGCCGGCCCTGAGAATCGCATCACCATCATTCAAACTACGTCGCCAGTTCTGCCCAGCAATCCACCCCAGGGCAACCCGCGCCTCTCCTCCCGCATCAATTCGCCTCCCCTCCGTCTCTACAGCTCTCCATCTCTCTCAACAATGGTATTTCCCCTTTACCGCCCCTCGCCTGTGAAACACCAGGCACTCCCACACTCCCCGTTGACGAAGCCCCTCCATGGCTAACAAACCACACCACCCCTCGATTAGTTGGACAGACTCGTCGGCCTCGCCATGCTCGTGGCTGCCTCCGTCATCTTTCTCTACTACACCGTCTGGACGCTTCTGATGGTTCGTTCACACCTACATCCCCACCGCCTCGACACTGGCTCTTCGTGGCATTTCCTTGCAGCGAGACCATAAACTAGGATGGGCCAGCTAACTCGAGCCTTTTCCGCAGCCGTTCGTCGATGACGACCACATCCTCCAGAACTTCTTCCTCCCCCGCGTCTGGGCCATCCGCATCCCCGTCATCCTCCTCCTCGTCGGTTCCGCTGTCGTGGGCTCCTTCCTGGGCGTCGTCATGATCCGCAGCAACAGGAAGAAGGCAGCAAAGGCCAAGGCGGCCGCGAAGAAGAAGGCGTAAATGGGGTTGACGAGAAGAGCTTCCGGTGGGAATCGCGGACGAATCACACCACCGCCATCAAGTTGAGGTCCTTTTCCGCCCTTGGCTGATAACGACATATCAAAGCTGGTCATGGCATGTGAAACTCATCCATCACCATGTCTTTTGAATTAATTCATAAAATTAAGCCATTATCCCGCATCTGGAATCTCTAGGTGATATACTTCACTGTGATTTGTATCATATCCAAGGACCAAAAAATCACACAGGGGGAACATGGGTGGATAGATAGAGGAGCGTATTGCCACTTAGTTACCTACTGAGTCTTCAATCCAAAAGATCACAAACCAACCCAAGAAAGAATAAGCTATGTAACACTTTCCCAAGCCGTGGGGTAAGGGGTGTTCATCTCGATGCTAGCCATCGATCCATGTATAAATTACTCGCACAACGCCTTCCAATAGCCGAGAACCCATAAAAGGAACCACGATAACAGTGTCGGTAAAACACAAGATCTCGAAGTAGGATAATGCGCCAGCTAAAATATTGACGGGCTTAAGTCTGCCTCTTCAGCCCTTAGACTCTCTGGTCAGCAAAATCGAGAACCTCGCAATCATCCTCAAAGAAGCCGTCCCCCTCTGCATCACCTTGCCGAGCAGTGCGTCGCTTCCTCGTCGTGACTACGATTTGCTCCTGATCTCCATACTCCATAACACGCTCCATCGCCGATGGAGGGAGAGCTTGGTCGTCAAGCCCTTCGAATCCATCGTCGCCTGTTATTGGCAGGATGCCCAAGTCAAGCTTCACGACTGGAATATCCTGCCCAAAGGCCCATGCAGACGCAATGCCTGCCTTCTTGATTTGATTGTTGGGGGATGCAGATTGTTGCTTCCCCTTTTTCTTTTTCGGGGGAGAATTCTCTGTAATCTCGACGTTTTCAAGGTCGGCCACTAGTGAGTCCATGCCGCCCGGGTCACCTTGGCGAGTGTATTCGCAGAGAGCAACACGCCTATCTGTATGGAACGGCTGATAAGGCGCGCTGGATTCGATCTCTGCTTGGGGAATAGCTGCCTCAAAGCTCTGGTCGTTAGCTCTCATGCGAGGACGAGGGAGGGTGACGGTATTTTCAGCCTCCAGATCCCTGTCTGACAAGTTGAAAACATCATCAGGCATTCCTAGGTCCAAGATCTGGCGGATAGCCGGGGCGATCACATCATCGGGCAGCGATGGTAGGTTAATATCTTTGTAGCGGGACGCTCGTCGGGTTGGCTGGCTCGACGAACGCGGCACCTTGTTGGGGAAGATGCGAATAACCCCGCCACCTAGAATATAAAGGCTGTGTGACTTTCGTCCCCTAACCCATCTAACACATGATGGCCCTGGTGGTGAAGGACTCGACGGCAGCGACACGCGATTCTCAGCTGTGTTGCGGAGTTGGCTTATGGCAGTTCCAGTTTTACCCAGCGAACTACTAATGCTGGCCGCAATGACTCTTCCACCATGCGCTGCAGAATCCTTGAATGTATTTGCATTTCCTGTTGAAGGACTCGCGCTCTTTCGTCTCGACCGCGCAACAAACGGGCGAGCAGCCTGATAAGCAGCGCCAAAAGCACCTGCAGCGATTGATACCGCAGAATTCGACGACGTTTCGGCCGTCTCTGAATTAGCCTCCGGGACAGCCTTGCGTCGCCTTGGAGGCGGCCACATGGAAGCACTGAAAGGCATTTCGAGCAAATGCACAGTTCCCCTTTCCGTGAGCACAGCGAGGGACTCTCCGTGAGGCTCGGCCCAAACAACATCCACTATCCGGGCAACTGTCATTCGAGAGAAGTGTGCGATCTGGCGAACCTGAGGTCCAGCGCTCTCGCCAGGTGAAACGCTAGCCTGGATCGGCGATGATTTGGTGTATTGGATGCGGAGAAGATCCCACACATTCTGTACATCGCCTTTGCTGCTAGCCGTGAACAGCGCGAGGGAGGTCGGGGCAAAGGACAAGAAGCTGCACCCCTGCGGCGGCACAAAGCTTGTGATTGGGTGCACTGTCGACGACACAGCCAGAGACTCGGCATCCACAATGGATACAATTCCTGGCTCCTTAGGCGCAGACTGTCCTGGAGTACCGTGGGTTGGCGGGAACTGAGCTGTTGGCGGCGGTCGTGCTGCCTGCGACTGCGGTTGTGGGCTGGGGGATTTGTTCCAATAGGCATTCCACGCCTGTAGCCCTTGCTGACCAACCCATTTTGCACCAGAGATGAGCTCTTGCGTTGTCTCACGCATGATCTTATTCATGATACTATCTGAAATCAGATCCACGGAGGCCGTTGCAAGGGGCAGCTGGGGAGGTGTGAGACTCAAAGCGGTGTTTGATCGTCCAAGCAGAGGAACCGGAACGTGGGCCTTGAGCGATAGTTGTGAAGATGGCGCCGCAGGGCAATAGGCGATCCAGCGACCGTTGAGTGCAATGATGGGGGTTGGGTCGGCAGATCGCGAAGGAAGGCCAGAGGCGTGTGTCTTATCAGAGCCCTCTGGAGTCTCTGTCCGACGCCTTTGCTGGGTACATGTCCAGAGTTTCCCGACGCATGCAAATACCGACTCGTTCTGGGGCTCGAGGAGCTGCAAGTACACCCAGCACTCACCAGTCACGCCCGAACAAACAATGACTGTGCCTGCGTCAGCCTTGATTGTCAAGGAGCCGCTGGGTGGGGGAGGCTGAAAGATGGGGCTTGTCAGGGAAACGGCTGTGCTGATGGGTATCTGTGGTGATTGCAGCAACGTGTCCACCAACTTGTTCGTTTTCAAAGAATATATTTGGACAGAAGTCTGATACGCCTTGATTGATGTGGACGATTGCTGGCCTAGAAGGCCCTCGGGCGGGCCAAATGCAGAGCGAGGACTAGCAGCGCCATCGAGTCGCGGGCTTGGGTTGTTGCTCAGGTCGGGAGCAGCTTCGGACGAACCCGAAGGAATCACCGGGCCGTTAAGAACAACTGCGATGAGGGGGAAGATGCCCCTTTGCTCGCCAGTAACGGTCCATGGTAGAATCTTGGCATGTACGACGCCGCCCCGAAGCCCCTTAAGCCCGGCAACAGGCTCGATGCCCTTCTTCGAGACCGCATAGACGTCCAGGCCACCTTCAAAGCCCGCAATTACAACGTTGTCTGCCGCACCCTGCACGCCACCAATCCCAGGTAGGCTGTCAAACCCAAAGAAATAGCCCCGGTCTCCGGGAGTGATGCCAGACCGTGGTCGAAGTGTCAAGTCAAGATCCGGAGCTCCGTAATAGTGCGGTTGCGGCTGATGCGGGAGTGGAGGATGCGAGCTGTTGCGGGCATGCGAGAGCTGAGAGTGCAGAGAGCTCCTCCTATGGGCAGCTGACGATATTTGAGGCAGCGGCTCAGGATGCTGGTAATGGGCCTCCAGTTGGAAACTCAGCGGGCGTCGTATATTGTTTGGGGGAGACAAAGACGCAGGGGATGGGGTCGCAAGTGCTCTCTGAGCAGGCCAGCCACTGGGAGCGCGAAGAGACGAGTCCTCATACGAAGAAGGTTGTGTTGGGGGCGAGTCGCCCATGATGGAGATGAGATTTCCTGGGGAGCCAGCCATACCGCCGGCCCTGGCCCAGTCATTATTCATGCTTGGGACAGTGCTTGCAGATATCGAAGCGTTGGATATGGCATCCAGCAAAGGCGATGGTGATTGTATCGCATTGTCAGTGACAGAAGTCGGCCTCAGCACGTCAGGGGTGTTAATGGGAGGGGTCGACTCGGTGGAAGTGGGCAGGCTCGGGTTGGTTGAAGAGTTGTCACTACTTCCGTAGCTCTGGTTTCCGTTGGACAAGCTATAGTTGTGGACGTTAGCATCTCTGGTCAGCCAACCAAGGTCAGGGAGTCACGGGGCAGGCGAGATGACCAAGAGACCAAGAGACAAGAGTCACTCGGCGGGGGAGGGAAGGTGCGGTACTCACGCGAACTTGCCAGCAGTCTGCTCTGTCACCGCCGCAGCGATGCCGCTATGGTTTTTGGCATGCTTCTTGTCCTTCTCTAGTGCGCAGCCTTGTTAGTCGGAAAATCCATGTGCAACGACTCCCGTGAAGAAGGAGCAGTCGCGTCACCCAGTCATGGCTCTTATCGCAAGCCGCGGTATTGGGCGACGGTGGAGGGGGAGTTGCACGTACTAGGCATTCAAGCGAGTGATTCACTCCAAGTCGGAGCAGTTGCCTGCTCCCAAGATCCAGTACTGCCACAAGCGATGTGCAGCGATACCAGTCTTGGTTACTTGGAACGAGTGTTTTCTGTGTTCTGTTCAAGGCGCGGTGTCGGGGGGTTGACGATACGGCTTGGAGGGGCTCTCTACTTGGCGAGGGCGGAGCTTAATTAAGATAAGGGAGGCCGATGGTCCAATATCAGTCTGGTAGTATGGATTCGGTCGGGGTATAAGATATATGCTTCAGACCGCGGCGCAGCCACGGAGACGGTGACAGAAATTCTATGATGGATGCAAAAAGATACAAATGGAAATATACAGAAGAGATATGAGAGAGAGACGCTTCCTAAATGCTGGGTTTTGCTGCGAGCTTGTTTGGTTTGTCTGGTTTGGTATAAGGAGGAGACAGAAACGACGGAGACGGAGCAAGGGAGATGGTCAAGCTTGAATAATAGGGACCTTGCGGCCTGGAGGCCAAAGGCGGGGCGAGGCTTCAGGTATCAGTCACGCCGGGTACAGTGGACAAGAGGCAGGCACACGCCCCTCCTCAGCCTGGACTAGCCCCCCCAGCTGCCTCCAGGAGCACCAGCCCAGT
Organism: Clonostachys rosea; assembly: GCA_026958235.1. Taxonomy (NCBI): domain Eukaryota; kingdom Fungi; phylum Ascomycota; class Sordariomycetes; order Hypocreales; family Bionectriaceae; genus Clonostachys; species Clonostachys rosea. The sequence continues at coordinate 7,090,683 of CP110204.1, forward strand.
GAGGTTGTTCTATCAGACGGGAGTGACACCAGACCTACAACATGGACCCCTGGAAGTACCGGCCAGCCGCCAGCAATGCGGGGGGGCATCTCTCCTGGCGTCTTCAGTTGCTTGTAGCACAACACACTCATACTCATTATCCCGCAGCGGTTCCTCTTCTACGTGTTCCATCATATCATGGTGAGTGTTGCTCATTCCGCCGTCCGCCGTACCAACTCCCAGTCCCAGCCCGGCAAGCGAGGCAGGTAGTATTTTGTCTTACATTAGTCGATGGCATCAAGGTACCTGGAGCAACATATGGATGTACCTGTTCCGAGGGGACGGGGGTCCAGCTACTTGGCAAACAATAAACCCCTTGATTGGCCTTAGGCCAGACTGGCTGATAAGTGACAGGACAAGAACGGCCATGGGAACAAAACGCTGGAATCTTTGTCTAATCGCCCAGTAAAGTATATGACGGCACTGCCTGGTGGCCCTCCCACCCCTCCCCCCCCTTCCGCGTGGAATCGTATCTCGGGGTTGTTGTTGTATTGTGTTCCTGCCAGGAACGCGCGGTGCCTTGCTTTGATCACCTCACCTCTATCTGCACATGGCGAACCTATCCATGCATGTGAGATCAGGACCAGGACGAGGCATCTGGGCCTGCGGTTGCATCCATTTGTTCCTCAGCGCGCAGGCTTGCTGCATGCCTCCCGCGCATGTGTGGGACCTCGCAGTGCTGCTGACCTACTCGGGAAGTGCATACGTCCCATCCCTCGCCCTCATCAGACACCCCGCCAGTATCCTATTGGGATGGCAAAACGTGGGATGGAGGGCGGGGCCCAGCGCATCCCATCACACCGCGATGGCCGTTTCGAAAGCTCGACACCATCCGCAGCTGATAACTCTGGCTTTTGTGGCAGAGGAGCTAGAGATGTGTCAGGTGAGCAGCCAGGTCATGCGAAAGTGGCTTCGCCGCTACCGCATGGCTGGATCTAGGGCGTCGCGTCGCTGGACGCGTGCTGGCGCCTCTCTATCAAAACACTCAGCCTTCCAGCCTCTTCTACGTAATTTCGCTTGTATCATAGGTCCTCGGTTGGTTTAGAGCGAACGCCGACATCATTGACGCGAGGCTGGAACGGGTTGGCTAGAGGCCGTGTCATCATATTAGCTCAGCATGGCTGCCAGAGGCCTCTAATATTAGACATCAGTATCAGGTACTAGTACCTGGTGTTACTCCTTGGACCAGAGATAGACGGCGGTGTGTTGACCGTCATCAGAACCATGAGTACCGGTCCCCTGAAGCCAAGCTGGGTCCAAGTGGGCGAATTTCCGTTGCTCCCGTTCAGCCTCAATTGCGACCGGGGCAGCACTATCTTGATCCATCGTGTTTCCAGAAAAGGGACGTCTCGAATTCCAAACGAGAGAGAGAGCCTCAGATGAGGCAAATCATGCATTTGGCCACTGCATCCATCCGAGATGACCAACCAATTCGTGAATCTTCGCCAAGTGTCACATGAGCGTGGCAGCAAAGCGAGTGATACTGATGACGATACCATCTGCGATGCCCCGCCCAACCTTCCCGTCAATTCCCACCCTTGTTCTTCCATGATGGCTCCGTGGCCATCTAAGAGCCCAATGAGGGGACTCCCAGTACATTCGTGTCATCATAATTGTCAGGAGTGTCGTCTCCGCGTGGAAAGCCCTTCCTTCGTCCTGGTCGTCATGCAGTACATGTACGACCTTCTTCCCCACCACCCTCGGGCAAATAAGGCTGGAGAGAGCCGACTACCTGGCAGAGAGATCGGTACTTGCTAGGCGGATGGTGTGCGGTATTCGCGCAACACAGCCCTTTCATCTGCCTGAGAATAACAACGCCACCTTGTGCTCGTAGCTAAACGCGGATAAAGTGTTTGGCGGCAGCAATGGCGTCCAACAGCGCCGCTTATCGGAGCCCCTCCATCACCGTAGCGTATCGCATCTTGTACCCCGCCATCGCAATGGAAGTGATGAGACCCCCACCATGTTTGCTCTTCCGTTCAAGGAACCATGGCGAACGCTACGGTGCTACTGCAGTGCAACCACGAAATAGGTAAACAACAACATGGTAGTTCAAGCTTTACCTTGCACTCATCCATCCTCATTATAAATCCCTCAGCCTGCTGTCCCGCTCGGGTCCGGCTTTGTCGCCGGACCCGGAATAAACGGTGCTGTCGCCGTCCTACATGAAGCTTCTTCCGGGGCCAACACGGCTGCCGTCAGTCTACCGCGTGAGGCGCAACTTCCACAGCGAGGCAAGCTTGATTTCCCGGTTCGTTGAATCGCTTAGCTACCCGTGGACTGCAGTTTCTCCCCAGGCTTAATGACTCCTATGACGCTTCGAGGCGCCGCCATGCTCTTAACTCCATGCCTATCACAGGGAAGGGGGAGGATAACATGACTTGTAGTATGAACTAAGGTTGATATCAACAAAAGCTCCTTTGAAATAGAATAGAAGCAATATTTCGCCGGCTCCTCTGAATTGTCTTTATCTAGCCCGGCAGTCGCAATACTTAACATAATGATCTTCATCGGCAGAGAAGGTACTGGTAAAGTCGACCTGTGAATCAATGGCTCCATGACCCATGGACTTTCAAAACAGAAGCTTAGTTGATGTCTTCCCGGTACCTCCGATTCTACAGTCTATTGGCTAGGTATTTCTCCCACAGATCACCTAGAGCTCCGACGACTTAAAGGGTGGTCAGCTACGGATTCTAGTTCCCTATCACGGCCTGTATCGAGGCTGCTCTCAAGGCCAAGCAACATGTTGTCACAACCTCATGCGCCTCCGTTGCCATAGACGAGCTAAATGCTAAGATCAAGGTCGCCGGAATTACTACTCTGTTGAACAAGATAGTGGAAAGCGCTACCGGCGAAGCGTGTTATTTCCTTCATAGCGATTATATTGATCAGTCAGGGTGGCTATCTCAGTAAAACCCACACAGAATACTCCAGCAATCATTTCTAAGAATCCTCAATCGCTTAATGGCTTTTCGGTGCGAAGCTCGAAAGCACATCATAAAGGTATTGTAACATGTACTTGCGCTACCTTAGTCTCATTCCTTCAGTCTTATACCTTACGGTTCGCTTGAAATCCTCAACAAATTCAACTCCACGCTGCCATTTTAGCCATTTATTCCCCAACGCCTAGACTTCGTGATCCGGTCATCTCATTTTCTGACTCCTCTTGCACTAACCTCACCCCTCTCCCCAATGTTCAGGACCCGGCGACAGTCCGGGCAGTACCATTTTGTTGTCCGAGCTGGGATCTCATCCAATCCAACACATTCCAGATGGAACCACTCCCCTTTACAACCCTACGCAAACATCAGCAAATCAATCCATCAAAATTCAAGAAAGAGAAGAGCATAGTCTCCAAAACTAAGAGTAACTTACATCAACATTGTCACACTGAATCATCGTGCCAAAACTCACGCGATTACAATTACAGTAACGCGGCTCATTTGGGTCAATGGGGTTGCCCTCATCATCCACATCCTCCATCTCTCCATCCTGATCCTTTTCCCTTCTGGTGCGGGGTTTCTTTCTTGGTGCTGCCTTTCGCTTACCAACGGCGCTGTTACCGCCGCTTCTAGTAATGCTCACGACACCGGGGGCAGGCCGCTTGGTGCGCTTCGGGGGTCGAGACTCGGGTGCCGGGGTGTTTCGGGCGGTGCTAGCACGACGTGGTCGGTCAGCAGCTAGAGACTCTTGGCCAACTGATTTACCTCGCGATACCGGTCGGCGACCCGGATTCCCCTCGGAGCCCTTTCCCGGCGTAGTCGCTCGTGAGGCTGATCTCCGACTCCTCTGCTCTATTGTCGGCAGCTGAATCTCATGGGGTGGGATTGGAGGCTCTGTGGGGGTTTGCGGCTGTTGTTGTAAACGTTTGGCAGCACCTCCGCGAGTCTCACGCCTGGAAACTTCACGTGAAGGCAGTTCGCGTAATGGCGGTGGAACTGGCGTGTTGGACTTGCGCCTTCCGGACCGAGTCATAGGGGCAGAAGTCTCTACTACCGGCGGCTTGAGAGACACTGAAGAGCTCTCCGCCTGAATGGCATCATCTGCTGCGGGTGGACTTGAAGGGAGTTTGGTAGGGGCTGGCGTGCTTGAATTAGAAGACGCCTGAGGTGGCATCGGAATCGGCACTGGGGTCTCAACATGTATCCCTCCTTGGACTCCAGGGGTAGGCTGCCTGAATTGAGACTGCGTATGGGATTGCGTCTCTGAAGTCGGTGCCTCGCTTGCGTTTACGCTGGCCTGACGAGGAGTTGCGGGAATCGGAGGGGGTACTGGCGTTTCTGTCTTTGTCCTTTTCAAAACCGGGCGCGAGGGTGAGTCTGAACCTTCCGGTGTCTCACTCTCTACCTTCAATAACTCGGCGTCCCGCTTGCGCTTCGCATTTGACCTTGAATTTGCGCGTGTCGTCTTGACTGATTTACCACCAGATTCCTTCGGACTCTCTGATGGTCCACCCGAAGGCGTCCCATTGCTACCCAACAATAGCTTCGCTGCCTCGGCCATCTTCCTAGCTGATTCCTCGGCTTCTTCAGCGGCTTGCTTAGCAAGAGCCTCCCTCTTCAACTTCTTTGCCTCGTTCAGCTTCATCCCCCTGTTGCTCATTGGCAGCTCATCTATAGCCGCAGAGTCAACACTGATGGCACCCGCCGGAAGCTGCTGTGTTCCCGACCCATCATCGACCAGTGCAGCTGGGATCGAAAACTCAAAGGTTTTGCCCTCGTTCTCGGCCTTCTTCTTGGCTTCTTTGAAGTCCTCAGGGCCACGACCAAGTGCTCTCAGTTCCCTCGCCACCATCGTTTCGCTTGGTGTCCAGGTGGCATTCTTCTTCATCCGCTTTCGCAGCTTTGCCAACTCATACTCGGTGAGTTGAAGCCAAGGCGCATGGGAGCTACCAATGGGGGCGTTCTCTGGTGGAGGGTTAAGCAGGGCTGCCGCTTGAGCCGCCACAGCCTCCGCGCTCGCAGGAGTTGTGTGCGAAGCAGGACGAGTAGAGCGATGGGAGGACTTGGGAGGTCTCGGGGTGCTGGATACCAATTTGATACGGGGCGTTGCAGATATGTTTTTCCGGACAGTTGCTGGCACATCGTCATCATCATTATCCGTACTGACGTCGCTCCCATCTGTAAAGGTGTCGTATTCGATATCATATGGTGCAAGAACCTCACCAGGAACCATGATTTTCGGCATCCGCTTCTGTCGCACCTTTGGCTCACCGTCTTCCCCAGAACGTCCAGCTAACTTGGCCCTGGAAAGTTGCGGAGACCGCGACATAACAGGGCTCAACGCTTGCTGCTTCTCGGTGGGATAGTTGTCCAGCATCGCCTGGAGCTTCGACAGCAGCAGCTTAGCCTTGTTATAGTGGCGGTTCACGTTTTCGGACATGCGCAGCGACTCGGCATGAGCAAAGATGCGGGAGCTAACCGCCTGGTTCAAGTGCTCTGAGATGTCTGCGCGCAGCTGCACCGGCGACGGCCGCTCGTTCGCCTGCATTGTAGGAAGCTGGCCCCATGTTTTAGTGAGCTCGTAGACCCGGGTGGACGAATCAACATATTGGTGGTCGTGCTTCTCGATGAGAGTAAGGGAGCGTATGATATCCGATGGTAGGTACTCGGTAAAGTCGAGGAAATCTGTCACTGTGGTCTGCGCATCAGGGTCCGATCGATGTTCCTCAAATGTGGCCATCGTCTTCCTGATTTGCCTCGGGCTTGCGTCGTCAAAGCGATGGGTAGCCTGTTGTCTTGGAGAAAGGTCGGCCATCAGCGTGTCGCCCGCGTTATCAGCTGTGGGCTCGGCAGCCATTGCAGTGGCTTTCAGATGTAGAAATGCTAAAGAGGGCGAGTGGCGCGCGAGACGGCTCCCGTGCGCGGTTGAGTGAGCAATGCGCAAGCTCCTGTTGTGGCTGCTTCGGTCGTTGCCATCAAACAGATTCGCTCGTTGTCTCTGGGTGGCGCGTGTCAATCAGCGCTGGAACTCACTGGCGCGCGCGCACAGGCTGCTAGCTCCAGGACTGCGCTGCGTCCTGCGGCACCTGCAGGTGTAGGGTAGTTGGGTTGGCCAGCTTGCAGCACAATGATGGGTTCGCGGTGCAAGCCCAAAGCAGACAATCAGGTCGTCTAGAGTGGGTCGCGCAGCCAAGCCCAGCTCTTCTCACAGGCGGCGCTCATAGGCTGGAATTCCCTAGGCCCCCCATAGATGTCCCCAGTGGCCAGCACCAGCGGGTGCCGGCGGGTCCGTGCACCCTTCCCACTCTCGCCTGAAGCTGGGGCGAGCCACCTACAGGTACCAGTGCGAGTACAACCATGTATGTCGACGGCAGCAGCACACGCCTCCGTTCAGCTGATGACCCAGATTTGAACCCGTACTTTCCTCCTTTCTTCCTTCCTTCTCTCTTCTAGCCGTTACGTCTGATCGATATCGTCACCTTTCCTCTAGCCCCGAATACTTCATCGCACCTGGTGTTGCATGTTGGTTTTGATTCCCAATCTTCTTTTCAGCTATCGACCCTGTCTCTTGTTCCTCTCCACCGCCCCTCAGAAAAAAAAAAGGTCGCTCTCAGCTGTGAACCCTCGACTATTTGCGGGTTCCCACTGGTCCGGCCAGTAACCTGAACAGGTAAGGAAGAAACCCAAGCTCCCCTACATAAAGTGACCCTTTCGTATGACTTCTATCCAACGGTGATGATGGAAGAAGGTTCATCAATAATAACACAAAGGTTGACCCGAGCAAGATTCTTGGTCTCTTACCAAACGAGGCGAAGCAGTCTTTGTCATTCCCCGCACATCGTCTCGAGAACAGGAGCACCATGCATTCGAGGCCGAAAAGATGAAGTTGATCCAAGGCCTGCCCGTCCTCCGAGGGGAATTGGAAGAGACAACGAAGCCCAAAAGCGGCCGTCACCAATCCCAATCAGCCTCTTGATCACGTTTCAAAATAGCCCCCGCTACCTCTTCCGAGTTTTCAACATGGTAACTTGAACCGGGCCCAATAAGTGTCAACGACCCATACAGAACCAAACGTTTACAATGCCTTTACGGATCAAGACACTGTCAGTAATTGTTTCCAAACGACATCGAAGGGACGAGGCAGGGTGCACTTACAGGCGCCCGTTGACGCTGAGATTGCCATAGATCTCGAGCTCTTTGCCCTCAAGGGTTCCCACCACTCTCAGTTTCCCATATCCTTTGACTTTATCCCTATCCAGATCCGGGTCAGCAAGGCCAGTTCCATCTCCACCGAGGGCAACATCACACTCACTTCGCTTGGAGGCAACCATTGAGATCAATGTTGCCATACGCCTTTATTCTGCCCCTAGCATAACGTTAGAATATTTGGAAGACGGGAGAACCAGGCTCGGGTGCCGACCTACTCGCTGCGAACATTGCCTTTAATGTTGATGCCGCCGTATGCATCGATCGTATCTTGCACGATGAAATCACCGTCGAAGTTTATGCTACCGCCGGACCTCACGGAACCCCTAATATCAAGGGGTCCGTATAGGTCAAGCTCGTTATCACTCTGGATGCTTCGCGAGCTCCGACATGTGGATTGCACTGGACTCGTCTCTAATCCCACGTAAGGTGGGGAGGGGTTATGGGAAAACGCCATTCCAGACGCCGTTTGGCCTGCGTGGGTGGTTTCTGGTGAGGTAGTCTCACTAGGGTGTGCCTCGGGGTCAAAATCCGGGCTGCTCGTGGTTGGAGCGCTAGCTGCCGTCGTCGATGGCGTGTTCTCCGCGCTGTGAGACGACGCGGAGAAGAAACTCATCTTATAGCTTGAGCCAGACTTCCTACCACGACGAAACAGTGGAATAGTGGTCGCAATTATCACCAGAGGCTAACAGCATACAAAGGCATTATAGATATTGCAGCGAGAAGGGCTTGGGTGAATACAACATTGGGCGTTGCCGTCATCACATGCCACCACAGTACTTCCCCTCCGTTCAGTAAGTAAGGTGTCGTCTACCCTCTCTGATGGTTCCCTCCGTCGCTGGCAGTAGATGGAGACGGACCAAGGCGTCTCGAGACTGCAGGGAATGGGTGCGGCTAGTCGGTTCGACAATTGGCGTGCTCGAGCCCGTTGCTGCAGGCAAAACTGTGAGAGCTTTAACAAATCATGCTCCAACGCCCCTCTTCAAGTTTTTGAAAGGGTGAGTGACAGGGGCCAGTGAACTCACTTGCTGGTAAGGCGACCGAAGTGGGCCCTGCAGTTCTGACAGCCGACAAGACGGTCGGAAGCTATTCGACTAGCCCACCACTATGGCAAACGAGGGATTGTAGTTGGCACGGGACTTTTTAAATGGAGGTGGGGGAAAGGGGGGGGCCGTTGAAGGTGTTGGGTTTGCGGCCGGAACGAGGGGTGACTTGGACAGAAGAAGGATAAGGACAGCTCTAAAATTGGTTTTAGGATTTCCCACCGGGCTTGTTGAGGACGGAGGGAGGCGCTGTGCTGCCCCGCGATAATGTCCACCCAATTTTGGCCAGGATACCGCGGGAGATGCTACGACAGGTCAATTACGGCGCCAAGAGCAGGAATTCCTCAAATGCGTAGCCTGACCCGGATCTGCGTGGGCATTTAGCTTCGTACAGAACACGAGACTTAAGACGCCAAACACAAGCTGATGACCCGCATGGCGGGAGTTCTATTTAGATACAGTGCCTTACCCACCCGCCGCCATGCTATTCGCGGGCGGTCAATGCAGTGGAGGCCGTTGGAAAGCTTCCAGGCGTCGCTCCAGCATCCGCAAGCTGCAGCCAGCCACAACCCTCCTGCATGTAGGTATCATTTCATATTAGCCGGTGCTACGTCAGACCGCAACAGTGGTGATCATTCTATCTTTAACTCCCAGAAATATTTGACTGAAGGCTCAGCCATGAAAACTAAAAATATACAAGAAAAAGGGTGTATTACGGCAGCCAGCCCATCAGAACAGAGCTCTCCAAGCCTCCCTCATATCCACTGCTGACCCTCAAGTAAAGACTCCTAGCGATCCCAACCTACCCAAGCCCCGGACTTTGTCGCACCACATACACGCTACTGCTATGACCATGCACCCACGAGACTAGTAGGGGCGGCAGACAAGTGCAGGACCTCAAAATACCGCTACATAGGGGAAAATATGCCTTGGCGGATGCTTCTTCCGTCCGGTAGGGCTGAACAGAGCTGTGGACCAGGCCTTTACCTAGCGATTTGATATTAATCTCCACCGACCAGGCCTAGGCCGACACCTGAGAACAGGGCTGCAAACACCCAGACGGCTGCGTAGACCGCGGCACCTGTCGGCTCGACGCCGTAGATTGTCATCGTGCAGGACAGGTAGGTGCTGATGCCCGTTACTAGGGCGGTTATTGCCGTGCGACGAATGACGACCTTGGTCTTTGCGGTGTACCCCCACACATTCCACCAGACGGTCTCACCCAGGCTGGCGCTCGCAGGGTCGAACTGGCCGATGCGCTCGTCCTCCCTTGCCTTGCCCGTGGTCGCAAAGGGCGCGAAGATGAAGTTGCTGGCCGAGGCGCCGAACGCGACCGTCACGGGGAGGAGGGTCGCGTACGATGCCGTGTAGGCGGGGACGAGGGTCGGGAGGTGGGAGAAGTAGAGGATCAGGACTCGGGGGAGCAGGAACTGCAGGGACAGCACGATGACGACGGTGTAGATTCCAGTCGCGAGAGCAGCCGTGTAGATCTGAAGGCCGATATCCGTGAGCTCGCGGTTGGGGACTTTGGCGGAAGGGGTGTGGACTGCCGAGAGAGGGCGCAGGCCGTAGAAGGGCAAGGCCACAGAGGCAATGTCAACGAGCAGAGCGGATATAGCCGTCGTAGGTCTCAGGTTGTAGAAGGTGCTCAAGAGATAGAACTATTGGGGAGAAGCGATCAGCAAGTCACCGGGACCAGGCCGGGTTCAGGGGGGAGGACCTACAACCGGTCCATGCGACAAGAGGTTCATTGTCGCAACATCAAGGCTGTCTAAATTGCCGAACCAGCCGACAGCCAGCTCAAACCTGCCACGGAATGTCAGCAAGCCTCCATATCAATGCTACCCCAACGCCATGTCTTTGACATCTGACGCACGGCGGGGTCAAGATTGCTCGTGGCGCTGTGCGCCTCTGGAGAGAGACCGAGAGGAGAAACCAACTTACACTTTCCAACCGGCTAGAACTGCCACCTCTCCCCACGTATCCTGGGCCTCGGTCACGGCCGCAAGCTCGTTGTTTGTGAGCTCTCCCAGCATACGATAGCCAATGCCGGCGGTTACGAAGCTCAAGGCCACCGCCAGAGGGAACTGGGCTTGGGTAGGTAGTGTCGGGCGGGCCGCATGGCCTTTGGCTACGGCGGTGATTTCTTTCGGGACTGCGAGTTCCGCCGTTTTCGTGATCTTTTCGACGACGGTGAGCTCGTTGCTGTCGACGGCCGGGCTGGCGTGAGGCTCAGCTGCGGCCTTGGCGCTTCGTCTAGAGGGTGCCATTTTCGTTTCGTAAAGTCGGTTACTTATGGTCTTGTATGTCTATAACATACAGCGATCCGGGTGGTGTCTCAGGAAGGGGTGTTGGTCAAAGAAGACGGAAGGCAGGAAAGACAGAGAGAGTGTGGCACGAGCCGCCGGGAGCTAGCTACCTGCTGCGTAGGTTCGTTCGGACAGTCAGACCTGGCCGGAGGAGGGAAACAATCACGGCTTGATAAATAGTAGTTTCCGGACAAGAGCCAGGCGGTCGTAGCCAGAGAGGCGTGTGTCCTCTGGTGGTGTTGGCGGGAAGCAAACGGGTCTGCGCAGAAGTGTGACGATAAGGCTGTCATGGACCGCTGCTTGTTGATGATGTGGTCCCGCATCATCGTCAGTTGGTGGGGCTCCCCTCCCACAGACATCACTGGGGAAACCTCCTTCTTCCTTCTGCACCGCACTGCGGCCCCCACTTGGTCGCCTATCACGGCCATTATCTCGATGGCCGATCCCACGCTGCATGCGATCAGGGAGAGAAGGGGAAAGAAGCATTTGGCGATGAGTGCAGGCGCTCTCATCTATTAATTAGAGTCGTCGAAATCGACGCGTTTAGGCTTACCGATGTTTTTCTTCTTTGCTTTTCCTCCCCATCTCCCTCTCCTCCTCCTCACTCCTCAAGATCTACGATCTGACGTACTTGTCAACTGGGAAAGCTAATATCATCCTCCCCGCTCGTTAGACTAATACGTTCAAGCGAGTTGGCCAAACCACCCCTTCCCTGTCTTTGGGCTCCCTCTTTCGTTCGTCACCTCTTTAATCCCATCTTCTTCTTATCAAGCTCTTCCCCTCGCAGGGCAAGCAAATCTGACAAACCTCACCATGTTTCGGGAAGACAGCCGCGATTCCTTCAGGAGGGCGGCCGATCACTTTCTCCTCGCTTATATCCCAACCAACAGGCATGCTTCCAGGCAAAGGTCCGCCGAGCGATCGACCATTTGAACCCCTTCTCATCTCTTATGCCCGTCTCTATGCCCGTACCGGGAAGAGATCTGGTTCCAACGAGCCGACAACCCTTTTCCCACGATCTCCTGCCTTTTTGGCCTTCCTTGATCCCAGCACCTGCTCTCTCGTTTACGTCACGCAGCGAAGATCCGATGCAAGTGGACGATATATATCACCCCATACTGCCCCTCTTTCATTGTTGGTGAGTTTTCGAGTTCTTTATTTCATATATTTGGTGGGTGTTCGCTCGACGCCCTTCCTAATCCTCACTTTAACCTCGTGGCGATGCTATCGCGTCCATATCGATGTTCCCATCAACCCAGACGGGCCCTCCACTCTTCGGTGCTAAGGATTGGCGGCGGAGCGAACCACCTCATACAAGTCGGGGCTATCCTGATACAAAAAATGGAAAAAATGAGAAAAGTAACAACAAAAAAGACCGAATCCTCCCGGCTAATGCCTATCAAATCCAACTCCCGAGTCATAAATGTGTGCCCGACTCCGAGATATGCCACCTTATACTAATGCGTAAACAAAAGCAATGATTACTCCTCCATGCGACCAAATACACCGTCATCGTCCTCATCACTTCGAGCACGGCATCGCATATCAAATTCGTCATCATCCATGACTGAGTCAGCTTTGCCATCCATCCTCACATCCTGGCTTCCCCGTCGGAACTCTCCACGGGTGAAGCTTTCTGGCTGTCGGCTTGGGAAGCTATTGATAAAGCCCGCGCTGCTGAATGAGGTAGCCTGCTCAAGGTACTGCATAGGGACAGGAGGCACGGGAGGGGCATCTGCGGGGAGTGTCACTGTGCCCCGGGAGCCATTGTTGCTACCAAAACTGCAGCTCAGCAATTCCACGGCGGCAGCAAGATCCCGATCGTCTTGGTTGGTGGTGTTGATACCTGACGATGTTGGTCGGTCGGTGCTGAGCTGGCGAGAGTGACCGAACCCGTGTCCATGTGGTACGCTCCCTGATGTGAGGTGAGCGGAGAGAGGAGCTGATTGATAGCTCCTCGAGAGCCCGGCAATGCTGCTGTGACGCTTACTACGATACGATGGCGTGGTAAAGTTAAGACCTTCAGACATGGGTGGCGGAGTAGTGTCCGCAGAGCTTTGGCGATCTACCAGCTCAGAGTACCCAGATGCAGCAGGGGACGATGACTCTCGGTCGCTGGGGAAATCTTTAGCTGAGTGAGGAGGTGTAGGTGACCTTTCCTGCTCAGTGTCATTCATGGCCACCAAGACCGAAGCGGCCTCAAGCAGCTGAACTTGCTGATGCTTGGATATGAGCAGCTTAGAAGTATATGACCATTCAGGAGTATGCTCCCACCTAGCCAGAGAAGTCAACAAATGTCACATTGTCTTCATCCCACTCTGGGCAAATGCTGGACATGCACAATACGAAGTGGGGATGGGACCACACAGGGAGATGCCAAAAGGGAGACTAACAAGTGCTTCGTCAGGCAGCTGCTGTGCTTGTACCCCTTACCACACTTCTCGCATCGAAGCTCGGCCCGGTTGCTCTTCTTGCCGTCCTTGGTCAGGGGCTGACCGTCACTAGCACGTCGGGTACGGGACTTCTGAGGGTTCGATCCATCCTCATCGGCCGAGCTGTCGTTGGTATCATCAATGGCACTACCAGTCATATCACGCTTCACGTCGGCCATGCCCTTGTTTGGGAGACTGGCCGGCGGAGACGGAAGGCTGTTCTGCCCGGAGACAATACGGGCGCCCTTGGACATTGTGTTTCGTCGAGACGAGGGGTTCGCAATCGGCACGGCGGCGGAGACATTGGCATCTCGAAGGGCAGCCGTGAGAGCGGCAACGTTGGCACTAGGGTTCGTAACCGACTTGCGGCGAGTCACACGGTGATTGGGGTTGAGGGAGCTTGTTAAGAGGGAGTGGGAATTGTTGCGGGCATGGGTCTGGCGCGCGGGAGGGCCGTTCGACGGAGGGCTCGAAACCGATGGTCGATGCGACAATGGCCTCACGGAAGGCTGCATTTCCTGTCCATTGGGAAAGAAAGACAGTCAGCACAGTGCTCGCTCACTCGCATCTGGAACAGCTGGAACCAGCTCTTGGAAGAAGGAGCCTGGGACACGCCTGGCTAATGGCATTACAATGTGCCCTAGCCAGGCGTCTCAGGCTCCTCCTCTCTCCTCAGTCAACGAATGATGTAGAGACAAGTCATACCCGAGAAGATGCCATTGCGGTTGAGGGAGGATGTGCTCGAGGACAGACACCTGTCCGGACCGTAGCGTTCTCGTAGATTTAGCGGCGTAGGGGGGCTTTGAAGCACGGAGCCAAGCAAGCAGGTAAGGGACAGGTGAACAGCTGGGCGTATACAGTCAAGGAAGAATTTCTTGTCGAGCAAAATAATAGAGAAGGAGAAATAATAATTTTGGTGGAGGAGGAGGAGGAGGAGGAGCGTTCGGAGCCACTGGAAGGGAGTGTGTGTGTGTGGCATTGCGGGGGGAGGGGGGCGTACGTATACACTGATGGGGAGACTTACAGCAGTGGTAGGCAGTAGTGATGGAGCCTGGGGAGGAGGTGACTTAGCGCAGAGGGGTGAACCAACACTGAGTAGCAGGTACCTTGCCTGGACCGGGGCCGGTGGGCCCCCCTTCCCAAGTCTCGAGATACCTCTGTCTGGAGGTGTGGCCCAGGTGAGCGCGCCTGTATATCGCCTGGCTCATCTCCTCCTACACGCTGTCACCTGGGAGAGTCTTGGTAGGTGAGGTGTATGGACTTACCCACTCCCCTCACTGACTAATCCCAGACTGATGCGTCTCGCCTGCGCGTGCGCCTCAGCGAGCCAGGCGACATATCCCTAGCCCCAGCGTTTGTAGCCACAGTCGTCGGCGATGGGGTGTCTGTCCTGAGTGGCTGTGTGGAGTTGAGCCTGTGTGGGTGGTGGATTCGAGATGAGCCCATTAGAGGTATTCATTCCTCTGTAAGGTGCCTCTCGCAACGGAGTATTACAGCCTGTGTCCTAGAATAGCCACAGGGCAGAACAAGACGACGGCAATTCCGGCCGCCACGTCTAGACTGCCAGGGAAAGAGATTCTAGGCGTCTCTTCCCCTTTGTTTCATGCCATCCCGTCCTGTCGCCGTCGAATTGGCCAGACCTGGGGAGCCATGGCTCTCACCTGGCCACGAACACAGAGGTACTATTTGGGCCAAAGAAACCACTTTACTGAGGTGGAGAGGGTGTGGAATCATTAGCAGGTCGGGTGATCCTGGCTGATCATCAGACTGAAGATGGGTAAAGTGGACGCGGAGGCCTGCGGTATCCGGTACCTCTTTAGGCCCTCTCTCCCCCTCCCCCCCTTCAATCTGCTGAGTACAGGCGCCTCGCTGGGCCAAAGCCAGCGAGGACAAAGTACCTGGCCACCTACCTCCCTCCCAGTGGGCTTCAGCGCAGCCACTGAACAGCAGGGGGGACCAGGGGGGCGTGGCCCCAAAAGTTTACTGAGACTCTGGCCTGACCTCACCTGGGGCTGGCCTGACCTGACAATGACGGGAATGGACGTACCCAGAGTGCGCTGTTCCCTAATGGGGGCTGTTGGGGCTGAGTAAAGCCGCTAATTTACCGTGCTTCCAAGGCAGCGTGTTGGGCCCTGTGCCCATTTATGATCTGAGTGATGAGCGCCGTCTGCCGGGCCGCGGGTGACGTTATTTTGCTTTTTTATGGGCTGTTTAGGGACGGCATCTGTCAGTCTTGAAGAAATTGTTGGGTGATTAATGCTGTGTTTGCCTGTAAGTGGTCTCACGATAGCAGCAGGAGCCCAGCAATTGCATGTAGTCGTAGCGTCAGTGATGGTGGTGATAGGTGGTGGTAGGTGGTAGGCCAGCACAGGAACACATCGCGATGCAGCGTGTTATATGTCTTGCCAGCTATAATGTCACCACTTCTGTCTCCCTAATTGTACGGATCGCTGTATGCCAGACACCACTAAGAATTTCGTCCTACCAATTGGTTTGGGAGCAGCATCCGAAGGTACACATCATTAACCGAAGCTTCCAGAATTAGACAGCTCATATTGCCCAGAGTTGAATTACAGCGGTACTTCGGTCGGGCACGAGGCCCTCATCTTTCCGTGTTTTAGGGCTACGTTAGCTCGTGCAAGGTTAGTGAGAGCCATGGGAAAAGGCATTGCGGAAAAAAAAAATATCGGTGATGGTTGATGGGTGAACAAAATTCCACCCAAAAGGCTCATCGAGATTCGCCTACATCGAGAAGAAACACTGCTGATCGATCACAAGGATGCGGTACGTCTCCTTTCTGGCCCTAACCTTGCAATCGCTAGCCCCCTGTCCACTTCTCCCAGCGGGGGAGCACCCAAGCCAAACCAGGGCGAAATGGGGCCAAGTAAATAGCCTCCCACGGGGGCCATCCATATCTGATGTTGCTGCTGCACGCATGCCCCAAAGGAGTAGTAGTCGGCCGCTGGAATAGCCATTACTAGCAGTAGGGCAGCTCTGAGTGCTGGGCCGCCCGCTCGTCTCATCTCCAAGCAGAAGGGCTAGCTCGAGGCGGCCAGCGGCGAATGAGACGACCGTGTTGGACCTGGTGGTGAAATTGAGACGCCCTGCTGCGCTCTATGCCCCCTTCCTAAATTATTGCCGGACCCAGAGACGACGCAGCCGCCAAACTGCCCGCCGAAGCGCCTATCTTCGGGCAGGCCAAGATTACGGCCGACCTGATCCATCCCCCCGGAATCTTGTTCCTGAGCGATCTCCCTTCACATCATCGATGGCTGGAAACAGGGCAACCAATCGCCCGCGTTGTTGGGCCGGTTGCCCTAAACCCCAACCCTAACGCGAAACCCTCACTCAACCTTAGCAGCCGCGTACAACCTGGAAGCCCTAAGCCCTCATGGCCCGTTTGGATATCGTAGCCGTATTACCAGCCATGCTTACTACCCGCTGCGTTGTTATGAGCAATGTATGATGACATGTTCCTTCAGAATGACAGAATTCCAAGGATGGCGCCCGAGATCCAAGAGGTCTCCACAACCTCCGACTTCCGCGTCTGCCATGTACATGGCATGTGCTGCGGCCAGGCTTATAGTAGACAATGAAGACGCCTGTTTCTATTATTACGATGCGTATGAGTATTCCAAGCCCAGTGGGCCAGTTCCAAGCCTTTCTGCTGTCTGCGTCATCTAAGTGATCCAGGCACGCTGGAATGAGATCCAATGCCCATATTGTTCTCAAAAAATTCCATGCCGCGTTGGCCAAAAGCTGGGCATACACCCCCCAAAATGTATTCCGTCTGAATCCTCATGCAGCCAAAACAAGAGCGCCGCATCGGGAGAACGAGAGACAGGGCTGACTGAGAAGGGGGGGGGTTAAACCCGCAGCTCCCATTCGCCGCCCAGTAAATTGAGTTGGCAAATTTTCTTCAATTTTTTTCTCCTTCCCCAACCCTTCCGATATTGTCTTCATTATCAAGGTTCGAGTGGACGGAAACGTTACCGTGATCTTCACCAAGCGCCGGTTGGGTCGCCAAGGTGTGGCAGGGGGAGAGCGGCAACAAGCCAATCAGAGTGCCGGATAACGTGTTCCAGCCGGTGATGGTGTGAGCGTATCACCCTACTCATCTGTGATCCCGATGACTTTTTTAACCATCCACGCAAATCGGGGGAATAGCTGAAGGTGTTGATGAAGGAAGGGGGAGTGAAGAAAAAATTTCAAAGCCACGATCACGATCTAGCCTCCTATCACTGATATCTGTGCGCTTACATACCTGGCTTCCCGAGACCGTTCGTCGTTGTCCAGGTCACCGGAAAGTCAAGACAGTCAGTCATGCAAGGCACGTCCCCAATTACATGTAATAAAATACAGTAGATGTCAGACGGCGCTGGCTCCCTCGCTAACAAGGCCTTAGGGATTGGCCGCTGCGAGGCACTAACATTCTGTCAGATGAAAGGCTAAGTAGATGTACACGAATCCAAATGAAACGACAGTTGAAGGGGGCCTGTTATGCAAGGCCAGTCCTCCCTTGTATCGTCAGCAAGAAAATTTTCACGATCCATTGACTTGGTTTGTCTGTTCATCAATTGTTTGGGAAATAAAAAATTTTTAACCCAGGTAGCTCGTGTTGCAATGGCCACTTCGATTGGTCGCGCAGGTAGCCATGTTGGATGAGGGCCCAAATTGCCACCGTGAGCTTATAGGCCAGGATTCCCGAGAGATGGACCGACGAGAGGGTTGCATACGGCCAGTACTAGACCCTTCACACGAACAAATGGAGGGAGGGCACGGCGATTCAATTGCGCGTTGGAACTGGAGTTAGCGCCACACAACATTATTGGATTTATTCGAGACAGTGAAAGTGGCCAGGCGGAGGGCCAGGGCACCGAGTCATTGACGATGTGTCCAATTGCACGCAGGAAGCCCGACCCAGGGAACGGTTATACTCGACGGAAGGGCCCGAGTGTGCCTGAATATCACGGCCGTGTTCAACAGGTCCCGCGGCGGTCGCAGCAGGCTCGCTGCCTTCGGCTGTTCTCCGTACGTGGCATAACCGCAGTTGCTGGCCGCCGATCACTCCTGGTTTGCGCGTCCGGCTAGGCTGCATCCAATTGGTTCTCGCGGCCTGGGGTCGAACACAATCGTCGGCTACGGGATGTGCTATGTACTAATACGGGCAGATCCTGGGGAAACGACTTCCAGGCTTCGACCGATTCAGCTACACATCCGCGCAATTGCTCTCCCCGCTCGGCGTGCAATATCAACATTGTCCCCATCCATTCGAGTGATTTATTTCGCCGGCATCAGGAGTGGTGGCCGGGAATCTTATGGTTTTTATTAGATGAAACATGACGGCGTTGTCAGTACGGATGCAAATCCCCGGTCCACCTGTTGAAACGAGAACTGGGATGTAATAAATCTCCCAGCGGGACTGAATGGCCACATCGCAGTGCCCACTCAATTCGGTAACACTGGGGCAGAGAGCTAAACGCAACATACGCCAAAGCAAATGTAAATGCCATAACAAGCGAAAGAGGGGCAAAGATGGCTACAATCGACGATGAGATGTGGAGTGCTCACTAAACACGCTGTTGCTCCAGGACTCTCTCTATGCGCATAAACAAGACCTGCCGCTTCATCTTCAATCTCTTAAAGTTTTCCGCTATATAATCAAAATCATAATAAGAACCAGAGTCCATATACGCCAGCAATATATGGTTAGCAATTCGCTATTGTTCATAACTATTGTGCCTTAGTCCAGGGCATGCAGCAAATAGTCAATCGATCCCATGTCATGCACAATTCCATTCTAAGCAGGTGCTGCGTTTACCCGAGATCCATCCACGCTGATGGAGTATTACTATGGCAGATAACAGATTATTATATTACCTTTTCATTCCTCATTGTCCAGGTTGAGCAAGTGGTAATAAATGCACGTATTACGTCCTGCCTCGGCCGGATGATGGCCCCCGAAATCCATTGCGGCTTGCTCAGCTGAGACCTTACCCACGGTGTTCCCTCGCTGCGATGAGACGCTGGCTCGCCAAACTGCGACTTGGAGCGCCACCCTCGCAGGGCGGATGCCGCAATGCAGCCCGTGTGAAGTAAATGGCCCTTGATGGCCTAGGACCGGGTACTTGAGTGCCCGCCTGCTTTACTGCTGGCGCCCAAGTACCCAGGCACCAGGGCAGTGGATGGATGCATAAGCCGCAGTGCTAAGGTAGGTACCACAGATAACATGTGCTGACGAACATGGCCAGAACCTCAGTCAAGAAGATATTCCTCTTCCATTTTTCTTCCATGCCAAGACTCCAATTCCTCTCCACACATCAGTATACGCAGTCGTTGACCTGGCCAAAGAGGGACTTCGAACATTCATTGCCAATGGACATGCTACGCTCTGTTTCGTGATGTTCGCGTCACAGCATCATTCGTATCTTGAAAGTGGAAGCACCACTTTTATTTCTGGGTATGTAAGAAAGGTATCTTATTCCTCCAGTATTGGCCCATCGAAGTAAGTCCCACTACTCACTGAACAACACGCTTGTACACGCCCCTCCCCCCTGGTCGTCGCCCTTCCCCCTCCTCAGCCGGCTTTGGCAAGGTACATGCTTAGCGAGTCCGTTCTGCAAGACATCCCCAAGGTTGGTAAGGTTAGAGCACTTATCAGGCTACCTGCCGTCTAATTTCAGCGCTGTCTCCTTTCTTCCATGGCCTTCTACGGGCAGATAGTGCAATTGGCCGGCGCCAGTTTGTTCGGTGAGCACGCTTTACACACCTTGCCCCTCGACACCGCTTCATCCCATGGGGAGGACCCTACGTAGCAGGTTAGACGGGCCAGCGGCAGGGAAACGGGAGAGGGAGCCAGAGAGCGCGCTTCTGGGGCCATTCTGCTCCAGCATCAACCCATTTCGCCCACGCCTTATTAGCACGTAGTCAATCGCCCGCCAAGCCTGTCGTTCCCCCTCATTATTTTTGGGGCATGAACAACCCACACCGCGAGAGACCTCCAGCCGGGCCTTCACAAAAGGGAAATGGAAAAAGGCGATCTGCACATGAAAACCCGGGGAGGGTCCAGAAGGTGGTCTTGTGAGGCAACGACCGACCACTCCCCCAACTTTCTTCGATACGAAGCATTGGCGATAATACGCAAGTGACCTAGAAGCACCCGCGTGCGCCGCGGGCACAGGAACGAACGGAATACGGTTCAGTAATATTGCCAGGTACCTACCTCACCTGCGTATTGGCGGCATCATGTGGCCAAGCGTCGGATTGCGATTGTTGGAGGTAGGCAGGTACCTTGACCGGGGATGGAGTGTGACCTGGGCGCCTCCACAAGGGGGTGTGTGCGTGGGCAGCAGCTGGGGGGCTGAAGTAGGCAGTACCTGGGCACTTTGGGAACTCTGGCGCGGATGCAATAAATAAATCCGTCCGTCCCTTGCCAAACACCCAGAGGACAGCCTATGAGCCATTGCGCCGATGTCGGACAATTTTTCTGAGCTGGCGATGACTGGACAGGCACCTTTTGGGCGAGACAGCACTAAAATGGCCTAGCTGGCCTCCTATTTTACTAGGCTGTGATTATTAGGGACTGGTATCGAGCTAAATTCAGCTCTTTGGGTGTCACAGCATGAACTCGTGGATCTGATAAGTTGGTGCCAGGGTCGATAATTCTCGCGTGATTTCCTCATAATTTGTTGATATTGAAACATATTTAATTGTGTGGGATGGGGGTCGTTGACAAGTCATCGAGACGGTCAGAGCGGGACAGCATCCAATGCCATTGTTCACTGCCTGGTCCATCGTTTTAGCTCCTTGTCCCTACATTGGTGTATACACTTACATATGCAGTACTTGCCGAATGAATGGAGACGCTTTGCGGTGTATCTCGACGCTATGCCGTCTAATGCTGGCCCCTCTATGCAGGGAGCAAATGCAGGTATCAATTCCATTGTGTAAACAGCAGGTGTTATCTCGTTTGATCGTGACTCTCCCCGCATTCTGGAAATCATCCGACGTGCCTAGGGTAGGCCAGAACGAGATGATTCCAAAGCTTGCGCTATCGCGGTTCAGGCCGGTAACTTGCAGGAAACGGCAAGCCAGCCCGAACCAAAGCGATTCGCAGCCAATGTTTCATCAGCTGCTCCCTGTGTTCATGCCATTGATGGATAGTGGCATGAATGGATGTCTTCCCGGAGCAGCTATCGTCGGAGTATGAATATTATGTCCCTGGCTGAAACCGATATGAAATTAGTCCATCCAAACAATGCGGCTTCTCCCGGGAGATCAGCGATCAAACCCTGCATACTCGCCGGGAGTTCAAAGGCTCAAACATCACTTCCCGGTTTTTGGTATTTTGCGGTGACCTATACGGTGAGGTCCCCTGCTGGACATTGCATCGACCAACTGCCCAAGTCGGTTGTAGCAGCGTTCGCCTGCTAGTAATCTTAATAAATGTATTGAACACACATAGAATGCAGTATCATCCCAATACGTACTGAGCTCCCAGTCCCCTCAAATCTCCCATCAGATCAATGTTATATTCGGAGCATTCCATAGCGACACTCAGGCCTTGAGTTTGCAGACCAGGGTTCCAAGAACCAGCAATATATGCCGAACTATGATGAACAATCTACGGCTCTACGAGAAGAAACATCCGGCGGTGGTCTCGCTAAACCACAGAAATGGCGGGTTTGATAGCAGAAGAATAAGCGAGAGTTTACTCGAATAAACTGAGGCTTATAGACTAAGTCCTGATAATAGGATTTATAACTGATGTTATTGTTGGCCATGGCGCGACTACGCATATCAACCGATGTTATCGGATGCAATCACGGTAGCACTTAGGGAACCGAGAGGGTTGTACGAAGTCATAGGGCGACCTACCATTTTCCAGCGCTTCGATTATGGATAATCCCTCAAGTTGGGCCACTCCAGATATGCCTCCCATACCTGAAGAGCAATTGATTCAGCATTTCGAAATGCTTCTATCCCAACAAACCTTGAGCAGCCCTTGCATGCTAGTACTCCCACGCTAAATCGATGAGGTAACCAAAAGCGTATTCCTTACAAAAGAAAAAGACTCTATCAACTGATGGAGCCTTAAGAAGCCGCCGGGAAGAAGGACGATCTAGCCAGTGTTAGCTGATAGCCAAGCAGGTCCCCGTAACCCGCTAATCGCGCCCATCCCTTGTTTGTTATCTCTCGCATGACGGAAAAAGCAAGGAGTCTCGTGCGGTGCTGAGACAGCTGATCGTCAGGCGCATTGCGGCACCCCCTTCTTTGCTTTTTGCAATTCAATCGGCGTCTTTCTGCTTCCCGTCAACTTTAATTTTCCTTCCCGTTCCTATCAGACCTGTAGAGAACTTTTTTTTTTCCATTTCCATTCGTCGTCTGCTCTATAGAACACCATGCCGCAAAATCAGGACGTTTACGTTAGAGTTGGCCGAGGCGGCGCAGGCAACTTCCATTCCTCCAAGCCAAACCCCAACAAGGATGCAAACAAAGTACGTTCCCCTTGTCCGTCCTTCACCACCGAAGTTCGGAGGAGGCGTCTAATCCTCGGGTTTATTTGGATGCTTGGACTGGGATCAATCTCTAACCATCTTACCTGCAACAGGACCTCGAGGCAGCCAAACCGCAGCAGATCACCCCGCCGAGCCCGCCCCCTCCCTCGTCTCTCGCCCGTGCAGGCCGCGGCGGCGCAGGCAACTACGCCGACAGCAACGCCTCTTTCAAGAAGGAGCAGGAGCTGGCCGGGGAGACTGTGAATGCCGTCGCGGCCAGCGCAGCGGCGCACCCTCGCGGGGCCCTCCTGGGCGGTCGCGGCGGGGCTGGGAACTGGAAGACGGACGAGTCGACGGCGCGGAAGCTGGACGAGGAGCAGCGCATAGGCCTGGAGATGGAGAGGAAGGCCATCGAGGCGGTAAATGTCGAACTTAAGATGCCTGAGAAGGCGCACCACGCACCACTCACCACCAAATGAGAGTGATGAGGGTGAGAAGTTTGCTGTTGGTTGGCTGGGGGTGTGTGTGCCTCTTTTTTGCTTGTGATGCGGATCTGGTTCCGACGGCAGGCTCCGTCTCTCCTTGCGTTGGTCGCATCTGTGTAACTTCCTGTTTATTCACTATATTTGATACCCAAGATTCTAGACTTGAAACACAAAACGCTCACCACCAGATAGACCACATTCTGTGATATAATGCTTTCCTCTCGTTCGACTCTGAGCCCGCTGACCAACCGTCTATATCTACACGCCATAAATCATGCCCACATCGTTGCCCATTCGTGCTACATCTGCCTTCTCAAACATCTCCCACGCGGCATCCGAAAGCTCATCCTGTGCTCTCGCGCCCGGGGACTCAAAGAAATGGTATTCCGGCTCACAGACGGTTCCCGGCTCCGGGAGCGTCCCGTCCTGGAAGTATGCGCGGAGATACTTGGTTGTGCAGCTCGAAGGAGCGGAGGACGAGCAATGCTGGTGGAAGGGAATCGGTGTATGTTAGCCAATGCATCAACACTACGAAGTTCCCCTTTGGTACAACTTACTCCGTATGCATTCTGGGTCAGCACGACCGATTCAGGGAAGTGAGCAGAGTTGTTATAGGCGGACTCCAGGGGTGTGATACTGTCGTACACGTTGTTAACAAAAAGGATAGGATGACTCGTCTTGGTCTTCGTGTTCTCTGGTTTAGGAAAACATAATTGTTAGCATATTGCCCAGAACGCCGGTTGGAGCGTTGGTTATAGTCGTACCGTCAGGGGCAAAGTGCCATTTGGGCCGTATCGTCCTGCCGACGCAGGACATTTTGAAATACATGTTGGAGGCGCCAGCCCACTTGCTCACCCGGTGCAGCTTCTCTAGGAACTCGACAAACTGCTCAGGGGAGTCCTCCTCTGGCCTCGCATCGGAGCACGTAATAGCCGGGAAGGCATCCATCTCCATCGACGTCTCCTGGGGCTCGGTCGCGGGGATATCCGCTATGGCGCAAGCTTGCCCTACCAGCTTTCTTCTGTACCCGACCGAGGCATCGTAAAACGCCGCAGCGTCGCCACTTTCAATGGTCGAATAAAGCTGTGCGAGGAGTTGGGCACGCTTCAGAGGAGAGTATAGGATCGTACGGGTGATGACCTGGAGGATCGAATATGTGATAACTTGAGGCATCTCAGGCCCTGACTCCCTCACCCCAGCAGGGATGATGAGAGGATTCCTTTTTAACTTGGCAAGAATAGTATCGCGTCTTTCTCCCACAGCTTCAGGGCTCTCTGCCCAGAGTGAGCATACTTCGGCGCCGGCACCGTGACATGCCTTGTCGAAGGCGAGCAGAATCGAGTCGGCATCTTGAAAGAACTGGGACGAGTCCCCCTGGAACCAGTTTGTGTAATCCACATTTCCTATAATATCCGGATCAGTCGAACGGCCCATGTCTGTCTCGATCAAATACAGGCAATCACTTACCATCGCTCACCATCCTCTCGATCTGGTCTGGGTACATGGATGCAAATACACCGCCGAGGACGGAGCCATAGCTCATGCCCCAATACCTGAGCTTCTCGTGCCCACTTATATTCATGATCTCGAGCATATCCCGAGCATGATAGACGGTGCTCAGATGCTCAAAGATGCCCGTCTCGTTGGCCCCGCTCTCGCAAGCTCCCGAAAAGGCCATCGAATGCGCATAAGCATCGTAAACGAGCCCTGGTCTCTCATCAACAACGCCTGCATCTTGAACATTCCATATCAATCTTTTCTGGCTGTTCTTCCAACAGTCCACTCTTGGGGTCGAGACACCGACTGAAATCGAGAACAGGCAATTTTGATTAGCAACGGCCCTGACTGTGGGCTCTGCTGCAGGAAGCACTCACCACCTCGCGGATCCCAGCTGATGATATCCTAAATACAAAGTCTTAGAATTGTTTGTTAGACTGCCCGATTTGGAACTTACATGATTATCTCCGGCAACCATCTGAATAGCTTGACCGGTTCGAAGAACGGCTTCGATGCCTGAACCTCCAGGACCCTAACATATAAACCATTCTAGGTCAGCGCCAATGGGTGGAAGTAGAGGGAAAAAGACCTCTTATAGATGATATAATATCAACTTACCCCAGGATTTATGAAGAGCGGGGGAACAGGGTTATCCTTCGTTTTAGCAGCCAGCTTGATAACACCCAGCACAACTCGTTTCGTGTCCATTGGATTTTGCCAGTCCATCGGCACCTATATTGACAGTTAGGGCTGGAATAATACACGGAGTCATCAATGAATTACATCTAAACGGGCACACTCAAACTGGTCATTGTAGCAACGTTCCCAGTCGAGGCTGTTCTTAGGTATCACCTATATACCTCAAGGTTAGTAACTAGAAGAGGAAAGGAAAACGTTTCTACAAATCTAAGAGGGCAGAGTTGAATTACATCGCGCCAGTTCCACTCCTTTGGGGTCTTATCCCCAGCATCATGGTAGTGTGAAGAAGCTGTATTGCCGAGGCCTGGTCCGGCCAGGGGTTGTAATAAGCGAGCCGTATATAAGAGCCCAACCACTGTTAGCAGCGACAAAGCGAACCGTTGTATATGGGATCTGGGCGGCAAGGACCGAATTTCACTGATATGCCGGCCCTTCTCGTCCATCGCGATATAGGATAGCTGTTCACACAACCACCGCTGCGCTTGGTTGACCCAACACCTGAGGGAAAAGCAAACAAGACTGATTTTGGGGGCCTTAAATTAGTTGAATCAATGAGCCATTACATGTACGAGGCAGAAGTGTCAGAGGAGTAAAATAGATAAGGGTAGAAGCACACGACAGAGAAGCCAAGAAGGAGCCGAGGAAGGCTGGATGATGCAGTCCCCATCCCCTCCAACCAGAACAGCTAGGAATCACGCGAACACAGCAAAAGGGACCCTGGACTGGCTCCATGACCACATAGTCAAATAGGCGACCCCTGAATGGGCGCCTTGCATACACCACCCTCCTCACTGGCAGAAAGTCCCAAGTGCGACGAGTCTGAGTGAGTGAGAGACATTTGGCAAGTCAGGTCCGGGGCTCCGATAAGCCGGGGAGAGGGCTTGAGGGCGGCAGTAGCACATATTGGGCTTAGCGGCAGTCATTCAGGTGCGCTGAAGTGACCACGAGATAAGCGTCCGGTCGCCTGCAGCAGCTAGTCCCCCCCCTGTGGCCGAGTCAGGTCTGGTGGGTGATGCGCTGTCTGAATGATCGGCAGTGCGGTCTGGTCCATGTCCATCAAGGCCGATAGGGAAAGGAAACCAAGTGAAGAAGGTCGTTAGCATTAAGTAGCAGAAAAAAAATCGTATCTATCCTCCAAAACGAGCCGCTTCTGCCCGCCAGGGATCCAACATGCGCCGTATTCAAAGCAATGACATGCCGACCATGTAATTTACCACCGGCTTGAAAAAAGAAAACATCACTCGCTTGATCCACAGCAAATAGGACCCTCCCAAATTGCCAGCGCAATCATCCCGGTGCCTGATCATTATCCGAGTTCATAGGATATCGATAGCCACCTCCTCCGTAGAACATTCCGCCGAACCTCAGAGTCGTGACCCGTGCCCATAATGCCACCTCCAGCCTCATTGGCAACCGCGGAAACGACCATTTCAAATATCTCGGTCTCGGCGGGAAACCTGAACAAGGGCGTCGAGAACGTCGTCAATGTCGCGGTCCTCAAGGTCTCGTCCCATCAGAGCGATGAAATCCTTGAAACCGAACTTCATGTTGTCCATCAGCTTCTCGTCGCCCCTGCGACGGCTGCGGGTCTCCAGATCCCGTCGCTGGATGAGGTTTTCGTATAGCATGTCGACGTCGCGGGCCTCGGGGATGCTGTCGCTGGCAACTTCGGCCCTCGATTCGAGTTCGCGTAGATTGGTCGGGGCCGCGAGAGCCCGTCCGGCCACCGCCAAAACCACCAGGGCTGCGGAGAGGGAGAGATGCTGGAAAGCAACCATTTTGAATGAATAGATGTCGATTAAATGCTGGCCGGCAGCGTATTGGTAATGAAGCGAAATGTAAGAACAAAAGAAAAAACGGTAAGGAAACAGAGACCAGCTCTCAAAGTTGTGATGCTACTTCTTCAGTGTTGAGTCGCAAGAAAAGGCCAAGACAAGATTCTTCAAGCTGGGCGGGAAGATCGCCCATATAAGGCCATATGGCCCATGGCCACCACTATCCAGGTTGTCGGGGTTGAACATGGGTTCGCATTGCACTTACGTGTGGGACTCCGGATTTCGTAGGAGTCGTGGCATGGGTTTACTACTTTTGGGCATGGATCAAGCTTCATCTGACCTACTGCTTATAATTTTAGAAAGGCATTCCCGGCTCACAATGCTGTCATAGTTTAAATCTTCAGATATCTTGTAGCAAGTAGGGAAACTCATTCAAGCTTCAGCGTCATGGCGATTGGGGATATCAGTGACAACTAAATGTTCCAACCCAACTTATATGCGCATCTATCACCAAGCATTTGTTCTTTCAGCCTTGAAAGGTGACGTAGCTGGGCCGTTCACACAAGGAGCCATTAGATAATATGCCACTAGACAGAAATATGCACAAAATGGGGCACACCGGAAAAATACCGGCTAGCCCGTCTTCCCGGGCTTAGCCGACATCGCAAAACTTCTTTTGCCTTCGCCGGTGATAGTATTGCGGGCTGTAGGCAATCAACTATTGCACTCAACCAACGAGCACAGCCTATACCACTCCGTTCCCCCCCAATCGCACATTTATATTTTATCATCATGGCTTCAGTCATGGCTTGGGGCGCCGGCGCTGCCGTTGCTGCCTTCCTGGTAAGCCCACCTGGGTAGATGAACAAGGGCCTCCACGATCTAACATTCAATCCTTTCTTAGGGACGCGCTGGTCTTGTCGCCTGGCGACGCTCGCGCGGAGGTGTCGGCGCAATGGGGAAGGCCTTTTACAAGGGCGGATTCGAACCCAAGATGACCAAGAAGGAGGCGTCATTGATCCTGTCTCTCAAGTATGTTTGCCCCTCTGCATTATCTTCCTCATGGCATTCACTAACACGTTTGACCAGCGAGCGCAGCATCACAAAGGACAAGGTCCGCAAGGCCCACCGAACAATCATGCTTCTGAATCACCCCGATCGAGGCGGCAGCCCCTACCTGGCCACCAAGGTCAACGAAGCAAAAGAACTGTTGGACAAACAGCACTGATACGGGCTGGGCGGGGAGCAAAAAGACATATTATCCACACCGCTTACGAGAACTTGTATACATATAAACGCTGTTTCACCAACAAAGCAATGGGGATTCCGGAATAGTGGGCGGTAGGATACTGTACATGTACAAATAATAATGAGTTTCATAGCGATGGCGTTGATCTGGTTGGTGCGAGAGCTATCCGAGGCGAAGACCGGCTCTTCGAATACACGCCAATGGGCTAATCTAGAAGTTGAAAGGAAAAAAGATCTAAGACAGGCTCACATATGGAGCCCATTCTCTCCTCAAGTCTCTGTCTGCAATCTATGCGCCACTACATCTCTACCATTGGGACCCCGGCCTCTGTAGCGACCTCCGCAGTTTCTTCCGCGGGACTCTCTGATTCCCGGGCGAACATCTCCGGCAGATATTCCTCTCCCTTCTCCTTCGCAGCTTGCTTGCGTGTATTCTCGATGGCGAGTCCAACCGAAGCACGCAGGGTGAACACTGCGTCGTTGCCAGCATTGTGTAGGTTCTTGCTTGAAATGCCAAGGTCCGATAGAACTGCGCTGAGACCACGACCACAGTCGAGCTCTCGCAAGACCTGGTGAAGGACCTGGCTGTCGATCGTCTGTTTGATGGAACCAATGCTGGCTAGATCGATGCCGAGATTGAAGAGGTACCGTATGTCTTGATGGACATCATGTCCCACCAGGGCAATGCTGCGGCCGCCTTCAATGTAGGGATTGAGGATCGTGAGAATCGCCTCCTTTGTCTCTGACTTGGTAGGGAACGTGCTCTCTCTGCAGTGTAGTTAGTATAGGACTGCACCATGACAAAAACCCCTTGGTGGGGATTACACTTACCCAAAGTTGAAAGCATCAGGGCACCCTTGGACGTAGTCACGGTTGACCAGCGCCGACAACTCCCTGACTCGGAGATGGTAGGCCTTGATCAATGGCCACCATTCCTGGCCAGCGGGTCCAGGTGCGGTCTTCGCGATGTCCCTTGTATCCAAGATTGCGATGCCAATCTCGGAGATGGGGTTCGGTGGCCTCTCAATAGCCTCAACATCAAAGCAGACGAGAACGAAGTCTTCAGCAACACCGTCGGGAGAAGCAACCCCCAGCAGTTTCTGGGCATCTGCAACCATCTGTTTTCGTTGAAGTTTCTTCCGCTGCGACTTTTGATTATTCTTGCCGCGGTTGTCTTTCTTGGGGACGCGCTCCACCAGGCTCACAGTCTCTAGGAACAGCTTCTGCGCAATAGGCGTGGCCGATTTGAAGAGCTGGGCATCATCATCGCTGATGGCGGGCAGTTCCTCGAGAGAGAGAACTTTTTGGTCTCGGGATCGTTGGAAGTAGCGTGGTCTGGGCGTCTCGTTTCGGAACGTAATGAAGAACTTGTCCGTGCTGATGCCTCCTGGAATCGCCAATGAGATGCCCAGCTCTTGGTTGACCATGTCAAGGAAATCTTGGAACTGTGCCGTTGGCACGAGCAGGCTTGGCTCGTTTCTAGGCTTTGTAGGGTTGTGGATGCAGAAACTGCTCTGGTTAGAAACGAACCGAGAAGAAGAGAAGGCACCAAGACAGAGCCGCGGAGTAGACTTACAAATCCCACACTCTTCCTTCAGTTATCTTCGCCCAAAATGGAGCTGCCTGGCATACTGTTATTATTGCTCACAGATCAAAGGTCCTTGGTGATTCATCTTGAACTTACATGTGGACGGTTAGTTTTGCCGATGAAGAGTTCCCCGTAAGTGGTGACCACTTTCCAGGGAACAAACGGGAAATCCGCATCCAAGGGCTCGCCAAGTTGGTAGTTTTGGCAGTCGAATGCTCCAGCAGTGCTCGCACGTGGTCCAACGTCATCGTTGATGAACAAACGAGGAGCGCTACCTTTGGGTTTGGGAATCTCAGCAGCAGATTGTGCAATGTCATTTGAAGGAGGCTCATTGAGATCCTTTTCCTCTGGATGGGACTCGGGCTCTGGCTCTCGAAGTGTGAAAGATTTCCCAAAGAGCTTCGATAAAACCTCGAGTCTTCTAGAAATGTCCATTGTCTCAATCACGGGAGGGCACTTGGCTTCTTGGGTGATGATTGAGGAGAGCGCCGTAGGTGAAACGAGTGAGTGACGAGAAGAAAGTAGCCCAGCGAGCTATATGGTGAGTAGAGAAAGGCGGGCACGGTTCCTTTTCGTGTCCTAAAGTACTGAGAATCAGCACAAGAACAAAGGTGCAAGAGGGGAGAGAGAATGGCGTGGGTTTGATGCCTGAGGAAGAGCAGGTGTGCGCGTTCCGTTGCTCTTGTACGCCAACAGCCGGCAGGTACAAAACCAACACAAGGCCTGGGCCCTGTCCACTCCCGAAATTGATACGATCAGGCGTTCCTTAATTTCAAGTCTTTATTAAACGCCGGGATGTTGCATTCGGAAGAGTATTTCTTCTTTAGTGGTCAACGAACTAGCTGATCGCATTTTCCAAGGTACCATCTCAATATACTTTTTACATGCATAGTGTTTGCCTCCCACTTCCGACGGGAAATATACGATGCCAACACCCGAGATCATTCGGCATTATCTCATTCCAATCATAAAAGCGAGCGAAGATACTTGTCTTGCTTGTTTGTAGGGTGCCTGCATATTCCCGCCCGTGCTATCTTTGTTTGTAGAACTACAGCGCGGTTAGCAAACCTTTGTCTCAATGCAAGGGGGCGGGTGGCTGCTTTCGGCTTACCTGGTCTGCATCATCTAAAGTGACATCAGATGTATCTGCTTGGGTCTTGTCAATCAACCCGAGTTTTCCATAGCGAATCTTGAACCAGAAATCTCTTCTGTCACCACCTAGAGTTCCCGAGAGCAATGCCTTCTTGAAATTGCGGATAAACGAGTTGAAGAATTTCGGCTCCTCGATGTTGATCAACTCTTCTCGCATTACGCCAATGCATTCCATTGCTTGGTCATACTTGCTGTCTCCAAAGCTTTCCGTCACAAGAGAGCGGATGATGTCTCCCATTTGCTTCGCGGCATCTTCGATTTCGCTCTCCGATTCAGTTGTTCCGATTGCATTCTTGAAGTCTGGAACTGGATTTTCAGGGCTGATTGTGCCCTTGTCATCGCCCAAGAGAGCATCCACATCCAAGCCAGAAATGGGCTTGACTGCGTCTCTTCGTCGCTTACCCTTCGCCTTAGGCGGTACTAGATAGGATTGTTAGCAAGAAATGTGTGAATTTATTGGAGGCGTTTCGAGCTTGCCTTTCTTGACGTCAGAAGCCTCAATCAAAGCCTCAATCGCGTCTTTATTCTTCGCTAGGAGGTCTTTAGGGGGAGAAGAGAATTGTAGTAAGATTGGTGGAATGTTCGGCACAGAGCCGTCTGGATGTATCGCCCTGTTCTTCACGGCATGATTGATACGATGGATCGACGGATTGTAAGACTCCTCGATTGGGGCATACTCGGACGGTTCCCTAGACCGGTTGTTAGCATTATGGGTCATTGGGAAGGGACTCGTAGGCGGCTAATCTCACCCGTCATCGTCAACCCCATAGGTCGAGATGTCCATCGCATCAACATAATCGCTCATGGCCAAGTTGAGGTCGTCTGAAGGCAGGAACCGATGTTCGCTTTTTAGCGTCTGTCCAGTAATAGTAACAACCCTGTCTAATGGTGGAAATTGATAGCTGCGGATGTCTTCGGCGAAAGGTAACGGTACGTCATAGAGACACTCCAGACCTGGCTCAACGTGTGGTGCCAATAGGACCAACTGAGGGTCCTTACCATCCTTGGTAACAAGACGTGCGACGGCATATGACTCAACTTCGTTGAGTGCCCATACGAGGGAAGAAAGCGCTAATTCGGACTTCTCATCAAACTTACGAGCGTGGGTAACGCATACCTCGCCCATATTGAGAAACAATTCATACTGGGAGTAGGGTGGTCAGCTGCCAGGAAACCCTCAGGATGAAGATTATGCTAGATTTACCTTGTTCCACGGGATGAAGCCAATGATTGTGAAGCTCTTCACAGACTCGAGCTTCGTGATATTGTGTTCGGACTCGCTGATGTGGACTGCTGTTCTGCCATACTCGAAGCCCTTGGCGAGGGATTCGAATTCTACATCTCGCTTTCCGCCTGGCGCATCCGCATCATTCACTTTGTATGATCGGTTCTGCTTGACGGCAGAAAATTCAATACCTTCCATATCACCGCCGTCGACAGTTTCAGTGGATTGTGACCCGCCCAGTTCTGGCTTGACCACAACTGTGCTGGCCGCCAAAGGGCGAGCCAGGTGCGTCTTGAAGTATCTCTCGACATTGATGTTCATGGCTGCTGGGAATTTTTCTGGATCTCCGAGAGTAAGGGAGCCGTCGTAGGTCTTATACGGCTTAACAGATTTGACTCTGGGTGTGTCGAGCTGGTCAATGGCCTCGCCGATGGAAGCAAAGACGCCATCAGTACAAGCATTGGCCAACGTTTTTAATGTTTGCTCGTTTTCAGCCTAATAGGAATCTTGTTAGACTACGTTGGCATGATTGCTTGGGCTTTGAACAACACCTTTTGGGGAGGCTTGTCTTCCTCTTTAACACCGTACTCTTCATCGTCAAAGTCCACACCCCTAGCAGGGGCAATGTTAGCAGGGGTAGCTATGGTCAAAGGCGCATTTGACTCACAAAATTGTTAGTTGGATGTTGGAGTCGTTAATCTTTTTGGCGATATCCTCAACGTCGTCGGCATCCATTGCCCCCTGTCCATCTGTGACCAGGTATATCTTCCGGGTCCATTTAAGCTTCTTGGTAAATGTTGCCATCATGTCGACAGCGACAACAATAGCAGAAATTGCATCGCCCGTCGAGGTGGTGCTTGGCCCAATGGAAGACTGCAGATCTCGCAGAGCAGTCATGCCCATTGGGCCAAGTTCCTGCAGCACGGAGATATTCTCGTAACCTTCATCCTCCTGCAACTTGTTATTGGTCTCATCCGTGCGCAGCCCCACGACACCAACACACAGCGTCTTGCGATTTGCGGAAACCGTGTCTGTGATTTTGTCCCACACGTATCGCATACTCCAGTCTAGGTCTGATTCTGAGCGTCCATGATTGCTCTGTGCCATGGACGAGCCCAGGTCAATGATGAAGATGCTGGCCTCTTTTTCAGCCATTGTAGCTGGTATTGATCAATTGAAAAAGCAATCGCAGAAGGATGACAATTTGTGAAGAGGAGAAAGCCACTCAGAAGGATGATAATGGGATTATAAAGGGAGATCCTGGCGCATGCTCACAGCCGATGGCGCGCTTGCAGCTGACGTTTAGGCAGAAGTTGAACCCACAACCAGGTGCCTTGCAGGGTCACATCCCGACACGGTTGTAACGCGACATCACGTGACAAGATCGTGGAAACCGCCTGATCATCAATGATGTCAATTGGGGATGCCGGCTCCCCCGACTTCACTCCTCAATTCCTCAGCTCAATTCGAACACTACTGATCAGATTATTGATTTGAGAACCGTCACAATGGCAGGCTCTATCCTCTTCTCGGCGGCGCCGTACCATATAATAGCGTAAGCGTTGCTGACCGCAAAGCCAGTCAGAGCAACCCAATTGCTAATGCAGCCTCGGCAGATATGGCACCCTGCTAGGCACATCCTTCTGGCATGTAAGTCTAATTAAATTTGATCTTTATGTCGATGCGTATGCTTACCAAACGGTAGTCCTTCATTGTCGGGCCAGTTATGTTCAAGACCGTTGAGCGGCCTGTATTCTCGGCTGTCCAGAGCGGACTTTTCCCAACCTACTTTGGTCTGCAGACTGCAATCCCTGTTGTGCTGGCTTTGACTTTTCCTGGAAATACCCTTCTGGGCATTTCAACTGGAGTCTCGGGCCTTCTGGATGAATCGCACCGCCTTGGATCGTTACTCCCAATCACTACTGCCTTCCTCTCGGGTTTTGTCAACTTTGTTGTCTTGCTTCCTACAGTGAACAAAGTTATGAAGCAACGTCAAGGCCAAGGTATGATACCTTCCACATTGATCTTTATTCTAGCACAGGGCCAAAAAGACTAACTGGATTCAATAGCCAAGCGTGATGGGAAGGAATGGTACGCCGAAGGTCCTCACTCTGAGGAGATGCGAGCTCTCACCAAGAAGTTTGGCATGCTTCATGGGATCTCCTCTCTTCTTAACCTCACAACTTTCTTGTCCGCGCTGGTCTACGGCTTTACTCTGGGATCTCGCATCCAGCCCCTGGCTGAATGAGTCATGTAAGATATGATTTAACATGTAAACGTTTGGATTGTCTGTTTTGAATCTCGTTACAACTCAATCTCCATACTCTCAATGTTAAACCATGATCACCTCCCTACCTCCCTACCTCCCTTCGTTTGAGTGAGAAAAGAAAAGAAGAGAAAAACTCCATGAACCAATGAACGTTGAACATAACAAACGATGCGTGTGCAAATAGCCTCGCAATGCAGGGAAGGAGAAACCGAGGGAAGGAGGGAACGCCAAGTTGGTCGGCAACGAGGTCTCTCTCGCGTGTGCCCTTCCAACTGACCGGTGGGTGAGGTGGGGGGCAAAGGTGCTCTCGCCAGCAAGTGGCTGTCGATTTAACGTAGAGTGGAGTGGGAAAAGTGACGAGTGTTCGGGGTATGTTCTCCTCGAAATCAGCGGCTCTGCATCTTCTGATGCGATGCAAGGAGCTTAGCCTTGATGGCATCGAGGTCTTGTTTTGCTGTGTTGGCGAGGTTGAGGCTGATCTGTCGAGCTCTCTGCTGCTGGCTTCTTGCTCGATTGGCTTCCATCTGTCCAGAAATGGTCCATCGACCAGGTTGGCGTCCGAGAGCTTCGCCGATGTCAAGATCACCTTCGGGCTTTGGGAAGTCGCGCATGAGGGCAGGAAGGTGCTGGTTGGGGTCTTTCTTCAGATCATCCGTGTTGACCTTAACTTCCTCGAGGTCGGGAGTGGAGGGGGAGGATGAGGATGAGCTGGGGGTGGAGGTAGGAGTGGGTGAAAAGTAGCTTTGCTTGTCACTCATTGTGTCTTGCATTCTTTCGTCTTCTTGTTTCTTCTCGGGAGGGATGATTTTGTTGTGAATTTGAGGTTTGGGCACTGTTGAGTTGAAGTTTCTGAAGAGGTTGTCGCGTTGAAAAAAATAAAAGGCGAGGGCACGTCGTTCTCAGTTTTTAGGGCCCTCGCTGCCTTTCACTGCCTCTCCTCTCACTGGCTTCTACCTACGTAGGGAACGCTACGAAGCTCAACACACATTCACAATCTGGTCTCATGTTTCGGATGATAAGATTCTTCGGTATCTCATTTGTAGGAGATTGATGTGAAATATCATTCTTTACTATTTTGTATTCTCTCCTCCCTCGGTCTCTTCTCTTCTCAGGAGACCGGGCTGCTCTTTCTCTGAGCCGCTAGTATGCTACAGAAGAATGTTCGTCGAGCCCAGTGAAAAGCAGTTGATTTTATGAAACTTGAATGATAGGCTCATTTTAACCCAATGACTCGACCATGACTTGTTTCAATGGTAACAAACACGTTCGTTCAAGTACAGCGGTGCTGAATTTCAATTACTGCTCAGCAAAAATCCCTACCCTACAGTTATGGCCAAGGAATGCCAACAACAGTCACCATCAAACTCTATTCCTGGAGCTTTTTGTTCATTAACTCACATGATTTATAAAAGAGAGAAAAATACATATTCCATGATCAAAAGGAACAAAAAGGGGGTTGCTAACGAATCAGTAACCAATGTTGCTGTGGCTAGTGTAGAACTGGGCGGGACGTGACTGACTAATCGCCATGGTCATGAATCGGTTGCATTACATGAACATCTGGCAAGAACTGCTTGAAATCTCACCATTGTCAGCATTTTTTATCATCGCTTTCTAAACCTAAGACTCATTTGTGAATATTTCTCAATTTGAGTTAAAAAGATGGCAGCCAAGCCCCAATACCTTACTGGCAATATCGCCGCCATTAATGAATTCATCGACGAATTTGATGTGAGCGATTTGTTGTGACTGAATGGCGATGTTTTCATCTGACACTCAACCCCTTTTTAGGTTTTTCTGCTAGATTGCGACGGTGAGATACACCGGTCATGTGTGATGCATTGAAAAGAAGCTCATTGAAATTAGGCGTACTGTGGTCTGGTGACCATGTCTTTGAGGGTATTCCCGAGACTATCAAGCTCCTCCAGTCAAAAGGTATTCAGCCAGCCCGCCGATTGAGGGCTAATTTGCAGAAAGTAACATTGGCTGGACCGCAGGAAAAAGAACCGTCTTCGTGACAAACAACTCTACTAAATCACGAGAAGAGTATCTCAAGAAGCTCACTAAACTCAACATCCCAAGCACGGTCGAGGATATCTTCGGCTCAGCATACTCGGCGTCCATTTACATTTCCCGCATCCTCAAGCTGCCTCCTGGAAAGAGCAAGGTTTTCGTCATCGGAGAGCTTGGTATCGAGAAGGAGTTAGACAGTGAGAACGTGCCGCACATTGGCGGGACGGATCCCGAGCTCAGAAGAGACATCACCCCTGCCGACTTTGAGGGCCTGGCCAATGGCTCCCTGCTGGACCCGGAGGTTGGTGTTGTGCTGGCCGGTTTGGATTTCCACTTCAACTACCTCAAGATGGCCCACGGCTTTCATTATCTGAAGCGAGGCGCCAAGTTCTTAGCGACCAATCTTGACTCTACGCTGCCCATGCATCACGACTTTTTCCTTGGCGCTGGGTCGTCAATGGCACCTCTGGTATCGGCCTGGGGACAGCCCCCCCTCGCGCTCGGAAAGCCCAGCCAGGCCATGCTCGATGCTGTCGAGGGCAAGTTCCAGCTGGACCGGTCTAGGACGTGCATGATTGGAGACAGATTGAATACTGACATCAAGTTTGGAGTTGACGGGAAGCTGGGTGGCACTCTTCATGTACAAACTGGCGTTGACAAGAAGGAGGCCTGGGAGAAGGAGGACGCCATTGCCGTCCCTCGGTTTTACGTTGAGAAGTTGAGCGATCTGCTCCTTGCCAAGGAGTAAACTCTATTATGCATATTGATTTTCTAGAAGAAACAAATAGACCCTTGATAGAGAGATAGAGCCGCTCTTCCTACTCGATGAGGTTGAGAAGAGTGGAGTTTGATAGACAACTCTGTGGTGTCTCTGCAGAAATTGACAGTATTACCTTTGCCATTACATCAATTCTGCGGTGCATTTCCTTTACTTTGAAGACTGCCCTGGGTCCAGATATAACGCGGGACGGTTATTTTTGTTTCTGGGTTTCCTTTTGAGTGATTTTGGCCACATTCTTGGGGGGTTTGTAGCCGCCAAGTGAAGTGGGAATGAACATGCCGACCTGCTTCTGGTACTCTGAATATTCCGGATACTTTCCAGTTGTGATGGCCTCCGTGAGCCAAGTTGACCCTTGGAAAAGTAGCACTAGAGCGCCAGCCCCGATTCCAGTCCAGCTGTAGACGTTGTTGGTCGCGTAACAGCTCCACTGGTAGAGAACGAGCCAGATGCTCTGCTCCGCAAAGAAATTGGGGTGCCTGCTGTATGCAAACAAGCCCGATGTGAGAAAACCACGATCAAGGTCAGATCGACTGAACCCTTGGGGTACCTTGGCATCCTTTAGATACTTGTGCTTGGCGGTTTGATACGCTTGATTAAGTAGTCCCGTTAGCGACCTCGACTGGGTAAGGAGGGATGAACGAATTGAATTGTTCCGGGTACATACTCCACATCTGGCCGTCACTGACGAATTCACTGACGACGAGCAAGACCTCTGCAGCGAAGTACAATACATCTGGTGTTGTGATAGATGGTTCGAACTGGGTGGAAAGCAGAATGGCATACGCAGGTATGCATGAGAAAGAGAATAGAAGGACACTCTGAATGAAAGAAATGAAGGTGATATTGAATATGATCCATACGGGTCGAGGGAGATATTTCTGAACAATGGCCCTGGTGTAAACAAATTAGCTGGGCGAGTTTCATTTGGTTTCGTTGTGAGACAGCCTACCATCGATAGTCCTCCGAGCCAACGGTGTAACCTCCCTTGCGCCAATAGTTGAAGGTCAAGCGCGCCTATGAAAACGTTTTGTTAGTACAATGACGACCTTAGATGAAGATAACATCTCCGTGGTGTCCTTACGCTCCAAAGTGACGTGAATACGGCAATAAGGTCAATGCGGGAGTGGGGGAGGCCAGCTAGCCGTGCCCACAAGGCGAGGTGGACAACGTAGAGGTTGGGTAGGATACTCCACAACCGATCAACCTGGGAGTAGTTTTTGTTTAACTCGGAGACGATGAAAAAGGCGACGCTAAAAGCAA
This sequence comes from Clonostachys rosea, assembly GCA_026958235.1. NCBI lineage: Eukaryota > Fungi > Ascomycota > Sordariomycetes > Hypocreales > Bionectriaceae > Clonostachys > Clonostachys rosea. The sequence goes on from CP110204.1 coordinate 7,129,143, forward strand.
CTGAGGCTGCAAATGCAGAAACAAGGGGGTTTGTCTCAACATAGAGTTGAGCGAGGCCGTCGGTATTGTTCAGTAAGTTGGACGGAAGTCCCACGAGCTGCGGAATGAACGGCTCGACAGTTTTCGCATAATCCCCGCACTCGCTGATTGTCTGAAGAGTAGGTAGAGCCATCTTTCGTTTGCAGTATTCTATGATATTTTTTGAAATGTTCGAGGGAGCTGTTGAGAAGCAGAGAAAACCAAGTAATCTAGCCTTTATGTTATCCCTCAAGGTTACCGTATGAAGGTGTTTGCGATGGGGAATAGGCGTCATAGATTTAGGCACTCAGCGGCTAGCGGGTCGCTAAATTTACCCGAGGCAGGGCGCTGATACAGCGATAGACCCACTACGTTATCGTTGATGTCCAGTATAAATCGGCGTGTTACCACTCTTAGTCGGCCTGACCGCCTTCCCGGATGGGGCTTCCACAGAACGCGTCTGGTGGGGATCCTTCACGGAAGAGAAAGTCGCGACTGCAAAAATTAGCACACTTGCCGTTTCCTCAGGTGCAGCAAGCTTTGACTAAGGTACGGTGGGCTGGTAGGAATGGAACGGGACATTCTCTGCCATACGCTCACACACACTTTCGAGAGCATCTGGTGGCTCTGCACTGCAATGATCCAATCCTGATGGCGATCATGAATGACCTTCTAGAACGTAGCCCCATACCGACACAAAAGTCTGTTGCCTTCTCTAGGCGATTCCTTCCCAATGAGCACGACCATCGAGTCATCCCTGCGGTTCATCTTGAAAACATTTTAGAAAGTGTCTGGACATCCAGTGTTTCAAAGCCATGAAGGTTCTTTGCGTGGCTGAGAAGCCTTCCATCTCCAAGGCTGTAGCAGGCCATCTCTCAGGTGGTGGCTTTCAGACCGTAAGTTCATTGCCTATCTAGCACAGATTTCCCTACCATTCTCAACTATCGTATAAGCACAACTGTTGCATGAGGCTGGAGATTCTAATAGATGGGTATAGCGCAATACTCGGAATCAGTACATCAAAAACTACACGTTTAACTTTGATTTTGGGCAGTCTTGGGGTCAGTGTGATGTCAATATGACATGTGTGACTGGGCATTTGACACAAGCCGAGTTTACCAGCGAGTTCCGAAACTGGAGTTTCCCACCTCCAGAAGCATTATTTGATGCGCCGATAGTCACAAATGTCGTGGATGTTCGTCCCTCCTGAAGCACCACGGCCAATTATGGCATCTCCGCCATGCAGCTAGCTAACGCATGGGCAGGACAAGAAAGCGATAGCACAAAATATTGCAGACCAGGCGAGATGGTCCCAACTTCTTGTGATATGGACGGATTGTGATCGTGAAGGCGAGCATATTGGGAATGAGATTGTCGAAGCTGCATACAAGGGGAATGCCAATATTCCCGTAAAACGGGCCAAGTTCAGCAACATTGAACGCGCGTATGAGCGAAGCCTCCCGGACTTTCTTGTGGAGTGAGTGAAGCTAACGGGTGGTTTGTGATATAGTCATGTCATATCTGCAGCAAAACGTCTCGTTGACCTGGACGAGAAGCAGGTGAGCGCCGTGGCTGCCCGTATTGAGCTGGATCTACGCATTGGATACGCCTTTACACGATTCATCACCAACAACCTTAGACCTCTTCGTGGGCCCATGGAGAACCTGGTTATCAGCTACGGTAAATTCCCAAGAACAGACGACAATGGACTTTCCCACAACTGACCAATCTATTGTCCAGGTTCATGCCAGTTCCCAACGCTGGGATTCGTGGTAGACCGGTATTTTCGAGTCAAAAACTTCGTGCCTGAAACCTTCTGGGGCATCAAGTTAACACATTTGAGAGAAGGCAAAACGATCAACTTCAACTGGGCCAGACATCGGCTTTTCGATCGTATGGCCGTTGTCATCTTGTACGAGAAATGTCTGGCAGCGAAAAAAGCCAAGGTGACCAAGGTTCAGAAAAAACCGACCAAGAAGTACAAGCCGCTGCCTTTGACGACGGTTGAGCTTCAGAAAGCAGCGACGGCGTTACTCCGAATGAGTGGTCAACAAGCAATGACTCTGGCGGAGGGCCTGTACAACAAGGGGTTTATAAGCTACCCTCGAACCGAGACTGATCGGTTCGATCGTGGGATGAATTTGAAAGCCCTCGTTGAGAAGCAGACGCCTGACTCCCGATGGGGTAACTATGCTCGTGGATTGTGCGATGGTGGTTTCCAACAACCTAGGGAGGGTAAACATGATGATAAAGCCCACCCTCCAATTCACCCCATTACATATGCCGCCCCGACTGTTTTGAGTCAAGATGAAGGCCGGATATACGAATATGTGGTGCGTCGGTTTCTTGCATGCTGCTCCGATGATGCCAAAGGCGAAGCCAGCGACGTTGAGCTTCAATACGGGGACGAGCTATTTAGTGCACATGGCGTCATTGTTTCGGAAAGGAACTATCTTGAGGTGTTCATCTACGAGAAATGGGATAACACGATTGAAATGCCCAAATTTACAGTGGGTGAGCAATTTGAGCCGACCGAGGCTATGATGACGGATGGCAAGACGTCACCACCCAGCTATCTCACCGAGGCCGACCTGATAGCCTTGATGGACGCGAACGGTATTGGAACAGATGCTACAATGGCGGAACATATTCAAAAGATCCAAGATCGAGAGTACGTGGCTACCGTAGATCGAGGTGGTCAGCCAGCTGGCGATCCCGAGCAGAATGATAACGAGCCGGCACCGGCTTCTAGAGGCCGAGGTCGCGGAAGAGGGGGCCGTGGGGGTGGGCGAGGTCGCGGAGGTTCTGGCACGACAACAGGACGCAGAGGGATAAAGCTGTTTGTGCCTACTCAGCTGGGCGTCGCCCTAATCCTGGGATTTGATCGGATGAACTTCGAGACAAGTCTTGGCAAGCCATTCCTGCGGAAAGAAATGGAATTGAAGATGAAGGCCATATGCGATGGTCACACCACAAAGGATGTTGTGCTTCGCGAAAGCATTGCGCAGTATCGCCACGTATACATGGAGTCGCAGCAGAAGCTGCATGTCTTGAAATCAGTGAGTTTAGCGCCCTGCGATGAGCGGCACCACCCACCCATAGCGACAACCACTGACAATGGAGGGTAGGCATGTAGAGAGTTCGTATTTGGCCAACCGGGAAGTTGAGCGTGCGGCTCCTACCCTCCAGTGAGGGTATTTTCTGCTTGATGGTCTCGCATCTATGGGGCCATGACCTTGCATAGCCGCAGGATGGCAGCTTTCTCCAGTCCCGTGGTGGCTCTACGCATTTCAATGTACACCATTGTATACCGGCCGGCCGGCGAGTGTTGCCCACCCAACAGACTGTCTAGGCACGAAGACGGCCCCTGGTTCGGCTACGCATTGGGCTATCTGCATGGATGTAACCCTCAGCAGGTGGCAAGCGAGCCTGGGGAGATCTCAAACAGACGTCCCTCTACTTCTCCTCAAGCTTGTGACGGCGAGTTTATTGATGGCAATACACTCGAAGAAACTTTGTTGGGGCAGATGAAATTCCTCATCGGGTTTGTTTGGGCTTCTCAACAGGATACTTCCCCGAACGCGGGAGCCTAGATATGGTGATAGGATGACGGCAAGGCCACATGACTGGCTTCAATTCGCGGCTAAGGTTGGAAAGCTAGGTGTGGCGTAGTACCTGGCCTGGATTTCGGACTTTCAGAATACCTGACGACAATTTCCAGGTTGAGGAGGGGGTTGGAATACAAAGTGTGGACCAGCCACCCAAAACCAAACCCAACCTTGACCCAAAGCATAGGCCCAATCAGACGACTCCCCAGCCAACGTGAGTGATGGTTGTACAAAGAATTCGCCCTTCGAAACTTGATGCGACACTGTTACTATGAGCAGACTTGCGCGAATTGACACATCCAAAACTCAGAACACCTGCGCCTCCGGCTTTCTCAAGGCGACCGAGTAGTCAAGAAGGGGATAACTCCCCGCTAGCCCCTCTCCTGCATGCCCAACATGGTTCACTCTGCATCATCGTCAGCAAGGCACGGCTCTTGGCTACCCAAAGCTCGCTCTTGATGCAGTGATGATGATGATGATGGCAGTGGAATCAGTCTTACGGAGACGCGTCAACCCCGCAGCGGGTCAAGCGCTCTATATTAGCTCCGGCGATGGGATGCTGGTCCATTACATATTTACAGCACATGCGCCTTTTCATCATCCTCATTGAGGCATTGGGCATGACCTGTGGAGCGTATATGCGGAGTGTCATCGCACTACTCGGCACTATCACTGCTACACTTATACATATCTCATGCAAAAAAGGTAGCAGCGGAGGAGCATCGGGCTCTCTGAGGTTGAATGTATAGGTGCGTACCGACAATTGAAGCTGGTGATAGATGGACCCCCACGCGGAGACTGAGGGACTAAACCATCCGTACTGATACGCGCGGGTCAAACGCACTTACAACCAAGATACCGCGATGGGTCGAGATAGATGACGAGAAGAAAAGTGTATGAAGTCTACGCCATTGATACCCACCTAGGGCAAAGACACACACGCACACACAACGAATTAAATGGGTGTGTAAGCGAGTGTTTATTGTTGTGGTAAATTGTAGCCGCAAACTTGTGACAAATCTGACGCATCGACAGCTGAACGTCCATGCGCCAATCTATTTTCACACATGTAAATTACCATCCCCTCCTAATTCTATTTATGTGGACACGATTTGAAAAACTCTGTAATTGCAATTGGATTGAAATTGAGGCGTATAGCACAAAGGGGGAGCAGACTGCGTGTGGCTTCAGCCGGCCCTCACGTTTGGCCCAGACCTGCGATCACCACTCTCTCGTGTCAAATCGGATGAGGTCATTGAGCTAGAGATCCCACGAGTGCATTAAAATATCTCGTGGATGTGGGTGCTGGGCAAGATCCACTGTCCCCAGACGCGCTGGAGGCAGGCACTTAGATGCTGGCAGCGAGCAGTAGGAGGGCATTCCCAAGGCCACGTTCCCCATCAGCTGGTGGCAGTGGCGCCCTGGCAGATGGGCCTGCCGGGCCGGGGGCGATCGTGGATTCGTGGTCGGCGCACGTTCATCAATGAGTATTAATTAACGGACGGGGCAAATCAATAGGGGGTAGAGTAAATAAATTTTGCCCTGCCCTAAGTCTATTTACTAGCGCGCAAGAAGGCCAAAAACTCGCCAAATTGATTTAGGGATGCGAAGTACCGTGACGTACCTAGTGGCATTTCAAGGCAGGTCTGATGGTGATGGTTCTCCGGCGCCGGGCAAGAAGCAGGCTGCATGGAGATGATGGACTCATCAATCGCGATCCATCAGCCCCCGCGTGGTCGGCGAAAGTCGGATATGGGGAACTGCACCAGTGCAACACGTACATGGTACCTATGACTCCTTCTAGTCGGCCGCTATGAATTCTAGGAGGTAGGGAGTAGAGTGCCACTGTTAGCCGCTGCGCCTTAGGTAGTGAATGCCTTCCCCAGAGGCGTGCGCAAGGATGAATGGAGGGCGGGCTATCATCCTCTGGCGCCTTATCTTGGCTTGGTTGGAAACCAACAAACCAGGATCAGTGCTCGTCGAACGTTGGCACGCGCTGGGCCTCACTAGCTGGGTAATGGAAAAGACGGCTGCAGTTCGGAGATCTGTGTACCACCAACGCCTGCCGATCTGGACGCTGGCGAGCATTCCAGTGCGTTCCGTGCCTTGCACCACCACGGCTTATATCTGACAGGTGATGGGCATCCTCACTGATAAGAGCACGCACTACTACCTGGCCAACCGCGCCTACCACTGCCACACTTGCACGCCACGAGACACTGGAGATTCGTTAGGTCGGTGCCCGGGATGCCGGTACATGTGTGTACACCGTCCCGTCAAAATAGAAAGAAAGGGGGCCGTACTCTGTACTCTACTGCGGGCCTCCTTCGTCCATACCTTAGCTTCCAGTTTGCCCTAATACTCCAGTGTGGATGAAAGGCAGAGATCCCAACTGTTTACGAGGCGGCCTGCGTCATGATAACCATACCCTCCTCGCATCTCCCTTTCCGGACCAGCGGGGGGCTTGGAGCATGTGAATGCAAAATGTGTCTGGGCACATGGTCAGGAGGCGAGCAGATGGATGAGTGAGTGTGAGGGGGTGGTCGTAGCAGCAGGCCAATACACACAGCTGGGACAGGAGGTAGCTGGTACCCACTCGCGGTTGCCAGTTTGGGGCACTTAGTGGCTGCCCGGCGGAGGTACCCAGCCGTACCTCTGACTTACTCGTATCTCACACTCCTTCCCCAATCCGGCAGCGGCCTCTGCGTTGGTCTGCGCTGGGCTGATGGATGACTGTTATTACAGCACCATGGTCCGGCCTTCGCAAACTCCCTTCCCTCCCCTTCTCTTCTCATCAACAATACAAGCAACAAAGAAACCCAAACCGCACGATACGTAGTGAAGAACTACTCGTCACAGTCACGATCATCGCGTCAGCTCTGCCAGACTGCACCTAGATTGCTTAGTCTTGCCTATCCACCCCGGCTCCATCTCTGACTCCCGAACTGTTTGGTACGTACCCTGTGTTTATCAACTCCTGACCAGGATGCTTTTTCGACGTGACTCTTTGGCGGTGTCGGATCGCTCGCTCGATGTGCGTGCCGGAGACGCTTTAAATACAGCAGATCTGCGCGTTGTCGATGCTTTTCCTTCATCTCTGGTTGATCTACGCCATTCTCCAGCATCTTGCATATATACTGACGTCGACTTGCGGGTCCAGATACGTTCCGAGAATCTACATCAACCGGTAACCATGGCTACCTTGGCATCAGCTGCTCGCGATATCCCCCAGGCCTCCTTGACCCGAGACAACTTAGCTGTTGTAGCGGATCGGAGCACCTACGGGACTGTGGCACGACCTTTAGACCTCCCTACCCCCCCAAACTCCATATCCCCAGCCCTGCCGGCCCATGGCCTCAAGGCGCAACTCCAGAAGGCCAAGCTCGAGCCTATCGACTCTGATCTAGACCTGCGCGAGTCGTCAAGCGACCATCAGAGATCGGTATCGCCAGCGCTCGAGGCCTCGGGCGCCATCACCTGTGGCTTGCTCGCGAAATATCACCTCCCAGACATTTTGCTGAACCACGGGCCACTAGCCATTCGCCACATAATGGGATACCTCACAACATCCGTTCCTGGATTTTCTGGTATCGCTCCAGCGAAAGCAAGAAGGCTGGTTGTCGGCGCGCTCGAGGGCCGAGGCGGTGATGGGGGCGGTGTGGAGGGAGAGGTTGAATTTGAAAAAGTTGGATGGGGTCGGTGGGACGCGCGCCGTCGAGGTACCATGTCTCGCGACCGCCAGTTGTTGTCGCCCACTGAGTCGGCTTTCCCCGAAGGCATCCCTATCGCCTCGACCGGAGCTGGCAGGGGAGACGGCAGACTCAAGGCCAACATGTCGAGCGAACCTGATTCATTTCGGTTCTCTCACGACGCTGCCCACTTCGAGGACGAAGCTGACAAGATGTCTATGGACGGATCCGCGTCCGCTTCATGCTCCGAGGCTCCAGATGATGATGATATCATGATGAATGACGACCCTGAGGATGTTACTGATGACGAAGACTGGGCCACGATGGGCGCGGCCGCTCTTCGTGCCGAGTCGTACCCCAATATGGCTGCAGCTCAGATGGACGGCAACCCTGCTGTGTTCCCTCCCGGCGGGTTGCGACCCTTCTCTGTCGCTAATGGTATGGCTCGTGCTCCACAACCGACAAATCTCAACATGACAGCTTTCGCTGGCGCTTCCGATGCGCAGGAGCGCGAAGCTGTTGAGGCTCTTCTCCGCCTCGGTTCTGTATAATACCCTTCATGCATGCGTGGCGTTTACGGCGAACTTGGATCTTATTATTGGGGAGCGATTTGTTGAATTGGCTGGCCCATAAAAAGCATATCGACGGCCAAGTCTTGAGGCGGCGACCTCCGGAGCATCTTTCCTCACCTTTACTTTCTTACCACTCTATTACTCTTCAACTCTCAACTATTCTTATTTGGAGAATCAGTCCCCGCTTTCGGCTGACTTTCTTTTTGGACCCTCGAGATACCACCTGCCTGGATCACTTTGCTATGGCTTAATACTTGAAGAATCGCGCACAAAGGGGATTTCCATGGCGGTGGGAGGGATCTGCCTATCTTTGGGAGATTTGCTACGAGCTTATCCTCTCTTTTTGGTGCTCCCTTGCTTGACAATGCCAGGCCCTCTGTGTTGGGAATATTTGGCCATCGTTCTGGGAACGATTTGTTGGGCACACATCACGACATCTTGAGCTGCGCTCACCGGCTACCTAACGAGCCGTATCTCCTTGAGACCAAGAAGACTGGTCTCTTCTTTACCTTCACGGAAAAAAAAATAGCATTCTTGCTGCATGTCGGCGTTTTGGAAGATAATTACTTTTTATACCATTTATCATGGTCATTCGCACCCTCTAATCTGCGATTACGAACATCTCTTCAACATCAATTGCGGTAGAGGAGAACGCGAAACAATAACAAAAACATACTTTATAAACTACCCCAGCAGTGTTCCCTGTCTTCAGTGGATGTGTCGAAAATGACACCTTCTGTTGTGGGAGGCACACAAAGACTTGGAATACAGAGGGATTCGGATCCCTAGTGAGCGGCCCAGAGGATGTCTGTCTTCTGGAGCCGAGGATAACGGTCTGCCAATGAGACGCAAACAAGGTAGACAGGACAAGGACACACCCGCTGCTCGCATCGGCGGGGTCATCTGCCTCGTGAGGGTGTCGGATGGCAAACGATTTGTTACATACGCCAAGCTTCATTAACTAGCAATGGAGGACCGTTAGTAGCACTCCCGCAGCGTTAGCAATTGATCGTTTAATGTACCACCAAGTGTGTTCCGTGATGTGATGTGATGTGATGTGCTTTGCTTATATGATGTGCTTGTGGCGAATGAGGATGGAGTGTGTTGTGACGTGAATGGTCGGGTGTGTGGTTGAGGGCATCGGGATGTAACGTGCTTCAAGCGTCGCCGTCCTCGACCGAAGACGGAGTTCTTGCTGGTTACACCTAGGTGGGTTGATGAACATTATGAGTGTAGTATTGTCAGGTTGACAAGTTGGTTGCACAGTCTGAGGGGCATTCTTGCAGATTTAATCAAGTGAAACAGAAGCCTTATAGCACAGGTTGGCACGATACTATTTCTGCGATATTGCATTTCTAGTAATCGATTGATTGAATAGTGTTTACTGTCAGAGCCTGGCCATTTCTAGTGATTGGAAGAAACAAAGAGGGCTTCCAAGTGGGTGAGAGGAGAAATGAGACACCTAATGAAAGAGTGGTTATTAAACAGACTGCTTTACGATGAAAAGAAAATTAGCAGTATAAACCGAGATAAATGACAATATCTACCGTATTATCTCTGAAGTATGTCTCATTGAATACTGGTCGCAGGCTTGAAGATAAGCAGCTCAATGTTTGAGTATCTGAACTCCATTGTCACCCACTTGGCGGTTTGATCCCACTTGGCAGTTTGTTACGGTTGATAAAGGCGCGGCATTTGATAATTGCCAAAAGACGCGCATTGTCTCCTACCACCTGTCACGTTCGCATGAGATGTTATATGATACTGAGCCTTTGTATTAGCGTCAGGCGATGGCAACCTCCGAGGCGGCCGACTGACAGGCATCGGCCAATCAGGCTAATCGACATTGGGAGATTTCATCTCTGGGCAAGTGCTTATTCGAGGGATGGTATAACGTCACGTCACTGTTGCCACGCGTTGCCAATAACCTTAGAAGAGGCGATGCGATCTTGGCATTCCTCGCCCCTTATCTGGGGACTTGTTCCTTGTGGGGAGGAAGAAGGGCTTGGCGAGCGGAAAGCTTGATTATCTTCTTGGCGCTTGGCGTTTGCTTGGATCGAGGGTGGGGACGCCTTTTTGGCTTGCGAGCACGCTTCTGGATGGGTCACAAGGGACCACCAACTCGCGGGATGGAGGGTGTCCTCGAGTCAATACTGACCTCTGGCGTCTGGCCATCCCGATTCAGGCTATTTGCCTATTATTGATCGCGCCGCCTTCGCTTCGCGTAGTTTGGATTGGCAGGAACGCGGGCCCTCGAGGAGTGTTAGAACTACCGTCCTAGTCCTACCTACCTATTCAGACCCAAATACCTTTTTCGTGTCAGGTCTGTTCAGGTTGGGGAATCGCGGAGGCCCCGGCCCGCCCTTTGCGTCTTATTCATTCGTCCAGACGGGACTAAGAGGAGACACAAAAGAAAAGAAAACAATACATACCATGCATGGTGGAAATAGGCCCCGGCAGCACGTCGGTGATTGGCGTGACCGGCTGTCGTCATTCAGCGCGGGGTTCTTGAATGTTCTCTCCTGCTGGACAAGGAGAGAAGACAAAACGTAATGTGAACCATAGTTGTGGGTGCGTTTGGATTGGATTGTGATGAACCAGCCTATCGACGAACCTAATCACACAGCATATCACACAGCGGCGCGGCACAGCCATGATGGAAGGAGCCCGCGGACAGTGTCGTGGATATCTGGTCCAGGGTCCGCGATACTGTACGGACTACGTTAAGGTACCTGCTGACCCGAAAAGCTTAGCAGCGGCTGGAGCAGAGCGGGCGAACGAGAGAAGCGCGTGCGTGTGTGTGCCAATGCTGAAAAGTGCAAAGGAGGAGCCGATAGGTGGTGCACAGTACTCGGGTGGCCGCCCAGCGTACGGCGAGGCCAATGGCAGCCTTGCGAGGAGGGGCCATGCCAAGCCCGCCAAGGCTTGGCATATCTTGGCAGGCTCATATTTGCCTGACGGGGTGGCGTGCCTCTGTTAGTGCGGTACGGATTTGCTGTATGTCGGCCGCCCCGAAGCCAAAGTCTCTTTTATGGCGCAGAACCTATTTCTCAGCGCCAAGAGCTGCCAAGGCCCGCCAAGGCCCGCCAAGACTTCCAAGAGTCCCGCTCACCCTTTCGCTCTTGCCCAAGCTGTTCGTGTAAATGTAAAGGGCGAAGAAGGTCCCCCCGGGCCTCCGTCGACGTTGTTTCTTTTTCGTTCCCGTTGCCATCTCTCTCATCCGACGAACTCAGAGATTTGCCAGTTTCAGGGTATTTCGCGGTATTTGTGATCCGTGATCCGCCATCTCACAGCGCCCTCGGTGTCATTTGCACTCGCCTGGGCCATCAGCTTTCTGTGCCGAATCGCGCACTCGCCCAATACTCACCAAGCCCTATCTGTAACAAACCGTTAGGCTCCGGCCAGACTTTCGCGCATCATGACTCCTCCCCTTCCAGAGGTCCAACCTCAAACGTCGTCGGGATCCAGCAACAACAGCAATGACTCTAAGTCGGCCACTCCTCCGCCATCAAGTACTGCTTCTACTACTTCTGCCCCTCCTTCGACCTCGGCCGACGACAGCTTGATCTGCCGCTGGAATGCCTGCGGCCAGAAGTTCCCAACGCCAGAGAACCTCTATGTAAGCCGCCCTCTCTCTTATCCCCGGTTACATCTGCACCTTAATTTTGAGCACGTTATTCGCCGGCTGCTCTTGTTTTAAGATGCAATGACGTACCGAGCTGCCCTGGTCACACTCGGAGCTATGCCGACTAACAAGATCCGCTGTATAGGACCACATCTGTGAGCGCCATGTTGGTCGCAAGAGCACAAACAATTTGAATCTCACATGCCACTGGAACTCGTGTCGCACCACTACTGTGAAGCGCGACCACATCACTTCGCATATCCGTGTTCATGTTCCCCTCAAGCCTCACAAGTGCGAGTTCTGTGGCAAGTCGTTCAAGCGCCCCCAGGACCTGAAGAAGCATGTCAAGGTAGGTTCACCCTGCATATCGCGCGGCTGGGCGCATGTTTTGGATAAAGTTACTGATGCAAGAACCCGCAGACTCATGCCGACGACTCTGTTTTGGTCCGTTCCGCCCAGGACGCTCCACAGCCTCAGCAGGGTGGTATCAACTACCGGCCCCATATGAACAAGCGTACGTCACGACGTTTGAGATTCATGAAACGTAAATACTGACATACCCCTTTATAGCTCCCGGCTACTATGATCACAATGGCCAGATGCGACCTAATTACCAGCACCAGCCGCATCCAAGCAGCTACTATGCTCCCCAGCCTTCTACCAATTATGGACTGTACTTCAACCAGCCCACCATGAACAACCAGCGTGCCGAGCATCTTGGATATACCGCTGCCGGTCAACCTCCTGCGTTTGACCGCAAGCGCGCCTACGACATGGTGGATGACTTTTTCAACAGCGCCAAGCGCCGCGAGATCGACACCTCTTCCTACAGCCAGATTGGTCGCTCTCTCCTCCCTCTTCACAACAGTCTTTCTATTCCCAGCGGCCCAATGGCTGCTGCTCCTGAGAGCTATTTGCCCCAGCCAGCCGGTCCAGCCATGGCGCAAACTGGCCCTTCACCGTCCCAGAACCCTTTGGCTCAGCAGTACTATCTGCCCATTACACCCAACGCCCGAACCCAGAAGGATCTGGTCCAGATCGACAATCTTCTTGGACAGATGCAGAACACTATTTATGAAAATGCTAGCCACGCTACTGCTGGTGTCCATATTCACCACGGCAGCGAGCATTTCGGTGGTTTCCGTCATAGCCCTTCGCCCCCAACGATGCAGCGAAGCCCCACGGCCGCCGGTATGCATGTCGGCGCCGAGGCCTATCATCCTGTCTCGGCCGCAAGCATGGCTTCTCCGCTAACCGCCATCTCTTCCACCGGAACGCCCGCCGTCACGCCTCCCTCGAGCTCAATGTCTTACACCTCCGGGCACTCACCTAGCCCCTCGGCCTCTGATCTGTCCCCCCAGTCTCGCCACAGCTCTACGTCCTCGGTCATGTACCCAACTCTCCCAACGAGCTTGCCCGCAGTAAGCCAGGGCTTTGGCCAGTCAACGACCACAACTCTTGGGCCCAGCTTCGAGAGCAATGAGCGCCGACGCTACTCTGGTGGTATGCTTCAGCGCGCCCGTGGTCCCCCTCCCCGATCCACTGATGACAACAATGGTGCGACCACTCCCAAGGCTAGCGAGCCTGCTGTTTCCGTCGGATCTCCGTCGTCGGAATCGGAGGGCAGCGAGGCTACCCGCGAGAGGGAGGAGCAGTACGACCGCTGGCTCGAGAACATGCGCGTCATCGAGAGCCTGCGTGAATATGTCAAGGGTCGTCTTGCACGGAAGGAGTATGTCGAGGAGGATGAGACCCGGTCACGAGATGGCGATGCCATGGATGTTGACGTTAGGAGCCCCAAGACGCCTGCCCGAGAGCCCAGCCACCCCAAGGAGGGATCTTCGCTCTACCCCATCCTTCGCATGCCAGGCGCATAAGGAGGGGTATTGTGATTTGATGAATTTTTTACCATGTATAAAAATCAAGCCGGGGTTCATGGACAAAATGTTGAGGGTTCATGTGATGAAATGGCCCATGATCGTTTCTTTTTTCTTTCTTTCTTTCTTTTAACGTATATAGTGATGTGATGTTTTATCGCAAGCTGGACATAGGGATAAGTACCACAAAGTTTGATGGAGGAGCTTTGAAGGGAACATTGAACAATTATCTTGATTTGTGAACGCAAAAGGTCTTGGAAATATGGAAATGTCAGTTATTACACTGGACAAATGCGAACAATTTACATGTGACTTTAATGAGCATAGAGCATCTACGAATGATGTAATCTGACGGAGGGGTCAATATTATACGTGGGCATCGTGCTTGATTCCTAGCCTTATTCTGCTTCCTCACAACATTACCGACCCTCGCCGCTCAATTAACGCTCTCTCGTGCTATACAAATATGTCTTTCTCTAGATCGATTACCTGGCTGCTGTCAATTTTGAACCCCCTGTCCCAATGAGGATTCTTGTCAGTGAAGGTTTCGTCAAACCATATCTGCCCGTCCGTGTCATCGCATGATTCGACCTCGATCTTCCCCAGGATGGCTCGATAGGTCACATAGTCGTTGGTGGCCGAAAAGGTGGCAAGGATCTCCAGGCATGATGCTTGGATGTTCTTGAGATCTGTTTCGGTAAAAATTCGCGAGTAGACTTGAATCGTCCCGCAGTCAATGTCTGCACCGAGGTTCTCCTCGAAAGTGGCGAGAGCTTCTGAGTTTGATTCACGCTGTATGAAGATGAAGTGATGCGCGTCTGCGCCGAAGGCATAGTTGAATTCAAAGAGCTTGAATGTCCGCTGAGGCTGGTGATGGGGTTGAGTTGACTCCGGGATGTCTGTTAAGTGATAAGTATTGGATGGCGCACTCGCGGCCGAGAGACATACCATTCTTGGATGGACTCTTATGAGTATTGCTGGAAGAAGTCTGGTGCTGTTTGGGATCCATTTCGGAAGCTGGGTAGTAGTTGGGTAAGGTAGGAAAACATCTGGCCGACTTGGAGGAAACATGACGATTTGTATATTTCTGGCGTGAAACGGACCAAGCGTGCTATTTATCACTAATGCGCCACTTTGGGCTTGTTGGTTCTGTCAGTGCGCGCTGTTGCCTGCTGTTGGTCCTGCTGGTAGCAGTTACCATCTCCTCCTAGTTGGGAAGCATTGAACAGCGCAGATGGCCTTTCATTCTAAACGGCTCAGTATGGTACAAAGAGACAGTGCCGTTTGGTGCAACAATATTCGGCTTGCTTCTAACATTGCTGGGCTCGGATGATGAAATAGCAAGAGAGTGGGATGACGTCCCAGAGATTTGACAGACATCAAGATCCTTGGGCTCGGAAACTGGATCTAGTTTGGTGATGGGCACTGCCGTTGGTGCATGAGGTTCTCTGGCTAACTGGTGTTTTAAGATTATCAGTGTTAACCTGCATTCAGGACGAAGATCGAAGAAATCGTGCCATCATCGGATAAAGCTTCCAACTTTACTTCCATCCTGTTCGCATCCATACTATCTTCAACGCTACCTACCTTAGTGAAAGATCGATGGATCTGCTTGAACGTCACCTTGGATGCTAGTAAAAGCGAGGCCATCAAATCACTGAAGCTGTTCTTGTTTGTAATATGAATCTGAAAGAACGTGCCCTAGGTAATGGGAATGTGCAATCTTTTTAATTTCCACCCGCATGTTGGCAAGTGCCCTCCATAATCTAGGCGGATTGCGTACTTTCACAGCAAAAAGCGGGACTAAGTAGTTCCTGAACGATTTTTAGGAAACATTTCATCTTCGCCACTCCCAAATGATGGAGGGAAGAAAAAGTCCCTCAGTGGATGGTGCCTTTTTATCTTCCGTTGAATTTTGCGTTCTTCTTCTGTTTCATCATTCGGACTATTGGCTGCTTCCCCATCCTCTCTGGCCAGTGGCGGAATGAAATAAGGCAAGGACTAAAATCAGGGTAATCTGATATAATCTTTAAAAATTGATGACACACTATCGTCAAGGTCTATCGAGCCTGTTGCTCGAAAGAAGCTCGATAGCATCAACACAGCCACTTTCCTCGGCCCAGGAAAGCGGTGTTTTGCCATAGTTGTCTCTTAAACTTGGATCTACTTGGCCTGTTGCTAACAGAAGCTTAATGGCCTCGATATAGCCCCCCTGAGTAGCGAAAGAAAGCGGTGTCCGGCCACCGCAATCTCTTAAGTCAGGGTCTACTTGACCTGTTGCCAACAGAAGCTTGATGGCCTCAGTTCGACGCCATCTTACAGCCAAAGAAAGTGGTGTCTGGCCATTGGTATTTCTTGAATCAGGATCTACTTGGCCTGTTGCCAACAGAAGCTCAATAGCTTCAGTTTGGTCCCCTGTGGCAGCCCAAGAAAGCGGCGTTTGGCCATAGTCATCTCTTGAATCAGGATCGACTTGGCCTGTTGCCAAAACAAGCTTCATAGCCTCGGTATTGCCCCCTCCAGCAGCGAAAGAGAGCGGTGTTTGGCCATAATGATCTCTTGAGTCAGGGGCTACTTGACCTGTTGCCAACAGAAGCTTGATGGCCTCAGTTTGACGCCTTGTCACAGCCAAAGAAAGCGGTGTCCGGCCACAGTTATCTCTTGAGTCGGGGTCAACTTGCCCTGTTGCTAAAAAAACCCGGATCGCCTCAGTTACTCCCGAGCTGATAGCCCGAGACAGCGGAGTAAATCCGCTTCCATCTTTTGCATTGGGGTTTACTAGGCCTGTTGATAAAAGCAGCTTGATGGCTTCTGTGTGGCCCCCTATGGCAGCCCAAGAAAGCGGGGATCTGCCATAATTGTCCCTTGAATCAGGATCTACTCGGTCTATTGCTAAAAGAAGCTTGATGGCCTCAGTGTGCCCCCCCATGGCAGCCCAAGAAAGCGGGGTTTGGCCATAGTTATCTCTTGAGTCGGGCCAATAAACTTGGCCTGTTGCTAAAAGAAGCTTCATAATATCTGTTTTTCCACGAGCGGCCAGAGAGAAAGGATTTTGGCCGCTTTCATTCCAAAATTCGATCTTCCCTTTCCCATAATGAAGAAGAACTCTAAGCGCACTCTCATGACCTTCGGCGACAGCTCTATGGATGGCATCGTCTGAGCTGAAATCTTGGTGGGAAACCAAGTCTTGCAGAATGGCGGCAACCAAAAATACAGGATCTCCGTACTCTGCAAGATATGATATGAGTGACCTTTTCGAAGACAAAAAATCAAAAGCAAATCCCAGCTCCGTTCTTAGCTCGGTTTGCTTGAAGTAGCTGAAATCGATCTCTGGAAAGGACTCAGATGGAATTGATGGAATAAGTCTATTTCGGACAACCTGAAGGATGTTGCAACTTTCATGCATGATAGCTGCAAGTAGTGGGCATCCACAGGGCTCTGACCGTATTTGAAAGCAGTCCACAATAGAAGGATAAGATGCGAGAAGGTTTGGGGTATCTGTTTCAAACACAATATATAAGCCTCGTGTATCATCTGGATAAGGTTGTCGGTTTTTTCTCTTGTGGAACCGAATCCATTGCTGGTTAGGAAAAATAGAAAAGAACTCTGGCTGTTGAATTCCAAAGCTTGCTGCTTTATCTGCATGGAACAGGGCATTTTCTGCCGCATATTCCAGAAAAGGGGAAATCGAGCCAGCTTCTTCGCAGTTTTTTCTCCCTTGAGAGATAACATCTTCGCTTAAATTCGAAGACAGATACCTAAGGCAGACATCTCTAAGCCGTAGGTGGCTACTGCCGATTGGATTGCTTCCCAATTTTGGCCACAGGTTATATAACCTATCTTCTTGGAGAAGAAAGTCTTTGACAGACTCATGGATGAACTGAACCGTACACCTGGAGGACCCTGTTGTTTCGCTTAGTCCCTTGGAACACTCTATGAGAAATATCCGCGAGTCTTCCTCACTCAGGTCTCTGGGTTTTAGATTATTATCATTGACTTGTGAAAGGATAGCAAAATGCAGCTCCAGAGGGGTTAGAGGCTCCCGCGCAAAGAGTATGAACTGGAAGCAAAGAAGTGTTTCATCTTCATCCCCACTGCCTCGAGATAAAATATCGAAGAAAAGAGCGTTCAAGTTTTGGGGTATCTCTCGAAGCTTCTGGCGCAGAGCATGCATACGGCCGCGCTCTCGGTTCAAAATGCTAACGACAAGAACGATCCACATAAATACGCCAGAAGCTTTCTTTCGGACCTCGTTTTTGATGCCCTGAGCAAGTTTGCTATGTCCTATCCTCAGTTCACAATTGATATATTCCGCGATATCGGCTTCATGATCCTCTTGTTCATCAAGATTGATATGAAGGCCGATACCTTCTCTTAATGTGATATGAGGATAATGTCGACTGGAAAAGCATACGAGAAGCCCAACACCATTAGCGATAGCAAGCTCTCCCAAGCGTTCAAAGAAGGCCACCATATCTCGGACCTCCTCATCTTGGCATTCATCAAGAGCATCGATAAAACATACCACAGGTGAGGTAAGACGCTCAATTGCTTCCTCGATGAGTTCTTTTAGCAACTCATTTGTCCATTTTAGCCGGGGCTCACGACTAAAATGCTGAAGATGACTTTTAAGGACAAGTTTGAGCTCGGGATCATGTTTGAGAATCTGAAACAGAATCGATCGATAGAGCCCGGCCGTTGATTTTTCCAATTCATGACCCCGTGCGTGGAAGAAGAAATTAAGAACCGCTTGATCTTGGTTCTCCTTCCAACTACTCTCAAGAATGAATTTCATCATTGTCGACTTTCCAGACCCAGGTTTCCCTTTTATCCATAAAAAGCCTCCGTGTTGTCGAATCTTTCCCGGCTCCATCCAGGCCGAATATTTGTCAGTGCCCAGCAGCCAATTGCATGTCTTAAGATGCGCTCTTTTAATTTGTTGGAATCGATCATCCATTTGATCAAATTCTAACGAATTATACAGCTTCTCTAGTTTTTCTCTAAACTCCCTGTCTGAAACTGGTTCTTTATCCAGTTCTGCGCAAAGGTCAGATTGGGTGCAATGTTTGGGGGCGAGTTACTCACCAACAGGTGTAGTGGTGCCAACCTCCAGGCCCAGATCCGAGGTAGGCTGTATGGCCAGGAGAAGTTCCTTGGCATATGCTGCTGCAGTAGTTGCCGCATACTCTTGCCACTCTTTGCTTTTGTGCGAGTCACAGTAGTCACAGATTCCTCGAATAACAAGGCATGGAAAGTTGTCGATCAAACCCGCGGCCTCCATCTCAAAGCATAAACAACCCTTTTCTGCCCAGCTATCTCTTGACTCGGCATGTTTAATAACCTTATTCCCGGAGGCGATTGTTCCATAATGTATTTGTGGCGCTGTACTTGCTCGGGGGAGACGCTCGATAAGCCGTGACTGATCGCATTGGTCACAATTCTCTATGTTCAGCGCATGTTCATAAGTGCTATCAAACAGACGATCTGGACAATGAACTGGATTTTGATATTGTTTCATTCCTGGGACGCGGCTGTATACGTCTAAAAGAATGGCTGGGATCTGCGATTGTTCATATTCGTGGCATGCTCGCAAACCAGAGACGGCTGTCAGTATCTCTGGGGGAGGTTTGACTGGACTACTTGTGCAGTGGAACTCGCCTCCCTGGGTTGTCTTCCCTAGATCATACTGCAGAACGTTATGGCCAACAACTATGTCGCCGAGACGGATATCAGTGTTGGGGATGTTTGGGACGCCACCTCCGATCCCGACCATGAGTCTGAATATGATCTGCGGAAAACTTCGGGCCAGATTGTTTGCTACCACGGCCGCATTGACAGTACCGTAGTGTCCCGAGGGTAAACAGGTGATAACAATATTGTGCTGACCAATATTCCCAAAGCTGTAGGAGTTCGTATCACCAGGCAGGCGTGGAAGGCCTTCATGTCTGCGGTCGAGCATCGCTGTGGCGGCTGCACGTTCCTTGGGCAGAGCGCAAATCCAAGCTACAGTGTAGTCTAAATATCTGAGCTTTCTCTTGGGCAAAATGGTGCTGCTGGCTCCGATGGCGCTGGGATTATTCTTAGCCCAGTGTCTGTAGTCATTCCGCCCTTGTTCAAACCCCGCGTCGTCGTCCCTTTCTCTGGGCCTCTTGCGGCGAGCCTCGGCAGTAATATACATATTATCAGGGCGGTAGAATGGACTTAATCTCTCAGAGATGGAAGAAAAATCAAATGCGACGAGAAACTGTTCTCACTTGCCACGATCTGCCTACGAGTGTGAGAAAGCCTTGCGCTGTCAGCAGCTCAGCTAAGGCATCAATTGGGCGACGCCTCTATTTCTGCATATTTCACGTGGCCCCATTGGTCAAAATAAATACCCCGACCGCTCCAACCCAGTTAATCAAGCTGATTTTGAAGTGTTTCTCTAGCTGGGATTAAAAGACGCGTCCAGTCTCTTCATTCGGGAGACCAGTATTGGGCTTCCCTATCTGACGTCTTCACCATGTATCCAGTCACACGCACTGTAAGAATACACAATGTCGCTGAAAAGCTGAGGCCTTGATATAAAGATAGATTCTTATCGAGAAGAATGGAGGAAGTACCTCGAGACCCTGAAGCCCTATATTGGTCAGAACGATTCGAATGTCACAAGAAAGAACCTTTCTGATTAGTAGGTAGCCGCAACATAGCCAGATTCCTCTAAGAGTTCCATATGAGGCGTACTACAAAATACGAGAGCCTCATTGAAGATAATTCTTCTCAGAAGTTAATTCCCTGGATTTTGGTATCAAGAGCTCTGCTATCTGGGCTCTATAAAAACTGCCTGTATTACCTGTTGTGGAGCTCTTCTAGAAGGGCCGTGCCGTTTAATGCCACACCTGATTAAGTGACTACATCCACTCTCTTCATTAGAAGTGGTTTGTGGTAGGCAAACCGACGGGCCGGGTTAAGCTATTAGGCTACTGAATCTTGCTGTGTCCGCCACGGTGTCTCATCTGACTCATTGACAGTCAATTGCTCGCTTAAAGTTGATCACTGTGGTACCAATAGGCCCCTTTGCTCGCCTTTTCAAACCTCTATTGGTCGTAATTGCCGTCATCGTGAGATATCGAAACAGGTGCTACATTCCCAACTTACAGCTATGAATGGATGAATGGGAAAGGGCTTCGGCACAACTCCTTCCTATAACCTGGCTCAAGGATGTTGAGAGCAAGTGCGTGACGCGGCCTTGAAGGGGCACCTACCTTGTCCACGATTACCTGGGCATTACGGGCATGAGGTAGCAGTTGCACTTGTCAGTAAGTAAGTAGCTCCGAATAGGTGGCCCACACGTCAACCTGAGGACAGAGAGGTGAGGTGAAAATCTAAACCTCGGTGCCCATCCATCAATTCCAGATCTACCAAGAGCGCAGTCAAGACTACCCCAGCGTTCGTCGATTTCCATTTCCCATCCTAAGCTGCATCGACGCCCCAGATTGAAGGGCAAAGCTACCACCATTCACCTGCTTGCTGCGCGTTTCTAGCTAGTTGTGTACAACTCGCTTCTAACACCTATCATGAAGCTCGCTTCCTTTACGGCGCCTATTCTTGTGGGTGCCATGGGCTTCGTTCAAGCGCTCCCAGCAGCCCACGATCAACAACCCACCGAGCTCATGGATCTTTGTTGCCGAGGACTTGGCATGAATGAGAACTCTTGCACTGGCGTCAAGTGTCCGGAACCTACTCTCGCGACCTGGCACGTTGAAAAATCCAAAGCGGAGCTCACGCCAGCTGATGACCAGAAGCCGTGCTGCTGCTGCGACATCTCCATTCCCGCGATAGCATGCAGGCTCCGACCTGAGAAAGATGGGTGCATGTGCGCCATGGTCGTGTGCCCCCCTGAGAGTCCAACCATTTGGCCAGGATCAACTACGTCTCCCACAGCAACCCCTACTCCTACTCCCCACTGACGAATAGGATGAGAAAACAAAGGGTTGTTGTTGTGACAGTTCTGTGTTTCCTATTACTTCCAGCATTCTACCAGATCATCCAAATTCGGGAGGAAAGAGATTGGAGTCCTCCATAGAGAGCATTACACATTCGCACAACGCAGGCAGCTAAGCTTCAGCGTGAAGTGAAATGGCTCGCCTCCAAAATGTTCAGAAGGAATTCATAGGGACAAAGATGGTGTAGGGCAAAAAGAAAGCATGTATAATGTTATTTGTGAGAGAAAATGCTGATGTTTACTCAGCTCAAAGCAGGATCATGGGATCCAATGGCAGGTGACAACCATCTATGAGGTTCGTAGCAGGGAGTGATAATACAGAAACCAACATCAATTTACTCAGTCAAGATTCATTAAGCTCAATGATGGCATAATCGTTTCCCTGGCGAGGTCGGACGGTGTGTGGTAGAAGAAGTTCAAGATGGAAGCGTCAGGATAATCGTTGATATTTTTTTCTGCCGGATTTGTACATTCGTCTGCTATTTACAGCTTGAACAGAGCACATGTGCCATATATACGTTTAAAGATATATGACGGGGTCTTGCACCAATCCGTGCCCGATGGGTGGATGGCTGACCCCTGCTCATGGAATAACATTTTGAAGAGTGGTATGTTGTAGATCCGGGAGCTCATACCGGATCAGGAACTAGACTCACTAGACCCGGCCGGTCTCCAAATCCATCTGTAGCTGGTAGAAATTTGTAATCACCCACGACTCAGGAGTGTGCGTAATCACGCGTGGAGGGGGATGACAATAAGGCTGCGTTGCTGTCGCCCAACTCCTCCCTCTATGCATGAGCGGGCTAATTCCGGATTTCCGCGATGGGGAATTACGGCTGTCGGGTATATAAGCTCGCTTTTTGGCAACGGGAGTCTAAGTTGTCCAGATATTCGCGTTAGCACCTCAGTTTGGGGCTACGCGCAGACAAGATCCAGAATGGGATGCGTAGTACCTGGCTGTTACAACCGAGCCGTTGGCGTGAAAGCTTGCGACCACCGTCACGCCGAGTAATTACCAGCCCAAGGCGTGCGCTAGAAGGCGCTGGGGATGGCTGACTTAATAGTGGGAAATAGGTGGGCTGGTGGTGGGCAGCCCCGGGAAGTGCGCCAAGTCCGTTAGGTAGGGAGCAGAGGCCTCGGGCATTCTTTTCAGTGACCTTCTCCGCCCACGACGCGATACATCCGCCAAACACGGATCTCGTCCCTCTCACCTGTCCCCAGCGACTGCCGACCAACATGCGGCTGCGTGAGTGAGACCCCCTAACGTCAACCCAGCACCAGCACAACATCAGCAGGCAGGTGATAGATGTTGCAGACGTTTTGGCGAGACCGTACTGCCGTCTGCGACATCTCACAACCGCTGAGCGGGTCGCCCGTGTCCCGCAGTCGTGATTGACGCAACCCGAGACGAGGGTCCGTTACACAGAACTGACTGATGTCGACCACCCGGCCTGTCTCTCCATGGATCACCACCACCACTCGCCTCCGGCACCTGAGTTGGCATCGGCATCGGCGTCGGGGTCAGGCTCAGGTTCAGGGCGCCAGCAGCTCTCTTCCGTCCCGCACCATCCCACCACGCATTCGCCAGCGACAGGTTCATCAGCTCTTGATTCTCCTCATCCACTGCCCAAGCGCAGACGGACAGCATCCCAAACGTCTTCTCGCTGCTGCCGTACTTGCAGGCTACGCAAGGTAAGGCCTTCTTATGAAGTCTTTTGTTTGTCTTCCTGGCAACACATTTGAGACTGCCTACCCCGCCATACCGCGTGAGAGACATGGGCGCTCGTCCCACTGGCGATACCAGCCACAGCGGGACTATTACTCTTGACCTTATATTCCAAACATTTGTGTCGCCTGTCTGATACGAACACATGACTTACTCAACATGCCCATAGGTGAAATGCACCGGCAACCCAGGCACTGGAGAGCCGTGTAGCAATTGCGGAAGACTTGAATTGGCATGCCCTTTCGCTGAGAAGCAGCAAGAAACCGTCCAGGCTCCGGCAGGTAGGTGGAAGCAAAGCCAAACCCATGCTGAGCGTTGGAGTGAATACAAGCGCTATACTCCACCTCTCCCAAGGCGGCCACACCTTGTATCCAGGTGTATGTCGATGCTAATATTGACTTAGAGGACAAGATTTCGAGGATAAAGCCTTCACACAGCCATACTGAGGCGGGCACTCTTCGGAAGAGGGCTCAGAGGGCCTGCAACCAATGCCATTCACAAAAGACCAAGTGCTCTGGCGATCTGCCTAGGTGTAAGCGATGTGAGGCTGGCGATCTCAAGTGTGAATACACTCCCGCCAAACGACGATTTGCAAATGTCCGCCTTCAGTCAGAATCGAAGAGCGAGGAGCCGCCAACGCCAACGACCGTTGCAGCGAGCCCCCCCAGCCCTTCCCTAGCTCCCAAGAAGGAAAGGAGTCCCTTTTTGAGCCCACGAGGGAAGGACGGCAAGCCTAGCGAATACTTTCCGCTGATGATCGACACCTCGAATCTAAGCTCCCAGTATGATTGTTCCTTTGCCTTGCTCCCCACTGTCTTCTCTACTAATGGTTCTCTCAGGGAGCTACTCACACGCAAGCATATCATCCTCCGCCATCTGGATGCATACTTCGAGCATATCTACTGGCTGCCATGCATGGGCTACTTTCACCCCGAAACCGCCCGCCGGCAAGTTCACGTAAGTTACATTCCCGATGGTGGGCTTAAGCCTCACAAAGTTCGATATCTAACCATGACAAAGGAGGGAACATTTGACGCACCCACCGCAGCAGCTGTGTGTGCAATTGCAAGCTTCTTCGTCAACCCCGGCGACGGGGCCAAAGAGTTCAGCCTGAAGTGCCTGGATGAGGTGGAATTCTTCTTCTTCCGGAACATTCATAAATTTTCCGAGGCTGTACTCATCCCGTACTCTCTCATTATATCGTTTAATTTCCTCAATGGCTCGTTTGCCAAAGTCTGGCAAACGCTTGGTATCGCCATTCGTTTGGTCACCGGCATGCAGCTAAACTGGGACTACGTCATGCAGCATCGGTCCTTTCAAGACCAGGAGCGATTGCGGCGGGTCGCCTGGCAGTTTTTCGTCTTGGATCGCATGCTAGCTGGCGGCTACGAGGAGTATATTTCATGCCGGGCTGACATAATGAAGATCCGCCTTCCATGCCAGGAAGAGGCCTTCTGGGAGAACAAGCCCATAACCGCCGAGAGACTCCATGAGAAACCGGCAAGTTGCAAAGGGATCGGCCTCCATGGGTTGAATGTCCGCCTTGCCGACATCAACCATAGGATCCAATCGTACGCTTTTGGCGCTTTGCCACTTCCATTCTTGCTAAGCCGGGGTGATATGATGCTAACTTTACCAGGTGGTCAAAAAGGCTCACGCAGCGGGTTTCTCTCGAGCCTTCCAAGGTAATGGAGGATATCAACAACTTCCAGAATGAGCTTACATGGTTCCATGCTTCTATCCCCAACGATATCAGATTAAGTGATCAAAGCCTCTCAAAGTTCATGGCATCTTCTGAGCGAGTTGGTTATGTTTATTTCCATACGCATTTATCAGTTGGCCACATTGACTTGTATCGTTTTGCCCTTCCAGGCATCCTGGATTCAACGAAGAACGATATTCTCCGCCGTCTACCTCCAGATTTCGTTCAGAGGGCCAGAAAGCAGGTCGTTGCTCACGCTCTGTGCACGGGCCGTTTCTGTGTCGCTATACAGGACGAAATGGACCGACTAGCAAAGTCAGGCATTACTGGTTTTGCTGGTGATGCTACGATTGCTCACATGGCAACACAGTCCCTTCGTGTCTTCCTAGTCGCCATACAACATGAAATCTATGACGATTTAACAGAAGGCACAACAGCGCCATTGTGGCGCTTTCAACAGCCAGATGAGGCGTATATTCGATCACTCATCATCAATGGCCTCTTCCGTGTGTCTGAACCATGGTGTCCAGTTCTGGTAGCCTGTCAACAGTCTGTACGTATTGGATACGATTTGTTTCTTCTTCGTGTGTCAGCTAACTTGTGTACAGCATGCCAGTAACAAAGCCATGTTCGAAGAATTCGAGAAAACCAAGAGATTTACTGACGCAAAGGATGCCTACCGCAATAAGCTCAAAGCTACCGACAGCTCGGCACGCCTCCCAGGGCCGCATTACATTCTCGAGAATGCCAATCACGGTGTCGCCGAGCAAGACCAACGTGCCCGAGCTTCTGAAGCAGCAGTCGCCAAACGCTGGTTTAACGAACCAAAACAACAGGCAGAGCCAATGGCCTATCCACCAGCCGATCTTGACTTTGACATGGAATATGGGCCCCCAGGTATCCCCATGATGCTTGCTGTTGCCAGAAATCCGGACACGGGACGAAGTGACAACAATATCAACTTCCTGTATGACGGTGACCGGGAGGCCACAGCCCTCCTGCAAGACAAGGTCTGGCTCAATGGTGGAATCATTGCACCTGACAGCGGCCAAATGGCTTATGTTGCAACTCACGCTGGAGTCCCTTTCATGCAGATAGGCTCAACCGATCCAAATATGATGTTTCCGCCACCGCAGCCTCCCCCTCCCCCGCCATCAACTTTGCCTCATTCAACTACAGCACCATTCGTCCCTAGCCAAGCTGGTATATATATGGACACCTGGGCCGCGCCGCCATATGAAAATCTTCACTCCGCTCCGTACATGCGACAACCTAACTTTAACTAACGACTTTCATACGGAGGCAGCGATTTATTATAATTCTTTCTTAATTTACTCAACCTCTTATCAAAAATGCACTGACCTCGTAACAGAGGCTTGTAGATACGACGACTGATTGCAAAATCGCACCAATTATGATATCTTGTATCGGATTGGATAACCGATATCCTTTTGCTCATCATGAAAATATTGAATTAGCAAATATATATTACTGAATATATCCATAACTTCCAGTTGTGTAATTGAAAGCCAAATGATAGAATATATTTTCTCCGGTCTCGTTCATGCATGTCGCCTCCTACTCCACAACGACCAAAAAGGGTCTCCTCGGCAATTTCCTTGATTGCTACAGGGGTTATGCGTTTCGCGGTATTCAGCACTAGACTGCCGGTTAAAGTGGTTTCCGAATGATACTCCAGTCGCAATTCGAGATGACTGATGGATCAGGTGAGTGCGGAGAGCAGGAATCACAGAGCGTGGGCAATCCGCTGGTCGTGCTCTGTGAAACGTCACCAGATAGGACACCCTTTTGAAGCAATTCCGCATCCACGCCATCTTCCACATGGATTGCACTATTCAAGCCCATACCCCTGCCTTTTAAAGTGATTGCATGGTCTTGGACCGGCCCCAGGGGACAGACAGGCTTAACCAACCTCCCGGAGGAACAGCATTAGTAAGGGGTCTGGCCCTCATTCCCAGTCGGCCAACGCCATCCCTTTTATCCAGCCGGGCGGTGTTGCTTTCAAAACTTCCCCAGTCTACAGTGTACATCAGTTACATAGATTCAAACATAAATTAGTGTGCAGTTATCATGCGAGTTGCTGTACAGCTATTGTACGGATTAAAGATTACATTGACCGAGGAAAATATACTGCTCAGTCCAAGAGTAAAGACGCACGCGTATGTATGTACGAAGTACATGCAAATCCCCAGTCCCATAAGGGTAATTTGCCACGGTCTAGAATCAACACCGGCGCCTTTGATTAGTGTTCTGGCACTGACAAGGGAAAAACAAAATAACGTGTCAAAGACATGCCTGCCCTGCCATGCGCTATGGCCAAGAACAATGAACAGGGGTTGTGGAGGATTTGCCACGAGAAATATTCTCTGGCAAGCCAGACAAGGGACACAGACTTTGAACGAGTACGAAGATTGTAGTCATAAAAATCATAAAGAGTGCACTAATAAATTATACACTATAAAATATACAGCAATGTCACTTAGGGCGTCGTCCGGTGAGGGACGAGTAACAAAGATGCCAATATACCTTTTTGATCCAGCCGCCCCCAATTGCTCCCGCCGAACGGGAGCTACTAATATCCTCGCTCCCCCAATCTGGGCAGATGAGCCTTGACAGAGCGACCAACAGTCGAGGGAGGGTCGGGACGACACAAGATCTAGCTATCTGATGATCAGATGGCGAGTAGTAAAGTGATAAACCACGCTAGTTGTCCGTGTCATGAGAAGATCCAAATGGAAGAATGATAATAAACCCCAGCGCTGATAAAGCGGCCTTGTAGGAAAAGGTTGAGAAACCCTACACAAGCCAATAAAAGTTCTATGCCATAAAAGAATTGAAGATCCAGTCCTCTGGAGAAAAGAGGAATACTCCACAGGAGGGTTTTCGCCAACGGTTGAGCCTGTGGGGATCCGGGAGAAGAAGAATAAAGGGTATGTCGAAGAAACGAAGAATGTCGATTAGACGTTCATCACATTATTGGAATTGGGTACGGTCCTTCTCCTTGAGGCCGCCAATTTGATCCATATCCACCGAGTAGAAGCCGTTCTTGTCATCCTTCTGGTAAGGAGGCAGCTGCTCCTCGGTCATAGGCTCAAGGCCGACGGTGGCATTCTCACCAACGCGGACGACGAGAACACGAGGGCCCCTCAGCTGGCCCTTCTCGTCAACCTCATCAGGAACGGTGATGTGGATTTCTGGGACGTTGTCAGGAGAGTTGGGTGGGGAGTTGGGGTTGGCGAGCATTGGGTTGCTGTCGCGTCGAATGAGAATGGTGCTGGCACGGCCATTGTGCTTGGTCTCGATGGTGAGACCGTTCAGGTTTGTGGTGCTCTCGTACATGCCAAG
The DNA here is from genome assembly GCA_026958235.1 of Clonostachys rosea. NCBI lineage: Eukaryota > Fungi > Ascomycota > Sordariomycetes > Hypocreales > Bionectriaceae > Clonostachys > Clonostachys rosea. The sequence continues at coordinate 7,157,310 of CP110204.1, forward strand.
CTTGGCCTCTTGGTAGTCGTTGAGGGCATCCTCACGCATGCGGTGCAGGTTCCTTTGACGACGGCGGTAGGTAATGAATGCGGTGACGGAGCCGAGGAAGAGAGCGCAAAGGCCAAGAACGATGAGGAGGATGGTAGTCTTGTGGTCGGGTTCACTCTCAGAGTCCCGGGTCATGATGGCTCGAGCCAGGTTCTGAATGTGGGAGCCAGCCTCCAAGGGGCTCGAGACGTAGGGAGAGGGCGCCATGACGAGCGATTATGTTGGTTCACGGGTAGTATCAATGAGGGTATGGAGATCTTTTCTAATATCCATGACTTGGTCAGCGCTCCATGATCTCACGCGTAGTCGTGCATGCAGTGGGTGTCGAATGCGATATTCAATGGTGCAGGGAAGAGTTCAGCCTCGCCGTTTCAATTGCGCTCGCTGAGTGATGCCATCGCATTCCTCCATGGGGTCGGCAGCGTTTGTCGAGTCCATTGACACCCAACTCAGCCCCGAGACAATCCCATGCCACTGCGAGGTTCAGGTGGCCAAAAAGAGCCACAGGAATTCATTCCAGAAGCGATAACAAATCAACAGCTCAAGGGGGACGGGGTAAAGCAATAGCATGGAAAGCCAGTAATGAGACGACAGATTGACATACATGGTGAGAAACAGAAACGTCAATAAATCATAAGAGTGTCTTGTTAACACTGTTGGTACGAGTCACCGCAAAGGAAGCCGACGGCGTATTAGCAATGAAGATCGTTAAAAGGAGTGTTGAGAATGAATCGACGGATTATTGGTGTTTCGTTTGTTTCCGAGGGCAGGAACAATGGTCGGTGTTGCGAGGGAGAGTGGTAGGGGAGGTGAGGGAAGGACTGGACGGAGCCACCGCTGAAAGAATGAAGCTGGTGATCCTGGGGAGTCGTAAAGAGCGGGATGAAGAAGTAGATGAGGCCTGAAACGCAAGAGCGTCTCTGTTGACAGGATGCCTATGGGAGTCGGAGGTGGATGAGGAGAGAGGATGGAGAGAGCTGGAATGGAAACAGGTCCACGGCCATATTAGAATGGGCCTGACTAGAGAATCGGCACAGCCAGACGCCAGACCCGGCCGGAGCACCACCCCACCCCTACTACCACCAAGGTCGCATGGAGCACGCTTACGGCCACCAGGGCATCAGGCGACAGCGCTGGCGGCCCTGTTGAGGGGCCTGTTGGCTTCTGGGGAGCAGGACGGGCCTTACTGCTTAGGGCGGGTGCGCACTGTGACGCACGCTGCAGACAGCGCCTTGGGTGGCAGAAGTGGGCGCGGTGGACGGCCCAGGGTTGGGATTTGAAATGAGGCACATGAGCGCTTGGATCACGGCCGCCTGCCATTGGCCGAGCTGCAGGTACGGACCCAATGGGCGAGCTCGCTGCTCGTGCACGTCGCCCGTCTCCAAACGACCGTGTCTGCACTAAAAGACCTCAGACGGGGGGTCGAGGGATCGTGATTGGCCTCGACGGATACGGCCCCTGGCCATGCCCCTGCCAAGTCTTGCGATCCTTTCTGCTGCGGTGGAGCTGCCGACAGTCAAAGTCTCTCGACCTCATTTCCATCTCGCCAGGGGCTTGGACAAACCGCCCTCATTGCGGCGACAGTGTGAATCGATTTTTCTGTGACTATGGCCGTGATAGGCGCCGTTCCTGCAGATCCAATTATCATCACAGAGGCCTGCTTGCCGGCGCCTGTTCGTCCCCCGACTGCTTGGTTCAGCCGTTCTCCTATCCAGCCTGGCCTCCTCCCCTGGAGATGGCCTCCCCTCTCCCCTCGGCTCTCCCTCTTTCCTATTCCAACCTAACGTGATGATGGGTCGTGTCACGTATGCATGTGTAGTATGCCTCCTCTTCTGTGATATGGACCGTGTGGCAGGCCGCGTGTGGCATAGCCTCGCCTGCTTGTGGACAGGGAGTGCAACAGTCGTTGAAAAGTGGGCGAGTGGATGGTCTGTAGTAATATGCAAGGTACGGCCAATCCCATCACCCAACCGTTGTTGTATTTTTGGTAGGTAAGGATCAATTACCTACATCGACGGGTATAGTTATAGCAATTCACTGGTTCATCGCCTTTCTGGATCGGAAGTGAGTAATTCTTGCATACATCTCACCACTTCTAAACCCAGAAGCTATTGCTATTTATTTCTGCTTCGTATATTGTATCGTTTATTGTATTAACTTGATACGCTTTCGTTATTTACGTCGGCTCTTACTCATTCATGCTTCGACTGAGAGGAGAGCGGGGGGGAGATACACGCGGCTCAGTCCGTTTAGCATTGGGGATGGAGCATACCTGACCAGGGGAAAAAATAATTCATCAGAATGATTTCAGGCCCCATGTGCTGCGCTTCACTCGGCCTTCAGGTAATACATACCGCTTGACGTGCCTGTCTGAAGTCGTACGCAAACACTCCGTGTCGCCCCGTGTGCCAAGTGTGTCTGGGCGAATGTCGTGCGTCCAGAGACAACCCGCAAGCTCAAACATATGCAGTAGTCCCATACATCACATGTTGATCATCCTGTATCAAAAATGTGTGAGCATGGACGCTACACGACATGGCGAAGCACGCGCACCTCCGTAGAGGCTTGGCTCTGATTTCTGGGAGAGGCTGGCACCGACGTCGTGACAGCCTCCGCCTTCTTGTATCCACGCGCAATGGATTAGATGCAGAAGGACGAGCCGATCCCTCAGATCAATAAAAAAAAACATCCTCAATACTACAGAATCTCGCTTTTTTGCTTGATTCTGCTGCCAAATCGCTCGTAGTTTTGAGGACACTGCCGAGACAGATCTTCGAAGCGAGTCGTAGCTCATTTCGCCAGCAGCGAGCCTCAGCCAATGTCGACGTATGGTTAGAATCCATCCCACGCAAGGGGGACCTAATCCAGCCGAGTCGCATCTGAATGGAAAGATGGTGGCGGTGGTACAGCCTCGCACGAGACGGGTAGCCGTAACATATGCGGCCACGTCCGTGATACAGAACTTGGCACCACCAATTGGACACACTGGCTGTGAGAGGCAGACCCATTCAACGACCAGCAGCAAGTGATGCACGGGTTGGGGGTAAGCTTGAAATGCATTCTCTTGAAACATACCGAGTAATGCATTACCGAGCATCATATGCGGCAATAGCATAGCCCAATAGTGCCTTTCTGCGTGTCAGTGTTCATCATCACCCACCTCGCGGAGGTGAACGTCCGCTCGCTTCCAAGAGGTAGGTTGCCAACTAGTGAAAAGTCACATTCCTGAGTTTTACGCCCCGGGCGGCTTTGCAACGCAAGACACGAGCATGGAAGCTCGGCCAATAATGACGGACAGGCTTGGTAGATCGGCCTACCCAACCACCGATCAGCAAGATGTTGTTAGACTTGGCGGGATTAGGCCCAGGCGCAAGCCTTCCCAGGGTTTCCTTGAGCAGATCGTTCCGAGCCCTGCGGGGGAGGCTCCTCATTTGTAGGCAAGGCTGTTGAACGAAACATATGTTGGGCTCTGCGGCTAAGACAACGCAAGGCAGCAGTGGTAAGCGAGAAGAAGGTGGTCAGCGGTCCATTGGCCTTCCACCGAATAGGCATGGGAATCGGGGCCATTTGTCCCCTCGCTGACCGATAGTCAGGCTTGCCAAGGCCGTCCATATCGTTGACGCTTGCACAGAGGACAAGATGTCAGAAGGGTCGAAGCAGACCTGGGATGGTGTCTCTGAGCATGGCCTGCTCCGGCCAGAAGGATTGGGGCGGCCGCCGTCATACCTACAAGCAAACAACCTCGGGGCTCTGTGGTACTACCTACATAGACTGTTCAGATACATCGATATTAATCGTCTGCGCAAGCTTCCTCGATACAGAGTCCTGCCCATCCATGAGCCGACATCGGGATACACGGAAAGCGCACATACGAGTACTGTAGATCTCACGACACTGCTCAAGATCGAATATCTAGCCCATCGGCCCACTGCAAATGACCGTGTCCATTGAGTTTTCTTGATAGTATAATGTTCACTATCACCTTTGTCGTTTCTTATAACCATAAATCACGATTTCTTGGCAAATGAAGAGGTAGTATTCCTGTCCAAATGATCCTATTAATAACACTGGATCTTGCCATGCGATTCGCCACGTCTTTGGTATATTTGACTGAACCCGCCCATAGCATAGGCATCTCGGCTCCTCCTCCACTTAGATGGCTGAGAGCCATTGCAGGACATGCGGAGTATGCTACACACTCACAAGGGTGTAGCAGGGCAAGTTGAGTTGCAGCTGTTTACTGGCTGAGTGGACGGCCGTCATGGGAGCTAACCCGGTACAAGAAGCCATCAATCGCCCTCCGCCAGCCGGCCGGACACTGGTCGCGTGACAGTTGATCAAGGCAGCCGTGTAGGACTCGGTTTGGTGTCTGCACCCGCAACATGCTACTCTGATCAGCGTGCAATCTGCTCTTGCTAACCAAATAGGTAGACTTTCCGTAACTAGAATTGGCTAGCTCTCGCTCTCAAGAACCGTTATGCCAAAGGCCAACCTTCTCGTGCCTGTGGGCGGAGCCTGTCCTGTCAAACTTGGCGCTAACCGCCCCGAGCTGGTTTTACACGATGCCCCTGGCCCACACCACCAGGGGCTTGGCTTCTACCTAAGGGCACGGAACTTGCAATTAGCGCTGTCGACTAAAGGTAAGGTAACCCAAGCAACTTTGGCACAGACGAATGCCATCTGAATCACCTTGGTATCGTAGGTGATACTAGACAGGATTCCCCAAGACAGGCCAGTCGCGCCAAGGCGAGAGGCAATTGCGAGGGCATGTTATAAGGGCTACAGCTTTGGGTTATGCTGAGACGGAAAGGGAAGAACAAGGGGGAGGATGGGATAGTAAAATGCAGAACCAATGTGTCACTCGGCCGGGATGGGAGAGCCTGATTGAAGCTTAAGAGCCCGAGAACCAAGCCTGAGTCTTGGGCGCCCAGAGCCCTCGGACAGGCGAGAAGAATGGTCACATTTTCCTGCTTGACTTGAAACCAGCAATTGGGCCTCTTCCGCAATGACGTGCAGAGCGCTGGGCAGTACCCGAAGACAAGTACCGGTAGTATTGGTGTGTCGCTGTGGGGTGACATCCCTTGTTGTTGCTCCCGGCTTCCGATCTCTTGGCAGCAGGAAGCCCCTCCCTCCTTCTTCTATTTTGATAGGCAATTGACTTGACTCGTCCCACCTCTTCACTACGGCAGCAGAGAGAGGGGCGGAGGAATCGTGCGGTTTTGGCCCTCTTGCACGAGGAAACAGACTAGAGCTACTCTCAGTAGCTGCTACAGTAGTTGTTGTCATCTACCGCCCTTGTATCGCCCCGTCCGAGGGTTGACAGAGCCCAGCAGGCGGGCCGTTGATTTTATTACAGGCGCACATTTGACGGTCCCTGATTGTACACTTGGTGATGGATGCCACGACTGATTGCTTCCTGACCCCATGACCCTCCCCCCTCGGTGTGGCCTCGCACTTGCGCCCTCTCCCTCTCTGGACATCGCGGGGGCTGCCCAATCAATCTCTTGCCGCGGTCACGTAGATTGTTTCCAGTCCGTCGCACAGAGAGACGCACAGCCAGGCAGACAGATGGGCAAACTGTGTATGAGATGTGCATGCATACACCAAACCATGCCCTAAAGTTTGGTCGGTCAGGATGTGCCACGAGAGTGCGTTGATGACTCCAGAGTGGGATATTTCTGTAGCCTGCTTCCTAACCTAGCAGCCATCGTACTCGTAGATCAGGGCATTCACTATGTTGGTCGCCTCTTGATGCGGGTGCCGGCCTCTGCCCGATACCCAACCCTTCACCCACAATCAGCAGAACCAGGCCTGCAATAACCACTTGCTCCCTGGGCCTTATCTCGGCAGTTGGCGAGACCGCAGAGCCCCAGTCGATTAACTCACTTACTGCTCCGATTATTTTCACTTCACAACTCGTCCTCTCACCTGCTGCTCTGCTATACTGCATCCCTCGCCCCAGACCTCCGCTGGTTCTTTTGTCTTGCCCGCCATTCCTTGCAAATAATACTTGCACCGGGCGTCTCCCTAGGGTCCGAGGGAAGCGAGTTGTGGAAGGGGAGCACACGGCTAGCATTCCGTGCATGATTGCCCTGCCTTAGTTCTCCATTTCCCGCCTGTCTGCGCCGGCCTAGCAGTAGCAAGCACCGCCTATTTTACATACATCTACCAGTGATTCCAGATCCAGACTCCTACATCTGCTCCGTCTTCCCCTCCACCTGTCCATCTTGCCTGTCTTTCACTTTGTCCTCGCTTTTCTGTCAGACTGGGCTCAGTTTCCAGGCGACCTTGAACGACCCCGACTGCAGATTTTGCCTCGACTACGTCTTTTCTCTCCGCAGTGTTTTGATTTCATTCTTGGCATCTTCCATATCGTAATTCTTACCTTCCTACCTACCTACTTCTTGGCCAGATAAGCCTATACATACTACTTTCCCTTTGGACAACATCGGCATAGTATATTCATTCAGTACACTCGATTTAGTATTCATCGACCAAAGATCCAACGATTCATTTCCGTCCGGCCTAAGCGATCTCGAGAGGGTCCCATTGGCGGGTAAGATCGAGGCTAGTCGTGGATCTCGTTCATTCAAATGAGTGTGTGATTCACGGACGGTTTTAATTCTTCGCATTGTCACGACCTCATCCAGGACCGACCACGGCCCCGCTGCATCTGCCTGGTAAGTTCGTTTCCAATCCTGCTTCTACTCCTCCTCCTGCTCCCGCAACCCCAAGTCCTCAGTGTGGTGTGGACGCAGTTTGCCCCCAATTTCATTCATCCATCTCAGCTTATCAGGTGGCGCTCACGGCCGTTACTGAATATCCAAATTTGACTAACATTTGATTGTCTTGCGACCTTCATTTTAGACTCTATGCAAGGCGAACCAAATCTGCCCGAGATAACCACTTAACCCCAGCACGCAGCATCGACAGGCCGCCCGCTTAGCCCTAAACATTTTAGGTTGGTTGATACCAATACATACAACTTACACAACGCCGTCGAGCTGTTTACTGCTTGAAACTTTGCGGCTTCGACGCCCGGGGATCTGTCGAGCTGAGTGACTGATTCACCAGCGAGTCATCTACCTATATATTCGCTCGCCGACTGCTCAGATCTCCGTCACATTTCTTCACCTGTCCTCGATTTGGCAGCCCGGTTTATTTTTTGCCTTCCCATTTGAAGGCATCAGATAAATCTCTGCATAGAGCACACGCACACGCCAGCACCAGCCTCACAAATCACCTACTCACTTTGGTACCGGCCTTCGCATATGCGCAGTGCACCCACTTACCACAGGTGCATACACTCAAAAGTTCAGCTCGCATTCGGCCTTATCCCTCAAGGGGATTTTTCTTTTCGGCCAACCCGTTGATCGACCTTCTGCCTCCCTCCAACCAGAGACCCGGGGCGCGAACTAACATCAGCACAACGCTCAGCATTGCTACCACCAGCAATCCAATCTAGCCGGCTCTGGGGATCTATCTGACCACAGCCACCCCTCTCTCATCACATTTCCACCTGTCTAGTCATGACGACGGCGGTGAGTCCTGTCTCATTTTCGTTTCTTTTTCTCTCGGTCTTGTTCTGCAGCCGCCCGCATATCATTCTCATATGTCATTTTCTTTTCTTCTTCCGCAGCCTCTTTATTGGAGGAGAGCTTGTTCATGCCGCTAACTTCACTACCCATCCTCCACCTAACCCTGTTTTTTTCCTATTAGCGAATACGCCTTTCCCTTTCCATGCCACCATGCCTTAACATTACTGCACTTTCCGACACTCGAGTCCCGCGTTTCTGCTTTTTCTGCCTTTTCAGCCGCTCGTCTCTCAAGCTGAGAACCCCCGGCTCGCCGCAGTGCAAGGTCAATCGCAAGTGAGAAAAGAGTGACCGCTCGTTGACATTGCTGGTGCCGAACACCCAAGGGCAGTCGGTGGTGGTTCAGTGAATCATCGCTACGCCCTGTCCCCTCCCTTTCGTCGCCCTCACTCGGACTTTTTTTAGGGTGTCGCCAGACTGGTACCCAACAAGGGGACAGTCGGCCAGCCTACCAGCCCTAACTAGTGTAACGCGCGGAGACCGGCTGTAGGTGCTGATTCGCCTGGGGGCGGGGTCCTGCTCCTCACCTCCTTCGCTGCAACTCTGCTGCTCCAGGGCTGGCCCAGCGCCGGCACAGCGCCGGTACAGCGCGCCCGTTGCACTTGACACCTTCCCTACCCAACAGTTTTGCCCGCCTACTTCTAGCATCCTTGGTTGGGCCCGCCTCGTTTAGGTCTGCCACAGGCCGAGACCCAGGCCAAGTGTCTCTCCCGTCTCCAGAAGATCCCATGTCGAATCCTTGCCTTGCTTCTTTTTTCAACTGTGGCCCGGCCTACCCAACTTTGCCTAGCCACTAGATTGCCCTGGCTGGCTCCCTGGATCGCATTCCTTCTTAGTTCACCATCACCAACCAGCGTCGGGATCATCCTCGTCATCATCAACATTCTTCCCATCCTTATTTCCTTCACATGATAATTTTCCTTTCCTTTTGCATGATTTCTTCCTTGCATATTGACTGTCACTAACGATTTCTGTTTTCTTCCTTTGCCTCAGGCGCCGCATTGGTCCTACACAATGCCGCCCGGCTCTTCCAACGACAAGCCGCAGCCAAAGAGCTCTGGCTTCGCTAGCTCCAACAATCTCTACCCAACTAAGAGTATCTGGAATACCACGACATCTTTTCCCAACACCCACGCTCGTGGGCCTTCTCTGGGCTCAAAAGGTACGTTGACTGTTCTTGCGATACGTCGCCTCTTTTAGGTGCGCAGTGCTGACGTCTCCCAAACTTTCCAGACCCTGCCGACAACGCTTCCGGCGCCAACGCCTTCCATGCAAATTCTGAATCCCAGAACGTCTGGGGCACGAGTCCTTGGAACAACGAAGTCCCATCACGACCGAGCAGTACCTCGCCCAACCGAACACGAGACAATGGAATCCCCAAGACTGCGGGCTTTGGTGCCGGCACCGATGCGCATGCCCCAGTCAACCTAATCAATGGCTTCAACGGTGTGAACGGGGGCGGTCTATACGGCGGCCCTTCCTTCGGTATGCAGAAGCGCTCTCCCCACGAACCGTCGTTTTTCGACTCCGTGGGCGCCTTCCCGCCGTCCAGAGATGGCAGTGCACCTCCCAACCGCCCGGAGCAGGGCTCCCCCCAAATCCAAGAGTTCCTTAATGGCGGGCGTCTTAGTGGTGCCCACGGTCATGCGCACAGCAACTCCATCCCGTCCCAACGTCAAGGACCTGGCGGTAGCATCTCGCTGCCTCACCAGACGGTCAATAACCGAGCCTATAACATGAACAAGCAGGTCGAGGAGGACATGTCGATCGGATACAATCGTCGTGTGCCTGGAGACCACTCGGCTTCCGGCACGCCGACATTCGACCCTTCTTCGCAGCCTTTCCAGTCCAACCATGGTTCGCAAGCCTTTGGTGATGCCAATGCGGCAAGGTTCAGTACCGGCTCAGATCCCCAGCTGGACCCTATGATCAATCAGTTCGCGGCCCTGAAACGCCCCTCTGTAGGAAGGGTCTCCCCCGCACCCTCCTATCGACTCGAAGTGAGCAACAGCCCCCGAGGCTATGCGCAGTCGCCGGATCTCTGGAACACGCGACCATCCTCTCGAGACCCAAGAACCACCGATGCGGATCGCCGCACGCCTTCTCAACAGGTGCCCCAAGCCTTCGCTGGCCCATTCTTTCCGGGACAATTCGCCTACCCACAGTTCCCTCCTAGCTACCTCGACCCGTACGGCCATAACCTCCGCCACCCCATGGTTTCAGGTTACGCCGTCCCCCCTCTGTCTCCAGGCTACCCCATCAGTGGCACTCTGCCCAACATTCGACCTGTTGTGAACCACGACCCCGTCAGAGGAATGCGAAGCGCAGTTCTCGAAGAGTTTCGCTCAAACAGCAAGACGAGCAAGAAGTACGAGCTCAAGGATCTCTACAACTACGTAGTCGAGTTCAGCGGCGACCAACACGGCTCGCGGTTCATTCAGCAGAAGTTGGAGACGGCCAACAGTGACGAGAAGGACCAGGTCTTCCGGGAGATTGAGCCCAACGCTATCCAGCTCATGAAAGATGTCTTTGGGAACTATGTTGTTCAAAAGTTCTTCGAACACGGCAATCAAGTGCAGAAGAGGATTCTTGCCGAGAAGATGAGGGGTAAGATGGTCGATCTCTCGGTCCAGGTCTACGCATGCCGCGTCGTTCAGAAGGTGAGTCTATTCGCAGCCCTGCCACTCACGATAGACAAGTCTTTGTTCTGATACTAATCTACTACTCATTTCTAGGCACTGGAACATGTCCTGGTGGAGCAGCAAGCCGAGTTGACTAAGGAACTTGCGGCTGATGTCTACAAGGTCATTACTGACCAGAATGGAAACCACGTCATCCAGAAGGTCATTGAACTAGTCCCACGACAATACCTGGATTTCATCATGAACGCTCTCCGTGGCCAAGTTACAACCCTGTCTACGCATCAATATGGCTGCCGCGTTGTTCAGAGGATGATGGAATACGGCACTGAGGCCGACAAGGCCGCCATCGTGAGAGAACTGCACCCCTCGGCCCACATCCTTCTCACAGACCAGTTCGGAAACTATGTGGCGCAGCATGTTATTCGCAAGGGGAAACCAGAGGATCGTGAAAAGATGATCCGACTTGTCATGGGTCAACTCATCGAGCTATGCAAGCACAAGTTTGCTTCCAACGTTGTCGAGACCTGCATTGAGGCAGGCTCCCCTGCTCTAGTCACCGAAATCCGAGAGAGATTTGTCACACCAGGCGAGGACGGCACCAGCCCGCTCCCGCAATTGATGCGAGACAACTACGGGAATTATGTGATTCGTAAGTTGCCTAGGGTTCCCTGTCCACCTCGATTCGTTCTCAATGCTAACTAATGTGTGCAGAAAAGCTGTTTGCGACATTGAAGGGCCCCGAGCTGGATTCATTTGCAGACGAGATCAAGCCCCTGTTCTATCTCCAGAAGAAGAACGGCAATTCCCGCCAGCTGACAGCTCTGGAAAAGCTACTTGACGAGTATGCTTTGAACGCGGTCAAGGGCGACCGACCAGCCCAATCCGACGATGCATCATCTGCCGTGCCAACCCCTGCATCGACCAACGAGGCCAACAGTGTCAACAGCGACAGCCCCCTCACCAGTGTTAGCACGGCCGATGCTTCGGCCCCGGTTACAGTGGACCAAAAGCAGGACGACAACGTTAACGCGTCGTCGGCCGCGCAAGACACACAGAACGAGTCCTAAAATGGACAATCCTTGCAATTTCTATACGAATCGACGGCGGTTTTGACCGCACGCATGACTTATCGAACGACACTCGAGAACACCTTTGCCGACCACCAATCGGCAGACTTCACCTGGCTATTTTTTGGTACTTTATTGCACACACTCTCATAATATACTCGACTCAGTGAACAACCAAGGACAGGCAGTCTTACCACTTCCTCACCATTGGTAAACGAACTCTATTTCTTCTGTTATCATCTTACTTTTTCTCGACATGGATTACATTCCAGATACGGACATAGGTTATCAAACAAGGGCGGCATGGCGGTAAACGTGAGGTCGCAAACTCTTTCTCCCCCTGCCACGTGCAGGATTGAATTATTCTACCACGACATAAACAAAAGAAAGCAGGTCGGGGGTGCTCAAGCTTCTACAGCCGCGAGCCGCACCCGACCAGCTTGCCCATTTATTGCACAGCATTGCAGTAGCTGTGGCTAATATAATTTATACAGTGGCACCTGGCGAGTTTACGGTTTTGATTTTTTTTGGCATGATGAGCTTATTTTATTTCACACTTTCAAACAGGGCAATGGATCCTGGCTGGCTGGCTGGTTACAGGGAACGGATCGGAAAACACAGTACTACAACGAATGGATGATAGGCATCTGGCCATAGGACATGCAAGGTACACCGGTATGGAACGGCTAGGGGTCGGAATCGTCCATAGAGTATTATTATTTTAAAAGCGATAATGAGGCACTGCTTCGGAATACGAGCTCATCGATTTGTGACTTGGACTAAATGGCCCAGCTTAGGGTCAATCGTAAACGCAGCGGGTGCAACATGTTATCCAGCGTAATCGATTCTGCCTCTATGCAACTTCAGGGTAGTTTTGAGGTCTGGTGAAACCGTTACTTGGGCGACAGAGATGTGCTTGCTGACTGCCTGTTCCTGGTGCGAATCTTATCGCAACTCCCGGCGATCGATATGACGCCACGTGGTGGGGAGCGGACCAACCGAAAGGCTGAAGCCACAGCTAAAATGAATCTAGAGGTCTAACCTCGCACACACCTACGCCTACAACTACGCATTCCAACATTCACATACACGGCACGACCTTCTCTCTTGAACTTATTGATCCGTTGCAGCAACGAACGAAAGAAGGAAGGGAAGGGAGAGCGGCTACATCTATGTCAGGGTCCCTCTGCTAGGTTCGGCGCTGCCAGCCCTCTCGACACTTCCTCCCCTCCGGCCGAAAACCCAATCCCGGCCACCCCCAGGGGCGAGCCATACCACCTACACGGGAGAACCAAGAGTCAGACGACGACGATGGCGCTGGCAAGTCGGAGGGCGAGCTCCTCCCTCCTCGGCTGCGTCCCATCCCCACCCTCCTGCGTGCGACCCCGATTCGAATGTGCCTCGCGCCTGCGGCAACGGGCCGCTGCCGCCGCGAGCTCGAGCAGCTCGAGGCGGGGGCTGGTGACGGCCGTGACGATCTACAACTCGGGGGACCAGGGACTGCGGTGGAAGAGCTCGTTCGCGCCGCGGCACGGCAAGGCGATTGAGCCGGAGGTAGGGGGCGAGACGGCGGCGGAGGCGCTGCTCCCGACGACGATGACGGCGGGGAAGCAGCAGGCGGTGCAGAGCAAGAGCATAGTGAAGATGGAGGAGGGTCTGGAGCAAGGGGCCACGTCCGGTGAGGCTGAGGCTGAGGTTGGGGAGGGGCCCAGCGGTGAGGCACACGCCGCGTCGTCGGCGGGTGATTCAGGGGACGGGCGGACATCGAGCGGCGGCGGCGAGCAGACGAGCGCCGCCGCTGGGGGTGAGAGTATGAGTAGGGGCCCGCTGGAGGCGGTGCTGAAGTTTGAGGAGCTGGAGAAGACGGCGAAGCAAGCCCCGGCCATGTCGCCGCCGCGGTATGTGCACCACTTCGACACCTTCTCGCTCGTCAAGCGGCTCCACGAGGGGGGGTACACGCAGCCTCAGGCCATCGAGTCCATGAAGGGGATCAGGAAGTTGCTGGCGCAGAACTTGAGCGTGGCGCAGGAGAGTCTTGTGAGCAAGAGTGATGTTGAGAATGTGAGTCTGGCGATGTTTCCTCGGGCATCATCCCTCCGTTTGCGGGTGGCAGCTCGTGAAGCCCGGTTGAGAACATAACTAATTGATTTTTCATGTGGTAGGAATCATACCTCTTCAACGCGGCATGTTCTGAGCTGGGACAGGAGATCAAGAATAACCGGAGACTGCAAGATGAACAGGTCCGGCAGCAGAGGACGCACCTCCAGCATGAAGTAGACATTCTGCAGCAGTCGCTCAACCAAGAGGTGTCGACACTCAATGACAATATCCGCGGCATGTTCAATGACCGGAAGATGGCAGTGCGGGCAGAACAGACGACCGCAGAAGGCGCGGTATGTGCTTGTTACCTTAATGCTCTACCTCTAATGATCATGTTTACTAACAAGACACCTCAGATCCAACAAATAAACTACAAGATCAGTACAAGCCTGGTCAGTGACATGAAGTCGGAGATCGAGGGAGTCCGGTGGATCCTCATTCGCCGTTCAGCAACAGGAATCTTCTTCATGGCGATGCTGACACTGCTTTCGATCCGCTACGCTACCTATTTGCACAGCGAGACGCAGAAAGAGAAGCAGCGCCGCAAGAAGGAGGAAAGGGATCGTAGGGATCGCGGCCTGACGGACAGCAGTCCGGCCGCAGATGCAGCTGCGATACTATCTGCGAACTAGCCGTCCCGCGAGATGGACGGTGCGATGATGACAAGTAGGGCGTGAAGCAAACATGCGAGAAGCGGATGACAAGACACGACATGGGATTTGATACCCTCGAAACAATTTTCATATGTTACAATGCATACATAGACTTGGACTATAGATTTCATTTTTCTCATAGACGACTTAGGAAAACGGCTACTGAATCGGTTTTATCATACACGATGTACCTCTTTCCTTTCTTTCCGGGGATCGTGTCTTCGATCATATTCAGTGGTAAATCCAACTAACTCAATTCCCATGACTGAAAGACTGGGCTAGTAATTTTCCTCATTCCCCTTCATTCGGGGACGATTAAGACCCATGTAGATAGTACTGCAGGTGATGTTGGAAGGCACATTGTTACCCTACACTGACATTGCATGCCAAACACCAAAGCCTCCGGTGTGACAATAAGCAAGAGCAAAAGTAATAAGTAATAAAAAGAAAATCGTCTCCAGATCCTGTGCTTCCGGTCGCCTCACCACCCACATCCCGCAAGCCACGTTCTCTCTGCCCCATCTAGGTAGCCTTGGACACCCATCAGCCAAGCCGGGCCAAGGCCAACCATTCACGCCCTCCCCTCACTCCCCCCTTCCAGAAGATGAAGATGCACCCCGCGTCACGTGCAACCGCGGAACCCCACCACGCGTCTTCCGACCAGTCTCTCTCCCAACGTCACGGGCTTCAACAGAGCAACTCCCCTCCTCAACACCAGATGCCGCCGCTCCCGCCATGAGCGCCGAGCAACCAGACACAGAAATGGCCCCGGCGCCTCCGCCCCCGCCGGAGACGGACCCCAATCGCGACGACGAGGCGACGCCGACGCCCGCGCCAGCAGACGTCAATGAGAACGTCACCCCGGGCCCGCGCGCGACGCGCCTCCGCGCCCTCTACGGCCAGGCCCTGCAGCACACCCTCGGCAAGCTGGCGTGGGAGAACTTCGCCGCCTGCTACCCGACCATCTCGAGCCGGTCCGAGGGGGTGCTGCGCCAGGTGCAGGGCCAGATGGTCGGGAAGCTGGGGGAGAAGTGCCAGGTCAACCTCACCCACCTACTTTGCCTTTTTTGTTGCAAAATCGAACCAAAGAACTGACAATGGTGTGGCTTTTAGAAAGAATTCGACAACATCATCGTATCCAGACAAGTCGTCCCGAAGCTCAACGAGCTCGAGTCCCTCATCGCCGACGCCTCGAAGCGGCGCGCCGAATCGGACGACTCCGTTCCTGATCCCACACCGTCCGTGATTCCCAATTGGAGCCCTACCTTCGCTTGCTGGGGTTTTATTGGATGTGAACTGACAGACCTGCAGACCACACCTCCTCCCCCCTTCCCGCATCCTCTCCGCGCACCTCTCCCCCGCCCTCGTCGCCCACCAGTCCCAGCTCAACGCGCGCCTCCAGACGACCCAGTCCCAGAACGCCCTGCTGCACGAGGAGATCCTCCGGCAGCAGGGCGAGGTGGAGGACCTCATGGCGCAGCTCGACGCCCTCGTCGCCGACGTCAAGGGTGCCAACGGCGCCCTCGCCGAGGTGGCCGACCTGCTCGCCGCCGAGTCCCGTGAGGCCGAGGCGGCCATCTCCGGGACCAAGAACGCTGCTGCTGCTGCTGAGAGCTGATTTAGCCTCCGTTGGACGAGTAAAATCCATTTTTTGCAGCCTGTCGGGATTGCTTGCATGCAGGGGCTTGCACTGGCCAAGAGAGGGACGACATATTCTTAGCTGTACTGGCGTTGAAGAAGGCCCCACTGGCATGGGAACAGGACTTCGAGACCCAATTAGTGCGATCTATGTCATGATTAAGGATTTACACATGTGCGAGGCTTGGGTCAGGTTCAGGGGTGTCTGGAGTTGCTAAATATATTGATACCATTTTGTTTTCTTAATTCTTTACATGAAATTTGGGGCCGTAAAAAAAACCAAGTTTACTAATGTTTGTTCTTTTGCTTATTTCATTGCTTGAGGCCCAGTATCCTAAACTCATTCCCTCTAAGGGTGCTATATTCGTAAGCCTGAATGAACATTTCCCAAATGCCCATTGCAGGATCTCCTCAACCTGCGATGATATCGGTAGGCGGGATATATATGCGTGTGTAAAACCATGAAACTCCGCCCAATGACAAATGATAGGCTACTCCAAAGCCGCCCCCCAGTTTATGCTGAATCCCCTTACCCAAAACATGCGCCGTAAATGCCGAAAGACCTTGCGTGGCCGTCTAGGCCATGACTTTACCCCTCCAGAACCCTGATGTGGGCTCAAACTAGGATGTTGAGTTGAGAAACTCGAATATGTGGGTTATCTCTAGTAGATGGTACAGTTGAACGTAGTGTTCCTTCCGTCGTAGCCAGACTTGCGTACTGGCAGGCAATGATTTCTCCGTAGCCAAGGTTCCATCCCCTGAAAGTGACGAGAGCCAAGACCGAGTGATCGACCGACTCCCCACAACCAGAACAACGGTATCAGATGCGAATATTTTCCGTATGAATGACTTGCCAAGGGCCGAAGTAATCCACCTCTCCGTATGCCGGTGGCAGAACCCGCACCATCCGACCAGTCGACCAGTCGACGAACCATTTCTTTCCTTTGTGGATGATGTAATTGGACTTTCGAGGGCTTCTAAAAAGGAGATTGCTGTAACAGAGTTTGGCGTAGAGCATATCATGCGCGCTTGTCCACTGATGATCTGGTACCCACTTGCCGGAGTGAGGGTCAATACCAGCGTTATCATATGACGTTGTACTCAACCGGTGAGTAGGATCTAATCGTGGTGGGTGACATGGGCCTCCCTCTCCGTCTTCACTATCGCTGGAATCATCAAATACGGGTATCGATCTCGAAAGCTCTTCGTTCTCCTCCTCTTCCTCTTCCTCGGTAGGCCTGCTTGCTGACTGGGCTTGGGCGTCCATTTGATGGAGGTTCACAGCTAAATCTGGGGTCGAGGAGCTCCTCCGAACACTAGGAGCCGACACCTCACCCGAGTTTTGCTCTGGATCATGAGGTGCATCCTGAATTGCAATCCCAGGGCCATCAGGCGATTCACCACGAAACCAGCGGACTCGTTGAATTCTGGGAACCGACATGTCCCGAGGGAAATCTCGATCATCGATTGGAAGAGCAACGTCAATGGCGGCGAACAAGCCCTCCATCCACCTATTAAATGTGCTCAGTTCGATGCATGAGAGTAAGAACTGGTCAGTCTCTGCTCGAATACGAATCACATATCTTCGTCTGTAGTGAACATTCCGGTTAGTACATGTTTCCCGGCAAAACGCCATCCGCATTGATATGAACTCCCTGTCGAGGATTCAGAGTCGACTCACTTCTTGTAGTCTGCAGCAATACCGGCGTCGGCGTACAGCAAACTATAGGTCTTTTCAAGTTTTGATTTTGTCATCCAGGGGGGGTTGTCGGGGCTGATTTGAGGCCCGTCTCGAGTCTTTCCCCAGGTTCGAGATTTCTTGGCTTTGTAAATGTTGAGGGCTGTTCCAGTAAGAGTAACATAAGACGTATGCCAGCGACGGTCTTCGGCCCTCTTGTTGGTGCCTTCGATTTCATGCTTCTTCATAAAAATTCCTTCAAGCTCGATGGAGCTTGAATAGCTCGGCAGTCTCTCTTCCCCATGCCCATCATCGCTAATCCCGGCAGGACTACCCCGGCGAGACCCTCCGACTTCATTGCTTGGGTCAACAGTTTCAAGCGGTGCTGCTTGAGCTGACGTTGACGCTTCATAAGGCGGTGGTCGTGAAGGCCGTGTGGGGTCCGTTGTCATAATACGCTGGTAGAAGTAGTCCTCATCGATAGACAAGCGACGGCGAAGAGTCGCCGGGGGCGATCTGGGAAGCGTTGGTGGTCCATGAGGAAGGACGTCCCGATCGGCGCGAGGGTCCATGAGGGAGACCCTATTTGATATGCTCTCCTACTCATGCAAACGTCCAGACAGATGAAATGAGGGTGGTGGTGGGCAGCTCTTGGCCTCCGGGTTAACCGGTATATGCAAGTTAAGTTTGAGGCGTCCAGAAGGTGGCAGATGATCTAACAAGGAGAAAGGTATGGGCGCGGCGGTAGAAGAGGACGTCCAGGTCGCGGAGGCGAGGAATGATGGTGTTAGCATTGACACACGATACGCGACGAAGCCTCGCACACTTTAGTCTCCGCCGTTGGAGTCAGGCTGAAGGTGCTACTCATAGCGACTGGCTCAACGGCATCGTTCCAGGGCGAAAGGGGAAAACGAGAGGTGGAGGATGGGATTCTGGAGTCGGGAGAGGAAGGCCCAGGTTTAAAGATCAATCTGATGGATGGGATGGGGAAGGGCCCCGGCAGTGGGCGCAAAGTGCCTTAAGGCCACTACAGGCGCACGATGGGGTGGTTGCTTCGCTGTAATGTGGGCAGTCCCGATGAGATCCGAGGCGAGGTGCAGTGGCGGGGGGGTGTATGGGGGAGTGTATGGACAGTAATGTTTCAGTCGCTCTGGGAGCAGGGACCGTTTGTCAAGACGTTACGGCAGCTAATAATGGGGACGGGTGGAGAGAGGTGAAAAGTGCAGGACG
The DNA here is from genome assembly GCA_026958235.1 of Clonostachys rosea. NCBI lineage: Eukaryota > Fungi > Ascomycota > Sordariomycetes > Hypocreales > Bionectriaceae > Clonostachys > Clonostachys rosea. The sequence continues at coordinate 7,175,952 of CP110204.1, forward strand.
AGGTGGGTGTGGACAGAGGAAAAAAGCAGCGCATAGGCCACAGGAGCTGCCGTGCAGAAAGGGTATGAGCAGGTGTGCTTGCGTGCCTTGTGTAGGGCGTCGTGTTTGGCTGGTGTTATACGATCGGCACACAAGAGCCGCCGGTTGGCAAGGAGTCTCAAAAGGGCACGGCCAAGACGAGTTAGGAAGCCGCGTGAAATTCCAGTGAGCGTGCGACGGATGGATGAGGGGCGTCATACAACAAGGAGCCCGGAGTGAGGAGCATGAGCATGCGCAAATCAGCAATTGACCGGGGTCGGGGGCGCTGGAGATGCCGGTGGGAGAGGAGATGGATGAAAAATGGATGGCAGCGGCGGAGCGCGAGTGCGTCGCTGTGCTGATGCTGCACTTTAGTCGGCCTCGCCTGGCGTCACGAGACATGGAAGAAGCCAGCTGGACGACATACAGCAAAATAAGTGCGGAATTGATTGACGTGAGAGTCAGGACTGTGGGATGGCGCGTCGGAGCCGGCGACAGGCCATGCTCGATAGGCCCAGCGGCGCAGACTCAATCTCAATCTAGAAGCAAAGGGCCGTTTGCCAGAGACCAACGGCCTGGACACTACCTAGCCCAAGGGCAGGTGCAGGTGGGGCCAGCACCTGCCCTGGGTACAGTACCTGGGCGCCTCTGGATACCGTACAGAGCAGTCGCTCCTTCCCGGAGACACACCTAACTAAAGAGGCGCGCGAGGGTGCGCCCAATGCGTGGGAAAGAGCACACGAAATGCGGAGCTGCCACTTGCTCGACACTGGTAAAACTGAGCAGGACCCTAAAATAATGTCCAAGAGCCGCTCAAAAGGTCCCCAGGACATGGACTCGCATATCGCGCCATGCCCCATGCGGTAGGTGCGTTGGTGGCACGCCATCACGCCTTGGGCCAAGCTCGGGCGAAGTACGGGGAGCCATGCTGGGACCTGCCCACAGCTGTGAATCGGCTGATGCATGTACAACATAAGTCGTTAGCCAGCCAGCCGTGTCGCTCCACGGCCTATCAGGAACTTCGGGGCGCCCAGAGCTGAAGAGCAGCGCTGGATAGAGGTAATCGCCCGTTATCGCTGCCGGCCCTTTGTGCGATGTTCTTGGCTCTGGCGCTGGCCACAAGGGTTCATGGCAAGATGAGGGTGATGTGGTGATATTGTGATACACAGGGCCGGCAGGCGCCATAGTATGTAGTCAGGCATTAAAATGCACGCTACGTAATTGGCAGGCAGACAGTGCGTCGGCCCAATGTTACGGCAGAGCTTCATCCTCCCTGCTAGCCCGTTCTGAGCACCGTTCATCATCACGATCGGCCTCTCTCTCTCGTCTGTCTGATGGTCCATGTGCGCCAGCACGAGTCTCCTTGCTTCGATCGTCATCGTCGTGCTCGGCCCAGGTACGCGCGGAAAGGGGTGGCGGTCGAGACAGATCCAAGTCGCAGTCCCGGCTAGGAAATGCCATTGTGCAGAGCATTTCCCCTTTCGAGCCAGGTCTGACAAGTGGTCGCTGCTAGATTCTTTTCTGCTTCATCTCCATCTTTATGCTCCATTCCATGTGTGGCCTCAGCACAGCTGGGATGATGTTGCAAAAGGACCTGCTCCGAACAGATCTATTACATGACATGACTCCATGTGCAGGTAAGCCGTGGCGAGACTGGACGTTGATACTAGCGATCCATGGCCTTGGCCTTGGATATTGCGCCGAAGCGTGCACGCTCTGAGATGCCCTATACTGAATCTATTTGTAACTGATTCCCAGGCTGCAGGCATTCGCGGGATGTACAATGTAGGTACAGGCGTGGCATGTGCGTGTGAGTGGTCAAGCGAGTAGGGAGGCCCGTGTTTGGTGTGTGTCAGCCCCAAGCGCTCGGAACTTTTGACGTGGGACTTGGCACCTTTGAAGTGCAGCGCAGGGAATAAAGGACCCTAGTCAGAGCACTAGCTGCTCGTTTGTGGCCTACTGTCGGGCCTCGTCTATGCAATGAGCGCCGCCGACGGGTAGCCAGATCTCCATGGAGCTCGGCCGCGATTAGTGGCCCGTCGCTCCCAGACCGACCGCACGCCCTTTACGTGAATTCTATTACAAGAGCAAGACCGGCGCCGGCTCCAGCATAGACGAGCTGCCTACTATGTAGTTCTGTCAAAACCTCACCTTGTGGGTTACCCAGTATATAGAAATGGCAGGGGGTCCCGGACTCGCCTGTCCGCCCTTCCGCAGTCCGCATGTACAAACAAAGTATTGACCATGTAGAGCTGGCATGGATTACGTACGGACTCCGGAGCACAGCTTGGTGTTGCTTTCGTTGATAGGTCTGCTCGTGGATTTATTTCACGTGTGAACCCTGGACGGACCCCCCTGCTGATACATCCGTCACGGAACTTTTTTTTTTTCGCTGTCTCTTTCTTGAATGCGAGGATCATCCGGGTACTTACTGTACATGTGCCGCCGCAAAGCGAGACTTGGAATTCTCAGTCCCTTGTCGTGCGTGCCGTTAGTCTGCGTTGTTGGATTGGGTGGATGAATCATCATGTAGGAGAACTTTTTTTTCCTCTTCCCACAGTCCCCCAGTCAGAAACCAGGACTATTATTAATAAGATCCGTCGACCAGAAAGGAGGACCCCCTAAAAAAAGGATGCCCGGCAGAAGTGCCAGCCAAGATGGTAACATCCGGAGAGAAAGAGTCCAGCGCCGGGTACCTTGTGGAAATTATGATGTAGTTGTGCTGGTGGCATGTTTTGTCATTACACTTTGTTTTTAACTAATACCTATGCTGATTCTTGTTATTCAACATCACGCCGCAGCCGACTCGTGGCTGATCTCCTGCATCATACTTGACCTGCTCGGCGTATTCCTCGTGAACAAGTGATTCGTAGGGACGCGAGCGCAATCGTCGATGAGCGATGTTTACCCCTGAGGACGGCGAATAATAGAAAGGCCGACAAAAAAAAACCACCCCGAAATTGAGATTCCCATGCGTAGCAACTATGGAACGTAGCATGGTGGCTCTATTGCCCGCTACTGAGTGCACGATCTCCGTCAGCCATTGATCCCCCAAAAGTTCCTGGGGAAGGGCCGTGAATGAGGCTGAACCCAGACACCAGCCAGAGATTAGTAATATTTAAAGTTGCGGGACCCCAATCTGGAAAAGTTCCTTCCATAAGTCGCCACCCTAGTCAACCGCCCACCCCCCTCAACCGCCCACTTTCACAGATTGAATCGCATAACGCAACTTCGTCTTTCTCAACGTAAAAAAATCCGTAAATTTTAGATGAAGCTATTCAAGTTGCCAGGTGAAGCAAAGCTCTTCAAAGATATAATTTTCTAATTCCTGAGCCGAAATCTCGGCATCTAATTGACCCTTATACCGTTCCCTTGCATTAACGATATTGGATACCTTGACAAAGCGTTTATTTGGATCTGGATGAACAGTGTATCTTTTCTTCGGTTGCAGGAGCTTATTTGACTCCTTGAGGCGTGTGTTTTCGGTGTTTGAGATAGATAACTGTATTTGCTGTTCGTCGAGACCCTTGCAGATCTTACGGAACAGCAGTCGGATCGTCGGGTCCACCTCCTTCTCACATATAAAGTCTCGTATCAAGCCACGAAGCTGGTGACTCCCTTTCGGAGTGGTTATCACGGTTTCTTTCCTTTTCGATCCAACTGCCGGCGTAGCCGGGGGCGTTGACGGCCGGGTCTGAAAGGTGTATCGAGGTGACAGCACATACGGGTTTAACAAGGGGACCGCAACGTTAACTGGCCACATTCCAGACGATTTCCAGCCAGCTAATATATTCGAACGCGTCAAGGCTGCTTGCCTAGCCAGGTGATAACACTTGAGAAACGTTACTTTCCCGATAGGCGACGAATCCGTCTGTATTTGTTGTTGCGAGAGATACTGACGATAGGCTCTCTTCAGAGCGGAAAAGATAGATAAGTCAAGCGGCTGCAACACGTGCGATGAATGCGATGGAAGGAATAGAAGCCAGGTCTGATTTTTAAAGCATTCCCACATAAATTCGATAGTTGTGTGACTCTTGTGGCCGTCAACAATGAGTAAACGCCAGCCGGGCTTCGCGGGTTTAGTCAACGGGATAAACACTTCTTGCAACCATTTCAATGCGATCTCATTAGAAGTCCAACCCTTCTCAGAAGCTGTGAAATTCCACTCTTGCAGATGCTCTAATTCATCGGGAAACCATTGCTGTTGAACTCCCTTACCTTTGAATATAACAAGAGGCTTGAGGTGCCGACCCGTCGCACTGATACACTCAATTATTGAAGTCCAAAAGCGCGAACCGGGCTGTATCAGGGCAGCCCAATTCTTGCGAGATGACCCAAGAACCAAGCCATTATCTCCTATTCCTTCCATCATCCCGGCTTCGTCCATATTCCAACGATTGCAAGGAGGGATCTCACAGATCTCAGGAATGTGCTTGAGCGCAAAGAACTCCTTTACTTTATCAGCTGTAGCCCCCTCAGCGCGTAAGAAGTCAAGTCTCTTGCCTCGAAGAGTTCTAACCTCCGGGTTGCGGCGTAAAAATCCCTCTATCCAATGCTTGCCAATAGGGTCAAGGTCACCCTCTTCGCACAAGAGGAATTGGACGATCTCTTTGACCCTGGCATGACTCGGAGGGAAGCCAATTGAGTCTTGGATGAGTATCCATTTCGTTAAACGGGCTTCCTGGATCGTTGAGAGCCGCTGCCGGGTCTCTGCTTCCATCGCCCGCGTTTTCGCACCCGATATACGATCGCGGAGGGTTGTCCTAGGAATTCCCCAGCGCTCGCAAGCCTTCCGCTGCGAAACGCCAGATTCTACCTCGCGGATGGCTTGCTGGAGGTTATATTCAGAATATTCAGACATTTGCGATTCGAATGATATTATTTACAATTGAAAAGAACGAAAATTACACGAGCAATCGCGGAGTGACGCGTAAGGAAAAGAGGGAGGTTGGGACACAAAAAGTGGGCGGTTGAGGGGGGTGGGCGGTTGACTAGGGTGGCGACTTATTTCGTCGCCAAATGGGGAAAGATGCTCATGGCCTTTTGGAGCTCTCCTACACTAAACTTGCTCGTGGCCTCTCAGCCTGTGGCTTGGCTCACATGGGTTCCAAATGTCAAGATGCCATTGTCATTATAACATGGCACTAGGAGAATATCGCCATGGCGATAGAGCGTATGCATGCCTGCGTTCATTGGCCTACAGGCGCCCAAGCCGGGTAGCCATGCCTTGTCTCGCCCCCCGTCCTTCAGAGTGACCTTCCAGGCGTCTCTGGGGTTCGTTGTTCCCAACGTCGCCTGACAACTCTGACACCGGTTGATGCATCCGAGTCGCCCAGGGTTGTAAATCCACCACGGTCATACACCTCGAAACCCCATCTTGTTGTCGGGCACCCTTTTCGCGGCGATGCTAGATTTCCAATGACGGTGCTGTATCTATAGGGCTGGTCTGAACACCCTCTCTGGCCGGCTGGTACTTTGATAAAAGAAGGGTTCTGCCAGGCTGAACCTTCCTGATGTCCTCTGTTCTGGGCTCACCGCAAAGTCTCCGAAATGTACGGGGAGCCGAGTAGGCAGGTATGCCAGCATGTACTTCTAGGCAACCCCCTAAATCGGGTGCAAACCAGCATCAATGGATCGCGGCCAGAACCACCTCCCTCTACTGGTCGGTCCAGATAATACCCTGCAAACCAATACAACCGGCCTACTTACGGGAAGTCACAAAACCCCTGCTGCAGGACAACGCAGCGCCTCTCTCACACCTTGTTGGCTTCGATGGCGACCGGGTTCTTCATATCTCCCGGTGTAGATATGGTCTTGGATGCATACACCACCGCACGATATGGCTGATGATTGAGCCCGCCCGTCACTACATCGGTATTCTCGCGAATTGAGGCGATTTCCAGCTTGGAGATGACACGAGGTTCCTTCGAGTTTCAGATTCTGGCGACGAAGAACAGCGGTTGGCAGGTGTTCTGCGAGGCCATCCTGTGATTCTGCGCCTGGATGGCTCTATCCACCAAGCCATGGAACCATAGCGGTGACGGGATAGGACGGCATTATGCGCTTCTCCATTCCCAGAGAGATGCGTGGACTCCGCAAAAATCCTTCGTCACATGGGACAGCAAGTCGGCGCGACTGGATCAGGCGAAAAATAGCCATCGTGATAGTCTCGATCTGCTTGATTTCCACCGACCTCGCTCGTATGAGCGGGCTGGATGAATATGGCGTCCGTGAAAGTAGGTATTTTGTGAATATGAACAGCGCTTTGTACCTTCTGGTGGTGCCTCACGTCGAAAGAAGAGATGAGCAAACTACAACCGGACGACGCTCCTCCCCACCAGGCAGTAACTCAGCTACGATGCCATAAGACGATCACATGTATCTACGCAGATCTGTTTAAGCAACGATTTTGCTTTTACTCGTAAGTAGAGATTGCCAATTGGTCCAGAACTGGCGGGCGGATGTTCAAATCTTGGCTTTCTTTCCTCATCTAGCTTCCAGCGCCATGCATGTGACTAGTTTCTCGGTTTACGATATGAGGCACCACCAGATATGTACAAGTGTACATTTATAAAAATAGAGATGGAAAGACAGAGAGCCATCTGTAATCGTACCTCTAAATCCGTAGATCTTCATGGGGGTTTCGGCGAGTTCCATGATGGTAATGATGGTGATGGTTCTTTTGACCGAGCAAAAGTGCGGCCTCGTCCACTGACCTTTTGCTCGCCGACACGAACTGGTTCATCGATCTTTCAAAAGTACCTGCTTCGTCGCTCCCTACCCGAGCGAGTAACATGGTGAGCTCCAGGTCAGCGACTCTCACGCGGCTTCACTGCGGGCAGACCAGACCGTCCCGTCTTGGCACGATTCACCAACGTCTGACGGCCATTGATACCTTCCCAATTGTATAGCTATAGAGAAACTTCGGTATAGAATATGCTTGCCTGCTGCCTAAGGGCTGTGGAGGGAGGTACATAGTAAAGGTTTTCATTTTCCCTTGTTAGAAAATCAAAAAGCAGAGCCTTGATGGACCAATTCATGCTGACCCAGGGAGCGGATTCCAACTCTTGCCAATGTAGGCAAGGGACTTATGGCTGAGAAACCCTAAGAGATGTTCCTATTTTCTTGGCAAAAACAAACCCGACTAGTAGTTGGATCCCTCAGAGATCCCATTCACCAAATTAATGCAACTCAAACCGAATCAAAGTTCACTGCGAGTTTTGCTACCCGTCTCCCCGTCCGGCTGTCAACTCTCTGCATGAAACGGGGCTGCCGCACTTCTGCTAGGCTTTTCTCCCATGCAATGCAAGGCAAAACAAGGTAGGGCAACCCAAGTTAGCCAAGACAAGGCCAGGCCAGACCGCAGAACCACCACCAGGGCCGGCCGGACTGCGATATAGATGGCTCCGAGATACTACGTAGTATGTGCAAATCCTTAAACCTGCCTTGATGCCTTGATGCTTACCTAAATTGACGATGAGTCCCTATCTACGGATACTCCTTGCTTGTCTTCTTCCCTGTCAACCTCTTCCCCCCGCCGTCTAATCACAAATCAAATGCCGTGCCGATCCCTTCAATCCCTCCCCTGGCAAAAAGGCAAAAGTCCAAACAAGCAGCCCGGAAGGGCGATCCTCCTTTCCCTTCTTTCCTGGCCTCACTCCTCCTCCCCCTGCCGGCGCAAGAGTCAGACACAAAGAGACGCCCAGCTAAAGCTTCTAGCTGGGCGCGAAAGAACCAGAAGAAGCAAAAGAAGAACATCTAGTCTGATTGCCCAGACGGCCAGCCCCAGGCTTCGCGGATCAATCGGCACCCAAATCGTCTCTCTTCTACTCGATATCGCATAGCGGCATGGTTTAGCCACCCTTGGAGCAATTTATCAGATGGACAAGTCTCAGCACGGCACACACGCACACACACACACACACCCCACCCTCTCTCTACACTTACACACGCCTCCCTCTCCCTGCCGTGAGCCAAAAGCTTGTTGCAGAGGATCTTGTGTCCGCCAGTTCGCCAACCCCGTCATTCAATATTTAGACTTCCCAAAGACCGCCGTCCGGGGTGGCCTGATGGCGTCCGTATGCAGGTAGCTAGCTGCCTATGATGCGTGTGTGTGCGCTCCCAATTGCGGTGTTTTCGCTGGGGTTTCCCTTTTGTGTCCTTCGACATTCAATGCTACTTACTTTTGCTGCCCTTCCATCAGAACGGAAGGTGGTAACCAGCCACTTTTTTTTTCACCTTTGGGACAACTCTCACTTCTCACTCGCTTGTTCGCTTCGTCCGACTTACTGGCTGCTCTACTCATGCGCATTGTCCCTCCCACACCGACATGACACACTCGCCCGTCTCATCTCATCTCGTTCTGTTTCGCGCGTATAATCCAAGCCCGCCACCAGCATCCTCCTTCTTCCCGTCCAGACAGACACTCCCACAACCTGCCCCGTCCCCTTCTCTTGAGAGTCCCAGACCGGTCAGTCTATCTGCTGGCCAGGGCCGTGCCTTGCGTGCCTTCCCTTGCAAGCACGGCATTCCCCTCCCCTCCCCAATATCTTCATCACCGTCCATCCCCTTGTCGCCGACTCCGGACCCCTTCGCCTGTCTTATCCTCGAAGCTCAACCACCACCCGGTAAGTCCAACCGAGAGGAGCCAACGAAAGGGCATGCCACTCCCCAATCACACATCCCCCCGATCATTGCCTCTCCGAGCGCGGAAATAAAAACCACTCTTAACCAAGGTGGTGGGCTCTCCCTTTCGTCCCACCCAACTGCCGCCCCCCGAAGCACGCGATCATCTATCTATCTCCGTCCCCCCCCCTCCCCATGATGCATACAGAAATCCCAAAAGCAACGCAATCACACGCGTACCCCGTCGGGGAATCAACACTTTCGGCCAACCTGGATAACTCCACCTGGGTGACGCGCGGAGTGCCGACTTTCCAGCTTTCGGCGTTGCCGCCCTACCCTTTGATATAATGGCACCTTGGTCTTATATGTCCAGCTCCGTTAAGATCTAGAACGCTACCTTGATGATGTGAAGAGATGACTAGCTTGGGCCACCGTAGCATTCTGATTTATTTTCCCTGAACCTGGACGGTGACGCTTCATCGCAGGCGTTGCTGTGGACCAATGGAGGAGCAAGTTGATATCAGGCAGATATAAGACGGGTAGACTAATGGGGATTGCTTCGGAACCATCAACTGCGTCCCGAAGTTCCAAAGAACGCAGCATGGTTGCAAATGAGGCAGAAACATACGTAGACTGGCAGACGTAGGAGTAAGAGTAGCAGTAGCAGTAACAGTAAGATCTCACGTTGTCAGAACCGCCGTGAAGATGGGTGGGTTGTGATGATCATCAGAGTCACAGGCAAAGGCAAGGTCAGAACTTGTGTCAACGAACTCATATTACAGATACAAACAAAGATTCTTTCTAGTCTGGCCCTCCTCGCTGACAATCGCCAAACCCTCGTTTGGTTCAGACTCGTCACCGAGTCCTCTCGCCTTCTTCTTTCCCTCTCCCTGGTATTCCCTTCCCCCCCCTTCCCCCCAACACTCCTCCCATTTCCCAATGCCGTTTTCCCCCAAGACCTCCTGCGAACAAAAGACACACTTTTGATTATTCCTCCCCGCCCTATGCAATCGGCTTCCTTTTTCTTCAACCCAGGTGAGGCTCAATTGCCAGGCAAGTCAAGTAGTAATGCTCCCAGTTGCAAAGAATTGGCCCTCACAACCACCATATCCGAGTGATTTTCTCTTTCTTTCCCTCGGCCGCGCGCCAAAAGAAAAAAAAACCAAAACGGCCGGCTCAAAAAAAAGATCGTTTTCCGCCGAAACCAAGGGGAAAATAAATGCCAATGAATAGCGCCAGATGCAATGATAAAAAGAAGAAGAAAATACATGAAGCGAAGAAATTTAAGGCAATGCGCCACACGCTCCCTGCCAAACTCCATATATCCCTGGCACCTGTTCCCATCCGCCCAACCTTCCCATACATACAGATACTGCAGGTTCAACACCTGTAAAGTCCCTTTTGTCTTGCTAAATTAACCTATACCCAAGCAAAGTAGGTATTTGATGTTTCCTGTCTCCTGGCTGATAGTTGCTCATGATTGTTGCAAAAATATGTCAGCAATGCTGGGCACTCTGGAGTTATGTAGTGCCTAGCAGATTTTTGAAAGATCGCTGTCCCACCCTAGACGGTGAATATGTCCGAGGGCTATCGGGGCATCTTCACCTCGCCCCAGAGCCACGGTATACCATGGCTGTTATGTCTGTTCATTTGTTTAGGCGTTCTGAGCCTGGGCACCACCGCGGCCGCGTGGGGCTCCGCGTCCTCTGTTCTGTCCAGAGAAGTTGCCCCTGCTGCCGCCCTGGCCGCCGTTGCGGTTGCCGTCGAAACCACCACGGCCGCGCTGAGAGCCGCCGCGTCCGCCGCTGAAGTTGTTGCCGTAGGTGTTGGCCTTGGGGCGGCGCTGCTCAACGATGATCTGCTCTCCGTTGACGCTGTGGGGGCTGGCACCGAGAGCGGCCTGGAGACCCTCGGCGGTCTTGTACTCGACAAAGGCGCAGTTCTGTAAGCTTGTTAGTATTTCCGGATGGTGAAGTATGGAAGACTTGTTTCAACATACCTTCTGGCGGTTGATGTCAAAGTAGGCGAGCTCGCCGTAGGCCTCGAGAGCCTTCTTAAGCTCACCGTCCTGGACCTTGTCGGTCACGTACTTGACATAGCCAAGGGTGCCCTCCTTATCAACAGGAGCGGCAGAGATGGATTGAGGTCGGTTCTGGCGCTTGGAGTCGGCGCCAGCTGTCTGCCAGCCCGAGGCATCCTTTGACTGGGCCTCGGCAACGGGGGCAGCAGCAGCAGGAGCAACAGCCTTTTCAGCAGGGGCAGCAGGCTGAGCGGCGGTGGCAGCGGGCGCAGCGGCGGGAGCAGGAGCACGGCTCTGGCTCTGGGCAGGAGGAGTGGCGGTCTTGGGGAGAGGGACCACAGGTCGAGGTCCGGCAGCGGCAGCGGCACGGCTGGCCCAGGTCATGGGCTTAGGGGGACCAGTGGGCTCAGGAGCGGCAGCCTCAGGCTGAGCAACCTCCTTAGCGGCTGGGGAAGGGGCGGGATCTTGAGGCTTCTCGGCAGCCTTAGCATCCTCCTCAGCGAGGTCCTTGGCGGTGGTCTCGGGATCAGGCTTGGCGGCCTCGGCCTTGGTAGCCGGCTTCTCCGCCTCGACCTTCTCCTCGGCAACCGGGGCGGCTTCCTCAGATGAGGCCTCCTCAAGCTTCTGCTCGACGGCCTTAACGTCAAGAGCGGGGCTGGGATCCTCTGAAGCAGCCTCCACGGGCTTCTCAGGCTCGGCGGCAGGCTCGGCCTCGACTGCAGCCTCCTGGGCCTCCGCAGTGTTGGCCTGGGCAGTCTCCTGAGGCACCTGGTCCTCGTCATCGATGTATCGAAGAATGTCGTTAAGAACGAAGTATCCGGTAGGCTGCTGAGCGAGAACGAATGTCTGGACGAATTTCTTGGGCTCGCCCGCCTTGTTGGAAACCTCACCGATCACCTGAATAACAATGCCGTCGAAAGATGCTTGTGAGTCGACATTGGAAACGCGGACCTTGGTGTCCTGGAAGTCGAGCTTCTTGATGCGCTCCTGGATAGCCTGCGGGTGCGTTGTTAGCCATCACTGCTTCGGGGACAGCTATTGAATGAAGGCTCATGGACAACTTACCTGGCGTCCCACCGAGACATCGGCGAGCTGGGCCTCGACTCCAGCGACGAACTGGGAGCGTTTGTGATAGAAGAGCTACAGGGAACACGTTAGTCAGGAAGCTCTCCAAGCGTCCCGAAATAATCTGGCGGCATATAAACTCACGTGGAGCCTCTCAGGCGTCTTGCTGAGAGTGGTGTAGTACTGCTCGATGAAGATCCATCCGATCTGGTCCTTGGAGAGGTTGTTGTTCGAGCCGGCAGTGGACACAACGTCAGAAGGAGCGCTGCCCTGGTCGGCCGGAGCCTTGTACTGCTCCTGGTGTGTAAAGCTTCCGTTCGTAGCCATGGCGGCGGTGTTATGTGCGAAGTGGATTCGTGTGCGGAAAAAGGTGTGGGGATGAAATTACAGCAGGCTATTGCGTGGGCGCGTCGGACCTGCTAGTGCCTGGAATCGAAAACGTAGGTGCGAATTATGCAAACAAAGAAAAGAATGCGAGATGCAATCAAGAAGCGTTCGCTTTAAGGGAGGGTCGCAAAGGTCGAGGACTGTGCCGTATTCCCAGAGTCGCCGTGGGGAGGAGAATGACGATATAGCACCGGAGGTGGTATAGCCAACGCAAATGATTCGGAGAGGTTCGAAGGGAAGGAAAGAAACGGAATGACGCGGTACGGGGGAGCGTCTGCTTCGCGAGGGAGTATGAAAGAAGAAGTCGGAGGGGAATCACGAGGAGATTCGGGTTGGAGCAGAGGAGGGGATGTTAAGTGTCCTTGAGGAGTCACGTCGTGGAGATTGGAGGTTTTCGGGAGGAGGAAAAATTACGTCCTTTATTAAGCCTAACCGGCCAGGCCTCACACTCTGGCTGAGAGGGTGGTCCGTGCGTCCCGCGACGTCAACCCCAAACAGGGACAAAGATGTTTGGGCAAACACACATGCCATGCACACGCTGCGATGAACACCGTAAGAACAAGGAGCTGGGCTTTTGGCCTCTCTCCACACATGCCAACGTACACGCACATCCAGCTACTATGTAATTGACCCCTGATGGCGATGATGCAGGGAGCCTCGGGCTCTGGTTCTAGAGGGATCTACGGCCTGTATCCCCGGCGTCAGTTGTCTGATTCCGGCAACCAACCACGGCACACACATATGGAAGGGTCTCGTTTGCCCTAAACTCACTTCCCCTCAACCCCCACGAGAACATTGGCATGGCCTGCTCCGGTACATACTGCAGGGAGACACATAATGGCTCAAGTGTGATTAATTGTACGTATATCTCCGATACGAGATATGTCGCATGAGCAAAAAGAAAACTAGAACAGAAAAAGCAAGTTCCATTAGAATGAATATGAGACATTGCTTCGGAGCGGGATTGAGGTAGGCAACCATAAGACCCGAAGCCACATGGTTACCAATGGATGCCATCCCACATCGATGCCAAAATTCTACCCCACTGAGCTGGGCTCGGTGAGCGGCCTACCAGGAAGGTGGGGCTGAAAGACACCGCCCAAAAAAATACTCGAAATTTTCCAATCTTATCGGTCTCTTATCTGACCCTGCAGACCAAAAAATCAACACCAAGATACCCATCCCGGTTTTTCACCCATATCGAATCCAATCTACAGCAAAGTGTAAAACCCTAAACAAGACGCCCACCAGTCGCCAAGATGCCCAAGTCAAAGCGCTCCAAGGTCGTGCACATGACCCAGGTCTCCAAGAAGAACCGCGACCAGAAGGAGCAGCTCTTCAAGAACATCCGCGACGCCGTCCCCGAGTACCAGCACGTCTTCGTCTTCAGCGTCGACAACATGCGCAACAGCCACCTCAAGGACGTGCGACGTGAACTGTCCGACTGCAGGTGCGCGGAAATCCCCCACCTCCTCCCAGAAGCTACCAAGGCAAAGGGAACTCAATTGGCTAACACATATGCACCCAGAATCTTCTTCGGCAAGACAAAGCTCATGGCCAAGGCCCTCGGCCACGACGCAGCCGACGCCCTCGCCCCCGGCACAGAAGACCTGTCCAAGTACCTGTCCGGCACCGTCGGCCTCATCCTCACGAACCGCCCGGCCCAGGAGATCCTCGACTACTTCTCCGCGTACGCCCCCATCGACTTCGCCCGCGCGGGCGTCCCCGCCAGCAGGGACTTTTCCATCCCCGCGGGCATCGTCTACTCCACCGCCGGCGAGGTCCCAGCGGAGCACGACGTGCCCATGGAGCACTCCATCGAGCCCGAGCTGCGGAGGCTCGGCGTCCCCACAAAGATGGTCAAGGGCAAGATCGTGCTGGGCGAGGAGAGCGGCGAGGGCGAGGCGTACAGCGTCTGCAAGGAGGGCGACATCCTCGACTCGCGGCAGACCAGGCTGCTCAAGCTGTTTAGCGTCTGCTTGAGCGAATTCAAGGTCAACGTGCTAGCGTAAGTGAAGGCAGTCTCGCCTGTTATTTTGTTGTGGTGTACTGACATGGTCTTGCTTAGATACTGGAGTTCGGCTACTGGGGAGGTGACTGAAGTCAACCCCAGCGCAATGGAGGAATAAAGGACTAAGACATGTTTTTCAGTTTAAGGGTACACTATTTTTCATGACTTATACCAGCGCGAAAATCGGGAATGGCGTTGACGGGGAACAAAAGTACTTGGGACGCACAAGAGCATTCATCACATAGTAGATCTAGAAGCTTGAAATGGCACTGCGTCTCCCTCACCAAACTACATACAACCATAAAAGTCTCACGAACGCGCATAAGGAGAAAGAAACTCAATTGACCTCCGAAGGGCAGCCCATGTAGTCACGGTTCATTTCCATGGCCGGGGCTGCGGGAGAGATACCTAGCAAGTAAAACAGTCGAACAAACCGCAACTTTCGCGCCCTTAGCTTACCATAAGGGCTGCGGAACCTGAAGAACCAAAGCCGTTGTTGGTCCCTCGGTCCAAATCGTAGTAATATACACAAAGACTAGGAAATTACCTTCCGTTCCGGTTCCATTACAGATTTGTTGTTAAAGTAGATCTCGTCTGTAGCATGAGCGTCAAACAGAAGAAGTAGTGGCAAACCATCTATCAAAACGCAAGCGGTTTGATTGGAAGAGAGAAGGAAGGAATCGAGATGATGCTGCCGAAAATGCAGCTCGGATAATCGCTTTTCAACCTGGTGTGCTTGAGTCGGGGTGCAGTCTTCCATAGGTCGACTTTGGATCCATTGGTAGTCGTAGCTTGCACGACCTTTTGATTACCCTTTTGTTGGGGGGGAGAAGGGACACTGGACGACAAAAGAAGGGGTACTGGAAACCCAAGAACCCACCGGATATTCTGATGATGATTCTTAGTACCTCCGCAATTTGCGAGGGTCCTCATAGCCACCTCCATCGTATCCGCGCTTTCGGTTATCCTCTTCACGGGGTCGGTCGTAGTCCCGGTCGCGATACCCACCCTCTCGTCGGCCGATAGGTTCCATGTTGCTGCCGGTCCTACGGCCGCCGTCACGATCCCGATGTCGGCCTCCGTCTCGTCCGTCGCGGCCTCCATCTCGGCCTCCATCACGACCATCTCGGCCGCCGTCTCGTCCACCATCTCTGGGTCTGTCGTCATATGAGCGTCCACCTCGGGATTCAAACCCACCAGAGAAATTGCGGTCGCCGCCATTTCTTCTATCAAATCCACCAGGTCCTGAGGGAGCGCCGCTGGGAGCGCCGAAACCATTTCGATCGCCACGGGGTCCGGAGTCGCCGCCTCTGAATCCTCCTCCACGTCCTCCAAAGCCACCTCGGAAACCACCGCGGCTGCGACCACCATCGAAGCCCTTGTAACCGCCACGATACCCACCGCCAAACCCACCAGGTCCCATAAGGCGAGATGGCATAGCCTTGGTGTAGCCACGGCCTCCAAGGCCTCCACCGAGTCGGCGAGGCTTCCAGCCACGCACAGTTCGCCCTCGCTCTACATCGACCTTGATGTGTCGGTCTTTGATTCGAATACCATCGCAAGAATCGATGGCAGCTGTCCACGGTTGCGCCAAGTAGGCGCGTGTCAGTAAATCTTACCATGATGAAACCCGGTACATTTTGGCTTGGGAGATAAGTGAAAAGGAATCATCTACAACGGAGACGGGCAAGCTTGAGGGCCCTATTGTGTCTCGCAACCGTACAAAATCCAGGAGAGGGCAAGCTTGAGGGCCACAGCTCCAAAAATCGTGTACGCTTTGTACTTGATTTTCTTTTCACCAACAGGCAGAAAAGACGCGACAAAATAAAATCAAAGGTTGGTTGCGGGGGAAATTACCTCTCATATCCTTTTCTCTTTCGAAAACAACAAACGCGTATCCTCGGTGCGGCTTCTTCTTCTTATTTGGCTTTTCGTGGGTGTGGCTGTCTTTGACAATACGAATCTATCGAATGTTAGTAAAAGGCTTAATTAAGGGTCGATTCTTAGCTCATACGCGCTCGATGGGACCGAACCGCCCGAATTCGCGTTCCAAGTCTCGCTCATCGGCCTCGTAGCTCAAGCGGGCCACAATCATAGTTTTAAAGGCGTCGCCGCGGATATTAGGGTCCTCATTAGGTTTATCTGTAGATGGCAAGAGAAATATGTTAGATGCGTTCCTGCACAAGTTCAGTTGGGGGTTAATAGGGAAATCGCACAATTCTTGGGACCCTCCGTAATCAGCTCCTGGACAGCTTCGTTCTTCTCGCGCTTTTTCCTGTCGCGTGCCTGCAGCCAACTCTCCGTCGGCTCGTACTTGTCCGTCTCCTTGTAGTGCTGCAGCTCGGGAAGGAAAGCCGCGACGCCGTCGATGGGAGCTGTCTTGCGACGCTCAGGCGCGTGGTCGGGATGCTCGAGCCAGCGCAGCGGCGGGCGTGGTGCAAAAAGCGCCAGCAAGTTAGGCGGGAGCTTGTCTGTCATCGCACCGAAGTTGTCTGTGGGATCCCTGCGATGGCTGTGATCGAAATGGAGGTTTGTGCTGGTGCAGAGAGATGGGTTGAGTTAAGGGTGAGAACAGCTACAGGTAGTTTCGACTCGAAGGTTTCCTGCGCCGCGAAACTGGATGCGTGCGTGACAGTTTGCCGGGGTTTTGCCGCACTTCCCAACACGCTTTTTTCCGGTGCCTCATCCTCCCGACTACGAACCTGAGGAAGCTCCAAGATATTAATTGCCATCGATTCATTCACAATGACAGTGAAGGCTCTCAGAGCCATCCCTAGTGGCGGCAAGGTATGTACCTCATATATCCCTCCCACAGCCAATCTCTTCATACTAATTACTCAATTGCCCATAGAATGGCCTCGGCGCACTCATCCTTCAGTGCAAGAAATTAGAATTTCACTACTGCGACTGGGCCGGCAGCTCCAAGGGCATGAAGTAGGTCTACTAAAGATCTTGCTAGATATTCATATATCTGACCATTCTCCCAGCGGCTTCATCAAGTCTCTCCTCCCGAAATTCGCCGCCGCGAACCCCCAGGTCGAGTTTTCCATCTCCCCCCGACCCGGCAAGCACCCCGTCATTACCGGCCACTACATCAACGGCCGAACGAAGCCAATCTGCGTACGAAACCTATCACCATACGAAATCCTCGAGAAGCTGGAGTTATTACGAGACGCGAGCGGAGAGAAGCTGAAGCGTACCAATAAGGCGGTGACGAGCACCAAGCCCAGTGTCAGAGGCATCTGGTCTCCTTACCACGGCAAGGGCATGATTGTGTAGATGGGAGCATTTTATGTATATTACCAAATGAGCGGCTTGAACTGTTACTTGTAACAACAATGATATATCACGATTTCGAAAATGAACATACATTTATCCATCATGTCAACTTCAACGGGAAGGGCAAGGCATCGAGCCTAGTATTGGGAGGACATATCAAGCAACGACACTGGAGTCTCTTAAGTGGAGATGGAAATTTTTTTATTTAATATTTCACTACATCACCATGTGTATTAGGCTTGGGCATGGCATTTACCCTTTTTCTTTGTTATCCTTCTATGGCCCGGTACAGGGCAGTATCCATTTACTGGTGGCAGTTGATGATTTTAATGACTACATTCTGGATTAGCTTCCGTATCACAACATCTCAGTAGCTTCAAGACGAGTGGGTTTTTCTTACAGGCAGGCTTAAGAGAGGCGCCACCAACGAGGAAGCCATCGATATCGGGCTGCTTGCTCAGCTCGCCGCAGTTGCTCTCGTTGACGCTGCCGCCGTAGAGGATGCGGGTCTCGTCGGAGACCTTGTCGCTGACGCCCTTGAGCCAGTCGCGGATGGCCTTGTGCACGTCCTGGGCCTGCTGGGTGGTGGCGACCTTGCCGGTGCCGATGGCCCAGATGGGCTCGTAGGCGATGACGATCTTGCTCCAGTCGGGGTTCTTGGACTTGAGGGATTCGAGCTGCTTGGTGATGACGCTGATGGTGTTGCCGGCCTCGCGCTCCTCGAGGCTCTCGCCGCAGCACCAGATCACGCCGAGGCCGTTGTCGGTGGCGTACTTGGTCTTGGTGGAGACGACCTCGTCGGACTCGCCGAGGATGGTGCGGCGCTCAGAGTGGCCGAGGATGGTCCAGGTGATGTTGCTGTCCTTGAGCTGCGAGACGGAGATCTCACCGGTGAAGGCACCGTTGGGCTTGTCGAAGACGTTCTGGGCGGCAACCTCGATCTCCTTCCTGAGGTGCTCGCGGGTGGGGAGCAGGTACAGGGATGGGGGAGAGACGACAACCTCTATAATGTCGCGCTGGTTAGCTCTAGAGCAGGTGGTTCGGGGAGGTGGGATTGGGAGAGAGACGGCTCGACTAACCGACATTGGAGTCGAGCTCGGACTTGTTCAGGTTCTCGACAATCTCCTTGATGGACGAGAGAGTCCCGTTCCTAGAATCAGACAGATGTCAGTGCTGGACCGTTGATAGCAAGCTTCATGCTACTGTGGATGCGCCGTTTTGAGGGGTCCAGCAACCGGCAGCTTCAACGGCTGCGGGCGGCTGAAATAAAGCCAACTTACATCTTGAAGTTGCCGCCGACGAAGAATTTGCGAGCCATTGTGATTGTATTTGCTGTGGTGATGTGGTTTGAAGGGAATAGGATGCTAGAACGGATGGAGCCAGGAGTTGGTGTTCTTTATTGACGCGAAGAGCTATGGAGGGGAACTGGCCATGGAGGGGTAAAAACAGGTGATGGCAATTACTGGTCTGGGCCCACATTGAGACTGGCGCCATGGGTCGACAAGTGGGCGACAGAAAACGTGCCACCGAGATTGGATCTCGACCTGATATCAAACAATTGACCGAATGACACGCAGGATATCCAGGCCGTTATCATAAGATCATCCTTTTTTTATCATTATTTCCTTTGCTGATCCCAACCAAAGCACCCCAGCTCCATGGCTTACACGACAAGAGTTTTGGTGTGCCACCTCCGGTTTCAGCCACTCGACCGATTCAACACAACACCCGGATCTTCCCATCGTGCAGCCCTCCCGTCCGAGGTTAGTGAGTTGGCATAGCCGAGCCCAGACTAGTTTCCTATATTGTAGAGTCGCTTTGCCAGGGCTACCATGAAGTGGATTGGAGCGGTCAACGACAGAACATCGATGCAACAGAGTGTAGATGCCATGCACGGTAACAGCCCCCGCAGTGGTATCAATGCATGTACGAGGGGCGGTGGAGGAAGATGGCTCGTTGCTCTGAAACATTGAGTCGTCACCTTGCCAAGAAACATCTAGGTCATCTACTTTCACCGATAGGAACACATGTTTTTAGGCAAAGAGCAAAACTGCAATTGACTAACTAAATAAGACTATCCAACAAAGAAAATACTGTTTCTGTTCAAGTGACTAACGAGAGTCCTTTTGTCTGTTATTGTAATCCGTTATCAACCCAACTGGGGTTTATATAATCCATCTACAAAGAAAATCGTATCATGCTAATTGTTCAGCTACCCCTCTGCGGGATGCTAGAACTGTTGAACCTCCGGTGGAATGGCGAAGGGAATCTAATGACTCCAGACTTAATCTCATTCCGTACTGGGAGTGTGGCGCAAGCAGCGAAGCTATGACATGTGCTCGGCTGCTCCCCAAGTCTCCCAGGTACCCGGCTTGGTATTCGAGCAAATTTCGCCAAAGCTGGCATGCTTCAAGAAGTACCGTGCCGAGCTACAAGTGTGGGTGACCGTGAACGCCTCTCTGCCCCGACTCCTGGCGCCATATGCTGGATACACTGGCATCCAACACATGCTTTCGCCACGGGGCGGCGTGGCCCGCGCGGTGTCCCTGGTCAGGCCTCAAGGCCTGTACTCTGTATAATCCCATCCCTCGTCCGGCTGGACCTTTCAACCGCTGGTGGAGGTGAATTGGACATGGGCGACAGGGATGATATCCTGTGTAGGAATTCCACTGGCCTTGGAGGCCATCTGGCCCATGGTGTTGAGTCGCTTCTGGATCTCTCCGATCTGGTTAAGGTTGTTGGCATCCTCGGGCTTCTCCAGGGTTCGAAGGAGGTCCTCGACGGCCTTTCGCTGCTCGAGCCACTCCTCAATCAGTGGCTTGGCGGCAGGGACCTTTTCCTTGGGGGGGATGCTCTTCTGGGAGGCCTTGCGGCTGACTCCCTGGGGTTCTGAGCTGTCGGTCTTTCTCTTGCGGCCCTTGGTGGATTGCGGTGCAGCAGTGGAAGGTGGGGACCCACCAGCACTGCCGTGGTCGTTGTGCACACGCTTCATATGGTCCTTGAGGTTCCACTGGCGGGGGAAACCGTTTCCAGGAACACCACGCTCGCATCCTTCATACTGGCACAGGAAGGGCTTATCACCATGGCCATGGAGACCATGAGCCTCACGCTCGTGGCGAAGCAAGCAAGCGGTGGAAGAGAACCGGGCACCCTCGCAGGCCTCGGCCTTGCAGCGGTAGGGCTTCAGGTGGGAGTCCACGAATTTGCTGATTCAGTTAGCGAGGGCTCGATTAGTCGAGAGGAGGAGGAGGAAATTAGATGGGCCGACATACTCATAGTTGCACTTGAGCTTCTCAGGGCGGTGGTTGCAGCAAGTCTCACCCTCCCAGGGGCAGTGGTAGAGACCATCCTCCTTGGGGGTGGCGTTCTTGTACAATTCATGGTTCCGGGCAGTCTCGCCATCCCGGCGGGGTCCAAAAGCGGCAGGCAGGCCGAGGTTATCACCAAGAGAGGGAATGGCAGCTACCAAATCCTCAGGCATCTCATTCTTAATGCCAATGCTACAAGAAGTTAGTCACCGATTAGGGAAAATATCGCAGAACAAACCGAACATATCACAACATACCTTGGGGACTGGCAAGGAAGCTCAGGTGATGAGTGAGGGCTCAGGGGGCGGTGAGCCGACTGCAGCCAAGCCTCATCAATAGTGGCAGGTGAAGATGTCCTTGAGATGGAGCTGGAGAAGCTGTTCCAAGATCCGGGAGAAGAGTTATCAGGAAGACTGGCGTCAGGGCCAAACTGCATCTGGGAAGGAACAACATGCATGGTGGGACTGGTGCTAAGGGAGAACTGTGATTCCAAACCAGTGGTCAGGTCATAGGTGGGCCAGTATGCCGAAGGGGGCATGAGGCTGGCATCTGTGTCCAAGAACAGGCAGGATGTGTCGACTCCAACCAAGGGGCCAGGGAGTTGTGATCCGTTCCTGAAAGTGGAAACGTTACCTCTGACATCCAAGCTGGACAATCTTGACGAATGTGACAGCGAGGATCCGTTTGACATATTTGAAGGGATCCGGGACATGGCATGTCCCCCAGGGATCACGGGAGTAAGGCCAGAAGCCCATGCGTTCTCATTGGCATGAGAGCGCTCCAGTCTGGTTCCTCGGGGCGTGGCCTGGCCTGATGTGACAATGTACTCCTCGGCTTCTCCTGAATGGCAAGACTCAGAGTCTGGTAGATCTTGAAAGTTCTGTGCACCTTCTGATGTGCCCCACGTTGACCCGGGCAGCAGGTCTGCTGAGGGTTCTGTTTGGAAAGAATATAGCCCTGATTGAGGCATCATGTTCTGTGTGTAGCTGTAATCGCTATGTTGGGGTTAGTGTACTGTTCTCCACTGTTCATATGATATTGTGACAAGACAAAAGAACAAGGCGTGTATCAACTTTGATCTGGACTCATGGTTAGTCTTCCTGCATCTACTGGGAGGGGGTTGAGGTATCTATCACAAACCAGCCATATGAAATGCAAGAGTTGCAAAGTAAAAAGAAACTCAAGCAAGACAAAACAAAACAAAAGTCCAGAATATCCATGGCATCTACTTCCACTTGGGCAGTGACTGGGTGTTGTTGGTCCTATGAGATGGCAATTGGTGTGGCTCCATTGTTGACAAATTAATCAACATGTATAGGTTGGCGAGATGATCCAGGTAGGGCTCCAGTAGTATTGCAAGAAGAGTTGTTGTAATCCATGGCATTGGGAGTTGTTGAGGCATACAAGGTGAAGCTCTATAGGGTAGGTAACCAATGTCGACTATCTAGGGCCAGGTGATGGATGCAGTTCCTTGGATTGTCGAATTCAGGCAGTGGCGGAAGTGTGCAACGGCAAAAGGAGTGTGGCGTTCTCCAAGTGTTCAAGGTCTCATGTAGGTGTTCAGTCCAGTGTCGTGCTACGTTTCCTCAATCTGGGGGCCAGTGTTGTTGGTGTTGTTGGTCAAGTGGCAGTGGTGGTCGATGGATGTCCAAGACATGTCGCAAGTTGGGGATCCAAAACCATGTCCTGGGCTGTGTAGTCTGGCAGCGCGGTTCCTCTCAGGGGTCTCCTCGTTCCATGAAGAAAATCCAGTCAAATGGGATCCATTGGCATCTGGGGTTGTTCCTGAATCAAATCCTTGGATGTATTGAGGTCCTATGAGATTCTAAAGACTGTTTCTTTTTTTTGAAATCTGTAGTTTGGGTGATACATACCACGGGTTGACATGCCCGCTTCTTGATTGTGTGCAATGATTATTATTGTATTGCGCATTGCCCGGCTAGGACATGCTCCAAAGATCCAAAAGAATGAGAGAGAACGGTCCGAGAATATGCAGGTCCATGGTCCAGTAGAGAATGAAGTCCTTGGGGAGGGCAGAATCTGAGGTCCAGGTGTCCATGGGAAGTGATTGTCGAGAGGATGTCTTGGAAGGAAGAGCAGAAACGAAACATGAAAGCAAGGAAAACAGTACCTAGAGAGCGAGTGAACCTCGTCGATTTCTGTTGGCTTGGCACTTGGCATATTGGCCGGTTGAGACATAACAAGAGAAACTGTCATGATATCCAGGGCAGAGCGGCAATGCTCTATGATCCGGTATATCAACTAGGCTTGAGCAAATTAACTGCAAGCACCAGTATCAAAGTGGTGTCGATGATGGAACAAGAAGCAAAGGGGGGATGATCCTTGTGGCTCCTCTTGGCTGCGTTGGTGGGAAGGCGGAAGAATTTGTGTTCAGGGAGGGCAAAAACAAGTCTTTGTGTGTTCAAAGAGAAGGCTTGGGTAGAAGAGTTGGGCAGGAACGTTGGGCAATGAATAAGGAAGAAAGAGGATCAAGTTGGGCAACGACGGGGCAGGCGGGTTTTATCCTACACCTTCCCCTCGAGCCAGGAGCTGAGGAGCCCATTTTTCGCGCAAGAAGAATCCCAAGAGTGACGGCATTTCGGCCTCCTGGTTGTGTGATAGCCAGGGGGCCCCAGATGCAGCAATGCGCTGGCGTCTGGTGCATGTAGTCGCAGGGGCTTGATAGGGTGGGATGGGCAGGGATATCGCCGTCTGAGATTGCGACTGGCCCGTGGAGATGGTCTTGCAGATGGCCGGGTGGAGATGGTGCAGGCCATGCTGCCCTATGGCGACGAGCTGTCGGTCAACGAGGAGCATCTGGCGCCGTGACAACACACAATGCATGCTTGGCGCCAGACGCTGCAGCAGGCGACCCAGGTCGATATGATATTGCGACCGACCTGCCCAGCCGACCGGCCAGTTTCGCGCCAGCCAGCGTCGTGATGGACGCCTGCTGGCCAATCCTCCCGTCCAGCGCATCACGATGGCAGACCGACGCTGCTGCAAGCTGCTCGTTCAGGAACGTTATCATCCCACCGGTCGCAGGAGGCCCTCGGCGCTGCGGCCACTCGGCCTCTTCGCTGGCATGCATCACAAGCTATTGGCTGTGTGGTGGCTGCTTCAGCCTGTGCCCCATCCTCGCAAGTGCTCACCGACTCGACGGTCGAGCCCATCCCCTCCTCTCCAGACAGCCTCTGATTGCACCAAATCTGGGCGGAGGGCTGGGCGGGCGGTTTGCGCGGATGCCAAACTGCAGTTTCTGTCGAATCAAGCTGTTGTTATCTCTCTCCTCATGCACTGTGACAGTTTGGCCTGCCAGCCAAGTGAGATGGCTCTCTGCCAATGCGGGTGAGGTGTGAGCGGAGACCGTAGCAAGGAAAAAGAACAACTTGGAAATCTTGTCGCACACTGTCGCACGTGCGATTCCGATACGCCTCGCATTCCATCCAAATCATGATTCCCGTCACCAACACGAGCGCAAGCCCACGATTACGCCTCCGCACCAACCCTGCCTAAGTTGTCTCACCCATTGTCGTGTGAGCAACTAGTCCATCTAAGATTTCTCTTCTTGGGTTGCATTGCTTAGTCCGGATGCATCTCATCGCAGCGATGGTGCATTTTAGCGTTGGCAGGCAGACTGGTAGGTATCAAGGACATCTGCGTTGCGATCCAACTCGTACGAGACGTCTGCACCTGAGCTGAAGAAGCTATCTTTCTCCCATTACTAATGATACGATGAACAACGCATCTCTGAATAATACAGCTGAAAATAATCGTACATTGATACCCGATGACTCACTCTGGCACAGTTCGGAGGAGTGGTCAGGATGGTTGGTCTATCGCTGCGATGCTACAATTCCGGAATGTGCTTCCCTCCCATATTCCCCTGAGATCTTCAGCTCCCTCGTGATCCAGTCCCCTGATGATACCTGCGAGCATCGGCTTGACTGTCGCCCAGTCACTGATGCCCAATGCTTCATTTGCAATGGATAACTTGTCCTCGAATACTCTCTTCCACTTGGCCAGCTGCATGGCCTCAACCACGTCCGAAGCTCTGCTTGAATCAGCGACCGCTGCGCCAAATAAGACGTACCATAGCCACAATGGGCCGGTGATTGGGCTCGCCCCTACCCGCTGCTCACATGTTGTGATGTCGTCAATGAGCTGTTCCAGAAGCCAGTCTACCAGCGCAGTATCCATCTGTCCGGCCCCGACCTCGGAGACAAGATAGAAGATTGTTGCGATGAAGCAAGTGCGACTACTTTGCGGGTCGCCATTCAATATTCTTGGCTTGTATGTGTCTGGGTTGAAACCTCGCGACAGCTCATAGTTAAGGTTCAAGTGCTTCGTATGGTTTTGCCATACGGAGGCAGCCTCCCACCAACCGTACTTCGGTGCTTCAGTTGGTGGGAGGGCGGTGATATCCCATATCGATGTGAAGATAAGTGCAAGAAATGTTGGCTGATACTCTGATACAGAGACTACGTTGGGGACAGAGGCCATCTGTCGAAGACTCTCGCTCATCCTGCTCTACCAGTTAGCTCCATCTGATGCTTTTCTCCTCCGCTATCAAGTACACTTGCGTCTTTAGCATTTTTTGTGGGAGCGACTCGCCAGATGGTCTGCTCTGCATCGCGGTTCTAAAGCCCATTAGGTGCTTGGATGAAGTTTCCAAATCACCGATGGCTGCCTTATGTTTCGAGCAAGGTTAGCGTCTTTCTTCGATCCAGAGTTTAACGTCCTGTGCGAAGGCCTCCATACCTCTGTTAAAGCGAGAGTTGATATCGCCAAGTTCGTCTCTCTTGTCCTAGCCGTGTCTGCACTCAGGAGTTGTTCTCTCACAAAACGATACGTTGCCGATTTGTGATGAAGGAAGGGCAATGTGACTTCATCCAAACTGCCCCTCACCCAAGCCCACTGGCAAGCAGCCAGAACGAGACACATGTGCATGTAACCCGGGTTTTCAAAAGCCTTGTTGATCCTATGCGTTTGTCAGCGCATATGCGCCTCGTATTGAGCAGCTATTCGCATTGGTCTTCCCACTCACACACTCAGTTCGTTTTCCCTGACTACAGGGCGCTGTCCTCTGACAGAGAATACGGCATCTGGGTTCAGTTGAGGTCAGTCAAGGGTGGTATTTGAGAGTGGTACATGACGACGAGTCCACGTACAGTGACGCAACAATGCTTTGGACGCTTCAGGTAACACATCAAAAGAGCCTCCCACGTAGCTATTGAACGGCCGGTTTGACACCAAACTCCCAATATCATACCCATCATCCACTTCATACTTAACCACCTCTTCGTTGACACAGGGAGTCAAGTCTTTGGACGGGTAGATACAGTCACTGCCCGAGTGGAGACAACTTGTGCTGGTTGCAGGTTAGAACATTGCCCATAGTATAACCAGACATAATGACGCATGATGGGGGAATGCAAGGTTCATCATCATATGTCTAATCTGAAAGAATGGTGCAGATATACCACAGTGGCTTGCGCTCATCGCACCGAACGTGTCTTTTTTTGCATGCTTGACATCCGTTCTTGCTCCGGCGATGGAACTTTCTCTTTCGATCTTTTGGGGGAGCCATCGGCCGTTCCCTGTTCAGAAAACCCCATACTCTTCACCGCTCTTAAAGACCCGCGATCGATTTCCAGCAGCTGTGGCTTTGGCTGGAAGGAGGAAGACACTGGAATGATGGAGGAAGGAAAAGAAGATCTTGGGTTGCTTGGCTACTAAGAGGCTCCTCCTGATCGATGGCAGGCGCATCGACCAACCGGTGGGATTTGCTATACGAATCGTGCATATCAAGCAGCCAATCAGGAGAAAGACCGGACGAATCTCCGCATTGTACCTTCCGCTTAGTTCGACATCGCTTGTGGCGTTGTCCCAAATGAGCCAAGTGCACAAGCCACAGTTTTGTCCATGGAAATACCGACCGGCAGTGCGTCCTATTTTTGGTCTGGAGGAATTGCCGGCACACATAAAACCATGGACCGCCCAGGGAGCATCTAACATGTCTTGAGGATCTTAGATGTCTGGAAATTGTCCTTTGGATTAGGAACCTAGAAGCTGCCATTCCTACTCTGAAGCTGCAAGGGTGCTTGTTGTGGGGTAGCTTTGTGGCTTGAGTGTTCAATCAAGGGCAACAGTGCTCCCATGACCTGAACAACTCAGCTCTTGGAGAACCCCTCACGAGCCAATTGTTGGATAGTCTCTCTGTCCATTATTTTCATGAGCACTGGGGGGCATGTCCAGCTTGATTCGGGTACAGCTCGGCTCTGCATATTGGCGAGGATGCAAACATTCTTGGGTAATATGTCTATTATGCATCGAAGGCGGATACATAAACATAGGTACGCTCAGATAAGACTTTATCGGGAGGTATGATATCTCTCTTTGGCTTAAGTACGACATACCTATTCTAAATGAGAGGTGGCCTGAGTTCTTGGGTAGCCAACTACTTTGGGATCAGGGTGTCCACGATTGCAACATCGCTTTGGTTCATTCTTATCTGGTGAGGACTCGGTAACCCTACCGTGTGTGTTGAATGACACTCGGGAATTTACTAGGTATGATTTTCCGTTGAGATACTCTTGGCTGGCACCGTTGCGCAGGATGAATAACGTTCTCCTAGCATTGATTTATCATCCTTTCCAACAGACCTAAATGATGTTTGATTACCTAGGTTGAAGTCAGCAACACATGCTCATTTCTTCAAATATCCCAGGCCCATACGCTTAGGTCCAATACATTCACCCTGGTAGCTCAAGCACAGCGCGATGAATTCGAGAGTGTAGGGTATCTGAAAGATCTAGACCTTGCAACGTACCCATGCAACGTGGTCGAACACCTCTTGAGCCAAAAGCTGTTTTTGGGGTGGGCGTCCGAGCGTTGCTTCTCTTAGCTTCAGATCCTTAGGTAGGCATGTCGTGTGGGCACCTTCTAACTAGGTTCAGTAGATTCAGCGAGTTTGTCGCAGTTGTGTTTGAGAGCAAACAGCCCGAGGTACTGACAGGTCATGTTCCCGATGGACCGGGCACTCCCCCTTTCCTTTCCTTTTGCCTCCAATATTGATTATTGGATGGTTTTGTGACGACGACCGAAACTAAACCAATATTAATGCCTTTTAATTTCTCTCCTTCGGCGTCTTCTGCTTCTACTAGAAAGTGCTAGCGCTGTTCGTTGTCACAGACATGGGTTTAAACTGGCAATTCTTATCTGGTTGGCTTGCCTCAGGGCTGGAGATGGATCAGTGACTTTCCATACTCACCCCCCATGTAATTTTTCATGGGTCGGGCATCCCGCCTCGCAATACGTCATTCTCATTAGAGAGATGGCGCTTCATCGGGTCTCGATGGGGTCCGTTTCACAGAATGCACGGACGAATCCAGCAAGCCAGGTAGCGAGGCGGCATCAAGATACCATATCCGCCCGCGCGAATAAGGCAGACACCAGCAATTGGCCTATTATCGTTCACTGCCGGTTTACATCGGGTGGATCGTCTGGTGTGCAGACGGACTTGTCACCTATAGACTGCCGGCTATTGCTATGCCGTGGCTGTCCTTGCGAAAGACCCTTTGTACATGTCATCAGGCGTGGGTGAATCGGGTGAGATGTGATGAAACGTTAAAAAGCAAAAATAGGAGGTCCATGCCATGCCCTGCGCTCGGTTGTACGCCCGTTGCGTGTCACTCATTTCGTTTTTGGTGTCGGTGTTGGAGAAGGTGCGGGTGGTGATGGGGGCATCCTCCGCGCCCAGCAAGCACCCAGAGTGCTTGCTGGGTAATTACTTGCACAACACATACCTGGCTACCTGTCCTCCATGCGTATGCACGTAGCATGATACGTACAGGCGTTGGGACAGACACGACCACGAGCGAGGACGCTGCCTGGCGTTGGCAACATGTCAGGAGTCAAGACAGACATGCAAGTGCTCCCTCTCATGATCCACAGGAGCGGCGACACGTGCGGCTCTACAACGTACTACATCGTCACGCACCTATCGCAGGGCGCTCGCGAAGGTTCCTCGACGTCGCACAGACACGACCAGGGGGGACCCATTTGGAAGCCTTTTTTCTCTGCCATCCCATCCCTGGTGGCGTCTGCCAGCTGGCTTCGGGTGCTTGTTGAGCGAAAAGCGTGACCAGAGCACGAATGAATGGGCACCAGCTGCCCGATTCGACGCACCATCGGGCCAAGTCTGGGTTCTGGTCCCCTCACCCTAGAAATTTTGCTCCTGACGATGATGCTGATGACAGGTGGGATGGAGATGGAATGGGGACGGATGGGGCTCGTCTCGTCCCAAAACGAAGCCAAGCCAAAAGCAAAACCAAAAGCAAACCAAACCACTCGACCCGACACGACAGTCGGGGTGGGCTGGGCTCGCGAGCCATTCGCCTGCTTTCCGTTTCGGTCGGGTCACAGCAGCATCCAGCACACGCCTCTGGGGAGTCCATGTCCACGTCCGTGGGCGGCTTTGTCATGCAAGGCGAGGCGTGAGCTGAATGACACAGCGCTGGGCTCAGGCTCTGCTGCCTGGCGCCTGACTCAATTTCCTTGGTGCCCGACCTGGTTCCAATGGATCACTCCCCTCCCCAATGCTACGGTTGACCGCTCCCCGTTGTTCAGGGTTCTTCCTTGTTATTCTCGTCGCCCCATCTCTACCTAATCCCATCATCTATCTTTGGGCAACAATGCCTCGCGGCCAATCAAACTCCCGTAGCTCGCCCTGTTCAACCATCCTCGAGTCCCTCCCAGGATGTCCATCTGGGGTAGCCCCAGCTCACGATGTGCAACATCATCTGCCAACCGATTCCTGTTAATCTTGCCAGCATCAGCCTTCCCAATGCTCACTTGTCCTTGAGCCCTGTGTTCGCCACTCTCGCCCGCCCTCCATCCACCCAGGCCGCAAGATCGCCCTGCCCAGTCCTCGTTGACAGAGCTAGCCGCAGCAGGCACCAGGGCACGGGGCTGAATGACCATTGCCATCTCATCAATCGCTCACATTCACATATTGTCGCGCATTGTGCCCATTCCCCACTGCCTCGGTTATGTGGAAACAGCACTGAACACCATCCATCGGACTGCAAATCTTGCCGCGAATCGCCCTCCCGCTTCCTGGCTGGTCCCTGTATCGCGCAACAGACTTAGCACAAACGGGGCATTGTCGCTCCCGTTCTCAGGCTTGCCGCCAAGGTGGTCCTGTTGTCTTTAGCTCCCTCCGAAAAAGACATAATAGAGCTCTTGATTCCGGAGCTGACGATCCCTCTACTTTCCCCTTCGCTCATCAACCCACCTAAATCCCCTAGGCTGGCTTGTCTCCAATGCATTGAGCATTTGCGCACTATCCCTTGTGCCTGCCTCTACATCCCACTTGCATGAAGTGTTTATAACGCAGCCGTTGTATGCTGCTGGGGACGGGTCAGCCAGTCACCGGATCTCACCGCCTTGTCCTTACCTCTTCTTCCGAGCTCCTTGGAATATCAACTGCCCAGGAAATCCCGGTTACCGTTTGGAGTTTTTCTAGATCTTGTATCTCTCATTCGACAACCTTGGATAAAAATACTTCCCCGGATATATGTCAGGGCGTCCATCGGATTGATTAATTTTGGAATCTCACCTGGACACTTGTCAACAACAACTCTCATAATCCACTCTGGCCTTTGGTCCTTTGTACCCCCCTTGCCCCCTAGTTTTATTCACGAGATAGCTTTCTATTTCCCTTCCATTCCTTCTTGTCTTTGGTTCTATAGCCGCCCCCTGTTAGTGGACAGTGGACAGTGGACATGTCGCAATCCGACTTTGTATGCAGAGCTCCCGCCGTCTCGGGCGGCCCCTGGGGCTCAAACCGGAGGTATGGACAAACCGTCCTGCCAAAACGCTCAACATTCATACTGACGAGTCTGTAGTTCCTTCATTGAACCTTTCAAGGGTAGCTACGAAAATGGCTTCTACTCCGTTTCAAGGTAAGAGCCAGCGATGTATCCCACCTCCCGACTTGGACATTTAGTAACATGTGTATTCTTGAAGCGCAAACTACATAGGCAATGGGTATACGCCTGGTCATGGTGGTCCTGTGAGCCACCGAGGGAGCATTTCACGACCCGATTCTGCCTTCCCATCTGGCGGATCCTTCAACAGTCGCCCACAATCAGCCGCCTTCACTGGTGCAGCAATGGGATCATACAATGGCACAGCATCTTCCCAGCCTTGGGACATGCCGGGGCGTTACTCACCCACCGATTCCGTCGACGATATTATTGCATCCCCAAACCTGTCAGATTACTCCATCGAAAACGGCATGAAGCCGGCCAGCCACAGCGGCAAGTCGAAGGCCAATGGCAAGAATAGGCCCCAACGACGACCCTCGAATCGGGATGAGTTTGACGGCCCACATCAGTTCTTGCAACGCCCACCGCCTAGCGTGATCGCCATGCAGGAACGGGAGTTACCTCACTTGCCGACCAATCTTCACATCCAGGAGCAAGACAACGTCCTCAGCCAAGTCAACGATAGATTGTCTCAGTGTGCTTTCGATTTCGTCGCCAAGTATCAGTTTCCCATTCCCTTGACCCAGGACATGCGCCCCGTCGAGCGGCCACAAGACCGAGAATGGACCGAATGGGTCTATCTCCTCAAGCGTCTTGCCACCAAGCGACGAATCCCCGCACGAGTCCTGTACAATGGGCAGATCAAGCAGTTTGTGACCATTCTCGAGAACTCTCTGGAGATGAGGCACGCTGCCAAACACCAGAGTCGTCCTCTCAAGGACGACCGCAACATCCTTCAGCTCATCTCGGCTGGTATTCAAGTCGCCAAGATCCTGAAGGATGCCTCGGCCATGGATTACCTTGACCAATTATACGTTTCCACCGAAAAGCAGATTCGGGAGCGGACCGCGTCTCGCTTCCGACACTAATCTTGCTCTTCACCCACGTCTCCTAATCAAGAGACAAACCCACGTTTTTGGATGCTCGCCATCCTCCTCGTCGCGTGAGCGATGCTACACAGAGAAACAGATTACTTAGTGGTTCTGGATCTCCAGACCTCTTAATGAGAAATGATGATGATATTTTCCTTCTCCTCGGTTCGCACCTTGTTTGCTTTTACCATATATTCACCGAGATTGAAACTGCGATTTTCCTACTCTTTTCTATAATTCTGTTTCCAGTTGGCTTTTGATTATATTGGGTTTGTGATACCTTGAGGATTTTTCGAGCGGGCAAAGCAGCTCCATGTCAACCCACGATCGCTGCGGAATATTCTCAGGGCAGAGAGAGCACTCGTGGAGATTATGTATGCGTTTATGTTCTTGTTTTATTTTCTTTTTGCCTTTTTATTGTATCAAACGTATGATTTTCAAATTCTTAGCGAGTCGGTTCATCCATTTTCAGCGGAGAGTTGTATTCAAATCGGTGGCCGTTCCAGCCTGTCTGTAATCGAAGAACTACAGAAACGAACCCCAAACTTCACCTTCAGGGAAGGCAATAATGAATGGGTTTCGAATTTGCTGGGAGCGATTTCGCCACAAGCGCCATTGGAGGATACATATGATAGATGAATGACACGAGTCGCTACTGTTCGATTGATTTATTTGTATCACTTACACATATACAATCCGGATGCTGAAATGGGCTGAAAGAGGAGGTTCTCTGCCGGGTTCATAGAGGAGGGAGACCATCGTTGGCTGTGATGGGATCTGCCACATCGTCACAAGGCGTGTGTGTTTACATGGGAAATGAGCTGGCATCAATGCGAAGAGCCGAGGCTTAGGTAGTTTACAGTCAACAAAATAAAGCACTCTTGATGCATGTTTGTCCGATTTTAGTCCTGGTGCCCACACTGAAGAAATCAATGGAACCAGGGTGGAGCGGACGGGTTGTCTAGACCTGTTGGTTCTTCTCCCACATCGAACGAATATGAATAGTTACACGCCTGCGCATTGAAGAGTCGCAAGGTGTAGGCAAATTGTGGGTTGCTTTTTCAGCTGGCTTGTAGATGAAGGCATTGGCATCTTCTGCCGCAGCATAATTGGCTAGGACCTACCGTCCGTCACCTAAGATATTTTCCTGGTGCTGCGCACCGTTTCTTAGGTGACACGAATGAATCAATACTCAGTACTCGGAATGCATCTCCGTGGATTATGCCATGGAAATGCAAAGCTCAATTGTGGTATTGCCGACTTGCTGGAAAACCTGAGGTTGATGTTGAGAAGAAGAGCAGGAGAAAATTTTAGAGGGAAGAGCAATTTGATGTAGCTGGCGAACTGTCACGTGATCATGATGGGGCGGCTCTACAGGCAAATAGCTCCACTGTCCTGCCAGCCTTTTTCTTTCCCTTTTCCTCCTTACACTTTTTTCGCACGAATAATCAACCGTGAGCGATAGTTTAACTTGTTGACGGTCAAATTTATGTGCTAGAGGGACGGAAATCTCTGCTCAACTTTGCGGTTGTTGGAACTCCTCACGAGTTTCAGCGATCCTGGGCGGAGTTTCCTACATGCTGTTACATGTCAAGTCTTTATAGACATATCGTAGTGATCGTAGAGCTCCAACACCTACCTACGCGTTGCCACATCTTCTTGCAGGTGAGATGGCTGAAGACTGTTAATTAATCCTCTCTGTCAATACTCGTGGGCAGTCGTAATTCAAGTGTTGCGTTGACAAGAAACAATGCCTTCAATATCACGAACAGGATGAGGGAGCATCGGTCAATTTTTTGTCATTTTATACAACACTGGCCATATTCTCTGCGAGAAACTTGAGTCTTACAACTGTTAACTCGCATGGCCATGGTTCGGAAGCTGGGGAGGAGATTTGCCAAGTATCAATCCGTAAGGTCAATGATTCAATTAGACAAATGGAATTGTGACGCTCTTGTACAAGATGGTGAAAAGGGAATCCTGCCTAAACGTCGAGGTGTCCTCTAATAAATTCCTTTTTGGCGGCCCAAGATATACACTTGGCCGTCGCTTAACGCTCCCTCACCAAGTTCCTCAATGCCGGGGGATATGTACACCAAATGCTGCAGGTTTAAGACGGAGGTTTATTTTTTTCGCGGCCTCTCCCAGACCCTTATTCCGACCCCTTCTTAAGATCCCTGGCCGCCTGCTTCAGGCTGAAGTTGCACTCCTCGTATGCGCGGCCGGCACCGAAGCCGACGCCGATGACTGCGGGCCATGCCCTTCGCTTGAATAATAGGACGGAGAAGACGACGCCGAATCCAAGACCGAGGCCGGACTTGACGATGAGGTTGGAAAGGCAGCGATCCCACTAGGAAAACGTGTCAATTAGGGGGCTCCGGGATCATGGGACTGGTGCGCCTTGTTGGAGGGGATCTCTACCTTCTCGTTGAGCAGTCCTTCGCTCACGGGCCGGGAAATGGCGCTGGGCTGGCGGGTGACGGGGGCTTCGGCCATGATGTGCGGACTGGACGGGCGATTGTCAGTACCGTGGGATCGCAGGCGGTGTGCCAATTCGAATTGACCTACCTTTCGAGCTCGGGGAAAGGGATAGAATGGTGTGTCGAGCTTGCGATTGAGCTTCAAGGGCGATTTCAATGTGACGGCAAGTCTCACGAGAATCACTCGGCCAAGCGCTAGCCTTTCCCGAAGGCGGTGAGGATTTGGGTGCCGTTTGGCTGGATGCGGCATAGAGGCGCGGCAGAATTTTGGAAATTTTGGCGGACGACTGGGTAAAGTGTCTTGCAGCGGCGCATTGAAAGCATATGAAGATCAACTTGAAAATAACGATAAAAAATCACAGCCTTTTTAAACTGCAATTCGATTTTCATCTAATGGTTTTATGAGATCGGTTTGTGATAGCTAGCTTTGGAGCTATGGTAGGAAAAATAATCATGTTCTCCATTCTTACTTCGAAATACTGACCACCTGAACAGGGCAAGGCAGATCTCATCAAGACCGTCAGAGGTCTTGATCAGTCTGGGCCGGGAGAGAATGGGGAAAACCTCGACTATCTATGGAAATCATTGGCAGCAGGAGCCGATGGCCAGTTTCACGCAGCCGAGGAGAGCAGTCTTCGATGGCTACTGAAGTCGATGAGCGGACCTTCACCTGCGGCAGAGACTCTACGTCGATTCCCTCTGACCTGGACCATTCTTGGTCGCGTGTTCCAGAGAGTACCTCTGTTTTCATTGGCTAAATCCTTGGCCGACAGGAAGTTCATATCCATACTGCAGCAGTCCTTGAAAGAGCTTTCGAGGCCGGAGGTCGCCGAAGGGTCCCAAAAGACGTCAAAGAGGAAACGATCCCCGCTAAAGACTTTCAAACTCGACGACTTGAAATCTTCAGAAGCCTGCATAGATTGCGCAGTGACTGTGTTCCAAGCCTTGAGGGTTTTGCTTCAGCGACTGGAGGGCAACACCAGCTCATCACATGACAGGATTGGCTCCGAGCATCTCAGATCTCTTTTCTGTACTTCAGCCACAGAAGCCACGGCGATAGCGTCTCCGGCGCTAGCCATATGCAACACTCTTTTGGAGGGCCGCCTCTTCGAAGGGATCGAGGGACGGGATGACTGGATTTCCATGATAGCATCTATTTGGGCCCTGCATCTACAAGGAAGTGATGATACACTAGAAGTGGCAACCCATATCCTCGGTCCCGGCACATTGGCATTGAGTAAACTCGAGGATTCTCTGGGTGCTGAGAAAAGCTCAATTCCCGAAGAGCTGAGGGCTCGTTGGAGTTCAGATCTACAAAGCTTCCTTCACCACAACTTTATCTTGCCAGCTCGGTCGTCATATCTCAACAGGCAAGATCTCGAACCAGTAACCAGGGCGCTTGAAGTAACAAAACAGAGCATCGACGTGTCAGCACCAGCAATCTACTTTCTGGCTTCCGGTGCCACTCGGATCCTTACTGAAAGCGGCACCCTGAAGGGCAATGCTGAGTGGATGAAACAATTATTCAACTCCATCAGTAGTGCACTTCAACACCAAGGTGCAAGTGCGAGGAGTATCTATAAAAATATACTCAAGCAGGCAAGAAAGGCTTCTATGCCAGTCGATACAAATGATGTACTGAATGTTTGTCGTACATTTGCGCTCGCCGAGGAAACCACCGACTGGGAGCTGGTTGCTCATATTGCACAATGCGACCCAGACGTATTCCAATTGTCTGGCGTGGGCGAGAAGCTTCTGAAGGATATCCAACAACGAACCCTTGATCACCATGCCACCGAAGCAGACCAGAGGTCTATCCTGGAGGTAATTGATGCTATTGTTCGAGGATTCCGCACTACGAGAAATTTTTCGGCCTTCTTACGACTCTGGCTTGAACAGCTCATTCAAACCAACCAGAAGGAAATTCAGACTTCTCCTTGGTCCCATATTGGCCAAGTTGACAAGCTTCCATCATTTAACTCTTCACTTGTCCAGACAGAATTATCATCCAGGCAACTGTTCGAAGTTCTTGCATGGGCTGAGAAACAGCAGGCAGGTCCTGAAAACCTATGTATTTGGCTCGATGCTATTGTTAAGGGTGTCCAGAGCGTGGAGTTTCAAGATGCCGTTGGAAAACTGGTCTGGGAACTGGCTCTCCGAGTGCAGGACTCCTCATCTGCGATCACAGCGTTAAAATGGAGCGTTATCTCCCAGGTCTTTGGCTGGCTGCCATTAGCCGAAAGGGTGGACCGTTGGCAAGAAATACGACGGGGCCTCACCAAAATCCTCAAGAAAGGCGATCTTCTAAGCCCTGAAACCCTAGAGGCGTCCAAATGTTGTTGCCAAGTCTGGGTATCGCTTCTTCCGGATGGTACAGGACTTCCCGAGGTGATTGAAATCGCCGATGCTTTCACCAGTCGATTCTCAGCTGCTGCTTCTTCGCTGAAGAGCAAGAAGTTGAAGAAGTTATCGTCCTACCTGGATGGCCAGACAGATGCAGGATTCCAGGAGGCAGCAGGTATGGAACAGTACCTAGCGTGGTACCTAAAGGGATTCAGCAGGTTTGTTGGTCTTTATTTTCAAAAGACCGGCAAGGTTCCCGAGTTCATCTTCAACCTAGTTTCCCAACCGAAGGCAAACCCTACAGTGGTCGAGTCAGTATGCAAAACTCTACTGCTCAACGAGCATAACTTAAATCGGTCGAAATTGGTGGAGCAGATCGTTAATCAGATCATCGAGTCTCTGCGAGCTTCGATAAACGAGGAAAGCTCCTGGCCAGGCGACAAAGGGGTGGTCTTACTCCAAGGACTGTCCAGTA
The DNA here is from genome assembly GCA_026958235.1 of Clonostachys rosea. Classification (NCBI taxonomy): domain Eukaryota; kingdom Fungi; phylum Ascomycota; class Sordariomycetes; order Hypocreales; family Bionectriaceae; genus Clonostachys; species Clonostachys rosea. The sequence continues at coordinate 7,212,887 of CP110204.1, forward strand.
TCCCTCTAGATGCTATATCTCGGCCCCAGCGTGAGGCTGTGATGGGACTTTTGATGGAAGAGAAAACTCGCAAGAGCTTGTCGCAATCTTCCTCTCGAGAGAACTGGAAATTGCTACTGGGCCTATTGGCGAAGCTGATGAGACGGCCGACGTTCTATGAAGGAATGTGCTTTCAGCATTTGACCAGCATCGCAGACGCGTTGTCGGAGGTACTTGTTCACACGCCAGTCAGCCAGGAAGTGCTGGTTGAATTTATCGAGCGATACTTCTGGATGGCAGGTGTAACAATCAGACAAATGGCCGATCACATTGAGGATCGCAGCCTCAAGTATTTCTCAGAAAGCTTGGGTCTCACGGTTCTCGTGAATGGGCCTGAGGAGTCGGCAGAGAACTCTCAACCCTTGCGGTTGATCTTATTAAGAGCTCTAGCCAGCGAGCTATCTCTATCGCCGAGCTTTAGCAACACTTCTGAGCTTGTGGCGGTAGTTGAATCCGCTAAACGAACATTAAGTGGCAGCATTAGCACGGTTGTGTCGAATTGGTTGACAGACAAGAAATTGTTCAAAAACTCAAGCACGGAGGCAGACTTGTTGCTGCTTGCTTCTCTTGATGGCGCTAAAGCTGTCTCAGACTTCCCGGGTTTAGCAAGCTTCAAATCATCTTCCTGGAAAAAGCTAAGCAGGAGGAGCATGGAAGCTCTGGAAGCTGGCGACATCAGGGGCCTTCAACTTCAGACATTCATATGGCGAAATATGGCCAGCCAGATGGAAGCTTCCCATCCAACCGTCTTTCCTGATTTAGAAGAATCCCCCACTAAACTTCTTGTCAGTCTCTCGACTGCCTATGTAGAAGCAATCTCACTAGGTATGGACTTAGATACCAAGATGCAATACTTGGAAAGCCTCATTGGAGCATTCGTCCAAGGGACCAACACGAGTGGGCAGCTAGTTGCCATCAATTGCATCGCAGAGCAACTCATAAGTAAGTGACTTAAATTCTTGTATTCTTGACTGGTCTAACCTTCACTAGAAACCCAAGAGGCCCCAAGTTCAGGAGTGTTCGATTTGTCATCTGCACATAGCGAATTGACACGGTGCTTGCATGTCACCACCAGCAAGACAAACGCCGCCGCAATCTGCCGCATTCTCTACACGATCCTTGAAAAGAAGCCGCAAGCTGTTGGTCAATGGAACGTGGAAACACTGCTGAGCACCATTGCAGTCCTTAGCTCTCAGGGTTCGCAGTCAGCTGCTCCCTTCCTCTGGCGCTGCAAGTTGGTTGAGATCATCATCAAGAAGCATAGACTTCGACTTGAAGGCCATTACCATGTTCTTCTCAATGTATTGCAGTCACTTATCCAAGAGCTGGTCTTCGAACAAGAACAGTCAAACAGCAAGGATGGAGACCCCCAGGAGCCCAACGCTCATGCTTACTGCCGTCTTGTTACCCTGGTCTGCGAGCCCACAGCCGGTGCGGCATCTCGGTCACAGCAGCACAGTGCTCTAGATTCTGCAACAGATGCAGCAAAACGATCCGCGGGACGCCACATGTACCTGGTTCTCATGCAATACGTCAAACTTCAGCTTGAGGCAGACGTACCACGAACCTTGAGAGACGTTCTTGAACCGGCAATGAACTCGATTTTTGATATAACACCACCAGAAGGGAGAAAGATTCTTAATGATGCAATGGATAGCAGTGGCAGGGCTATACTAAGGGAGATGTTCAAGAGGTACAGTAGGTTTGGAAAATGGAGCGGAGTTTAATGTGCATAGATATAGCGTCAAGAATTTTCCCATCCATCATTATTTGCATTATTATATATACTTTACTCATCGAGGAGCAAATAGACCTATTCCTTCTTCCATGTTTCCGGATGCCCATATTTCTTCTTCCAGGTCTTGACATCACTGCCCATGACAAAAAGAACAATGGGCATGAACAAAGCTAGCAAAGCTGCCATGATAGTATCAAGGATACTATCTCTAGAGCTGCCCAGGGCTCCCCACCTCATGAGGGCACCAAACCAGTTAACAGTGATCATGTACTGTCCAGCCTCCAACTTCTTGATTGCTCGCTCAGCAACCTCTTCGGGTGTCTGCTCAGGATCCATCTCCTCAATCTTCTTGGTAATTCCTGGCTTGACCTTTTGCTCTCGCTCAAAGGCAGCTGACAGGATGGTTCCAGGGCATACCAGATGTATCTGCACGTTTTGTGGGTAGAGTTCGAGCTCCAACTTCAAAGTATCAGCGAGACCACGGATCGCCCACTTCGAAGTCACATATGGCAGGTATCCGGGCACGTCGAGGAAGATAGCCGTAGTGCAGGTGAGGATCAGGTGTCGTGCCTCCTTCTCGACGGGCGCGTCCACGGCCAACCACTCCTTCAAGATGGCGTGGGACATCTCCGCCGTGCCAAAGTAATTGACATCCATGTGCCTGCGCATAGAATCCATCTCCATGTCCAAGAAGAGCTGTGGTGTAGCGATGCCGGCTATGCACCACACAATGTCAAGGGACCGGCCGTTGTTCCATTGTGTGGCTTCGGCGATGAGTGGCCCAGCGTATGCGGGCTTCGCGACGTCGACGGAGATGTAATGGAATCGCTGACTGGCCGGGTTCTTCGCAGCAGCCTATGGGGGACACATGATTGTCAGCTGGGGTTCCAAGTCAAGCAAGTTGGTTGGAGGGGTCCGACAAACCTGGATTTCTTTGATGGCGCTCTCGAGCTTGTCGACGCTGCGTGCGGCGATGACGATGTTTGCGCCCTTGGCTGACAGCTGGCGGGCGGCAGCGAGGCCCATGCCCTCTGACCCCCCGGTGATGAGGATGGTCTTATATGCCCATTATTAGCAGTCCATCGCGAGAACCTTGTTTCATAAAGTGGGAGTTACACACCTTGCCTTCAACAGGCATCTGGTTGCCTCCGAACAGCCCCATGATGGATACGATGACAACGAGTGCGAAGGTCGTCAGCGAAGCCCAGATCAGAAAATTAGGAGAGTCAGCCATGCTGGTCCTTGCCAACTGTCGGTGCTCTTGGTCTTAAATTACCACCCTACTTAATATGCCTGAAGTCGAGGCACATCTCAGGAGAAGCTCTTATCGATAAGAGACAGGTGCCGCATTTCCGAGTGATGCAGCTGCAACTAGATGCATCAATCACTGTTACATATGGATACCTACATGCCAGTCGCTCATACAACCCAACTTAACAGAATCCGAAGCTCGACTCAGCCATTTGAGGGGTGGGTTTCATCAAATTAAAGTATGAATTTATTTTCATAAATCGCAAGGCATACACTACGCCTTTGGTCAAGGAGTATATGGTGATCCCTTTCGGGAGCTGATGCCATGGCGAGCCCAGAGGGTGACATCAACCTTTCTGTACCGAAGTTCTCATCCTTCAAATCCAAATTACCAGAGGTTTCGAAGGATCAAGATGAGCATAGGCGGAAACGGCATCGTCACCATAGCCACAGGGAAAGGAACGACGACACAGATGCTGACCGAGACTCCAAACGCGTTCGCCATGCAAAGGATTCTCATCATAGAGACAAGGATCGCCACAGGGAGAGGTCTTCACGCGAGAAGGAGAAGCATCGCAGATCCAAAAGTCCCAGAGATCGGAGGGAAAGGGAGAATTCTGGGGAACGCGTGGAGTTGACGAAGAAGGCGGCACCCCAACCCTCCCATGCGCAACAGATCAAGTCTGATGTATTTTTCTTTGACACGAAAGGGGATCCCTTAATTTACAGATATGGCCGGCTGGACCGCTATCAAATCCCGAGATACTACCGCCACGGGGCAGGAAAAGTCCTAGGCACTTCTGGGCGTTTGGTAATCCACCGCGAGCTCGCCGGTGACACATTCAGTCTTCGTATGCCTGGAGAAGGTTCCGCTCGGTATCGTGAGAGAGATGGCCTTCGGTCAAAAGTATCTCGGCTGAAAAGACAGCCGATTATACTTAGGCCTTCCAAACATGCCCACCCTGACGACGAAGCAGACGATGGCTATATTGCTGTTGTTAAGCCGAGAAATCGAAAGCATGTTCCAACTGATACGGATTCAGAAGATTCCGAAGACGACCAAAAGCTCTCGTACCGATCCATTGAAGGGAAAGCTAAGGTGAAGGCTATGACTGATAGCGAGTCGTCCGATGAATCAAACTCAGAGGATGAACCCCCTCCATTGGAGCAGACTAACCCTCTAAAATGGCGCTCGATACAGCTGAACCGTCAAGTAAAGGATCACCCAGAAGACATTGCAGCCTGGCTGGAGTTGGTAGACCATCAAGATGCCCTGCTCAAAGCCGGAGAGAGCCTTGACCATGAGATTCTCGAAAACGAGGCAAAGAGCTTTACAGAGATCAAGGTATCCATGCTTGAATCGGCCCTGACCCATGCCAAAAGTCCGTCAGACCGTAGCACGGTTTTGAACCGCCTGATGCGCGAGGGTATCAAAGTCTGGACCGGTAAGACTGCGATGAAGAGATGGGCCGAGCTCCAGGGAGAGACAAAGGAGGATTTCGAGTTATGGAAAACTCATTTGGACTTTGCCATGTCCAACATATCTTCATTCCAGTATGGAAAGATTAAGCAAACTCTCCTTGACCGGCTAAAAGAGCTATCTTCATCCCTCGATGATAAGCCTTCATATGATACCTTGACGCAAGTGGTCTATGTATTTCTACGACTTACAGTCTTCGTTTACGATGCTGGGTTCAAGGAATTGGCGGTTGCTGCATGGCAAAGCACCCTGGAAGCAACGTTTTTTAGACCCAAAGGATTGCCAGACGCCCAGGCTTCGCTTTCGTCTTTTAGTGAGTTCTGGGAGAGCGAAGTTCCTCGCATTGGCGAGACGTCTGCCGCCGGGTGGGAAAGCTTCGTAAATTCGGGCAATGATGGAGATGCCCCCGAGCCACTCCAAGCAGAGCCGGGGGCTGCAGAGACGTCGCGCGACGTGTACAAGTCGTGGGCGATATCTGAACGACACATGGCTAATCAGGCGAGAAAACCTGCCCGTACGATGGACGAGGGCACAGAGGATGATCCATTCCGAGTTGTGATGTACTCCGATATCCAGCCATTTCTCCTCTATATCCCCGAACATGCTCTAGTTGATGCCAAGGATCAGTTGATGAATGCGTTTTTCATTTTCTGCGGCCTTCCTCCACTTTCAACGGCAAGCAGGTGGTCCGAGACGGCAGTCCAAGATCAGTTTCTAAGTTTGAACTTCATAAATGCGGAAGCTCGGAAGATCAATGACCTTCCGAGCGAAAGTTTGGATCCTCTAGAAGTTCGAAAGCCATCACCGAGAAGCGGGTCTGTGCTGTATGCCTCATGTAGCACCGATTTGCTCTTCCCAAACCACGACTGGTATCACTACCTTGGCTCAAAATCGAATCCCAAACGTCTCGAACAGGATTGGATACTCAATGTGGCAAAGCAGCTCTCCAAACGGGATCCTACACCGGAGCTCGCTATGTATTCACTAGCTCTATGCTCCTTTGGAGGACAGGACAGTGTCAAGAGCCTTGCAAAAGGGTTGCTGAAACGATACCCTACCAGTCCTCGTCTATACAATGCCTATGCTTTGGCTGAGTATGCAGAGGGCAAGGTCGATGTTGCGAAGAAGGTTCTTTCATCCGCAACACAACTTTTTCTAGACTTGTCTCAATCTGAGGCAGCTGAGCTGTGGCGAACATGGTCCTGGATTGAGCTCAATGCTGGCAGCCACAAACGAGCAGCGAGAAGGTTATGTTCCGCTGCAGATACGACGTTGGCAAAGAACACTGATGACGAGTATGATGTTTCGCCTACACATGTCCTGAAAGCGCGCCGTTACTTCACTTCCAATGTCGGGTATTTGGCATCTACGGGCGATTTGGATGGTGCTGAAAGCCAGGGAGAATGTCTTGCCCTGCTCTCCTACCTTACATCGGAGGGGTGCACGGAGCCAAGATCTCCATCTCAGGGAAACATTGTGGCTGCTATGCAAAGCATTGAGATGGTCAGCAACGAGTTGCAAGTGTCTCCCAGCGTTGGCAAGATTCAGGCTGCCCATGAACGTTTGCAGCAGTTTGCCGCCCGCCTCCTATATTTCAACGCCATGAACGGGTAAGTGTTACGCATAGTAACTGGAGTTATGTATATCTACTTGTCGCTAACAGTCTTTGGACAGACCGTCCCGGAGGGAATACACACAGCACTGGCTCACCAACTTCATCGAACGGTTTCCACGCAACACAATCTTTTTGTCTTTGCTGGAATGGTCAGACTCAAGCCTGCGAGTTGTGGACGAAACTCGAAGTTTGTTATACGACAAAGTCCTTGTGGGGCGACAAGACTGTATCAGCAGTCGGATATTTGCTATCGAACACGAGATAGCTCGTGGAAATGTTAATACGGCCAAGGCAGCGTTCGAGCACGCGGTGATGAGTGATGAGTGCAAGAACAACCCACAAATTTGGATTGGTTATATTCGGCATTGCTATGTGAACAGAGAACTACGGGAGAAGGCCAAGGACGTGTTCTATCGCGGCCTGCGCCATTGTCCATGGTCCAAGTCGGTTATGATGGAGGCATTTGGGACGTTGGTCCACGCCATGGAGTCAAATGAATTAAAGTCGGTGTTTGATACGATGACGACCAAAGGTTTGAGGATCCACGTCGATCTGGAGGGTTATTTGGAGAAGAGGAAAGATGAAGAGCGGGAACGCGGGGAACAGAATATAAGGAGAAAGGACAAGAAGGGCAGAGAGAAACGACGAGAGTCGAAAAGGGCAGTTGCTTGATATGTAAATAGACAACATGTATCAACCATTCGCCCACTAAGTATGATTTAGCCTATATGTTGAAAGGTGATTGTATCTGAGTACTTCCCTCGACAAAAGGCCCACTGGCAGAACCTGGGCGAGTCCTATAACATGCTTCCGAATGCGAATGATGTCAAATGGTCCTTTATACCGAAAGTCTCCTCTTCATCTCTTTCCTCGAGAACCACCATCCAAGCAAGTATAATATTTCCACATTCCGTGCCTTTCTGCATGCCACTCGACAATACAAAACAGCGGATTGATCTCTGTTGCACTTGGGTCTCTCGCCAAAAGATAGCAGAACCAATTTCACTGATTCTTTTTGAATGTAAATTAGACAAACAGAGTACGCACGGCTAACCGTGGAAAAAGAACTGGGTGCGTTTGTCCGCCTAGCGGACCAGTCGACTTCATCGTTCTTGTTGTGAAGGGTGAGACGTTGGGGGTCTCGGAGCTCAGTATATTGCCCTGATGCTGCACGTATTCTCAATACCCGGCCCCGTATTGGCACTCAACGCCCTCTTCCTCCTCCTTAGCGCAAGCAACATTCTTTTTATACTATAAGTATAATAGTATATACTCTTACTCAATTCATACGACTTCAGATTTCGAAAATCGACGAGTGTTTGGGCTTGGCTCTTGTAAAAGAGTGAAAGCTGGAGGACAGAGAGCTGGAAGGTCATGTGTCATAATTGCATAAATTGTCAACTTAGAAGCCCCTCAGTAAAAAGAGTCTCCCCTAATACAGGTAAAAGGTAGGGTAAGGGGGATTATCTACAATCTTATATCGTGGCATGCAATGATTAGGTATGTATGCTTGAATGAATCTCACCCTACCACCTTTAATCGCGCCTATAGGAAATATGGAATGGTTTAAGCTAGCAAGGGCTGATTAGAATACAAAGGGTGACTCAACAAACGAAGTCGCAATCATAGCCGATTGATAGCGTTGTGAATGACCTCATATCAATCCTCCCAGGCTACAGTCGAATGTGTCAAAGCGAAGCAGTGAGGTTGTAGGGTAGCACCGCAGGCTCCAACTCGACTTGTACGATCGACATGCTGTAGGGTAGTACATCACCCAAGAGTTGCTGGGTTAGATTGCAACGGATGGGATTAATTGCCCACTGACGCGCGGCGTTTCAGCTGTGCATGTTTGCAAAAGGGTACGATTCGTGACATGGAGCATGGAGCGATATCCGCACAGACATGTGTTACTGAGGCACTGCGTATGTTGGCTGGCAACCTGGGACCATGGCATATTGATGCAGGGGGCCTGGCGAGGAGGGCGGTGCTTGCGTGGTAGCCAGAGCAACTCGCTGGCCAGCTCCCGTGAGACGTCATGGGTGTTTCCATGGGTGGTGTGGTTTTGTGTAATATCTTATCTGCATTCTCAGACGTATTGGATTTGTGCTGCAATGCACCAGGTAACCCGGCAGCCGCGTATAATTGCAAGACAGCGGCCTTCTACTAAGCAATGCAGCTCGGATTAAGGTAGCTGGTAGGCTTACCCACTACCCCTGGACGATCCGTGGGCCACCAAATAGGGAGCCAGGGACTTTGGGGCGCCAAGTATTGAGAGTGAGGCGCATCAGCAGGTGCGCGCTGGTCGTGGCTGCCCGCGTGGTCTAGAGCGTGGGCAGTTACGCTGGTTGATCTGGCGCCGAGTGGAGCCTTCCCAAGCAGCGCTGCAGCAAGGGTAACCAACAGCGGAGTGGCCTGGCAAGCTGAAAGAAAGCCAAGTGTGTGCTACGTAGGCGTTTCCATAGCTCAGGTCGTTCCATATTTCATTCACTGTCCTGGGCCTGGGCTGAGCCACGGCTCTGATTCTCTGTGTCTTGCTGTTCGTGGCTCATATCCTCTCTGCTCCTCTCACCTTCAACCAGCACCCATTGAGGCGCCATTGAAGCACCGCTGGCCCTATTTTCTCCTTTTCAAGCGGTCCCAACTAGCTCCTCGCCCTTTTTAGTTGTCCTCGCCGGCTGGAGTCTTTCCGGTCCGCTTCTTATCATATCCCTCGTTAGCGTCCACTCGACTGAGGTGCTGCCTTCTCTCTCTCTCTCACCATGGCCTTCGCAGCAATGGCAGCGTCCGCCAATGCAGTTCTGGCGACCTCGTCTCCATCATCCCACACAGAGCTGGCAGGAGGAGGTCTTGGTGAAAGAAACCGTTCTATCAAGGTTGTCCAAGACAAGGTCCTGCCTCACCTCCAGAAGATCTTTGAGACCCATGCTGGCTCAGATAAGAAATGGACCAAGGAGCAAATAGCCGCCTTTCTACGGGACATTCAACACCAAGACTCGGAAGACTCAAACGCCTCCAAGCTTCTTACCTACGATGAGCTTGATTTCCACAAGTTTCTGGGCTACATGACCTCCTCTTCTGCCGCCCTCACCACTCCTCCCAAGCCGACAGATCTGTCATGGCCCCTCTCTAGCTACTTTATCAGCTCCAGCCATAATACTTACCTTGCAGGAAAACAAGTATTTGGAGAGAGCACCACGGAAACGTACACTGATGTTCTGCTAAGAGGCTGTCGTTGTGTTGAGATTGATGTTTGGAATGGCGAGGACGACAGTAGCAGTAGCAGCAGCAGCAGCAGCAGTTCTAGTGACGAGGAGAACTCTAAAGCGAAGGCCCAGAAAGCTGATACCAAGGCCAAAAAGGAAGTGGAAGCCGCAGCCAAACCTACCGCAAAGGACAGCGACAGTGCTAGCGACCCCGTGTTTGGCAAGCCGAAGCGAAGGAGTACCTTTGGCGCATTAAAGAGCAAAATTTCTCGTTCCCTGTCCACGCGTCTGAAGCGGCCAGACTCTTCAGCAAAGAGGTCTGAAAAACCAAAAGGCACGGACAGTCCGCCCGCCAAAGACTCCGACCAGGCTACACTGAGCACAGATGCCGTCTCCAGCATTATCGTCGATGAACCCGGAGCTATCGAGGTTGAACCCGTAGTGACCCATGGCCATACTAGGACGACCAAGATCACTTTCCGGGAGGTCTGCGTGGCTATCAAGGAGAGTGCCTTTGTTACATCCGACGCTCCTTTGATTATCAGCTTAGAGGTTCACTGCAACCCCGCACAGCAGCTCTCCATGGTGAAAATCATGAAGGAGATATGGGGTGAATACTTGGTGGCTGAGCGTGATTCGGAGCCCGCTCTTTTGCCCAGCCCCGGTGAATTGAAAAATAAAATCTTGATCAAGGTCAAGTACTCACCTCCGGAGAAGAAGCCGAGTAACGAAGATATTCAGCCTGCGGCCGAAACCGTCGAGGGAGTCAAGGAGTCCACAGAGACCAATGAGACCGAAGCAGTCCCGACGGCTAAGGAAACTACGTCCCCTGGCGAGCCCAAAGGTCTCAACGAGACTGAGAAACCCACAGAAATTCAATTGACCAAGGAAACTAAGGTGCCCGACGAGCCCAAGGGCCCTAGCGAGACGAAGGCGCCTATAGAGACCGAGGAAACCAAAATATCTGTTGAGTCTAAGGTGTCTAAGGAGACCAAGGAGGTCACAATGACCAAGGAAACTAACGTCTCTGATGGGCCAAAAGAGACCAAGGAAGTTACAAAGACAAAGGAAACCACCTTGCCTGACGGATCAAAGGAGATCAAGGAAACCACAGAGACCAAGGTGTTAAATGAATCAAAGGAGGTGAAGGAAGTGAAAGAGACTAAAGAGGCTAAAGTAGCCAAGGCTCCTAAGACTATCCAGGAGCTGAGCCGTATGGGTGTCTACACCAAAGGCGTGTCCTTTAAAAGCTTTACCCAGCCAGAAGCCACGATGACAACCCATATTTTCTCCCTTGCGGAATCGACATTTTATATGGGAGCTTATGCACGAAACGAATGGGCCATCTGGGAACACAATAAGCGCTATATGATGCGTACCTACCCGTCTGGTTTCCGGGCCGGGTCCCAAAACTTGGATCCCTCCCCCTTTTGGGGTGCGGGTGTTCAGATCGTCGCGCTCAACTGGCAAAAGAAGAACAGTAGGTCAATGATGCTAAACGAGGCCATGTTTGCTGGCACAGGAGGCTATGTTCTCAAACCCCCAGGTACGTCTGCGAGCCATCCTCTGATTGTTTACGAACACAATGCGAAGAGTACGTGATTGACTGACAAAATCATTGGAATAGGGTACCACCCAGAATTAGAGGGACGCTCTACTGTCAAGGATGTTATCACACGGAAGCTTAGCTTGACGATTACCTTCCTTGCGGCCCAGAATATCCCCCTCCCATTGGGTGATACCCACGACAGGAGCTTCAGGCCGTACGTCAAGGTGGCAGTGTACTCGGATTCTTCTGAGGAAGTCCGAGGAGGCCATATCCAGAACAAGGAACTCGAGCGTGAGGACGAGTACAAGGTCAAGACACGATCGTACAAGGGTTGTCATATCGATATGGGGAGCGAGAAAGTCGAGCTCAAAGATATCCCAGGTGTAGTCGATGGACTGACATTCGTGCGCTTCACCATCAGGGATGACGAGATTGGCAAGGATGATCTCGCAGCGTGGGCGTGTGTCAAGCTGGACAGATTGGGAGTTGGGTACAGATTTATTCATCTCTTCGATGCGAATGGCAAGCTGTCAGATGGAGCAGTGTTGGTCAAGGTCGAAAAGAAGTTGGAGTAAACCAGAGGAGCGTTTACAATTTTGTGGCTGGAGCTGGCCAGCTCATGCATGTAGTTAGAATTGCAATGGGCACGTGATGGTTCCCTTGCTTGGTATGGAGTTGAGCGTGTTGGTATCCATTCTTTTTACACATATCTCTTTGATCATACAGAGTCATGGATGGAGGGAAAAGCAGAATAATATTTTTTTAGGATATTCATACAAGGAGCAAGAGACGCAGGGAAGTGTTAATAATACAAGGACGGCAGCTTAGTCGTCACCTTGAGTTCCAGAATGGTTCACCATCTCTCCCTCAGTCATAGTTCCTTGGGTCGTTTCGTTTCTCACGGCCTTGCTCTTCCAGGCGCTTGCTTCCGAGAACCCCACCGGTCTTTTCCATCATCTTGCCGAGCATGCTGTCCCCCTTTTGGTTCTGTTCGGTTGACTGCTGCTGGAAGCCCTGCTGGCGCCCTTGCTGTTGCTGCTGGAGACCAGTGTCTCGGTCGTACAGATCCTCATCCTGGCGACGTGACGACTTATCGGTCGGGCTCGTCTCAAGATCACCGGGGATATGGTGCCGGTCGCCGCCGCCGAGCCCGATGCCGTACATGTCGTCGTCGCGGCTGTCAGAGCCGTATCTCTGGGTGTCTGAGCGCTGGTCGGCGATGTTCTCCGTCTTCCTTTGCTGCTGTTGGCGGGGGGCACCTTCCGTGGTCATGTTCTCGGCGTAGCCCTGGCCGCGCGTTTCGAGAAAACCTCCGCCTTCGTTCATCTGGAATGCTTCTCGGTTAGTGTACATGCGAAAGAAGAAGAATAATTAAAGATTGTAGGGTGGTTACTGACAGCGTTGGCGCCATACTGCTCGTAGGATCGGTGCGGGTTGATGGGAATCTGCACTCCTGGTTAGAAAATGGATTTAGGAATGTTTATGAAAGGGGGCGTACACCGTAGGGATCTCTTTGTTGAGACATGATGGATGTATCAGCTGGATCTTGTTATGAGGATTTTGTTATGGTGTGAGTTGGTACGATGCAGTTTTGGAGCTCGTGGGGAAAAAGGTGTGATGGTGAGGATGAAAGCGGCTGGACTGGAGCTTCTCTTCTTATAGGTACTTGGGGGATAGCTCTTCCTACTCCATGTGACTGGCGATCCCTCCATTCCTTCCTTCTCTTGGGAGAGCTTGGGAAGGTGCTACGCGGACCCTGTGTTTTGAATTCAATAGGCTGGTGTCTACCCTCCCACCATGACGTTATCCAGCATTGAGCCTGAGGGTGAGTGCCATTGGCGGGTCGAGTGGTAACACATTTCCTACGAGAGGTGATCTATTGGTAGGAGCTGTCGCGGGATTGGGGGATGTGTATGATGGCGAGGGAGGATTGGCGGGGTAAGCTCACCTCACTGACGACATGATCTACGCTTGTCTGAGGAAGGACGTCATGCTATGCTTATCCGGGTCTGAGATGAACTTTATCAGGTGGTGGTCTGCATAGAGCTACACAAACGGATGCGGGGAAGAGATGATTTGGTAGGTATGCAGCATGTGGAGGGAGGGTAGAGCATGCGGACAGGAATGAACTAGTTGGACGTTGGTGAAGTAACATGTCTTATATAAATAGTACGCTGAGAGAGTTACTAAATGCTACGCTAAACTCAATGGACACCAATATAGTAATGAGAAGCTGAGCAAAGCTGTCGAAGCTAAGAGAGTGTTGTCTGTGTACTTAAGGCTTGGGAAATAAATGTCGTCCGCTAGAGTTGGAGATGACCATCTCAGGCCCGAGCCTCAGGGAAGACATTTGCAGCGGGATTGCAGTATTTTAAGATATGCCAAAGCTTGCAATAGTTATTGGATGAAATATCCGTGTTCCGCCCTGTCAGTCACTTTATTCCGCGACTCTTGGGAATGAAAAGTGCTGTCTGATGACTCTAGTGTCCGCACTGTTGACAATATCCGGGCATCCCGTCCGAATTCATTGTATGGAGAACAGCTTGGTCCAGCTGCCCGATGGCATTTTGTATGCCTCGACTTGCATCGAAAGATGCTATCCAGACTAGGGTAGAGCATTGAGCTCCGTAATGTATTATGGGCGTGCTTCTTACACCCACGAGAGGAAACCTTGGCAATATATGAGGCGGCATTGGAGTGTTCCTTAGGGCATCGTGGGTCTACCTCGTCAGAGCAGGAAAAACATATGGCTTCTGATGGAGCCGGAGCGGAGGCTCGTCTGGACGAAGTGTTGCATTCAGCCTCGATGAGCAATGGGTGGATCTAGACACAGGGCCTTCATAGATGGCTTGACCGCTCGGGCCCAATGGCACCGCTCATCATAAGAGACTCAGAGTTCCGACCTAAAAGGACAGATTCTCGGCCGCCCCTTGTGCCCCACCAGTTCACGCCGATGGCTGCCCGCTCGACATCCATCTCTCCACTGACGAGGATATCCAGAAACCTCCTCTTGACGGGCTCCCTCAGGCCGGGATCTTCAATCTCATTCAGCGCCTGAGCAGCCGTGGCGAGCCAGTCCTCCACAATCGGCAACGGCAAGAACGGCAAGGAGTCGACGAGGGCCAGAGCAAGCGAGCTTTGGTAGGACAAGAGGTCCTCGGCTTGCTGGGTCCCCGCCTGGCCATCCTCGGCATCCAAAGTGGCTGGGAGGGGCTCGGTGGACGCGTTGGCCATGTAATGCCGGAGGAGCTCTAGAAGAGTCTCCGACAGGTCTGGGTTTATGGCGGCAACGGGGAAGGGCGGTGATACAATCTGCATGACGGTCTTAAAAGCTAGTCTGAATTGACGGGGAGAAATGTGTCTTGGGAATGACTCAAAGAGCTTCAGGATGTAGAAGGGAGCCATCCGAACGGTTAGAGGACTATGTTGTGGACATGACAGGACGGACAGGATGGCACTATGGGCAGCTTCGAATAGCTCGACAATGGTGCGCGTCATTGGTCCGTCGTGGGAGATGTATGCAAGAGCTGGCTCGAGCACGAGATTCTCGCATGCGTTCGTGGATAGCGAGAGGGGAAGATGCTCTGCGAGATTGAGGAAAAAGAGGTCCAAGGTCCTCTGGCAGTGTTGTGTTGGCAGCATAACTGGAGCTTGCGGTCGTGTTTCCGCCAGATACATCTCACAGGCAGGTGGGTGACGTGAGATGACATCGATGGAAGCCATGTATGTGAATGTGTAGACCTGGAAGGCGTTATTCCCGCCGTGGGAAGAGATGAAGGAAAGGTTCCTTAGAATATGGAGAGATTTGGAAGAGATGGCGGGGGCGGCCCTTTCGTTGATCATCAAAGGATCCAGAAGACTGCGGGAGACGATGGCCTGTAGGATTGCCACGACTCCAAAGAGTAGCTTTCGGAGGAGCTGCCAGAGAGCTGGCCATGTGGTCTGAACGGTCTCAGAGCTCAGCTTGGCTGCTTCCAGAGCAGGATCTACATCGCTGAAGGGCAGTCTCCTCCAAAGATCCAGCAGGGTTCCAGTGAAGTTGAGTAATTGCTGTTGGGCCGAGAGCACAGCGCTTGTGTCTTGGGCCTGAGAGACAGCGAACCCAGCAAGCTTAGACAATGGACCCATGTTTCCCATCAACGGTCGCTGATCCATGGCTTGAAGAGCCTGGAACGAAAGTGAATTCGCGGGCCAGTTGAGAACTGTGTCTAGCGTACCGGAGACGTCGCGCGCAATGGCCTCGAGGAACTGACCGTCGCGGAACCCTTCCTCGGTGGTGATGGTACGGACAATGATGGGCAAAAGCGCATTGCAATTTACCTGGGATCTGTTGAACTCAGACAGCAGGGGGAACGCAAAGTTGAGCGCCATTACTATGGAGGCAGCAGCAAGATGGCCATCCTGCACATGCGTCTCCAGAGCCAGGTTTGCAGCCGTCACAATCGCGTTCTCGAGGGTATTTCGCATAGCTGCAGTAAGCGATCGTCGGTCGTCGTTTTCCATCCCCATCAATACACCGGTGAGTACAAGTAGGTGCTGCCACCGGCGCGACCGATCGTCAGCTCCCTTGACGACTGCGCGAACCCAATCCTCGCAATGGAGTCCACCGCCGCCCCGGAGACCGATTCCTGCATTTTTCTCTTTCTCTTGCTCGCGGACGCGGGACGCAGCGGTGTTGTAGATGCTGACGATACGAATGGACGTGCGGAGCCCGTCGGGGTTATGCCAAATCGCTCGGGCTGTGAGAAGCTGGGAGGTCAGGATACCCAGGTTGAGAGGGTTGGAGAGCTGGGCGAGGAGGTGCGCGGTCGACCCGATGATCTGCTCCGTTCTCGCAGCATCGTGGACGTCCTGGTAGTACTGCAAGACGGTGTTGAGCAGCCGGTCGGCCATTTTGTCTTGGGTATCGAGAGGATTGACTCTCCTCGGGGTTTCGTTGCGGGTGTGAGTGCGCGATGTAGGATGTTGGAGAGCGAGGACTCTCGGTCGGGATGCCGAGGCTCAAAATCCAGGGATCTTGTGACGTGCCGCGTACCGAGCCTGAGGGCCTGTTTGGTGATTGGAGGTGCTGTCCGACAGTGCCCCAGCGGGTAATTAGAGCCTCTGCGTGGCAGCTCAGGGGACCCGCCCCCGAAATGCGGGCTCTGGGCCGCCACTAATCTAATGACTTGGGTGATATGGAGATGTCGTAAGTAAACACCAGACAGGGCAGGGCAGGCGATCAACCTACTTCAACACCAGACAATTGGTCGATGGTTCTCGCGCCCACGCTCTGATTCCCGGCCCCAGCGCCTGCCTCGCGATATCCTCGGAGGACCTTTCAAAGAGTTTCTACCGACTGCGCAGCATGTGTGCTCGCCCCGGAATGGTATCGCGACGACGGAACATCCCCAAGCGACGACAAGATGCAGCGTTCAGCTCCTCAGCCTCCTGAGACCTACCACACCCCGCCGTTCCCATCCCTCAACGTCGAGACGATCTACGACAAGACCCCCGACAGAAGATTCACACTCTACTATATTGGCGATATCTGGCGCTTCACCGTCGTCTGGACACTCGTCTTCTTCGCCCTCTTCCACTTGGCTGCCGTCGTCATTGCCATCTTCACCCACGGCCGCAAGATCTCGTCATGGAAGTACCTATGGGCTGTCCCTTTTGTCTACTTGACTGTGGCGGCCATCGAGGCCGTTTTGTCAGGTAGTCTCGTCGGTTTAGTGTACGGCCTAGCCTCCCGGTTTTATAAACAGCAGAGTTGCTAACACAGGTGGCCTAGACTTGGTGCGGTGTATGGTGCCGGGTACTACGAGATGAACACATGGATTCCTTGCACGTGGGGGTTTATATGTGTCCTCATTCTCATTATATCGTCCTTCTCTATTCAAGGTGGATTATAGTGTGGAGTGATCGGATGCCGAGTTTTGGAGTTTACTGCCCACAGGTTGGACTATCAGAAGATATTTTTGTGATAAAGCCTCCAAATAGAGAATTGGAGGGTGCTATCTTGGTGAAAGGCGAAACTGCTATATGTTGACACGATGCATCTGCCGGCAGGGTCGGACTGGAGGCTCACTAATTGATGGATGACAGCGATATCACGCTGAATGTATATATAATAGTACCTACTAGATAATAACCACTGCCAACCAATACTAATGAATCAACTGCCATGCAAGGGACCGGCCAGAATGGCATCTGAGTACACCCTTGCATTAGCAGATACTAAAGAACTGAACATCTGCCCGGACAACGGGTTAGAAGGGGTTTCGGTTGGAACATTCATCAACCTGTATGTAGGCACGCGATGCAGTAAGAGAATGGGCGCGCTAATGTAGGCACTTTGCCGCCAATCCACGGAGGGCCAGGAGCATCACCCGCAGGTGGTAAATGCGCCTATTTTGGTGGGAATAGTACATAACTTGTCCTATTGTAGTTTCATCCATCCGACCCACCACCAACGACACTTGACGTTCGTATTGTTCTGCCTCGCACAATCACCATCAAGAAGTCGCCATGCTGGCTTTGACCCTTTCCACCCAGTTTCCTTTCTCATTCTGGCGCTTCTAGCGTGGACATCTGAACGCCAGCTGTAAAGCCCGGCCTTCTTTAAGGTTCACTTCGCTCATTCTGGACACATTTGCAAGCTTAACTTTTACTCCCCTGTCTTCATCACCATCTCATCGCGGCAATCGGGTTTATTTCCTTGGGAAGCTACATTCTAGCACTGAAATATCCGGAGTCCACTAGTCATAGAAGAAGACAGACATAATTCCAATATGTCGTCAACTCCTCGTGCACAAAACGGCAATGCGCCAGTCCGGCCACCAGTGCGCCGTCGAAACTACTCTGAATCCGAGTCCGAGTTTGAAGATGCTCCTCCGGCCGTCATGGCCCAAAGGCTCAAGCCGCTCTTCCCTGGGGAGTCCAGATCCCTCTCTGGCATCGCCCTGCGTGCTTTCTGCCTGGGCATCACCCTTGCTGCCAGCTTCATCACCATGGCCGCCATCCTCATCTTCACCGAACACCCCATCTGGCGTGCCCCCTTCTTCCTCTTCTCCCTCGCCCTCTTCCACTTCCTCGAGTTCTGGACCACCGCGGAGCGGAACACGCTCAACGCTAAGATCGACAGCTTCCTCCTCACCGCCAACTGGCCGTCGTACGCCATCGCCCACGCAACCGCCACGCTGGAGTGTCTCTTCGTCAGCATCTTCTTCCCCAACCGCTCCTGGACCCCCTTCGGCCTGGGTCCGGTCCTCCTGGCCGCGGGCCTCGTCATGACCATCGGCGGACAGGTGATCCGGTCCCTCGCCATGCTGCAGGCCGGCGCCAGCTTCAACCACCTCGTCCAGACCAGGAAGGCCGAGTCCCACGTGCTCGTCACGACGGGCCTCTACTCCGTCCTCCGGCACCCGAGCTACTTCGGCTTCTTCTACTGGGGGCTGGGGACGCAGCTCGTCCTGGGAAATACCTTCTGCTTCGTGGCTTATGCGCTCGTGCTGTGGAAGTTCTTCCGTGATCGGACCGTCACCGAGGAGGCAAACCTGATTGTGTTCTTCGGCGATGACTACAAGGAGTACCGGAAGCGCGTCGGGACCATGATCCCGTTCGTGCCTTGAAGGAGGGAATATTGCTTTGCTCTATATGCAGATTCTCATACCTAATTTCCTGCTTGCATGGCATCTCTAGAAACCAGACCTTTTTATCCCGAATATGTTTTAATCGATGATTAGCATACGTGTATAGCAAGACAAATATTCATGAACTCAATACGTCCTCCTCAATTTGTATTACTATACAGTGGACGCTCCTGACGAAAGCACTTCCAGTCGTGTATGTACATGATATTGATGATTATCCTTGACGTGGAGAAACCCAGATGCCCGTCTCTTACTTGGGAGCCATTGCCCTCTTACTGACACTGCCATACTTGGCTTGCCATGCGTAAAAGTACATGAGAGCCGCGAACGGCTGGCCGAATATCGTGAAGGAGACCCAGAAGATGATGTTGCCGACCAGCTTCCCGCCCTTGCCAAGCTTCATCTTCTCCAAGGGGGCGGTGATGGCAATGAGGGGTAGCTGCAGGAACATTCCCAAGAACGCAACGCCTATTCATCTCGATTAGAAAACTGGCGCGATTGGTTTGGAACAGGGAAAGCAAAAATCGAGACTTACCAATGATGTTGTGGGTTGGCACCCCGACCAGAATTTCGTGCAGGGCAGCGGAGAGGGTGAAGACGGCGAGACTGGACGCCATGGGGCTCCACCCGCGGCCGACCATGGGCATGTAGATGTGCCTCTTAAAGTACGTGTACACGGGCTTGTTCCACGTGCGCCAGTAGGCGCCCAGGCTCTCGCTGTTCCACCAGTCGTCGTAGAAGGACCGGTCGCCGAAGCGGAGCACCTCGGCGAGGGCGTTGAGGAAGGACTGGAACAGGGCGAAGAAGCCGGCGAGCCAGATGACGAGGGAGATGGTCGACAGCTTGAGGAGGCGCTCCAGGATGGAGGGGATGTCCAGCGAGGCGATCTTGTCCAGGGAGTTGACCAGGACGGGGGTGGCGTACTGCGCCGTCGCGACCCAGATGAAGACGCTGAGGCAGAAGACCTCGGCGAGCCGCTTCGCTACGAAGATCCATCGGATCTTGTCGGTGCGGGGGTAGACGGGCTGGTAGACGAGGGTGGGCGCCCACCAGAAGTAGACGAGGTTGGACATTGTGATGTTCTGGGGGTAGGGGCATGATGTATACAGCTCGGGGACGAGCTCTCCCTTCACGGGATGAAGGTAAGCATGACGGAGATCTCTGTTTGTGAATGCGTAAGAGGCTGTCTTGAGCCATACAATGACGGCGTGCATCTCGGTGAGAGTGCCGATGAGAGGGTGGTAGATGTGGAAGTAGACGACATATGTCGTGATGGCGAGGCCGAGGGTGATGTTCACAGCATGGGCCCAGGCCACAATTACCCAAGTCGAGTGGAAGCGCTTCCGGTCTTCCTCGGATGGCCCAGTTGCGCCATCTTTGATGCGCTTCCTGGACCCAAGGGCCTGTTGAGCGGCTGCCAGCTCAATCAGATAGGCGGCAAAGAGATGGCAGGGGACGAGGAAGTAGAGCATCAGCCCAGTGACGACATCTTTTCGGCTGTAGTCATGGCAGCTGAGGCAGATTAAGACTCCATACTATCAATGGCAAATTGGTTAGTTTTATGAAATTGATGACAATGGTGAGGATTTGATTGATCCATACCTTTTGAAGGTTTTCAATCATGAGCCGTAGGTTACCAACCACTACAATCGAACAGCTGTTAGTCGGCTGCCAGTACAATCACCTGCATTGCACACACCAGTCCATCGTAGGAAGAGTGTGAGGTTTTAGTGAACACATACCGAGAACAATGACCATAAGGTTTCGGAAGCCGATAAAGCTTGGGGCGGCCTCGGCGTCATGGCTCAGGCAGGACGGCCTCGTCTTGGAGTGCACCGCAGCAACATGTCGATATTTCCGAGCTGGGTGATTCTTTGACGTTACCTCAGGCGAGCTCTTTTCCAGTTGCCCGTTGCGACGCGAGGTAACATTGCCGTTGCCATTGGCTTGCTCGACGCCGGTCGAGGTGGCCGTCATAGCCGCCTTCATGTTTGCTTGCAATTGCCTGGCTGCAATGGATGGGGGATTTGGTTCAACGGATTGGATCCTTGGAATTGTCGGTGCTGGCAGCCTCGCGCTCTATGTGGGCGGACTCATATATGATATATATATATGTGCATGCAAGATAAGGAGAATGTAGTATGCATATAATACGTGTTGACAATGGACGGACGGAATGAGCTGATGATAGATTACGTTTTTGAGTTTCGAGACACCCAGGGACAAGGGCGGGGCACCCTCCAACAGATGGCACCGCGTTTGCTAGCCGATGCGCTATTCCTGGAATGACAGGGAGAGCCGTATCTCCATTCGACAATCGACATGCACGTATAATGCCACAAGCTCCCCAGGCAGGCGACTTGCAGGATGAATTGGAGGGAGGAAGCGAGGCTGCTGAGACAAGGTGGGGAATGCTGGACTCGCTGATAACGGTCCTTAGTTTAAAACGGAGGGTTGAGCGAAGGCTACGATATGCAGACCCCCCAGAGTTAGGTAATCGGATGGGTGAGACAGCTTGACACAGGAAAGACCAGATAAATAACCCGACGAAGATAAAGGGTTCCAAAGGGCAAGGGAAGGAAAAAAAAACAGGATTAAAACCCGAGACCGACAGCGAGGGATCCTCGTTTGCTGGATGGATGCCGCTCGTTCTCAATACGGCCCGAGCAGCAACGGGACCCCGGCGGCGAGCCATTTTAGCGGGTACCAGCGCTATTGCCAGTTTGTTAGTTTATAGAGAGAAAAGCATGTGAAAGTCTTGGGCCATCCACTTGACTGCGTTCACTTGTTTAGTAAAAATAGGCAGACTGATAAATGCGAATAGAAAGTGGGTAGAGAACCCTTGTTTCATGTGGCGTTGCTGGTCGAGAAGCTTGGGTATGTTTTACATGCCAGCCGTCGCCTTCTCCTATTGTCTCCAACGGCCAACACCACCACGGTGGTAAGATAACGATAATGATAGGCAGGCAAAGGCGTGCTGAATGCCAAGCGGGGTTGCATGCAGCGCAGAAGCGTGACGTGACATCCCCTTTGTTGTGCTTGTATAAAGTCATAAGTTCCAGGCTCGGCCATATGCTTTGGTTAGGCATTTGCCAAGGTGTCGGCCCACCCATTTATTTTCGACATGCGCCACGACAAGTCATGATGTGACTCGTCGCTGCTGTCAATTCCAAATGCATGATCTCCTGCACAGCATTGAGCCGCAGGGCATGACGCAGTGGTCATACCTCCCCCAACCCACAAGCTGTGATCACCAGGGACCGTCTGTAGCGGTGGTGGATATTGCTCGGGCCGCTGACTAATCAGACCCGTTCCGACAATCACTCACGTGACCGTGGTTCAGGCTGGCGAAAGCTCTCTTCCTAGTGGCCATCACAAAGATGTTTCAATGGTGAACTCAGCCAGCAAGAGAGATCAGGTTGCCGCACCATAACAGAACGCACGCATACATACGTCCTCCTCTCCTGGACCATATTTATTCAGCACATTAGGGTGATACTCAGCAAGCAGAAGCGAGCCCCATCACTTTCAATTGCACCTCATTCAACGCGTCGCTCTTCAGCCACACCAACCTTGGATTTAGACATAAGCTCTCACCACTACACCCAGCTGTGGCACGCGGTTTGTGAATGGTTCAAGTATCCGGGGCAGATAAATTACCATAATGGCCTACGAGCCTAGGGGAGAGCCCCAGGGGGATCGGGCTGGAGGGCAGGATGGCGCGTTTGTTAGAGCTCCTAGAGGTCGCCGTAAGTGCAGTCGCTTGACACGAACAGTTGCTTCACCGTCCCTTCTACACCCGGCCTTTAGTGCACGAAATCAAAGCTCAAAGGTCATATCTTTTCTCTTGAACTGCTGCCCTGCCTGATAGAGTAGTGAAACCATCTGTGATCATCATGTGCTTCTTACTCTATCTGTTGTCGGGCATCTACCTTCTCCGAGCGGAGGCTTGCCACATCCCATGCCAAGTTAGAGGAGAGGGTGCTCTACGTCATGCAATAGATGAAGTCTTCCTCTATTCTACCATCTCTACACAAGAGAAGCACTCGCGCCCCTTACATCCACCATCCATTTCCGTTTCAGGATGACATACCGGCCTATGGAAGCTTACGATTTCCTTTTCTAGGACCCGTCACCGACTACAGTGCTACTGTTACCCACTGGCTACGAAACAGAGCCCCCAATTACAAAGGGCCGTATACAGGCGAGTCTGAGCGGCCCAGCGCAAGCTACATCGTTGATGTGAGTTCATCTTAAGCCATCGAACAACTTCCCAATATGAGATGACTTGCCCACTAATGCAAACGGTTAGATGGTCCCGCCAATTGGCCGACCAACACGATCTGTTGATAGTATCCCTACTAAGCATCTCCATTCCTCTCTAAACAAAATCAAGCATCCTATCAATGTGGTTCGATGGACGCCCCAAGGCCGCAGGTTGTTAACCGCTTCCACCAGCGGTGAGTTCACGCTGTGGAACGGCACTGGATTCAACTTCGAGACTATCATGCAGGCTCATGACTCGGCCATCCGGGCATTGGAGTACTCACATAGCGATGAATGGCTCATTTCAGGAGACCACGACGGCGTCATCAAGTACTGGTTACCGAATTTCAACAACGTCGAAAACATCAACGCCCATTCTGACCCGATCCGGGACTTGGCTTTCAGTCCGCAGGACAACAAATTTGTCACCGCGTCAGACGACTCAACTCTGAAGATTTTTGACTTCACGGGAGGTGTAATGGAATCGAAGCTGGAAGGCCACGGCTGGGATGCCAAAAGTGTGGACTGGCACAACCGTCTGGGCCTCATCGTGTCCGGATCCAAGGATCACTTGGTGAAGTTGTGGGACCCAAGGTCCAAGAACTGCCTTACGACCCTGCATGGGCACAAGAGCACCGTCACCAAGGTTCTCTTCGAGAAGGTCCAAGGCCATTGCTTGGCCACTTCGGCCAGAGATCAGACGGCCAGGATTTTCGACCTCAGAATCATGCGAGATATTTGCTTGCTCAAGGGGCACGAAAAGGACATTTCTACTCTGACTTGGCATCCTGTGCATGCCAACCTCCTTACGACTGGCGGCATGGATGGCTCCGTCTTCCACTACCTCTTGGATACGCCCAATCCTCCCGCTGGCCACCCTCTTACCGTCTCTCCCTGGGACAGCCCAGACCCTACATCCACTCCAGCCCAGTCCGTGTGGCCAATGCACAAAGTGCCATATGCCCACGATTATGCAGTGTGGTCTCTAGACTGGCATCCCATGGGCCATATCCTCGCCTCAGGTTCCAATGACCGCATAACTCGGTTCTGGACCCGAGCTCGTCCCGGAGACACAGAGGTTTCCCAGGATAGGTATCACATCGGCGAGGCTGCTGCAGAGGCACAGGGAACCTGGGATCGCCGTGGAAATCGCAAGCAGAGACAGGAGGAGGAACAGCAAGAACTGGAAGACGAGGCCGACGCCCTCGTCGACCAAGATGCTCGCCCCGGCGCTCCCCCAGGCCTCTCTAACATCCCCGGCCTGCTGCCCGGTCTGGGTGGTGTTCCTGGCCTTGGAGGTGCGAATGGCGTGCCTCCCCCTCCTCTGCCCGGGATGGTTGCCAACCCGGGCGCTCCCCCCATCCCACCACCTCCCTTCCCCCTTAATGGTGCACCTCTTCTACCACCACTCCCAGGCTTCGACCCGAGCAACCCGCCTGATGCGGCCAAGATTTTCGAGATGATGAGAGATGCCGGCATTTCTATCCCTCCCGATTTCAAACCGCCCCCGGGAGGAGTCCCCCCGCCTGGCAACTTCCCCTTCCCACCACCACCGCCACCACCTCCCGGTGCGGCTGGAGACGCTGGGCGGAGGGCGCCACTGCCCAGCCAGGAAGACAGTCTACGTTCTGAACAGAGGCAGGGAAGGTATACTCGAGCTAGGTAGAAGAGTTATCCAAGCCTTGTTTCCCCTCCATTTTAAGTCATCCATCTTAACCCACTTTTTTTTTGGAGGGGGCCTCTCTGAATCATACCCTTGGGCTGTCTTCTTGAAGTAGGTATTATTATTCATTTTGCTTGTATTCTGGAGCGATGGAGGTGGAAAATGTATTGTTGGGCCTGGAAAGACTACGGGATCGTGCACGCAGGAGAGTCATAAGTAGGCATGTAAATATCAGGGTTTAAAAAAGAAGTCTATCTAATAATGTCATGTCATCATACTATACATAAGTGTTCGAGCAAATGGCCCCATCTTGCTGATATCCCTCGCTCATGTCCCGTGTCTATGCAGTGATGCAATCTGAAATCTCTTCTCTCGTAAACCATGTCCAGTCTATCTGAGAGAAAAAGGAAAATTGAAAAACAAAACCAAACTTGAAAACTAGGTGAGTGACGGAAAGCAGAAAAAGGACGGAATGAAAACCATGAATCATCAACCCAGCCACTCATTCGTATCAAGCAAGTCTATGGTACACGACTGCTTATTATGATCTGGGCGGTGGGAGCGCTCGCCTATCTCCCTTGGCCACCGACTTTTGCCGCTCGGCGTAGTCCTTGATGATGAGGGCGCAGGTGGTGTCGGTGCACAGCCTCCTCCTCCTCTGCACGGGCAGATTGGACGCGAACTCGAGACCGCTCGCGCGCTCCACGGCCTCGACGGGGACCTCGAAGTCGGTGATGGGCTTGTCGTTGGAGATGGGCGCGTTGGGGAGGACGAAGGCGCCCAGGGCGACGTTGCCGCCCACGCGGCCGTCCTCGGCGAAGATGACCTTGTAGAAGTGCGTGGGGACGGCGATGGAGGGCGGGCTGCCAATCATCTCGTACTTTACGTACCACTTGTTGTCGACGGGATCCTTGCGGGGCAGGTAGAGGGGCCCGGTGACGATGCGGACGGAGGGGTACCGGACGGTCAGGCGGCGGCAAAAGTCCTCAAAGTGCGCCCAGTAGTCGCGGTTGAAGCCCTCGCCGACCTGGGGGCACATGTTGGTGAGGTAGAAGGTCTCGTCCATGGCCTGCTGGGACCACTTGCAGTCGGCGGCGGGGACCTGGTGGCCGCGGTCGTAGCCGCTGCGGAAGTAGTCCTTGAGGAGGCCGCGGAACTTCTGGGGCACGTCGGGGTCCTCGACGAAGTTGCTGTTCTTGCGGTCTCCGTCGCGGGTAGCGAGGGACTGGGGTGTGATGTGCTCGACTACCCAGTGAGGGTTGCGTGTGCGGCGATCGTAGCTCGAGACGAGGGCGTGGCGGTTTGCAACGTCGGCAACGGGGCCGGGAAAGCCATATTGGAAGAGGCCGGCCGGGTCGACGAGGCCACCAGGGGCAGCAGGAGCTGCGCCTGGCGGTGAGAATATCTGGGATGGCGGGATGGCAACTGGCACGGGAGGGCCAGCGATGACGGGTGCGGTTGGAGTAGCGGTGCTTGCGGCCTGGATTTCAGGCTTCTTGTTGTTTCCTCGAAGAGACATGACGGCGGCGGTAAGTGCGGCGCCTCCTCCTGCACCGAGGACAGCGACCATAGCAACTGATTTGGACATTTCGAGAGACTGGTGGGCTTCGAAGCCGTTGGTTTTAAAGGGTCGGTTTGTTGGTGTAGAGAGCGAGAGGTTCCGAAGACGGTCAGCCGAGTGGAATTAGTGATTAAAGGAGCATGCCCTCATGGGAAACATGCAAGAGTAATATGCGAGAGCCTCGTGGTGAGGGAGGGTGGGAAGCTGATGTGGTGTTGTGATGCATGTCTTGCATCTTGCATGTGCCGAGCTTAGTTCAACTTTTTCTTATCTTATCGGCCACCTCCAGCGCTGCGGAACAGGATCACAAACCATCGACCATTGCATCATGGTCTGTCGAAAATTTGGAAAGAAAAGCAAAAGCCTACCGAGGATGTAATAATGCTGAAAATTCATTATTTAAATCATTATAATGCATTCCTTCTCTCGTGGTTGTGCCTACGTTGCTTCTCATTTCTATACACGAAGAAACGGAGCTTCGTGTCCGAACTGAATTGTTTAACTGGTCCCGAGTCCCGACGCTGGGTCTCACAAGGGATTCCCACGTGCAGGGGTTCCGACACGTTTATTCTTTAGGCAAGATGATTTATCATTTGGTCCTTTGAATGTTCTAGAGAAAGACTCGAAGCGTCATCGGGTGTTCGGCCAACTGGTCTTCTGTGCAACGATTCCAACCTCGGGTCGTTGGTGAAGTCTTGGATGTTGAAAGATGTATGGATATCTAAACGACACAATTCCTTGTTGACAAAAAAAATCCTAGTTAGTAGTGTTGTAGGATATTTGCTTTAGATCCTGGTGTTAGAAAATATGATACCTTTACCGGTTAAATGTATATTAAGTCAAGAAACTGCGCGAGGCCAACAATTACAGGCCCTTCGGATTTTGGGATGGGATGCTCTTGACGATTCGGCCTTTCTTACTTCTGATATTAGATAATTCTGCTATTGTAAGCGAAGAAGACTGGACCGTGTACCTCATCAAGTTTATCTTGCATATCTTCCAACTTTAAGATAAGAATATCTAGCTTCAGCGGATCTTGCTAACTGGTCATATCTGCTGAAATTTTCCATGGATAATCGAATTCAAGACTTAACTCTCTATATAGATAGAGAAAGAAACAGAAGATAATGTTTAATATTATCGAGGAGGTATAAAAGCTCGGGGCTTACATTGGTTTGGCCAAGAGCAACGAATCGAGATTGAAAACTTAGAGCATTGTGTTCTTGAGTTTATACAGAAATTTAAAAATAAGCCAAAGCTTATACTACTTGGTTTTCAGATGGGAGCGGAATGGATATGTCTATCAGAGCGACATGTGCATTGTTTAATACTCTCCTGGCTGCGAACCAAGAGAAACTAATACTCCATCAACAATGTGGTCAAATTGCCCGCATATTTATATAAGGGAAGGGCTACCGTACCCCCCCAAGTCGAGATCTATTTGCTGCAACAATCCCAACAAGTGGACGGCTCCTACCAGTTATCGATTCAAGAATGAAATTAGCCCAGCATTTCTTTAGCTTCTCACCTGGATCTACAGAGACAAGATTAGCAGATATGGCTTTTATGAAATGCAAAAGTCAGAAAAAAGTCAGACACAAAGAGATCAATTTATAGCCGCTGTGGATGGGCAGATACTAACAACAGGAGAAAAGCTGTTAGTCCAAGTCTTTCGCGAGGAAAATGGGCTAGTAGAGACAGTCTTCGAGTTGCAGAAAGAAAAGAGAAAACAAGGAGAAAACGGGAGGCTACAGAGTACAGATACTGAAGCAGATAATCTAGGGCTCTCGTTGCTTAAATTAACTAGAACGGATTCCTAAATCTTGAAAACACTCAAGTGTACATCACACAGACAATAGAATCATCAATGTCCAATGTTGTAAAAAAGGGACCAAGTAATGAATGGTAAAGATTGGTAACAATATGAACATCCTCGACTTATCACCTCGCTCGTTACCTTAGAAGCTCTCAACCAAGCGGAAACCACCACCATACTTATCCACGGTTGCGCTCCACGTCTACACAGCATGGTAATTTAAGACGGTGGGTTGATCGCCATGGGGTTCGAGATAAATGGTTAGCTTGCCAAAGCGACAAGGCTCATCAAAGAGACGAAGACCGTTTGGTCAATATATGCTCAATCTGATGCTGAACATAACACCTTTCCTCTTATCGCTACATGGATTTCTGATTTAAAAATACCAAAAAAGAAGAGCTTAAGCTAACCGAGCTTTCTGTGGCTAGCGCACCTCTACTCCACTATACGTACAAAAGACGACATTTACTGCCGTTTGGGTTGGGAGAGCTGAATGGAGATTTGCTAATGAAGTCCAAGGAAAACAGCTAGACTTTTTTTTCTAGACTTGAAGTTCTCAAATAGATATGACAATCTAAGTGTTTAGCCTCTATTGGAAGTTGTCGCAGCCGAACCAACAGCCAGAAAACCCATGGCGGGAACATCTGGCTAACATCTCAGTCATCAAACTCTCATGTGATCTCGGGACCTTGGAGCAGATGACACAACTGCATGCATGCTATCCCTCTCATCTACACAGGTTCCCGGGTCTCAAATTAATGAACATCTAGGCAGCCATGCGCATATACATTAACGGGACCTTCATGTGACAAATATACATGCCAGGGCCTCAATTACCATCCATCCTGCCACGTTATAAGTCTTCGTCCATCGCCCGACATTGGGTCTGAGCCTTCTGACTCTTGTAGAAACAAGAGCTGACACTTGCGGCAGCATTTACCCGCGATGTGACGGAGATGGCCTTCAAGGACTCTTACATACACATAACGGCCACTACGGCGATACCAAACAAGACGCTTGAGATCACCGTGGCGAAGCAAGACGTGTTCCCGTCATTCTGGGAAGTGAAGCGACCTGGACGGCCAGGATGGTCGGATGGTGGATCAATGCCCACGGGACAGTGCCCTGGCGACAGTCATTAGAATTTTGTTGAGCAGTGCAACCAACACGGATGGGGATATGCAACGCACAGTGATCATTGTGGGCGACACACTCATATCTTCCCGGATTGACTCCGTCTCCCTCGCAGTTTCCTGCAACCTGTGGTTTTAATTATCCGGATTCGCGTAGAGTTCCTATTCTTAGGCATCACAAACCGTCGTTGTTGGACAGGTGGCAGATGCTGTCCGGATCTGGGGAAGGCTGGGTGGTGCCACAAGCTGTCGCCGTGACGACGGACGAGGTAACCTTGTACCCCTCGATCTCCAAGATTCCTGAGGCGACATATCCGATCGCGGGCACCATTGAACCCGCGTGTTCAACCGTAGCCGTGAAGATGGGAATCGAGTCTGACCAAGAGTGCTGGCCTCGATAGTACTTGCGGTTGATCGACGCCAGCCACTTGGTTGGGTTTTCGAGCACGGTGTTGATTGCATACGCAGTTGAAGTGATGAGCCTACCGAAATAGTTGTCAGTAGTGTGAAAATTTAGGTGCAATGAAATAGTGAAGCTATCCGACGTACGAGCAGGCGGATTCAGTCGAGGTGGTAGCTTCACTCGAGGTGAGGGTGGTCTTGGTTGCTCCCACTGCGACCATGACGGCGGATGCCAAAGCAATCAAGCTGAGACCCTTCATCTTGACAAGTTGAGGCAAAAGTTGCGAAAATGATCAGTTGTGTGAAACGCGGCTGGATAATCAGCACGGGTGTTGCTTTCCACTTTGGTCAACGGGCAGGTTTGGAGGATTGTTGGAGGTTTGTGAGAGGAGAAAAGTTCCCAGTGTGCTACAGAGCATGGAAGAGGGTGGTACGAGAAAGTCAATGAGAACCTTTATGGGTTGGAATTATGATTGAGTAGAAACGTTCCATCTGAACGTGAACTGAGATGCGTCTGAACAACTGCGAAAAACCGCAGGCCCACCCATCGCGCCGAGCTCAGAAGGAGAGCTCGCTGTGGTATCGGTATAGGCGATATTAGATATCGCGATATTATGTTTATGAAAGTGAAAAAGAGCAAGAGTCATGCAAACAATGCTTCTGATTTTTACGTCCCATATGCCGCATACAAATAGTCTGGTGAGCGCTTCGCTGCAACTGTGCTCTGCATCGTAATTTCTCGTTCCCGCCGAGAAATAGTACCAACGTCTCTCTCGGATTTTGAGGCTGGGTAATAATTATACAGAGTTAATTTCTCGTTCCCGCCGAGAAATAGTACCAACGTCGAATCAAACCTTTAAAGGTTCAACATGGCTCGCGCAAGATACATCGTTGCGAGCATCTGTCTCGTCGCAAATGCCATGGGGCTTTTTGCCCCCCAGGATGGTATGAGCGAACAGGAGTCCTCGACATGTGTCTTTCCTATGGGTGACTGCGAATTTTGGGGAGGTCAAGGCCCGTCGGTGCTCTGCATGTGGTGCTGCACCGACGACTACTGGCCCATGTCTCCGTGCCATCTGCATCAATCTGAGTCACAGTACTGTGGTGATAACAAGGTTGCCGTTCATTACGGCACCCATTAGACTGAGATTTTCAGTCACTCAATTGCTTTGGAACCCTCTTCCAGGAATGTTAGTTTATCCTTGCCTCGTAAGGTTGTATAATAAGGCTGTGACAGCTGACCACCTCATTCGAATAGACTCTCTCAATGGACAAGCGGCTAAAGTCTTGGAATCGCTTAAAAGGGCCTATCTAATTGTACGATCTGAAGACCGGAATTTCTAAGGGTTATTTAACACAAATGCCTTAGTAGTGTTTTGTGAAGAGGTAGAGACGAGAAAACAAAGTGAACAAATATGAATTTCTCTGATATTTGTTGATCGAGGGAGATAGAAGAAACTCATTTTGATATCATAGTTCCTATTAGCTAAAAATCCAATAATCTGTTCTAATTCTTTGGGCGATATACTATATGTTGAATGCGGCACGCCACTTAGCAGAGGTTTCGAGGCAACTTGCACACCAAAACTCAACGTTGAATTCCTGGATTATATCAACAAAAGATCAATATAATAACCAAATAATGGAACTTATTATATTAGAATGGCATAGTCTGTTGTAGAGAGAGAACCATTGCGAGGTCACTAGATGCGTAACTCCCACGCGAGTTGAGAGTGGCGTTTCAGCACTCCTACTCGCACGCTTAAGGCAATCAACGACCCTAGTACATTGCGTACGAAAGTGAATGTTAAGAGCGGACGGAAGTGAGAAATAGAAATGCCTAGCCTAACAATATGCTTCACTTGGTAGGTGGAATAGGAATGCCTCGCCCTGGCTGCACTTCTCCAATTGAAGATATCACAACACTATAGCTACTGCTCTTCCGACCTCCCAGTAAAGTTGGCGCTTGATGAAGTGGTCGCGTGTGGGCGGCTTGATGTTTCCAACAGACAGGCTCAGCCTTGCCGTGTTGTACATTTATGAAGGACGATGCATGTATGCCAGCAAATGGCTAAAGTGAAAAAATGGCACACCAAAACGGTGCATAAATCTCCATCTCCATATTTCTTTCATAAGCAAGGCTGATGACCAACTGCTGCGATAATGATTTATTACTGCCGTATTTGGTAAGCTGTCCCGCTCGAATTCGGAGAATTCGAGCTGTATGTCGTCGTCACTCGAGATGGTGATAAGATCACCATCCTCATCACGGTATTTTAGCTTCAGGATGCCTTGACCAATGCTACTAGTGGTGATTAGCATCCTCACGGTCGGGAATTTCGGGAAAATCAAGTGCTTGGCGATGCTACCATGATAACTTCTCGAATCGCATGGCCTTGCGCCGGCGATGGTTCACATGTAATGTTCTCGGATCTCTTCTTGAAGCGCCATTTCCTGATGGAGTTCACGCATCCAATTCTCCAGCTCGCTTGTCTCTTAAGTTGTCGTACCTGAGCGCTCATCGTGGCAACACATCCTCACCTCCTCGCTGTCCTCAACCTCTACAGCCCAGAGTTAGCTTCATTTAAATAGTATATAATAAAAGTATATAGAGACTCAAACATTAAGCTGCTTATTGTCGAGTCTGCAACCGGTATTCTCAAATTATTGAGTGTTAATAATGCATGCTTGAAAGATAATACGCACCTATTATTTTCTCCTGTCACCCACTTGGCTGCGTCGATTGGTTCGATCTGGCCTGGTGGCAATTGCTATTATGGGGGCGGGTAATGGATCGTGGTGAGAACCTTGATGGCCATCAGCAGCGGTAAGGGAAGGAACAAGGAAACCACCGCACGTGCATTGCGCCCCCCAGCTCGTCGTTTTGCCTCGCTCGTGAACCTGTCATCATCACCCTAGAATATATGCTTTCGCTCTTGACCACCTTGTGATCTATATCGTATTTCTATTTCGCGCTGGCCGGCAGTTCATGCAGACTGTTCCTCCCTCCCCACCTGGATGCCAAACGCCACATCTGGGATTCGCTGGAAATCTACGGCGTAGAGAGACCCCTGTCCAATCGCGGCAAACGTCAGACTTACTCGTGCTCCGACCCCACCTACGAAGAAGCATATTGCTAGGCTAGGCATTTCTTCATCTCCGTCCGGCACTTAACATTCGCATGCTGCCGCGCCGAGCTTGATCGCGGGGCTCTCTGGACGGACGGATCTACGCTCTCACCATGGAGATGGTAGCGAGGACTCTGGGCAATGACACCCGTGGGTGGATTCTCTGTATCATCAGCGGGATAGGTGCGTCTGCTTTCCTCCTCCCGTCGCTCTATATACACCCAGTCCAGATGGTCGATGGCGTCACTACTGACACAAAAGAAATCCAGCCTGCCTCTTTGGCGCGTCTATCATCTGTGTCGATGCGATTGTCAGACTTTTCCCCGGCAAGCGGAATTTCCGCATCGAGGAGAGCAACGTCTTCTTGGCTTGCTCTCTGAGTCTCAGCTTTGGCGTCATGGTGAGACCTCATCCATCTGCCGCTCTGCCGCAAGGTTGCTAACCATAGGCCGAAGCTCTTTTCGTCGTTATACAGCATGTTACCCGAGTCGAAGCGATACCTTATCAACGATGGCTGGGCCGACCGTACTGCTGGCCTTATTATGATGGCGTGTTTTGTTGGCGGCTTTTTTGGTATCCAAATCATCTCGAGGCTACTACATCAATATATCCCTTCTCACGTCGTTGGGTGCGATCATACCCACGCGGGTGCTTCGGCTAGTCAGAAACGTTCCCGTAGCCATAGCCATAGCCATAGCCATGGTCATGGCGATAGCCACGATCTTAGCCGGAGAAGCCTGTTCCGCAACCGATCTTCCCACGCGCACGAACACAAGACCATTAAATACGGCACCGCAATTTCTGCCTCCGAGTCAACCCCTCTTCTGACGACTAGCGACCCAGAAGCGCTTAGAAGGCACGCATCTGCGAGGGGAGACGAGATGGAAGAGCGACCTCCTACCCCGCTAAACGTACGAGGCCGTGCAAGGACCGATGACCCTAATGCCATGCGCAAGCCTTCCATCTTCCAAGTACAAAAGCGAGTCATGTCTTTTGTCAAGGATACAAAGTGCGGTTGCGACGAATCAGGCTCCTGCTATGGCTACACCGACCCATGCGGCCAGGAATGTTTCAAACATTTGACCACTCATCCAACTCAAGGGTCCAGCCGAGCATCCGTGCTACAAACTACAACGGGTCCTTTTTATCCCCACACAGGTTCCATTTTCCAAGGGGGACGACCTCAGCCCGACGAAGAGCTCGGTGAAGAAGGCGCTGGCCCTCACTTTCGAACGAGTCGGGCCACTTCGCGTGAGCCACTGAGTCTGGACGAGGATGATACCATTGACGGCCAGGGCGATATATCTTCATCGACAGAGGATGTTGATGAGGCCGATGAACACCACCACCACGTACCCACAAATGCCTTTCTCTCTATCGGTCTGCAGACTTCTATAGCTATCGCTCTTCACAAATTCCCCGAGGGTTTCATTACCTATGCGACGAACCATGCAAGCCCTGCTTTGGGCTTCAATGTGTTCATGGCACTTTTCGTGCACAATATATCAGAGGGTTTTGCCATGGCATTGCCTTTATACATGGCTCTTGGCTCGCGGTGGAAGGCTATGATTTGGTCTTCCCTCTTGGGTGGTCTATCGCAACCCATGGGCGCAGGTTTGGCCGCTTTGTGGTTCGGCCTTGCCAGCCACAACAACGTCAAGCCCAGCCCAGTAGTTTATGCATGCTTGTTTGCCATTACCGCTGGCATAATGGTCAGCGTGGCACTCCAGCTGTTTGTCGAGAGCCTGAGCCTTAACCACAATCGGAACCTGTGTATCTTCTTTGGGTTCATCGGAATGGCGATCTTAGGTCTCAGCAATGCTTTGTTTGGGGGACATTAAACATTGCCTGGGGATATTAAACATTATTTGGGGACAATAAACATTGCTTGGGGACATTGAACATTAAACGCGACCTCAATGTAGGATCGCAGGCGACTTTTACACATATCATTCTCTTGGGAGTCATGGGACGACACTCACGTGTTGGATTTGAACTTTGCTCGTGGGTTTTCTGCAAACGGCATTATTAGGCGTCGGACCGTATCCATCTTATTTCTAAACCTGCTTTCGCTTTTGTTTATTCTTCTCGTCTTGCTAGAGATTACTTCTGGATGAAGAACACCTTCAAAGAATATCATGATTATGACAATTGCATATTCAGCCTCAGCTTTCCCATCTAAATCAACTTTTCGCTTTTGTCCTGTCATTATAATCGTAAAAGACCTTTTCTAGTCGTACATGGGCATTACGTATGCCCCAGTTGGTATGAAATTGAATTGCAAAAATGCCCCAAGGATTCTCCCGAGACAAATGGGCTTTAGTCTAGATGTGAATGCTTAGATGGCCTCCAGGGCAGGGTCGATTCTTGAATCTAGATCTGGAGTATCCCGAGCCAGAAGAAGGATGTTTGCTTCGTCTTCGGCCCAGTCATCTTGCGGTGGGCCGTAGTCCATCTCTGCTGCGAAGATCTCCTCCTGGTCCATTTCCTCTGGCCAGTTAGATGGGAATTCCTGCTCAAAGATTGACGGATCCGAGAGTTTCTGACCGTCGCCGCCAAGTATGTCGTTGGCGTCGGTGCTGGTGCTGCGCCTGGCGTGGTATTTCTCAATATGGGAATCTAGATCCCCGTATCGGATGAAGGCCTCGCGGCAGTGGGGGCAGGTGATGTTCGCCTTGGCTATGTTGGCGATGCCGGCAATGTCGTCAAAGACGGCATCGGGCGACGGCGGTGGCTTGTTGCGGACGGGGGCGGAGAGCTTCGGCCGTTCCTGCAAGAGGTGGACGTAGCGTACATGGTCTTCGAGGCGTGCCTTAGTGGAGAACTTGTCGCCGCATCCCTGGTCGTTTGACCACGCCTCGAGCCCCGAGCTAGTGAGCTCAACCTCGCCGCAGACGAAGCGCTGGCCTTCGTGGGCGGCGCGAATGTGACTGTTGCAGTTCGACTGGGTGGTGAATTTCTTCCCGCAGTCGGGGTAGGGGCAGACCTTGTTCTTGCGATCCTCCACGGTCTTGCCGGAGTGGTAGAACTCGACGTGCCTCTCTAGCTCTCCCTGCGTGGTGGACTTGAATTCGCAGAACATGCAGTTCTGGTGCTCGTGCTTCAGGTGAGCCTGGAGTAACACCTCTGTCGTGAAGCCGACTCTGGACTCGGTTCCGTCTTCATTTTCCTTCACCCCGCATTCGTGGCACCAGAAATTGGCCTCTCCGTGCTCACGCTGCTGGTGGCGTTTCAAGGAGGACTTGGTATCGAACGCCACTGTGCAGTCGGGCTCCGTGCAAGGGTAGGCGGCGAGATTTTGATGCTCTTTCCGGACATGCTTGTTCAGCGTCTCCCTCTTCCTGAAGCTCTGTCCGCAGTCTTGGCACCTGAACCGCTCTTCGCCTTCGTGGACGGCCTGGTGGCGTTTCAATCGGGTGCCGGTGACGAAGCTCTTGCCGCAGCCCTCGCGTGGGCAGACATGTTTCCGCTCCTGGGTGTGGACTGCCTTGATGTGTTGCTTCAGGTGTTTGTCGACGGTGTAGTCCTTGTCACAGTCGTCGTAGGGGCACTTGAACGGACGGGAATTCGTGTGGGAGTTCAGGTGGTCCCGGAGCCGGGCAGGACGATTGAAGGTCTTGGGGCATCCGGGCCAGGTGCATGCCAGTGTCTTGTAGTCGGAGGGGAATTTGGCGCGGGGGGTGGTGGCAGCCGTGACTGGCGATTCGGCATCGTTCATGGAACTGGGCGTCTGGGCCGTTGTCCTGTCGTCATCGTGGATCTCTAGATTGGTGAATTGTGCGGTCGAGGGATCAGGGTAAGCGGAGGGAATGTCAACATCAAGTTGCAGCTTTTTCAATGGAGGCTCCTGGAGAGCAGAACTGCTCGCAATTCTTTTCGACATTTTGCTGGCATTGAGAATCTGAACTCTCGATACACCATTGTGGGTCGATGGCTAGTGGAAGGGTGCTCACATTTGGCAGAATCCAGAATCTTTTAAGCGGTGAGTTCTCGCAGCTGCATGGATCTATAATTTTTTACTGGGGTGGGTGACGACTTTACCGGTGAGCTTCGGTAAGATGTCGAGGACCCACTCTTAGGCGGCTCACCGAAGGCCTTTGTTCGATCTTTTTTTTTCCCTCCTTGGATGCTTAGCTTCGCGCGCGCAACACTTCCACTCGCATCGTATCTCAACCACGCGACATCCCTTCCCGATAGAACCTTGCGCCCCACAGAATCGACACAATCGCAATCATGTCTGACTTTGGAGATGATGATGGTGGTGCTGGCGTGTAAGTTCATCATGCGTCCCTCGATGCTGGGCACTTGGTCATTTTGCGCGCCGCCCAACTAACCGGTCTTTTGTCTTTGCGCAGCGACGACACCATGTACGAGGAGGATGAGATGAACGACTACTTCGAGCCGGAGGTCCAGAATGGAGACGAGGAGGTGAACCAGGGCGGCGAGAACGGCGACGACCAGGATAACGTTGTGCTCTCAGGAGACCCTTCTGCCGTTGCCAACGCCGTGAAGAACGGAGAAAAGTCAGTCAAAGACAAGAAGATCCCCGAAGCCGAGCGCAACACCACCCCGTACATGACCAAGTATGAACGTGCGCGTATCCTGGGCACACGTGCTCTACAGATAAGGTTCGTAACTTGGACAAACCTGAGATGCCATACGAGCAGGAGAGTTTTTCTAACAAAGGTTGGCTGTTAGTATGAATGCGCCCGTGCTGGTCGATTTGGAGGGCGAAACCGATCCTTTGCAGATCGCGATCAAGGAACTCCGAGAGAAGAAGATCCCTCTGATCGTGCGACGGTATCTCCCTGATGGATAGTGAGTGCAATCTCTTGGCGCGCGAGTGCTGCAAGCATATATACGGCTGGGCTAACCATGAGTAGCTACGAGGATTGGACCTGCGAAGAACTCCTCCAATGATTATGGTACGGGATAGTTGCTGCCGGCCTGGGTCCCCAAAGGCAGCGATGGTGGTGCGATCCTACGATTCTCTTCTCGTGGGCTATAGGAGAAGTGGCATTTCTGGGCTCTGGCACCATGCACCGGCCTGGGCACGGCTCGCATATATCAGGAGGGAGATTATCACTGACTTTGCATGAGCGTGGCGTTTATACTTGACTTATCTACCTATGATAGTAGGAGTGGAAGACAAAAAGAAATCAACAGACGGATAATTGGGTTTTCAAGAGCTCCCTCGATGTTCTCCGCTGCGTGTCGCCTCTCTTGTCGCATTTCCCCCTTGTCCTCGCACCAATTGAGGACTGAGGATACGGATTACAAGGTTACAAGCCGGATGGGAGTCGGATGCTTGATAGCACTAGATGGGTGCAATTGTCGGATGGTTAGCGGCTGTGAAGCACGTGGTCAGGGTTGCCACATGGGACTCGGGGAACTCTCGAGTAACGGCAGACGAGCACATAGACCTTTATGGCCAAGACAATCCGGTCTGCGTAGCAACGGTCTCTTGGCCAAGGGTGTGTGAAACTACTGTCAACGCCTACGTAGTCAGTTTCCTGCTGAGTTACATCAAGTCTCTCCCGTGGCTCCTGTATCCCAGCTCAACTCAGTGTCACCATCAAATATAAAAGATACCAAGTAATGCCTTCCCACACCAGGATAATTCATCATACAAGTGCTGCTTGCCCCAACATTTCCCAGTTATCTTTGATTTTCAATATTCAATATTTCAAACGGATTCAATCACGCACACTTCCAGACAGAATGAGACTCCCAATACTCACCATTGCCATGCCCCTCCTGCCGATCATTGCAGGCGATAGCTCTCTACCAAACGATGTTGGCGGTGTAAGTGAAAACCTTCGACGTCATTTTCTACTCACATCCTCCCACCAACCTTGCAATGGGACATGCTAACAAGTGAGCTGAAAAGGTTCTGATTTGTACCGAAGCACGTGGGACCGGCATTTGCACCTGGGATACATATACGATGGGGGCTTGCAACCAGCTCAAGGAGCCCTACTATCACAACGTCACAACCTTCGCCCCGGACGACAACGGGTTCGAGTGCTTCCCACGCCTGATGGACTGCGGGGTGGTATGCAAGAGTCCCACGGGGTGCACGTTTGGAGCTGTCGACTACTGGTACAAGAACAAATGGGACCTGAGTGTGATTGGCTGGGATACGCTCATGGCCAGTTTTGACTGCCGGTACAAAAAGCCAGTAATTACTGCGGTGCCAAGCTGATCTATTCTGTGTCAATGTCGTGTTGTTCAGGGATCGAGGGCGGTGTGACGTTCAGAAGAGGGGGTTGACTCGGAGGCAGAAATTGCGGTGCCGTTTCAAGTGGTCTTGTGTTCGTGTGCATGGAAGATCGGTTGCGGAACAGGCTTCTCCGGCTATGACGATGATCGTGGCTATCACCATGACCATGGTGTTTTCGTTGGCTAAGCGAGGTTGAAATGTCCGTGGGCTTGACTTTGGGAGGGAGATGATTGCAAGGATAAAGTAGCATGTTAGAACGATTTGACGTCATCATCAATGTTTCTTATGATAATCGAGTGGTTGGGAGAGCGAGGGCTTAGAATTTTAGTAAGAAGTGTAATTACTCTTCGAAGGCTGTCTACGGCTTTGAAGAGTTCCCTCGTGTGGATTAACAAGCCCTAGGCATATCATCCTGAGGTTCCTTTTCGAGAAGTTCTAGCTTGAGGGAGATATTCAAGCCATGACATCAAATCGTCCTCCGCGGCGTAGCACAGGCATCCGAGTTCATCAAAGGGAGCATCATCTTCTTGTTAGTAACACCAAACACAATAAGAAGAAGAAAACTGCAGATTATTCTACAATATCTTGCTGAATATTGTGTTTATTATTGGATATATTTTAATATTATGTCAAGGTGAACACTGGATGTTCTGGGTATGCCACGTCTTATGTCAGTTATTGAGGGAGAGTAATGATGGCGAATACGACCTTTGTTTGCTCTGAACTTTGGCTACTGCTGGCCTAAGTGATGTTCTATTGTCGGGCGAACCTAGGCGAACCTAAATTCAAGCGTCCCAGGCTGCTGGGTTTGATGAAAGCTGCAGTGATACCGGGGTAATATTGAAGGATTAGACACCTAGGCATTACACTGCACACCTAGGTGTTGTGAGTCTGCGTTGAGTATTTCCAGGTTATTGAGTGCTAATAGTAAACACATAAGAGTCAAAATACAGAATATTGCCCATTTCTCTTTCGTTTTATACGGCTCGTCATCGTGCAATATGGTCACGCTTCGGTTTGATGTTTCATTTCTCATGCCATCCACTTAGGCAAGTATTGCCACATCTGTTTTCCTATTGTGTTGAGTGTTGAACGCAATTTTTTATTATGAGATCTCACGTAGTATCAAATTTTTTTTTTTTTTTGCACGAAACCTTATCAATTTAATAAAGGCACGTTGCTCGGCCAACTTTACGCTCCTGAACTCAAAGACAGCTTTTCCCTTCCGCCTCTCAACCCATCTCCTCTGGATCAACCTCTCTTGGAATCTGTGGTGTGAGATTGCTTGTCAAATGAATCTTCAAATTGATATAGGACGAAGCCTGCGTAGTGACGGACACTTTGCGCTATGGTATGCAGTAGCTACTTTAAGAATGAAAATGAAAAGGGGATACCTGAACACCGAGAATTCAACAATCGACGCTATGCCCAGCGTCACAACACATTAAACTTTAACCTTTTTGCCCGGCTACGAGGCTTGCTCCCGGCAGGATGACTCTTACGCCAGCGTAGCTCCTCGAATGAACTCTGGGATCGATCCTGCTTTCCACCTACTTGAAGGGAGCTTAGTCCACTGCAAACACACCTGACTGAACCGCACAGCTGAAGTCCACCTGCAATCGACAGTCCGTCTATTTCGCAAATCGCTGACTTCTTCGTCACGCATCACTACCTTCGCCGTTACAGCCAAGTCAAACAAGTCTCGTACATTGCTGCAAACACCAAATCCTTGTCAACACCTCCAACATCCCACTGAGCTCTCGCCCGATTGGCGCTGTGGTATGAAAGCAACGCAGCTGGTAGCTTCCTCAAATATGTCGACCTGGGATTATTTACCGCCGGAGATCCGTGCCATGATCCTGGGAGAATTAGAACGGCATCCTCAAAAGGGTGCGTATGCAGCTGTTTCTGAAGAATGGCAAGCCGTGATCGAGAAAAGGACATTTCGTCGGCTAAAGCTCAAGGAAATTTGCCTTGACAAATTCGATCGGATAATCCAGCGTCGACGGGGATTAGTTCGACATGTTTGCTTGGATATTGAGCTAAAGAAATATACTTGCCGATGCTGTGAGCGGTACGAATCAGAAACATGGGCGCGTCATAACTATAAACTCGCTACGCTCACCCTCTACAAGCTGTTCTCCATTCTCAGTACCTGGGAACCGACTCGGGAAGGGCTCACATTGGAACTGAACGCATATTCGCCGAGCGACAAAGAGCATTGGTTCAAGACATTTTACCATGGAACCCTAGAAGAGGACAAACTTCTCGATTCAGGTCTACCGCTGGACACCAACGAGATTGATGATCCGAAACATGGCTGGGTAAAGGGCAGGCAGGTCTCCTCGCCTCCAAATAATGCGATACGCCGGATTTTCGATTTTCTTGACGTCAATTTCCATGACCAACTTCCCCAAGTAGCGGTTGTCACCAAATTTCTTCTTCGCCGACAGTGCCGCCGTCAGTGGATGCCGCGCACGTTACAGCGAATATGGGAAAAACTCCCACGACTGGAAGAAATTGTATATGAGCCGTGGCAGCTATGCAAAAAGGTCATGCAAGATCCAGTAGACAATGAGTACCACAAGATGGTGACTTCACATCTGCCGATGCGCCTCAAGAAACTATACGTATTTGAAGACTTCAACGAAACATTATTATCCGTATTTGAGAACTCAACCGATCCATTGATTGCTATATTTGCACACCTTAACGAAACAATATTATCCGAAATTGAGAACTCAACCGATCCATTGCCTGATCTCTTTCCACCTGGGGACGACCTTTTCGCCTTAAGGAACCCAGATCGCGTGAGGGTGACATCTCGACGGGTGGCCGAGGGCTTTGCAGCAAGGAGCCTCGGCCTCGAGCAACTGTCCGTCGCATTTATGGTCGAGGCGCAGTATTTCTTGGATGCAGCCAAGAAAAACTGGACATGGCATGAGCTGCGATCGCTCTCTCTTACGTCCCGGCTGATGACCCGCGAGTCTAGTTCTGAGGTAATTTCGCGCCTGCTGCGCGATGCCGGAGCGGTCGCGCTTCACATGCCGAAACTGGAGATGATGAACATCTGGAACGGTGCGCAGGGGGAAGCTTGTGCGTTCATGTATCGTCAGAAAGACTCTTCGATCACTTGGCGGGGAACCTGGGAGTTCAGGCTTTCACATGATATACTTCAAAGTTGGAAGAAGGTGGTGGCTCGCTTTGCCAGAGATGAGTTGCGGGTCAGGCATCAACTGCTTGGTTGCGAGATTTTGTCTCACGGGGACGCGATTCATCATTTGGGCTTGGCCTTTGTGATTGACCCTGTGTCTTTGTTGCAGATACGGAGAGAGAATGGGCAATCGTGAGATTATTAAGGGAATGAGTCTGCGATTTCAGTTGAGGACCTTCCATATCAAAGGCCAGGAATGCGATTGTTTAGAGCCCCAAAGTTTCTCTTACTTTTCATATCAAGCTCTCCGCGAAGAGACATGAGAGAAATTGGATGGCGAGAGCCAGCTTGAAGGTTTGGCAACAACCTTTGAGAACGCATTACATGCGTTTCACAATCTCTTCGTTTACTTAAATGGTTAGCTATACTATCGATGTCACAGTTCCCCTTTACAGAGTTATAATGAAGTTAGTTCAGCAATAATTAGATTTGTTATTTCCTTTAGGTGACGAACGGGATGCTATACTGGTAATATGGTAGTTCAACTCTACGCCAGCGCAAGTAAGGCTCATCGTACTCTTCCTCCAATTGCCTCATGAAGGGCATATCCTAATCAATGTAGATATTTTTAGGTTGCTGAACAGTCTACTAAAGCGTCATCATCGTTATCCAACCCCCAGTATGTACCTAAATGATCAATTAGTCTTTCTATTCCTACCTAGTACGCTGATATATATGAACTGTTAGAGCGGCTTAACCTGACTCGCCACTCCACCATTTCTGGCACAACTCCTCCGTTACATATGGATATATTTCACTCGTCTTCCACTCCTCGTAGCCGTTTATCCCCTCTCCATTCGTCGGCGGTTGCACCGTTTTCAGCACAGGCGGGACGTCGCTCGCGGAAATACCTCTCGTCCTCTTCGGCGGCACATGTTTGGGAGGCGCAGCTCCGACGGAACCACTCTTGCGTGATGATCCCAGGCGAGATACAGCGTTGGGGTCGAACTTTTCCGCGAATTCCCTGATGGCTTCCATGGCGCTGTCTGAGACCGTGGGCCCGCATCTCCCCAGGGCCTCCTCAAAGTGGGCGTGCTTCAAGACTCTCTTGGTTTGCTCCCCTCCATGTTTCCTCTGTTCCGACTGACCGATCAGAGCTGCCTGCACGCACATAGTATGCAGGTCGGAGCCGGTGAAGCCCGTCGTCCTGGCCGCGATGTCGTGCAGCCGCAGCTTGGGGTCAAGCTCCTCCTCACGCAGAAAGATGTTCAGCATGCTCTCTCGCGCCGAGGTGGATGGCAGCCCGATGTACAGCCTCGACGGTACCCGCCGCAGGATAGCCTCGTCGAGGTCACCCGGGTGATTCGTGGCGATGAGGAGGAAAGGTTGCCGCCTGGTCTTGATCAGACCGTCTGTCTGGGCCAACAGCGTGTTGAGCCGGCTGCGTGTCCAGTCGTAGTCGTCGGGCTGCCGCTTGCGGAACAACGAGTCGGCCTCGTCGATGAAGATTATGCTAGGGTATACCATGGCGCCGAGGTTGAACAGGGCCTTGATGGCCTTTTCCGTTTCGCCCACGTACTTGTTCTCGAGCTCCGCGGCTGAAACGTGGATCATGGCGGCGCCGTACTCGTGAGCCAGCACGCGTGCGAGGTGCGTCTTGCCGGTTCCCGGCGGTCCGTACAGAAGGACGCCGTTGATTCGAGAGTGGCGTAGGATTCCGGCCTGCAGGTCGGGGTTGGAGCTCGCTAGGTCCAGCATCTGGGTCACGGCCTGCTTCACATCTTCATCTATCTCGATGGCGGACCACCCTTGATTGAAGTCGTCTACTCAAAGTCAGCTGCTTTTAGATTCTGGCATTGGCGGTTGTCACTCGCATGGAGTTTCACTGACCTGGGTTAACAAGCTGATCCAAGAGAACACTCTCCCATTGGTATTTGCCTGGATCCTGGTTTATTTCCGCGATGGCTTTCTGAGCCTCTGGATGAAGTTGTGAATACTTGGATTTCTCTTCCTCTTGTATAGGCTTGATTTGATCCCGGAGTGCCCCCAAGCCCTGGAACACTTTGAGGATGTGGTCAATGGTCACGTTCGTAGAAATTGCGGCTGCTGCAAGCTCAATAGTCGAGGGTTTTAGTTCGGAATGGCTCAGCATCTTGAAGCACTGGCTTTCTTCTGGAAGATCCCAAGAGCTGTACGGTTCCAAAAGTTTTTCGTCCCCACAACTGCTGGCACGACTGCGAATCTTCTGCTGGAGTGCACGAATGTTGTGTGCTCGTTTCTTATTGGCGCCATGTTTTGCAAACAGCGAACGCTGCGCCTTTGTGTGTGCTGGGAGCAAGG
The DNA here is from genome assembly GCA_026958235.1 of Clonostachys rosea. NCBI lineage: Eukaryota > Fungi > Ascomycota > Sordariomycetes > Hypocreales > Bionectriaceae > Clonostachys > Clonostachys rosea. The sequence goes on from CP110204.1 coordinate 7,257,082, forward strand.
GAAGGACTGGCCGAAGAGGATTGGAACCTAACATCGACAGCAATGACTCGTCAGGAGTTGTTCCGTATGGGGCATAATAGCCAAATTGAATCGGGTTATCGTCAAGGAGACATTCCATAGAATCCCGATACATGTCGCTGCGGACCGCAATCTCCCAGCTGTCGAGTCCGACAATAAGGACCCTCGACCGGGAAGAATTGGCCGTCTTTACAGCCTCCTGCAATTTTGTTAGAGTCTCCTTGAAACGGTCCATGGCACAAATTCCCTGGAGATCTGGTATTTCCACGATTAGGGGACGCGTTTGTCGTTCCGATCCGCAAGATGCTGTGTCCGTCTCTGGTTTTCGTGCCTCGATCGCAGTGAGGAGCTTCGCAAAGAGAAGCTTGCCGGCTGTTTCAAAAAAGGTTGAATCAGGGGTGCTACCTGTGGTATTGCCGCTGTCGCCGTCTTTACCCTCGCCTTTGTCATCTTTGCTCTCCTGCCGTCTCGAGCGGTCCGTTTCCATCTGGGCCCGCTCAAGGAAGAACATGTCATACAGCTCGATCATGTCTTGCTGGCGCAGTGTGAGAATGTCGGCTCCATGGTCCTTGGCGAATTGCCGAAGGACGACCGCCAGGAATTCCTCCCCAGAGTGGTTATGTGCGTGAACGGCCACTCTGAGAATTGAGGCATCGTGAGCGAAGGTAGAGCTTCCTACTTCAGGTGCCTCCCCGTTCGCCAATGCTGACGCTTTTGCATCTATTAGACTGCCTAGGCTCCCATAGAGCACCGGGTCGATCTGGTATTTGCCAGGTGCCGCTTGGCTCAGGTCATCACAGCCTTCAGCATCTCCAATGACCAGGGGAATGGTCGATGCACAGATCTGCTCGTAGCTCTGGATACAGTGATCTAGAAACCAAGCTGGGAGGTCACCTTGCAAAATCTCTGCTAGCTCCTCCTCTAGGTTGGTGGTCTGAGACGCGGCATCAGAATGCGATTCTGGCTCAACATCTGGCTCAACATCCTGCTGACTCCCAGCGTCCTCGTCAGCTGTCAGTGCGGTGGAGACGGATTTGGGCTTTACCCATTCCCAAGGGATCCAAGGCATCTGTGATTACGGACTCTCTGGGTGGGATTGGTGCTGTATTGGGCCATTTATCGGGACTACTCGCTCATTCTGTCATGATCTGCCAATTTCGGAGCATTTCTGCGGAACTTCAGCTTGAAACTTGTGTGTGTGGTGAGGAGATAGACGGTGGAGGATTGGGAGATGCACATCATTTGGGGGTTGGATGGGGCCAAGCGACTGACATAAAACATGGCACACCCAGAACATCCAGCGTTGAATTTCAACACAATATCAACACAATATGAAAACGATTAACCAGTAATAAAATAAAATAGCAGCTAAATACTATAGAATAATACCCAATTATTGATCTTGTTATCATGCGTTTAGCATTGTGGTTAAGAAAGGTCCCTGACTTGTGTGAACAAAGCTTTGGTGTGCCATGTTTTATGTCACTCGCTTGAGGGCATTAACAGGAAAACTGGGCGCATCAGCTTGCAGGGGCCTTGCCAACACACCATGACTTCATGTTCTAGCCTCTGTATGAGTGAGACGCAAGCCTAGGTCGGGTCCTCGGTCTGGTTCTTGTAGTTGCTCTCAGTCTGTTGATTTTATCTTCTTGGCCTTCGAGCGCCCATTCGAATTTATCGCTCTCTGGCCAAGCAGTTACTAGGCTTATCCAAGGCGACAGGATGGATCTTACAGTTGATGACCTCGTTACAAAATTCCGATATCCGGGCGTGAGGAGAGCCGCAGAGCGGTTCGGGTTTGAGATGCCAGAAACCCCGGACGAAGAACGCTTCGCGGTCCCAATATCTAGCTTGCCTAAAGATGCCGACCAAGAGCCACTCTGCAACAGCTGCCAGGGTATGACTATGGATTCTCTACAAGGAGATATGGGATATCAGCACTCGGCCGATCTGGAAGACCTGATCCGTTCAGCTCGGAGCTGCCCCCTCTGTAGCCTCATGGAAACACAGATCTGCACGGCCGTGACTTTTCACGCTCAGCGTCAGGTTCGCTTCACGGATGCCAGAGAGGCCATGGATGCCTTTGCTCGAATAACGGCCCTCGAAGAACTCTTTGTGGCAAAACCGACACGTATCATTCTGAAAGTCGAAGGCCGTAGGCCGACCGATGGCTTTAACACCCTGGTGATTGGAACAGTGCTTTATTCGCTGGTTCCTGGAGTCAAGGCTTTTGCATCCCACCTGGGTCGGCTCATACTTCACAATGACACTCTTGACAGTCCCCAGCCACTGAGGCCGAGAGGCAGCGATCAGGATATCATGAAACGCTTGGGGGCTTGGTTAAATAAACGCGAGCCACGGGAGCCGCACGGAGATAAAGGGCCAAAGAGCTCACCGTTGCCAACGAGGGTGCTTGATCTGGGAGAGCCAAGAGGGGAATATTTGGAACTCTTGGAGTCAGACCTTTTCCTAGTAGAAACGGCAGGACGGCACGGGAGATATGCTACTCTGAGCTACAGTTGGGGCGGATATAGAGATACCTGCACTTTGAAAGGCAACTACAACGAGAGACTGGATGGTATCCAGTTCAAACTTCTACCAGTCGTTTTCTCGCAGGCTATTAAAATCACCAGGGCTATGGGTGTTCGTTATCTCTGGATCGATGCGCTGTGCATCATCCAGGACGATGCTGAAGACTGGAGGATGGAGGCCGGGCGCATGTCTGACGTCTACTGGAACTGTGTGTGCCGTCTGGCCATAACAGACAGTAAAGATCCGACAGAAGGCTTTTTCCCTCCACGGGAGTATCCGTCCGTACGTGTGCCGCACCTGAAAGCGCCCAAACCCCTATCGGGTATTGATGGCCTGCTGGGAGACAATTACATGACGAAGACAGAAGAGGGGCGGCTGGCCCTGCGAGAGAAGATGAAAGAGTTTCTGTCTTTGGGGCGCCAAGGGCACTTTGGGATACAACTAGAATCTGGAGAACATCTTGGAAACCGTACCGCGCTCGCCATGCCGCAAGAAGACGTACCAGATGACTACGGCTCGAATGCGACTGCACTAGGCAACATACACCGTGATGGAAACACGCTTAAAAAGTTACCAAGCTCCCCAAATTATGATACAACGAGTGACGAGCCTCCAGAGGGACGGCTTGGTGGGAGCCAGCATGGCCAAAGCCGCGATACCTCGGACAAAGATGCCGCCATGTCCAAAATGATTGACGAAATCTTGACAACAGCTTGGGACTCTCTAGAGGATGATTATCGATCATCAATGCTGGAAACACTGGATGAAGCGACACCCCAGGCCTATCTCACAATTCCGCGGTCCTATGCGGTGGATGTCGACAGAGCGCACTTGAATACCCGAGGTTGGGTTTTGCAAGAGCGGCTGCTGGCCCCTCGAACCATTCACTTTACGAAGCATCATATATACTGCGAGGATACTCATGACATATGTGGCGAAGACTGGGTCTGTCGATACTTTACCTGGATGAGCTGCATATATAAAACAACCAAACACTCACAAGTCGATCTATTCCCTGAGAGAAGCTCCTTCGAAGCTGATGGAGGGCTCGACGGCGAAATATGGCGGCAGGTATTCAACAACAATAAACCGGACGAGCAACATGACGATTCACCATGGCTCACTATTGCAGCTAATTTCAGTAAATGCCAACTGACATTCGATTCAGACAGGCTCGCTGCCATTGCCGGGCTCGTGAACAAGAAGCAGATGCATCCACAGAGCCCCCAGCTCAACGGGCGCAACTTCTGCGGGCTCTGGGAGCAGACTTTGCACATGGACCTTGCGTGGATCTCTCGGAGAGGGGAGAGCTTGGAGTATCTGCACAAACTTAACATGCCTTCTTGGGCTTGGATCTCTTACAAGGGACCGGTATCCTTTGTCAGAGAACCGAGGGCCGCACGCAAAGCAGGGACTCCTCGACGCCTTCCAGAGCCAGAGTTCCATCTTGTCGAAGCAGACGTGCCCAGCCTGACAGCTCCTGTGCCGTTTGCAAAGCCCGCCTCGCTAACGTTGGACGTCACTCTTCGCAAGATGCAGAGTATATCGACTGCGATATCAAGCTACGGGACCGAACAACGATCCAGGCAGGAATTGGCAAAGGCGTCCCCCTTTGACTTTGACCCGAGAACAAAGACGATACCAACCCCTCTCGCGGCTATAACAGACTGCCAGGAGTTGTACAATGAGAGCAAGAAACTCATCGGGTTTGTGTCGTTTGATGACGGCACCCACCCCGTCGGGGATTTATTCTGCGCCCACCTCTCGACGCTTAAGGATGAAGCCATGGCAGCGGCGAGACAGGAGCTTAGCAGACCTGGGGTGGATGCAGTAGACTTGGGGGATTACCAGAGGCCAATATTGGCGTATGCTCTGGTTCTCACTAGGTTGGAGAAGGATGTATATCGGAGAGTAGGACTTGCAGAAGTCAATTACCATTGGATGACGAGTGGAGACAGGAGTAATGTGAGGCTCTTATAATGTAAATCATAATGAAAAGGTGTGTGCTTATTACGTACAATTTAAGTCATCTCCAATGAAGTGTCTGATACATTTGCAATGCCCCTATCCATGCTCGGATGCCAGTGGAGGTAGCGGGTATGGATGCAAGCGAATACCACAACTTAATCCTAAACTTCCTATATGACACGTGATTGGTTAGAAAGAGAGATTCAGACCTCTTGCGGCTCTGGACATTTGTTCGGCTCGCTTAGTAGGGGTCGCGTGATCGCAACCTAGCCGTTCAGTATGACGGATGTGTAGCCGAAATCCACCTAACCGTCACTGAGTTATCAAAGGACTTGCTGCTGTTAGCGCGGTGACTCTCTATGATAACCGAAGATTGGGGTGGACAGTCCATGATGATTCATAACAATTTTCACCCGTCCATAGACGTGGTCAGGCTACACATCCGTAGAATGAGGACGCCACTGGGTGCCCGATAAGCTATGGTATATGGCCGGTATATCAATCTTCTACAATATTGTGGCCCTTTTCAGCAGTATATCAAGTTCAAAGTAACCTCTAGAAACTCAGGGTGCACATATACGTACGAACTTTGAATCGAGTGACTTCCGGACCATTATGTTTTTCATAGTTTTCTCCTCTACAAACTGTGTCGTGAAGGATCCGGTAGTCGTTGAGTAGCGGGTGCATTCTCGTTGAGGCGAATATAGTATCTGGGATCCAAAGTAGACCTTGCCGATTGTGGCGATATAAGAGGGTAAACCGGAGAAAGCTGGGTAAGAATTTTGCCTGGTGACTTATCGTCACACCTATTTCAGAATGGAGCCCTTGGAGACGGTCACTTCTCCATTTGGAAGCTGGACCCTCGGAATTGAATTCAATCTCTTGTGATGTGGTTGTGTTGTTATTCCACAGACCCCCCTTCGCGGCTGACTACTTATGTACCAACGCGGGTGGGGGTTTGGATAACGGTGTGGAAAGCGTTTGGAAATCCTAAACAGCGCGTAGCTGCTCTGACACCATTTTCAGTGTACATGCATTCGCTTGCATGCGGGCTGTGTACGCTGTTAGCGGCTACATAATGTTCATCTTCAAAATAGGTACTTCTAACTCAGTACGCCTCCCGTTTATAATAATTTACAGTAGATTACGAAGCTACTGACTCAAGTAGTACTATTATTGATATTAAGAGGTCTGACTTACTGGTTTGCAGCCACATCATTGTTGCATTCGTCATTACCGCGGCAAATAGGATCGGACTTACCTGCTCTAGGCAGCCCGAGGCTGCAGCTGTTGATCGTGTTCATAAGGGTCAAGGCAAAGAAGATCAAGGAAAAGGTCAATACTTGCTGCCTTGGGTAGGGTCTTTAAGGCCCGGCTTTGGAAAGCTCCGACAGCCTTTCCAACAGCAGCCTTCCCTTCCAACAGTATTTCCTTCTAGATAGGTAATAGAGCAATAACAGCACCTCCTTTGAATATCACCTCTAAGCCTCTCTATATTATGTATTTTTAATCAAAAGCATTTGCGAGCGGTAGTATGAATGCCCTTTCTACAGCTATTTAGCTAGGCATAGTTAGGTATAGCCCACATACTGCTTGTACTGTACATCCAGCCAACTATTCATTAGTAGGTACAGTTCAAGATCAATCACACATCAAGCGGACCTTTGCTTACAGCAATTGTTAGCTACTCATTTTTCCCCTCGGCGGACGGCCAGAAGGTTTTCCCCCTTCCCTTCGGGTGAAACCAACCAAAGCCAGGAACCAGAAGCCAAAAACATACTATTGTTAACCTATCATCAGTTGGTGGTCTTGCCGATCCCTTGTGCCACCCGCCCCAATCATCCCCAGATGGATCAATTTAGACCCGCAGATACACCCTTGCTCCTACACGCCTAGGGACTTGTCGGACTGCCATCAGTCTGTCGCAAGCGTGGTCTCGTCAGCGCCTGTTGATCACAAGACAAAACCTGCCACAACAACGTTTGACCATAGCTTCAAGATTGCCTACCTATGGTCTCTCCCAAAGCTACGAACATAATGAATCCAGGAATCTGTGAGCAGCGCCAGCCACGTTACTCGGGCATCGGGCTTTTCCATGTTTTCCTGGCAGAGGGAGAAGTAACCCTCGCGATCCCCCCGACGTCCTCAGTAGTAGCCCTAGCCATGGGTCCTTCGCCATCACAAGCGCTGAAGTGGTTAGTCAAAGGTTCCCCGGATTTACCCATGCTAAGTTCAATGTTCTAACAATGTTGGGCGGCCCTAGTATCCGCTGCTCACCCACCCTACTCGTGCGAGCATCCAACCAACGACTGTCATCACTGTAAGCCCCTCCCAGCTTTCGCCCGAGGGAATCACTGCCATTGTTACTCGATTTGAGGCAACTGACGATGTCTGGGATCGAACATTTCTCCCATCAATCATCTTTTCCCTCGAATTTGTCACACCAATTCTGCTCTCCCCCCTCTTGTCAACTACTTGGGTTCTCTGGGCACAACTCGCGGTGCCTTCGTCTCCACTCGCGATCTATCATCCTGCCCTGAGTTGACAGATGGCCCTTGTTTGGTGTCACCAGGAGGTCTCTTCCCGGTGAGAAAGTTGGTTTCCGACACACACGCTGCATTTGTTGCCTCCCTGGTGCAGACAAGGTCACAAAAGTGAATGTCATCCCGTTCAGATCCTCATCTCCCATCCAATCCTCGGAATGCTGATTTTCCCCCCATCTAGAATCGAATATTTGAATATGTCAACTACCGAGGCCGCTCCCAATCTCGCAATTGGGATCCCATCACGCCTCTATTTCCGTACACCCCTAGCAAGCCTTTGAACGGTCTGAGGGTAGCCGTCAAAAACAACATCAACATCGAAGGGTCAAAAACATTTGGATCTTGTAGAGCCTATGGCGAGCTTTACGGGATTTGCTCTGAAACGACCCCAGCCATTCAAAAACTTATCGATCTTGGAGCTGTAGTTGTGGGCAAGACAGGTCTGAGCCAATTTGCAGATGCCGAGGACCCAACCGGAGATTTTGTGGGCTTTCATGCTCCATTGGATCCTCGCGGAGATGTCAACCGCTCCCCTGGCGGCAGGAGTTTTGGCTCTGGTGTTGCTGCAGGTGCCTATGATTGGATTGATGTTACTGTCGGGACAGATAGTAAGTTTTCCTGTACATGGCATATCTCCCAGTCTCACTAATGTAGTATCATGGAGCCGGAGGAGGTGTAAGGCAACCGGCTGCAAGCCAATCCTTGTTTGGACTTAGGCCTTCTAGGGGAGCTTTGGTCCTCGAAGGAACCCTTGTCATACACAGGTATGTCCTTTTGAGTCGCATTGTTACAAAGATGCCCTTTTTTTTTTTCCAAAGACAATTAACATGGTACTTTGACATGTAGTGACTTGGATGCTACTGGAATACTTTCAAGCAAGCTCGAGGTGGTTGAGCTGGTTTCCCGCTCGTGGTACGAAGATCCAGTTCTTAGGAGCAAGCTCACCAGAGTCGCCCAACCCCCCAGGTTGATATATCCATTACACCTATACCCTGTCGAAGACAAAGCTGTCCAAAATGTATATGACTCAGTAGTGGCTTCCCTAGAACAAATTCTACGCATTGAGAGAACTGCGGTAGACTTCCGCTGCGAGTGGGAGAAATCTGGCAACAGTAATCAGGCGCATGAGGAGTATTTTGAACCGGTAAGGTGTACAGCGCCAGTCAGTTCTACACGAGCCTAATTTGAGCAGGTGTTTAATGATTACGTTGCCTGGGGACAACACGTCGGAAGAGCATCGTTTCGTGATGACTACAAAAGGGAATTCGGCCGGCCACCATACGTGAACCCGGTCACCCAGTTTCGCTGGAAGCATGGTTCCGAGTTGAGTCAATAACACTTGATTCTATCCAAGCTAAAAGGCAAAAATCTCAAGACTTTGTTGAAACGATCTTTGGATCAAATGTCATCATGGTGACCCCTTTCAAACATGGGGAACCGGACGGCCGTGATGCTCACCGCCCAGAGTAAGTTGACTAATTGATTTCGCTGCGTCCTCCCCATCTCGTCTGAAGGTTTCTCTTAACTTATTCGAGGCATGTATCAGGCCTTTCTCAAGAGATCCTGCAGAATTTGGATGGGGCTTGAGGCCAGCTTTTCAGTCTCCATTAGCGGGACAGCCCGAGATCGTATTCCCAGGTACGAGAGTGGAAAAACACCAGCATCAAGTACCCTAATTAACATCACTCGCAGTGGCTCATCTTCCGGTGTTCTCGGAGACTTGTCTGCGGGAGGAACTTTCTGGTGTCGTGGCGTCCCTCATTGGGTCCAAAGGTAATACTTGAGCTAACTAGAGATGCGGTAACTCGTTGACAGTGTAATTAGGGATGGACATTGAACTAATACAACCTACTTACAAAAAATGTGTTGGCGAAGCTTGGGCTGCCTAATAGAGTTTTGACTGGGCCGCACCCGTTTCGGAAGCCCCCCTAGAGGATCAGCATGAGCAGTCACACATTTAGTCCAACTACATACGTCCCCCGCCAATTTTTAAAAGTCTCCAAGGGGATTTGATTTAGATGAGATGAACTAATATTTGGGGGGGTAAGTTTGCTTGAGTTTCCTAACAGATGCTATCTAGGTTTGGGGCTTCTTCTTCTTTTTTTTTTTTTTTTTGGTGACTAGGGGAGGGGAGGGGTGGTGTTGTTGTTGCTGCTGCGGCGGCGTTTTTTTTTTTTTCCTTTCCTTTTTTTTCTTTCCTCATTTCCTCCATTGTTTCCATGGTAGAGGGCCCATCCTTGGGAAGAGTGTTGGAGATGGAGCTCTTCGTCGTAGGGCCCATTTCCGTCAGTTGACCGATTTCCCATCTGTTGTAACGGCAGAAGGGTGTGTTGCCAGTGTTTTCCCTTTGGGAGTTGTCAAACTTGAGATAGTGTATTCAGATAACATATACACTAAACGCCAAATAGCTTCAGAGCTTCTTTACAACATCATTCATATTGCGGATAAGAACATCAAATTTGGAGCCCAGACTCTCAAATTCGGACTTCATGAAAAAACGTAGGGCCTCCCTTTTGTCGCCAAGGGCATCAAAAACGGCGCCAATGTCATCACATTTGGCTTCAAGAGCTTCAAATTTGGCGCCAAGGTCATCAAATTTGGCGTTAAGGGCTTTGAAGTCAGGGTTATCACCCTTGGGAAAGCCATCGGAATTGGGCGAGCCAGACGTGAATAGAGACCCAGGCTTGGGCACATAACCACTCTTAGGCGAGCTAGGGGGGTGCCGGTAAGTGCCAGGCTTGTGTAGACCGCCGAGGCAGTCAGGCTTGCGGCACGTAAGGCAGAGCGTAGGGCCGACAGTGGTAGTGGCATTAGGGCAGAAAAGCGAGTAACACTTAGTGCAGAAAGTCCATTTCCGCTGACTTATAGGAATGTCTCCGGTGCATGGAGAAGCCTCAGAGCGGGCAGCAGGGGCATCCGATTTAGAGTCGGGCTTTTTGTCCTCAGGACACAAACAGAAAGCCCTATTGCACGTCTTGCAGCGAGGAACAAATAGGGAAGTAGAGGCACTGGCATTGGATTCAGGTTTGCCGTTCTTAGGACAAAAGCAAGAAGACAAGTAGCACGTATCGCAGGGTGCTGACCGCTGAGTTGGAGTATTGCTTGGAGGAGCACCAGAAAAGGGAGCACCAAACAAAGGAGCAGGGGCATCCAATTTGGAGTCAGGCCTGTCACTCTTAGCCTGGCCAAAGAGACTAGGCGTGGCATTGGAGCTGGAGTCAGGCCTGTCACTCCTAGCCCGGCCAAAGAGACTAGACGTGGCATTGGAGTCAGGCCTATCACTCTTAGGCTGGCCAAAGAGACTAGACGTGGCATTGGAGTTGAAGTCAGACAAGCTACGCATTTCTACGCACCGAGTGCAGAGCATGCTAGTGCCGTAGGTCCCATTGACCTGTCCCTGTAGACATGGAGTTGGAGGAGTGCGCGGAGATGCATCACCATTCACAGAGGAACTCTCAGAGGAGGGGTCAACCTGGAACTTAGCCATAGTGTGCTTCCTCAAGCCAACGATGGGAGGTGTTAGCAGGGTAGATGATGATGGTATGGGCTACTGCGAATATGCGTTTGAGCCAAGGATGATGGGTAATAGCAGAGTAGGTGGTGGCTTTGGGCTGCTATCAAGGTGTGTGATACAGGATGAGATTTGAACTGAGAAATGGAGGGACAGGCGTAGCTTTTATACCTGATATGTGGTAGCAAGAGCTAGGCATCACTCGCCTTCTACTTTGCTTTCCGTTGCTTTGTCACCAACCTAAACCAGTAGAAAGATGACGCCAAACTTCAGCTCGTAAAAGCCAAATACCTACCTCAAGAGTAATAAATTCGACTAGTCAAAGAAGCCTGGCACGGGATAAGCCAATTTCATTATACTCTGCATTAGTTTAAAAACCTTTCTCAATGAAACAACCAAATTTTCTCAACTTAAATTTTACGAAGCATGCCACATGGAAGCCTGAACCAGCACATGACATACCAAATCACGGGGCTCGTTTTAAAAAAGTATGATAACGCCATTCTGTGCAAATTCAAGAAGGGGCAAGGGAACAATAGACCTGCTTTCCGGCTCGAGGTGCCAACTAGAGGGCTTGGCTCACACCTACGTCTCGCGTAGTGATGAGATAGACGGACGTCAGACGGTATTCCAATAAGTTTTCAGGAGGAACTTTTATTTTTTAAATAGAGACCGTTTGGGTATACTAATTATCAATATGGGCGGTCACCGGTTTGGACCCCAGGACCAGAGCAGTCGGATTAATCACGACTACTCTGGAACCAGGTACATAACCGGTCAATGCCTATAGCTACATAGGATAGAGAGTGAACATCAATCTTAGAAGTGAACATCATGGTATCTTACAACCTCTTTGAACACACTTTAAAATACATGGTCAACCATACGCCTTCAAAGAGATCAATCCAATTGTTTTGCCCCCTCCCACTCCTCCACTCCTACTTTCTCAAAGTCGCCAGTTTAAAGGAAATCCCTAAGAGAGAGCTCACCCAAGTCTCTCTAGGACCTGCTCTGGAGAGGGGCTATCTTCGAAGCGGGTCCGAGAGTAAATTGATGAGCTCTCTCTTAGGGTTTTCCTTTAAACCAACGCATCTTTGGGCCAAGGTCTACGTCCCTCTCTGTCGGGAACTTTTTCCTTTCTTTTTTCTTAAATTCCCAGATCTGCCTTTGCCACCTTCCTAACTCTCGGATAGGTTCAGCCCACTTTCCTCAGTTTCATAGAATTTCATCACAGAGGCGTTCTCGCAACACCCAGACAGTGTTTCCACATGCGCTGCATCGGAGTTGCTAATGGCAGTAATAGCAGTCACGGAGTACACTAAGGGAAAATGAGTATTAGCGAAGAAAAGTGAGGGAATAGTAACTCTTATTCAACTTACAATGCATTGAATGCAGATCTCTCATTAATTCGGGAAGTCCCGGATTTCCTCGCCGGGGAGAACGTTGACCAAGGGACAGAGTGTTGCGTCTATGTTGGTACGGAATGAAAGGGAGTTGAGCATTATCTGGAATGCAATGGATGCCTCCTCAAAACTTCCCAAAACGCTGTAACTGGACCACCCCATTGGAATCCCCTCGCTTTAGAGAATTTCGTCACGCAGGCGCTCTCGCAAAACCCAAACCGTGTTTTCGCGGACGTTACATCGGAGCTGCCCCAATATAGCAATTCCGCTTTGCGCTAAAAGAAAAGAATTATTAGCAAAGAAGAGTGAGGGAATGTTAATCATCATTCAACTTACAGTCCAGTGAATGTAGATCCCGCATTGTTCTTGGGAATCCACGGATTTCCTTACCAGAGAGAAGGTTGAGCAATGGACAGAGTGTTGCATCTCCGTCGGTACTACGGATTGAAAGGGAGTTGAGCATTCGGCGACGTTTGTTTTCGTCACTTTTTGTTTAGCTGAGAACTCAAGTGGTCAAAGGAAAGATAAATTACTTACCGAGCATCAAAGTATGAGCTGAGTCTTCCTTGAAGTTTAGTGACCTCAGTGCCTAGATTGTTCTCCAATAATGTGAGTCCGTTGTTCAGATTTGCCACTTCTTGTTTGATGGAGGTGGCATCGGTGGCCAAGCTTGCGATGTTTTGCGTGATGGAAGTGAGGGCATTTTCAGTGCTGCTTTTCAATATGGGCCCCTGAGAGGAAATGCCAGCGGAGTCGTTACATCGGACATTCCCATCTTGATTGCCAACGAATACAGTAAAGTAATCGATGTTACAGCAACGGAACATCGAAGATCACGAAATAGCAAGTAATGAATGGAATGATAAGTGATGGTAAGAAAGGGCGAAGACTAGCGGATACAGTGAAAGGAATCAACGATATAGTAATAGAAAATAAAGGACTGCAAATATCAAGTGGTAGTGCTTGGAATGATAAGTGATGGTGAGAAAGGAGGAAGAAAAACAAGGAGCTTTTGGAAGATGGCCGGGGTTATGTATCTGTTCTAAGCACGAGTGATTCTTCGGGTACGTATGATTGCTGCCTAAGAGTTGAAACCTTTTAACTTGTCCCACGGGTTAAGTTTTATTCGCAGGGCACAGCCTCCTTCTTTTCCAGGTTTTCTACGTCACGAGGTGGATAGACTTTTGAAACCCCCCCGCGTGGAGGAGTTATCGACCTTAGCTTCCCGCCCCCAGCATACCAACCTGTATGTCATCTGGTCGACATCCCTCCTCACCAGTGTCATGGAAACGAGAAGGTCAGAACCGCGTTTTTCTGAAGTGCCTCCTTGCCGCTGCCATCAGAAACAACAGAAGGCTGCCGTGGTAACTTTGAGAGGGAGGGCCCTCGACATTGTGCTCAGCCGTCCCAAGTCCGACCAAGGGTTGATGCGTTGCAGGCTCGTTATTTTACTTCGGCTTTAGAATTCGGGCGAAAAGAAAAAAATCAAGTCCTTTTGAATAGCTCCTGTGGCTTGCGATGGTTCTGGGGAGTGAAACTCTCGATTGCGCCCGACACTGAACTATGAGGAAGGGAGGCGAATCGAGAGGCAGCGCAGAACGTAGAATCGCCACCCCAGTACTACGGGCGTAACCCACTTGGAAGTTTCTTAGGGAAGCTGCCTTTACTTTTCCCTGAAAAGCAGTTAAGCATCAGAGGTAGTACTGGCTCCAAAGTCCCAACTCGCCACTGAGGGCCAGCTGACAACTAATCAGCCTTTCAGTCTATGCCAAATCCAAGTTCAATTGCCTCAGCCTCGGGCTTGTCTACCAAACGAAAAGCCGAAATAAGGTTAGAAAGAGATATTCTCGTGAGAGATACAGGGGAAGTATGATCAGCTCAACTATTGCGCGATGGATTCTGAAGCAACTCCTTGGTCGTCTTTCGGTCCTCGGGACGCCATTACAACATCATTCTCACAAATCGCAAGTATTCATTATTTCATGTTCTTCCAAATATGCCTTCAACTACTCTAACCTAGTGTAGTTATTCATCTGTCCAATGCGACGTATGCTTAGCCACCCTACAACAGCAACCGTTGAATTAAGAAATGGCGCCTGGGCTAGTGCGGCATCTGATGTAAGGCGCACCTTTGAGCATCGACATTATCCATGAAAGATCCAACATCATCTGCCTCTGAGATTGGGGGGATCACGATTCCCTGGCAAAACGTCACGTCAGCTTGCTGGGCGTCGCCGTCTCCACTCTCATACCCATTAGGAGAGTTCGGCATCGGCACAACAGCAGAGATGAGACTAAAGATCCAACTCGATGCGAAAGTCACTGTGTATAGGTAAATACGCTAGGTAGATGTTAGATGAGTCCGGGCCAATTGGTGTGAAATAGGCTCAAGTCAAGAGGCCCAAATCATTCTACAGTTGAACCGCAACTGATTCTACTTCAATGGAGAACGGCTCCGTGGGTAGGTTTATGGAATTCTATTTAACCCTCCTATGAGGAAATATCTCCCGGTTCCTTGATCACATCAAGTAGTTATATTTATTGCAGCCGTCTGCACCCTAGAGATGGTCGAGAACGGGGTTTGATAGCACGCTATTTCCACGCCTCAAACGGTTTCCTTTGGAGTCTCGGAAACGGATTGCGTGCACATCTCCTGCTGGTCCCTGGAGAGGGACAGAAACTAAAGGGTTAGCGTAAGCGCCTCCGCAGTCGGCTACATGCGCCACTCGTGTATTCGACTGTAGATAAGACTCTCGCAGCCGCGCCTTAGGGTAATCCAGTGCAGAGATCTCACAGGGATAAATATAAGCTCAGCTGAGCACAGCAATGAAACAAATTGCATAGCCAAAACTGCTGAGCAAGGTAATCATACTCGGTTGTGTTCGCCCAGTTGAAGTTGATGCGGTGGTATCTCGGAGATGGCCCGGGATTGCGGGGTAACATTTCCCCTCATCCATCTCCACCTCGGAGACTCGATTCGCAGCTTGTTTAATGGATAGCTACCTCATCATTGCATAGTGCCTGGGCTAACCTGGTGCTCGATATGCTGCCCCTACATAACGTAACCGTCTCCCCTCTCCCATAGAAACTTTATAACCTTTAAAACATTCCCTGGCGCATAACTCCAATCCTATCCCGGCCATATACCAAACAGATTGAAGGAAGGAAGAGGACCCAAAGAGCAATCCAACATGGCTGCCGTCACCACCAACGCCACCATCACCACCTTCGGGGGCCGCCTCCTCAAGCTCACCCACCAGTCTGCCACGACCGGCACCCCCATGAACTTCAACCTCTTCATCCCCCCCGGCGCCTCCTCCTCCAAGCCCGCGCCCCTCCTCATCTACCTGTCCGGCCTGACCTGCACCCCGGAGAACGTCACCGAGAAGGGCTTCCTAACCGCCCACGCAGGGCCCCTGGGCATCGCCCTCCTCTACCCGGACACCTCCCCACGCGGCACCGACCTCCCCGGCGAGCACGACGCCTACGACTTCGGCAGCGGCGCCGGCTTCTACATTGACGCCACCAAGGAGCCATGGAGCAAGAACTACAAGATGGAGTCTTACGTCTCCAAGGAGCTCCCCAGCGTCGTCTTCAATGAGTTCAAGGAGATCGACTCGAGCCGCGTCTCCATCTCCGGCCACTCCATGGGCGGGCACGGCGCCCTGACCCTGTACCTCAAGAACCCCGGCAAGTACAAGAGCGTGAGCGCCTGGGCGCCCATCTCCAACCCCATCAACGCGCCGTGGGGACAAAAGGCCTTCAGCGGGTACCTGGGCGAGGACAAGGAGGAGTGGAAGAAGCACGACGCCTCTGAGCTGGTCAAGGGCTGGAAGGGTCCCTTGAATGCGCTCGTGGATGTGGTACGTTGCGGCACCGATTTACCATCTCAAAGAATTGGCCGAATAATGAACTAACATGTGGTGATTTCTTCACTGTGCAGGGTACCGGTGATAACTTCTACAAGCAGTCTCAGCTGCTGCCCGAGAACCTTGAGAAGGCTGCCAAGGACGCTGGCGTCGGTGGCCTCGAGGTCCGCTATCAGGATGTTAGTCCGCCCCAAATTCCATCCATCTTCGCTCCTCCGATTTCCCCTGTTCTTCTCCCTGTCCGTGGAACTATAAAGACTAACCGGTTCTATCTCAATAGGGCTACGATCACTCCTACTTCTTCATCTCCACCTTCGGAGCCGACCATCTGAAGCATCACGCCAAATTTCTTCTGTAAGGAAATTACCCAAGGATATCAATTAGCGCGGGGGGATAGAAATGAAAACATAATGACTGAGAAATTCGGGGGGTGGTTGCCTCTTCCTTGCTCTAAATAAAACTAACTTGTATAAGCGACTCCGAGTCGCGGCCAAAAGGAATGAGAATTCAAAATGATGACAAAGCCTCCCTCCCATTGACAAACACGCTTTCTCGCCTACCAAAGTTATGAAAATTTCCATCAATATACAGAAGATATATTCATCGGAGAAACCCAGGCTGATCCTCAAAAACGAACCCAGTCGGCGGTGCTCGCATGATGAAGATGGGGGGAGAAAGAGGAGCAGCGGAAAGGGAAGGTGAAACAGGATATATAAAACGCCGCCCAGATGGTTATTGATGTCGTGGTCTTCCTCTCGTAAAAATAAACCATTATGTATGATACGCTTGCAGTCTTCGTCTCTCTTCTCGTTTTCTTCGTTGGCTGTGTGTCTGTATCGGGGTGATGTAGTTGTAAATTAATGGCTGTGTGTATTCTTCCGTTCTAGGAAAGCCTAGTCTCGACATCTGGCTGTGGCGACATGACTTCCTTTGCAAGTTTCTCTCGCGCCTCTGCTGCATCGCTCTCGCGGCGGATGCGTTGCGAGGCGAGCTTCTCGAAGCGGCTGACGCCTCTCCACCAGTGCTGGCCGGCCTCGTGCTCGCTGATGCGCTCCAGAAGCTCGACGGTCTTCATCCGGACTTCGGGGTCCTTGTGGAACAGACCGAGGGCGATATAGAAGAGCCCAGCGTGGTTTTCGGGGGCGACGCTGAGAAGAAGACAGATCTCGTCGTAAGAATGGATGTGTCTAGACAGTGTCAGGTAGATATCGCGACTTTGCGTCGGTGAGAGACGCTGCAAACGTAGACGGTCATGCATGTGCGCAACATCAAGTCCCTTGAGGGGGCGGACGGTGTAGAGCTGGGCCAGATCCTATATTTCCAAAAAGTGTGAGCCCTTATCCATAGATTTTTCCCTACTAGGGGACAACTTACCTGGATATAGCTGTAGTAGCTTCGGGTGTTACGCCAACCCTCGATCCTTGTCACGTTGCCAGCTAGCTCCTTATGCTTTGCTGCATCGTCAGGCCAGACGTATCCATGTCCGCTTGCGCCAGGTAGGGTCAACTCCCGGTCCTCGCTACCAATATAGAGGGCGCTTGCTCCGTAGACGCTCTCCTCAAACTGAGCGGCGATCCTCGTCAGCTTCAGAATCCACTGGCGCCACTTTGCACGGATGACACGCTCTCCGTGTCGAGCTGCTATGCTGCGGAGGATGTCATTTAGAAAGGCGGAATCACCCGTGAGATCCTGGCTGTTGTTGGAAGTGCCGCTGGCGAGGGTGGCCAGTGAAGGGTTCTGTTGCTGGAAATAAACCAACCCCTCGGTTGCAGGAGCCGCCTCAATCTTGGGGCTGATCTTCACACGCCCGCTTGGTAGATCACAGAGAATATCCCACCACTCAGAGTGATGCTCAAAGGCCGGATTTGTGACACCGGCGATGAAACCGGGAACATTGAGAAGGTCGTCAATCTTGGTCAAATCGGTGTAGGGAAATGCGTGACGTGTGAAGCCCCGCAAGAGACCACCCGATGCCAGAGCACAGGCTGCGAGCACAGCCTCAGCCACATCTCCTGAAGGCATATTGTACCCAAGAAAAATAATTCTCTTCTGCGTTAACAGGCCATTCACCAGTACAATAATGGGGTGAGTGTGAGTGCCGTTCGTCGTCAGATGCGCATGCAGCGGGAATGGCAGAGGATTCTTCGTATGCGTATCGGAGAAATTTTGGATCAACTTGATGAGTGAGAAGTCACCCACAGTCTCAGGCATGACGGCAGTCGGCACCTTAACAGGCACTGGAATACCCTTGTAGACAATCTTGGTCTCGAACTCGTGAGTGTCCCGCGGGACGGAATACACGGTCTGCCCGCCTTCCACTTGAGCCCTGGTTCCGGTTCTAGAGATACCTGCGCGTTTCGTGGGACTGAAGCTTCCTTCTACGGCTGATGCAGGGGCCGTCTCGTTTTCATCCTCGGCCATGCGCATCTGAATCATCTGCTCGAACTTCTCAACGAACAGATCCCGATTGTCACTGGCTTGCAGCAGGTGCCTTTCCAGGAGACTCAGCCTGGGCATCAAGGACAGGTCCATGGCATTGACAGAATCGTACAGAGCCGACAAGGTTTCGGGGACAGGGGCCTTCAAGTATTCCTCCAAGGCCAAAAGCAGCAATGGCTACACATATTAGTATCTTGTATGCAAGCTTACACCAGAAGTGCAGGGGACCACAGTATCACATACCTTGTATATGTGCAGAAAGGGATGCCGGGTACAGATGGCCATGGATTTCACAATGGCGCCTCGTTTCACCGTCTTGTCGTGCTTTGTGTTGACCAAGTTCAGAACATAAATCAACGGGGGGCCTTCCCCCCCCTCGGGCTCGCTGTCGGTGGACTCGTCGTCATCATCGTCGAGGTCATCGTCAGCGTCTTCGTCCTTGTCTTCGTCCATGTCGTCCTCGTCCTCCTCGTCAATGATCCCCGCCAATTTATTGCGCCTTCTCCTCCGCCTCCGCCTGCGCTCCTCCTTGGCTTGTCTCTCTTTCTCCTCTTCCTCCTCGTTACTTTCCTTGTGCAGGAAAAAAATGGTCCAGTCCTGATTGCGCGCATGGGCCTGGTCAGGCAGCATCAGCTCCGCAAGCATGTTCTCGTCGCCGGTGATTGCGACGGGGTACTGATGCTCCATGACCGGCCCGCGGTCAATGTCAAAGGACGCAACCAAAATATATTCCACATGGTTCTCGGTGGCCCCGCGGGGGTATTGTGAGCGCAGCTTTCGAGAGGTGCCTGCATCCGACCGCAATGGCGCAGAGAGCGACGAGTGCTGGGAGGATGGGTTCGCTGGGGAGGAAGAGTTGAGCTTCTGGCTGAGCTCCGATGTGAGGTCCGACTCATGGATGGGCGGCTGTGGGGACTTTGGCGGGCGCGACATCTGTGAGGGCGAGCGTGAGGGCGGGAAAGAGGACAGCGAGGTTCGTCGGGTGTTCGAAGGGGGGGCTCCAGAACCATTGGAGCCGCTGAGCTGACTGGTGTTGCTCTGGGTTCGTGCAATGTGCGGCAGGAGGGTCGCCATAATGGCTCCTCATTGAGCCACGGACGCTCTGGCCGCGAAGCTGCAGAATATGTGCTTAGCCGAGGACTGAGCTGCGCACTCCTTGCATGCGTTGGGAGTGTGTATGTAGTGTAATGTATCGGTATGTCTTGTCTCAATGTATGTCTCTGGTGGGAGCGGGGGGGTGGCCCCGTATCAAGCAGCTTGGTCCGCCAATATCGCTGTGGCTAATGCCTGCAGCCAGCCAGCGACGCCACTTCACTCGCCAGCCAGCAGACCAGTGCGCATACACAATGGTCGAATTCGGTAGGTAGAAGGTTACAAATCGCAGGTATTACTACGTATGCCCCGGTGCTTTGGCTGCATTCTGGCCCTCGATCCAATAGCATTTGTGTAGCACCACACAGCTTTCATGCAGGCGATATAGCTAAGCACTAGGGAGGCATTGATATGCAGCCAACCATCATCTGATCCGGCACCTATTATTCACCAACCCAACCCATATGTTTCCACGTCGGTATCGTCGGGCTGTCTGGAGAGCGGTGAATCAAGAAATCTATGCCTCAACCGCTCTTGGGGGCAGGTGATATGGAAACCCAAGTTCCGATCACCTAGAAAATGGTGCTGAAACACATCCCCATACTTCTCCGCCCCTTTATGGGAAGGCATTCGACCGCTTGGGACGGTAGTCCCTGAATTGTATCCACACACCCTTCCAGAAGAGGACCCTATTAGGCCAGGGGTAATAGCTCGACTCCCTTCTAGTAAGAGTTGACCTCCGATTGGCCATGCGCTGACTAGCAAGTGAAAGCCACCGGCATTGTCTTCTGTGTGTAGAGAAGTATGGAAACAAATAGCCAAAAAAAAAAAAAAAAAAAAAAAAAAAAAAAAAAGGGAAAAGCATCAAGATGGTACACAGAGTTAACAGTGAATGCATTCCAATTAATGGCTGTCAGCCAAAAATACTGCTTCCATGACGCACATTAAACAAAGGTTAGCATCACAATCTGATGTGCAGGGCCTTAGTAAGCCGCACCGCCATACAGGGCCGCCGCTTCAGCCACGCGCCCCACTTCGCTGCCATGCAAGGCTAATGTTGTCGTGGTTGCGAGTTTGATTGTTTACTTCCAAGATCCCTAATGACATCCATGCATGTACGACGTATGCCCACCTGCAATCGATAACGACCTTGAGAAACTGGTAATTAATCAAGCAAAACGCAGCTTTCTCACAAGCCAGCTCTTAGGTGAATCATTACTATACACCAGATCGACCAAGAATAAGGGAAAGCCACCCATCTTGCTCCTAAGACTTGTGCTTCCTCGAGCCCCAGCGCCTTAGCAACGATGGTACGTACAGGATTGAAGACGCTGGAACCCTGCGAGATATGGTCGATGCGCTGACGCTGTCGACGGTGACTATAGTCAATGCCATCGGCGTTTAAACCTTCAGCTCTGGGCTATGGCTCTCCTCCAACTCGAAGTTCTCCTTTCCGACGAGCAGAGTCACCAGCATCACCATCTCCTCTCCGTCAAACCACGCCAACTACGTCACCAACGAAAGGCGCGGCCGGGCCGCTGAACGGGACCTCACGATTTGCGATACCTACGACACCCACAAGCAGTAATCGCGAGAATAACTGGACACCTAGAGGGCCTACCACACCGGTCCGAGAAATGGGATCACCCTTCCAGCGTGCCCCGGTGGCGCACACACCTCCAAGCCAGCCTCTTGGACACGGAAATTCGTTATCCCAGCTTCAGCCAGCACAGGTGACGATGTTGAGAGATAGCTTTCAGATCCTCGATC